>CM012452.1:27087923-28565693 GCA_003999625.1 Oryzias javanicus | reverse complement strand
AAATTTTGAGGTTGTTGTTTTCGTTGTCCGAAACTCATTTTCATTGGGTACTGGATGTGTACATATTTTGGTGACTTTATGATTATTTGGTGACATTTGGTCCTTAAGGCAAAGACTGCTGCAGGACATAAATTAAAATAAGACATCTTTCTGTTTTATTTGATGCTGTCACTTGTTTGCTATAATTAGCAACACTCTGTATTTTATTGTCAAGATCAGAGAATTTCAAAGATAACTAGTTCAAATCTGAGCACCAACCTTCAAGATTCTAGATAATAACTGTCCATGAAAGAACTTCAACATCTGGATCACCAGCACATTTACGTGTTTGAAAATATAAGCAGTGTTTTAAACCTGTCCTCCAGTACAGACAGCCTTCTCAATGTGTGTGTCTTTGTGTGAGTGTTTTTACAGGTTGTGTGATTGTACGCGGTGGTCTGTAACAGAAGCCATTTAGCAGCGCTGTAGACACTGTAATAGCAGCTCTATACTAATACCGCTCTAATGGCTGAGCAGCCTCTGGGTTTGGGTCACGTTCAGGCCACACACACTCACACCCAAAGCCCGGACCGGTCCTCGTAAGCTCTGGTCAGACACACGCACACTCGCCCTCAGTCACACACTGCAGAGAAACCCACATGCACTGACAGCCTGCTTCTCACAGAGTATCGGGTTCTCACACACAGATGTGAGGAGCTGCCCGCTGCACTGAAGCGGCCAGCCTCTGTGCTTTGTTGGCTCCTTGTCTGCTTGTTCAACTTGTCTTCTTAATGACACTAATATAGGCCCGTTTCCTCTCCTGGCTCTGAGCAGCGGCCCTCTAATAGTGGACATCTTTACCTGGTGTCCAGTATTAAACCAGTCCAAGCAATACTGACTCACATTGTTTATTTTATGGCTATTTATACATTCAGCAATAAAAAAAGCTAAATATTTTAACTTTATTAACATTTTAAAAATTATTAGAGCACTTTTGTAGGTTCACTTTTATGCTGAAATTCTAATCAAAGTATATAGAGCTCATCCTAGTTTAATGGAAGTGATGGAAAACCTTGTGTTGTCAATCAAGCTGAAAAATGTGAGTGACTGTTGGGGGCAGATTTACATTCTGTCTGTAACATGTAAACTCCATAAAAGGGTTTGAGAACTTCAAATCACCTGAAAATAATTTAGTCACTTCCTGTTCAACTGTTATCGATTAGTCCTGATTTATTCCAGCCTTTAAAGTTTTTGTCTGTTTGTTTGATCATTTTGGGTTGCAGTAGTTAACAGCAGGCCACGAATGAGTTTGTGAATGAATGAATGAATGAATGAATGAATGGATGGGAAAAAAACGGTGCTTAAATTTGACCCAGTGGGTACGCCAGGTGACAAAGAAAAACAATTTTACAATTGTTTGTGTGCAAAATTTAAAATTATTATTTGCAACATTTTTAAATATATTTGGTTTGTGTTAGAGTTAATATAAGGACTGAAGATTACATGTTGGGATTTAAAGCTTTAAATAGTTTTTTTTCCCAAGCCTTTAAATTTAACATCCAGTTTTTATTTATTTATTTTTTGTATTGTACACTTTATTGGATGTTGTTGTTTTCAAACATATTTCTACATAAAGCTTTAAAGACCCACTCCAATGAAAATCATGTTTTTAACATGTTCCTGTAGAATTTTTCTCATGATGGAGGACATATATAAATAATTAAAGATTAAAACAGCATTTCTGAGCATTTATTTAATCAAATCGTGTTGGATCAGGAGCAGACAAAAACCTGCAACTTGAAAAAACTCGGGTTTGAGATGCAGCAACTGCCATTGACGGCCCAACTTCTAAATCCTCCACTTGCAGACTAATAGATGTGTGAAAGTCTTCATTTTCCTCGTCAGAGTAGGTATCTGGTTCAAAACTATGTGGCTGGATAGCTCTGATATTGCTCGCTGTTTTATTTATTTATTTATTTTTGCTACACTAATGTTAGCTTGAGAATGTGAATGGCTATAAGCTAGCAGGAGAAATGTAAACAAAGGGATTCTGGGATATATGTGTAGGGTTACCACCGCTCCAACAGTTCCGTCTACAACTGAGAGGCAAATTTCTAATGAACTTCTGCTGGTTTGCAGAAATATGTCTTTAAAAAAAGCTCCTTGGATTTTTGCTAAAACTGCATAATCATAATTAGACTTAGACTTAGCTTTATTGATCCCTTTGGGTCAGTACCCTTGGGGAAATTAAGTTATCAGCAGCTCACTAAAGTATACACAATAAAAATCTCGATGTATAAGTATACACACAGAATAAGAAATAATTAATTGCAAAAAGACCACTTGGAATGCTGTTTATATGTAATTTGAGTTTTGATAAAGGTGCTGCAAGTTAGTTTTTTTTTTTTTTTTTTTGACGGTGGAATTTGTCCCCTGTTAAATCAATAAAGTTCAATTCAATTATCCAACGTCAACCTTTGTTTCAGCCACATGTGGCTGGAATGTACAAAAAGGAAGTCCTTGTAAAAAGCCATTCTACACGAGCGTTTATCGTTTTAACATACATACTTGTGTTTTGACTGAGGAAGTATATGTGAGTCTGTAGCTTTTCCGTCCAAATCTTTGCCGATAAAGTGTGTGTATTGCACCATAGGTGGCTGTCTTCCTGACCTCTAGTTGACGGCAGTGTGAGTTTTAACGGCGCATTGAGGCCTAATTATAGTTCTCCAGTCACATACTCCGCCGCTTTATTGCTGTGAGTGTCTTTTGTGTTTGGGGTGAGCATGTCCTGTGTCAGGCCTTTCCTAATAAACACACTGCTGCGCACACACACTCAGGCTCAGGTGCCTGTGTGCTTGAAGGTGTTAATGGAGATATCAGCGTCAGCCAGAGGGAGAGACACACCTCGAGCACAACGTGACATCATGGCTGAAATAAAACAGAAGGGATCGTTGGTTCTTTTGTTTGGGAGTTTTTGAGCTGTATGAGAGCTGCTGAAAATTACAATATGAACTGTTCCATTAGTTCCTGTTTTTACTGCAAGTTTTCCTGGAGCCAGAACAGAACAAGGGAGTTGGGAGGTTTGCTTAAAGATCTATTGTTATTCGTTTGCTTTGCTTTCTGACAAAAGGCTGTAAAACAAAACGCCTAGCAAAGTTTTCTTTAAATTGGGTTTCTTTCTCCCCTGCCTTAACAATTAAGATGTGTCACACCTCTGATAATCAACTCTGCAGGACTCCTTCTGTCTTCTTTAGAGGTGTAGGGCAATACATCACAATATTTCATTTATCTATTTAAAACGTTGACAAGACAATATTTATTTAATTATTGAGAAAAAGTAGTTCACAAGTTACACCCCAAACATAGCATTTACAGTAATTTACACTGCTCAAAAAAATTAAAGGAGCACATTAGATCCATCAGATCTCAATATGAAGTTGAATATCCATACAAATAACTACAGGGCAATGTCTTAGGAGCAAAAGGATGCCAAGTCTTTTAATGGAAATAAAAGTTTTCAGCCTACAGAGGCTCAATTGTGTAGACACCATAAAATCAGAGTGAAATGAAGATGTGGCAGGCTAGTCCATTTTCTTCAAAACTTAATTTCTGCAACTCAAAATGCTTTTCAGTATCTTCTGTGCCCCCCACGAGCTTGTATGCATGCTTGACAACGTCGTGGCATGCTATTAATGAGACGACGAATGGTGTTATCCTGGAGAAGTTGGACAGCCTGTACAACGCCTGTAGGGTTAAGGAATCTCCTCATACTGCCAGTAGAGAGAATTACACAAGCCAAAATCAGCACGAGTGGAAAACCTGCCAAAAAAGAATCAAGATGAAATGACCTCCACATGTAACACCAATTGGATTGTTGCCACTGAAGTGCACCTGTTGTTAATTCCATGATCACCAATACAGCTGAAATTGATGAACGAGGCTCTCAGCTGATTAACCAACAAGAAAATTATCAGACAGGTTTAATTCAATAAAAAAAGTGTTCATTTAATTTTTGTGAGCAGTATTTTTTTAAATCCTTAAGGCACATTAATTTTATGTATTTTTTTATACTGAAAAAAAAAACTGTTGTGGGAATCAGACAATATTGACTGTTCCCCTAAAGAACACATATTTCTTAATGTATTCAAAGACGAGTTGCATGAGTTTGCTTGGGTAAAAGCAACTTGTATTGGAGATACAGTTGAAGTGCTTAGCGTTGGAATCTTTAAATAAAATGAATTTTACCATTTTATTAACGTGAAAGGTGTATTGATATTCAGGTAGTTTTTTTTTTTTTAAGTCATACTCTTTAGAGAAAATTGTGTAAAATTGTTGTGGTACAGTCTTGGTATAAATCACGATATGTAGTTCGTTGTTGGACGTGTTTCGTGATACGTATTGTATTGCCAGACTCAGTTACACACTCAAACTTTTGCAGTAAAATGCATACAATTGTATCTAATGTAAACAGTGACGGTATTTCTTTTTAAAACAGAATTTTGGACTAAGATACTTTTAGAAATTAATTCAAAAACACAATTTTCTGTATTTTTTTTTTTTTTTTTTTTACTGCCAACTCCATAATTCTGTCATTTTCTTGAGGATATTATATTGATATAATTCTGTGAGATCACAGACCCAGCTTAAAGTAGCATTAGTAATAGTAAGCAGTAATTTATCTGTGGGTTATACATCATTTTTAAAGTAGACCTTAGAAAGTTTGAACTTTGCAAATCAAGAAAAACAAGACTTTTTAGAACTTTAAGCATGAATCCATAGATTTATCACTAACAATAGATGTTTTATAGCTGTTATGTTGTCTGAGTCTCCCTCAGGCCTTTTGAACTTACAGGTTTCCCGGGACCTGATGTTACATGTTCAGTAATAAATAAACATGTAATAAATAATTCACCATTACAGATCAATCACAGAACTGTTTATTAAAACCTTAATTTTTTCTAATTGAAGAACATTTTTCTAAAGATGTTCTCTCATTAGGTGGATCATTGTCAATGAAATGTTCTCTGATTCTTTTATATCTGTACAACTTTTTCAGTAAAATAAATGACATGTTTCTTTGTGTGACCCAGTCTGGTTTATCCTGTGAGTTCAACATTTTTTGGAAACACAAAAACATGTTTAAGTATAACTTAGTTTTAAACATGTAAGATTTCTTGCAAAAGTTGCCTGGAAAGAATAAATCATGTTTTGTGACTATAAAAAAGGAGGAACTTCTGTTTGCCTTTGTTAGATTATGAATTCTATTGCATTTACTGTGCAGGTTACTATTTTAAAAACCCAAATATCCTGGTGGTAAACCAGGCACTGTGAACTTTATGAATGTAAATAACAGAGAGGACCTCAAGAGATAATCTTTCTATAAGAAGCTTAAAGGTGTTTTCTTGTTTAGACAAACTGACTTCCTTGTCTTCATTTCTAAAAGACTGTTACTGATACTGAAATTTGGGTGGAAAACTATGTTTGCTGCTGTTTTTCACTGTGAAAGATATTTAAATCCAACCAAAAATATGACAATAGCATTTGTCGACTCGCCCTCTTTTCCTCAGATCACCATTACCTGTGCATCCAATCTATGGACGGGATGCTGATGTTCTTCGAACAGGACAGCTACACCTTTGGCCGTTTCCTCCCTGGTTTTCTGCTGCCTGGTCCGTTAGCCTACAACTCCAGAACGGACAGCTTCCTCACCGTGAGCTCAGCTCGGCAGCTGGAGAGCTACAAGTAGGTTAACATTGCAGGTTATCTCGAATTAAAATGGATGTTAAAGGAAGGTTAAACAGAAGAAAATTTAAAACATTAGAAAATAAATAAAGTGAACTTTTTTGTAGGTAATACTTGATATGTACTGCTAGCTCCTTTTGTACATTTGTGTAAAATTTTGACAAAAATGTTCATTAGTTGACATTAGCTTCTTTAAAAATATAAATTTTTAAAAATCTAACTTCATTTTTATTGATAGCCGCTGACTTTGCTACATATGTATTTATATATGGTACCTCAAAGTGCTTCACAGTCTATTATTTAAGAAATAGTAGAAATAACAAATATAAAACTTTCACAAAAGTCAAAACAAAAATATAAGAAATAGAGATGAACAAAATAAAGAAATAAAAGCAATACAACTGAATTGACAGAAAAAACCTATATATATATATATATAATATATATATATATATATATATATATATATATATATAAAGTTGTGCCTTCTCCTGCGTTTCAAAAAATAGGTCACTCACGGTTTTAGGTCACTCACGGTTTTAAAGTGAGTTTTATCAGAATCAGAATCCTTTTTTATTTTCATTGTTGCACAAGGAGCTGATACAACAAAACATTAGATTTAAAAAAAAAAAATAAATTTATTTAGGCGCAGCTGAAAGATTTTGAACCAAGGACGAAAAATGCAGGCAAAAAAAAATCCTATATAAAGGCCTTTTCTATTAACTCTGTAAAAGTCTGAATTAAAATCTTAAAACAAATCTTAACTGTGACAGGGAACCAGTGTGAGGAAGACGGTACACGAGTAATATGTGCCCATCTCGTAGTTGCTTATAGAAAACTAGTTGTTTTTCATCATTTATCGATGGAAAGAACAGGCTGTTACAGTTAGATGAGCATCTTCAGGTCAGTCTGCGATAACGTTTCTTGACATTTCTCAAATAATAAAGAGTTTTCAACAAACTGACTAAAGCTGTTGTAGAATAGATTGAAATTATGAATTTTTTGTATGCATTTTGTAACTTTTAGTGATCAAAGATTGACCTTCTGACCCCTCCCAGATGCTTTATGCATCCAACTCCAGACACATCACTGGTTTACTAAGTCTGTAAAACCTAAATTGTTGAAAGTGAAACTTTAATAAATTATTGTTAATTTTACGATTTGTTATTTTGTTGAGATCAATCTTCTCCCGAATAAAAAACCAAGGCACAACAAAACGGCAGTTCAAAAACATTAAACTTAAGAGAAAATGTCTCATTTTAGTTAAGTATAAATTTATTTATAGACCAGTAAATGGTTTTATATATGTTATGATTGATCTGTTTATCTCAGTTTAATTGGTAATTTATTTGGAAACGGACATTGTCATTATATTTAGGAGTGGTCTTCAGCCTTCTTTAAATAAACAGAATTTTTTTAACAATAAAAAACCCACATTGTATGAATGAAAAATCATATTGTTTGCAGTTTCTGTAACTGATAAACACAATGTGTTTTGTACCTAACTGCGGGTATTATTTATAATTCAGCAATATATTGTTATATTAGAAGAAAAGTGTGTCTTAATGAAAGCCAAGACAGAGATCTAAACATCGAAGACCTACGAAATAAAGAATATTTGATTATTTTAGTTTTTGTGTAAAATCGATGCATTTTTTTAATATTGTGTTCTAACCTGAGCATATTTTTCATTACTCTGCACTTGACAACACTAACAGTGTCCTTAAAAGAACTGATCTACTGTGTTTCATTAAATCAAGTAACAGGGTGACTCCAGACTTAACTGCTTTACATTTAAAAGCACATGACTGGCGGACTGTTCTGTCTCACGCGGTTTATTTGGCTTCTTCGCCTTTCTCCCGCCCTGAGGAACTCGAGCTTGATTTGGTTCCTGTGTATGTGGCGGCATCGGCTTTCAGATTTTACTTTTTGCTTACATACGTCACTAAAATAACGACATGCATGTCGCGAGTGCTGCATAATTTCTGCGTGTCCGTGTGCTTTTGGCCGTCTGTGTAGACGGTTAATTAGCAGAATTGTTTGTGTTTTTTAAAAGTATCCTCTTTCAAATTAATTAGGCGACTGTTTCCTCAACGTCAGGGTCTTGAACTCTGCATGATGACAAACACTGCTTATGCACACATAAATTATCCTAATTCAGCTGAGTCTACACAACAACACACACACAAATACACACTTTTATGCCTGTAAGGTTTTTTTTATTTTTATCCCACATCATTAGTAGAAGACCTAAATGACATAAAAAGCTGATCTAATAGTTGTGTTATTGTGTTATGGATATAGCCTAATTCCCTCACTTGAGCAGATGTCTGCCTGGTGATCCACTTTAAAAGCTTTAAACCCATGACACATTTAATATATATTTTAAGCCCATTTTCCCAGTAAATTGACATGCATGATAAAAAGATTTCATTATTGGCAGCCATCCATAAAGCTCATTAGGCAGCTCAGAAGTTCTAATGGAGGCCTAACCCAGTGGTAAAACTACACGGATTAGTTCAGAACTATAATGCATGTATCACGTTGCCAAAATCTCAGTTTAAAGGGTTACTTTACTGTTTTATATACAGGGGTTTGAGGAATTGGCACTGATTTTTTTTTTTTTTTAAGCAGAGTTTGGGTCAAACAAGAACCTTAGATTGGAGAGAAGAGTTTCTACCAGTCGTTTGAATCAAACTTCTTCCTTTAACTTTTTAGATTTTTGTGAATTTGTAGGCTTAACTTCTTTAATTCTCTTTTGAAAGTCAAGTTTTTTTTTCATCATGAGATTTCAGCCTTTGCTGTTGTACTTTTTGATACAAGTTTTAGTTTTATTATCAAGTTTTTCTGTTCATTTCTCAGTTATGAGTTGAAACTCCAAAATAAAATGCAAAAACAGAGTGAATATATCTAAAATGTTCAGAGATGACCATGAATGAATCAGACTTTTGTGTTTGTTGAGTTTCAGAACAATATTTGTCAACATTTTACAACAAGAAATAGAAATGTGGTGATGTACATAAAAGTACAATCAACATTTTACATTTTTCAGCTCTGATTTTGGATTTGTATTATAGTTTTAAGCAGTTGCTAAAACACCAAGTGCAATTCTTTAAACCAGCCGATCAACTGCTGTAACTGTTCTCAAAAACATCCCCCTTTGGTCTAAACTTAAAAGTCTGAACCTGAACCATGATCTGGACCAGACAAAGAACCGAAATTCTGATGATATTAGGGTCACTGACTATGAGGGACTCTGGTCAAAAGGTCAACCCTCAACTTAGCAGGTTCACTGTGGCATCAATTGATAAGAAAATGACAGAGAAGTTATGGGGCTGTGTATTGGCATGAGCCTAGCGATACAATACATATAGTCATAAATACGAGTTGCTTTTACCCAAATTCATGGTGTAACAAATAATTAAATATCGCCATGTCAGCATTTTAAATCAACACAAGTATCGCCAAATGAAACATCACGATATATCCCCAATTGCTATTAAATGAATTACTTTTAAAGATTTATTTTGGTGAAGAGCACTTTAAGTTATCAGGTATAAAAAGTACTATAGACATAAAGAATGATTTGATTTAATGTATCCATCCATCTGTTTTCTAAACTGCTTTGTCCCTTTTGGGGTCATGGGGCTGCTGGCCACTTCTGGGCGAAGGCAGGAGACAGTCTGTCAATTTAAAAAAATGTCAGATATTTTTCCTTAAAGCTTTAGCATTTTTTAACTGTTGACAAAATCTCCTGTCGTAGTAAATCGTAAGCAAAATCCTGCAGGTACATCCCTCCACTACCATCTTGAACAATTAATTAATATAAAAACCATCTGTTGGCAGTGGAATATTTGCTGTGTCTCAGTGAGAAATCTGCATTCTGAATTAAGTATATTAAGCCAGCTATTTACAGGAAGATTGAGATTTAACATTAAATTATTCCTCCATGTCACCCTGTTGTTGATGTAACTAATTTAGGGAGCCTGTCATAACGCCACGCCAACGCTGCAGTGATTATGGTCATTATGATTTAAGGTACAAGTCAGACTTGTCTGCTTTGATTAACAACAGTTTTGTGTCCCAAATATGCTCTGCAAAGTGAGAGGACTGAGTGAATAAATCAGCAGTTATTTAATGTTTGGACTGTGGCTTGGAGCTGGGCTGGGCCGGGTTTGGAGCTCGCTCTTCATCCAGGTGTTAGCGAGGAAAGATAGATTCCCGCTAAACAGCTTCATCTGCCAGTCTCTTACTGGAAAGTGGCTGACGCTGCGGATGCCAAAGTCAACCAACCACAGATCAGTCCGTCCGCGTTATTTTTGCCAGTAGCCGAAAGCCTGATGATTAAAACTGATCGACTGGAGTTCAGGGGAAAGGGCGGCCAATGAAGTGTTGACTGAGCTGACAGAAGCTGTAAATGAGAAGGTGAATAAATGGCAAGAGAAAAACGTATGTTCACATTAAATAACAGCTTTTGACTTTAATAGTTTAAAGGGAATAAACAATTAACATGTACATTGTAAAAGCAAAAGAAAAAAAATGACACAGCTCATAACTACAATTGTAATGTGTGCGTTTTCTGCTTCTCAGGTATGAAACTTTGGCAGTTGCCGCAGATGCAGAGACTCGTCAGGATGCCAACTTGCCCCTCAAAAGTGGAGGCAAAAGGCTGATGGTGAGTCCTAGAGATACAGGCAGACCTCACTTCTCTAACTACTCACTACTTTTAGAAATGAACAAAAGTCCAGTTTCTATTCCGAGTCTTTTTCAAGGGAGTCCTGGCCCTGACAGCAGGACTGATCAACACAAAGCATGAAAAACAATAGTACTATTCAAAAACTATTTCAAACTTTTACAAGTGACGGGTCTCATTTCCAAGCATTTAAGCAAAAGTTTTTACTTACCTTTTTGGATCAGATTTTTTATATTTCAAACCTTTTTTATGTTATTCCAGGTTGTGGGAACAGAGTACAGTGATGGAAAACTTACCAGCTTCTGTGTGAACACTTGGTACAGTCATTAATAGTGATTCTTGAGAATGTCCAGCTGCTCTTGGTTTAATGTATTCACATAGGAATGAGGAAAGCAGATGTAAAAAGTTTACCAGTGAGTAAATCTAATTCGTACACAGCAGGGATGTAATGCAAATTCATCGTGGGTTTATGAATGTGCTTTTTGGATACGTTGTTCCCTGGACCGTTGCTACGTGATGCTAGTGCATGTACTCACAGTTATTAGAGGCCTGGTGCGAAATGTCAAATTGCTGCATGAAGGACTTTGTGTCTCATAATTCTGGCCTGGCACAAATTGTAATAATTAAAGAGATTTCTCTTTCATGATTGCTTTTCCTAACAGTTGGCACTTCTGTGAATTTTAAAAGATGCTACTATACATCACTACCAAATCCGAGTCCCAATTGGTCAAAGTTCAACTGATTTAACCTTTAACGTGCAATCAAATTTCTTTGTTCTCTGTTATGACTGTTTTTTTTTAATCGTTTTAAAAAGTGTTCAAACTAAACTAGACTAGACTGCATTAGATTAGATTAGATTTCACCTTCACTTTCACTTTCACTTACACCTTCGCTTTCACTTTCACTTTAACCTTCACCTTCATCTTCACCTTCACTCACACATTAACTTACACCTTCACTTTCACTTTAACTTACACCTTCACTTTCACCTTCACTTTCACTTTAACTTACACCTTCACTTTCACCTTCTCTTTTACTTTCACTTTCGCCTAGGCCTACGCCTTCGCTCTCGCCCTCGCTTTCGCTTTCATTTTCACTCTCACTTTCACTGAGACTTAGACTTTCACTTTCACTTTCACCTTCACTTTCACTTTAACTTACACCTTCACTTACACCTGTGCTTTCACCTTCGCCTTAGCTTCGCCTTAGCCTTCGCTTTCGCTTTCGCTTACACTTACACCTTCACTTACACCTTCACTTTCACTTTTACTTTAACTTACACCTTCGCTTTTGCTTACGCCTACTCCTACACCTTCGCTTTCACTTAGACTTAGACCTAGACTTAGACCTAGACTTAGACCTAGACTTAGACTTTCACTTTCACTTACACTCACACCTTCACCTTCACTTTCACCTTCACCGTCACTTTAACTTACACCTTCACTTTCACTTTAACTTACACCTTCACTTTCACCTTCACTTTCACCTTCACTTTCACTTTAACTTACACCTTCACTTTCTCCTTCACTTTTACTTTCACTTTCACTTTCGCCTAGGCCTACGCCTACGCCTTCGCTCTCGCCCTCGCTTTTGCTTTCATTTTCACTTTCACTTTCACTTAGACTTAGACTTTCACCTTCACTTACACTTTCACTTTCACGTCACCTACACTTTCACTGAACAAAATGTAGAGCACAGAAACTTACTTAAACACTTGTTTTGCCAGGTGTGAACGCAAAAGCGCAGAAGCCTGAAACACTCATTGAGAAAGACTTTTTCATTGGAAGTGGTCACTTGGGCAGGCATTGCCAAGCCTGGTGTGAATGTAGCATAAGACTTTCCAGTGCTGGGCATCTCACACACGTGTAAAATTTACAGGGATATGTGCTTATTGAGAGAAAATAAACTCACCCGATTTGTGTGTGCATGGTTCTTGTTTGGTAACTCATACAATAAAGTTTGTGTACAACTTTATGAACTTACAATATTCATAAGTACAAAATGTATGAATTTCCAAAAAAACAAAATACAATTTGCACACGCACAACTTAAAATTATAACAGCTTGAAAGTAACTACACACGAAAATCTTTAGAAATTTCACATAAATTGCTTGTTAATCACACAAAACCACATTTACGCATAAATCTGATTTGACGCTCTTTTCACGTCTCCAAAATTAGTGTGTGAGTGATGCATTTAAATGCTGCTAGAATGCTGAGTCATCAGGGTTTTTCTTATTGAAAATGAAAAAATGAGAATAGAAAAACTTTATCGACAAATTTTAAAAAAATGCATATTTAGACTTTTTTATATTACTTTTCCGAGCATATTTGTTTTAGAAAGTGGCAAAATATCAAGTTTTACCAGATATAACTTTTTTCAAAACTCACAAATCTTGGGAGATGTAAAAAGCATTTTTGTATTCTTGTACATGTGAATAATACACAATTGCAAGTTATACACAGAATTTAATGTGTGGGTCACAAATCAAGAATTACGCAGACACAAATCCAAAATTGCACACAATTTAAGGATCACACATTTACAAATCCAAAGTTACACACAGATCAAGAATTATACACACACAAAATCCAAAGTTACGCACAAATGCTAGAATTACCCACATAAATCAGAGTGGGTCTGTTTTCTCTCTTTATATGCTAAATACACATGCTGACCTATCCTATAGTGTGACATCAAAGCAAATGCTGGGAAAACTTGGATTTGTCTTTCCTGCTCAAGGTTAATGACATCACAAATCAATAATTAGTGTTTCAAACAAATAGCAGTTTCTTTAATTTAATGTTATTGTGCAAAGAGACAAATGACTAACACTAAATGTGTGTGTGTTTTTTTTTTTCCCCAGCCTGACTGGACATTTGTCCTGGGAGAACAGGCGCTGGACCTTCGCGTTCCCTCCTTCTCCCACTCCTCCGCCTCCATCCTCGTGCTGGGTGAGAGAAACCTTTTCTGCTTTGATGACAAAGGCCATATCCGATTCATGAAGAAGCTGGAATTCAACCCAAGCTGCTTCCTGCCCTACGCTTCAGGTAAAGCAGACACTGGTCTTTAAACACACAGCTTAAAGGTGACCTCTCCTTTACGGGGGTACTGAAGGTTCAAGTGTTCTATTCTATTCTGAGAGATATTTTCAGCTCTGCTGCTGCACTTCTTATCTTCTTAAGGATTAAATACTGATTGGCTGAGCAGTTGTGACGGATACCAGTTGGAGCTTCAGATGCTTAAAAATAATTAATATATATCTGCTGCTTACAGATCGAAAAAGCAAATGTTTTTAATAGGACAGTAAAAAGTGAATTTATTCATTTAAATTAATCCATGTATTAGTGGCCCTGATGGAATTTTCTCAGGGGTTGGTAGCATGGTAGTCGGGAATTTTCCTGCAGTTTTCATTTTGGCCTCACCAGTCAAAATTACTCAGAAGTTGCAACATTTTAAGCCACATTGAAGTTCTCACAAGTAGGTGGCCTACACTTTCCTTTCTACTTTATAAAGGTTGATTACTAATCAGAAGTGACCAGATACAAAAACAAAAGTAGAATTTGTTCTTTAAGATTTAAATTCTCAAACTCATTCAGAGGTTTTCATCATACCTTTGCAGTGATGGCAAAGCTTAACTCCCTTCATCTCAGAGTGTGGTTTGGGGGAAATTTGTGAAATTGAGTATGCATCAGTGCACCGGCCATAACCATGCTTCTGAAAATAACTGTATAAAAATGCATAAAAATAAATCGTTTTGGGCAGTGGCACACCGCCACTTGACTGGCGAGGCAGGAAGCTGCTTTTGGCAGAGCCTGATGAACTAGAGTGGCTCTGCCACATGCATTGAAACGAAAACTAGAGTCCACTGAGCTCGTTCTTTTTCCCGTGTTTTCCTTCGCATCCGTTCTCTCTCTAAAGGAATAAAGTTTAGCTTAGATTGCATAATCCCTGTTTTACCAATAAAGTCTGTCCAATAAAAGCGCCTTACAATGAGGAAAAAAGTTACTGATCGTATTGTTGTTCCACTTAAAGAGGCTGTAGTGTACATCAGAGATACACTTCAACTATGAGAGACAGACGATACAAAAACAGTCCAGGGAATCACATTTTTAAGAAGGTTTTTTTTTATCCATTGGTCATTTCTTGTATTAAAGCAGGGGTCCCCAAACTTTTTCTGTGAGGGCCACGTAACAGTTTTCTTCAATGATGGGGGCCGGGCGGGGTCGGTTTGTAAGCCAACAGAAAAAGTGAAACAAACTAAACGTTTGTCTAAATGTAAACAACTATGTTTTTCCAGAAAGCTACACACAACCATATTTTAACAATCCCTTTGTGTAATCTTCACAGAGAAAATGAATTTAAAATGTTTTTATATTTATTAGTGTAAAATATGTTCTTATTATGTTAAATTACGTTTATTTTCCTCCTGAATAAAATGTACAAAATGTATGATAAAAACAAAAAACAATTATTGACTACTCAACTTTTAAAGTGAAACAACATAAAAGACCGAACCATAATGCAAAATACTAATTATAATCTGAAACATGAAAAGGAAAAAAATGAAGGTTTGTAAATCATGATAAAGGCTGGAATTTAGAAGTACCAAATGTCTGATCTCTGTGAATCTGATTTGGTTTCTTCTGTCAGTATCTGCTCGGTTCTGGAGAAAGTTGTTCTCATGTCTGCACAGGTTGGTTGTAGAGTCGGTTCTGTTTGAAATTCTTTTCTTACTGATTCTAAATTCTGTCTTTTTATTATCAATAACAATAAAATCCTTTCAGATTTTTCTGTCCTTTTTTTTTTAGAGCGTTGTAAAACAAACTCTTAAAGATGAAACCTGCAAATTAAGATGTTGAACTCCTCACATTTTTAAATCCAGGATTATAGAAGGAAAACTAAGATCTGATCGCCATCACAGATCTATGTGGGTCTGAAGATCTGCATGTTTTAGCACAGCAGACGCAGCATGGAGGAGATTGACAAGGTCTCCAGCCAATCAGGACACAGAACAGGGTGCGCTGTTTAAAAAAAAAGGCAGCAGCATGATTGCATTGAGACCAGGTGAACTGTAATGTGGAAAGAGAACTCTGTATTTATGTTCTATTTGACAGAGATTTGAGAGGTTTAGATAGAGGTACAGTAGAAGGTGGAATAAAAAGTCACATTCATGAAGGTCTCCATTATGTGGCCAAATTGATAATAATGGATCTCCGATAGCGGATCCGGCCCGCGGGCCGTAGTTTGGGGAACCCTGTATTAAAGGCCCCTGTTTGAACTGGTTATCTGTATTAAATACACCTGTTCATACCCTTAAACGGATAGACCGCAACGTCTCCACCGAGACCGAAGAGCTGTCGAAGGGCACCAGGGTCAATATTGTAGACCTTACAAGACTGAGATGGATCAATCTGCAATAGACAAGCATTTGATGAGAAGAGATCAACTGTTGATGCAATTATTAGAAAATTAAAGAAATACAAGATCCCTGACCTTCTCCCTTCACCGCTATGAAGTTTATCGTAGACCGTCTGGATGAACCAGAGCATGATTGGGAGGATGTCATGTGGTCAGATGAGACCATCATGTTTAGAAGGAGAACAATGCTGAGTTGCATCCCAAGAACATCATACCCATAGTGAACCCATAGGGGTGGAATTATCATGGTTTGGAACTGCTTTTCTGCTAAACGAATCGGACGAGTGATCCGTGTTAATAAAAGGATGAATGGGGCCAAATAAAGTGAGGATTTGCAAAAATGTTTGACTGAAATATTAATGGGGGTGAGCGCAAACCTGGTGAAAACCCACAGGAAATGTTTGAGCTCTTTTATTCACAACCAGGGTAACATTACAACGTATTGAAAAGAACTTTTTTAATTAACCAAACATTTTCTGCTCCATTTAAAAAATAGATTAAATAAAAATAAACAATTAGTTCATGGATTTTTTTTTTTACATTCTGTCTCTCATGGTTGAAGTGTATCAAAAAAATAGATATATTTTTATCTTTTTAAGTGGCAGAATCAATGACTGAAAAAATATTATACCCACTCTGTGTTGAATAGAACAAATTATTTTCTAAAGTTAAAGATCCTTATTTTTATTTATGACTGTTTTCTTTGTTCAACTGATAAATCCTTAGGCTTTAAGAAACTGAAGAGCAAAATTATTAATCCACAATAATTGATGTCATTAAATTACAGTTAAAAACACGAGTTTTGTACATATTAGAGCTGGGAAATTAATCTATTTAATTAATTAATTTCAATTTGTTGTTTTGAATGATTTATTTTTGGGAGACTTGATTCTATTTTTTCAACGCTCCACTGTTTTGGGCTTCCATTGGTTAGCCCGGTCCGGCCGTCTCGAGCAAAGTGCCTTTGTGATACCGACATCTAGCAAAGAGGAGGAGAGAGAGAGAGAGAGAGCGAGAAAAAAAAAAGATGATTTCGCAACAAAAAACAAGCGAGCGTGCAGCTTTTGTGGACACTTTGTGTTCAAGCCACAAAGAAAATGTTAAAAGAATTAGTTTTTGTTAAATATATTCTGTCATTTGTATTTTTTTGTTAAAGAAAGAAAAAGTAAGGACAAAACAAAATCTAATTTGTTACGAAAAAATCTGATTTATTTTTGGTCATATCGCCAAGTTCATATAGAGATGTAATTTGCAATATGTAGTTTGTGTTGTGACCCTACAGGTGTCTTTCACTGTACACGGCAGTACATGAGAAATTAATTTACTGGTAACCTTTTGATGGGCAACAAAAAGAAAATTCAAACAAACAGTAAGAACAGGAGATTATTTAAGGACAAGGTCACTCTCTGTCCACTGTTACCAGCCAAAAATATCTTAAAATTTCCCCTGAAAACAAACTGATGTGATTAAGGCATGCGTTCTGTCAACAATCAAAGATCCTACAGTTTTTCAGGACTCTCTGGAGCTTAATATTAGAGGGACTCCCATTTAAACTTTAACTCCATTCATGGCTGCAGTTTGTTGTTGACACTCTTATATGGGGTGACACTGTGATTGTTTGAACTGCCATCCAGCAGGAAGAAAAGAGCGGAGAGAAATGAAACGGTTGAATGATCAAAAAATAAAGAAGTCAAAGGAAGACGGTCTGAAAAAACAAGCGAGAAGACGGAGAAACTTAAAACTAATGTGGAACAAGAGAGCTTTAAAATTTATGGAAGGAGGCAAGATGGAGGACAAATATAGCAAGACTTTAGTGCCATTTTTCTACGGAGATGATTATAAGGCCAATGCCCATATGCAAGGTGTTTGCAATGATGTCCATCATCTGTATCCCTGACCGCTCTTACGATCCTCTATCTCTGCTCCTGCAGCAGTGTAAGCCTTAGGCATGTTTGTTTTGCGTGTGGTCGACACCTCAGATCTCTTTAGGTGGTAAGTGCACCACTGGCAGGTTGGCTGGACATTTCCCAGTGTTTAAGAAACATAAGTAGTAATAACATTTCATGTTTCTAGCCTTGAGTCACAAGAGAAAGGCGAATTTGCAGCACACCTTGAGAGCTGACTTTGTGCTGAAACGAGAGGTCTCACCGAAATTCTTTATAAAAACCAGATGTAAAGTGTAAAGAGATGATTTTTCTGTACAGTACAGAACAAGCTACGCTGGTCTTAAAAGGCAGTGCCACCCACCACAGGAATTTCTTTATTTCTGTGCTGTGTGGTTGTTAGTTTTGCGAATATGCTCCACACTTAAACTGAAAATGCGAAACAGAAACCTCAAGTTTGCGTTGCTGTGAAACTGAGGCTGACTTTCCAGTGGTGAGACACTAACCTGAGCAAAAACAGCAAAAGGAAATTGTATCAAAGTTTAATTAGGTTTAACTTCATTTAGTAATACTTCAATATTCTCTGCAGCATGAGCCAAGCATTTACCTCAGAGTGGAAGCTTTGTTTTATTGCTTAGCTTGCTGCTTTTATTGTATATGAAAAGAAAAAAATCAGCTTTCTTGTAACTCATTTTTTCTGTTTTTGTGTAGTGACAGAAGGCACCATAAATCTGCTGCTAGGAAACCACACCAACACGCTGCAGGTTTACCAGAACGTGACTCTGAAGTGGGCAGCCCAGCTCTCCTTTGTGCCTGTGGCTGTTCGCGTTGCCAACTTCCCGTGAGTACAACCTGCGTCTGCGGTCCAGAAACCGTGTTCTCACAGAAAATATTTCAAAATCTGCAAATCATTGTGTCACACGGTAGCTGGCATACACACATGCAGAGGTGAAGGCACATGTAAACACTCACGTACAAGCACTAGGTATGTCGGCCTGTTTATCAGCTTAACAGGAAATTACCCGACAATGTCTTCCATGTGGCCAATCAGAGCGCGGTGGGAGGGGCCAGCTGAAGCCGCTCTGTCGATGCTCTCCTAACAGCTACAATCAAACTACGATTTAAAGGCAAACACAGTTGAGAAATGATGTGGTCTCTGATCTTGTGTGTGTGCGCGCATGTGTGGTTTAGATGCAGGAGATAGTGTGTGTCTGGGTAGCTGTTTGCTTTAGTTTGCGGCTGTGTTGTGTTTAGGCATTTGATAGTCATCGGGTCGTCGAGTGCTGGACACTGCCGAGTGTGGGAGAGAGAAAAGCGCACACACACACCAGCCCTCCTAAAACAAACACACAAAAATCCCTCCAGTCTGTCATTTTCAGGAGCTCTCTCTTAGTTGACGTGAAGACAGCGTCACACCGAACGGCTTCTTTCAGTCAACGCTTGTCCAGTTTTTTACCCACTCCAACTATATATATTTTCTATGATAAAATGTTCCTAGAGGTTTTTTAATTATTTTTAGATGCATTTTCTGCAGAGCTGCAGCAGCTCATTAGAAATTTACTTCTGAGTTGTGTGCAGGACTTTTTTTTATTGAATGCTTGAAGAATACAGTACAAAAGTTTTAAAATGTACAACTACTATGTAAGAACATGATGCAACTTCCACAATATGTCACAATTATTCTTAATTAGTGTTGAAAACCAAAACACAAGTAATATTTTTTTAATTGATATTAAAGAAAAAATCCACTAAGAGAGCGAAGGAGAAAAAAAAATGGAGACAAAGACCAGAAGAGACATAAATAAAACAAAAGATCTGCGAGGTTGATTTATACAGCTGCTCCTAAGGATTTACAGATGTTAATCATTTCTTGAAGAAGAGATTGATTTCAAATATTGCTCAAGTTCCAATTTCAGCAAGAAAAAGTTCAGGCTTTTAGAAAAATTTATTTTTGTGAATGTAAAATTTAGCAATGAATAAAAACATACTTATAAAAAGAAAGCATCACAATCTTTCTGGTTAAATCTATGAAAACCAGCCATTACGTTTTCATAATAAAGTTGAAAATCAACAAAACAGAGTTGAAATGAATTTGTGGAACTTTTTCTAGAATTTATAAGATAAGAGTTATAAGATTAAATAAATGAGAGCATGTTTCTGGTAGCTTCTGTGTGGAACTTTTGGCACAGAAGTTTGCATGACCTAATTTCCCATCAGGCCTTTGTTTACACTCTCTCTCGCTAGCTTATAGCACTTCACAATGCTACATTAGCTTAGCAAAAAAAAAAAAAAAAAGGTGAGCTGAACAGTTTTTATTCAGATGGAAGCTCAGACCAATTTAATACAAATGTTAATGGATCTATTTGTTTTTCAAACTGTGGGTTTTTTTCAGCGCCTGATCCAACACAATTTGAACAAAGAAATAATGTGAGACACAATTTTAACCTTACATTTTTTTGCCTGTCCTCCATCATGAGCAACATTCTTGTTAAAAACACAAAAACACAGTTTTCCTTAAAGTGGTTCTTTCTTTAATCACTTTTTTCAGTGTTTTTATAATGCGTTTTATGTTTTTTTTTTTACATAAAGAGGTAGAGCAGGTGAGAATTGCTGTTATACCACTGTGGAGGTCTTGAAATAATCAATATTTCATATTTTTAATACTTTTCAATTAACACCAGGAACAGGAAGCACAGATGGGCTATTTTGTTGTTTTTTTTTTAATCAATATTTTATAGAAAAAAGGTACATAACATAATTCTAATGCCAATTTTTTTTTTTTTATTGTGGCTTATTTTAACAGTGGAGAGCACTTTATTAAAGGGATTACCAGAGACAAGAAATTAATTACAAGATAAAGGGCGACTGCATTTAGAAAAAAGCATTTAAGTCCATTTTTAGAATCCATTTTACCATTCATCTAATAGAAGTATCATCAAACTTTTTTCATTTTATTATCTTAATGCTACATTTAATTGTGTAGTACATTTAGTTGTTATATTGGCTATAATTTACATCCTTATTTACAAAATTGCCTAAAGTAGAATTTATTATTCTTCATTTTGTTTGCTCTTAATGGGAAAGTGACATAGCAATTAATTCTTAGAGACCCACTGCAATGAATATTGTGTTTGTGTTTTTAATATTTTCTGTGGGATTTTTCTTATGATGGAGGACATGTATTTATGGCAAAAAGAGTTTTGTTTTAGTGTTTTGTACAATGTGTAACATTATATTGACTATACAGGACGTGAAACATGAACATGTAAGATGAAATCACTGGTTAGTCATCAACACTCTTCAAATAATAAACGAGGGCTATGTAGTAGTTTGGCTGGGCCCGAATGCAGTCATTATAGTGTGGAACTGTCCAGTGCCATGGATGTTAATTCAACTTTTTCTTTAAATGCCAAATATGACGTCAACCATTTTTCCAAGAAAAAATCTGAAAAAAATGATGTATTCTGATGATGAAAACTTGTTTTCTTTTAAAATTTGAAATGAAAAATCATTTAAATGCATTGTGGTCTATATGTGTCAAACAATTGAGCAGTGAGGGATAATACTTTTTTGCAAAGACTTCTGAGAAATTTCCAGGTTACTATATTTTGGAAATGTAGATTCAGACAACCATACAAAATGGTAAACATCCTTTATAATGTACTAAGTAGTGAAGGAATTTGGACCCAGCATTTGTCATCGGTCTTTACATGGGAATTTATCTGCATGCGTGTGTTTAAGAGCATGTGTTTCCGCTGCAAAGTGGGTGCATGTTTTATGCTTCCTCATGTACCGCGGTGCAGGTGTGGAGCCGGCTGCTGCTCTTGAACCAGACTCCAAATTGTGTGTGACTGTGTGGATGTGAGGGTTACTGGACGGGGGCAAAATTCACGAGCACACAAACCCACATCTGCATCCATTTACCATGCAGCTACATTACTGCATCACTCTTCGTTTCTTTTGTAACATTTCATGTAGCATTTATTTCCAAATTTAAAACCACAACTGTACTTCTTACTTTGTTTTCTTTTAAGATTTTTTTTTTAGTGTTTCAAACACAAGTTTTGTCTTTCAGGGAGCTGAAAGGAGTTGTGGTCAGTTTGAGCTCAGACGGTCATCTCCTCTGTTCCTACATGGGAACAGACCCCTCCTTCTTCACTACCCCTAAAGTAGATGCCAGGGAGGCCGACTATGAGCAGGTGGAAGCTGAGATGAAGAAGCTGCAAAGGTGCATAAGAGAACTTACCAGGACTCAAGGTAGGAGACTCTTATTTAAGGCGTCTACAGTGCATGAACGGTTAGAAGTTCTTTGTTTAGCTACATGGGTTTAAACATTAAATGGTTCTTGCAAGTTGTCAACAGACACTAATCCAGTCAGCAATTTTATTTTTGTTTACCTGCTGGTGTTCTGTGCTTCAGTTCGATGTTAAAATAACGTTTTTCTTCTAGCCAAAAGTTTAAAACACAATTGTGTTTCAGACATTCTGCCAAAAACGGATGCTGGGGAAGACCTGTCAGTCGCTGCTACCGTGTCTTCACGCATGGACAAGCCATCAGTAAAGATACAATATCCAAACATCTGCCCGTGCTTTCTACAGACGAGATGATTAATCTTTTATTTCATCTGTCCACAGCAAGCTCTAATCCAGGATATTGATGGTTTGCCTGTACCTTCAGTAACTGTGCAGGTAAGAGAAGAACTCAGAACACTTCAGGGTCTGCCTCAGATTCTTCACTTTACTTTTTTATTCTTGCCCTCTGTTCAGGTGCAGTTGAAGGCAAATTGTGTTCTCCAAACCTCCAAGCTCTTCATTTGTGTCCAGCCTCCGCTGGCTGTCACTCAAGAGCAGTTCATCCTGGAGCCAATGGGTTAGTCCAAACCAGCACCCCCTTGTTTTTCTGATTATATGCTTGTTTTTGTTCTTAAAAAAACACATTTATAAGCTAACAACTTCTCAAACCATGTTTAAATACCATGGATCCTTTCAACACAGATACAAGTTTTTTTTAGGATGTGATTCTGTCCCAATTTACAGTACAATTTTAAGCCAAGCAACTCTACCCAAAGCTAAACATGTTTTTAAATAAGCATTTTTGGCCTGAACAAGACAGTTTGTCATGAAGCATTGTCTGACATCTAGATATCTCATTGGCTCCGTTTTCATGAGGGAGTCTCCATCTTGAATGTTTGCACAGATTTCTAATTTCTTCATTACCTCCAAAAGAACCACATGCTGTCTGGAAACTATTTCAAACCTTACTGTTCTTTAATGTTGTCAAAACGTTCAACCAATGAGAGACATTTTTTGTTGGGTTGGAGGCTCTTAAAAGTAGATTTTAACTAAATAGAAGCTGAACCCTTTAACCAGAGCTTTAGCTCCAGTAGGAACATTTTTTTTGACAACCAAAGCTCTTCTACCGTTGATACAATTAACATAATTCCATAGATTGTAGAAAAGAATGGACAAAGGGAGGTCTGGCGTCACCCATAAAAAAAGGCCTTACTTCCGGATTTCGCAAAATCAGGCCAAATCTGTCACCGTTGCTTCCTGATACAGGCGCTGTCATTTTGGAACATGTCGACAGTGATTGGTCCGAGTTAGTTTGAGTCATGTTTTTAGGGGAAGTGTAGTCGCCAATCATGAGGGAGCTTATTCAAAGTCCACACCCCCTCCACTGAAAGCGGCTCGAGAGAATCTGTCAATCAAACGTTCGAGGTGGGGCTAGCGGGCCCCATATGCTTTTACTGAGGCATCTGATTGGTCCATTTATAACTTGAAGAGAGTAGAATAAAATATCTTTTTTTCTAAAACACTTTTCCTAGAAAAAAAATCACACAGTGCTTTACAAATGTAGGATTAAATCAAATCAAAAGTCAAATTTTATAAAATACAATAATAATAATAAAAAAACAGTAAAACAAGGACTAAAATCAACTTAAAGTTTGCCTGAAAACATTTTCTTTACCTGGGATTTAAAACATTTAATGGAGTCAATAACTTGCGATAAAGAGAAAATATCTTTAAAAAACATAGGAGTAGAAAGAAGATGTTCAGATGAATGTATCAGAGCAAGAATGATTATTCTGACAAATAAAATCATTGAGTAATAACTCTCTATTTCTCAATAGAAGTTTATGGGACTTTGACTTCTTTAAACCACTGGGAACATGAGGGGGAAGGGGTTGAGTTCTGCATCGTTTTCTAGAGTCTATGCATAGTTCCAGTTTATTCTGAAGCGGAGAAAAGAAGACTTAAGATGATATGCAACAATTTACAGTAGTGAAGTGTTTATGTAATCAATGTAAATAAGCTGATTCTGCAACACTTTACGTTAGTAATGTGATGCATATCATTGTGAAGTGAAAAGCCACTTTATTCTGTGTCAGAATCAGCTGATCGTCAAAGATTTACCATGTCAGAGAGCATGTGTTATTTAGATGTCCCTGGTGGTGTCTCTTTGTTAAGAGGTTAAACAATACTGCATACTATATGCATTACTTTACTATTGTCCAGGTGAATACTTGATTCTGATTGGCTGCTGGGTGTAGATTAAAAAGTGAAATCCAGAGTAATAATGTACACTTAACAAAGAAGTTCTGGTCATACAGCCCAAATGTTCTGTATCACTGCGCAGACTACATTAAAACATTTTTTCATCTTCGGACAAAAACAAGCGATGAGAGGTGAATTTCTCTCTCTGATCTGATCTTTTATGTAACCCATTGTGACAATCAGCATATATATCGCTCTACTTTGCCTCTGCAGTTCAGGTCGGTTGTCTGCTCAGTGGCGTGTTGGTTTACCGTGACAAGCAGCATCAAGTATCAAACAGTCCACCTTTTGCAAAAAAGCGTTCTGAACCAAAGACATAACAAAAATAAAGTACTAACTATTGGTTGAAAATTTGTTTCTTTTGTAAGGGGACCATGGTATAAGCAGGAAAATGCCCTTCGAAGTGTGCATTATTAGAAATTAGTGCATGTTGAGGAAGTAGCACGTCCTTCCTTAACCAAGATTTAATGACGTGTGCTCACTGGTGTATTCTGCAACATGTACTTTGTGTGGACAGGATGCCAATTAGGTTGAAAGTTTGATTACAATGCTGAGGCAGTTTTATTTTATTCTAAGTTAACTTTTTATGCTATTTCACACTTTTTAGTACTTTTGGGGTTATTTGATTTGAACTGAAGGAAACAAACAACAAACAAACAAAAAGCAGGCACTGTTTGTTCATAAGTAGCAAGTTTTTAACAGTTTAGACTTTTTTGTTTTAAGAATATACCTTTGTAATGTCTGGATCATTGGATATTTTTGAGTTACAAAAAATCCAACACTGATATTGCAACAAAAGTCAGCATTTCTAATTTATAACTTAAGTTTGGTAAAATGTGTGAATTTAAATAGACATCAAATAACACGGTTGAAAAATGTCGAAGTTATGGCAACACAATGAAAAATCTTGCACGCCTCAGTACATCTGGTCTGGATCAAGGTCTTTCATCACCTGCTGTATTTCACTGTTCTTTATCAGACGTGCTCCAAACTGCATACACCTGCTCCCACAGACTTTTGTTTGTTAAACTTTTTCTACTTTCAGAGAACGAACAGACATTTTCATGGTGGATGCTGAAAGCCTTTTCGTTACTGTACTGCGTGACGTGTCGGCCACTGTCTATTTTTGGACACAAACGTCTAACTCTAAACAACTGTTTTGTCAGTTTATGCAAAAAACAAAACACAAAAACATATTTTATCCCTTTTTACCATCAGCATTTAGCTGCTACACAAATCCTTCTCTTTGCGTTCTTGCTTTTCTCTGTATGAGTGTTTATAGTGAGTGTAATGTAAGCCAGTTGGAGGAGACTTTAATCAGAGGCTGCTTGTAGTTCAATGCAAACATGTATTTTTAAAGCGTGTGTGGTCCCACAGAGAGTTCAACCTCTAACCTCTGTGGTGTTGGTGCCTTGCTCTGCTACATACAGTATGACTCAACCTACAGACTGTTCTGTACACTAAACACATTTTAAATACAGGATGAAGATATGATGAGTTTTCCTGTGCTTCCTCATAAATATGAAACCTATTAACATCTGAAAAAAAACACTGTAGCCATCTACCCATCCTCAACAATTACAGACCAAGTCAGATTACTTTTTTGGCCCCTTCTAACTAAAGTCATTTCCTTTAAGGTCCTACTCATTTTTTAATTGTAAAATTGCTCCCACTTTTTAACCAAAATCGAAATATTTTTTTAAACGTATGTTTTGCTGCCGACAAGAGTTCATTAGAAAAATTCTTCTGTTGGCACAAAAGTTAGCCTTGGCTAATTTCCCATGAACCCTTAGTTTATATTCTTCCGCTAGCTCATAGCACTTAAAAATCCCAGAATTCCTTCACTACTCGCTACTTAGTGATATATTAGTGCTATATAGTGCATTTGCTATTCTGTAGTGCTGTTAGAATCTACAGATTCAAAATCTTGTGCTCCTAAAATTTCCCAGCCTTCCCTGCGAAAAACTAGTGTGCATCAACACTCACTAAATTGAGGAATATAAACCATAATGCATGGCGTTTTACTTTTTTTTTTTTTGTTAAAAAAAAAGTTTAAATGTATTTTTTTTCATAAACCAATGTTTTCATCATCAGAATACAGTGAATTTGTAAATAGTCTGCGTTTACAAAAACTATGGTGAACGAGCATTCTGGTAGTACTTGAACGCATCGGTCGGTCGAATTTGTGAGACGTGAAAAGAGTCTCACGATACATCCATGCGTAACTTAGGCTGCGTGCGTGTGGCGTAAGAGGTGATCCGTGCGTATTTTAAAAAGATTTTTATGTGTAATTAGTTTCAAGTTGTTGTAATTGTAATTTTTGCATGTTTATATTGTATTTTTTTTTATTTTTGTAATTTTTTTACTTTTGCACAAAACATAAGAGTCTCACGATACATCCATGCTTAACTTAGGCTGCGTGCGTGTGGCGTAAGAGGTGATCCGTGCATATTTTAAAAAGATTTTTATGTGTAAAATGATTTTTATGTGTAATTAGTTTCAAGTTGTTCTAATTGTAATTTTGCATGTTTATATTGTATTTTTTTTTTTAATTTTTGTAATTTTTTTACTTTTGCACAAAACATATTATCTGAGTTACAAATCAAGAATAATGCACGCACGAATCAAAAATACCCACGCATAGATCCTAATTTACGCAAAAATCAAGAATTGCGCACGCACAAATCAGAGTGAGTCTATTTTCTCTCCATACTGATAATAATCAGAAAGCTATTCATTTTTAATTATTTCTGTTTCCTATTTTTATACTTCAGCACACTGGCTCCAGCGAAAATGAATAAATAATGCAGGATTAACAAATCCTTCTAGAAACTTGGGGTAAACCCTGTAAGATGTACGTCTGCTTTGACATTCAGACTGCCTGTCTTAGAAATAAATCAACAAAAAACTTTTACCAAGTGAATCATGAACGAAATGTAGCAACACCCTAAAAAGAGAAGGCTGCCAAACCTGCAGGAGTTGCTCCAAACATGGTTTGTGCCAACACAGTTCCATCAAAGCGGGTTTATCCCTGCATAAAAAGAGATCATTAGAGGTTATAGATCTCTGTAGCTGTAATCCTCAAACTTTTTACCGTGTAAGGGTGTAAATCTTAGGAGAGATTATTTCACAAAAGATCACATGTCAGAAAGTGCCTGGAGTGCAGCTAAACATAGTGTGGACAGTGTCAGTAATATCTGACGCCACATATTTTAACTTGAAAGAAAAATTGCTAAATTTTTTTCACAGTTAGTCCCAAATTGCTCCAGATATTTACTGAAACCTTCATCCATCATAGTCGAGAAGAAAGTGCTTTTTTTGAGAAAAAACAGCCAGAGTAGATTCTGAATTTATGATTTCAAGATGTGAGTGGCTTTCTCTGGGGTTTGGAGTTCCATCTATTTATTCTGAGCCCTGGCTCAGACTGACCATTGCTTCCCCATGATTCATGATCTGTCTGTGCAGAAAGGTAATGCATTTTACCACACTACATTCTTATCTGTACAGAGACTGTGCGTGACCTTTGCAACTTTTAATGCTAACATGATGTGCGTTTCACACGTTGTAGTATATTTGCTATACATGACTGTCAGTTTGCATTTAATAGGTGCTCTATTATAAGTGTCTTGCCTTTAAAAATGTTCTTTGCAGAAACTTTTTATTATGTATTAGTTTGTTTTGGGGCTCATGGGAGTTCGGTGAATGAGTTTTCATTTTTTTTTTTGTTTTTTTTGGACTTCATGTAATTTATATGTCCTGTCTTCTGTAATTATTACACTGCATTTAGCTGGAGTTTTTATCCAAAACAACGTATTGTTTTACCTATCCCTCTTTAACAGTATAAGAATGTCATGTGTTCCAGAAAATGTAATGTAAGTTACCAAAAACAATCCTCACTTAAAGTTGCTCCAGAACTCTAGATTTGGCTGTAACTTATCAATCAAAAGAGTGTGCCAACATCTGGCAAAATATCTTTTTAGCCACATATAAAATACGTGGAAGTACCTAATGTTTGCTCCAGTGCACTTGTCATGCAGGTTGATTCTCGTCACAGAGGCCAGGAGAACAGTTTTTAATACCAAAATTTAGGCAGCTTTATTTCATTTGTAAATTTGGATGATTTTACATTTTAATTAATATGAACTGGCTTAACTTCACTGTTTTTAACTGCCTTAAAGCCTTTCTTCAGTATGGAAGTGGAAGAGTTACTGCCCTTTAGGACGGGATTTAGCCTGAGTTTGAAGTTTTATTTAGTTTTAATTTTGTAAATGCAGTTTGAATTACAGTATTTGTGAAAGGTTTGATAACTTTTTATAACTTAATCTCTGCTAGGGTTTTTAGTTTTAGTCTTTTAGAGAAGATGCACACCCTGCATTAGGGCTGGGAATAACCACTAATTATTCAGAATCTATTCAGTTCGATTCATCAGGGAATGACTCCATTCATTCCATTCTTTTTATTCATTCACTTTGATTCTATTTTAATTTTTGCACATTTAAACATCTGCGTTCAATCCTTTGTGTTTTTTTCAAAAGCTTTCTATCCACCGTTTGTTTCCAACCGAACACTTTGAATCTCAGAGGTTCTTGTGAGAAAAAGTAACGTTAACCGAAAAGATGTTTTTTTTTGGCATAAAAGGAAGTCAATAAAGATAGATCTCTAGTTTTATGGATCAGTTATTTGTTTACTTGACTCTGATCGATGAATTGATTCTTTACCCCCGCATGCCTCTAAGTCTCAGACACAAATGGAATTTGTCCCCTTCAATGTTAAAGACAACTACCTGCCTAAAAGTGCCACTCTGATCAAATAAAAGATAAAAAGTCATTTTATAAGACATAGTTTCTGCTTGAGGGGCAGTAGTTCATCAGAATTTTGCCTCTCAGTTGTGGGCGGAACTGCCAATAGGAAATAAACCTGGGCTCAATTCCCATGACCCCTTGCTTTAAACTCTCTCCCACTACCTTACATCCTCTCACAAGCTAACATTAGCAGTGCAACACAGTACAACGCAGTATTGGAGCTATTCAAACGTACAGTTCTGAGCCAGATCCCAGCTCAGACAAGGAAAACAAAGACGTACATGGATCTATTTGTCTGCAAGTGGATATAGTTTGTGTGTAACAGCTACAATCTTTTTCAAACTGCATTTTTTTCATCTGATTCTACAATTTTAAAATTCTGTATATATGTCCTCCATTGTGAGAAAAAGGCTACAAGAATATGTTGAAAACAACACAATTTTCATGGAATGGGGTTTCAACTGAAACTGTTGCAGCATCTGAAAGTCTGCCTATGAGCTGGAAGAAATGCTGTGATTTGATAGGTGGGAAGGAGGAGCTTTTCTTCGTTTTTTTTCCCTTCTTTCATGTCTTCCCTTTACCTTTAATTGTCAGTTTCGTATGGTGACCAAACTGCTAATTCAAGCAGCAGATACTCGTTTGGCTTGACGAGTAGCTCCGCTCATCTTTTGGTGGAGAATGAGGAGCAAGTTGCCATGGTTTGGGCATGTGGTCAGAATGCAATCCAGATGCCTCCCAGTGGAGGTGTATTGTACATGTCTCAGAAAGAGGCCTTAGGGCAGAGACGTGAGTCACTGAAGATTATGTAACTCTTGGCTGGTCTGGGAAAGCCTTTGTGGCTCCTTGGATGAGCTTAAAAAGGTTCATGGGAAAGGGAGGCCAGTGAATCTCCGCTCTGACCATTGACCTTAACACCTGGGCCTAGATAAATGGTAGACGATGCGTTTATATTGTTAGTTTTTGGCCACACGATAGTCATACAGTAGAGGCAGGAGTGAACTTGAACTACAGCTGTTGTTTAAGCCATAAGTAAGGAGAATACATACAGTTCTCATCAATAATCAACATCAAAAATCAACTTGTATATGTTATATGTTTTACAGTTACATCGACCAATCACAGCGAACTTTCATTTAGCATAAATAAAAAGGATGTCCGTTTGTTGCAACGATGCTTTGCTGTCGTGGCATCTTTACCAGGATCACAGAAAAGAATCTCCCTCTGATTTATGACTTCCTGTGTCAAAATATATGTAAACTTTCATCTGGCAAATAACTTTTTATGAGGCCGCCAAAAAACTCAACGTACAGTTATTTAAAACGATAAAAATTTATTCTTTTTTTGAGTCCACCGTCACATTTGCACCACTGAAGGATGCTTCGTTCACACAAGTATAAGCATTGAATACAGAAGGCTTGTACACACTCTCCAGTAATTGGAATACATCTATGCATAAACGCGCAATAGTTTCACTTGGACGCCGAGATTAAAGCCGTTTTTGTGTTTACCCTATGCTTCTCTGTTCTGCTCACAGAAACCTGGTTTTCAGAAATCACTCATCAGCTCGTTTCTGTAGTGTTAGAGCTGCTACATGAACAGCTGTATTTCCTTTAATGCTATGAAGTACATTTTCAATCATATTCATCACGATTTACTTTGTCATTACGGACCACAAAGTAGCAATTGGTTATCAAACATCAAACCCAACTTATCCTTAAGAAATCATCAAGAGATTTAACCCTCAAATTGTGAGTGTATTTGACTGGACCACACACGTTGCTTTTTGGGCTTCTTCCTGTTGCTTTTTTTTCGCCTCCCTGTGAGTTGTGTCGGCCCACTCGGTAACCTGCTCTGGGCCAGAGTTAGGTAGTTCTTCATTGCATCAACCAAACAACTCCTGCTGACCCTCGGTGGTCAGATTTGGCCTCAAAGTCAGTTTTTCACATCTGTTACATTCCTGGAAATGAGCAAAAGCAGATTAATGAAGGCTTGTTGAGTTTTAATGAATACTGGGACGTGACTTATAGGAGCTGGATCCCAGTCACACAGCCAGAAATTACTCTGTGATTTTGTCCCGAAAATTGCACCCTGCTTTATGAATTGCAGGGGAAGTGGTGGCTGAGCTATAGATGGAATCCTGCCTGGTATAAATGGTACAGCATGCAGACAAGGTCCGATTAACACACTTCTGCGCCCTGGGTGAAATCATTTTAAGACTTCAATACATGCCAAAGGAGACGGTCAAAAAGGCACTCTCATTAAAAACAAAATAAAGTATCTGAAAAGCATTAAAATAGTGTTAGGAAACAGAAACAACTTCATGGAACAGATTCAAAATCTTTTTTTTTTTTCAGTTTAAACTAAAAATCTGTCACTGGTAGGAACACCCATATGTTTTTTTTTTTTTAAGGGATCACACTCACTGACTACAATGAGTCCTATTTACAGTTGCAACTCCACCATTTCCTGTATGTCCAACAGTATAACTGCACAAATCACAGTACAGGAAGGCAATTCTTGTCAATGCAATAAACACATTTTGCGCTTCATTGCCCTTATGGTTAATCCCAAAAAGGTAATGTCAAAGCAAACTGATACCATGCATATGACATCATTTATTTTATTATTTTTTATGTCACAGTTTTTTTTTTTACTAACATGGCTCTCACCAGCAGTGAAATACCACCTATAATTAGTTGAAGCTCGGTGAGTGATGGTAGCAAAAGTTCACTGGAAAGTCTGCAAACATAAATAAGTTAAACAAACCGAGTCTTCCTCCACATCGTGTCCAACACATAAACTCCTTCTGGACATCGTTTGTTAGAAACATCTGCTTCAAACATCTGAAACAGATCTGTTACTTTTGCCTTTGATTGGTTTGGAGCGAAACTTGACAAGATAATTTTCTGAAATAGATTATTTGCTCCAAGTGCTTTTGAACGCTTGAACACAAAATTAACTGGTAAAATGTGTTATGGCGTAAAAGGTTTTAGATGATCGAATGTTTGTCTGAAAATATATTTATACAGAATTAGTAGTAGAATCAAACATATTTATGTACATAAAGCTTAATTTTGGGCCAGTTGCAGGTGGCAGGGGACCAGTTTAAACAATGTTTGTAGCTTTGTAAAGGCACTGCTCTAATTTAATTCTGTCCATTTTAAGGCAAGTATCAGGCAAAGATACTGGCCTTTCTTGAGTGTCGGCAAAGTTTTTTTTCCCTAATATGTTTGTTCTTTAACCATGTAAGCAAGTTAGGGAATTGATTGGTGTTTAAAATGTTTGTGGAATTTTTAATTTTTTTTCCCATTCCTTTCTCTTTTATAGGGGTTGCAGATTGTTATTGATGTACCAATCCACAGTGTTTGGCTTTGACATTCAAAGCCACTGTTTTCTACAAGTTAAGGGACATTTGATCTAAAATTGTTCAACTGAGCGAGATCTGAAGCGACCAAAATCAATTTTTCAGGCACGATTTGTTTCATCTGGACTTTTTAGTTCATTAGTTTGCCTTTCCACAGATCAGATAAAAAATATGGAACCTGCTCTAATAAAACAGATCATCCAAGTAAACGTAGAGCCTAGGTGTTAATGTACCCTCTGTCTATTTTTGAAAGAAATGTATCTTATTAACAGGAGACATCAAATGTTTTTTTGCTCATTTTTTATCCTTTTTTTCTTCTTTGGTATTTTGAGCGTTTCCATTGTCCAATGGACCCATGAAACTTTAAACTTTATTTGGGTTTGGTTGAATTTATAAATAAAATACTTTTGATTTTATATCTCCATGTGGTTAACTGTGTGATTGTGTTCCTGTACTTGAGTTTTCAAAATCTTCAATCCATCTTTTTCAATAATATGACTATTTACACGCATAATACACTGGCCATTGAAGAATATTGGAGACTCATATTTGAATCATGTATTGCTTTTCTTTTTAGCAAACATCTGGTCCTGATGTTGGACCCTCTCACATTCAGAATTACAGCACCAACAGGCCACAGCAGGCTCATAGCATCCTGCATTCATGCCATCAGCCACAAGCAGAACAGAAGAAAGTATAGCTACCTTTTCGTCCCACATACATGCATGTTTGCACATCAGTGTTTTTTTTAAGTCATTTTTACCTAATGTGTTGCTAAATTCTGAGCCCCTTAACCATTTAGATGGTCCAGCTCTCAATTTGTGGTGCTTAAAGTGTAAAAGGCATTTTATGACGAGTTAAAACTGGTGAAGTCAATGAAGTTTTGTGTCTTTATCAGTGTGTGTGTGGGTGTGTGTGTGTGTGTGTTGTTGGAGCCAGCTCGCCCCATGTGTCTTTGATTCCATAGCTCGGTGTGTTCTTGCTTTTTTTGTGAATTTGTGTGTTTATTAAAGTGCAAATGTCAAACCTGGTTTTTCCCGACCTTTTGGCAGAGATTTGTTGTAGAGTGCAAAAAAAGAACACGGGACAAAAGTGTAGCATGTGTGCACAAACATACAAGCACACAGGGAGAAGGTTAAGTAAAGAGGAGGGGAGGTAGCGCCTTCTGACTTTTATTGTTATTCCAGTTTTTATTCGTCTCAGATGGCGACTCAATCGCCTGTTCACCGCACACTGCCTCCTTTGTTCTGATTTTTGTTCCCACTCATGAGTCCCACTCCCTCCCTCTTTTTTGTACTCATTCACTCTCCATCTCTTCATATTTTTAACCTTCTTTTCTATTTTTTTTTGTTCTGTCGTAGAGTATATTTTTTTACCTTTTAGATTTTTTTCAATTTATTTTTAAAAGTTACAATTCAATTTCGAAGGGTCTTTGTCAAACAAAACAAACATAAATGAATGAAAAAAATCAAATTCAAAATCAAACTACTATTCAAATTAAATCAAAAGTACTTGAATCAAAATGACTATTGTTTAAAATCAGAACATGTCTCGCTTCTTTGACCAAAATGAACTTAAGTTTTGTGTGGCTTTGCATTTGCTTTGTTTATGTTGCACCCAAAACTAATTTAGCAATTTTTAAAACAAATTTTATATGCACTAAAGACCTACTTTTAAGCTATTTTAAAGCATTTCCAGTGTTTTTTTTTCTTCATTTTGATTCTGTGCTGTTTTTAGCCAAAATAAAAAAAAAACCTGTACTGTTTTCTAGGACATATTTCTGTAACGCGGCAGTAGATCTTAAGAAATTCGCCTCTGAGTTGTGGGCGGGACCATTGGTGCGTATCACCCCCCCCTCCCCCTCCATTGGTGAGAGCTCTCTGCTCTGTTACAACAAAAATGGCGAGCAATATTGGAGCTATCCAGCTGTACAGTTTTGAGCCAAACGCAGACGTTCATGGATCTATTTTTTTACAAGAATGGAATGGAGCAGGGAGCTTGTGGATTGCCATCATAGGTTCTATGCCGCAACTACAAGCTTTTTTAAATTATATTTTTTCCTCTGATTCACCACTATTAAAAAAAAAAAAAAAAATACTCAAACACTATTTTTAGCTTAGTTTTGTTAATGAGAAAAATACAACGAAACATGTCAAAAAAGCCAAAAATACTATTTTTATCTTAGTGGGTCTGCCTCTTGCATACATATCATCATAGTCTGTTGAGAACAACTTAATCAGGTTCTCCTCCAGTCTTATTCTTGGTAGTTCCACTCGTAGCCGCATCACCCACATTCAATGAACTTGCAAATTTTGTCAAAAAGTAAATATTAAGCACAAAATGTTTTTTTACTTAACATTTTTAAGGTCAAAGGATCCAGTAGGAGCGTTTATTGCTGACTTTTTGTTTTTAGTGAAAGTATTTAGTTTTTTACAAAAGACCCTACACAGTGAGACGACCTAATTCTGACCTGCTTAAGGGTGAAAGGTCAGCGTTTAACACCAGACCAATGACCAGAGATCGTGAATGCTGCTGGAGCTGATGCTGTCTGACTTTACCCACCTCCATCTGTTCACTGGTAAAGAAGCAAACCAGTAGCAAACCACAGATTTGTTTAATTAATCTGTCATTATTTTGTTTTTGAAATGATTTACACACGAAGAGGAGAAGATTGACAAACGCGCTCCTTTCTTCTTGTGTGGTAATGATCTCCATCTACACCCCTCTTGACCTCTGACCCCCCCCTAAAAGAAAGTTGTCACTTTAACAGGAGCTGTCAAGTACTACGACTTGAGTCTAGATCTGACCAGCGCTGCATTTTGCACAGACATGCACACGCCCAACAAGAGCGGTAAATGTAGAAGTTTAAGAGTATCAAAGGAGGTGAATAAAAATTACAAGGTTATTTAGCTATGAGCCGACATAAAGTTACCTTTTTCAATTTTAAATGGTGAATTTTTTTTAGAATTTATCAGTGTGAGCTTAGTTAATGATCTTTTACGTCCACACAACCTTCCATTTATAGCAGCTAAATTCACATACAGATTTGTGTACAGCTGACGTGTACTTATTAGCAAAAAAAAAAAAAAAAATGTGACAATGACGAATGAGCAGAGGCAGAAAAAAGTGACAAATTTGTAAGGTTTATAGAAAAGTCTCAGGACTGGAAGTAACCTGTGATTTTTAGCCCATATCATAGAGCTGTTTTTTTGTAGGAAGAAGAAGTAATGCATCTGAGAACAGTCGCGTTGGACCGGGACGTTGAGGTCCCCCAGACATGCTACCTTTAAGCTGGAAGGTTTAAGTCCACACCAGCGCTCCGACGTGTCCAGATGTGCCAGAGTGAAAAGCTAAGGAGAAAAAGAAAAACAGAGGAAGAGGGATTACTCTATGTCTTCTTTGGTTTTGTTTGTTGGTCTTAATGGGAATGGGAACACTTAAAGCCACACTTAAACCAGTCTGACCAGCGTGACCTTCAGGGCATGCAGGTTAAAAGCCTTCTGTTGACAGGCAGTGACAAGAAAGTCGGAGCAGCTGGGACGGCGAAAAAAGAGAGCCTGAGAAAACAGAGGTCAGGTAGAGAAGGAGTTTAGAGAAAGTTTTTTTTTTTTTTTTAATTTAGTGGTTGTTCTCGCTATAACTAAGTTATAGAATATAACTGATTATGATTTTGTGTTTTCAGTGTATTTATATATATATATTTTACTAATTACCACTTCTTTTTCTTGTAATTCACCATGACAACACAGTGAAAAAGTGAGCTTATTTCCTATTTTAGATTTTTAATTTTGATTAAACTTTATTAACTGTTAAAAAAAAACACTAATTTCTATGTTTTATGAGTATTTATTTAAAATGTATTTATTTTCTTCTTTAAACCACAACTATATAGACTATATTTTTTTTAAGGTTTTAAGAAGGAAATCGGAGTATTAAGGAAAAGAGCAAGAAGTTGAGGATATAAAGAAATGATATAGGGTTTAAAGCAAAGAGAGGAACTGTAAAAGGCAAATTTAGCTTTAGCATTCTAAAAAGTTTAAAGAAAATTTCATTACATTTTAGTAATTTATTTCCTCTTGAAGAGTAAGTATTCCCGCTATTATTATGTTTTTCCGCTCGTCTGTCTTACATGTTGAAATGCGCTCGCCAAAAGTGTTCACACACTCTCCTCACTTCCAGGACTTACTCTCATGCGATGTCATGCACTTCCACTGGACACACACACGCACACACATACTCAGTCACCTGTAACTGACCGGGCTCAGAAATATCACGGCCCATTACACCACCACCCCACCCTGTTAGTGTGTGTGTGTCTGCATGAAGCCATTAGCAGTAATATATCCTTTCCTCTCTGTCTGTATTTGATCCCTGCTTTTTCTGCTCAGCTTTCTCTCCTTCTCACTGTTGGTTTTTAGGGTGTTGAACTGAATGTTGGACATCCTTCATGACACAAAAATGTTTTGTGTTGTTCTCCTAAAATACAATTTAAAAAATGAGGCTTAAAATTGATCGATTTAAATTAGGAACTATGATGTTTAAGCAATGCTTAATAACGTGTGGTTTAGTTTAAATACTCCAGAAAGTATCAGCTGTACTACCAAAAGAAATTGCTCGCTCAAAATTCATTTTCTGCTCGTGCTAACATGAAACTGTAATCTTCGCACCGATGCAACGCTAAATACAAAATCAAAGCTGGCTGCTGAAATTTCTTTGTCATTGATGACGAGGGAAAAAGTGGTAATTTTTCTCTGTTAAGGTTAAGTATTAAAAGAAAATTATATGACCTCATAGAAATCAAATATCCCATAAAATTCATTATATCCATCTGTCAGTTTTCCTGTAAAGCTATTTCTTATACTTTCTTAAAGTCTCATTCAAACTATTTATTTCTATTTTAAAACTGTTCCCAATGTTTTATTTTAATTATGATTACCGGTAAGCATTTTTTATCCAATAATAATAAAAAAAAAAATCGGTGTGATTTTTAATTTTTTTTTAAGATATATTTTCTGCAGATGAGCAGGAGCGCATTAGAAATTCACCTTTTGCTTGTGGGCGGGACTGTTGGTGCAGAAGTTAGCCTCGCTAATTTCCCATAAATCCTTTGTTTACACTCTCTCTCGGTGGCTTAAAATTCTCGCTAGCCCAACTAAAACTAACGGTGCAGCAAGAACCGCGAACAGTATCAGAGCTATAACATATTAGAGTCAGAAGCAGTTCAGACGAGGAAAATGAAGACGTGAATGGATTTATTTTTCTGCGAGTGGATGCATTAGAATTGGAGCGGAGAAGGGAAACTTTGACCCGCTCATACTGCGTCGCAAACCCAAGTTTTTTCAAACAGCAAGTTTTCATCGGCTCCTGATCCAACACAATCAGGACAAAGACATACTCAGAAATGAGAAAAATGGTACAAGAACAGGAAAAAAACATCAAAAACACAATTTTAGTTATATTTGAACAAAAGTAGAATATTCATCAAAAAATTGTAAAAATCAACTCTAAGTATTTATAAGTATTTTTTAAACCAAAGTTTGTCTTTGATTAATAATGACAATGAAAATTAATATTTAATCAAATCAAGGTGAATGATGAACCAAATCAAATTAAATTGTAAATCAATATAATATGGACTGTTTTGACAGTGAAGTTAGACAATAATTGGGTGGGCTCGGGTAAAAACTGGTATTATTTACCCTTCAAATCTGGCTAAAATTGATATAAAACCTCAATGTAGAACTTTTGAGTTGCGCCACTTTTTTTTTTTTGCCTTTTTAGGAACTAATTATCAAAATAACGTGAATTATTTTAAGCTTATTGTCGTCTCTTTAACAGTTTTTCATTGGAAACGTTTGGGTCAAAGGTTATGGGGAGGCTGTCGTTCAGCCCCTATGAATGAGCTCAAATCATTTTTCCCTGAACTAGCTTCAGTGGAGTCTGTACTACAATGTTATGGGTCAGAAAATGCATAACATAGAAATCAGACAAGAGAAAACATCATTATTTGTTTTATTTTAGTGTTTCATCTTCAAACTATTTTCTTCTGTTTTCAGGTGTCGGTTCAAAAAAAGTTGTGGAGTTTTCAGCTTTCCTCAATGGCCGGTACCCCCCTGCTGACCTGACGGGAGATATCATCATTTCTTACAGCTCACCAACAGGTAAAAAAAATAAATGTTTTATTCCAAGTTTTAACAGGCCCTCTACAGGCTAAAGCCTTTAATTTCACCGAAAATAGCAGCCAGAGTTGTTAACTGCTATTGTTCAGTTGTAATGAGTTTCTGTCACAACACAAACCCACTTCTCCTTCCCAACTTGGCTTTTCTTAACACTTGGAGTTGCCTCGGGACACTGACTTGCTCAGTTTATTTCCCATTCCTTTGAGACTTCACTAAAGAATACTCTTCGAATTGGCAGTAGCAGTAATGCAGTAACAGCTTTCTGTGAAGAAGCATAATTGCAGTCAAAAATGTTTCACACTTTGCCAAACCGCAGAAAACATTGAACGATTTTTTTCTTCCTGCAGAGGATCAGGCCTTTTTCTTAATTTCAAGTTTACTTCGTCATGCTTTCTTCATTTGTTGAAAAACTCATGTAGCAGCTAAGTGCAATACCAGGATTTCCTTCTTGGTAATAATACAGTTACAATGGAGTTACAATTTTTTTGCCTTCCTGTGTTATTGTTGACAACAACCAATACCATGTCTGTCTCAGTAAGAGCTAAAAGTTTGAGCAAACATCACATTTTACTTCAATTTGTTCTGCAGTCAGTTTTACACTTTATTAAAAATACAGTTATACCCACAATGTAAAAGTTTTCTCAAAAGTGAACATTATTTCTGCATTAGCCTGAACATGATCTGTAAATGGTGGAATGATTGCAGCAGCTGACTTGTCTAAAACATCAAATCCTTGTTGTGCGACAGCGCCGAGCACCATCTGCTGCACTGAACAGGCGCACGGACATCTGGGCCTTTTCCAGATGAGCCCTTCCTCCGTCAGGCATCTGTTTCCAGGCCTCGCAGTATTTCTGGAAGATATTACTTTCTAAAGCAACAAAACCACTTTGTATTTCAAATGTCACAGACCTTTAAAAAAAAAAAAAAAAAGTTTGGAAATCAGGTCAGGAAAAAAAAAGCATGTTTTTATGCTATTGTTTCCTTTGGCAGGACTGCGTAGGTGGAACAGCTTTTCCTCCCCAGAAGCATATTTAATGTGAAATGTCTGGAAATATGGAAAAGTCTGTTTCTCTTGTTGGGAGTTATTGTGATGCTAAAAATAGTTAAACATAAGGAGTCTGGGGTTTTTCAGTGGGCTTGTAGCTGCCAGTACACTTGCAGATAGTCCATAATGAGCAGTTTATCTGTGTTAAAGGAACATGGTTTACCTTAAAGACCCACTCTGATAAAAATTGTGTTTTTGGTATTTTTAAAACATTACCTTTTACATTTTTCTGATGATGGAGGACATATATGAAGAAAATTGAGTTCAAAATTATATTTCTGAGAATTTCCTTGTTGAAATCAATGTGAATTAGGAGCAGACGAAAAAAATCGGATGAAAAGGAGCTAAATTGTGACATTGAAAATATGCTGGGCAGGTCACAAAAACTGAGAGTTCGTAACAACAGGGAGGGGAAGGGGGACGGGGTTGCTGTGTTCCATTGGCCCCGCCCACAATTCAGAGGTAAATTTCTAAAGAACTACTGCTGCTGTCCTAGAAAACTATCTTTTTTTTTTTTTTTAATACATTTTGACTAAATACAGCATTAGCATGATTAGACTGAGTCTTAAAGAGAGGAGCAAAGAGACACATGATGGAATGAAATTTAGATATGAGGTCAAATCTCTCCAGGCGATTTTATAGGTGGAAGTTTAACATTAAAATAGATATTTTACATTTTTATTTAACTAGGTAAAGACCCACTGAGATCAGGATCTCTTTTTCAAAGGTGACTTGGCCAAGAGGTCAGCAGCAAACGTCACATAAATACAGTTACAGTATAAAGCAAATACAAAACAAGCAATGACTTTGGGATATCTACAAAATAAAATTTAAAGTTTGGGTATAACAAAGTGACATGGTGCTTTTACAAGACTGTATATCAAAACAGTCTTTGGGATGTGCATAAGTTATCAGCAGCATTACAATAAATAGGTTACAGTGCTTGTACAGTGCATTTGTTAACAGTGAAAATTAGAATCATGGACAGTATAGGATAGAATCTGTTTCTTTTCTAAACAGAAATGGATGAAATGAAGCCAGTTCAGAGCGTTTTCATTGAATTTGGAGAGAGTTCCAGGCAGAGGCAGCAGAAAAACCTGAAGTCTTGTTGGCCAAATTCAGATCAAACACAGGGAACACGTACTGTAGATAGAAAACATCACAGGAGTGTAACGCATATTGACTGACAGTCCTGTGAAGAAAAGAACTGAGATATAAGGGGACCAAACCAAGCAGTGCCTTACAGACGAAAGTCATCCAGTGTGTGTACTTTATGTACTCAGAGAAGGGCCATTCTGCTCAGGCACAAAGGTCACAGTGATAAGTGATACTTGTTGAAGACAGGTGGATGAGGCATTCATATACAAAACATCTTCATAATAATTCTGAGGTAAAAATGTAGCCACTACCAGTATTTTTCAAGCTCTGAGTGAGAAACAGGATTTATTTCTTAAATAAAATCCAAGCTTCATTTTTAGCTCAAGTGGTGACATGCATTTTAAAAGAAATCTCTGTGTCAAGCACAAAGCCAAGGTACTTTTAGATATCCACTTGAGTGATCTGCGATTCACATTTGTGTGAAAATATCATTACTTTTGATTTTTTTCTGTATTTAAAACCACTCTTAGTGATCTTAGATAAAACTGAAAAACATTAATGCAGATTGTAAAAACTCAAAATCTTTGTGCTGTTGACTGAGAGCAAATGACAGCATCATCAGCATAAAGATGTGATGCATTTGGTAAGTTTTGACACAAGTTGATATAAATAGAGAACAAAATGGGACCTGGAACCGAACCCTGTGGCACACCTTTATTGACTTCACAAGCAGGAGAAATGGAAGCGGATTTTGTACAGACTGGGATCTAGATGGAAACTATAACATTTTAAAAAGAAAATAAACATAAAAAGTGGATCAAAAATGGAAAAGCCAATGACTAGTCATAGGACATTCTGGATTGTGAACAAAAAAAAAAGTTCACACTTAACTGATTTAGTGAAAAACAAGAACACAAGTTGATTAAAAAAAAGAAGTGGTTCACTCACCTGCCTTCTTGGTTTTGCTGTAGAGTTTAATTTTCAAAATAAAAAGAAATGGGCATGAATGTAAGAAAGTGATGTTGCAAAGCTTGTTTTTAAGTCTTCCGATGCTAATCTCCAGAAACGTCTCATCAGCCCTCATCCCTTAAATGCTGTCCTAGCCTGGGAGGAATGCATCACTTTTTATCCTCTGCCACCCAGGGGTGATTAGTCTTTCACGCCACCCACCCATGTTCCACCCATCCAAGCCCCAGGCTACTGTGTCCTCCTTTAAGCTCCACAAAGACTTTGACATTTAAGAAGACTATTGCCTTCCTAAACCCTTCAAAGGGGGCCTGATGATGGCAAGACTTGTTACAATCTAGAAAGAATTTCATTAGTGCCTTTCTGTGATTTTCTAAATACCCCAAGAGAGAGCTTCACACTTGAGAAGGATCAAGTGATCACCTGGTATTAACAGTAACATTGTTAGATCGCAAACACAAAGGCCATTTTCATCTGAGCAGTCAAGAAAAAGTAGGACCATGCTGGTACTTTCCATTAAATACGCCCAGCCATGATTCATTGGTTGCTAAGCCAGTTCATGTGGAAAGTGAGGAAGTTAACTGGCAGTCTTTATTGTTTTCTCCTGTTTAATTGAGCTTGTCAGAGTGACCAACATGGCCACATGTTCATGTCTCAGGGAGCTGCTGGGTTTTGTACCTTTTGACTACCAGCTCTAAAAATCCATTAGTGAGGAATTTTTGTTGGTGTTCCTCATTACCTCTGCCAAGCAGATCATGTTCTTAGCTTTCTTTGTTAGTGTGTGGCAACAGATTTGGAGGAATGTTAGGCCAAAAGCCAAAGAATGACTAATTCAGTTCTTGTGTATTACAAGATTGCCTCAGATTGTGAGATAAGGCACTTTTGAACCAACCGTTTTCTCATGAGCTGCTCCAAATACTTCAATGAAAAAAACTTTGCCAAATGCTACATGTCTTCTACGGCCTCAACTTCCAACGGTTTGTTCTTCTGGGGCTGCTGTTGACTATTAACCAAGTTGGTAAAACTATATTAACTCTCCATGAGCAAAGCTTTAGCTCCATGGTTAATATTCTTTCCACTATCTTAACTCTTCAATCCTTTACACAATTAACTGATTCTTTCATGGATTATTTCTCCATATCAGAATTGGCTGATTCGGGTTGATTGTGTGAATGGTCAAGAAGTTATCGTAGGTCAAAAATAACGTGTTATTTAGGTGTTGCTGGTGACATCTCTGGTGTTACAGGGTTAAACCATTATGACCTGATACTGACATTACACAATATGAATAGAGCTTTAATCAGGCTTTTGTCTCACATGATTAGCAAAAAAGAAGAATCTTTTTTACTTTTTCCCACTCGATTGGATGCAGAAGTTAAATCTCCTAAAGCCTTTTATTCAGGGTTTCATAGTTCTTTTAGCTGGTTTTAAATAATCATTGAAGCAAAGTCAGAATCTAAATGCTTCTCCTTCCCCTACATTCAACCCTCCAAGCGGGGAGTTATGGAAAAATAGTGTCCTAAATTTGAACGTTACTAAACCTCGATGACATCATCAATAGTTTCTGGTCAGCTATGTTTGTAGGTAGCCACCAACGCTCAGAAAATACTTAAAATCTGTTTTATAACTTTAAAAAGTCATGCTAAAACAAAAATTCAGTACTTACATTTAAATGTAAGTTTTTGAGTTTTAGAGCAGACCCACTTCAAGAAATGTGTGTCTCCTCCGCGGTAGAGGGCAACACAGATCACCATAAACTGGTGGAGGGATGCGCAGCCATATGTCACACCCCTTTCACTTAAAAAAATAAAAATAAAACAATTTCAGACAACACTAAATACCCCTACAATTGGAGGGGTAGAGGGAAGCCATATGGGTTGGGGAGGAATTCAAATACGGCCAAAAACTGAAGTCTGCGTGGGTTAAATTTAAAGTTTTTCTTAATTTTCTATGTTCTATTGCTTGCATAAACTGCTTTTTGGATGGCTGCAGTTCTCATTAAAAAAAAAAACAAAAAAAAAAAAACACAAAACAAAAAGAAAACCAAGTTTTGCTTGGTTGCTGAATTGATTACAAAATTTGATCACCTGCAAATCTGGGTGCGATTAATTCCGTAAAGCTTGTTTGTGGTTTATGCCTGGCCAGAATTTGTGACTCCAAATCTTTCTATATTAGAATAGAGCTGTAAAAGAAAAGAAATTTGTGCACTGCTTCTTTGACATTTTGCATCAAGCTTCTTCCAGCTGTACGTGGTGGACATGTTTACTGTAGTAAACAGTAGCAAAGGAAAAAGGAGATTTGCCTTCCAATGTGAACTCCATGGGCTGAAAGACCATTTAAGAACCTGCGTTTCACATGTTCTGTCCACCCAAAGAATAGATTTGACAGACACTATAATCACGTAGATAGATATTCGTATACAATTATGAGTCTCCCTGTACCTTGGAATCCAGTGTTGTGGCAGGAAGGGCATCCGGCGTAAAACTCAGAGCAAATCAGCTTTAACTGGGTTGACAATATTTTAAAATTCCTAATTTTTTTTTCAGATTCTTTAGGATTGTTGCATACATTGCTTCCAAAATTGTTGCTAGTTTTTCCTTTTTTAAATTGAAGTTTGAAACAAGACTGAGATAGCAGTTTTACGAGGCTTAACAAAAATGTAATTGTAGCAGCTTGATATACAGAATAATTTATGTGCAGTTTTGGATCCAAAAGACTATTTTCTGAATTAGTCATCAGGATAAAAGTGGCTCATAGCAATGCCATGTTTTGCCAAATTTGTGCCATACTAGTGAATGGTTCCACATCTCAGCCAAACTTCTCCATCAGAACAAAGTGACAAATTGAAGACTGGCTGGCAGCTGGCTTACATGTTGCACCTGTGTGTGTGTGCACGTGCATGTGCCTTTTTTATTATTTTGTGTCTTTTTCACTCAATACTAATTTGTTCATTCTTTCCTTCTTTTCCTTTTCAACCCTCATTTCTCAATTTTTTGTGTTTCTTTAATGTTTTCTCTCCTCTTTTTCTTTCCTTCAGGTCTGCTTTCTCTCTTTTGTTTGGCAGGGCTGATGGGTAATTTGAGTCCCAGACAGGAGTTAGAATTTTAGGATTAAATAATACTACTTAGTATGAAAATATTACAGGGATTTTATTGGTTTAAGGTTGACCATGTATTTGAGGTAGTTCAGCCATCAATGTGAGGGGTTTCCTTTGTTTTACTTAGATTTTCCTCTTTGAAAATGTCATTCTGTCATCCTATTTAAATGGTTACACTAAAAACTGCAAAGGCTTAAATGTCTCACATGTTCCATGCAACATTTTATGGATACATGGAAAGGAGAGTTCAGAAAAAGGCAGTTAAGGTTTTTTTTTTTTCTACATGTCTGACCAAAAAGCTAAAAAATAATAATAATAATAATATATATTTATATACAGTATATATAAAATTAAAAGTACTGCATTCAAAATGACGTTTTTCCCATTTGATTGTAATATTGGTGGCTGGGCTTCAGTTTAAGATTACATGTGAATCTCAACATCTGTCACATGCATTTCAATTGGGTTCAAGACCTCAGTTTGACTCAGCCAAGTACAAAAACCTGCCTTTTTCCTTTGTTAACTTTTACTGCATGGACTCTGGCTGTGGATCATTGTCTTTTTACAATGTTTACCATTATTCGAATGACCTCAGAGCGTTCTTTTAGACAGTAGTTGCTAAATGCCAATGAAAGAAAGACACGCTCAATAAACTTTCACTCTTCCTCTTTCGCGATGAGAGACGCTACTTTTACTGTGTACTTGGAAACCGGAAACAAGGATCATAGTCAGCTGACTGACACCTGCTCCATTGTGTTTAACCCCCCCGAGTTCACCATTTAGCCTATGCAGCACTTGTTTAGCTTCAGTTAACTGCATCACAAGGTACAAAGATACAACGGACGTGGGAGGAACGATTCACTATGGTGCAATTCAGGCAAAAATTGGACTTAAAAATACTTAAAAAAAAATAAAGGAACCCAGCACAGCTGAAATGGCTGTGATGTACTTTGGTCATGTTTTACTGCAGAAAGTGAAGCTTTCTGGTTTGATTCTGGTTTGATTTTATTCACTTAGTTTTGTTCATTTTGTTCACATGTCTTAAAGAAAATTAGCTTCATGGAGATAATGATGAGAATTTCTGCATTTTATTTCCCTCAAATGATTCCGTCCTAAATCTCAGAGTAAAAAATAAATAAGAATAATTTGAAAAAAATAGTCAGAATTCAAGGATTAAAGCTACTGTAGATTTTTTTGGAAGATAAGCCAGAATTTCTTTCTGACCCTCTTTTTCTAAAATTTCCTTGTCCCTATTTTTTTTTATTTTTTTTATTTATTTATTTTTTTTTAAATAGTTTCTTTAGATATAATTCTACATTCACTTTGGGCATTTGACACCCATTCAAGAATCTGCTAAACACAAGTTCTTGATGTAGTTTTAGTGGGGAGGGGTATGGGCAAGATTCTGGCAACTCGACACATTTCGCAACACGTGTCTCATGATACTAAACGTATCGCAACATATCCTAAGACCGTACCAGAACAATTTTTCTCTGTTTTTTCACAATTTTTTTTAGTTAGGTTTAGAGCTGACATCCATCGGTATGTGGTTGCTGCAACAGGTTGATTATAGTGAAAAGAGAGCTGAGCCAGGACATCTGGAGAGACTACGTCTCTTGGCTGGCCGGGGAACGCCTCGGAACCTCCCCGGAGGAGCTGGAGAAAGTGGCTGGGGAGAGGGAAGTCTGGGCATCTTTGCTTAGACTGCTGCCCTCACGACCTGACAGATGGATAAAATGTGCTGTGCTGCCAACTAGTGGTTGGGGGTTTAGGTGTAAAACAAATGTAAGACACTGAAGGATTTCATGAAAAATTAATAAAAATAGTCTTTTCAGCCTCTTGAATTGATGCAAGTATTGCCGAACAAAATATCGCAATAAATCACCAAATCAATTTTTTCATACAGCCCTAGCTTTTAGCATATGATGGTAGCATACAGTGTTCACACTGGACAGTCACTACTATCACATGAACTTGAAGAGGCTTGGTGCGAATCTTTGTTCCAGGCTTTTGATTTCACAGCTCTATTCCAACATATGAAAAGAATTGATGTCATAATTCCAACGGGCATAAACTCCAATTATTAATTTCTCCTTCATGATGAGATTATTTATTAGTGGTTTGCATTTCCATAAGTTGAGGGACTTCACTCACATGTCAAGTCTGGATCTCTGTTGGTCACAGTTCAACTGGTTTAACTTCCATTGTGATTAAAAAAACTTCGATTTGAGAATGCAATCATTTTGAACGCAGAAGTCCGAAACATACATTTATGCACATTTACATGGACTTTTCTTTTGAAGTGGTCGCTGGAATGTGTTTTGCTGAGGGCAGTGTGAACGTAGCATTAAAGCCATTCCAGCGATTCTTTTAAGAAGTCTGAACTTGTTCATTTTTCATCCTATGATAAACCTTGACATTAAGACAGTTGCCTCTAATAAACAGCTCTTACCATTTTTTGTCATAACATCATAGAATGTTGTCATAGTTTTTTCTGTACTAATTTGGATTTAGTAAATGATTCAGCATCTGTATATTATAACTTGAAAAACACATTGATGCATTTTTTTTTAGAAGAGGGCAGAATGATTCAGAGCCTGAGGTTTTACAGGAAAGAGACTGACATCAGGAAGCGTGACTTTCAACAAGACATGAACTTGTGACTCTTTGCCTCAGAGCCTTTTCCTCGACTGCAGCCCGCCATCTGCTTCTCATTCAGGAAATCCTCTTCAACCAATCAAATCAAGGCATGATCTCATAGACTTCTATTGCTGCGGCCTGGAGGTTAGAGAAGCATCAGAGTGACTCCTTTAATTCCAGAGCAGCTTGCAGAATGCAGCAGAGAATACTAGGATCATGAGAGATTAGAGGATTCTGGTCTTCAGGGACTCTGGATTTTAAAGTTGATCTAAACAACATTTCACTGCTGATTGCAAGCTTCTTCAGTTGTAACTGCTGGAAGAAAATTCAGGTTGACTATTTTAATGGTGTGGCAAAAAGTTACATAACAAGATGTTGTTAGAGCAAATACAAATGTCAAGGTAGGGTCTCAGTGTGGCGAAGGGGTGGGGGTTCTTGTTATTGGCTTATTGTGTGTGAAAAGGGTCTGTAGTCTCCTGGGCAAAAATGTCAAAACAGGAATGAAACGGGAAAACATGAAACATATGAGACTCCAACCTCTGTTAAGAAAAGGTTTTCTCCATTTGGACACAGGTTGATTCCTTTAACTTCTCTTTCAAATGATTCGTCTTTTCTGTTCACAATGGGACTTTGTCTTCAAAGGAGGGTTCGCTGTCCTCCAGATGCAGGTGAACTGAAAAATCCTAGGCTGACGTTGAAGTTCTTCTGTAATGAGGCATCCTTTTGAGGAGAGAAGGGTTTCTTAAACGTATAGCCTTCTGCTCTAGACTAGACCACATCACTTATTTTCCCCTTCAGGTGGACCAGTTTGTATCATATAGTTTTAACCTTTTCAAGTCCAGTTTCTCTGAAGAACAGAATCCTGTGGCAATAGTGCAGAGGTAAAGCGATCAACTTCTAATCGGAAGATCGCAAGATTGGTTCCTATATCTTGCCTTAAAAACCAAGGTAGAAATCTGCTAATTAAGCACAATTTACAACAATGGATGATTTGGGAATCTACGCATACAGAATAAGAAATGCTCTACCTAAAAGAAAAGTTATGTCAGAACATTTTTTTTTAAAGTCATCTGGACTTCTGGACCTCTCCTCCAATAGTCAAGAAGTCTTCAACTTTAAAAAAAAAAAGTCCAGATGACCATTTGTAAAAAAAATTTTCTGCTGTGGAACCATCCTGGATCAATTGATCTTCAGAGACATGAACAAAAAAGTCATTTGATGTATTTCTTCTTCTGGTCTTTTTCACGTAATGGAAGATTTCCTAGAGTCCCTACAATGATGAAACATGGAAAAAAGATGTTTTTATTCATGTGTGTTGTTTGACCTTTACTAGATTTAAAAGACAAAAATTAATCTTAAAATTAGGGCTATGCTGTCTGGAATCGAGTGAAGTCCAAAAAGCAATCATCTCTCAATGGTTAAGAATTGCACAGGGCATGCTGGACTTCTAAATTCAAATTTTAATTAATTTTATTTATATAGCACCCTTCCAGTTGAGAAACAGCTCAAAGTGCTGTACATAAAACAAATACAATAAAACTATACCCCACACATGCAATAATATAGTAACATAAGCCCCTTATAATAATAAAAAAACAGAAACAAACAGATAATATAGAAAAGTAAGCAGAACACGGAGGAGTAACCTGAAGGCGCTGTCCACCCAGTCCTCCTATTGGTTGGAGTGTCAGCATCTAGGCAACACAAGCACGTCCCGCTCATCCCCAGCACCCTCCAGCCCAAAGCCCCAATCCCCCGGCCCTATTTTTTGTGTAGCAGTTTAAAGTCTAATCTTAAAATAGTAATTAAAGTAATACATTATTGTAACTTTTAAATTGTGTAGCTTAATGTTTGGCCCAACAATGTTAATAGACTAACTGTGGAATAATTGATGCTCATTACTTGCTTCTTACATTTTTACATTGTGCTGTTGACTGTAGTTTGTCATCATTTGGGAAATGAGCACTCCCATGTTCAGAAATTAATAAAACCGAACCGGAAACCAATGGACATGTAAAAAACTTCATGGATTAAATATTAATCACTGTAATATTGAGTAATTAACATAACAAAAAAAACGGAGGCATCAGAATTCTATTTTTGAGATCCGAAATAGTCTGTAGTGACAAATCTGTTTTATGTTGTCTGTCTGCAGAGCTGATTTCATATCAATCTTAATAAGTTTTAATGGAAAATAAAAAGAAAACATTATTTGAATTCATATAAGTTCTTCATGAAACCTCCAGCTCAAGGTTCCTTTCTATGGAGAGAAAATAGACTCACTCTGATTTGTGCATGGGTAATTCTTGATTTGTAACTCATATAATACATTTTGTGCAAAAGTAAAAAAAAACCTAAACAAATAAAAAATACAATTTACACATGCACAAATTAAGATTACAACAGCTTGAAACTAATTACACTCAAAAATCTTTTAAAAAATACACACGAATCACCTCTTACGCACACACAACACATCAGTTACGCACAAATCTATTGCAAGACTCTTTTTTATGTCTCACAAATTCATCCGTGAGTGATGGTTCAAGTACTACTAGAATTCTCGTTCACCATAGTTCTCCTGTTAGCCGTTTTAACCTTCGATTATGAATAATATTTGGTAAAACTTGACATGTGCCCTCCAAAAATATATTCCCAATAATTAATATAAAAAGTCTAAATAAGCGTTATTAAAACACTCGCACAGATCCTTATTTATGCACAAATCAAGAATTACGCACGCACAAATCAGAGTGAGTCTATTTTCTCTCCACATTACATTTCTATTGTTCTATCCAAGTGCTGCAGGAAAGCAAAAAAAAAGAAAAGTTTGAGGTTGGTCATTCTGGGGGTTTAGTTTAATTTTATTTTTTTCTTTGATTTTAGTCATATCATTGATGGGTGTGAATTTGTTTTAGAATGTGTTGATTTTATCAAACATGCTTCGAGCTTTCCCCTCATTTTTTTGGAGTTCTATCATGTTAAAACTGTTCATTTTTTGTCCTTCTTTGTTCTCAGTCAGCGCTAAAAAAATCTGTTGCTTTTTATTTGTGTGATCTTTCCTATGTTTTAAGTCCACTTTTTTCTTTCTTTTTTTCCATTCTGCAGAGCTTAATCCTACAGGTAAGTGTCTTGTTAGCAGAGCTGGATAGATTAGAGCAAATAGAACATTAGATTGTGTATATTTAATAATTATTGCCTTTTAGGAGAACCTCTCCAAACAACGCCTCACACTTCCAGAAATGCACTCTCAATACTTTCCAAACACACAGAGGAAAAGACTGCCGCTCTGTGCTTATGTACCTGATACGTGATACCTGGCAAGGGCCGCCACACACTCACTGAAACATTTCCTCACTCTATGGAAAATGTAAATGTGCATTTATGCTTTTATTCCTGATGCAGTTCACACAGAAATCCAATCTGTCTCACACGTACCTTCAAACACATTCCCAGTCTTTTTCCAGCACAGATGCCTGCAAACACCTTTACATGACTTTCTTTATGCGCACGCCTGTGGACACACTTTTCAAGCATTTCAAAACCTTTTCCTTTAACATAGTGCTTGACCCCAACCAACACATGCACACCAAACCAATACTAAAACGCACTAAGATAATTAGTAAGCAAATCACTATGATTCAGAATACATGCACACTAGTAAATAGACCTATATAGTGGACTAGGTAAGAAAACATCTAGTCCTCACCAAATTCTAAACGATTTAGATTCCACTTGACACAAATATTACAGTACCATTATTCATCAAACGTAGCAAGAAGTTCCTTAATAACAAAGTACACACAGTGATCTAATGGTTTGCACAACCAGTGTAACCTGCAATAATATGAAGTATTTGTTTTCTGTACGATCCTCTCAATGTCTCCTGTGTGAAGGAATTCTTAGCTGTCACTCAAAGCCTCACTTCAGACCTCAAGAGTATTTTCCTTTGCAGAGACGTCCAAAGTCAACTCAGTCACTGCAAGGTGTTCTAGGTTCTAAGGTGGCAAAACAAACTCAAATCGTCACCCTCTCCACCACTGCACCTGACAGTTGGCTGTTTCTGCATGTCACATCCAAATATTTGCAGTTTTCAGCCTTTTGTCAAAGATCTTTCTTTTATTTTTTGAAGCCGGATGGTTTGCAATTTCAACCCACCTTCTTGTAGATCAAAATGTCTTCTCCATGACCTTTTTTTCAGTCATTCTTTCATTAACTTCAGATAACATGAGCTCATTCTCTGGCATTAAACTCACTGAAGCCTGCAGAGTGAGACAAATAATATTTCTGTTTGAGGTTATTGTCAGACTTGAGCGTTAGTCACAATTGCCTTTATGGGTGAGTACAAGCTGTCTGTGGGCAAACAAAATGGCAAATTTGTACGGGGAACTGAGGTGGTCTCATGGCATTTTAATGTTTTGACTGATCGATAGGCCTGTAGAGTGAGAATGTTTACGCACTTTTTATTTTTATTGTTTTTGTTTCAAACAAAAAGTAAAAATAAACATAAGTTTTAATTTAAAAATGAAAAATATAATGCGCATTTTGTATTATGCACTTTTTTTGTTTCATTTGGGCCTGTTGTGGGCGACAGATGATGGCAAACATGTAAGGGTGAATCAGTTGAGACACAGACCCGTCTTGTGGATTTTTCACTGCACAGGAGGCCTGTTAGTACTGTTCAAGTGATAAGTGCATCCACCCCGACTCCCAGAAATGAGGGAATTATCATAGTTTGTGTGGGTATTCTGCAGTCGTTCTACTGTAATTTAGCTATCACCTACACACTCTCCGTGCGGTGTTTACATCCAGACAGAAGGAGCTAGTATGTGTGCCTCACTAATGACTACACGTGGCATAAGGGCACTATACGACAGCATTACTCATACATTGCAAATGGGTGTAGCTTACATTATCCTACAAATACTTCGCAATACACTTACCATACTGCAAGGTATAAAAACTGCTGTCCACACCAGGAGTAGTGTTTCTCCTCTTTCAAATGCCTTATGTCACACAGTTACATCTACAACAGGCCTGGGGAAAAAACCATTAGAATCTATTTTACTGGACAAAACAAGATGTTGTCATCACCCATTGAAAATGCCTGAAACAATATCTTTAAAAAATAGGATTAGAAAAAAGATCAGAGCAAGAATGGTCATTCTGACACATAAAATGACTGTTAATAACTGTCTTATTCTCAATGGAAGTACTTCATATTTGGAACACGAGATGGTAGGGGTTGCTATGTCCAATGTTTTCTACTATCAGTGGGAAAAACACACCATCTTGAGAACAAGCATTTTTTTATAGTCACCCCTCCTCTTCCTCACCAGCCTGATCTAATTAATAATCAATTCAATACATTTTTAAGCAAAAAAAACATCTTACTTAAACTGATAAAGTCACACATTTTTCTTGCAACAAGATGAAGAGAGAAATATACTCACAAACTAACAGTAATATCCAAACAAACAATAAAAACTGAAATATTACTGTGGATTTAAAACTGCCCTGTCTTAATCAACTAAATCATAACAAGGTCTATTGGAAAAATCAGAAAGGGATGAAAACACTGGTAACAAATAACAGTAGGTTGTACAAACAATGGAACTGTGTTTTCACTGGAATGATCAGGTAAACTTGTATTGTGTGCACTGACTAAAAGATTCCATAACAATTCCATAAAAGAGTTCAGGTGATGAATTATACTGTGACTGAATTATGTTCTGTCACACGCACACTTGACAATTGTGTAACATTTCTTGAGGTGGTCCTTCAAGCCTCAGGAGAATCATAGCCCTCCATGGTCGCAGACAACCCAAAAAAATCAAAGCATACATACAGGTCAACCTCCCATGTGATTAAGGCTTTAGTAATGAGCTTTGTGTGAAATTCTATCGTCAGAAAATAGTTTTAAATGTTTTCAAAAAACCGTTTCACGGCAAACAATGATAGACTGTTTGGAGATCTTCTTGGGACTCTTCCCAGACGGATGCGTAGTAGTTGAAAAATCAATCAAGTTTCAAAGACCATGTCTATGATTTACCTCTTGTGTTGACACAAAACCAGGTGTTTAATGGGGATGGTTTATTAGTTGCATCTGATTAGCTGTACTTGGCAGCAGCTAATTCTTTTTTTTTTTTTTTTTTCCTAAAGGTAGATCTTTCTATTTACATTAAGGAAAACTCAATAGCAGCCTTTGACCAAATGTGTTTCCCAGCTGAAGTGGGTTTTACGTTTTCTTTTCCTCATCATCTCCCCGGTGCTCTACATTTACTTCAAGAGTGTTTTACATGCAATATCCACACATTTGTAAGACCCACACACAGAGTGACATCAGTGCAGCTGCGGTAAGAACCTGATCCTGGACAGTGGTCTGCTACTCAAATAAACTCCGCTCCCCGTCTCTCTTTCCGTCTCCAACACACCACAGACACAAACACACACCGGCACATTACAGCTAATTGAAATCAGTCCTCTGATACAACATCGAGGTACAACAGCAGCACCGGTCAGTTTTGATTTAAAGGTGATAAGGACTCATTTCCTGCTTCAGTCAATTGGGAGGGAGATCACAGGTCACAGAGTTTGATCTTATCACTGGATTAGAGTAAATGTGCTGTTGTTTTAAATAAAATATTCAGTGAGGAGAGCCACCCCAGAATAAAGCTCTGGGACAAGGTTGGAAAAACTGACAAATTTGTTAGACAAACAGTAGATTTGGCCCTTCAGGAGCTGGGGTAGGCTCCAGCATCCCCTTGACCCTGCACAGTATTAAGGTGTAGACGGAGAATTTTACTTTATGGTAACTTGGCCAATTACATTGCCATTTAAAATTGTAAGCTTTAAAAAACTCAATTATCTAAGATGGGGCTGCGCTGTGGCGCAGTGGTTAGCGCCCTTGCCTCGCAGCAAGAAGGCCCTGGTTCAAATCCCGGCTGGGGGATCAGAAACACCAACTGGGGACCTTTCTGTGCGGAGTTTGCATGTTCTCCCCGTGCATGGGGGTACTCCGGCTTCCTCCCACCATCCAAAAACATGCTTTATGAGTTTATTGGTTACTCTAAATTGCCCCAAGGTGTGCGTGAATGCGGCCCTGCAATAGACTGGCGACCTGTCCAGGGTAAACCCTGCCTTCGCCCATCAGCAGCCGGGATAGGCTCCGGCACCCCCGCGACCCCGAAAGGGACGAAGCGGCAAGGAAAAAGAAAAAAAAAAAAAATGATGAAAGAATCATCTAAGATGTGGTAATTTACTTTTTTTTTTTTTGTGTCAAGCTCAAAAGTAGACACTAATTTTCCAAATTGTCATTTTCGGACTATGTTTTGGTAAATGGTAAATGGCGTATACTTGTATAGCGCTTTCTACCTTCTTTCGAAGGCCCAAAGCTCTTCACAGTCACAGACCCATTCACACACACATTCATACACTTGTGGTGGCTCCGCTGCCGAACACTGGCACCAACCTCCCACCAGAGGCAATTTAGGGTTCAGTGTCTTGCCCAAGGACACTTCGACACATGGGCGGGCAATGAATCGAACCCACTTTCTTCCGATCGTGAGACGACTATCCTACCACTGTATCACAGCCGCCGTTTTGGTTCAAATTCTATGTTCTTGAAAGTTACAAAAACAATGAATAAAACTTTATTTTAAATAAAATTGAACAGATGTTTTTAAGACTGGATAAAGAAAGTGCATATGTTAACATATAAAGCTACCACGTTAAAGGAGGAAAGATTGGCAGTCTGGATGAAAATAGGAATATCATACAAAATATAAGTTTTACACAATTCTGTCCTTTACTAAACCGTAGATGTTTGCATAGCAATCATCATTTTCAAAAACATTCCAATGATTTTTTAAAAAATGTTTTCTTCTACTTTCTACTATGAAATACAACCTCGGCAAGCTTAAGGCTTGTAGGGCCAGGCAGTTCATCAATCTACCTCATGCCAACCCTTATTACCATCACATTGAAGTCATAACAAAGCAGAACAGTTTGGAAAATTCTAGTTTGTGTTGAAGATCTTTTTGATGTTGAGCAGATGGTGAGAACTTACATAAACCATTTTGGATGAAAAAAAAAAATAATAAGGAAAGAGAAGACAAAATGACAAACTCCTTTCAGAAAGAGTCCAAACTTGATCTTGTATCTTTTTAAAGCAGATGTGGATATTTTCACTGTCAGATGATCTGCATTTTTCAGAGTGACTTTTATGCTGAGCTCACCTGTTTGAGCGGAAATTAAACACCAAAGATTTGGGAGGCAGCTAGAGGCTGAAAAGCAGAAAGATGGACGTGAGCCACTAACAACAAAGCATCAAAACCACTGAGAACCAACATTTTGGCAGCCAGAGTTTGCCTCACACTTCTGACTTGCACCGGACAGCTGTGGCTCAGGCCGAGAGTAGGTGGTTCCATCCCACAGGTCCTGAAGTACCCTTAGGGAAGACCCAGATCTCTACATGTTTGAAGGTCTGCATTGTTGTGAAAACAATTCTGTGTACTGAAGAGATTATGTTGACTTTTGACCCCTTAAACTCACTGCAGAACCACCATTTTGTGAATGGAGCCTCTTTTAATGTGATTCTTTTTTTGGTTTATGATGAACTGATCTATAACAAAAGATTAAACTTGGGTAAAAAAGTGAAGAAAAAAAAACAGTTCCCCTTTTCCTGTTCTATAACTTAATCCTTTTTTTTTAACCACAGCTTTGCAGCTTTTTAAGTTTTTCTTGGCTTTGTCTCTTCCCTACTTCTTTGTCTGCTTCAGTTCACATGTTCAATCCAAACTGAGTTATTTACACAAGTGCACAATAACGGCTTGTGCAGAGTGAAAAAGTGCACAGTAGTTGTGGGCAATTATTAATATCTGTAATAACTGGGAATTTTCCGTAATTAAACTGTCCCTTACGCTCTTTTCATCTGTCAATTCTCATAATATTTTGCTTTCGTTCTGTCTCATGCTGCTTCATTTCCACTGGGTTTCCTTCTCGGCCCACATTCTCTGCCTCTCTTGTTGTTAGCTCACCTCCTTTCCTCTGGTTACCCCGCTCCATCTCCTTAACAACTGTTTTCCTAGATCCCTCTTTTCCTTCATTCTGTTATTCTAGCTAAGTGTAGATTTCTGCCAAACTCTGCACTGTTTTAGCTCAGAACATGGTTGTCATTGGCTTTTGCTCGCCGCTTTCTTTCTTTCTTTTTTTTTACATTTTGTTATATTTCTCCACAACATTTTCCTCTGCTATTCACAAAACTTCCTTTTTAGATCTCAGAAACATACAGTGTTGATGTTGGGTCTCTTGGCCCTAAAGCTCTAGGTACTCTTTCACAATAAAAGCATTAAGAGTAACTTCATTTGATTTACAGCACTAAAGAGAAGATTGACTCTTAGGAGGATGCATTAATGGTGCAGAAAATGAAAGCGGCATAAAGAATAATAATAAAATTAATAGCTAGTTTGGTACTGTTGAACTTCTTTTCTTTATGCTTACTGTATACTTTTTTAGGTTGCCCCAGGGTTCTTCAGTCCAAGTTCAGTCTTCCTCTGGCCTTGGTGTGTGTTCCTTCATCTCCAGCCAAAAGCACCAAGTTCAAGATCACTGTGGACACCAACCAGCCACCAGTTGACCTCAGCTCCATTTTCCGGGGTAACATGCACTTTGTCACATCCAGGCGCACTTAAGCTGGCTGTTCTCAAGTTCCTGAGCAAACACAGCTCTGTAAACCTAAACGCAGCATTCTGGCTAAGTCTGTGACACAATATTAATAATGATATCAAGCTTTGTGGAGAGGAGACTGCACACAGATTTGGCTAAAGTCCAGAAAAACCAGATCTTGTATATTTTCTGTTTTTTTTCTCGATGTATGTATGTCAGATAAAGTTAATTGAAAGAAAAGTTATAATGCAATGCAATTATTTTTTTACTGATAGTTTCAGGCTTAGTTTATGTACAGAAATACAAACTTGTGACTGATTGTAGACAAAAATCAGTGCCTTAACTGCTGGTTGAGCTGTAATTTCAACTGAGGTCTATACAGCATTCATGGAATGTTCCGCTTGGAGCACTGAAAACTAAATTATTTATGAAATATGAGTCATTTTTGTGGCCCTTTTTAACACCCAGAAGTAAAACGACTCGATTTCTGAGCCTCCCGCTCATTTCACGACGTCATCATTTAGCCTTCCTTCTCAGCGTGAACAAAACCACGTGACTACGTGAATCAGTAACAGGGTTTCTTGAAGACAAATGAATTGTGGTTGAAAATGCATATAAGACAGCTTTGCTTCTACAAAACAGTCTTGAATAGATATTTTCAGCTAAGCAATCTAAAAATGTGGAATTGTGCATTTATTCAGGTATATTTGTTTGTGATGTCTTTAGACTTATCTGAGAATCGGTTACAGTTATCCGTCGGGGCGTCTGAACACAAACGCAGTGTTCAGACTTGTGTGCTTTTGTCATGATGAGAGATTTGAGAGATCTTGCACCCGTCTGCCTTTGTAAACAGTGTGACTGTATCACGTTTATCTTTGTGGCGTCCTGAAACACGGCGGACCGTCCTATCTGTTCATCGCTGTGTTTAATTCCTCTCTGTCTCCCCCTTTAGAGTTTTCAGCAAAAGCTGAAGATAAGGATGGGAACTGTTTGGCCTTCCAGTTTCTGTCAGGAGCCAAAGTCACTGTGCTGGCCTCCAAGACCTCCCGTAAGTCTCCCAGCAGCGCTCCTTATTAACGCTCTGGCTTGTTTCCCCTTTTAAAAACAAATGAACAAACATCACAGCTCTTCAGACGTGATTAGATCCTTTCCCTCCTTATGAAGCCAGGCTGTGAACCTTAGTGATTTCACACCTAATTTACAATTATCATTCCCAGTGACACCTTTGTATACTTTGCTAAGTAGAAGGGATGGAATTTCACCAGCTTGCCCTCAAGGCTTGATTATTTTTGTCTAAAACTCTTACAGATCAGCTTTGAATCAATTTTAGTCAGAGAGGTACAGCAACACATACTTTCTGTAAGCGTTACAGATAAGTTGAAGAAACAAATCCACCAGCAAGTGTGCTGGTCAGACCAAAACAGATGTTTGACCAGTGAGACGTCATAATCAGCAAGACAAGGACAATTTCCCAAAATAGGAAATAATACATCTATTATTTATTTAAAAAAACACTTTATATTAAAAGTGTCTATTGATTAATGTCTCACTAAACCCTCTAACACAGTATGCATTTTTGTTCATATGGGAAGAAGCAATCTGACTGTATGGACAGCAGTAATTGTTTGCCAAAAAAAAATAAATCCTGACAAAAATTGTGAGAGAGCAGTTTTTTCATTTTACCACCTTAGATAATTGAAATAACAAAAAGTTATGTACCACATGAAACCAAAAACATCCTTTATTACTCAGTAAAGACGATGCAGTTTTAGTTAGTCCTTTTTATCGGATTGTATAAGCTCAAACATCTTTTAAGATTTAATGATTTTCTTGAAACTGCATATATGCTTGTTAACTGATTTATAATTTTTGTGTCTAATTGAAATCTTGTGTGTCTTTTTGCTGCAGACAATTTGTTAAATTTTAGATAGTTTAGACTCTGAATAGTCAGCTCTTGATTCAAAGTAGGGGTTGACTGATGCAGATATCAATACTGGTATCTGCGCCGATATTGGATATTTCAATACATATTGGTATCGACTATTTTTTTAATCTGACGGGCCAATATCAGAGGCAACTGTGCCTCTGTCTTCAGCATTGTCCTACCCACTGCACCATTTATTGTATCAGCTGTCGACCAATCAGACAATAAATATCAGTATTGTGTCGGCTTTGAAAAAAAACAATATCGGTCGATCCCTGATTTAAAGGCATCTGTCTGTGATGGTTTCGGGTTTTAAATGTTGCTTCTGTTAACTTTGTCTGTTCATCAGAGCGGTACAGAGTTCAGAGTGACAGCTTCGAGGACATGTGGTTGGTGGTGAAGGAACTGGTTCAGAAGTTTGATCAGCATTTCTGCAAACTGGGGATCAAAGACTTCAAGAAAAGCTTCAGTGGTGCGCTCCCACTTCAGGACTACTTCTTATCTGTGGACCATCATTTTCAGGTAATAACACAACTCCACATTTGACATGTTAAGTTTCAAACATACAGAGTAGAGGATGAAGATGATCATTAAAAAAAATGAATGCATGTTTTAAAAGCCTCTTTTTCTTTGGTAGCTTCGTGTCAATGCTCAGCGATATCAAGATCTGCTGTCAGATCAAGCGGCCCAATTCAGAGCCATCCAGCGTCGCCTGCTTGCTCGATTTAAAGACAAAACTCCGGCACCTCTGCAGAACCTGGACACGCTGCTGGATGCAACTTACAGCCAGGTCAGAGACTCTCTGAGACATTCAGTGTTTCCCAACCCAGTCCTCTGAGAACACTGTCCTGCAGGTCCCACCTGATTCAGCTCATCAAGCTCTGCAGAAGCTCGATAATGGCAGTCCTCGAAGGTAGATGTGTTTAAACAGGGTAAAATATAAATAAATAAAAAAATACAGGACAGTTTTCCCTGAGGACCAGGGCTGGGAAACACTGATCTAGTCTACTGTGGCTCCTCATGAACTCCAGATGGTGAGAGAAATTGTTTAACTTGATGATTCAACCTCTGGATGGAATTTCATAAATCCATAAAATCCTAGCTGGATGGATACCACTATAGAAATGAATGGGAACGATTTAGGGGGAAATTTTCTGCTCAAATGCTTCTGCACCCACAGCCACAATCATCCACAAACACTTATCTGTCACTGCACGTGACAGGGAGGGCGTATCAGTAACCTTCCAAATCTGTTTAAGCCATTTTTTTTTTTTTTTTTTTTTTTGTCCAAATGGGTGTGAGCTCACAGCTAATCATCCAAACAGAGGAAGTCTATAAATCACCGGAATACAAACTTCACACTATAAATCCACACTAACACGTCATCACTTCATTTCTCTGTGGGTGCATTTACGTTTCAGAGGACCGATTTGAGTTTTTAGGGCTCAGGGTGAAGAAATATGTAAAGCATTAGGACATCTTGAATACTTTGTGACACTTTTAATGAGTGCTTTGGGAGTTCAGACTTCTGGATAGTGTGAGTTTGATTCACGCAAACAGTGTTCATCTGTGCTATCAAAGTTCTTCTATTTGAACTTTTCTGTTATTCTGAAGTTTTTGTATATTAGGTAATTGTCTGTTCACTTCCATTTAAAGTGGTCAGCAAGTCACTTTAAATCTTTGTCAGTCTCTGTGTTTGACTCGGCTCCTTAATAACGCATCATAAGTTAACTTCGCACGGAATGAGAGGAAATGAATGAACTTGCTGAAGTTACTAATGACATTTAAACTCAAATAAACAGTGATCACCTTGGGTCAGCTTGGCTTTCTCCAAGATAAGTAATCAGGGAGCTTGATCCAAACACACCCAACCTAAATGTTAATATGCTTGCTGTGTTTAATGTCCTCAGTCCAAAACATTTAATCAACAGCCCTTAATGTGATCATCCTTCACTAAAAATCTTATTTGACGGCTCCCTTTTGGGGACGCCACAGCAAATCCTCCACCTCCATTTAACTCTATCCTCTGTGTCCTCGTCGCTCACAAAAACATCCCCATATCCTTCTTGATTACATCAATAAACCTCTTTCCTTGTATCTCCAACCTCAGCATCCGTTTAGCAACATAATCACTGTCCCTCCTGTCAACGTGTCCAAATCATTCTTATGTACTTCTTTACTCTTTTTTTCTCCATGAGCTATTCCTCCAATAACATCATCCTATTCAGCCTGGTGCTCTCAAACAGAACCTCAACATTTTCAGGTGTGCCACTTCCAGTCTGTCTCAGAGCCACTGTAAATGGTAAGAAGTGTATATTTATTTAGCGCTTTTCTACCTTGATTAAGGCCCAAAGCGCTTTACAGTCACAAGTCCCATTCATCTATACCCACATACATTCCCACACTGACGGTGCCATGCAATGTGTTGCCAGACCACCAAGAGCAATGTTGGGGTTCAGTGTCTTGCCCAAAAACTTTTTGACACATCATAGATCAATCGCTCAGAGATCAACCCCTTTAGCCTTTCACCATAGTCACTTACTGTCTCTGAGCCAACAACATGGATGTTCTCACCACAGTATTCACACATTTCTTTGTATTTTATCACACCTGAAACCTTCCACCACCCATTCCAACGTTCTTGCATGCCCCTCTTTACCTTTTTCCCACACTCCATTGCTCTGGACTGTTAACCTTACATACTTGAGGTCCTTCACCTTCTTCACCTCTGCTCCCTGTACCCCTCACTGTTCCACTTCAGGCCCTCTCATTTACACACAGATACTCTGTCTCGTTGCAGCTGACTTTGTTCCTCTTCTTTCCAGAGTAAACCTCATTAGATGTTCCTCCACCTGTTCCCTGCTGTCACTGCAGATCACAACGTCATCTGCAAATATCATGGTCCACAGAAGGGATGTAAAATATATTAGATGCATATCAAACAGTTGATTGGGCAACTGCAATATTATTTCAAAACGACAGATATGAACAAGATTATGTTGGTTAAAAGGGATAAAATCAATCAAAAATGTAAATAACTGATTTCTGGCATACTGCAGTTTCTCTTTCTCTTTCTGATTTTTTTTCTAACTGTTTTTGTCTTTTTATGTACATGTGATAGAAACCGAAAGATATCCAAAACATAAGCTTGCTTCTTCAAAGTCAATACCTGAATACATTTATTTGTCAAATGCCATGCGCTATTATTTATCGCTTTAAAATCCATATCAATTGAAAAAAATATATAGTTTTTTTCTTAAAAGAATCGGACTGTATCGTATCACCAAAAAGTTAGTTCAATCCTTTATGTATTGATTTGGGGACAGTGTTCATCGTGATGCGTATCGAATCGTGTGAGAGGGAACGATACACAGCCCTAGTCCACAGAGATTCCTGTCTTCAGTCTGTCCATCGTTAAATAGAAGGAGCTCAAAGCCGATACTTGGTGAAGTCCCACCACAGTTTTACAGCCCTCTTATATGTCCTGAATAACTCTAATGCACTTCTTTGCCTCTCCAAACTTCCTCTTGCCAACCGCAGCTCCACTCTCTGTATTCTGTCATTCTTTAGATCTACAAAGACAAAAATGTAGTTTCTTCTGACATCGAGGTCAAATATTCTCCTAACCAAACTCAACCTAGCTTCCACTTCTCTTTCTCATAACTTCATTATGTCACTCATCAACCCTGAAGTTTTCTGAATTCTGCACATCTCCCCTTTTTCTAAAAATTTGTACCAGAACATTTCTTCTCCATTACTTGGGGCATTCTTTCACTCTTTAAGATCGTGTTAAACAATCCTATTAGATACTCTGCTGCCACCTCTGCTAAACACTTTCATACCTCCACAGGTATGTTGTCAGGACCTACTGCCTTTCCTCTCTTCATCCTCTTCAAAGTCTTCCTCACTTCATTTTTACTGATTTTTTTTTTTATTTCTTAATTTTCCATGACAGCCACCTCTTCTCCTCCCTGCTTCTTACATTTTCCCTTTTCCATCATATTTGTGAAACTTGTCAAACAGAAATGAAAGTTCCTTGGTCATCGAATAGTAAAACAACTTGAACTTTAAAAAACATTTAAGAAAAGTTCCATACAAAAACCAGCTTAAAAGACAACAGTGACAGATAATCATAACATTCCACACGATGAAAGATTCACTCAATTTTCTGAAGTGTATAAAAAAAAAGATTTTCTGGATTCTATGAAGATTTTTAAAACACTACAGTGACTTTAATAGCACATACTGGAGTATACTTATAAATATTTCTCTTAAATACTGCTTTTAATTGGAAAAAAAAAATCTCATTCAATAATGCAACACAAGTCAAAAATTCTGCAGAAATGCAAAGTTCAATTTCAAATTTGGTTTCAGCTGGTATTCGTGCCAGTCTGGTTGGTATTAGTTGTTTGCAATGGCTTACTAGAAGTTATCATGCTGTCTTTGACACTGACCCGGACTTAAGTACGTGTATGACCTTCTAGCTGACACTGCCGCCTCGTTTCACCTGTCCAGATGCTGTTGTGGCCTGTCATGGTAGCTGTGGAATGATGCTCTCGCCTCCTCGTACTAATGCTTTGTCCTGTCACTCCTGTCCATCACATTGTTTCTCTCTTTCTCCATTTTCTTCCCTTCCCGCCATGTAGTGGCTCATATGCGGGAAGTTTCTGACACATTATACACTCTGTAATGTATACACGCTGGCCATAATGGAGGCTATCAATGACTGGTCGGAAGAGTGATGGCTCCGTTAAATTAATAATTCATGTCAGTCTTAAGAGTCGTGCTTCCGATGCTAAATCAGCAGTTTGGCTACCAGAACGGTAAAGATGGAGGTACTTCACATCCTGCTGTTTTTCTGTTTGACATCTGAAGATTAACATTTAATTTTATCGGATTATTCGGTTTTATCGTATAAATTTCAAAAGATAGCTCGACTCTTTGTCTTTGGATGTTTAGTTGCCCTTAGTCATCATTTTTAACTTAAAAAAAATATTCAAGAATAACTTTTTTAAAGCTTAAAAAAAAAAAAGACGTTGACACCAAAGACAAGTAATTTAGCCACAATAGAGTTCTCTGTGCTCACAGGCTCCTCCAGATTCTGAATTAAAAGTATTTGCTCTTCAAGTTGAAACCCTTTATTGGTCAAAACGTTTTTTTTTACTATGGAAGATAGAAAATTTATGGACGTTTACCTCACGAAGGCGTGGCTCAGTGGTGGAAGAATGTGCGGCCAATCAGGAATGTTGGTGAACCAGGCACCTCTTTCATTTCCGCTGGCTGGAATGTCTGTTGGGTACATTTTCAGCATCAATCTCGGCCGGTGCGGAGGGAGGGATTTCCCCCTCGTTAGCGGTGTGTGTCTGCACACGCAGTGGCCGGCCATCACCGCCGAGCCGTCAGAGATAAGAGGAACGGGCTCCCCGTGAGAATATTCTGTGGTCTGCTGTTCATTTATGCTGCTGTGGATAATATTTCCATTGTTCATGCTGCCTGTATAGGTCTATATTTTATTCATGAATTCCAGAGACTCTAGTGAGCCACATCTGACTTGTGTACATATAAACTTTTTTCATCTGCTAACTAGAGTGGCTAACATCCAAAGGAAAAAAACCCAAAGCTACAACCAGTCACTCATGATTGATGAGTTTCAGAATCAGTGAGAGCTCATGAATGATGGTTTGTTATGTGTCATTTTGCTGGTACGAAAGAAAAAAAATCCCCTACAGTCAAAAGTCACTCGCTCCTTTGGTCGTTGGAAGTCATTTCCATCTTTGCTGTGAGCGTTTCTTTAGCCTGTCCTGGTTGGAGGTGTGTTTGTCCTCCACCTCCCTTCCCTGTCAATGCTTAAAAAGCCATCAGTTATCACGGACCCTGTATTTTACGCTCTCCCCTTTACTCACGCTTGATTAATCTCTTCTGGCAGAAGTTAGCCTGGTATTAGTTTTTCATTCTGTCTAACTTTTGACCTCTCCAGAATGAGATGGAACTCAACACTGAGTATCAAAAGTATGAAAGCTTAAACCCTACAGGACTTTGTGGGAAATGGGTGAAGAAAAGGCCAAAAGGGGCTCAAAGAAAGCAGGGAGACATTTCAGTTTCCATAAATATTTTCCTCTGTGCCGTTTCCTCTGAAAGGGCAAATGCATGTCGTTTGTTAGTATTAGCATTAGCGCCGGGCTAGCAAGTGCCGCTTGTCTGGGAGATGGTGGGGGTCCAGGCAGACAAGCCGGGCCAAACTAAGCGGAGTCTCCCTGTAATTACGAGTTCAAACGCTGGAAGAGGGCGGCTCGCTGACTGACGAGGTGACTGACAGGCCGTGCAGGGGCCTCGCAGGGCCCCTAATGGAAGCTTCTGGTAGACAGCGGCTTGATTTATCTGGCCCCAAATGGAGCTCTAAACATGGCTGAACACAGATCCCACTGTGGAGAACAGGACCACCACCAATAACAGCCAGGCCTCTCAAGTCCTACGTTGGGAAGCTGAAATGTGAGGCAGGGATGCATGTCTGTGCGCCTAATTTTTACAATTAACGGTCTTTAAAGTTTTTTCTTGTATGTAATTTCACTTACATGTTTTATTATGCATTCGTTTAATTTTGTGCATTTATCCATTATAGTAAGTGAAGACTTTTAGAAACACAGTTCCACAGAAAATGCAACAAGAGCCTGAGTCAACCCAGGTAGACTAAATATAATTTGTGTGCAGCTCCCTGATAGACTCTCAGCATAGGAACCGAAGGAAGGACCCATAAAGATTTATGACTTCTTCACTGCAGCTGTATATCAAATGTCAATACTTTCTGAGCATGTTTTCAGGTGCTGAATTGTTGAGAATACATTTTAATTGTTTTTTCATTATTTTCGTTCTTATGTTATGCAGCCAATATAAATATAAAAGTCTATATGTGGATAATATGATGCTTTTTAGGAAGAACCAAAAAGCTGACCAGTATGAGACGTGACATCAATGTTCAAAGATTAGTGCTTCTCCTTTAGTGGACCTGAAAATCTGTGTGTTTACAACCGTACATCCTGAACAGCTTGCCTCATGTCTGTACTTTAGTGTGAGCTCTCGTCTCAGCGGACTTTTGGTATTTCAACACGTTCTTTACCATATGTGCGTGAAACTTGGCAGAACGCGTTTCCCTTTTATGACTGGCAGATCCTCAGGTACCTTGTCTGTTTGATACTTCAAATAATGCACAGATGGGAACTGAAGAACTTCCTCTTACTGTCTTTCCATATGAATAAATTCCTCACTTCCCTCAGGAGAGATTGCCTTCAGAACTTTTACACCCTGGCTTTCTTTCTCTCTGACACACATCGCTTCAAGCATAGCGGTGCTTTGGTTTGCTTTTCTGCAGACGGCCTGTTTATGTGACTGTCTGTCTTATCACTGAATAGCTGTCTTTCATTTAGCTTAGTGTTCTATGTAAGCAGTGGTGTTTGATTGTTGATAGCGGGGTGGGGTTAGCTGGACTTTGCATAGTCTTTTTGTCTGCTGATGAGGAGCCAAATCAAAATCAGTTTCAATTTCACACGAACACATAACAAAGATATTTGGCTAGAAGGGTATTAGAACGATGAGCCAAAGAAAAAAAAAAAAACAGATCAGCAGCGTTTTAGTAGAGCAGTGGTGTCTAAATCCAGGCCTCGAGGGCCGGTATCCTACATGTTTTCCAAACAACCTACCATTGAACCTTCCTTTTAGCTAAACACACCTGATCCAGGTAACCAGCAGATAAGGCTATGTTTCTGAAAAACCAACTGAAGGCCAGCCCTCGCGACCTGGATTATGACACCCCTGTCGTTGAGTGTCTGCCCTGAGATTGGAAGGTTGTGAGTTGAAATCCAGGCCAAGTTATACCAAAAACTCTCGAAATGGAACCCAGTGCTCCCCTGCATGACACTCTGCATTAAGGGGTTGAATTGGGGGGTGAAACCACCAACTCACCACTCCCCCATGGGATGCATCAAAGGTGGAGAACAAATTTCAGTCACCTAAGTGCATGACAGCTAATGGGGCTTTAACTTTACTTAAGATTGAAGTGGGTGAGACACTGTTACTGGGGTGGGGGGTGATGTTCTAATTGGATCAACCAGCTTGTCAGATTCTGACAAGAAGGGTATCCCCAAAACTCCAAGTTTTGACGTGGAGGGTCCTTTAACCATGCGTTGATATGTGACAAGTCGGGATTGAGAATGTGTTGGAGACACAGGAACATCATATTGATTTTTCATTTTTTTTCAACCCCCTGTAGCTTTGCTTTCTGACAAATAGTGCTGCTCACATGATAAGTGCGCGCTCCTTGCATGCTTCTTGTGTGCAGCCTGACTGTCAGAAATAATGATATTTAACAATTAAAGTGTTGTGTGGTCGTCCTATGGACACTCACACAGGCTGAATCTGAATTCTTCCCCTATGGTTTCTTCCTACTCCTCCAAGCGGAGAAATATGGAAAAATAGAGTCCTCCAATTTGGATGGCTCTTCCCTTCGATAACATCATCAATATTCACCTGTCCTCTACGTTAGCGCGTAGCTGCCAGTGCTCGGAAAGTTCACAATGACCTCAGTTTTTTTTAAAGGCATTACGGTACTTAAATTTAGATGTAAACTTCAGTGCGCAACTCGTGAAGAAATGTGCTTCTCCTCCGAGGCATAATCACCGGAGGGGTACGCAATGAAAAATCCCTCCGGGTTACCCTTAAAAAACCCCTACCCGTACAAATGGGCCTGCAATTGGTGGGTTGGGAGAAGCTGAATGGGTAGGGGCAGAAATCAGATTGTGCTTTCTGAGCCAGAGCGTCCGCCTTGCTATTGACAAGTGTGGCGTTAAGGCATTACATGACCGCATCACCCCCCAATCATAAGGGTATGTTACTTACATACAAATACTTTATGATATACTTTCTGCACACACAACAATGTTAGATTTCAATTTCATGACCTCCCTCAAGGTATCCGTGCGAGCCACAAGGGAACTGCAAGACATATCTGTATTCCCTGCAAGACAACCCACAAAAATGTACAATATGAACAGATCAACAAACCCCCCACCCCCACACACACATATAGTTGCATGTGACAAAGACAAAAAAAAACTTTACTGTGATTAAAAAAACATTCCCAGAACAATATACCTGCAAAAATGCTGGATCTTTATTCGGGAGTTCAGGGAAACCAAAACCACCAATCATAGAGTTGGCAGTACACTTACAAAGACAGTCATCCTCTGGAATAATGTTAAAGATTCTTTGTCTTTTGTCCTCCACCTCTTCAGGCAACAACCCATTTGCTCTATAGACAGAGGCTGTATCCTTTCTCCATTTTAATTTATGAGCTAAACCACAAGCCAGATTTATGTGAAAGCCTGACACGCTTTAATGTCTTTGCTGATGTACTTTGGAATTTTTCTTTCCGTCTTTTTATCTGCTTGCCCACATTGATTAGTTATGAACAAACAATGTCGTTTCATCAGCTTTCTTCAATTATTTGTGATTTAAATCATGCTCTAGTTTAAACCCAAATGGCATTAGGTTCTTGAAAGTATTTGTGAAATGGAAGTGCTGGTGTACGAACCCAGACCAGATCTGTATTGCTCTGACCACAAATGAGTTTGGGATCCAGTCTGGCTGTAATTTATCTGAATTCCCGCAGGCTTGATTTGGTCAAGTTGCATTTTTTTATCTCTCTGAGATTTTAATCAGGTTTGGGCTCATTAAATGCCACAGTGGTTGTGAGTAAAATAACTCACAGTCCTTCCTGAGTCCGCATGGGTCAAGCTGTTTCTCTTGGGGGCCAAACAGCATTGAATGATAGTTGTCAAGAAATGTGGAGAGACGAGGAGGGAAGCGGGGATGAAACATACGCGCTGCTCTTTATCAGACAAGCACAGATGACCTGCCAAAAGATTTCCTCATAGATGTGGTGGAGCCAAAGGAGGCTTTATTATTAACGTGTGGATGTGGTCAGGAGTGGGAGGGGTGGGAGGCTGTCAAGGAGGATCAGTGGGGAAATTCAAAAAAGTATGGAGGAGATGGAGAGATAAAAAGACAAAGACTGGAAAGACAGAAATACAAAGAGTGAGATTTGTGTGCATTAACCCAAATGCGGAAGCTCGGAAAAAGCAAAAAGCTGAGGAGGTGGTTTCAGAGTTCAAAGGGAGAAGAGAGATTTGAATACAAAGGGGTCAAAGCTTTTGTTGCACATGAAACTCATCTTTAGAATTTTTTCTAAAGGGTCTTCGAAAAGCCAGCATGTGTGAACACAGATGTATGTTCAGCAATATGTTTTTCTCAGAGGATTAATCCAGCAACCTCCGATACAGAAAGAAAATGAGTGACTGTTTAAATGGAAATTAAGCAAATTTGTCTTTTTAGTGTAAATGATGGTATGCGGTCCCTTGTTTTTGCGTGGGATACATTTATAGATTTAATTGATTACAGATGTTTCCATGCACACTTTTGTCCGAAAAATCTTAACATATTCACAATTATCTCTCATTTAAACTCTCAAAGTTTGCATTTTTGCATTCCATTCATGGTGATTGATTGACAAGCAGCCAATCAGGACTTAAAACGTCAAATTAGTTTAGATTAAATTCATGACCTTGTAGACATTGGGACACTTTTTTTTTTTCAAATACTGTGTTTCAAATGCAAAATGGTCCAAATAAAATAGAAAAAAACTATAAAGGATTGAAATGAATTCTGACAGAGACACAAAGAAAATGTCTGTAAAGCAGAAAAGTGGTCTTATAAAGTTAAGCAGATGGATGAGGAGTTGTAAATGTTTCCTTTCCTCCTCTTTTCTGTCCTTTTATCACATGGTTGAAAGAACAAATTTGACGTTTATTGGCCTTTACTATTATTCTCATTCATCTGCTGTCTGTCCCTAAAATGACAGTGATCTTATCTTAGAGGTTCAATAAAAAAGTTTAATTATTGTGAAGGGAGATAATTAATAAAAGTAACATGAATGAGATCATATTTGGTCATGAGTGAAAGCAAAGTTGATTTTAAAATAAAATTTACAAAAAGAAAAAATAAAAAATGCTTTTCAGAAGACAAAATTGGCAGATAGAATAAAATGTGACTAAAAGGCTCACTAATAAAAATTCAAGAAAAAAATTTCTTTGAAAAAATAAAAAAACTCGACTTTGTGTCTTGCAGAGCACACTTGCATCACATGATAAACTGTATGTTTGCAGCAAAAACGAATCTAATTTTCATACCAAAAATAGTGTTTTTTTTTTTTTTTTTTTTTTTTTTTTTACTTGTGTTTCCTCCTCTTAACTGCATTCCTCCTTCATTTTTTCCTAACTCGAAATGTGGATTTGAAATCTAATCCCTATTGGGAAGTGTATGTCAAAAACAGATTAGAGCACACTGGATCCATTTATTTTATTATTTTGGATTAATCATGAGTGGGCGCATACTACTATTACCCCGTCTTGTCAAGACTGGTGTGAAGGTGAGATCCAAATCAAAGCTCACTGTTCTGGGAGTGAAAGGTCAGTCTTCTCCCGGTTTAAAGTCCGTCCCCCTGACTTCCTGGTGCAGAAGTTTAGACTGCAGCAAACAAAACCGCAGCAGCCTTCTGTTTACATTCTGCTTTGGTCGTGGGAAACTTTTGTTTAGCCATAGTGTAAATGAAATCAACTTTGCAGCTAAAAGATGACGTGTAGTTTTTGTGCTGCTGACCACCAACTATAAATGTGTACGCTCTGCATGACGCCTAAAGACCAAAGGCTGAAGTAGAATGATGATTGAGAAGTCACATTTGTGGTATGAGTTTTGTACTGTCTTTATTAGGTAGGATAAAACTTAAAAAAAAAAAAAATCAAGGGAACCATGTTAGTACTATATATCAAAAGTCCCAGTAGGTTAGAAAAACTAAACATGAGAATATACAAAAATTCTCCAATAAAGACGCTGACAGCCATTCTCCTTACAGTAAAATAGCAAAAAATAAAAAAAATAAAAAGCACTTTTTTAAAAGTACGATAACGTGAAGGAGCATGGTATTAAGGTATAATTTTAACAACAAAATAATAATTTAAAAAACTGGAATAAATAACCAAACCCTTGATGAATTACTGCAGTTTACAAGGCAGTGACACTACAATGGTGATTTAGCCAAAATGTTTTTATAAAAATAAGACCAAGTTTGTTTATTGAAAAGCTTAATGGAATTTTAATATAGTTCCTGCATTCAATGTTATGGACATTTTCTGTCACATTTGGTTCACTTTTTTTTTTTTTTTTTAATTAATTAAATATCTGTAATTAAAGTTGGTGACTTCCTGTTTGACTCTCATGAACTTCATAGGGACAGTTAAAAAGGGACTTATAACCTCTGGAACAACGATGAGACTACTTGAAGTAAGAATTTATTAGTAAATCATTTTTACAAAATCCAGTTAATAAACTTAGGTTTTTATTTTCACAGTTTCTATGATTTTTTTGGATTAGATTTTCTTGTGGTATTTCTGACATTTTTTTGTCTGTTTCCTGCAATCTCTTCTCTATCCCTTTCTTTTGGTCAAGGTCAAAAATAAGAATTTTGTTCTCAAAATATCGATTCTGGATAAATTAAGACTAAATGCTAATGTTTAATTAAACTATTTAAACATTTAAAAAATGATGAGACTGTATCTAAAGTGTTTGGTGGACACAGATTATTACCTACACTGTATATCGTACAGTGTAACTAACAACACCACAAATCATTAATGAAGAGAGAAAAAAATCATTCACCCACATTCCAACTAATGAAGTAAAATTAAGGCCTCTAAGAAAGAAGGTCAGCACTGGTCAGACAAATTTTGAAAATTACAGGCAAATAGTTACTTTTTCATTTTTATTAGACTTTGATTTTTCTTATAAAATCCAATTTATTTATTTTCAACACAGTGTGATTCACCAGATTTTCACTCTGGCATTATTATTAGATGCAACTTTAAAAACTCAAAATCTAGAAGATCGAAGGTTTTTTTAAGATTAGAGCAGCTTTTTTTTTTTATATTATATAACTTGGTATAAAAACTTGTTTTTCTGTAGACTTCTGCTTAAATTAAAAAGAATGCATTAATACAAATGCATAAGTTGCATATTTTTCAGTAGTGTACGTGGAGATTTTGTGATGTTTTGTATGATCTGTAGATCAGCCGACCTAAAGTGTGTAATGTCTGATCCTTCTGTTAAAATCCTCGAGCAAATTTGCATCTTCATCCTCAAACTATAGCGAGAAATGAACATCATGAATATTTTTTATACCTTTCCTTTACAGATTGGCATTTTTCCTGCATTGACAAGTTTATTTTGAGGAAGTAAAAAAAGGGTTGGATGTTTTGACTGACAGGTCTGGGTTAGATTAAAGGTGGGGGTTCTTCCAGTGGTGACTTGATTCATTTAAGTGGCAGCCTAATGGCAATAAATACAAGAAATGTCTGTATATTGAATTCTTTTTGACATTGAAATATATGTGCACGGCCATTCGTGACTGATTACCTTCACCGGTACACTTTCTCCAAAGTCAACATGTCTGTCTCTGTGTGTGTATGTGTGTTGTGTGTGTGCACTCGTTTGTTTCTTTTGCCTCACAAACAATGGCTGATTTATAAGATTACACGTATTTACTCTGTAATCAGCGTGTTAAGAGAGAGTGTGGCAGCCGTGCGACGCCAAACCAAGGATATTTATCTTGTTTCAGTGAATTCCCAGAGTTCTCTTCATTTTTCCTCCCCTCTCTGTTTCGCTCTTCCCTCCTTCAAAGGAGACCATTGAGAGAAATGCAAACACCGCTAGTGGGGGCAACACATTCATGCACCCTGACACACACACAAAGGTACGCTCACATATCCTGCCAAAGATCTATTTGAGAGCAAAACTTACTTTGTGCGGTTTTTGGAGTTTGCACAGCCTGTGTTGGAGTATGTTTGTGTTGAATGGAGGAGATATTCTCATAAAGATGCCTGTGTGTTTGATGGGATTAGTAATCTGAATGAAGGTGTGGGAGATGTTATCTCATCCTAAATCAAAGTGGGCTTTATTAACCACTTCTTCTCTTTTTTCCTGCGGTCTTGTTAGCATGCGCCTCATCCTGGCCTGAGATGTTAAAATCTTGACTCGGTTTGCCAAAACTCCTTAGCTTTAAATGAGTGTCGTTTTCATAGGGATCACAACCAAAACCGTCGCCTCAGAGCTGGCTCGTGTGTGTGTTTGTTGGCCCTCCTAGCCATCTCTGGTCTGGACTACATCGAGTGTGTGGTTTAGAGTTGTTCTTAGGAGCTCTGTAAATGGAACAGGTTGTATTTCTGTTTGTCTCACGGACAATCTGTGCAGTTTTATCGCTTTAAATGAATAGTAAATATCATATTTTTATATTACGCTTCTCTACCTTCTTAAAAGGCTCAAAGCGCTTCACAGTCACAGTCCCATTCACTCATGATCACACATTCACCCACTGATGGTGACTCCGCTGCCTAACACTGGTGCTAATTTACTGTATAACCACCAGGATTAAAGTGTGGTTTAGTGTTTTCCCCAAGGACACTTTGACAATGCGGGTTTCGAACCTACGATCTTCCGATCAGAGCCCAACCACCCTATCTCTTCGGTATGACCCTAACCTACTCCCTAACCCCTAAAAAAACCATATGGTTCAGGACTATTTAATGACCTGGATTTTAATGCTATTCAGACTTTTATTTTAAGGAAAATACGACATCACACATGTGTTAAAGTAAACAAGACAATTAATGAAGACTATTTATGAATCCACTGTGTTCCGATGATCAAAACTTGAATGATTAAAAAAAAATAATAATAATTTAAATGTATATATTTTTCAAATGACCTCTTGTTCAAATGCAATGCATTGTAGTCCATATTCACCAATCTAGTGAGCATCTATGCTCACTTGTTTTTTAGAATCTTCTAGGAGATTTGCAGAACACTGGATATTGGAATTGTAGATTCAGACATCAGAGCAAAATGGGAAAGGCACTATGCAGAAGTAAGGAGTAGTGAGAATTCTGACCCAACCAAAACTTATTGTTGCATTTTTATTTTTATTTTTTATTTTACGCAGGTTGAATTATTTGTTGTTTTACGCTTTTCTTTACTTCCAACAAATCATGGTGAAGATTTTAAAGGACCAATATCATGCTATTCTTAAGCCTTTCACAGTAAACTTCATCCATATATGCTGTATGATGATGCATTACCTTTTGCATGCCAAAGAACAATTTTTTTAAAGGAAATTTTAGTCATTTTTAAAAGCTGATTTTTGTACCTTGTTGATCTCTGAGGCACCGCCTCTACGTTAGCGCAGAGCTGCCAGAGCTCAGAAAATATATGGAACCAGTTTCATAACTATAGAAAGTCATAAAAATTGAAAACTAATTACTTATATTTAAATTTAGGCTTCAGAGCATTCTGTCAGGACCCAGCCTGTTATGCCTTTCTCCAACCACCAGAGGGAGCCATCACCAGAGTACTAACTGCATGTCATCTTCCTGGACTCCAATTCCCATCATGCATCAGCCGCCATTTTCCTGTCACCACCAGCTGATCATCATCATCATCAGTGCTGTATATATTCCTGCTCCACACTCTACTCCCTGCGAAGTCTTGGTTTATTTCTGTGCATTCCTTAAGTCTGAGCATTCCTTCTGTTGCCTTCCTGTGTTTGACTCTCGCCTGTCTTCGTCTCCCGCCTCGCTCCTGTGTTTGACCCTGGCCTGTATCTTGACTACGTCCTGCCTTGCCCTTGTTTCTGTTGCTATTAAATCTCGAGTTGCACATGGATCCACTCGCCTCAGCTCCTTCGTTACACATACCCACATGAAGAAATCCGTTTTTTTTCCACATCATAATCCCAATGTGAAACACCTTTCAGGTGGAGGGATACAACTATGGCTCAAGTTTGGACATTGTTACAGCTCCAAATGCCCTTACAATTGGAGCAATGGGAGGAGCTGTAGGAGTAGGGCAGCTACCCGGCCAATATCCAAACTTTTCCAGAGATGGATGTACATGTTGTGCATATAAAATGCAGTGCTGGCAGTGCAGACTCTTCCTGGAAGGGGTGATTTCCCACTTTATGACATCACAATGTGAAGACCCACTGAGGTTGATTTTTGTAAGGAATACACTTTAAAGCTTATACACTTTATTTTGCATGATAAAGGCTATTTACGGTGTTTGCTGTTAACACACTATTTCCAAAACTCTAATTCACTCTTTGCAGAACATTCACAACACACAAGAGGCAAAACGTTAAGACAAAGAGTCAAAACTCCAACTCTGTTCCAACACAACGGTCACCATCAACACACAACTGATCAAAGCTGAAGACACTTGTTGCAAATCAACTGCAGTGAATATAAGGAAAGTTCTGGAACAACTGATAGGCTTTTCAAAGATGGATAACAGAGCAAGACCTAAATGTGCACCAAGACCTGGACTCAGATAAAGAGCAAGATTCTGATGAGATCAAGGCCATAGTTATTGACCATAGGTTGGTTTATGGAATGACCATGAGGGAAGAGGGTCAAAAGGTTAACTCTTAACTCAGCAGGTTTAAGTTGTTACTATAATCTGTATAAATCATATAGAATGTCAACAATAAAATAACAGAGAATACTGTGCTGCTGTCTTGGACAAAGCCAGTTTTCACAAAAGTTCTCCCATCAGACAATTCAACACGAATCCCAATTTTGTATCAGTTTTCTTCTACCTTGTTCTCCGTAACCCAATGAAGAGTTTATTTTTTTTTTTTTTTTTTTTGATTCGGCATTGGAAGGAGCGACAACAATACACTTGACAAACCTGTTGTAGGCCTTAGACATGACTTGTGATGACATTTCAGTTGAGTCTTGTTAAGACCAGATCAAGCGAATAAGATGATTTTTTGCTCTTGTGTAGCTATGGTGAACAATGCTGGTGATGTGGATGAAGTCTTCTGGTCGGACCTACAGAGAAAATAAATGAGAAAAGAAGATAGAACCTGGGTTTACAGTCAAAATTAACAAAATAAGAAAAAATCCTGAACATTGTTTTACTCTATATTTTTATTGGGGGGGGTTTGTTTTTTCATTTTGTGAACAGTGTCAAGTGTTTAGTTGTGTAGTGTATTGTGATTCCTGCAGATTTGTTAGTTTTGATGACAAAGTCTTCATTACGAACTCAAAGTGAGGTTTTGACTGAAGAGTCAAGAATTTTGTACAAGTAGCTCATATTTTGAAAATTGTGTTTGGTGTAGTGTGTAGTGTTTGCCGTGTGTGTGTAGGTTTTGATTACAGAGTCTTCATTTTAACTTCAAAGTGAGATTTTGACTCAAGAGTCAAGTTTTGTATATTTAGCATATATTTTGAAAATGGTGTTTGATGATTGGTTAAATTGGTTAAATGTTTCAGAAAATGTTCTTTTGCATTTGGGAAAAACTGTAATTGCACAAAGAAAATTGATTTGAATTTTCTGGTCTGTGGTTTTTATCTCCAACATGTTGGAGCTAACTTCCTTTTTTGGAGCATCAGCAATACACTTAAAACTAAAATAAACTCTTCCAAACATTAATTTGTACAGAAAACTAAATGTAAATTTATAGAGTGGTGTTCTGTGAAGCTTCTCACGCATCAATCTAAGTGGAAATTATTCTTATTTGATGCTTTTTGAGGCAGTGCTTTTTTAAATACATGAACAATTTTAGAAAAATTATAAAAAGTAATCTTATCAGTTTCAACAGAAAAATTTACAATATTTTCTTTATGAATTTCCTGCCGAACTGTATTTTCATTTCCTGTCTTAGATCGTTCACATATCTAAATGCAAGTTTGAATAATCCTCCAATATTTGAGGTTTTATTCAGAATATTGATATTTAATTTGAGGAGATATTATTCGAATGAGTTCTATTTTGGCTGATGTTAATTGCACATATTTTTAGCGCAATCAAGCACAAAAGCTGATAGAAATTCATGTCGGCTACATTTAATACCTTTGGCAAAGACGCACATCGCTGCATGTCTGCACGGATTTTAATTACTTCCCAGGATAAATGTATTTGTTATTCTATGGGATATTTTAGGGGATAATTTTAAAAACAGGAATGGTTTGTTTCAGTGAAAATGTTAAGAGCAGCTATCAAGCCACTTTTTTTTCGTTTTTCAAAATAAAACGACTGTGTAAAAAAATGAATCTCTGCGGAAATGTATTTTATAACATTACGTGAGAATAGTCACTTTCATATTTTTTGCAAAAGTTTTTAATTAATTTGGTCATTTTCTACCTATATTTTCCGAGAGATCAGACGCAGTTATGAACAAAAGCAAAGGGGAGCGATGTTGGAACGACGGTTGAGTGAACAGCAGCTCACTGTCCGCAGTAGAAAACATTGCAACAGTAATACGTTTTGTTTTAATGTCAGACACGCTGAAATTGTCTGACTTTTGATCTGTTTACAAAAATATGAGAGCATGGAAATTCAGGCAACTTTTAACTGATCAGAAAAGATCTTCTGCAGCTCCCCGAATCATAGCCAAAGCTAGAGTTAGCATTAGCACAGATTAGAAGAATACAATCGTAATTACCTTCATAATCAAACAAGCAGCATTCAATGAAGCACTTGTAACCTTTGTCTAACTTTAACCGGGTTGTCAGAGACAAATAATCCACGACTCGTCTAATACAATCCATAGGAATTTGGGGTATCAGCAGCTATGCTTCAGCGTTCTGACCGCAGGCAGCATTACTGACATTAATTCTTGGATTTGTGAACGATCTAGGAGGGAAAAACGAATACAACCTGGTAGGACATGTACAAAATAAATATATTACAAATTTTGGTCACAATTGGTTAGGTTACCTTTTATAATCTGAGTAAAATTGCTTTAAACAGCGCACAGCTGTTAGCCTTGCCAGTCTAAACCATAGACATCGGAAGAGACTCTACACTTGACCGGCGATGTGTGACGTCACATGAAAAGGTCTATTGTTTGTTAGTTTTCTCGGTTTAATTTATTTCACTCTATTTTGTATATTATAAGTGTATTCCTTATTAAGATATCCGTCATAGCCAACCAAAACAAACGTGTGTTTACACACATTTGACAAAAGAGTTCTGGTACAGTCCTCTGGGTTGCACAAATCAGTTAAAACATTTTTTTTCTCTTAAAAACTTGTTTTTACAGACACTAAGCTTTAAACCAAAAACTGATTTAGAAGAGATCCCAAGTTGTAAAGAAAATATGAGATTTTTTTTTTTCTAAAAAAAAGAACCTTTCCTTTTTCTTCTTTCTTTGAACAGAATATTACGTAGAACACAAGCAATACTCTGATGGAGCAGTATATTTCAATCTAAATTAATTCATGCACAATTATGCACCACTTAAATTAATTGTGCATACATCTGTTTGAAAATGTATTAAATATTTCTTTATAATTTACAACACCTTTTAACAAATAACAGACAATGTGTATATAATAATTCCAATTTAAGAAACCGGGAGTAATGCAGAGTATTTTTCTGATTTGTATGATCTCAGAAAACAAGAAAACTAAAACTGTCTTATGAGTCATCAGTTTTCTGTTCACTCTTTCATTTGAAAATAATATCCCATTTTGGTAACACTGCTCAAAGTTTTACAGATATTGAGGGCAGAATCATATGGTGTGCAGCCATGACTTGGATTTTCCGGCTGAACTTTTTTTTTTTTCATCCCATATTAGCTTTGAAATGACATTTGTATGAAATCTTTGACAGATGAGACCGATAAAATGTAAATCTGACCACAGGTTGGACATCACACTTACATCTGTGTGCGCGATATATGCTTTGAACTTGATCCTTTTCATTCATAAATATTTGTACCTAATTCTGCATGCATTTATGCGCACAAACAGCCAGGAGTGCTGCTCGCGCGCATGCACGCATGCAGCTTGGGAGGTTAGTGTGAACTGTTAATGACAGACTGGGGTGTGTGTGTGTGTGTTAGCATGTGTGTGTGCGTGTAATGAGTAGAGAGAAAGGTCCTGTGTGATTATAGGCCTCCTCGTTGGACCAAAGAGACTAAATATGGCTTCAGACTAAACACTGTCCCCCCGCGCACACACGCTCACACACACAAATGCTCTGAAACCACACCAAAGACCGCATACACATTGGCAACATACAGAACATATGAGGAGAAAAGTCTGAAAATAACCGGAGGATCATTTTTATGATCAGACAGAAGTTATCTTCAACTTGTGTCTATTGTGTTTGTATGTGTGTGAGTTAGTGTGTGTGTGCGGTTAAGATGGGGGTGGAATAACAAGTAGTCCAGTCTGTTGAAGAATCAGTTCATCTGGGTTCCTCATGTTTTTCTTTTTTTGTTTTTTGTTTTTTTTTTGCAGGGATACTATTGAATCTGAATGTTGGGTTTAACATTTTTTTATATAGATAAGAAATAAATTAAAATTTGCATACAGATATTGTCAAATTTATTTAATCCTTCTATACATCCATAAATTTGCACACAGCAGTGTGTGTGATGTATCAAATTTATCCTTTTTAAAGGAGTTTTACCTTTTTGCTTCATAATAATTAAAACCTAAATTACAGATTTTCAAAAATTAAATCTGGATTAAATTGTTTGATCAATAGAAAAAATGTAAAGCTATCGTATTTCTGCATTCTCAAAGACATTACCTCTCAGGGACAGTGCACATTAAAAGCATTGCATACAAGTAGAAGCAGATTTGAATAGAAAATGTAATAAATCTTTAACTGTCAGTTTAAGACTTGCACATTTGCAATGTTTTCTTTAAAAAACTGATATTTGACGCTTGGACTCCAAAGCAGTTTTGTTGAGTTCTGTCAAAATAAATCTGCATTTTCACAGTTTTATATGAGGGATGCAAAAAAAACTTGCTTAATAAACCTCTACACCTGCAAAAAAACTGTTATTTTTCAGAATTTCAGTCTCTTTACAATAATTTACTTAAAAACTTTAAGATAAAAGTAATTAGGAGCAATAGGATTTGCTTAAAAATTATTTATTATTATTATTTTACTTTGAGTTCTGAAAATAAAATGCTGACAGTTAAGTCTCTACTGTAAAAACATGCAACAAACAGATTCTTGAGTAGAGTAAATCATAGTTGGTGCAACAAAAAATCTGTTCCATTTTGAATCTTTTATATATATATGTTTTATTTCTTTTTTGTAATACCTGTTCACTATTAAACATGGACGCGTGCATGGATGGCAGTCGACTGTATTTGCATATTGAGTTCCTGTTAATTCACACCTGACTCTGTGTGTTGTACGTGTTGATCTTATTTAAACACCTCGCTTCAGGGCAGGAGCGTGTGAGTGAATCTTTTTGAACTTTGACCCCAGCTGCACTTTTAAACTGCTGGATCGGCCCTTTTTATGAGGTGAGCGTGGGCTTGCTATTGTGGTCTACATCCTCCTTCACAAATCCCCAAGTTTTGTTTCGGACTGCTTTGTCACTGACATGCAAAGCATGTGATTCAGTGTCCAGATGTTTCGAGCTTTTCCTATATAATTAGATTAGGACCTTTTTTTCCTATATGAAAAACTGCAGGGGGGTGGACTACTTGGCAGTGACCCTCCTCCTTTGGCCACTGCATGGATTTGCCCTCCCCTTGGTTTTATTTGCACCATAGACATGTAGGACCCTTGGTGGGGGTTTGCTCACAGTTCACAGAATGTAGAAGGTCCCACCTTCCTTTTGTGATGTATGCCGAGGCCTCGTTTCCACGTCGGGAGAGGGATCCCTGAGATTTCGAGAGTAGGGGATCAAACTATATTGGAGCCAGGGGGTGTCCATGTCTCGGTGGTGCAGGCCTCTGTGGCGGTCCCGTGTACCCTGGTCCGGATATTTGGTGGGATTGCCCGGCAATATAAATAAAGTTTATCATGAAATACAACGGGGGTTTATACTCAATAAACCCCCGTTATGACAGTAAAATCTGCCCAACACAAGAGGCTCTCAACCCGTATCTGTTTGCTCAGCTGTTGAACAGGACAAGTTTGAAAAAGAAAAACAAAGAAATGAAAAAGAAAAAATATATATTATGTTTGTTTTATACAGATGTTGCTGTTGAGCCATTAATTGTTTGTCTGCTTTATTTTCTCCAACTGCTGGACTTACTAACTTGTCTCGTTTGTCTTGTTACAGATGTCCAGTATTTATATTTTTCTATTTTTTTTTCTTGTTCTAAGCAATTTCAGTCTCCCTCACTGAGTCTGTTTTTGCACTTTATTTTTGTTTTCTTTTTTTTTTTTTCTTCTTTATTGAGTTTTATTCCATTTCATGTTTTGTTTAAAGTAATCTGTTGGCCCATAAGAACTTTTGGTGACAACATGAAATCAAAATGCATTTTTTTTTTCTTTTAAGATACATTTTTTTTATTATTATTGTTGTAGAAAAGTTATGACTATTGTGGAATTATATTTTTCTATCTTGAATTTATCAATGCAGTTTTATTTATATATACAAATACATGTATGCTTGTGTTTTTAAACATATTAAAGTGCAAAAGTTGTGAACTTTAATTATTTATATTTGGTGCATATGGTTTGCATTTCTAGGAAAGGTCTTTCCTTAACGTCACAAATTCTCTGCTGAAGTTGATATAATATTTTTGTAAGAGCCCACTGTTATGGCTGCTGTAGATTAGCTGGTTGCAGTGCTTAAAAATATTTTAGCTGAGTTCTCAATGTCCCTTTGTCTCATGTGAAAGCCAGCGAGCCAACACTGAAAGCACACCTTTGAACAGCTTTAAGGCTTTGATCCACGTTACAACAAAAACTGCTGTTTGTGAGAAATGAAATAGCACAGCCAAAAGGATGGGAGACTTCTGAACATCCTGTCAGATCATAAAAGTAACCTGCAATATGAGATGGGATGAGTTTTTCTCTCGCGGCACAAATGACTCATTCTTTTGCCAGGTGTGAACACCAACCTGTCTCAAATGTTGTGTTTACACACAATCTGGATATTTCTGGATTCTGGCAAAGCTGCTTTTTCACAGCTTAAATATCCAATCCAGCCTCCAACCAAAGCCTCTCAGCTTCCATCCAGCTGGACCCACCAAACCCACTTATTATTTCGGTTTTGGGTGGGCCCTAGCTTAACCCAATGCATGTGAGTGTGTGTGTGTGTGTGTGTTTGAGGTCACTCCTGAACCTGCTGAGGTCAGCTCTCACAGCCTGGGGGTACCACCGGCCTGGGACTCAGCCCGGGTGTTAATCCCAGGTTAGGTGACTCTGCGGTGGGTTATAGTCTGTAATTTAGTCCCTTGCTTTGTCTGGGGCCTCTGGCCCCTCAAGACCACCCAGCAGGGACACTTACAAATTCTGGCTGTACTCTGATTGTCCACTAGTTCATCCACTCAATCATCGAGAAATGATTTTAAAACCTTTTATTGATTTGGATGTGATGGAATCCACAAGTTTATTTCTATTTTGCACACTTTCCCCACAAGAGTATATAATAACACAACTAAACTGCAAGAACTGGTGGAAAAAAAATATTCCTACAAAAAAATTCAATCATATTAAAACATTCCTAAATATTTCAATACAATTTTTGCTTTAATATTTTTTTTCTGTTGAGAACATCTTTAATGTTAAAAATATTATTGGTTATTTAAACAAATACAAATTAGTATAAACTAAAAAAAAATGTACTTAATGGATGGGAGGCATATCCTATCTTTGGAGAATAAAGCTCTTTGTTTGGGGCGGTGTGAACACTTGCGTCAAAAAAGCTCACCCGCAGACATTTCCATCCCAAGAAAACACAGGAGTTCAGCTGCCTTTTTGATGGAGTAGGACAGCCTCATAAATCACATCGCCTTGTTTTAGCTGCTGTCCACATGAGCGAGAGACGGCATCATAGACATCTACGACAGCCTTGATTGGGGAGGAGGTTAACCGTTTGAATTATTTATTCTTAAACATGAGCACTTTTCGTCTTTTTGAATTCATCTTCTTGGTAGATTGTAGATTGTAGAATGCACATCAGTCATTTCAATTTAAAAGTGTTCTTTTCTAAACAGAGAAGAAAATAAACGCAGTTCCCTAGAGTGAAATCTCCCTAAAGAAGTTAGGTTGCAGCAGAAATGCCTTTTGTGTTTGTTTCAGAAACAAATGCGAATAAAAGTTTGTATCAAAACACTTTTTTTTTCCTTTTTTTTTTTTGTCATTCACTACATGCCAAAAAATTTTTTCGGTAAAGATTGCTGCTGAGAATATATATATATATATATATTTTTGCAGTTTCAATTACAGTTTACCAAGCCTTTTTGTGTAAGTTTGGGACAGTAATCAAAGCCTTTATTGTGCGTTTTGGTTGTTTTCTGGTTTATATTTTTATTTATTAACTTTAAATTGAATGTGAGAATTCATAAGTTGCCAGGTTTTTTGTCTTTGGTTTATCGGTTTATTTGTGAAGTTTTAACCTTACCCAGGACCCAACAAAACTTTTTAAACACCTCTGTCAAAAAGTGTAATCTCTGTTTTTCTTTTTCCTTTCTTTGCTTTCTCCCTAAATATAAATTCTTAATGGAATCACATTTTGATCACATTGCAGTAAATAGTATCAACCTTCTGCTTCTGTATAATTACCACAATGAAGCCCAATTAGGCTTTTTTGTGATAATGGGTTATATAAAGAAAATTAAGTTGAATAGTAAAAATCAGGATTAACAAAAGCAAGAACATAAAAAAAAGAGAATTCTAGTCTTTAGAACATGTTTTCTTAGACTATGATTATTTAGCAATTAAAAAACTTTCTTGATAAGATTATTTTTCTTGCAAGAATGAAAACAAGATGAAGGTCTTTTTAAGTCTTAAGATTCCATTTTGCAATGTATTGGTGACCAGACTGGGATGTTTTGTACTAAATTAAGAGCTTGTTACTGCTTCTTCAGCTGTGTTTCCATTGAGGAAATTGTAAGGAAAAACAACAATTTTGGAAAAAAATCACATTTAAAGAAAATAAGTTTATGCGCCTGGAGGAGGTGGTTTAAGGCATATCAAAATCGACATATTTCACAAAACTGCAATGGAAACTTTTTTTTTCATGAATTAAATGAGTCACATGAGCAACAACACACGGGCGCCACAAGAGGCTCCATAGAATCACACAGTTCATCCAAAATTGAACGTGTCATGTTGAATTGTTAGATCCACAGCTCCTCTGTAAAACCATGATTTCCCAAAATCACTTCATCCGTAGCCACTCCCATGGAGCTTGTAGATCTTGAAGAAGATGCCGACGTCTCCTTTGATAGATGATGAGGAGTGCGATTACCATGGCAGGAATTTGAATGTATCTGCAGAAAATTAAAGTATTGTTCAAATCCGTCCCCAGGTTCTAGAATGACTTATGAGTTGGTTTGCATAGTTGTGATTTAAAAGAAACAGTGTAATCACAAAATTGTGTTTTTTCAACATTTCTAGAATTTAATAGTTTTCTATGGAGTCTCGAAAGAGCCAAAAAGAAATAAATATATACACCATTAAATAAATAAATAAATGTTGCATTAAATAAATAAATGTGGCAATAAATAAATAAATGTTGAAAATAAATAAATAAATGTTGAAATAAATGTGCAATATTAGGCACATTTAAAGTATTTCATGACGTATTTATTTATTTCATTGCCCAGTGTGGGTCAAAAGAGCCACATTGAAATAAATATATTTAATATGAAATAAATAAAAATGTGGCATTAAATAAATGTGGCAATAAATAAATAAATGTTGAAATAAAATAAATAAATGTTTGAAATAAAACCGCATTAAAATATTAAAAAGCACATTTAAGTATTTCATGACGTATTTTTATTTCATTGTCCCTTGTAGGTTAAAAAGCCACATTGAAATAAATATATTTAATATGAAATAAATAAATAAATGATGCATTAAATAAATAAATTTGCAATAAATAAATAAATGTTGCAATAAATAAATAAATGTTTTTAAATAAATGGCATTAAAAATTAAAAGAGCAGATTTAATATATTTCATGACATATTTATTTATTTCATTGTCCCTTGTGGGTCAAAAGAGCCAAATTGAAATAAATAAATAAATGTTGAAATAAATAAATAAATGTTGAAATAAATAAATAAATGTTGAAATAAATAAATTAAATGTGCATTATAAAAATATTAAAATAGCCATTAAAAAGCCATTTTAACATTTCATAATATATTTATTTATTTCATGATCATTCTATACATTTCATGAAACAGGAAGTGACACGCCGTGAAAATGCAAACTGTCAGATTCTCTCGTCAAACTCAGTGGCGGGTCTAACTCTCGTGTCTCTCTCTGTCTGTTGATCTGGCCTGGTGCAAAGTTTTTGTCTGAGTCCTCACTCACATACACGCTGCCAAACATTGTTTTAGTGAAACAAAGAACTTTTGTTCGGGTCACCAAATCAAAATGTTTTCTCCGTCCACTTCATGCATTCTCATTCCCGACTCATCGCTTATCGACGCATGGTTAAAGTCCGTCCTTGAAACTGGAAGCGCAAACCGCAGACCCGCAGCCGAAGCGGACCGACCCGGACGGAGCATGCTCGTCAAAACAAAAAATTAACAATAAAACTAATTAGAAGCCAAATCAAAAATAAAAAAGCTAGCTTGTTGCTTAATTACTAACTGAACTACAAAATAGCCTAAAAATTATCTAAAACAAACTTAGTCGAAAACTTTAGCATTTTGCTAAAATAGAAGCTAAATTCTAAATTATCAAAAAAAAATTTCAGTACATAACAAATTATCTGAAAACATTAGCATTTTACTTAAATATTAGCTAAACTCCAATTCAGGATAAAATTTATCAGAAACCTTAGCCAAAAACGTTAGCTAAAATATAAGCTAAAATTCTAAATTAGCCGAAAAACTGCAGTAACACATTAGCCAAAAACGTTAATATGTTGCTAAAAGAATAGCTAATCTCCAATTTTTTTAATAATTAACTATTATTTTGTTTTTCTTCAACCAGAGAGCCACCGTGGAGAGATAAAAGAGCCACATGTGGCTCCGGAGCCGCAGGTTGCAGACCCCTGGTGTAGATATTTCTTTTCACAAAATCAGTCTACCTCCCTATTAGGAGTTTATCTCCAAGGGTAAGAAGTGCAACCAGCATGTAGTTCTGCATGAAATGACTGTAGTAGAGTAAAATATTCATTGGCTGGATCTCATATTATCATTGATTTAAACATAAAAACCCAACATAAGCGAGCTGCCACAGTAAATGTAACATCAAAATAAGTTGTGAAAACACACATCTGTTGACTGCAGCAGCTTAACTGAAGGCTCTGAAGCCAAGAATTTCTTAAAAGAGACATTATGATTTCAGTCTAGCAGTATGCGAGGCAGCTGGCAGCTCGCACTCTCCGTCCTGCTGAGTGCGGCTGCCTCCCCCTGTGCCATCAAAAAATAAGCAATTTTTCTCTGCAAGTCATCTTTTGAGAAATTGTAGTGGACCACAGCCTGTGGAGAAGACCCTGTCTGGGTAATAGATTACAGGGGTGTTCCCAGAGAGGAATGCACCACAAAAATGTATCTAAAGATTCAAATCTTATCGAAATTCTGAGAAAAGTAGAGAAATTATTGACTAAAGAGATATTGTATAGGCCAATATGGAATGTAGATGGGATGTTTGTGTTTTTCACATTTGTTCTGTTTATTATTGAAAGTTAGTCTTTGTATAACCCTGCTGTGTGTGTGTGTGTGTTTCTGCAGGTGTTTGGCAGCACATTTCTGGCTCAAATGAGCCACATATTTGGATGTTTGGGCCTCACCACTCTCTCACACGCAAAAATACACACATATTTCAACCTCCTGTTTAAAAAAAAAAAAAAAAAAAAAAGGTGAATGTATTACAGTGCTCAATGCTTTCATTACTGCAGAAATGTGGTCCTGTGGCAGGGAAAGCACATTTATTATTAGGCTAGCAGAGCAGATGGTAATGAAAGTCTGTGCGAGTTTAACACTGAGAGTGATTTGGACTGTGTGTGTTTGCGCCTGTCCATGTAACTGGATCCGCTTGTCATCCCAGATGAGGAAATGGGCTGTGAGTTTCCAGCCGTCGTTAAACAGAGAGTTTAATTGGCTTTTTAATTAAGACCAGGAAAACACCCTGACACACACACACACACACAGCTGCTCTCAGACCCATCTCAGAACTTTGATTTGACCCCAACATAAACCTCTCAACATGTTTTGTTTCACTTTCCCCTCCTTGTCTTTTATTTCATTCCCCTGTTTTGTACTTTATCTGTTTTTCTGGCAAAATCTTCAGCGTTTCCACATTTTTCTTGTTATCTTTACCTCGCCTCCTTTTTTTTTTGTTATTCATATTTCTTTCCTTTTACCGTCCTCCAGTCTGGGTTGTATGTTCAGCACAAACAGGCGGCTGTCATCTTCCACTAACACAATTAGTTCTGCAGTGTATTTATATCTGCATCCATCTGTACGTTGTATGTTTGCATCTGCTGGACTGGAGGCCATCCATATGGTTTTGCTGCAGGAAGCATCAAATCTTTTGACTCAGTGGGAGTTGAACTCGCACAGAGAAACACATAAAACATTTCCTGTTGATTTTTTACAGATTTTCAATGATGTATTACGACAATGCAAACATATTTTTTGCTGAACTTTTCCCTAAAAGGTCATTAACAGAAATATCTTTAACATCAACGTTCCTACATTTTTCTGGCCATATTTCAATAGTCAAGCCTGAGTTAAATAAATGACTGAATCTTTGTTGGTCAGGTAGTTACGCAATTCAAAACAAACCGCTCAGAGGAACTGTAGATGCTTTTAAATGGCTTCCAACCTCTTCAGATTGTTAGAACTGCTGGGTCAAACTCCCTTCTTTTATATTTGTTTTTCTAAATACTTTTATTCAACCCATCTGTGATCTAACTGGTGACTGACTGTTCAAACTGTGGTTAATTTAAAGTGAATGGTTAAACATACAAACACTCTATGATTGGCCTTGAATAAAAATCCCTAAACTTAATAAACTGAAAATATTGGTTAAAATGGTTTACAATTGCCTCTGAAAAGCTGAAATAATAACTTTTAAAAACTTGCATAAACTAAAATATTGTCTACAATTGTTAAATGTCGTCTAAAGAGCTAAGAAAAAAATACAAAACATAAAACATTATTGAAAAAATAGGTTAAATTTAGCCTGAAAATCAAATAAAAAACTAAAATATTATATAAAACGGTAAAATATGGTCTGAAAAGCAAAGAAAAAAATTACAAAACAGTAAATATTGTTAAAAAATGTGAAATTTAGTCTGAAAAACTACAAAAAATCCTACAAAACTAAAATGTTGTTTAAAATGGTTAAATATAGTTTTAAAACCTAAAAAATGTGTCAAACAGTCTATTGTTTAAAATTTGCCTCTGAAAAGCTGCAAAAAATTATAAACCTTAAGAAATATCAAAATATTAATTCAAATAGTTAACGTATGGCTCTGAAAAGCTAAAATAATTAAAAAATAAATTACAAAACAAAAAATATTGGTTACAATTATAATACCAAAATACATGGTAAGTGAATGGATCAAAATGATAGCTGCGCATGTCCTATTTTCTGGCCAGTTGTCTAATCGCTGTCGGCTGATTTTCTGTCTTACTGAAGCGACCACAGAGAAACTCCATGGAGTCCTGCAGGAGCTCCTGCGGCCTTGGTGCTGCGCCGTAAGACCTTTACTTCAAGGTCACTGCTCTGCATCTGACTGAGGTTTGATTGCAGGTTTTGATGCTAAAATGGATTTACATTTAACTGAATCTAGCAATATACGTGTCAGCTTTCAATAGCACATTAAATGATAGTTAGCATTAACATGGCAATTATGTGGTGGAGATATTACTTTGGAGAGAAATGGAGCAGGACAGCCTGATGGTGCGGTGGGTAGCACCGCTGCAGGTTCACCCTGGACAGTTCGGTTAGCCATCAAAGGACCACACAGAGGCAAGCGACCATGAACGCTCACTCCTGAAGACAGTTTTAGAATCAACCTCATCTGCTTTTAGACTTTGAGATAAAGAGAAAGCATCCCGCATGAACGCACACACTTTCAAAGAGAGCGCCACACGGGATGGCTGCGGGGGGGATTTGAACCATAGCCTCTTAACTGGGATAACATGAATGTTGATCATTTATGATCATTTTCTGTTTAAATATGTTCTGTGTAAATATGTTGTAAATATGCAAAAAATGTAAAATTTGCAGTTTTAATGTCCAGCTTTTGGATTTTACAATTGGGTTATGGCTCTTTATAAAGCTCTTTGAGTAACATGTTTTGGAAAAGTGCGTAATAATAAAGTATAGAGATGTAGGGAAAAAAAATCTATTTGGTGCTATGTTGTGATACTTCATTGGCTTTAGTGTTTTGAAATGCTGACATGACAAGATTTAATTATTTATGGGTGCCCTTCAGTGTCTTACACTTTAATTTTAAACTTTTTTTTCTTATACTGAAAAATATTTCTTTGTGGATTCTGATTGCTCCCTTTAAGACCAAATATTTCTTAAATTACCAAAAGAAAAGCAGCATGAATTTTCTTGGGTAAAATCCACTTGTAGCTTACTTACACTAATTCTTGTGATAAGTAAAAAAGTAATAATTTACTATTTTATTACAAATTAATTAATATTAAGGTAGAGTTTATTTCGAAGTCATGCTCTTTAAAAAAAATATATATATATATATTGAGTCAAGTATTGTGATACGTATTGTATTGCCAGAAACTTTCAAATACACTCCTCTATTAAATATGATTAGCAAATAAAGTCAATTAGATTTTGATTGTTGAAGACGCAAACTTGTATAATTCCACCTCTATTCAGATTTTTGTATTCAGGTATTACTTTTTATACTTGTACAAAGATGTCATATTCCGTTTTTACATCAGATCAATTGCAGATTATTTTTCAAGCAATGGAGTGCTTACTGATTAACCTTAAATAACATTCTCACACAATTTCAGTAAACAATAATATGGAGTGCACTTTGTAGAACTAATATGTAATATTCTGTGATCATCATCAGAAAAAAATAAACAATATTTTTGCAATATTGCGGGTCATAAAGTTTAAATATACAGATTAATGTTCATCGTTTCAAAAAAGCTTAAAGCCACTCATTTACCTAATGATTGCCAGAAAAAAAGATCTGAGTGAAAAATAATTTGAATTTCCTTTAAATATATAACTAAAACATATTAAGCCAGTGTATTTTTGATTAGGTAATTGATGTGAAGCAATTTTAGCCATAAAAACAATGGGAAAAGACACTGAATAGTTATTTATATACTTGATCATCAGAATTTGAGTAACTCATCATTTCTTTTTCTACAGTCTATCCCAACTTTATAAATGCATCTTTAGAAAAGGAAAAGAAACCCTTTTTATTTCTGTTTACTCATTTGCTGATCCATCTTCCCTTTTTAATCTTTTAACAACCTAATCCCATAGACAGTTTTGTGCTTTTGTGTTTCCTTTTCTGCCAGAAACTTCTGGTTAGCGATTGGCTCCCTTTCTCCTCGTTGAAACAACCAAACCTCACACAGCCTCTCCTTTAAATAAGTTAATTTAAAGCCCAGCTGCTCCGTTTGTAAATGTTTACTTACGTGCGCTCTCTAAATCGTGCGTTTCCACAGATAAGGGCGCACCGTGATATCTGTGTTTTTCATACATTTCTTGTGGCTTCACAACATATGTGCGCATATTTTGCTTCACTGGTGTGTGAATACACAAACAGGAATGTTTTTGTATGTGTCTGCTTGTGGTTTGCAGCTCCTGGAATATTGTAAAACTTTGGCTGGCATTAGGGGCTGTTGGCGATTGGGAGCTAAACCAAGATGCACAGATAGACAGCAGGGCAGGGAATGTCTCTTTTTTTTTTTTTTTTTGTTGACATTTAGAATTTTGGTGTATGTTGAAGCAGTGTAAAGGGGAAAAACATTCACAAAGTAGCTCCTTGTTGCTGAGATGCAAACCAGGTGTGAGTGTCTAAGATGCAGCAGAATGTCCCTTTTATGTGTTTTGAATGGGGTCCAGACTTTATCGCAGACACGTCAGGAGGTCTCGACCCTGGCAGCTTCAACTGCAGGTTGTTTAAGGTCAGCGTCAGTTCAGCTGTTGACATTCAGCTACTGTGTGTCCGTACGCGTGTGTCCACCTCTGTCTCTTTTCCCTTTTCAGTCGTTTGTGTGCCGCTCTCACATACATCCATTGTTTATGTGCGCAAGTGCCCCCATTAGCAACTTGGGGTTCACATGTGCTCATGTTCTTTAATCTCCACTTCTTCATGTATGTGTGTGTGCGTCCAGCCTAAATGTGTCTTTGTGTTCTCTCAGCTGGCATCAATCAGAGTGTGTGTGCAGCCGAGCCTCTGCCAACAATAGAGCCCTTCACTGGACTTGGAGCCTTTATCAATACACACACTTTAAGAAATCCCAAAGGGAGGGTGGTGGAGGACGTGTGGGGGTCCTGAATTCATGCATTAGCATATCAAAAATTCATGTTGGATTTTATGGGTCTGTTTCGTGTTTAACAGTAAATTTGCACTTTTTTCAGTCTATTTTTCATTTAAAAAAAAAAAAAAAAAACTTGCACAATTTCCCTGCTGTCCATGTACTGACTGTCACAATGTGGAATTTGTTTAACGGTTGATGAAACCATGAAACCATTAAATAAGGTTAAAATCTGCTGATGCTCTCCTCAGTGAGATGACAGTAAATCCTCTTTAATGCTTTATATTCAAACTTTATTACTTACATCCACAACAAAAGAAAATAAAAAAAACAGCACAGGAACAAAGTCTTTAACTCTTTAATACAAAATCTTTGACATACTGTGCCTTTTCAACCATTAACACAATCAACGTAATTCGGCGTGAGCTTCTTTTCTCTTTCAAATTTACTGGAAGTACGTTGATCGTGTTAACAAATAAAAAGTTACAGTAAATCAAAGAACATAAACCTTGGAGCTCTGGTGTTGAAGGGTTAAACATTAATTTATACAAATGAACGCAGAGTAAAGAAATGTGCAAAAAGAAAGCTGGAAAATGTGCATATGGTTATTTGCAGCAGATCAGCCTACATAGATCAGTCTGTGTTGTTGAGAGAACTTATAGCGCATGGGAAAAACTTCTCCTCTGTCTTTCTGTATTGGCCTTAAGGGATTGAAAGTGTTTTCCTGACCACAGAAAAGGTTTTTTGGGGCTGACTGAGATCCTTCACATTCCTCCTGGCTTTGGTTCAGTAGCGTTTGTTGCAAATGGAGTGCAGGTTAGAGACACTAGTGCTGAAGATCCATGCTTGCTCCATGGCTTCCAGCACCTTTTGTAATACTTCTTAAACCAGGCTGCAATGGTTTCCTGTTTAAGGCTCAAGGCACATTTAAAGTCCCACTCAGATCATCTTTTTGATCGATTTTAAAACTGTTCCCAGTGGTTTGATTATTCTGTTTTTTGGCAAAATTAACAAACCTGTGACATAGTTTTGTTCAGTACTTATTTAGAAATTCACTTTAGAATTTTGGGCAGGACCCCTTCCCCCTCCCCGCTGTCTCGCCATTGGTCAGAGCACGGAGCAAGGGGCTTGTGGCGTGCCCAGTGTATTTTCTTGGTCACTAATAAGCTTGTTTACAAACAGAATTTTTTTTCGTCTGCCTCTGATTCACAACAATATACACAAATACTCTCAAATTTATTTTTTAACTTAATTTTCTTTAAAAAAAAAAATTTCTCCATGAGGAAAATGCATCAAGAAGATATTAAATTTCATTTTCATCATTACATTTTTAAAACACCATCTTCACCGAAGAGCTTTTTTACATTTTTTTTACTGTAATATCGTTCCTAATGTTTTTTTTTTTTTTTTTTTTCTTTTGTATTTTGATTATGCTGCTTTTTGGCCAAAAAAAAAAAAAGCCTATTTCATTTTTAAGACATATTTTCTGTAGAGCAGTAGGAGCTCACTAGAAATGTGTCTCTTGTTGTGGCTGGGACTTTTGGCACCAAAGTTATCTTCAGCTAATTTCCATCAAGCCTGCGTATACAAGTGGATTCATAAGAAAGGAGCGGAGAAAGGAAGCTTTGGCCCGCCCATAACTGTTGCTGCGTCACAAACTTGAGTTTTTTCAAACCATGGATCTTTATAAACTTGGGTCCTGCCTGCTCCCAAATTTTATGAGAAATGTTTTCATTCTTTTGTTTTTATGTTATGTTGTCAAGATGTTTTTCTTTTATTTCAATTGTGTTTCCTTGCTGAATTGTTATTGACATGTCGTAAAAATCAAATCACAAAAAAATACTCAGAAATGCAGTTTTAATCTTAAATTATTGAATACTCTTAAATTATTTTTTATTATTTAAGATTATTTTATGTCCTCCATTTTGAACAAAATGCTATTAGAACATGGAAAAAATACAAAGAACACAATTTTCATTGGAGTTTGTCTTTAAGGACATAACATAAGAATGCAAATTTGCTTTTTGTTAAACTTTCCAATTTTAACAAAAGGCTAGAAAAAGAAAAAAAACTAGAAATATATACCAGATGAAGTCATTTTACTTTATTATGAGCAAAATAAAAGTAACAGATAATTGTTGATTTTGTTATTTACATCATTGATTTGGAATTTACTTTAATTTTCCATTTCTCAGCGTAACAGCAGTCACTCTTTTGGCAGAAACACACCAGCCTGAAGTCACCTCATCACCTTGTGTTTATTTTGACATCAAAGATAAAATAGCAACAGCCACAGGAAAAAAAAATTCAATATGGTTCCTACATTGTTGCTACCTGGGTTTTTAGACTGAATTATTTAGAACCATTGTTGGAAGAAGGACAAATGTCTGCACATTTTGAAACGTATGCTCTAATAGAATATTGTCATCAGTAATTATCTCTGAAAAAGAAAGATTAAGAGATTTGAGGATTTGATTTGCAGCCAGATGTCTGCAGGTCACAGAGGAAACCAAGCTGAAAGAATAAGAAAAGAGATTTTGTAAATTGTGTACTCTTTGATTAGAAAGTGTGCGAGGGGCTTATGTGGAAAGTGTGAGTGACATGGCACCCCTGGATGACCCTGACCATGAAAGCATGCGGGGGACTTTAGGGGTTACCTCAGAAATGTGTGGGAGTGATTTGAAGGTTTAACCTTTACTGTTTACACTTCACAGGCAGGTCTTAGATAGGACTCTTATTCCAACCCACCTTTATGTTTGTAGTTCAGTGTTATGCAAATCAAAATAGCTTACTTTGGCAATTACTGCTTAACCCTGGTACAAATGCACGTGCACACACAGGCTCTACCTCAGAGTCTTACCTTTCTGTTTTTGCAGGATCAAATGGCAAGTGCTGAATCCATTTGTCAAACAAAACGCTGGCATACGTTGGCACTCAGGCCTGCAGATCACTCATTTATCTGAACACACAGTCATCCATTAGACCCAGATCTGCTTTCACCTCTTTTTCGCTCTCCCTCTGTTCATCCCTCTCCTCCTCTTCCCGCATCTCTTGTTTCCCTCCCGCTCTTCGTCCGACTTGTCCTCTCTTGTTGTCTTCATTTTCATCCGTCTTCCTCTGTCATCACTTGTCCTCGCTGCTAAACTCATCCCTGCTCCTTTGTTGTTTTAAAGATGGAGGGATTGACTCCTTTTATGTAGGTCAGATTCACCTGGCCCTGCCACACCTCATTCATTCATTCATTCATTCATTCATTCATTCATTCATTCATTCATTCATTCATTCATTCATTCATTCACTTATTCTCTGTTATCACTCCAAAATTGCACGACTGTTTTACATCAATTTGTGCTTAATAAGCTTTGGAATACAATAGCTTTTGTAAAATGTTCTCACAACGTTATCATGTCACCCGAGATGTGAGCTGTACATATATTTTTAATAAAAAAAACAACAAAAAACATTGCGAGAGGTGAAATACGCAATCTTGTCACCTTTATTTTCTATAATACTTCTAGATGTTTTAAAGCTGAAAAAGTCCTCACTAACTCTCAATGCACTTTTTTTCCGACAGACATTAATATTTTTTGCACTTTTCTCTCTTGCTCTGCTATTGAGCACCAGCAATGTCACCGTCGACACAAGAGTAACACCCACTTTTGGATCTACTGGAATTCTTTGATCATTTACTCTATCAACTTATATCAGCCTGTTGTGTCATGAAAGAGAATCAGCTGATTTAGATTGCTTGTGTAAGCCCTTCACTTCTGTTAAGTCTTACATATCAGCTTAATGGTGCTTTTCTTCGCTTCAGATTCTGCTGGAATTATGCTTAATCTCTTAAAGGGTTCAAAAGTTTCCATAGTCAAAGAATGTCAATACTGGAGCTAATGTCAAAGCGTTAAACTCTCAAAGTTCAAACCTTTCTTAGAAAAATTCAGTTCAGTTCACAATTGTGTCATCGGGCTTCACTCCGCTATTTGTGCAAAAACATAAAATCAGTCATAAAATATAAACAATAGCTGATTGCTAAACTGAACAGACTAAGATTAACTGGGCATCTCTGTCCTTAGACCCTCCTTTACAATAGGTAAAAACTCCTAAGATAAAAACAAATTCAGGGAAAAAGAAAAAAAAACCTCAGGGATATCCACATGAAGGAGGGATCCTCTCCCAGGACAGACAGGCAACGTACCAGGACTGTTAAAGAAGAATTAACTTATCTAACTCTTCAACTGTCTGTTTGAATAGTGTAGCAGATGGGCTTCATCCAGATGGAGCTGGGACATCTGGGAGTGTGAGACGAGCCAGAGGTGAGGTCCACTACCAAGGAGAGGAGCACAGACGAGCCACATGGAATTTAGAATCTTCCCCGGGGAGTTGGAAAGAGGGACAACACGTGAATCAGACTGCACCAAAATAAAACCAATAATATAAAATAAAAGCAAAGTTCTGCTAGTAATGCAGATTTATATACATTTTGAATACATTCTGTACGGTATGGAGGAGATTGATTGACAATGAGCCAGACCAGGTCATGGGAGCAGACTTCTCTCTCACCAGCCACTTCCTCCAGCTACTCTGGTTTGAACCCGCAACATTCCCAGGCCAGCTGAGAGACATAGTCTCTCCAGTGTGTCCTGTGTCCTCCCGAGGGCCTCTGCCTAGTGATGGGGTTTGAGAGCTTTACTGATCCTTGAGCTAATCTGCCTGGGACTTTTGTCCCTGGTAGGGTCTCCCATGGTGGACAGGTCCTGGATGATAAATCAGATAAAGAGTGGTTCAAAACCCTTATATGAGAAGAGAAAAACAGACTCTATAATGTCGCCTGGATTGGCGTCACCGGGGCCCCACTCTGGAGCCAGAGCTGAGGTTGGGGCTCACAACCTCAGTCAGTCAGCTTCAGCCCCAAGGGAATGATGAGGGATAACTCTCCTGTGGGCCCACCACCTGTGGGAGAGTTCAGTAGGGGCTGGTGGAATGGGGATTTGGTGGCGGTCGAAGGCGGGTGCCTCTGCGGCCCAAACCCCAGTCATGGAACAGAGCCCATTCCACGATTCAAAAAATAAATGTCTAGCTGAGATAACTTTTGAGGAGTTGGTGTTTCATGTCGTCTCTGTTCCTCGACAGGGCTGTCATGTGAAAATCGGTTTATACGATTAGTTGGATCTCAGTGAGCAAAGTCAGCACCATCATTTACATCCTGCCTGTAGTCAAACAGTCGCTGTTTCAAAACACTTTTACCGCAAGAGAACTTAGGAGTTTACTTAGGAGACAAAATGATAAACGACTCAAACCTGCTTTGAACTGGACTTTGTGCTTTGATTTACACAGGCGATCCACAGAGAGTTTTCCATCCTCGTCCTGTCGATTACAGATTAGAAGCTGTAAAGGCCCAACGGGTGTCTTGAGATGAAAACTTCATCGTGGAAGGCAGTGCTGGATTTTGAGCTGAACTGTCAGCGCACGCTCCTAAAACAGCCAGTTGTGATGAAGCTGTTTGGGGGAATTCAGGCTAACAAAAACAAGAGTAAATCATCAACCTGACAGTGGAGACGGTGACAGTAATGAAGGAGCTGCAGGCTTGATACTCATAAATATGTTTGCACAGGTTGCGCAGCTGACAGTCCGCGTCCAGGAGGATAAATGGATATGCTCTGGAGAAAGTGACCCAGGCTGTCCGAGAACCAAAAGTGGCTTTATGATTCTTGCCAATAAAAATAAAATTAGTTTTATATTTGGGATTAGTGAATGCTGTTTTCATCAACCAAAAGTTGAAAATCTATGGATTTTGGGCTTTGTAGATCAATGGTTCTTAGCACAATTTTTGTTTAAAACATCCAATTTAATTTGATTTTTAAAATGAATATTCTGTGTTCACAGTTGTGATCAAATTTGTACTTTTAAAATAGGTTTAATGTTTGTCATTCTCAATTAAATTGACTTGTGCTCTCTCAAACAAACATTATCAAATATAGTTAAATGGTAAATGGCATTTACTTATATAGTGCTTTACCACCTTCTTAGAAGGTCCAAAGCACTTTACAGTCACAGTCCAATTCACCCATGAGCACACACACATTCACACACTGATGGCAGCTCTTGACACAAACCTATAACCATCAGGAGCGATGAGGGGTTCAGTGTTTTGATTAAAGACACTTTGGCACAAGGGCGCAGGCGGGAACCGAACCTGGGATTTTCCGATTAGCAGTTGACCGCTCTACCTCTGCTCCAAGGCCGAACACAATTAAAAGTCAAAATTCAAAAATTAAAGAGCAAACTTTTTTTTTAATTGTTGTAATTTATGCAGAAGATAATTATAGAAGATAGTGATGGAAACGGTCTGACAAATGGAACCAAAATGGACAAGTGGGCTGTTCAGGGGTAAAGAAAAAGATTTTAGCATGAACAATAGCTGATTTAAATGCAAACAAACACTTCATAAACATACTTTATTGAAGAGTAAAGCAATATCTAAAATAAGACTTAAAAAAATAAATTCTGCTTTTGTTACATGACTATTAATGATTTCTCAAATGTTGTAATACCAAGAGTTTTTTTGACCATCAATTAGCACTCTCTGTTTTTTAAATGATGTGTAATGTGCAATAATGATTTCTGTAATAAAAAAATATTTTTTACTATAATAATTGATGAGAATTATGTTTTTGTTACATAACGATGATTTCTGAAATAATACGATAATGTTTTTTAATAGTGAATTATCACTCAATTTTGTTACTTGATAATAACAAATGTGCACTCCATTTATCTAGCATAATGTGAGATATACATTATGCTAGAAATATATATACAATAATGATTTTTGCAATAGTGTAAAAAATGTTTTGATGTTAAACAACAAGAACTTTCTTTTTATTTTTTCCGCACCTTCACTGATAAAGTATTAATTTTAAATAGATGTTAAGATCTAGATTATAGTAACTGTGTAAAAAATGCATAAGAAAAATAGAAAAGTATTGATCGATTGTTTTTGTTTTTAAGCCTACTAAGGGCGGGACTAAATAAATTGACTTTGTTCCCACTTCCTTTCAAGCAATTAATCAAACTCTATTTAACAATCATTACATTTAATTGATTCCAGCTTATATATATATATATATATATATATATATATATATATATATATATATATAATATATATATGTGTGTCTATTTACCATACTTAACTCACTTATTTCTTAAAGATATGATTACATTTGCATTTAGACTTAATTTATTATTTCTTAAACAGTTGCAAGTAAATGCAAATAAGTTCAATAATTAATATAAACAGGTTTGTTTCTTATTAGCATTTTAATATATTTGAATAATTTTTACTTTGTTTGTTTATGTCATAAACAGTTGTAATGCAGTCGTAGTTACAGATTTCCTCTCTCTTGTGCACTCCAGATGATGGCGCTGGCAGATGCGGCAGCAGAGAACCAGGTTCTGCTGGTGGAGGCGTTTGTCCGTGTGCGGAGCGCCACACACCTGCTGGTGCTGCTGTTGTCGCTGTGGCAGGGCCTGACACCCGATCAGACGGCCATCTTGGAAGCCACCCTGCTGCCGGTGCTGCAGGACACGCCCCAGCTGGTACGGGCGCACACCAACACACACACACACACGCAGGACCATTAACCTGCCATGTCAGTCCATTCATCTATCGCCAGCCCAGTAAACACAACCCCAGCTTAAAGACACTTTATGAACACCTTTAAAGCATATTAGGCACTTCTGGTCCCTGAGGGATCCACACACTCTCTCAATCACACACTCACTCCACGCCGGTCAACACTCCCCCGTCAGCTCCACACTGAGTGTGTTCTGTGCTACCTGGGTATAATTTTAGCATTAGGCTGTGTGTGCGTTTGTCGAGCCAACAAAAGCACACACAGATTCACACAAAAGGGCCTGAGGGACAACAGGTCTGAATGGATGGCATGTTGCTTTTTAATCAGCCTCTGACTCAGGCTCCAAGCTTGTGAGAGGACGTTTGTCGCTGTGTACTTTTGTGTGTGTGTGTGCTTTTTTTTTTTTTTTATTGCCATGTTATGCAGCAGAGGACCCAGCTCTCTTTAAAAGACCTGTTGACAGACCGCCTCCATTAGACTCCGAAAGATTTCTGTTCCCATAGAGACCGAGTGTGTGTTTCTGTTGTTGTTACCTCATTAGGATCTTTGCCGGTTTAGCTGCTGACCTTGTCAGGACCGGTAGCCCTTTAGGGGACAATAGACTGAACATACTGAGCCAGAGCATCCTCTGGAAGGGTTAGGAGCAAATTTAGATGAAATCAGATTTGGGTACAAACTGCTAACATCTGAGGTTAGGTAGGAGTCAGAGTTAGCTTTTTAAAGTCCTTCAGGGTCCTGGTGAAAGTAGCAGCACCCTCTTTCCAATGTGTGTGAGTTTTTCCATGCCTCTGATCAATCCCTTGAACCTCTCATTACCAGTAAGTCTATTTCCAACCCTCTGTCACAGCCGAACATTAAACACGCGCACATTGCACACCACTGGACTTTACCTTGGTAAAAAGCAGCGCACGCTCACACAAACGCCGGCTGCAGACCGAAATAGGTTCAGAGGCTCCGTTGATGAGCCTTGGGGGACTCTGTAAAGGTGCGCATGGTTGTGTGATTGCGTATGTGCCATTTTAAATGGGATTAATGGCATTAGGTGAATTAGCTGTAATTAGGGTCATGCCCACAACATTAAGGTGGCCTGACGGGCTATTTTTAGAAATTACAAATCCAGAAAATCAATAACAAAAGTATTTTTTTAAGACTCATTAGTACACTTTTTTTTTTTTTTTTAAATTGACATAAAGTAAACTGCAATAAAAGTATCATATTATATATTTAAACAGAAGGAATAGGGTGAAATTCACCATTGTCTGTTGTGAGTTTGGATCCACCTTAGTGCAATCTTCATCTTGACTTTTGACCTGTCAGGTGAGGTCATTCCAGGTGAGTGCAAGTCCTCCTCTCAGGGAGCTTTCCTTAAGAGGGATAAATCCCCGGAATGTCACGGACATGAATGAAGTCCCAGAGTGCTAAAGAGCGGGATTAAAAACAAATTGAAAGGAGTTAAAGGAATTATGAGGAAGAGTAGAAAGACAAAAAAATTATATGTTTTCAAACTGGGAAGCTTTACCCCAATTCTGAACATAATTTCAGAACTAAAAGGAAATAAATCCCCCCCCTCTTTAGGTTTAAAGGTTTCATGCGTTGTTATCGGACCCTTCCGGGATCTTAAAATGAGGTAAATGGACAGCACCATATGACCAATTATGCTGTACCTCCATGTATTTATTAAAAACTAAGAGAAAATGCAGAAGCAGTTTGTGGAAAACTACAGACCACTTGATTTAATCATGTGTAACCTTCAGCTTCAATAAGTTGAGCTAATCATATTTTTGAATTACACGTTCTGCTGGGGGATTTTTGAGCTACTCTGCGTTGCAGTACTGGTTCAGTTCATCAAGGCTTATAGGCTGCACTCTGTATTGATCTTCTATGTTGGTGTGTTTTATATTTGACCGAATCCAGATCAAAACTTTGTCATAGGGGAAAAGTTCCTATTTTCGAAATCAGAATCAAATCTAATTTTTATGATTTTTTTTATCCCCCCTTATTTAATCTAAACCAGTTTCTGCAGCTGGAACTTTGGAAACCAAACACAAGTGCTGTGATGTTTAAAGGATCAAAATCCTTTGCAAAACAAAATACCAGAAGCCCATTTTTTTCCTACTTGGTCTACTTGTAAAAAAAAAAGCAAAGCAGAAAACAAACAAACAAAAAAAAGAGCAGTAGTTGTAATGCAACAGTCAGTGCTGAATGAGCTCAAAAACTGCCTTAAAGCATCATTTACAGTATGGATAAGGACACTCAGACCATCAGGCTTCAATAGACATTTCTTTTTGTACCCTAAATCAGGGTTGCAGACAGAAAAAAAATGCATATGGTAACTTTGATTATTTCCGTTTTGTTAAATTTCTGATTCTGAAGGAAGTTTAATTTTGGAAAACTACCAGATTTGCCTGTTTTTCATTTGTCTGTATCATGTGTCATAAAGAGGCAACTTAGGCCGTTATGTAAATAGCTCAAAGCTAAAAAAAAGTTGATGAAAAACAAGCTTATATGAAATTATTGAGGCAGTTGTTTACATGTACCGACCCATTCTGCATAATATGTGACGACTCTTGAATGTTTCACAGATGCTGATAATAAAGTTGCAGACATGGTGGATTCATGTTTATTATTATATTTAGAAAATATCAGTTAATTTTGTTTTATTTATCCATCCCACATTAAAAGTTGGACGCTGAAGTTAGCGCATGGTTGTTAGCCTCCACTTTGGCATTACAGGGAAAATCTTCATCACAAAGTTTAAGACAGCTGCAAACATTTAACAGAGAAGGAAAATTTAACAACGTTGATGATTTGTGGAAACTTGTAAAAGGGACATTTGAGAATTATTTTCACACAAAAAAAGGCTAAATTAGGCAGGTAGCTTTTAAAAAAAAAGTTAGCCCAGAATATGATCCTCTGTGTTAAAAAGAAATACACAATGAATCAGAATTTATGTACAAACAGAAAATGATCAATCTTTTTGCCCTGAAAGATGATCTGAGCCTGGATTGAGTTTTCACTGTTAAAATTGTATTCCATTAAAAAGAAAAAAAAACTTTAACGCTGCTTTTATTGAATTTTTAAAAAACAGAAACAAATGAACAACGATGAACAACAAACACTCACGTTTGCAGCCTGTTTTTTAAAACATAATTTCTCGTAGTTGCATTTTAATGTGAATAATAGGTATTTCCGAACTCAGAAGCTTAGAAATATTAACAACAACTTCTGCCCCGTTCGCACCAGTCCCGAAAAAGATCGTCTGACAATAAACTGGTCCGCAGCCTGAGAAAGTTGGAAAACTCTGCCTGAAATGATAGTGAGAAAAATTCAATCTATGTATTCGCAATTTAAAGTATTAAGCATAAACCAAGGATTTTAGTTATTATTACTCATTAAAACTGAATGATGATTAAAAAAAATTAGTGTAACGAGTACCGAGTGTGTCGCTTTTAACCAAACGTCTTTTTATTTAAAGACCCAGTCTGATGAAAATGGTGCTTTTGCATGTTTATGTAGTATTTTTCTCATGATTGAGGACCAAAGAAAGAAAGAAAGAAAACTGCATTTCTGAGTTTTTTTTTTTTTTTAAATCATGAGCAGACAAAAAAAAATACACTTGCAGACAAATAGATCCTTGTACGTCTTTGTTTTCCTCGTCTGAGCTGGAGTCTTCATCAAAACTTTACAGATGGATAGCTCTACTATTTGCTGGCCATTATTGTTACATTAGTAATGTTAAGTTTGGGTGTGAGGGTCTGTAAGTTAGCAGGAGACAGATGATGGGAAATGGGGACGAGCTTACTCTATGCAAAAAGTCCCACTGCAGAAACTGTCCTAGAAAACAACAGTTTTTTGATTTTGACTGAAATCAACATAATGAAGATCAAAAGAGCACTGGGAACACTTTACATTTACCATGAATCAATAGATGATTGGAGAGGAACTTTAAAGTGAATCAAGACTCTTCATTTTTTCTAATTCATCATAAAATCTCTTCCTTCTTGCACTCTTTCCTTGCTTTACCCTCATATTCCTCCCATCTTTCCTGTTTCTATTATTTTCTATTCTTTTTTTGTGACCTGTAATTTCCATCTGTTGAATTTACCTCATGTCTGTATTTTCTCCTGTATTTTTCCTTTTTTTCATTTTTGTGTCAGTCTGTGTTCAATCACGCTCCTTTTCTTGTGTCTTCACCTGTCTTTCCACATCCTCATTTTTTTTGTCGTTACACATCTGTTTTGTCTGCTCCCTTCATCTTCATCATCTTCTTCCTGTTCTTTTCTTCATGCAGTTTCCAGGCTTTATTCAGCCTCTTCTATAGTTTTTTTTTTCCTTCCTCTTGTCTTTTTCTCTGGTTTTCTAATTCTCTTTTTTTCTTCTCATCTCTTTATCTCCACCATATTCCCTGTCCCTTTCACCCTCATTTGTCCCGTTATCCCCCAGCATCTATTTTTTCAGTTTCAGCGCTTTAATGAAGTTGCTGATGCTGCCAGTCACAGTGTTATTTTTGCGTGACCCCGCCCCTTCCCACACATTCTCCCATCCTCTGTTTGCTTTGTCAGGATTGATCACGCTGCCATAAAGCCAGGCTCACCCCAGCTTCCTGCTTTCTTTAAAACCTCTGTTTGGACAAAAATATAGAAGCACATTTATATGTTGAAAAGCATTTTCCTGTAAAACCCTTGCAAGTTTTGAATCTGGATCAAAATTTTAGTCATTTAAAAAAAAAAATGTTTTAGCTTTAGTGTTTTTTTTGTGTGTGGCTTAATTATTGCTAATACAAATAAAACTATGTCAACATTCTTTTAACAACTCCAAATAAAATAACATAATTTTCTTCTTTGATCGCAATGCTACTTAATTATATTTAATAAAACAATTTAACAGTTAAACCAGTAAATAAGTAAAGATTGCTTTTTTTGCCCATGATCCCACACATACATGCATGGATGTATGAATATCTATGGAGCGAAAAGACTGTTCCATAGACATATTTTTATTTATTTTTTTTTAACCCTTTTTATAATTAATTTAGTAGTGAAAGTTTTATGGTTTTCAGGACAAACAGCACTCTTCTTCATTTGTCTGGACTGTTTTTCCAGCACACGGCTGTCCTTATGATGAATTCTCAGTAATTGTTTCTATTTAATCCTGGCTCCACAGTGCAGTATAAGCAGCTGCTCTAATCAAATCCAGGGTTTTTACTTTGACTTGAAAAGAAAAGCATCTCCATCTTTGGGTCAAAAGAACAGTTTTGAAGAGCTGAAGTTTCCACTGAAGTGAAAATGTAGAATATTATTGTAAAGCTTCGTACACACAGAGATTTTTCCATGGTGTTCACACTGGACAAGCAGTCTGCCTCTTTATTTTTTCAACTGTTTACCAGCGCATGTCCGCCACCTTCAGTTTGAAAATGTTAAAACGGAGCAAAACACATGATTTGGGCACGACGAGGAAACCTTTTGATTCATTGCTAGCGTCCTTGCAATTGTGGATTACCATCATGTCAGGAGAGTGGCTTTGGTTTATCTTTATTTGAAAATCAAGTGCAGACAGCATCAGGCTTGTCGCCGTCTTAGGGTTCACCAAGCAAAATCAAAGCAAAATGTCACAATCCAAGTCCCTGATTGGTCAAAATTTGACCTGGTTTAAAAAGTAGCCAAACACTAAATCAACTTTTTCTGGCTTTGAAATTCCTGTTTGTTGGTTCTTGCCACGTTTTTGACAGTTTTAACTTGTTCAATTATAGTCTAAAAACCATCTGTGTGCAACCCCTACAGGTTGAAATGAGGTATTACACTTGCATTTTGTGATTGGTCAGCTGGTGTTAGTCGCTCGTCATTTCAGATGTTTCAGGTCATCATGCTTTGCAACTCTGCAACTCAAGTATAAAAGTTCCACCCATCTTTGATTCTGGCAATGCTCGGTTGTTATTGTGTTAGCGTTAGCATGGCTCGTATGTCTTATGCCTTCTACTGGCTTGCACAACTTTCTGGTAATCTTGGAAGTTTGGCAACTGTGGTTGAGTGCAATTGAGATTGACTCCAGCAAACTCCGTTCTGATGATTGGATTTGCAATGGATGTTTAACTCTGGATTGTTAGCTTAATGTTAGCCTTTATTAGCTTATGAACTGGTACATCATACATGACAGGAATTTAATGTTGTTTAAAAGAAGATTGCGGCAGCTAAGATAATTACCGCGTTGTAAACATTAGCATAAATGAGCGCTATATTGGTGCTTTCTCATGTTGTCATCTCTTTCCACCAATCAACGGATGGCTACAGCAGCTCTGCCCTTACTGTTCCGTTCCACTGTTTTATGGACCTCCAATGACTCCCAAGAGTTAGCAGTTTGGTACTGTTTGATGGATCCATTTTACAATGGTGAGAATTAAAATACTGGACCAAACCGATAAGTGGAAACAAGGCTATATTGTCTGGACTTCAAGACTTGCAGTACTGCTTTGTGAACCAGTCACTGGTTCAGGTGTGCCCATCCAATAAGAACTTGCCAGAGAGGATAAGTTTGAAAAAAAATGCATGAATGCAGCCCTCGAGGCCTAGAGTTGCCTATCCTTCTTCTTTAAAAACCCCAATACTTTAAGTTAAAAGTATTCTTAGACTATCTGGTAATAAAAATAGAAAAAGATTTTATTCCTGGCACAAAATAATAAACTTCAATATCTGTCCTCCAGTTTACCATGAATACAGCCTGATTTGTAACAGTAGGTTTCCTCCAAAGTTTGAGATGGTATCTGCACATCATCTTACACCACAAACACCGCTCCATCATGAGGAGAACCAAACATGCATGTGGGATTTTACTCAATTACTTACATGTGTGCTCGTTAGTGTTGGTGAGCTCACTGAGGAAAAAACAAATGCGTTTCAGACTTGCAGTCATGATTTGAAACAGCAAAACCAAAACACTGTAAACAAAACTTGAATTATCTGCTAATGTGGCTTCTTAGTCCGTTCTCTGTTGGCGAGTTTATTTGCACGGACGGACACTTTTCTTTTTCCGATGCGAAGAAAAACAAAGTTTCTTGTGAATCTATAATCATTATAATGAAAGTGCATTAACCTCAAGTTGTCCTTACTTAAAATGCAACACGTGTTTAGTAACACGAGCCGCTCCACCTCCAAAACGCTGAACAAAACAAACCAAGGCTGGTTTAAAGGTGCAAACAAAAGCAGACTTCACTCCTGTGTCCAAGAGGGAAAAAAAAGTGCACTGCTTAATTTATGACACCGACCTTGATCCTGTCCCACTCCACCTTTTTTTTTTTCTTTTGGGGATGATGAATGAGGGCAGTTTATCTTTAAAGACGTTTAATTTTCCTCTGCAGCAACCAGAGGGCTGTGTGTGTGTGTGGGTGTGTGTGTGTGTGTGACTCTGCCAGTTCCCACAGAAACTTGTTGGTTCAAGCATTTGATAGCCTGGTGAGATATTGTAGTAAGCATGGGTCCCCCATCTCCCATCTCTCCTCCTCTCTGTTTCCCTCCTTTATTACATTTGCTCACCCTTTACCTTTCCGCTCCTCCTGTTTTCAGATAGTCTTCTGTTATTATCTCATCTCTTTGACCTTTTACAGGTCGTGTGTTTTTCCGTTAGTTTTTTTATTTTTCTATCTGTGTCTCTTGCCCACCATCATTAAAGAGCTGATTGCCTGTCATTAAGACGTATTAGGGGCCTATCAAGGTGCGGGCAGCCAGGGGAAGGATGGAATGGTGAGTAAGGAGGGTGGAAGGAAGCATACCTGTCACTACACCTCTTCTCCTCCACTCCTCGCACACATATCACTACCTCCCTAAACTTGCATGACTTATTTGTGCTGTATTGTTATATTTGAGCAGAGCTAAGTTTTTGTTCCTGAATTATAGTCAAACTGTGTTATTTGTGTTAGCCAGACTCCTACGTTCTGGCTAGGTCCAAATTCCCTGCTAACTACTAAAAAACTATATAGTGCAGGACTACATAGTGCCCTGGATTTTTTTTTTAAATCGGACACAGTGTTTACCATTTTTCTTTAGTTTTTTAAACGCTGATTTTTTAAAATCTAATCAATATGAATGTTTCATGACGTCTATTTGTGACTCCCTGTGTTCTGATGATGAATATATAGATGGTTTATTGAAATATTGTATTTGAAACATGTTTTTTTTTTTTTTGCCAAAAAATGGACCGCAATGTATTGTGGTCTATATATGTCTAATAAAGCGAGCATTGATGCACGCTAGTTTTTTTGCAAAGACTTCTGGGAAATTTCAAGTGCACTCAATTATGGAATAGTAGATTTAGACAGCACTACAAAATGACGAATTAATTATGAAGTGAATTGGGAAGGAATTCAGACATACCTCTGTTTTTTTTGCATTATTCACATGTACCCCTGCAGGGTGCAGGCCAAGGGTTGTATCTTAATGGAAGCGCAGGTGTTTCTTTCACAGTCCATTGAGGATTGTACTGCCACTTCAAGGGACGTCAAGAAAATGTTGTGTGTATTAAATGTATAGTGAAGTATTATTTAAGTTAATATAAGTTGCAGACAATTATAACATTCAGGTGTTCTGTTATATGGTGCCCTTATGCCATGTTCTAGGCGTTAGAAGGTGCAAGTGTTGGCCCCTTCTGACCCACACACTAGGGGTTTGCAGGTGATATCCAATGCTTAAAAGATGCCGACACAAACATGTATGAACATTTTCTCACTACGGGCTCGCCAAGCGGTCTTCGACCTTTATATTTCCTGTAGGTCACCTGCATGCCACATACAGGTTTACCCATATTTTGCCCATATCCCATAAAAGTGGAGTTGTGCTTTGGCACGTTTCCGTTCTTAATTATTTTGTTCATATTTTGTATCCAGTATTGCACTCTTCTGCGCTCTTTCATTTGAGAGACATTTTTCGTATTTATTTTGTGTTTTTTGTGACTTAAAGCAAATTATTATGCCATACTTTGGGTCGAAAATTCATGTGTTGTGATGTAGCACAAAAGTAAATAAACGGTTAATGATACAATTATAATCTATACATATATTGTCCCACAATATTTCTTTTTGGATAAAATATGTATTTGGTTCTTGGCTTCTCAGTACTTATAATATAAAAACTACAGGCATGAACATTCATTATTGTGACAAGATCAATTAAAATGTGTGATCCAGACTGGAAATTGCAAATATTCTTTAGAATGGTGTCAGAATCAAGCCCTCGAGGACCAGTGTTCTTATTGGCCAAACACACCTAATCCAGGTAGTCAGAAGCAGATGAGAAAGGATGTCCCTCGAGGCCATTTGATACCCCTGCTTTAGACTATGAGTATTTCTATTTTGTATTCCCTTTTCTTAATACTCTACAAATTGTTTTTTCAGCCTTTTTGTTTTTGAATATTTGTGTTCAAGAGGGGATGGGAATGAATTGTGTTTGTGCCACAACATATTAAATTTGACTAATTTTTCTTTTGATTTTTTTCCCCTACCCTATTATTTTCTAAATGACAGAATATAACACTAAACAGAAATGTTTAGGGAAAAAACGAAGCTTTGTAAGACTCGATGCTTCTCCCCAATACCTTCAGGGCTGGGAAGAATGCTGTGACGCCGCCGTCTCCCATCTCCTGCGCACCTGCTTGTCCAGGAGCCCCAAGGACCAGGCCATATCTTTGGCCCAGGCAGGAGGCCCCGTGCTCAGCCTCCCACAGGACACCTCGCGGCTAAAGAAGCACATCACTCTTCTGTGTGATCGCATCGGCAAAGGAGGCCGGCTCACTCTATGCTCTGAGGCTAACGTCCAGGTTCCTGCCCAGGTCCAGAGTCTCGCTGCTCCTGGTGAGTCTGACTGATGAAGGAAGTAGTGGATAAATTGAAAAAATAATCCTAATGTTGTAAAGTGTTTTTTTTAAGGAGTCTTGAGTTAGATTTTATGCTTTGATGAGTGGATTCCAGCAAGTCTTCGGATATCTGCCAAGTCTGTCTTAAGTTAGTTCCAAGCAGACTTCAATGTGACTCATTGTCACTCGTGTGATATCCAGAAGACGTCACAAAGGTCCAAACCTCCTCCTTTTTTTAATATTTTCTCATCTTATATGTCAAATCTTGGGAAACTTTTTAATAAAATAAAAGCCTTTTGCTGTATCAACTTCTCTGCAGGACAGACCGTGCAAGTACACCATCATATAGCTTCATTGACCTGCAAAAAAACTGGCCTATTTTAATGTTTAAAGGCCTGATGAAGATCTATCTGCGCTTGTCTGTCATTACACATTAAGTCTGTTGATTTAGAGAATTGGTGATTTTGTTTAATTGATGCGTAACAATGGTCCTCGAGGCCTGCTGTCATCCACTCAGGTTTTGAGCCTCATTTACACTATATCTGCCCCTAAGTACATACACATTTTCACAAAAATGTAACACTTTCATATCAACTTAACAACACAAATAGAGTAAACTAAAAAAATCTGTCAGATAATTTTTCATTTAAATTCTTGCACGGAAATTCACTTCATATATAGATCATATGGTTTTGTAATAAAGGATAATATTTCAACACATTCTCATTCTCATGTCGCCACATATTGATGTTAACTGAAGGACCCCGTCGTGTCATTTTTTGACGTGCTGGCTGTTCATAGAATCAAGGGTCCACAACCAGACGTGGTACCTAACGTGAACTGGGTCCGGACGTGGTTCTGGACGCAAACCGGCACGGGGTTAGGGTATTTGAGGAGTTACCCCTTAAGTGAGATTACGCGTCCCGTTGCTGGACCTGGTCCATTTCGTGGGACCCGTGATTTAATAGGAACGGGCAGCTAGGGACACCCAAAATGTCAAATTTTTTTGACGCAGAGGGGTCCTTAACTAAATGTCAGTATGTGATGAGTCTGGAATAAGAATGTGTTGAAGATTTTTATTTGTTTTCTTTTCTGGCCTAAAGCTTTATGCAATGTAAAACACAGTAACAGTAGAACTTCTAAGTCATTTAAAGATTTTTGAAGATAAAACATACAACTGTTTTGTCTTCAATAAAGTGGTGACTGAGCTTCACTCCTTTGACTTGCTGCACAAATCCACACACACGTGTCCGCACATACATATTGCTGCAATAAACAGCTATCTCAGATGTTTTTTTTTTCACCCTCCCGTAAACACACACACTTTGTTTACTTTTTCAACAACTCTGACGGCAACCGTTTCCCCCCAGAGACCACAAACACACACACAAACACACCGGCTGGAGTCCCACACATCAAGTTCCACTTCACTGGGAGGAAGTGCTTGTGTGTCTTTCCAAATGTGTTTTTGTTAGTAAAAATCTTCCAGCGCTCAAGCATCCAACACGTTTTCAGGTTGTTTGTAGATTTCTCTGTTGGAGCTAAAAAAGCTCTGCTCATTTGTTGTTTTTAAGGAATTTGTCTTTGCAATTCAGGAAAAAAAAGAATACGTGGTAGAAGTGATTTTTTTTTTTTTTTTTATTAGTCATAATAAAATAAGATGTAATTTAAGAAGTTTGCAAAGTTGTTTGAACTGGTAACCAATGTAAAGAGGGTTGAGGTTATAAGGTTAAAAAAGGGGAGGTTTTTTGAGAGTTACAGTTTAGCAACTAGATTCAGAATAACTTGTACGACTGTTATCAAGTTAAAATAAAGGTATAATAAATTCTTCAGGTATTAAAAGCACCTGCCTAAAGCATCAACTTTAAGATAAAGAGTTGTACTTTTGCTGTGTTTAATAAATGGAAGAAGAGTCTCTTTGAAAATGAACATCTGTCTTAAAAAAAAAAATAGAGCACCAATGGTTGGAAAAATAAAAATATGAAAAAATGATTTATAATATTTGAAATGTTTATTTATCACAAATATTTGCTTAAAAAATGAAAAATGTTGCAGCAAAGCTAGTTATGTTTTTTTTTTTTTCAAACTATAATTGAACATTCAAAGCTGTAAAATCTAATCAATTTAACCAAGTGATCACACTTTTTCATTAAGTAATTAAAATTTTCCTCATAAAGTGTCCAACTGTTTTCACCACTTTAATAATAAAATTTGTGTCACATGGAGCGTTTTTTTTTTCCCCCCAGTCGTATTTATGCCTCTCTTTAATCACATGACACCTTATCTCACCCTCATGACATCATTCAGGCCAATTTCAAGCTTCAGCAGCTGCTCTTTGTACACGAGCGCACAAACACACTCACACACAAGTTGACATTGGGACTGTTTATCAAACCGTTCATCCGTCAACATGCAGTCGCCATAACTCTAAACCTCTCAAACAGCAAAACCTGTTTATGGGACTTTTTTATTTTATCACCCACACATGTGCACATCCTTATAAACAAATTAATTTTACTGCACGTGCGATACTTCATTTGTGCTAAACTTTTCTCATCTTTGCGCTTCTCAGTGTTTATTTTACCATCTTTCCCTCTGTTTGAACCTAAATTTAATCACATTTGATTGATCATTTTATGGTCTCTTTTTATTTTTTTTCACTTTTACACATGAACCCATCCTCTACATCTCCTGTGGAAATTTGTGCCACAGTTCAATTCTTGGTTTTATTAGATTTTTATGCCAATTTTCTACTCCATTAACAAAGTTTATAGCGTTTTTAATGTCAAATGTAACAAAGCACACTCTGAAAAAGAGCATTCCATTTTCTATTTGTGTACCTGCTGACAGTGCGTGTGTGTGCGTCTGTCTGCTATTTTCCACTGAGTTCCACTCGCAGCCGTGGTTTGGAGTCTGTACCTATTTTAGAAATAAAAGGAGGGAGAAGATATATATGTGTGCATGCAAACACGCAGGCGCTCTGTTACATCAAGAAAAAAGTACACCCTGTCAATTACAAAGATGTATTTAGATACATCTTTTTACTGACATTTTTACTTTACAAACTCCGCAAAAATACTATTTCTAAACCTCTAAACCACAAGAAGTAACGCACACACACACACAATTGCACAGTGCAGACAGGTACACACCCAGCTATCAACAGAGATATTTGTAAGAACATATATAAAGTGGGGCAGATGTACAACAGAGATTAAAGAAGAGTTGTGTGGTCAGAGCATCACCGGTTTGAATCCCACAGACAGACAAGCAGGGCGTGGCACCGGGTTCCCCCTGCCATCAATAACCACCAGAGTGGGCTCGGAGTAGAACGCTAATTCCCCTCCGTTTCCAGGGGCTTTACCTGGAGGAACAAACACACAACATCAATCACATTTCCGTTCCTTAAACCAGAACGAAGTCGGTGTATACTGTAGGTGCTGTGTGTCGTTTTATAAGTACTTTGAAATAACAGCTGGTTTCACTGAGTTTACATTAAAAACTGATTCATTTCCATGGTGGTCTAAAAGAGAATCCAAACAAAACAAAAGAACGAAACCAACCATTCTAGACTGTTATGATCGTTTCAGGTCTTTTCACTCTGATTCAAATTGACAATCATGTAAACGGATTTCACGTAAATGCATAAAAAAATTCAAAAAATAAAAAAGTCTTTTGAAATATTTATGCTAAAACACATTTTATTATTGCATTTAAGCGTCTTTAGCTTTTTAACCTGTTTGTTCCAACGGAAAAAGAGGAAGACATCACTTTGACACGCAGTGAGTTTATGCAAACATCCATGTGACGTAAAGCACTCGCCGCTAACATTTAAGATCTAACCAAACAGTTAAGATGGTTAGATTGAAAAGGATTAGGAAGATAGAAGCATGTTGCTGTGTTAGCAGTAATCTGTCAGTAAAATGATGGATTTGTTCTCTGAAAATTACAGGATTACAGAATAGACTGAAAAGCGGAATGTGAAGTGAACAGATAAAAGAAAACCAGAGGAAGGCAGTAAAGCAACTTAAAAGACAACTGCTGTTAAGCCTCTTGAAGATCTCTCCTGAACAAACATGTGGTACAACTATTGACATAATTAAACTCGCATGGATCTATTTCATAGAGTCTAAGTAGATACACGTTTTGCCTATTATGCTGTTTACTTTGCAAAAAGGAATCTAATTTTATGTTGTTTTTCACAGTGCGAGCCCTTGAGTTCTCTCTAATGTATGCATATGTGGGTGTACCCACGTATGCCCCGAGGGGGGATTGAAAAAGCGTAAAGCCCACAGCCAAATTACTGCTAACCACAGCAGCACAGTGTCACCCCCATCTTCAAACCACAGCCCAGAATAAAACAGGAATGTGCTGGTGTCTCCACACTGTAGACCGACACAGAGCTGGATCAGTTAGAAGCAGCTTAACCCTCAACCAGCCCATCCAGAGCAGCTTCAAACTGTCCCGAAGAGGCCTTGAGCCCTCACCCCTCCTCAGAGGTTATCAGAGATTCAAACCAACCACTGCTGTAGATTGTTGGAGCGGAAATGTTCCAAACTCTTTCAGACATTAAGCACTGAAGTGCTCCAATAGTGTTTTAAAAACTCACAATATTTTTTTTCTTTTACCTAATTCACAGATAACAGCAGGTTAACACAAAAATTGCTTTGAACATTTTTTTTGTGCTCCAAATAGAACACTAATAAGAACTGCCAGAAAGGAGAAGTACAATTTCTTGTGCTACCTCAACTCATAAAAGATAAACAATTTATAAAAGTAGCTCCAGCTGGGAGTCATGCAGATTCTACGAACTCCTTTGTATACTTTGTACTTGTAAAAATGTAGTGTTAAGTAGAAGCACAACAAACCTTTAAGAGGAAAAAAAAGAGAAATCTGCTAGTCTCAGACCAGAGTACCAGGCTCTCACTCAACAGTGGCAACAATGGGCCGACTTGAATCTTAACATTTGTTGACCCAAGTTGGATCTTATTTTCTCTCCAAAGAGTCTTCATGTTGGTGTCTTAAACCTGTTCTTGACTCAAATGAGACACTTGTGGAATTGCATTATAATGCAAAGAATATGAGACAACTCTCCAAGGACCAAGAAATGCATCAAACTAAGCAAAAAATACAAATAATTAGAGTTTTTATTATCAGATGATGCTCTGATCAATCAGATAAGCACAAATACCCTTAACTGTATTTTAATAATAAGCTTAATATGTCTATCAGTATTTGTATTGGATTGATAACCAAATACTCAGTTTTCCCCAGCCCTAATATATGATAAACAAGCAGATTGTTATCAGTCTAATTCTTTTTACAAAGAATACTAAACACATGGAAGTTTAATGGGTTTGTCTAAAAAAAAAAAAAAAAAAAAAAAAAAAAAAAAACAACACCTGATTTTCACTAGGCCAAGGCATGAATAAAAAACTGGAGGGGAAAGTTTATAATTTCTGCAAATTTACAATTTAAATAAAAATTATTCATCTAAATGTTGAATGTTTGTTAAAATCCATCCTTTGCTACAACATTTGTGAGCTGTATTGAAAATGTCTGATCGAATCAGGATTCTTTAATGACTGAATCCAATAGTTGATATTGCAAAATCAGTTAAAAATCCAAAATATTTTCAGTCACAGACTTATTTCTCATCTTCTGTTGAATGACCTAGTCGTCTGTCAAAAAAAAAAACCTTTGGATTTCTGTCATTTTTCTTACTATCTTTAGTCTCTTTTAAAAATGGTGATTTTTTTTATTTTTTTTATTTCTACAATTACTTTTACAAATCTGCTGCTCAGCGTGAATTTTTTTGTCTTTGAAAGTTTCGGAAATCCAGAGTTTGGATGTCGAGCTCATCCTTGCTTAAAGCAATGATCTGTTCACAAAAACACACACCACGTGAAGGAGTCCAGGGAAACTCCACAGCTGTGACCAGCCAGAAAGCATCTATTTTTCCAAATAGAAAAAATAAAGGAATGTGTGAGAAGTTGGCAGCGTGAGATGGTGAGCCCTCAATGTGGTTTTTGTTGCTCCAGAGGTGGCCTATTTTCCTCACCTAATGTTGGTGCAAGAAAGATTCTCACACACATTTACACTCACACAGTTAGTCCATGAAAATGTAAGACTGCATAAAAAAAGGAACAACTAGCCTTAGAAAAACACCTGCCCAATTAAGAGCGAGGCATATCCCATTTCAAACAACTGTGATTGAGCATGTCTGCATGTGTGAAGCTACAGGCCGTGGCCTCACCAAAGAGAACAAGATTGGCTTTAAAAAAGGCCAGGATAAATATTAGAGAGGGCTTAGGATAATCTGAACACACACAGGCACACAAATGTGGACTCAGTGGGGGAGATGGAGACACACATGCATTCTCAGACACCTTAAGGTAGACTTTATGGCAGACACACACATGCACCCTCTGTCTCACACATGCACAAGCGCACAAGCACACAGGCTCGGTGTGTAGAGCGTACATTAAACGAAAGCTCCCTGAAACTGGACACAACCCTCTGGGAGCTAAGGAAATGAGGGGAATGGAGGGATGAGGAGGAGGAGAGGAAAAACATGAGGGTGCAAGAGAAGGTGGGATGCAGGAAAAGATGGAGGGAGACGAGAAAAGGCAAAATGTGAAAAAGGAGGAAGAGGGATGATGAATATATGGAGACAGAAGAGAAAAGTAAAAGTGGAAGAGGAGGTAAAGGGGGTTGGGGAGAAGAGGAATGAAAAAAAGGCGATTGAGGGGGAGACAGAGAGGTGGGATGGAGAGACAAGGCGTCCAATTCATCGGCCTCAGGAGCTCCCTAAATCCAGACTGATCCATGGGATTGTAGTAGGGATTTTGTCTCACACACAATCAGACTCCGACACATGTAAGTTTACACACACACTTTAAAAAAAAAGTCTAACACTTTTTTTTGCAGTGTTTAGCCTTCATTTCTGATACAAAAACTCTAAATAAATGAACAGAGGGTCCACAGGTATAAAAGTTTATCATCATTTTAGCACATCAAGAACTGACAGGATAACATTTTATTGGAGTAATTTTCAACATTAACATTGACAAAAAAAAGGTCAAATGAAACAAATGTATTAATATTAGGAATCCAAGAACATTTAGCTATTTCCAAGGCATCTTTACACAAGAGAAACAGTTTTAAGATAATTTTCCTGTAATATGTGAATCATTAAAAAGTTTAACAATAATATAATTAACTTAAAATTGTTCATTAAGTAATAAATGTTTATTCAGTTATATTTTTTAACTATTGGGATTTTGTTTAAACAACTGCACAAGTAAAATTGTGTTTTGAATATGTTTTTTCTGGCGTTTTGTATTTTTTTATTTAAATTGTTGTGAATCAGGAGCTGAAAAAAAAAATGTTATTTGAAAAAGATCTTATTTGTCATGTGGAAAATACGTTGGTTGGGCCACAAGCTTCCTTTTCCGCTCTGCAATGGTCCCACCCACAACTTAACGGCACATTTCTGATTAAATACTGTTGCACTGAAAAACCTTATTTATTTTGCCTAAAAATAACATAATTTAAAGAGGACTGGGAAAACTTTTTCAATGATCAAGATATGATAATTAAAAAAATAAAAATAAGTTTAGATGTTGAAATATCAGCTGCAGCACTTTGGCTAAGCCTAAAAAAAGTTTGTTGGATTCTCAAAAAATGAAGAAATAAAATCCAATAAAGACTGAAAAGAAACTTGAAGTACAATTAAAAATGTGAAGAACGGTTTTGAAATGCTCAAGAATGTAAATCATTGCATGTCAAGTTGCTGCTTTTCTTTTTTGTCATCAGACGTTTGCATTTTGAAACTCTGTTTTCGCTCCAAACCTGATGATTTGGCAGCTTAAGGGATAAAAACCTCAACTTGAAATCTGTCTGAAAGTCTAATGTCAGCTCCACGCAGTACTCAAAAACCATAAAAGATGTTGGTCTTCTCAAAGCTTGTCTGCACAGCGAGTGAAAGTGTCATTAAAAATCAGCCAACAAGGCAACTCTTTGTCTTCCTTAAATAAGAGACGTGAGGCATTAAGTTGCAAAAGGAAATAGTTTTGTAATTATGATTTTTCTTTTTTCTTAAATAGTGGCTCATTTGTGGTTTAAACAGTGGCTTCCTTATTTCACTCAGGTGGTGTTGAGCCAATAGCGGAAGCGGCTGGTGAATGGGGAGAGGTGGATGTCCCGCAGGAGACGACCAAGTTCATCAAACAAAAGCAGCCATCTAAGAAAGTCAAGAAAGGTACAGTAAAATCCCAAACTGTGACTCTCGAAGGCTCGTCATCCTTCTGCTACACCCTGTCTCATCCAAACAGACCGTATCAATAACACATCACCCTTGCAGCACATCTGCAACTTCAATCCCAACCAGAGCCTTTCCCTGATATCTGTTCTCAGTCAATCACACCGACACTTTTTCCTCTGATTTGTTTGCACTTTGACTGCTGCTGGCTGGGAGTCAATAGGATCTGTGTGTTTGGGATTCCAGCCACTGCCAGAATAATAAAGCAAATGTCTTCACTTTCTGTAAATTTGTTTGGTTTAAGTCTTGTCATATACTCACACTGCATAGACTTATTTCAAATCTTTATTTTGATGCCCTGCAAAAGGAGATAAACCTGTATTTTTGCAATGCTGGAGCAAATTCTTCCTCAAGCTGCTTTTCATCCAGACCCCTCCAATTGAGGGGGTTTGGAAGAATGATCAAGGTTTGAATTTTTTGTATTGCTTCATAGCAGTTAAAAAGAAACACACAGATTCTCTGACAGTTTCAAATACTTGAATACTTCGAGGACTTTCTCTCTGTGCAGAAGCCAGTACTTTTCCAGCATTGTTGTGAGGAGAGCAGAGCGTGCGTCCACCACAGTTGCTGTCCTTCATTTGGCGAGTCTCCGTTTGAGCTAGACCAGACTCTCCCCCTCTGCTGGATGTCTGCTGTCTTTCATCGTCACACTCGTGTTTCATCCGTCTGGCTCTGCTTTCACTCTGCTCTTTTAGCCATCATTTTGACGGGGACACATTAGATCAAGGAGAGGGAGGGGTACACAATTGTTCAAATCAAGTGGGTCGGCACCTTCAAATTTACATTTCCCTCTGGACTTAGTTCTTTGTCCTTTTTTTTATCCCCTCATCATCCGTAATTGTGTTTGTTTCATCCAAGATACAATAAGCAGATCACTACAATGCAATATACTAAGCGCACTTACACACAGCAAACATGCCGTTTCCTGGCTTCTGGCTCTTTATCCACACAAGTACGCACACAACTGCCAGAGAGAGGCTTCTGGTTTGCATTGAGGACAAATCCGTGTTTTATGACGGTTTGTCTTTCCTAAACCAGAGCAGATAGATTCTCTTTGATGGGCTCTACTTTCGTTAGTGGCTGATGTGTGTGTGTGTGCGCATGTGTGCCCTTGTGGTTAATCCAGTCAGGCGTCACCGCTAATGAGAAGGGGAGGTGTGGGAGACTCAGAGAAGGCGACACAGGGATCATTAGATACGCACACATATACGACGTCGAGCGCGCAGCAGTAAGCACGCCGGTGCCACCGCGAGCTCTCTGATCTCAGACGTACGTCCTTTACAGGCCGTAACACGTCTTTGGGCCGAGTGCATTGTAATGTGCTGCTCTGTTCAGCTCTTATCTACCCAAACACAGAAGTATTGGTTTGTTTTAAGCAACTATCGTTCAACCTTTGAACTGGACTTTATGTAATTTATGGATAAAACTACACCCAAAAAAAGTTTTTTATGCCGACCAGGAAATGTTCGTATAACTGAGAGTAGTTTTATTTTTGACCAATCAAATAAAGTGCTTTAGTTCCTTTGTGTGTCTTTCAAGTCTTGATGAAATACTTGGTTACATTCATTCCATAATGAAATCCTCGTGAGCAATATTCACAGATTATTATTTCTTTAAAATAAAAAAAGCAAAAAAAAGCTTTTTTTATACCTGACATGCTTTGTTCACAACTGTTTAATCTGAACCAAACTGTTTTTTAATATTCCACCTAACCAATAGGTAGGACAGTAAATTAGAATAATTTTAATGTTTTGTGTTGTTCTTTTTTTTTTATTTTGTAAAAGCAATATTTCTAGAGGAACTCATGTGGAATCAAAAAATAAGTTTACTATATTGGTGAAGTGAAATATTTCAAATATTAACCTTACAACACTACCGCAGAGTGATTTTCACCTAAGCAAGAGTATTTACAGGATTTTCAAAATGTTACATTTTCGGAGTGTCATGGGTCCCCGGGTAAAGTCATACATGTCCCAGGAGAGGGTGGACCAAAGACCAAGTCTCCAGTATCATTATTTTTTTTATTTTAGGAATTTTTCTTCTCAAATTCATAATTTTTCATGTTTTTAGGATCTTTCCTATGTTTTTATTTTCTATTCCGTTACATTAACCACATTTGAAAATAAAAGAAAACTACTCTGATATATCTATGAAATATTTTAATGAGAAATACTTTTATTGGGTATATTATATCGGGTAAAAATTACCGGGCAAAAGTGATGGTGTAACTTTTTACAGTGAAAGTGTTTTAGGGTTAAGTGAATGAAGAAATAATAGTGAAGTAATATTCAAAATAAATTACAATTATTATTTTTTTAATTTAAGCTTAAAATTTCAGTTTAATATCAACAAAAGTACTTTAAAAATGTTGATTATTATTCACTAATGTGTAATAAAATTAAGAAGCAATTAATTCGGTTTCACCTTTTATTTCTCTCATTTGTTCACTTGCCATCACGGTAGACTTTAAAAATTAAAGTAAATTTAATAAAAGGACATTATTCATTTTCAAATTTAACTTAACAGCTCACAATCAGATCAAAATAAACTATTTTTGCCTATAACAATCCATAACTTTCTGTTAAAATGTTTTTGTTAACCCAGCTTGAAATATAAATGACTTTAGTTTTGCTCCTTCATGCATTCCCTCACTCATGCGCTAACAGGCAGAACTCTGGCCAGACACGGATGAAAATAGCAAAAGGAAAATGATCCCTAATTAGTATTGTTTGTCGTGGAACCTTCCAGATCAAGTCTGTGGGTTTTACTAAAAAAAAGAGGAGGAAGGGAAATGGTTTGGTGACTACGAAAAGGGAAGGGGTAACTTCATGTCCAGACTTGTCCCTCGGGCACAGCTCCTCCTCTTCCTCGTCTAAAAGAAATACATGGCAAATAAGAACCAGCAGTGGTCGGTACAATGCCCACCAAGCAATTGGTTATTAAACCTTGTAAAACTACAGGACAAATCACCACACAACGGTGCTGCTTCAAACAAACTAGTGTGTGTTCAAAGGCTTTGTTGCTTCCTACTTTAGTCTAAAAACACAGTGGGGCGAAAAAGTATTTGTCGATTCTGCAATTAACCCAACTTAAAAAGATGAGAAAAGTTTGTAAAGTTTATCATAAATGCACTTCAACTGTGAGAGACAAAATCTAAAAAAAATATTTCAGGAAATCGCACAGAACTGCATTTATATAATGGTGCGGAAAACAAGTCAAAAACAAAAGTTCACCTCTTTACGTAATGTACTCCTAGTTGACAGTGACAGTAGTTGAAAGTTTCCTGTTGGTCTTCAGAAGATTTGCACACACTAGATAAATATATTTACATAACTGCTCTTTTGTTGCCCAGTTGGTGTGTTTGGCCAGTGTTATTGCCCAAAATCCCACCATACATGGTCCCATTAATTCTTTCCTTAACACACATCAGTCGTCCGGCCCCCTTTGAAGAAAATAAGCCCCAAAGCATGTTGTTTCCCCACATGCTTCACCCTGTGTATGGTGTTCATGGAGTTTTACCTTAGCATTCTCCCCTCCAAACACGTTGCTGTTGCTAATAAAGAAGTGTTGCTAACCTCTAGGACTGAGGTCCAAGCTGTCTTCAGGTCACTGTTTCCTCAACGTTCTCCAGATCATTTATAAGTGAGATCTTTCACGGGGCCTCAGGTGGGGGAGATTGTCGGTGATCTTGTATCTCTTTCACTTTCTTAGAATTACTCCAACTCTTGATCTCCTCTTATCAAGCTGTTTGCTTCTTGTAGATTTGTTCATTCCAGTCTTGCTCAGGTGTTCTGGTGTTGATAGATCTTTGGTCTTAGTCATGGTTGCGAGGCTCCAGTGTGATTGTTTAAAGGGGCCCTACCATGATTTTCTTAAGCGTTTCAGACTATAAACATATATATGATCATATTAACTTTGGCCCACTAAAAAAAACAAATTATTAGTTATATTTTGTCAGTGTTTTCATACCCGGAAGTAAAACGGCTCGATTCCTTAAGCTCCACCTGCCGCTGCGTGTTGATGCTGTCCACTTCATGTCATCATCCTAAAGTTTGTGGGAGTGTCATTGTATTTCTCCCACGAAAATAATCCAAACTTCTTCAAAGATAAATGCACATATCATATATCCTCCTTTAGCAGGCCCGGCCATCGCTTCACTGCTTTACAACACAAACACGCGGCTTCTGCACGGCTGTGCTAGACCGGGGGTTTGGGGGGGGTGTGTCTCAAAGTGGCGCCGTCTAAAGTAACAAGCACCTATTTGAGCTGGAATTTATTGAAGACAGGGAACAACTGGAAGACATATGGTATTCTGCATCTAAAATGAACGTTTTTTTTGCTGATCATCACTAGTTCTGTGGAGAAATTGGGTGTTGTGTTACACTGGAGGCGGAGCTGTTAGAGCACACTCTTCCTGGATGGAGCTTTTGGCATCAATCTTACGTCAGCACGTTTCCAACTTCTCTTTTTCGTGGGTATGGGAGGGGCTGCTGCAGACTGCAGGTTTTTAAAGGATTACTCTTAAATGCATGAACGGATCAAAATACAGTTTTGGGGTTCTTAATGGTGAGTAATGAACAGTAAAATACATTTAAAATCTCAAAACTTAGAATTTTTATGGTAGGGAATCTTTAAGGCTGTGGACAGGTGTCTGTATACAGATAACCAGTTCAAACAGGTACCATTAAACTCAAACTCAAACTTTATTTATTTGTATAGCGCCTTTTCTCTGGCTGAAACACAAGGCACTTAACATAAAAGCAAATAAAATACATATTAAAAACACAGTGTATAAAAACAAATGTATTCAAAGACATAAAATGAACATCCCTCTCTCCCCCTGTCCCCCCAATAAGTGTAGAAACGATATGACCAGGATCCCCTTATTAAAGAACCCGCCTGACCACAGGGGGCATCGCCGCTGCGCCCGCCCAGCACGGGGCAGCGCAGGACCCGCTCTACTGAGCTGGACCCCAGCTGCCCCAAAGAGAACAGGCACCACAGCAATAGCTCCCCTCCCTGCAGGCGGAGCCCCAGAACAGAGAATCCCCCTGAGGGAAACACTGGAGTTTAAAATAAAAGAAAAGCATTAAAAGAAGATAAAAATAAAAAAGAATGCATTAAAAAAATAAATATAGTAATAAAAACATGGTTAGCAGATTAAAATAGTAAAAATACATTCATAAAATAACTATAAAATGATTCATTTAGAAGAAAGAAAGAGAAGATAAAATGCAATCACTAGAAAAGTCAGGTAAAAGCCAGATTAAAAAGGTGGGTCTTGACCCTCTTCTTAAAAACCTCTACGGTCTCTGCGGCCCTGAGGTTCTCCGGAAGGCTGTTCCAGAGGCGAGAACCGTAATCCAGGTAAAGAGTGGAAGACTGAGTTCTGTGGAGGGCTAACATTCTTGTTTGGTTATATGTGCTAAGTGCATATTACCTACACCATTATTAAAATCAGTTGCTTAAAAGTCCTATTTTCTTGGATTCATTTTTCAAATCCTGTCTCTCTCAGATGAAATGTATCAATGATGATGATCATTGAACATTCTCAACTAAGAATGGTAACAGGCAAATGCTTTTATTGCTCCCCTGTGAGCTTGTGATTCACAAACATATCGAAAAATTTATTTTTGATTTAAAATGTCCTTTTTGAACCACAAAGAGTTGGTTTAGCTCGAGAGCACTTTGGCATACCATCAAAATTAGAGTTATCTGCTGTCGATCTCATTTGAGTTGAAGTTTTATGCAGTTTTTTTTTCTTTTAAACTATAAGTGGCATCAAACATTTGACAGGAATGGTTGGCATTGGAACCGTGTTCTGTCGTCAACTAGACAGACTTAGAGCTTTGTAAAATGATCAATACAGCATCATAATAATATGTGTTTTTATTGACCATATTCAGACCCTTTGGCATGATAATTGTGTTAAAGGGTTGTTCAAGTCCAGCGAAAAGTATTTATCCATTGATAAACTCCTATCTTTAATTTTTGGGGATTTTTAAATCATGTTACAATATAATACATTACAATACATAATGCAGATAAATCTATGAAAAATTGCAATCAGCTGTGACTTTTTGTGCTTCATAGAAATGTAGCCCAGTATGCACCAAGTAATTTCTGACTCTTGGTGGCAAAATGCCAGAAAAGCCTTTGGGCAAAACCGCTACCTCACAGCTCCCATAAAACCAAGGAACAAGGCAGCAATGAATGAATCAGTTCAAAGCTTTTATTTTTCACCCAAACATACACCTTCCTATCCTGTCTATGACTTAAAAGCAATTAGGCGCCAAGCCAAATCCCGCACACAGACCGTTCTGTTAGGGGGGAAAAAGCACATCCGGAAAGCACATTTGGTTGACTTGAAAGGCATCAAAGGTGTCAGACACAGGCAGGGATGGTTAGAGTACACGCGCTCTCATTCCTCTTGAAGGAAAAGAAGGATAAAAGACAGATGAAAAGAAGAAGGGAACATCTTCCTTTGGCTCTTTCCTGGTGCTTGCCTGTCTTTTTGTTGTTTTGCTCCTCCTCCGCAGCACACCTGGGATCAGAGACATGTACAACACACAGATTGAGCCAGATGCAGGTACACTCCTGTGATCAGAAAACTGCATACCCGCCACTTGTGCACATACATATAAACAGACAGGTTGTATGAGTCTTTTTGAGTTTCTCCTTTTCTCTGTGATATGTTCAAACTGACATAGCTACACCTATAATTTTTTTCCTAGACAATTCTCTGCGGCTGCAGAGCAGGGCAGTGTTTTCCAGTGTTCATGAGTCAGTTATATGAATTAAGCGTGGCAACAGAAAAAGGAAAAGTACACAATTGGCTGTAAAATTGAGAAGTTCTTGTTATCAATGTTTACCTCCATGGTCATCTGGTTCATGCTGCTATGACAGATGTTAGACTGGGGGTTTCAACCAAAATACTTTAGATCTTGGAAAAGTTTTAGGGTCAGAAAAGTAAAACTAAAGTTCAACTTCTTTTTAAGTCCCAGTATACAACTTGAAACAGTCTCAAATGTCTCGTTTCCACTGAGCGGTCCAGACAGGTGACCAGACTGTATTTGATTCAATTTGAAATTTACCATAAGACTGGACCAATTTGCCATTTTTATGTTCGTTGGTTGTAGAGAAAGAGAAAAAGAGAAAGAAGAAGATGGAAGTAGAGCAGGGGTGGGCAACCTTTAACAGTAAAAGAGCTATTTGTGATCGTTTTCTACCGAGCAGAACCTAGAAGGAGCCACATTGACATTACGTTAGCCTAAGAAATTAATTTGCATTAAACCTTCTTTGTTTTGTTTTTTAAAAAAGTGAATAAGCAAAAAAACAAGAAAATATTGAAAAAGAAACTAGAATCTCTCAAAAAGGTATTTTTTTTACATTTTTAAGCTTTAAGTAGCAAAAACAAGCTCGTTGACCAGCCAAACTTTATAATTAAGCATAGCATGTCATTTAGCATCTTAAAACCTTGCTACTCCAAATTAGCATTAACTAATTAAAGCCAAAATTGCAAAAATCTGTGCCATTTTTGCTCCAAAATTCTCCTCGTTAAGGATTAGTATGCTGCCTAAATAGAAGCTAAAAAAATCCCTGGACCCCACGGACACATTTTAAACGTAGTATGTTGCTAAAAATAAATAGTAATCTCCAATTTTTTTAATGTACTATTATTATTATTTCTTCAGCCAGAGAGCACTATGGAGAGATAAAAGAGCCACATGTGGCTCTGGAGCAGCTGGTTGCAGACCCCTGCAATAGAGGGAAACAACATCATAATACATCCAGGCCTGTATAGCAAACTCGAATGGGCGGGGCCTGTCTACACACACACTCTGTAGTTACCGATTGGGTAAAATAGTCTCCATAATTAAACTAGTCAGAATGTACACAATACAACTGCAACTGCAGCTGACACGCGTCATCATACAAACTGACACAAAAAAAAAAGCCTCTCATTCTGTCGTGCCTGCTATTAGTGCAAAGGTGAGCTGATACCTGTGTTCAGGTGAGCGTTTGTGTCGCTGAGGTGGATGATGATGGAATGTGCAGAGGGGGAAAGCGCCCGGCCATCCCCAAACCAAGACTCCCCGCGATGGGCGGCAGCTGCAGCCCGGACCCCCCAACACCTGCCATGGAGCTGCGGAGAGAGATCCCTCTTGTGTTTACATATTTTTTCATCCTCTGCAATTAAGCTCTTATTGCTCACCTGTTCACAGTATATCGTTGTGTGGACTTCAACTCCAGTGTCAAAGAATTCCGGAATTTCCCAGCATTTTTCTTTCTCCAGTTCCACTTCCCTTTACCAATCAACCCACTGACCATGTTCTAACATTGAGATCTGTCTGTTCTGTGTACCGTATTTTTGCCATGTATATGGATTTTTGATCTTGCTACAGGACTGTCTGCCAACTCAAAGACTATTGTCTGCTGTCTTTTACCCCCAACTTCATGCCTTCTCATAGTATTGATCTTAAAACGTTAATAACTTGCCTCTTTGGTTTGTCATTGAAGGCTGCAGAATGAACTGGCCAGAAAGAAAAATCCAGACTGAGCTACCCCTAAAACTTTTTGTGAAAAAAAGCTTTTATTTTTTGCTTTTTTTAAAGGGCTTCATTTTCTCACATTATTTAATCCTGACAAAACTGCAACGTAAAACAAAATTGAACAAATTATTGGGCAAGTGGAACATGGACATTGTTTCAGATGAGAAAGTCAGAAATAAGATGTATCACTACTATTCCACATTACTCATCCTACAAGTAATGCTACCAAACCTATCCATTAATTCCTCTGTTTGTGAAACTGTGCTAAACTGCAGAAAAAGAAGCTACAGACAAAATGTAACTTTGAGTGATCCCGCATTAATCAGCATTCAAACCCACTGGAGGCTTGCACTAACAGAGCTGAATTACACAGTCCTGCTGTGTCAAACGGTCTGCCAGATTACAGTAACAAAGCGCAGAGGGCTATCAGTTTACTATCACCATGGCTGCTTTTCTCATCCAGCATCTGCACAAACAAGTGCGCACGTGCCACGCTCAGCAGGCAGATTTCCTCATCTCAAACAGGATCCTCCAGGGTTGTAGGCCACAGTTTCTGACCCGTGGATCTCTCCAGTGATCGGTAGGGCAGGTAGAGGTCTCTCCATTGGCAGTTCACCCCCTGTAGAGACTAGCAGACACAAAATGAGCTCTTGTTTTGCCACACATTCGCTCACAAGCTTTTGAGGTTAACTATCCTCACAGATGGAAAGTAGAACATCTGTCAGATAAAAAAATAAATAAAAAACCTCAAACTTTTAATTATGTATGCACGTAAAAGAAAATTAAAATCATCCAAAAAAAAGGAAAATGTTGATACTTTTAAACAAAAAATTCAATATCCATATTTACACAAAATTAGAAGTTTTAGAACGATGGAACTTCTTTACTCCAAGTTAAGGCAGGAGTTATGAGGCTGATAATATAAACACAAGGTTCACAAAGCCCAAAATCTTCACGATTGCTTGTAAACTCAGCCCTCAAACTTGGCCCCACTCAGCATTTTTCATCAGAAATCCATCATCTCTCATAGTGGAGATAAGACCAGTAGATCAATAAATTAAATGAACAGATTTATTTCCTGCTTTTTAGTTCAAGAGAACAGCAATCTATCCCTCTCCACACCTCAAAATTCCACTAAAACTCATTTTTTCCAAGAAGTCCAACGAACACAAACACCTGTTAGTCAGACGTAACTGAGACTAAAAGTCGTTTCTAAAAGCAAAACTTGCTGCAGATGTTCAACCGTGGTGTTATATGGTAAAAAATTTTTCAAACATTAACTCACTTTTGTCAGTTCCTAGCTGAGTAAACAATGCATGTGTTTTGACTAAATATGTTTCATATAAAAATGCTATCTTAGTAGATAAATTAAGTCCTTTATATTTTTTATTAAAAATTCAGGTCATTTGTTAAGCTTTTTAAATGCTAAGTTATGTCTATGAAACTATTTTTAAGGAAACACTCATGTATTTGTGATCATGTAATGTGACTAAAAATAACCTAAATTACTCCACTGGGACTTGACGAGTGAATTTATTTATAATGAGCATGCATAAATCAGCTATTTGTTGTAATTTGGAGAAAAAATAGACTAAAGGGGATTTTGGCGCATAGGTCACCGCAAGATTTGATATTTTTGCCAAATTAGCGGGAAACTACATGGCAGTAAACGGGTGCGGTATGTTCACATAATTGCAGCTGGTTTTGAGCCACGTGTCTCGCACGTGAACCATGTCAAATGTGTATTCTTAAAATAAAACCTATTACTCCCATCATTCCAAGTCAAACATGCGTCTCTGAGTTCAGCTGGGCGTTGAGTCAAAGCTCTACACATCTAAGTGTTTGTCATCCTCACCAAATCCAAGTCTTAATCATCTGAGAGTTCCAAGAATATGGTTGTGCTTCAAGTTACCCATATCTAGCTTCTCATTAGAAGGTCTTTTAAAGCCAAATGGATACCATTCTGAGCTTCCAACCACTTAGCAATTTGTCAAATGTGGGCTGGCTAAATCCAAATCATCATCATCACCAGGTTTTTAAGATTCACATCTTCATTCAATATGAGACAACCTTGCATCTGCTGGAATCCTAAACTGTTAGTCTTATAGTTCTGAAACTGATTTGAATTGTAACCATTGATTTGTTTTATGCTACATTGTAAAAGCATTTCATCTAATTAAATATAGTCACTTCTATCTCCTCTAAACTACACAAACTGGACAGCAAACAAAGGTCATCATCATGCTGATTCTCTTCACTCCAAGTGGTTTTAATCCCTAAGCTTGCTTCTTGTCAACAACATTTTTAGGTAGCTGCACTTGCTCTCTTCCTGTAACCCTCAATAAAATTTCCATCCTGTGGCTATCGCACCATCTCGTGAACTATTTCTTGGCTCTGGTTGTGTTGACGAAGGGCTGTTGAGATGCTTGGCTGTTTAATGTGTGTGTAATGTTCCACTAATGTCTCTGCAGTGGGACTATCTTATTGTCTATTCTTGGCCCAAGGCTAAAGCTCGTAGTCATTGCAGAACGAGATGAGGAGAGCATTCCAAATATTTTGTTGGCTCGTTGGGTACCATGGTGGTCTGGTGTCTGTGAGCTTGTGACACCAAATCCACGAGTGCCAAGTCCTGAATCTGCTACTGACCCTGCAAGTCGTCTTGTATTGGAATGGTTCCGTGCTTTTTCAGATTTTTCTAGATATGCACGATTTGCTATGATATATTATGGGGAATCTAGCTCTGTATAAACCAGCAGCATTTCTACTATGTAATGGGACAAAACAGTAGGCACAAGATCAATACATTTTTATTTTTGCAATCAAAAGAAAAACACATATTTTAGAACCCCCTCCAATCATCTTTTGATCAGTTTGAGAAGCGGTCTCAGTGGTCTTTTAATTATGATTACGCCATTTTTAGCCAAAATCGTTGTCGTTTTCTTGGACATAGTCTCTGCAGAGTGACATCCGTCTGTTTACATGCTGTCCTGCTAGCTTACAGACTTTCCCACCCTTGAGATAACCGATGCAAACAAAAACGGCGAGCAGTATTTGAGCTGTCCAGCCGTTTTTTGAGTCAGACACCAGCTCAGATGAGGACAACGAATACATAAATGGATTCATGTCTGCAAGTGGATGGATCTAAATGAGGCAGAGCAGGGAGCTTGTGACCCACCCATTGTGGCATGACACAGCTACAAGATTTACAAACTGCATTTTTTCTCATTAACAACAATCAGAACAAACATATGCTTAGAAATGCAATTTGAAACTTAAGTTTCTTTTCGTGTGTTTTCAACCATGAGAAAAATGCCACAAGAACATGTTAAAAACTCCAAAAACACGGTTTTCATTGGAGTGGGTCTTTAAGGAGAACAACTACCTCATTATTTGAGGCAAATTGCTTGGCAAGCAGTTTTTAAGGTCATTGGATATGCCCTGTCTACTGCAAAGGCATTCAAACTACTACAGGGAGCAGAGGGCAGGTGTTGACTCAGGTGTTGTTCCTTTTCAAGGTCAAACATGAACACAGTTTAGGATAGAAATACTGCTGATTCAATAGAACTGTTGTGATTTCTTTGCAGACCTCGGACAGTATTTATGTTGAAATAAAGTTTTGCAAGAACACGTCTTGGTGGAAATCCTCCCTCCTCAATTCCTGTCTTATTGTGATGCATCTCTGGTTTCTAAATTGATTAACCCTTTAACACCAGAATTTAAGCTCCAGCGTTTACATTCTCCTGACTTCCTGTAACTCCTCAACTGTTTACACAATTACAGCGGATTATGAAGAGGAGAGAAAGCAGCTTTGTGGTGATACGCAACATTTTACAGAAGAGAAGAGCTTGTACAATGTAAGTCAGGTGACTCAGTTGTGGAGAATAGCAATAATGCTGTATACATTCTTAAAGCTGATATTCAAAGCCACGTGTCTCCATGTCAGAATCAGCTGATTTTAAGTTGACACGTATTGATCAAAGAATTACAGTATGTCCAAAAGCGTTTTTTTAAGCTAAGGTCACGTAACTCCAAATACCGCCATGTGGCTACCTTAAATGGATGTTTTTCAGTGAATTTGGTAGGTGGCCACGCAGTGACATTTGTAATTTGGAGGCGGCAGTCACACCCTGTGCGGTGGCCACTGAAGTTTTAAGAAAAATGTAACATTTAACAGCAACCGGACGTTCTTTCTTTAAAAGTTAACATTAGTCAGAGATCACCCGCGCACATTTTGAGGTCGAGCGTTGGCAGTCCTGTGACATGCGGGGATGATGCCATTATGAAATTGGTCGAACAGCTCACCGGCCGACAGCTGATTGGACAAATTGTAAATGTCTCAGGATTGCAGGCGTCCATATCAAGTACTGTCAGCCGCCCAGTTACCGGGAGTATATATAAAGCAGGCTGTTCTATACGCCTCACAGTCGCCGTCTACACTCACAGCATGAAATCTTGAAAGAAAAAAACCTGGATCTGTTTATTAAATTTGTTCATTTTAAATGTGTTATAAAGAATCGGATCAAACTCAAATTACTCGGAATCATATTGGGGCCCTAAATAGACCTGATCGGGAAATTCCTATTTTGTGACCATAGTATTGTTTAAGTGTCCCTGGAAACAGCTGTGCTGTTAATAGGTTAACATTTGTTTGTTGCTGTTTTTTTTTTTTTTTTTTATCTCTGTAAAATAAACTTTACCATCACAGTGGCCTTGTGGTAGAGTGTTTGCCCCCAAACTGGAAGGTCGTAAGTTCAAGACCAGGCCGAGTTATACTGAAGATTCAAATTATGGTACCCAGTACCTCACTGCTTGACACTCAGTACAAAGGGGTTGGATCACCACTCCCCCAGAGGATGGTTCAAATGAGGAGAAAAAAATTCACACACCTACTTGAGTGACAACTAATGGGACTTTATTTACGATACTTTTCATTTTTTCTCTAAAACTGACAAAAAAATCGAGATTCGGAGAAGAAACTGCTTGTTATAAAAATTGGGCAAAGAAATGTAACTAACTAGAAACACATTTTACTAGAACAAAATGAGTAGAAAATGTGCTCTTCAAATAATTTCTAAAATTAATAGAAAACTTTTATAGTATTTTATATAATTGTTTTTGAACAGATCTAGGGTCCAAAAAGTTTCTCTTCTGCAAAAAGCACTAAAGTCTCTACCAAATGTATGATATCAAACAAATGTGCAGTTACAAGATTTCATAGTTTTTTAATGATATTTACACAAACCTTCTCTGTGTTTCAGCCATCTCTCCACACACACTGATCATTATGTTCTCTTTTTTTTTAATTGGATAGAGTAAGTCATTTGCAAATCAGTTGTATTGAGTTTCCTCAGTTTACTTTAAACTTGAAGACAAATTATTTGAAGTGAAATATATAGCTGCTACTTTGGGAAATACTATATCAACTGTTTATAAAGCCAATGTGACTCAACGGGGGAGTTTCATTTGAGCTATCTAATTACTTAAAGACACACTGATGTGTTTTGTACATTATAGCTAGGAGGGGGTGGTTGACTAAGAGGAAGGAAGAGGAAAGGAAATAGATTTAAGGAAGCGGGGGCAAAGAGGGAGAAAAGGGGAGAGACAGGAACTGTTCTGACCATGATAACCATCAACAAACCAGACAGTCTCTTCGAGCTGGAAACACACATTTGTATATGTTTTTCCCCTCAGGTCATGTAACATGTGGAGAGACTGCAATGTTTTCATAGTAGTATCCATTCAGGCTGCTGCTCCTTGGGGAACCTTCCAGAAGGAATGAACGCTCTTCCTCTGGGAGCCCTGTGTAGGAAGTGCACCTTCCAACTCCATAAAACCGGTCCTCACACCCCCTGTTGCTTTTTCCATTAAGGCAATGCCAGCTATAGAATTTAATCTTCACTCTAATACATTGTAAAGTTGCCTCTTGTTTGGAATCTCCAAGACTTTTACTCTTTAACTTTTGAAGAAAGTGCATGGCATTAACTACCTGTATGGAGGGTTATTTTTAATTCAAATAAAACTCAAGCATTTTTTTTTATAATCTAAAGTGCTGACAATATTAAATGGATTTATTGGATTGCAAGGGCACCGCACCCTCATCGTCCCACGTCTGCAACGCTCGTTTACACTCTGAAAATAACATCTGAAAGAGTGTTTACAGCTGTGCACACCATTTCCAAACTTACTTTTATAGACAAATAGCTAAAGGTTATAGGATTTTAGTATTATATTTATATACTGTCAGTTTCTTTTTCCAAAGATCAAAGTCCAAGGAGACTATGCATCACATTAATGTTTAAAATATGCCTCTTAGGTATAGCAGATGCTTTAGCTTTTCTCAGATTTAATTCATGTTGTGGTAATCATTTACAGCCATATTAAAAAATAAGTAAATCTTGTTTAAATTTACATTTTTAGACTAACTAGGACTGAATTACAGCTTAATACATCCTTAAATGGACAACTTCCAAGTTTACAGTGTTAAAAAATGAACCAAAGATAACATTAGTGAATAACTTGAAGAGGCGATTAAATGTGGTTCATGTCCTCTATCATTTATCTGCTCAGGTAGTCTTAAGAAGGATGCTGAGCAACTTGAAACTCTGCGAACTTTTCCAGTCAGCTGCCGAGGCATTCACTGAGGGCATAAGCTTTACAGTGTGTCTGGGGTCCGATGCAGGGTCTGCTTCCGTTTGACATGCCCATAACGGCTAACTAGGAAACCGTCCAGATGGCATTCTCATTAGATGTTCCAATCATCTCAACTGTCGTCTTACAATGTGTAGGAGTAATTGCTTTACCCTTAGTTGCTCTCAGATGGCTGTTTTTCCCACCCTTTTGCTAAAGGAGAACCCAGTCAACTTGAGGAAGAAGCCCATCTATTCCACCTGTATCCATTTTCTCATTTATTTATTCACAACCAATAGTTTTATGACTATAGGTTAAAGTAGCGTAACATACAGTATTTATTTCTAACTTTTTTTTAAAGCATTCTTCCTAAGATTGAATTTTGGTCAGTAAACAAACGCCTTGTTTCCACTGAGCGATCCAGACCAGACCGGTCAGCTCCTGGCCGGTTTAGAATGATCCAGACTCTTCAAGTGAGGGTTTCCATTGAGTGTCGGACCATCAAGGTGCATGCAGAGTGTAGACCAATGTGCGTCATAATAGTGCAACTACAGTGAAAGAGAATGGCAACAATGGAGGTCTTTTGTCAGCTCTTTTTTTTAAATATATATTTCGGGTAATGGTATTTCGTACAAAGTGTTAATCAGTAGTTATATGATTATATTATATGCCATTTATAATTAAGAAATGTCTTTAGGCAACATTTTAGATTCCAAAATGCAATCCTTGTTGAAATTATTTTGGGCCAAACGTTAAAATAATAAAACAAAACTTGGCATTGCTTATTGTTTTTCAATTGCTTTTTTTATAAAAAAAAGGTGCTTTTAATAACTTTTGGGATGATACATAACATAATTATAGAATTAAATTGAAAATAAATGCTGAAAAGATGTTTTGTTTTTTTGTTTTTTTTGCAGGAGTTTATGGTAGGGGAATTTTTTGTTAGGAATATTTTTGTGAAACTTATGTTTGGTTATTCAAACTATTAAACAGCTATGTCGATTTTTTTTGTAACATGAGTCTCAGAGAAAAGAATACAGAAAGGAAAGAAAACCTTGTTAATATGCTAACAAGCTAACACAAACCTGGCTGTATTGATGTGATCAGGGACTGTTTTTCTTGGTAATAAAAGCTCCTCTTTGTTGCCCCATCTCTCTGGAATCCCTCATACTTAACCCCCTTCCCCCATTTTTTAAACAAGGGACCTTTAATTTGGTAAAAAGGAAGCAATGAATTGTAGAGTGTATGTTTCCTCTGGCTTCCATGAAAGTATAGGCCTCTTTCTCTACTCTGTCTCCAAAGTCTCCAAACCCAATGGGTAACATATGTTGATTTAGGCAAGGCAAGTTTATTTGTATTGAACAATTCATACTCCCAAGTAATTCACAGAGCTTTACGAAAAAAAAAAAAAAAAACACAAGGAGCATGGACAAGAATCCCAAATCAAGACAACAAAATACAAAATAAATCACAAGTAAAGCAGAAGAATTAAATCTTTAAAATCAATAAAGACAATTAAAATCTCTTTAAAACTAGATTAAAGAGAAGAGTACTGGGGAAAGACTTCCAGCTGTCATACATTAACCTGAAGTGGGCATTTCTCAGTCTGGACTTGAACATTGTCAGAGCGGAAATTTGTCTAATATCGTCAGGAAGACTGCTCCAGATTTGAGCTTCATAAAACTGAAAATCTCCTCACTCTGAGCGCCAACAGAAAGCCTGATCCTGAGCCTCTCTGAGGTGGTTCATATGGCACCAACATGTTAGAGTTGTACTTTGGTGCTAAACCATAGAGAGAGACTTGGACGCAAATCTGGTTGGTTTAATGTTTAATTCTCTGATCGACAGGAAGCCAGTTCAAAGAGCAGAGTACAGGACTGATGTGGTTGTACCTCCTGGTTTTAGTCAGAATCTAAGTAGCAGCATTCCAAGTGATCTTACAGCACATTTACTGATTCCAGTGAGCAGACCATTACAGTAGCCTGACCTGCTGGAGATAAATGTCTGAATAAGTTGTTTAGGTGTTATATATTTGTATATTTGTAATTCTTGGAATGTTTTTAGATGCGAAAACCTGATAGTATGATTGTTGAAGTTAAAATCTATTTCCTGGATTAGTCCTAGACTCCTTGGTAACTAAAATATTAGTACTTAGTACCTTCGTGAAGGTCTAAAGCACCTTAAATCACAATCCCATTTGCCCATAAAAGTAATGGGAGCCAACCTATAACCACCAGGAGCAATGTGGGGACTTTGATACACGAGTAGGGTAGACAGAACCTGGAATCAAACATGTGACCATCCAAGCTGCTAGAAAAATTACAACAGGACCTTGCTTGCAACTTGTTTAAAAAATATGACCCAAAAAGTCCACTGGCTGTATCTTGATCATTGACTGTATAAGGAAGAACTGTGTTGAGCACAGCACCCTCCTTCTGGGGTCCAAATAGGAAGTACCAGTGGATTGCAAGAAGCCCAAAGACTTCCATTGAGAAATTGACAGTTATTTCTCAGTCATTTTTTATGTCAGAATAATCATTCTTCCTCTGGTGCTTTCTGCATAACATCTTCTTTCTAATACTATTTTTTTTAAAGATTTTTTTTCACTTATCGCATGTTATTCTAGTTATAAATTGACCAATCAGATGTGATGTGGGTCTGACGTTGAACATCTGGGACGTTTGATTGACAGATTTCAGGTAGCCAATGGCAGCAGACTTCATCAATGCGGTCTGTGAAGGCCTTTGTGAAGGCCTTTTAACATCTACTTTACAATTCAACAATGTACCAAGCATTGTCTGTACTGTTGTTTTCCTGGATGGAATGTACCGATGCAGCAGTTTATAAAACAACAAGAGGCGCATGCTGCCGCCATTTTTAGATGCGGATTCACTGTGAAGAAGTAGATTTCCAGACTGAGGTTATGTGCTTCGGACTTTTAAAAAAAAATTCACTAATTTGATTGTAGCTTATAAATTTGCGTATCATACGGAATGGTACAGCTCCTCCATAAAATCACCAACCAAAGGTTATTCTTTGCTGCACCTTTCAAGCTTGCAGCCTGAATTAGATGCAGCCATTTACTTCAAAGATGAGCAAATGCTGTGACAAACTTGAATGGATCTTGTCATATCTTCAAACAGGAAAAAAGATCCAGCTGTTCACTTATTAGAATTTTATTTATTTTAAATACCGCTGAACGGGCTTCTCACTTGCATCTGATGAAACTGTAAAGGGACGAGCTGCGAGGCGCGCTTTTTAATTGACAAAAAAGAAATAAGTGTAAATAAATACAAAATGACGTTTGCAGAATCAAATGTTCCAATGGTTCTCCCTCAAAGGCTTGAACAAAGGCTTTCACAATTCTCCCGAGCCAGCGTTATTAAAGTGGAAGGTGTTTACAGGGACCCAGCTCATTGTGGGAAAAGTCATATCGACCAGAGTCGTCTGACTGGATTATTAAAGAAGTTGGTGCCTCAGAACCAGAGAGGGCCTGGCCAAGCACTTCTTTAAAGGGTTTAAAGGGCAGGTAGATCTAAGTCAACATTGACCCGCTTTATTATTTCTTTTAATTCATGTAATTCAGGTGCGGAGAAGAAAGAGACTATTATAACTGATAGAATAATGAGGGGTGAAGAAACTCCAGGTTATCAGTTCTGCTAAAGGGGTTTGGGCAAATAAAAAATCTTACACTTGCCCCTGGAGTTTTTTCTTATCTAAGCTCCCTTCGAGAATGGGGAATATGCAGCAGCTTCTCTGGGTTTCCATCAGCTTTGTTTTGTCTTTCCTCTGAGATAATGCTTTGTGTATCTCAGCCTTGGCGCCAAGCACAAAGTGATGACGCAAAAACATGAACAGGTTGCAGGTGAACAGTTTCATTCCTGACTAGAGAAGTCCATTGCTGTGTTCTTGTGTTTAATGGTTAAAGTAGTTCCTTGTCTGTCAAGAAGCAGAAGTCAATTGGTCACATATTGAGCTTAGCTCAACAAGTCGAATATCAGTGTAACTTTAGGTTAAAACAGAGAAACGCTACACAATCCTACTGTAAATGCAATCAAAGCCTAGTCCAAAAATCAAATTAAAATGCTGTTAAATTAAGTTAATTCTGTGTTGTGCATTAAAGAAGCTACAACATTTTTGCAACTTAAATTTTATTTACCTCAACATGCAATAAATTATTCAAATCAAACAGAACATTAATATTTCAAGTTTTTGCTCTACAGCTTCTTTTGCAATCTGACTTTGTTGTAGTTGAATGATTTGTCTTCACACCTTAAATTATCTTATTTCTAAAACCTCCTGAAGAAAAGGATGTTCCAGATTTTCACCTGTCAGATACGGATCCTGGCCGAAATCTCTGCATTTGCCTGTGAGTTTGGGGATGTGTCTGGGAGTGGATAGTTTATCAGAGGAGACGTGTCAATTAGCTGTAGGGTACGGAAGGCCGAGACAAAGGTCAAAGTCAGGCTGCAGGGCATTCATCAGCTGTCACCAACTATAAAAACGAACTGCGCTCTTGTTCATGTGTGTTTGCATCATGAGGGCCTCATTGTGGGTCTTCTGAGTAGAAACTGTGGACAAACAGTTTGTTGTGTGTGATGACACAGCAGCAAAACCGACTGGTTTGTTAAAACAAATTGTCATCCTTAAAATAGACTCTTTTGTCTTTCAGTTTGAGCTTTTATTCCCAAATGTTCATGTATGCAAGACATTATTTTAGTTTGTGCGATTAAACAAATGACCCACATTTTTATCATCCCAGATTAAAAGGTAAGAATGCTGACAGAAACATCAATAGATGCAGGAAAAGTCATATCCCTTTAACATTGACGGGTTGGAAGTTTTTTAAAGTTCTGTTATATTACAGTGTGTCCGGTGTTCTGAAAATCTTTGAAAAGTATCATTATCCATACATTAACATAAACGACCCTGTGATCATTGGTTTGAATCCTTGTTAACCTCTCACAGCTTCCATTTTACCTCCCAAAGATCTATTGTTTGCACATGTTTGTGCTCAGTAATAAGAGAAGTGTGATCACAGAGGACATCGTTTGCTCCCTTCATTAGACTTCATTAGACTTTACTCTATTATAAATATTGGACCGTGGCAATGAGGCCTTTCCACACATACACACTTAAAAAAAATACTGTCTAACATGTGACTCTTCGACTGGGCATTCCCCTTCTATTTAGCAAAAGCTTTTTCACACTGTCACAGATTTAGATTCTGATCACGCTTTGACACATTTTCACATTTTGGTAATAAAAACAAAGGCTTTTATGGATTATTTCACCCAGATTTGTTGAACATATTTCTTGAAAAAGTTGATGCAGATTTTGGCTGTTTTTTTCATCAGTTCCAGACGGTGTTTCACACACAGCAGCCACATGTGTTAGCCACCTTACACCATCACAGTCTGACAGGTAGATCCACGACTAGGCAATTGTGTTTCCTTAAGGACTCACGTCAGAAGTGAACAAATGATAAAGAGATGTGTGTGGACAACCAGTATGACTATTCTAGAACTGTTGCGTCATTTCCATGTGGTTGTCTTATGTCATTATCTTTAGGTGTGCTCTCGTAGGCACAAAGACTATATTTCTTAAATACCCACTCCAAATAAAATCTTTTTTTTTTTTTTTTTCTTTGGTGTTTTGACATGTTCTTGTAGCGTTTTTCTGATGATGGAGGACATATATAGATAATTTAAGATTAAAACTGTGTTTTTAAGGATTTCTTTATTCAAATCGTGATAGATCGGGAGCAGACGAAAAAAGTCGGGTTTGTGATGCAGCAACTGACATGGGGGAGGCAAAGTCTGCCTTCTCAGCTGCAATTCTGATTCATCCACTTGCAGACAAATACATCTTAATTTTCTTCGTCTGAGCTGGTATTTGGCTCAAAGCTGTCCAGCTGGATATCTCCGATATTGGTTGCCATTTTTTTTTTTTTTTTTTGCTACGCTAATATTAGCTTGGGCTTGTGAGATGCCATAAGCTAGGGGGAGGGAATGTAAACAAGTGGCTGATGGGACACCAACAGTTCCGCCCACAACCCAGAGGCAAATTTCTAATGAGCTCCTGTTGTGCTGCAAAACTGTTTTAAAAATAACACAGGCTTTTTGATTTTAGCTAAAAGCTCCATAATCATAATTAAAAGACCACTGGGAACTATTTTACAACAGAAAAAATATGCAGCTTAAATCTGAAAATCACTGAATAATCTTTTATTGACCTTTAAAAATTACAAACTTATTTTTTATTTCAGACAAATTACTTAAAAATGTTTTTTTCCCTGTTGCTCTCCTTACAAATTTAACACAAATCAGGAAGTACCACTTGTTGACGTTCCATCAACAAGTGGTTTAAATTGCTTTTTATTTTTTATTTTAACAAGTCTTGGGGATTCAATGTTTTTATGGATATATTTTCTTAAATATATTTTTAAAAAAAGTTATTTTGATTCTATATTAACTCAAGTTTATGTGTTTTGTTTGGCGGGTTGATGGACAAAGCACAGCTTGGTGTGTACTGTTGGAAAGTCTGATTCCTGAATGATAAATCAACTGAATTTCTTTTTTGAAAGTAATATTGAAAACCATTTTTCCTTAAGGCCTTAGCCTTAAAATAATGTTTTCTCAACCAGATGGTTATTGACTATGACACTATACTAGCCTGTTTTAAACCTTCCCCTGCCAACAAATCTTAAAGGAGCCTTAACTTGATAAGCTGCGTTTGCTCTCCTCTTTTAATTATTTCAATAGTCCATATTTCTCAGCACATCTTTGTTGTAAACAAGAACCACTGGAAACCACACCCTCTATTTTTAACAGACGTTGTGGACAGAAGTACACGGACAGATGTGTGCTGGTCAGAACAGGAATTTGCGAGTACAAACCTCCGTTTCCTCACTCGCTCATGTAAAAACACACATAATCCAAAAAATGTGCGGCCACGGATTCATTTTCCCATTTCTAGACTGCGCACACACACACATGCAGATCCTTATGCAGCTTTGTGCTGAGCTGGTGCTGCGCTTGCTGGTGGAGGAAGAAGAAGGTTTAACTCGAACAAAGGCGGCCACGGACTAGCAAGAGGAAGAGCCTGTCGTGTGTTTGCATTTGTGTGTGCGTGAACAGAGTTGGGCGCAACACAAAAACTAGCGGCCAAAATAAACACACAACTAACTTACTTCTGAACCTTCAACCTTTTACTGCCGTTTATGTTCTGAGTTAGAGGTAAATCTTTTTGTGGTTGATGCATTACTGTCCAATCTTTACGGCAGTTTGTGTTTTTCTGCAAAAAACTAAAACCCGTTTGTTTATTTCTAACAGTCTGTGAGGAGAACGAGGAGTTTTTCCTGAATTCAGGGATCTTTTCCGTTTGTGGGGCACGTGTGTGTGTCTTATTCAGTTTGTGTGTGCGTGTGTTTATTGCTGTGTGTTTGGGAGAAAGTGTTTATGCACTCAAATTGGTTTTCCCATTTAAAAGCACAGACTCACATGCTGATAGTTAGACAGTCTGGTTCTGCCGCTTTGTGTTTGCCTCGCTGTTTCTCATCAGCCGACATCAATTCAAATCAGTGGATATTTACATTTAAGCTCTTCTTGATTCTTGTCTCCGCTGGTTCTTTTCTATGTTGTTTCATGTATCTTTGGTTTACTGTCTTGCTAAAAGCCACTGCTGTACACACTTATGTAATGCGGCTGGGTCTTGAACTCATCTCTTTTCACCACTTTCTCTTCCCTGTAAAGAGTTTACTCGTGTAAACGGAAATTTCAAGTGAGTGAATCATAGTTTTGTACTTAAAGTTTTTCTCAACAGTACAAGAAAAAGGAAGTAATTGCACATTGAAATAGCCCCCTAATAGTCTTAAAGAGCAAACTTAATTTACAACAAAGAAAATAGGGTTGTTGGGGATAAAGTGAGCATTAATAGTCAACTTGAATATATATATATATATATATATATATATATATACTGTACCTATTAGTCAGTTGGTTTCATTCATAAATTGTGCTACATTTGTATTTAACATGCATTTGTTTTCACATTAGGCCTCATAACAAAGTTTTTTTTTATCTAAAATGTTTTATGCTAAAATGGCCTTGTTTTACTGCTGACCTTTGTCATTTGTAAAATATTAGTTTGTTAGCTGAAAAAAAAAATTCAGTAGTTTGTGAATGAAAGATACCTGTTTATGCTAGTTCAAGTCTGGTGTCACAATGGTGTTGGACTGACACCTGTTCTGCAACCAGGATTTGTTGGTAATTGTAGTTTTTGTTGTTCTAGCACCTAAAGGTTGACCTACAAGCCTTTTAATCACCAAACTCTGAAATTGTCTCTAATAACTTTCAATGTGTTGAAGCAAATATCTTCATCCTAGAGGATTGAGTTTGAGTCTTAACTCTGGTAAATGGTATTATCTCTGTTTTCAGAATTATATGTCATTTTGCTTTGAGATTTCCAATTCAGATGAAAACTGTTCAAAGGCACCTTCTCCACACTTGGACTTAAATGCGTAAAATGAATTGGAAATCCAAAAGTCTTAAACTTATTACTGATGGCCTTCAAATTTCTGATTATTTCCAGAGTGCTTAAAGTCAGATTGAGCAAAAAAATAGTTTGGCGAAATTTTGGTTTTCTTCATTCCAAGAGTTGGGCTCACTTTTATCTTACAAATGCTTTGATTACACAGATGTACAAAAATGTTATTGAAATTCTAAAAAACAAAAATACAATTCAAAAGCATGGCAACGGATGTGAACAATACTTAGATTTACAGCAGATGCATTCAAATTTCTGCCACGGCACTAGCACTCATCATCATCTATCAAAGGAGACGTCGGAGCAGCGAGCTACGGATGAAGTGATTTTGGGAAATTGAAGTTTTTTGAAGGAAGTTTTCTGGCTGCCAGTTTACAGGTGATTGCACATTTATTTGCAACAGAAAACATAATAGTCTTACAGTATACAGGTATAGCCTTAAGCTTCAGGGAACTAAGAATTTTTGGTTCAGTGAGCAGACTGCCTCATAAAGGAGGCAGATGTTGAAAGAAGCTTTGCCATCACTGAAGGAAACTCTTTATGTCTGTGTCAGTAAATCATAGGAGAGCCTCTCCTGTTAATTTTATTCCGGAGTCGGCTCACAATAAATTCATCTCACTAGATTGGGGCAGATTTCTAACTTAAAGCCTGTGTTGAAGTTCTGTAAGGTTTCTGGGACTTCACCTCTCCTCTCTCAGTAAATAGCCTCTGCGTCAGTAATGTAGATCTTATTTACACTAAGGCGTGGATGTTCTCCAGGGAGCCTTCTCAATACCTACTTCTACGGTGATTTATTTTGCAGCTGCAAAACCTCAGATCAAACAACATTACATGAGTTTACAGTCTTTTTCTTCGTTTCAGCCACATGTGGATGAATGGCCCCCTCTGGCCAGATAGCATAACAAAATCAAACATGAGAAGGATGTTCACCAAACACCCAGACCATTGTGAGCGAGCTTTTGTGGGGATGGGGGAGGATTGTTTAACATATTCCATGTTGCCTCATGCTACTCTGGAAGTGGCTCAGACACATTTTTGGAATCACTGAGGTTAAGATAGCTGAGGTGTAATTATACATTTGGGAGTTTGTGAAATCACCAAATTGAGCATTCCTGCATAGTGTTTCTTGTGGTCAACCACACTCGCACACATTTATATTCCTTTGGAAAACTTTGTCACTTTTGTTCCATTTTTTACTGCTGGCTTCCAGCAAGAGGAACACTTCAAAGCAATCTGAGTGTAAAAGACAAATGTTGCAGTCCACTAAACACAAAGGTGTTGTATATTGCTGATAAGGTTGCCAACCGGTGATTTTTTTTTAAATTCAGACGGACTTGCACACAACCTTTTAAGCGTCCTGTCAATATTTGATGTGCAAAGATCAAAGGCTGCATCGACTCTTAAATGTGTACAGACAGACGTAATTAAATGGGAGCATCCCAATGAGACCAGTGCTCACCGACTCCATCAATCACAGCCAATCTGTTGCAACCGCTGGAATGTCTGGAGGGAGTACGCATGCTAACATTTAGTGAAATCAGCAGCGCTGGGTGTGTTTGTTTGTTCCTCTTAACAAAATATTTGTTTGATCAACATCAACATAAAAACTTGTTTGTGTGTGTGTGTGTGTGCATGTAGAAGTTAGAATTCCAAGTATTTGGATATGTCGTAATGACTTAAATGTCTTTTGTAAGTCGCATTTAATACACTTACCAAAAAAAAAAAAAAACAATGTGTGCTATTTTGTTGGGATTTTCAGTCTTTTGTAATTTAAGAAATCAACAGTTGCTGTTTTTTATTCTCTTTTTAATGTGCCTCCCATTAAAGCTCATATCTGTTAGAGATGAATAAAGTAAGGAGAACATCATGAGTTTGTGGTCTGTTTGGACCACTGATTTTCCCTCAATGTACACCACTCTAAAGGCAGCAACAACTGTATATTGCATTTTTCTCTTTCTTTAAGGATCAAATGGAATCACACTCCCTCCTCACATTTATGCACCAATGGAGATAAAGATGATATTACTTACATTTCAAGAAGACCATAACCTCTCCCTTTTAGCACTTAGGTGGAATAGTATTTTGGTTAATTGATTTGGTTTATTTCAATAATTCATTTTAGACAATACAAGAAAAAAATGATATAATCAAACTCACTACAGAAATAATGAAATGCTTTGATTAAAAAAAAAAACAAAATATATACACAAGTGACATTTGATTCATTAAATATAGTGATTATTTACTAAAAACAAGTAGAGCTTGATCATAAAACTTTTTTTTTCAACAAAAAACTTCCAAAAAACTAGAGACTCTTATTTAACTGACTATGAATTAAAAACACACACTTAAGAACATTTCTAAATTATTTATGACAGTAAATTAAACTTTTTTTTGCTTAGTTGCTTGACATGTGAAAATCTAAGCAGAAAGGAAAAAGTTTAAGTAACTAATCTACTATATTCAATTGTTAGCATTTTTCCTTAAAGCTAAAGAGCCCCAATAAAGGAATAAACAGGTTAGGTTGCAGACCCCTAGTATAGATGGTTGCAGAGTTATGGTACGTTGTGTGTCATTTAGGCGATGCCGGGGGCAGGTTTGTCAAGGGTTAAAATCGAAAATACATTTGATTAATTAGATATAGTGAATATTTACCTTAGGATGGTAGAGCTTGATTTATTCAAATCACATTTCATATTGCAAATGTATTATTTGAATCTATCCACAATTCAAAAGTAGTTTATCCACTAAAATCTTTTTCTTTTGACGAAAAACTTAAAATAAATACTGATATAAACTGAAATTTTTACTAGCCCTTTAACACCGGAGCTTTAGCTCCCATGTTGATTTCCTTTGATTTCTTGTGGCACTTCTTAAGTCTGTATCAAATCAAATCAAACTTTAATTATAAAAAAAGTGCCTCTCATATTTTCACTGCTCTTAAAGCGCTTTACAATTAAAAACAAAGATGCTTGGTACAATAAAAACCCAACCAACACTCTACCCTCCCATAAATTTGCACATACATCCCATGACCCCACAAACAATGAATACTTGTAAATGGGAACTTCTAAATAAAATTTATGGCTCATGGTTGAAAAGTTATCGTATGTCAAAAAATGTGTGTTTAGGCGTTGCCGGCAACGACTAGGTGTTAAAGGGTTAACAATAAAATCACTTTTTAGCATTAAAAAAAACTGCTAGATAATACTTTAAAGGAGTAAATATTATCAATATTGATCTTAGAAGTAAATATGAATTCATTATCAATTTTTTTGCTATTATTTCTTTTTTTAACTTTTACAAATTTTAAAAATTTGACAGATAATATAGTCAACAGCTGTTTCTTATTAAAAAATAAAATCTCATCACAGGAGGCAAATTCAATGCCCAAAGAAACCGTGATGAGATCCAGCGACCATATGGCCACACCCCCAACACGTGGGACTAAACTGTCCTCCAAGATGACAGCTCTCGCTCCCAAAGAAGGAAGTTTACCAGAGACTACCTCCAAACATTTGGAGTAGAGAAGATGAAATAGTCTGCTGGCAGTCCTGACCTTAACCTCATTGAATTCTTGTGAAACCAGCTGTTGGTGCTGGAGAGACCAGGTTTGTTGGTGCTGAAAAGGATATTTCAATACACTATTAAGGCTAGTTAATAACTTGCTAAATTGTAAATATGTCAATGTAAAGTCTGATGGATCAAAAATTGACCATTTCTCAAACTACCACATGCCCTGCTATTGCTCATCCGAAAAATCCATGTTCCTTACAAATGTGGGAGTCATCCTGAAGGATGCTCACAAATTTAGTTTCTCCAATTCCTTACACGGCCTTTTTATTAGCATCTACGCTTTGTTCCATAAAATAATTTGTTCCGGTTAATAGATGCATATAAACAGGCATTTGGGGGCAACAGATGGTAGTAAGTGTGCAGGAGACACAAGGGGACCCGAAAGGGTTAAATAGGGAAACTCTGGAGCCAGGGAGGTTGACCCAGACATGACCTGCCTATGAGAACATGGTTCAACTCCTCTGCCTCTTTTTTCTCACTCACTCACACACGTGCACACACACACACAAATAAAGAGCTCATCCTGAAACGATGAAGAGATAAAATGGGTTGGCATGCCTTGTTTTTATTGCGCGAGTTGAAATACAATGTCTTGTACAAATAATCTGACAAAATAAAAGCTGACCTGACCTTGCGTTTTATAAATTGCAAATGAGAGATACAAATTTTACAGTCAGCAGAAAATAGTAAAGTAAAACCATCTCCATATTCAGAATCTTTCCACTTTAATCATTTTCAAGTCTGACAGCAGAGCCTGTTTATTTTATGATTTTTTTTTTTACTCCATTCTTTCAGGATAATCTTGGTTATAGGACTTTATGCTTCCAATTACTGCTCCAGTTTTTTTTTTTTTTTTTTTCTCTGCAAGCTTGACCTCTAGCTCACTCTTTGGCATTTAACCAATCAGATACAAACTCATCGCTGGTTTAGGACCACATTGACCATGAACGGGCTGAAATGGAGCTTATTCATCATCATTACCAGCAGCCATTAACATGGATTGTGCATTAGATTGGGAACAAAAAGCAGAGTGGGTGGCTGAGTAGAAGCATGCTTGTGATTATGGACATTTATGTGGAAATCTGTGTCAGAGTCAAAATCATTTCCATAGTTCTGTGTTCAAGGGTCAGAATGTCATGTGTGTGTGTATTTTTAGTGTATTAAATAGTGTGTGTATTTTTAGTGTATTAAATACTTTGTTGCCTGATATATATATAGTATATTGTTGTTTCTTAATGATTTTTTTATATACAAACCTACCGATCACCGTGTATTAATCCTAGACATTTTGTGTTGGTGTTGCCATGGTTACCCTTGTTGTCAAAATCCACTTTTGTCTCTTTAAAGACCTACCCCAATCAAAATTGGATTTTGGGTTTTTTAACATGTTTTCTTGCATTTTTCTCATGATGGAGAACCTGCATAAAAGAATTTAAGATTTTTTTTTTTTTACTTCTTTGGAGTGGGACTGAATCTCTGAATTCAGGCTGAAATTTTATCTGAAATAGGTTATCTAGTCAAAAAATATTCAGAAAATTAACATAATAGGTTATTTTGTTTTTTCATCTGACAATTTTGGCAACTAATTTTAAGAAAGTGCTTTTTTTTCTCACAAAAATTTGAATTTTCTTACTGTCTGATATAATAAATTTCTGTGCCAGTACAAGATATAGGAAATATAAAGTTGACACATTCATACCTTTAAGTGCAAACAAATTAACAGTCAGTATGCTAAAAATAACTTTCTGCTACTTCCAAGACTTTCCTCTGATAAACTATAAACATAGATCAAGTTCATAAAATGTTTTCCAAGATCCAGACACCTCCTGTTTTGGTTTTTTATTTTTGATTCTGTTCTGTCCAATTCTGTTTAGCTTGCTTCTCCGGTGGTCCTTCTGGCTTTATATGAACTGCATGTCTCAGTTTACGTTTGCTGTGTGAATGATAAGGTTATGTGTGTTCATGTTTGCTTAAGATGAACTGATGGACCTTGTTAGGATAACCATCACACACACACACAGTCAGGATCAGGCTGTCCGTTTTGTTGCTGTTTTTGAAAAGATTGTCACCCCTCTGCCCAAATGGCTTATCTCTAAAACAATTCAATCATAAACACACGTATTGTAAACACACAAATAATTAAAGGTAAGCCAGATCAGTGCAATATATTATTGTATTAAAGACCCACTCTAATGAAAATGATCTTTTTTAGCATTTTTCAAGAGGACATATATATATATAAATTAGGAAATAAATCTTAAAATTCCATTAAAGTGTTTTTCTTCGACTCAGATTAGATATATGTACATTTTAGTTTTCCTCGCCTGAGCTGGTATTAGGATGAAAACTGGGCAATTTTTGTTGCACTGCTTTGATTGAGTTCGCCCTCAACCTAGAGGCAAATTTCTGATGAACTACTGCTGCTTTGCAGAAAATTTCTCCTAGAAAATGAGACAGCTTTTTTTTATTTTGTCTCAACAAAGACAGCATAATCATAATTCAAAGGGTACTGGGAACGCTTTGAAAATAGATTAAAAGATGATTGGAGGGGGACTTTAAAATAAATGTTTTAATGACCAAAGATTAACATTTGGTTTCTTTAAAAGTTTTGTTTGTAACCATTCATACTAAACTTTTTTTTTCTATAGAGTATTTACCAAAATCAAAAAATAAACGCACTTAGTGGAGATTTAATTTATATTTTTTTATCCCACATCATTAGAGTAGTAGGAGTAGTCATTTATTCAAAAAGATTGTCTAACCTTTACTAGTGCTTTCATGCAATACATTTTTTGTATGATTAATTAATTGTGGCCTGTAATGAAATAATTAATTACAAATAATTAATTAATTAATAACTAATAAATCTATTTTTATCTCAATATTTTTAACTTATTAATTGCTGTAAAGACCCTTAATGGCAGATATCATCATGTATGTTCGTGATGTTGTGGCAAAGTAAAATATCATGTTAAAACAAGAAAAAAAAATAGCTTTAGGAAGTTTCTTAAAAGTGGATTTTTTTTTTTTTAACACACACATCAGGTCCAGAGTGCTCAATTTAGCACATAAAAACAATGTGGAGCCTTTTTTCTAGCAATCCAGAAAATAATGACCAAAAATGTATTAACCCCATAATCCATGTTGACATACCTTATTCCACAGTTTAATGTAACCGTTACACAATAGATAATAGTTGTGCTGTTATAAGCTACTTTGTGATAGTTCTGTGAAGAGTTACGAAGTCACACACTAATGACGACACAGCAGCGCTTGCCTCACACATGTCAGTGTCAATTTCAGCCGAGTTTAAATAAAACGCTTGTTTTTATATCTGTGAGCACAACAATGGATAGAGATTAAAAATGAGAATAATGCAGTTAAAAAACAAACGCATTAATCTGTAATTATTTCATCATGATTAATGCAATAATTTGACATCACTAATCTTAACACGCTTGATATCTTTGATTTTTGAGAAATCCCACTGATGATAAGAAAAACTTCAATTCCCATTAGCTGTTTAACAAATAGAATTTCCCGTTGTGGTCTTCCACTTCTTGGACCAGTCGATGTCCTTTCATTTATTCTGTGGCTTCTCCAAATTCACCTCTCTCCCTTTCTACCACTCCTCCTTTGCTTCATCCAAGAGCCAACCCTGATTTGAAGACATTATTCTGCATGCACAACATAAACCTGTCATCACACAGTGTCATTACTTTGTCATACCATGTTGTAATGGCTTTCTTTCCTTTATTTTTACTGCAGGTTTCTCTTTTCTTTGTAATTCTCTGCTTCCACTCTACCTTCTCCCCCCCTCCCATCTTGATTCAAGTCATTGAACTTTCCATTCATTGATCTCACATTCAGATTTCCCTTTGTCTTTTATCACATCCTTCCCTTCCTAAAGGTTGCTGTTTTTTCTCTCACGCACATTTGGCATCTTCTCTTTTCTTTCGGCTGATTCTTTCTGTCCCGAAGTGCCTCGCACATGTTCAACTTGGCTCCATGCTCAGAGAGCTGGAGCAAACCTGGAGCGCAAAGCACTTCGTGTAAAAGCCTGACATGTTTCCAGCATAAATCGCCACTATATTTAGAGAGTTTCTACACTTTGTCAGAGTAGTAATTTTTATTTTGTCTTATCAGAACATTAGTTTTCACTTTTTTTTTAATTTGTGCATTGTTTTACTCCAGTTTTTTTTCTTGTTCCCTTTGTTTGTTTTGCCTCCCATTCTTATCGATGTGTTTTATCCATGGTAACTTCTTCAGTAATGCGTTTACTCTGCTTCTGCCTCTACAGACGGTTTTTAATTATCAGAGCAGCAGGTAGTTGTCCATCTCTCTGTCCCTCCCTCATCCTTTCATCCCTCTCCCAAACCGGGAAGCTCATCCTTGCGTGCATTTCTTGGTGGAAACACGGAGAGTCCCGCTGATGTTCCCACCCTGATAGCCAGGTGTCCCGCTGTCAGACTCGCATAAACACACTCACTCCACTTCAAAACTTGAAAGAGATTGAAATTGACAAATTCTTTCAATTATAACGAGGACTCCTCCCTTTTTTGAGACCCACAGGTGACAGTTGATGCTTTTGAAATGGAGCCAATGAGGTCATCTGGCCTTTGCTGGTCCTCTTTCCCTGACCATCTATCTACCCTCGTTCTCCATAAATAACACACACACACCCACCCCCACACACACACACGAGTGTCCACAGAGAGTAGAAGCAGCTGAGATGAATGTGGGAGAGAAATGCAGTGAGAGAAGCAGCTGGAGAATGGAGACCTGATAAGAGAGGGCACGACTGGGATGTCAACCGATAAAACAAGTGAACGGGAAGAGATGTTGAAAGTGTCTGAGGTCATTTTGTCATAATTTATTTCATGCAGTATCAGCTTGAACCACATTTTACCTCCATTTAAAAACTCATTCTTTTCGGTTGTGTTGGGGAATTTGGTCCTTGGTTCTACAAAGTCATAAGTCGTTAAGAGTTTTAAAAATTTAAATAAAGATAACATACCTAATCAGAAGTGGTGACCTAAATAAATAGGTAACTTGATTCTTATATTTATTGTTTTAAAATGTCAAATAAATTTGTCTGTAAACATTGAAAAGTTTGTCATTTTTAATGTCATATCAGAGAAATAATTTCAGAGAATTTTTAAAGAAGACATCAATATTGGACAGAAAGTGGGAGATTATAAGTCACTAATTCTGTAAATTGTCCCTCGTAAAAATATGAGAGGGTCAGTAATGTTCATCATAGATCCTCTTGAACTTTGAGAGACAGAATGTGTCTGGAACTGGTGGTGTGGGACCCAATAAGTAGGAGACCAGTTACAAACTTAAACATTTAATAAATAGGCTTAAACATGAAAAAAAAAATTAAAAAAAACAGAGAATAAAAAAAAAAAAACCAACAAAGTTAATGACCTGACAAGGATGCACTGAGAACCAGATACATAAATACACTTAAGACAATTAACTCAAATGAAGACAGCTGTGAATCATGATAAACCAGAAACTGGTGTGACTGAAAAAGACCAAAAGCAAAATTGTTAAAATTCTGTTTCCTCCTAAGTTTTTCCTGTTTTGTTTTTTTCTTAGTGTTTTTACATAGACGTAAACAGTTTCCACTGACAACTCACAGTTATTAAGAACCATAATGCTGCGTTCACACCGGCCTTGTACAGTATGTTTTTGAATGTAAGCAGTTTCATGAACGCTTATTCACCCGGTGGTGTTCACACCAGACTGATTGTGGCAGGAAAGTCATTCTTCTGTTACCTACAATAGAGACTCGGAGCAAAAAGTCAAAGTGTGGGCTTGTTTACAACGGTTGGCACCTTCATGTTTTAAAAAAAAGATGGTACCCACACCTCCAAATGTGAGTCCTTTGATTGTTCATAGTGATGTGTTGCCGCAATTAAAGTCCCCCATAACAATTTTTTAAATAAAAAAAAAAAAAAAAACGTTTTTGGTGGTGTTTTAATTATGATTAAGAAGTTTTTAACCAAACCCCACAACCTAAATGTCTTAAAAAGCCATTTTTGATGTTGATCTGAAGCCTCCGTCAGAAAAGTATTCTCTGGGTGGGCGTGGCTTTTGGTGCTGAGAGGAGCTGCTCTGTCAATAAAAGTATGTGGTATCACGTTTATCGTTCAAAATGTTTGACACATTCTTCTGAGCCTGCTTTCAAGTGGTATGGGTGTAGAATTCTAACAAAGCTGCCATGAAAAGTTGATCTAGACCAACTTGGACCAATCACTTCTTACTGGTGATTTCTGATTCCGTATCTCAAAAAATGGCAACTGAATTGACTTGTTTGAGCCTGAAGTAAGGCCTTTTCTATGGGTGATATCACACTCATTCAGTCAAGTTCTTATATATAGTCGATGACTGTCACCCAGCAGCCCTTTAAGACTGGCATCAGAATCAGCCAATCATAGGAAGTATTGACTTTCTGTTCCCTAACGGTCAAAAACACCCACTTAAAAGCTGCTGGCTTAAAACAAGCTATCAAGAGCAGAAAGTGGAGGGGTGGGCATTGAGCAATGAGGTGTGTTTACATTCTCAAGAGTCTGCTTTTACACTGCAGTGCACACAGAAGCATGACTTCACAAGGACAGCTCTGCTCCGTTCTTAGGACAGAGTTATGCTTGCGTGATTTTTTTGACAGAAATTTGAACGCACAGACTTCCCCTCCGTGCTATGCACCATCTAAATGCGACGCTGCAGTTAGCTCTGCAGGTTGGATGCTGGGATCAATTGACCACATCTCCTTTTCCTCTGTGTGCGAGTTCAGCTCAAGATTTATGATCCACAGTCATTTATTAAAATAAACAAGCTGTGGTCCGATAGCTCTCAGTGTGAAAGAGGCTAGGCATAAAATAAAACATCCTCAATATTTATATGTACTATTTTTTTATAAAGGAATCATAAAAGTACATACAGCACAGTGGCATAGTGGTCAGCACTCTCGCTTCACAGCAAGAAAGTTTGATTCCCAGTTGGGGATCTGTGTGGAGTTTCCATGTTCCATGTTGTGGGTTTTCTCTTAAAAGTTACAATCGGAAAACATTCATTGTGGGTTAATTAATGATTCTAAATTGTTCCAAGGTGTGAGTGGGACTGTGTGTGTTTGTGTAGCCCTAAAACAAACAAGCAACCTGTCCGGTCCGGGGTATACTCTACCGTCACCCAACTGATGCTGGTTATCTCTAGTAACTCTGTGATCTCAAAACGGTTTCATTGTGTTCCGGAAATGGATGCATGGAGGGAAAGTTCATACACAATAGTGAGATTCACTTTAAAAACACTTAAAATTATGTGTACCATAATTACCGCAACACTCCCCAGATTACTATTGCAATGGATCTCAAGCAAGACATCGAAATAAACCAATATTGAACACAATTTCAATATTATCTAAAACGCAAAAAATGTTATTGCTTGCTGGATCTGGACTCCATGTAACATTTTTAACCTTCTTATTGTTCTGAACAGGAACTGGCAACAGTATTAAACTCCACATTGTGTGAGGTCACCAGATTGTTTTAGGTTTTTGTTGATTTATTGCTTACTGGATGGGGGAAAAATATATATTTCTCTGACCACAAATCAGTTTCCTGTACACTCTCTCCCTGGTGTTGATCAAACACTGTTGAGCTAACTCCACATCCTAACATGGAGGCCTCTCATTCTTTGTCTTTCTTTCTTCAAAAACTCCTACAGTAATATTTAACTCACCCTGTGTGTTAGATTTGCACACTCTCGTGTATACACATGTTTGCTGATAAGTGCCAACATCCGTTCACACAAGCCCTTAGCAAACAATGCTAATCCTAGAGCTCATAAATAATCGGTACTGCCAGATTGAATGTGTGGGTGTGTCTATGCATTTTTGCGTGGTTTAAATATTAGTTTTGTTGTGGAAACTTAAATCTTCTTTCACAGTTGTACAATACAAGAATATTTATATTAGGAAAGCAAAAAAATGTAATTTGACAAAACCATAGTTAAATATAAACTTTGGGGTTGAAGATGTCAGACTATGTTTGTGCGTGTGCTTCTGTTGCATCAACATGGTATGTAGTTGTGTTCTGGCTAACAACCTGGCTGAGTTTGTCCTGTTAGGATTAGGATGGAATGTACACACTTCCTCTCCCCATCTGTCTCTCCCACTTTCAGCCTTCCTCTTTGCCTTTTGGCTCTCCTCTGTATTTCTGCATTTTGTGAGAGATTTCTTTTTTTCTTATTTAATGTAGCACATCTAAAGTAGCTGCACTAAAGTCTTACAGCTTAGTTATTTTGACAAAAAATGTTTAATAATTGAAATAATTTTTCTACATTTATCAGTTTCTTATGCTTTCTGATTAGATGCCCCCAAAGTCTCTGTTAGTTTAACATATTTATCAGTAGCAGGTGGAAACAACAAGCGTGACCGTCTCCACTCTTACTACCAAACAAACTCCAAAACCAGGATTATTGCAGATGTGGACACTGACAGCTGTGAACACTACACATGTGTTTAGCTCCCATAAACGTTTGTCTGTTTGGAGAATGCAGTTTGCAGATTTATAGTAAACTAAAAAAAATATGCTGACAACCATTCATTTTTATTGCCCACTTGACTTTGTGCACATAAAGTTGAAGTGAAGACAAGGTCCCGATGCTTTGGCCATTTAAATGGAGATGGACAAAATATGGCTGTGATGTCACCAATAGAAAATGCAGGTTCCAACAAAATGAAGTCAATTCAGTTGCTATTTTTCCGCGGTACGGATATCGCCCGATTTCACCATTTTGGAACCAGACGGCGTTAGTAAGCAGTGATTGGTTCAAGAATCTGTTAATCAAACCCCTCAAACGTTTGGGTGGAGCCAGTAGGCATTGAGGCATCTGATTGGCCAATTTATACCTTAAATAACTTAAAAAAAAATGGGTTTTGCAAAAGCATGCTAAAAAGAGACAACAGAGGAAGAATTCTGACAAATAGAGGGACTGAGTAATAGCTGTGTATTTTTCAACAGAAGTAAATGGAATTTTGGCTTTCCAGCAGGCACTTCCTGTTTGGAACATGAGGAAGGAGGGGATGATCAGTCCAGTTCTCTCTATGTAATGTCAATGGTGTAGACAAAACCACATTTTACTTTAGAAGTTGTTAATATGCAGCTTTATGTGCCTTTTTGGTTTGATCTGCATTTATACCTATCACATGAAAATAGGTGTTTATAATTTATATAATAATAGGTTTGTACATTACATGTAATAAAAAGAACACACCAAAAAGTAATTCACGTCTAATATTTTAACTCAAAGGTATCCTTTTTTTTTTTTTTTTTAGTTTAACACTCCTAAAACTGTGTTAAGACTTTTTTACCATTAATTTTCACACATTTTTATTTTTTTCAGGTTGTTTATTTTTTGGAATGAAACATGGGCAGCTATGAAGGGGTATTATGATCAGGTTTGTCAATGGAGGTTGTGGGGAGGGGATGAGGAGGCACTTAAAGCTAAATACTTCATCCCAACATGCTGGGTCAAATTTTATAACCCAATGTTGGGTCATACTAGCCCAACCTATGTCCCAACAACAGTTTACCCAACAGTTGGGTTGCAAAAGTAACCGAGATTTTTTAGGGTGAACACATGCTAGATGCCACATACTTAAGTATGTGAACCCTTTGGGAGTACCTCCATTTCTGTACAAAATGGACTCATGATGTTTTGGGTTTTTTCAGTTTGTTTTGTTTTTATATCTCATTCTAAATCACAACAATGAAGAAAAAATCATTGCCTGTTTAATCACACCAAAATATTTTTTTCATGTTATTAGTGAACAATTGTATGTCCAGTTTATGCATAAAACCAAGTAATTCCAAGGGTTCTCAAATTTTTCATGTAACTGCAACAAAAGTGAAGCACGATATGCTTCTCAACAATCAATACATGCAAATAATTAACCGAAAAAGGCGTTGTAAGACACAGGAGGCTATGACTTAACTGTAAAATATGCCAAGAAAAATCAATACTGAGAGCAAAAGAACAACATAAAGGTCCAACCAAAAACAAAGGTAGAGCAAAGGAAATGACAGGAAAAGACTGAAGTAAAATTGTGGAAATAAAACTATGTGTTTCAAACACAAATGACCCTTGAAGGGGCATGGACACAAATGTCTAGACCAGAAATGACACATGTAAAAAAAAGAAACTAGGGAGACCAAAGACAAAGTAATTTCACAACAAAACTGAAGCAGAAGATAAAAAAGGAACACAAAGACTGCTTCATACCTGGGCAGGGCTGTATCTTTGATGCCTTGAAAAATTACTGTCTTCTTTTGAGCATTTTTGGCACTTTCAAATACGTTTGTTATTGTAAAGCGTTTTACCAGTATACTCTTTGATCCACAATTTAGATTAAATTATTCCACATGTGGAATAATATATATACCTTATATGTTTTCTTTAAGGTCTTCTCTGGCTGAAAAAATACAAAGAATTTTAAGTCATTTTCATTAAAAATGATGTTTTTCTTGCAAAACTTGCTGATGTGACCATGGGGATCATCGTTCCCGGCCCCCTTAGCATGATATACAGTAGTTTACTCAAAGGTATGTGTCTCACTGAGAGCTCCATAAAGACTTCAGGGATGATTTCCTCTTCTCTATAAGCACAGCTTCTCTCCCATGACCACCTCCGGTACCTGGAGACCATTCTGTCTCTCGGCCTCTCAGGACTACTTCACAGTTCACTGACTGCTTGGCTGATCATGGCTTGTCTTGCCTTAGACATTTCTTTTCCAACAACTGTTGGTGGTCAGCGTTGGTTGTCTTTGTTGTTATAAAGTTATACATACATTTCTAACTTGTATAAATACAAATAAATACATTAAATTTCTTAATTTTGCTATTGGCAATTTTCTGGGTGCTACCCACAGGCTTTTATTACCAACATTAATCTAACACCTTTGCTGTACGCTGGAGAATAGTCATAAGAAGAAAAATGTTATATATATAACCGACCTCTCTTCCATTTTCAGGATGTCTGCACCTATTTTCTTTTAGCTAGATTTGACATTATTGAACCTTAGGAACTAATAAAATGTCAAGTAAAATTTTGCAGACTTTGTTGGAGTTTTTGCTTTTTATTTGTCTTTTAAAAAAAGAGCCGTTGTGTGATTGGTCAGACATTGACAAGGATTGTTTGTGTGAAGATGTAAATTGACATGGTCCGACTCGGATTCATAAAACATTGACTGTATATGAGATCTAGACCGAGTAAGTATGATGTCACCCATTGAAAATGACTTATATCCAGTTCAACTGAAATGAAGTTGATTCAGTTGCCATTATTTAGCCATATTGAAAACAGACTACATGAGTGAGCAGCGATTGGTGCAAATCAATCTGACTCATCGTTTCTGTGGCAACCATTCACTAATCAGGAGTGAGCTCATTTAAAGGCCCATACCTCTTGAAAGCAAGCTCAGGAGAATCAATGGATCGCATGTTTAAAACATTTTATGAGACATCCTGCCCTTCTATTGAGACATCTTATTGGTCAGTTAATAATTTGCACTATAGAAAAAAATAACACTAAGAAAATAGGATTAGCAAAAACGTAAAAAAAATAGCAGTGCAAGAATGGTTATTCCGACAAATAAGAAGTCTGAGGAATTTTGGATTTCTTAGAACTAGCATGCACTTCCAATTTGGAACGCGAGGAGGAGGGGTCTTGAACAGCCAATCATCTGAAAATGTAGCATAAATATTTTTTTTTCGTTTACTTAATAAACTGATTGGTCTGCAGTGGTATTTGTACTCATTAATCATCGAAGCAGCTACAATGTTTGCCATTGCTGCACTGTTGTTGCTGTTGTGTTGCGCTACAAATTGTTGCAGCTTGTTGGTCTGCAACCTGCGGAGGGCAGCAGTCTAATCAAAGATCCCTAGACTTGCCTCTCACCGACCACTTCCTCCAGCTCCTCCGGGGGAATCCCGAGGCGTTCCCAGGCCAACTCTGGGGTCTTTGCCCGATGAGACATGCCTGAACACCCCCACCCCCCCCAACCCCCCCACCCCCAGGGAGCTTTGAGCTTCCTCTAGGTGACTTAACTCTATCTCAATCTGTAATGCAGCACCCATCCACCCCATGGAGGAAACTCCTATGACATATAAAAGTATGGAATGTCCTGTTACTGTTGATATTTTAAAAGACCAAAAAATGCTACTGTTCTCACAGCGTAAAACCAGTTTTGTTCTCACGCACACACACTCAAACACACCCACACACACCCACGGATCAGGGATGAATGCTGCCTTTAAACAAGATTCCTGCAGACTTTCCGGCTTCTCTTGCAGACAACTCACTGAACCCTGAAGTGTTGGCTCATATTTTATATGATGATGAACTCTGTGACATTCACACCCTCTGCAAACTGTTTGGCCATTCTTATATTTTACTTAATCTCATGCACACATGCTGGTAGGCGTCCATCACAATCATAAATCCACCTTTTTTGAGCTAGTGGTGAAGGACTGATGGACTGGGAGAAAGATGAGTGGCGTGAATGTTCACAAACATAAAAAACATTTTGAAATAGTTAGAAAAAGTTGGTTTATATGTGAATATTTTTGTAATCATCAAACTAATCATAGCTTTGTGCTGTGTTGATATGACGGTTATGTATCAGCTCGTAGTATAAACCCCTGTGGCTGTATTTTTTCCTTGTTTAGAAATCTGATAATGTGCTTTTATATACATATTCTAAACATTCACCCAGGATAAACACATCACTCACATCCTCTGTGAGAACACAGCCTTTTCCACAGTAACAAATCCGACAGAATACGCAAAAAAAAGACATAATAGAAATAAAATGAGTGATCAAAACAAATCGTTAGAGGTTTTGTTGTTTGTTTTTCTTACTTTTTGGAGGAGCAGTGATGGTGTTAGCTGCCAGAGAAAAGCACATTTAATGGACCGACAGTTGACCGAAAGTTTAATAATATTTATTTCTCAGAAAGCATCACTAAAAAAAGAGTTACTTCTTTTTGTTGGGGGGGGGAGTAAAATCAATTGTTTTAAAAAAATCTGTTTTTGAAACACAAATCCCAAAGATCTACTGCAATTAAAATCCTGTTTTTGTAGCATTTTTATTATGGAGGAAAAATATAAAGAAACTATGACATTGAATTATTTTTCCTAAAACAGCATAATCTTAATTTGAAGACGACTATGAACGCATCAGAAGATGATTGGATTGGGACTTCAAGTAATAGTTTTAACTTTAAACATCTGCTGTACTTAATTATTTTATTTATTATTTGTATGATTTTTCTTTTTTTTTTTTTTTTTTTTTTCTTTTAAAAAAGTCCTATCATTATGTGTACTGTAACTTGAGGGTCCTTACTTAACGGTATGTCTTTGCATGCAGGAGTTTTTGCAGCAAAGTTCCCGCTCAGTTACTAAAACCATCATCAGGGACGTTGGGACCTGTTTCTTCTCTGTGATTGTTGGGTGTTTACATTGTGTCTCTCACCCTTTTCATGATTCCGATGTGACAGTGAAGCAAACCGTATGAATGAGCTCTGTTCCAACAGCTGTAACAATTTTAGCTGAGAGTGCTGTAAGTGCAGCAGGATGCATATCACTCAACACTAAGCTTCATAGAGTTTGTATAGAAAATAATCGCCGCCAGCGCAAAAACAGCCGCTTGTGGACTTGGACTAGAACAGAGACTCAGGACCGAGCTCCGGCTCATTTAATCATCTTTCTCCAGACAGCACAAAAGTCGCAGATGTTTGTTTTAGTTCTTCAGAAAAATAAAAGCGTAGGAACATCAATTTTACAGGATGTTTGATTAGGCGGGCAGTGAATTGAAATCACATAAACTGACCCTTCCACACATAAACCGCAGAGCAAAATGTTGAGAGGGGGTTAAAAGGATCAGCTTCAAAGCCACCTCAGAGCTTGTCCATCTCTGTCTGAGTGTGTAAGTACTCGTCATATGTGTCTATGCATCTGTACCCATAAACAACATTTTTAATGTACATATATATTATAGGAATATAATTAATACAAACTTACAAACGCCAAAAGGATGTTTTAGATCAAATTGTTTATTATCAGTCAGTAAAGCTGGGATTTCACAAAGATTGTATGTTTGAGTTCATAATTGTATTTTGAGTTCTGTGCAACTTTGTGTTAATATTAAAAACCACCATATCCGATTCTGATTTATGTCCTGATGTGTTCATTTAGTCACAAACTGTTTCTGATTTCTAACTGTCAAAGAGTTTGGGGCGGATTAAAAAAGTGAAAAATCCGTATGACAACATGCCCACACAAAAAATATTTTTACTCTACGGACTCACTGAGCAGTCTAAAACCATGATACCTTGTGTGGGCCAACTGATAAACAGCCCTTATCTGACCGTAAAAGGCGTTGTATCTAAAGCTTAATGCTGCTTTCACACCAGACGCGACCATCGGGTCAAATTCACATCTGCCTTGACGACCTGGCCGCGGAGCAAACGCCAAACTTCATCTGTTGCCGCATCATGGAAAACATGATGAGCGGTGTACTTCACTTGTGCAGCTATCGCTGCGCCTGGCAGCCATTTTAAACGTTTGTGGCCCATAAATTAAACTGGAGGTTCTGTGTTTAAAGTTCTTAGAGATATACATTTTTGATCTCTTTTTTATTTTACTCTTTCATAAGGTGAATTTGTTTAAAGGTATGAGCATACTTTTATGATATTTTGTTGAAAAAATTCTAGATTAGATGCTTAATTTTTTTGGTTAAACATAAATCAAGTCACACATTACCTTTGAGCTACATGTGATCAAAGGTGTTTCTAAATTTGGGAAGTCTATAACAATGTGTCATCTGAGACTGGTATTACATCTGATTTGTATAAATGTCATTTAAAACAATGGAGGAATTCTTGTATATTTTCTAAGTTTAATGTCAGTCACAAACAATAACATTTAAACACTTTCAACCCATAAAAATCCTTTTTTTGCTTTGAAGAGTGTGGAATTGCACAGGAAATTGATTTTTCATCTCATCTCAGGAGAATAAAAATCTTAAAATAAAAATCATAAAACTTCAGCATCTGCATTCACATAAGGGATAAAATGAAAAAAGTCTGTGTTGTTTTATTTATTAAATTCACATTGATTTGTCCATAAAAAGATCAAACCTGCATGTTTTAAATGACTAAGTGAAGTTAAGCTTAATTACATTTCTCTGTCCATGTTCTCTGAATTATAGTAGATGTTTGGTCTTTAAAACAGGTCTGCAAGGGCTCATAATCTTATTAAAGATATCTTGACATCATTACCCTGATGTTTGATGATGTTAACACGTCTCTCACAACCTTATATCAAATTAAAAACCAAATCCTTAAAAAAAACTAAAACACTCTTTGTGTAAAAGCTGAATCCTATGGCTATATTCTATATTTCTGTGTTTTAATGGGCGTTCCCATTGTGTAGTAAGTGCGCACACATAGGCGGTGGCAGCCAATCTAATTGATAGAGAGAAAACAAACAAACGGCTATTTGCTTTAGAAAAGTGTCACAACCTTCATTCGTCTTCCAGCCCACCAAACACAATCTCTTCATTTGTTACTAATGTTCGGACACTGCTTGTTTTTCTTTTTACCTTTCTTACACAGAGACGTTCACTCAAATGTCCCATAAGTCTTATCCAACACACGAGCACGCGCACAAAGAGGGCAGTATTCTCTCACACATCCACACACGGCTATAAGTCAGAATCTCCCCACGCGTGTAGACGTGACTGCGAACCCTTTGACTGCTGAGATTTACACACTCCGTGACACACTGCAGGTTGTGCGATAAGGCCTGTTTGTGAGACTGAATTATCTGGTATGTCAGCACTGCCATCAGGCACCTCTTCCCTCCTTGATGTCTGCTCTAACTGGTAAAAATTGAGTCTCTGTGCAGGAAGTAGTTTTTAACCTTTACAGACAGTTACAACAGTAGCTGTGTATCTATATGCAGTTCTGATGATTTCTAATGCTTTTTATTCAGGCTAAGTTAAAAATACTAAAGTTATTGATTTTAGGTTCTGATTGATATCAAACTTTTCTCTCTTTTACTCTAGTAGAAAATCCATCGACCCAAATTATTTTGCTTTGTTTGAACTTGATCTGAACTTGTTTATTGCTGCATGTGGACTAAAAATATAAAGACTCGCAATTAAAAATGTATTTACTTTGTTTTTTGAGTAAAAAGTGAACCAACGATCCAATCCATTGTGCTACTTCAAATTAATATCAGTGTTTTGTTTTTTTTTATTCAGATGAATGCAAACTAATACAAATATAGGCAGGATTATTTTTTTCTGTTAGTGTCAGGTGTGAATTAGATCTTCTTATTAAGAAAAATAGAAATTCTAGAAATAAGAAAAGGTTATGTTTCTCTTCACTCACTTTTTCTTAGTTTCTAATTCTGTCCTGCCAGTGAAACTATTGTTAAATTATTTGTCTTAAAAGGTTAAGCTTTGTTATATTTGTCACAGTTGTTTTTTCTAGCTAAAATGTGTATTTAAAGTATGCTATTGAAAACCTTAAGCATAAAATGAGTTTATTAGCACATAAACTGCTGGCAAAGTAATGATATGTTAAATACAAAAAGTGCTAATTTGAAAAAGGGAATAAGCAAAAAACAATGAACCTCATAGTGGTCGTTGTTCTATGACTGGAACATTTATTTTTTTTATCTTAATGTTTTGCAGAAATTGAAAATTAGAGAGAAAATATACAGGCTCCATACTTTTTATATATGCATGAATGCAAAAAGATCAAGGAAAATGGAAAGAAACACTCAGCAAAAAAGTCAAATATGAGGATGAGATTCATTCAAATACTTTTGAAGTCTGAGGCAACTTTCTCTGGTGGCTGAGACCTGCCATCACAGCAAAAAAATAGTAAGTGTGCAAGCAAAAAATGAAACTCTGCAAATGAAAAGAAAATCTTCAAAAAACAACAGAACTTTGCTACAAATACAAATATTGATGCCACAATGGAAGTGGATTGTCAGGAGTGGTTTTTACAGACACACCGGAATTGGAACACTTTTAGCCGTCAGCTGTTTCCACTGATGTGTTTTTGTTCCAGGCTCTCAGTACTTGTTAGTTGTGTTTAACTGAGGTAGACACTACTCTGGAGTGAGACTGTGTGGTGGTACATGTGACTGAACAGACTCTCCTCTCGTTAATGATCTTTCTGCACACTGGGTTTCTCCGTGTTAGGCAAAGCTAACAATAAACCAGAATTCTCCCGTTTACCTTCAGACCTGACTTAATTGCACATTGAAAAGTACATTTAGTGACATTCAACACTAACAATTTCTCTTGTTTTCTTGTTCATTTTCCAATGAGTTCTCCTGTTCAGGTTTCTTCTTCTCACAGCGGTGCATGGGCAAAAACCATCCCTGATAATCCACTTCCATTATGACTTTTTTCAATATGTATTTATTATTTTCAGACGCATTTCTTTTTATTTGTAGTGTTTAATCTTCAACATTTTTATTTGCAACAGTGCTTATTTTATTTGTAGCAGTGTTTAATTTATTTGTAGCACTGTCTCCTTTAGCTGCAGATTTTTTTGGGGTTTTTTTATTTGCTGCAATGGCGGGTCTCGGCCACAGTAAAGCTAAAATTCTAACCATAACTATTTTTCATATGTGAACAAAGGCGGGAGTGAGCTGGTATCATACTGTCCTGATTCTGACACAAATCTGAAATCCTAATTCAGGCTCAAAATGTCAATCTTCTTAAAGGGTTGCACAGATCAGCAATTAAGATAGGAGCACATAAGGTGATTGGCTTTTCAAGTAACTTTTAGAATACTTTAGTTTTCTTCTGTAAGATTTTAACTTTTAAATTGTAATCTTTAGATTGTTATTTCCTTTAAGTAACTTTTCAGTAATAATGAGTGTGTTGACCATTTTGTGTGCACCTGTGCACTATGGCTTGTTTTAAAGTTATAGAAGGAAGTATGTGGCACTCTGTCGCTTCTCTTTTAGACTTAAACATGCACCTGTGGGGCACTTTGTGAGATTACCCCGAGTAAAAGTGCCAAAAACAGAGGGAAAGTTCAAGAGTTTTATTGCAGAGGAGTCTTATCGTCCAGGGGTGAGATGAGACCGGGGCTGAAACCTGGAGCTTGGCAGGCAGACCCGATGAGAGCTGGAGCTTGGCAGGCAGACCGAATGAGAGTTGGAGCTTGGCAGGCTGACAGGATGAGAGCTGGAGCTTGGCAGGCTGACAGGATGAGAGCTGGAGCTTGGCAGGCTGACAGGATGAGAGTTGGAGCTTGGTAGGCTGACAGGATGAGAGCTGGAGCTTGGCAGGCAGACCCGATGAGAGCTGGAGCTTGGCAGGCAGACCGAATGAGAGTTGGAGCTTGGCAGGCTGACAGGATGAGAGTTGGAGCTTGGCAGGCTGACAGGATGAGAGCTGGAGCTTGGCAGGCAGACCGGATGAGAGCTGGAGCTTGGCAGGCAGGCAGACTGACTGGATGGGAGTTGAAGGCAGAGCAGGGATTTCAGGGTTGAATGTCAGATAAGGGCCAGGAATCCGGACATTGGGTTTCAAGGCAGTGAGAATCTGACAGGGGAAGTATAAGTAGCTGGCAGAACAGGTGAGGCATATTAGCAAGCAGGGCAAGCCTAGCAAGGCAGGGAAAGGAGGGGCTGAGTGGAGCTCAGGCGTGACAGAACATTATTAGTAACACAATAGTCCAACAGTCTCTCAACACCTCCGAAACAAAAGCAACCCCAACGAACGCTCACACACTGTGATAAATAGTATAAGAAGCGCCATTGTCCTTCATGAAGTTAACAATTATTTAACATCTACTGTGTGGAGTTAAAGGAAGTTGTTTTGACTTAAAAATTTATTTAATTAATCATTCCAGAAGCAAACTAAAATACACACACTGTGTTGCTGAGAGTCCCAAAATTATAGTCCCAGATAAGACTGGCAGCTAAACAGGAAGTAGGAAGTGTGTGCAGCTCTGGGAACAACAATTACTGTAAAAGTGACCTGACTTATGAGAAAAGAGTTAGCTGCTGTTTTTACATTCTATGGATTGCTATCTTTTAGGATTTGAAACGTTTATCAGTTGTGTAACCACAATGGCCTATATACGGACAAAGAATAATAATAATAGAGATTAAAAAAGAAAAACTCCCAGTACGGACTTTTCTGTCACAATGATGCATTTTTAGATCATAAACAGTAACAAGGTTCTCCCAAAACCTTATCTTTTTACCTCACTCACTCATTAATGTTTCTTATTTAAAATGTAAAAAATACATCTAGTAAAGTAAAAAAGGAAGCATCAGGCTTCATCGGTTACAGACTCATAAAACCTTGATAAATAAGACGTTACAAAGGTGCGTAGTGGACAAGCGTAATACATGTCCTGAGGGGTATTTAAATCTAATCACTCCATGAACTTTGACAAACTGTTTCTGACTTTGTGTACCTTTACACTTTTTGTTTTAGAAATTTCCCAATGGAAGATACTGAAAACATTTACATTACTCTAGTAATGTTCGTGTAATACACTCTAAGATGATGGTTTTAGTTAAGAAACCCTCATTCACTAGGGTAAATCCACATGAAATCAATCAATAATGTAATTGTGAATAAATTCTCATAGAAATGTATTTTTTAGAATTTATTTCTTTTTTCTTTAGCCTTTTTTATCAACAGTTGTGAAAATTTTAAGTATGTATGTTAATTGGTTTATTTTAAGCAATCAAAACAACAAAAAAAAACTACCAAAAAAAACCCCAAAACAAAATCTATACATATATTTATCAAATTTTGGATGATTAGACTTGAATGGAAGTAAAATGAGAAGTTTATTGATGCATGTACATGTCCTTGTATACATTTACCCATCAATTAAATAACAATGACTCTTAATCATAAATAGAATATTTGTACATATGCATAAAATACATATAGGATTAGCCAATACTACAGAAAACAATTTTAAACAGAGTTATAGTAGTGTTGAGTTACAGCCGCGTAACTATCTGCTAATGTAACTTTTCCAGGGGTGGAATTTAGTTTTGTACCACATTTTAAATTTGACTTTGTAAGTTATGTTCATTAAAATCTGTAAAGCTTACATACCAAGTCTGACTGTGAGTGTGTGAGTGTGTGTGGAATGCAAACTGCCACCAGAGCTCAGATTTACTGGCGGAAGTACAGCCAAGAACGGGAGCGCTCAGATTAATCACGTCTGCGTGTGTGTAGAGGTTGCTCGTAGGCTACTAATAATTCTTTCCTCAAGTCTCCTTTAAACCCGTTTTTATAGAGCTTGAGAACATTTTTCATTGTTTTCAAAGTAAAGTTGTATATTACAGTAGGACAAGTTGACTTTTCCAAAGTAGTAATTTTTGTACTTCGGGATATTTTGATGTTCAGTGCTGTTTAAATATCATTGTGTCAATAAAGTAGTTTTCAATTTTTTTTTTTAAGTTCTTAAGATGATCTTTCATTTATTAAAGAAAATGTTCGACGTGATCATCACTGAGTGGACCCCCTGGCTAAACCTAAAACACGAGGCAAAACCCATAATAATTAAAAAGATAGTCTTCTCAATTAAAGCGCCTTTGCAGATGTTTCCTCTGTCGATGAAGAAAACATGAGACACTCGGCTCCAAGAGCAGCAAGCACTTTGAAAATCAAAGCATGTCTGTGTGTATGCGGTATGTGGGTGTGGTTGACCAGCCCTGAACGTGTAAACTAAAAGTGCTCCCTTTGTGTGTGTACGGGTGCTGACGACCAGTATAATTTTTCCAGATCTCTTCAACTTTAAACACTCTTTATTCCACCTAAGCTGACACCTGTGTTGAGATAAAAATGACTTGAATCTGCCAAAGAGAAGACCCCATTTTCACCTTTTCTGAAGTTTCTTTGGAATTATTTTTTTGAATTTTTATTAAAAATAACTTATATTTACTGGAGTAACCTGAAATTAGGTTAAAAATGTACACATATTTGTAAAGTAATGCTTTTGTTGTAGTTATTAATAAAGTCTTCTGCTATTATTAAGTAGAATCTTATAAATAAAGACTTTGAAAAAAAAAAAATGTTTTATTATCTCTTTACTTCAAGTTAAAGTGTCATTTTCTCCGTACTTTACAAAGAGGCCAAAACAGTTGTTGGGTGGAACCTGATGTTTCAGTGATTTTACACAGAGTTTGAAGCATTATTCCTTTCTTCCTCGCGACGATAACTCTGAACTCCCAAGAAACGCCATTACCTTTCAAGTATCACTTTGAACTGTTCACAGCCTGGCTTACGCGCACAGCAGTGGCCGTGTTGTCGGCTCTTTGGAGCTGTGATTACAGGATTGTAGCAACAATTTACATAAAACTGAGAGTTTACTGGTGTGGGCGACAAAGCGAGATAGCTGAGCTGAAGTGAGGAGGCCAGTGGAGAGGGAGGAGAAGGAGGAAACTGAAAATGAAGCGTGAAAGTAAAGAGGGAGAAAAGTTACTGTGTGATTATACAGCAGAGGATGTTTACTACCCCTGCTTATGTGTGTGTGGGAGAATATAGTTACCTCATCATCCTCATCGTGTTCAAACATAATACTCTGAGTCAAATTTCATTTAAAAAAAGTAAATGTACTCAACTTTTTATTGTTTTGGATTGTAGCTTTATTATAAAATAAATAGATTTTTAAAAAAAATGCTGATTTATAATCAACGAACAAATATTTTTTATTTGAGCAAATTTGCCAGCTCACTGGTTTTGCTGGAAAGTGTCTTCCCCGAGACTGGAAATCCACGTTCTGTCATAGCAAATACGGAAAACGCGACCCAATACCGCCCTGCTTGACATTCAGCATTAATGGGTCCAATTGGTTGGTTAAACCACAAAATGGTTCGCACACGCAACTGTGTCTGCAGCTCACCTCTCCACATGTGTCAAATACAGGGAACAAATTTCACACACCTGTGTGTGAAAACTAATGAAACTTGAGGAAAAAAGGACTTAAAATTAACAGGATTATATTATATGATTTTTATTTTTATTTTTACGCATTTATTTTCCAAGATTTTTTAATGGCTGAAAGTTCAGTGCAGCGATCCCTCTGAATCAGTGTCCCAAATGGGCAGATACCAAACACCGAATCAACAGATTATCATATAACGAGTTTAATTGACTTGTTAGCATGTTGTTTATGCTGATTTCTGAATAATTGTTCATATGTTGCTTAATATACTACACACTTCATTCCTACTTTTCCTGACTCCAAATAGGGTTACAGAAGGGAACCAGTATAACTTGTATATCATTTTATTCCTTCTTTATTATGCAGTTTTTTGGCTGCTGTGACTTATAATCTAAAAGTACGGCATTTACTGTTTGTTTTTAATGTTTGTTTTAGCATCCCTATCTTAATCATAAATAATGGAGAAATGTTTTGACAATGCACATTCACATTTCAGTAATTAAAAAAAGAACAAAATAGAACGTTGTCTTGTATTTAAAAGTAGTCGTGACAGATAGTTTCAATGTATGAAATTTTTATTCTGTAAATCTCTTTAATGAATGGACAAGACGAAAGGATCCCGGTCGTCTAAGTATAATGTGTCTTCTGTTTTTACCCGGCAGGGGTCAGAGATATTACTTTATGGTTTCCTTCCTTGCCTTGCTCTTGTTCTTTCCTGTCAGAGATGTGGTTGGTTGAGATGTATTTTTGGCAGAAGTAGTAATGGAGAAGAGGAGGAGGAGGAAGAATGGTGGCTTACCGCGGTACAGCATAGCAGGCACATACAGAACCAGAACCTCTGCGGGTCATACAGCTGAACAGGTGTTCATCAGAAAAACAAGAAGGGGAAAAGACATTTTAAAGAGTAAGGAAAAAGGAAGTTACTGAGGCAAAAAGAGGGTTTTATATGTCTATGAAGGAAAAGCACCCAAAGAGTAAAATGATTAATAGTAGAATGGAAAATAGATTATAATGTAAGGAAAAGGAAAATGTGAACATACAGGAAGAACAGGAGGAAATGTTTATTTTAAAGCAAAACCAATTAAATCAAAGTAGAAGATTTGAATTTTCTTGGTTAGTTTAACACTGTACATTTTTTGTCTTACAGTGGAATGTAAATTTTACAGGTTAAGCCTAAATTTGTTCATGAAAATGTATTATTTTTGTTACTTAAAAAGTCAGAAATTGAGATTTTAAGTTTTTAGAGATGTTTAAAATCAAAGAATGTTTCATTTTGGCTCTACGTTTACTGACTAGGTATAATTTATAAGGTTTCTAAACTTTTTCTGAGGTCAAAATACAATCATATACTTTTCATTCTTGGCTCACTTGTGGTGAAGGTGTGAACATGACTCTGCAATGGGGTTTTGTTTGTTTATGGGATAAACTCTAGAGTTTAACGTGCAGGCACTGAGGTGGTTTTGTGTTCTTGTTGTAAAGTCTACCTGTATGGATGTTGTGGCGTCCCTCAGGTCCTCAGGGGTCTTTTCCCTTGGTTTTGGAGGGTGAGGAAAAGAGGCCGTCTGTGTGCAGGTTTTTCTTTTTTTCCCCAGCAGGCTTCTCTTTCTGTTCATGGCTGGTCTGGGGGTCACCTTCTCCTCTCTCTGCTCCACATCAGCAACAATGAAAACACTCAAAAAATATCTAAAAATATCTGCAGGTATTTTCTTATTGCGTATATGGAAAGCCAAGGTCAAAGCAGTGTTGGTTCTTCCTTTCCGTCTAAAATTTCCCATTTTGGGCAGAGTTTCATTGATGCTTTTTTTCAGCTGGGAGTTAGACTGAGGGCACTGGCTGGAAGAGTTGTAAATCCAACGTCTGTGAGGGTATATTTAACAAACACCTTCTTTTTTATGTTCATGGCCATACTTCAGGCCAATGAATCAAATGATTGGAATATTAAAATGCATTTCAATAGAAGGTTGCAACGAGGTAAAAGTGAGCTAATTTGTATCAGTCGTGTTATAGGACTATGTTCCCAAGTAAAACTTTGGTGCTTTTGTGTTGATATTGCTTAAATATGTAACAACTAACCAATGTTCTGTTTTTGCTAATATTGTAACTGGACATTAGGGATGTCACATATAAAGCTTCAAGAGGTTTGACTTCAAGGGACCAAAAAAAGTCCAAAGTTTGGATCTTTTTAAAAACTGTGATACCCTAACTTGACATGAAATATACCAGAAAAAACACTCTTTGACTTGAAGTTAGTTCAAAAAGAAAACTGGAGTCATCCACAGTTTAACAATGAACCATCAGACGTGGGGTAGCTTATGCTGAATACTGATTTCCACCTATTTTTCTCTTGGAGCTTCTGATTGGCTAAAATAAACCCTGTTAGGGATCAATAAGTGTGTAAATTTCCCTCCATCTAACTCAACCAATCCATAAACCAAATGATTCCCTTACCACAAGGATTTCTCCATACCTCTCCAGTTGTTAGGGCATTTGGAGTGGTAGTGGTATCCAAAATTATTTTTTTAAGGGATATCCGTAGGGACTTATGAATGTGTATCCCTCCGCCGAGAGAGTGATCTGTGGCACAGAGGAGACGCGTGTTTTTTCAAGGGGAAACTATATCAAAGCAAAAAAATACGCAACATCTTTCCATCTTTTTCATTTTTATACATGTTTTAAAAGACTCCTGGGAGCCACTTTGGGGGCGCTAAAGAGCCACATGAGGCTCTGGAGCCGCGGGTTGCTGACCCCTGCTCTAAACCAACAACATGACTGCTCTCATCACAGTCTTTTACACCTCTGCTTTTATTCTTGCTGACACTCCATAGTCATACATCATACTGAAATCTTCCTCCACCCTCTTTGTGTTCTTGGTAGACATAGGAACAAAACAAAAACTGCTGTGCTGCCATCCCACTGCCTCTATAATTCTTAGAAACAATCCCTAACCCTTTTGTCCTTTTTCTCTTAATGCATCTGAAAAAAGAAGTATTCACTTGTTTGAGCAATTTGAGTTTCTAACTTTATTTTTGCCATAATATTGTGTAATTGTGCGACTAAGTCGTATACCATTTTGTTTTGTGTGCTGCACATATTTACTTGCTCACTGAGAGTGTGCGATGAATGTACGATTACAGGGAACATCACCCTGTTCTGTCAGCCGACTGGCGGCCAATGGCGCTTTATGTGATCGACCACACCAAAAATTTTATTTATTTATTTTTATTTACACATTTAAACTAAGGTAGGAGGATAAACCCCTAGAGATGGAACATCTCATTTTCAAGTTGGTCCTCCATTTCAAAAGATAATAAAAAATGACAGAGTAGAAGCCAAACAAGATAGTAAAAACACGATGCGCTCTCGACAGCTCAGGGATGCTGGACGCCAGGTCAGGGAACCATTTGAAAGACAGTTTTTCAGGTAGGATAGCACATTATCCTTTTCCAAACCTTCAAGTTCATTATGCGGAGATTGTTTCTTCTACTATGGTCCTCCATCAAAGTTAATTTCTCCTCCAGTTTTTTTATGCGCGAAACGTTGTTGAGGGTGGAAGCTTCCACTTGTTTTAGCTGCGACTGGAGAGAGGAAGTGACTTTTCGTTGATGCTCCAGGTCTTTTGAATGTTTATCAGTGTTGTTTTAATTGAATCAAGTTGAATCTCCAGGCGCCCAAATCGATCCTTTGAGCGGTTGTCAGCTTCGGTGAAGAATGTTTGCAGCATGGATTCGAGAGATGCCATCATCAGGTCACTTGATACGGCGTCGGCGTCCTCAGAGTGCGGACTAGCCAAGTTTTTAGAATTGGTTCCTTTTTTCGGCATACTCGGAGCCACAGGCAGAACAAATGCTACTTTAAAGTTCCTTCTTTCCTTATAAGTTATAGGTCATTAATTTAATCAATCGGGAGGAGCAACAAGCAGCAGTTGGGTCTATTCCGCCATCTTTATTATTAGTTTCAAAATAACTGGGCAGAAGCAGCTAATCTTGAAGATTCTGCCAATGCCTTCTCATTGCACGGTGGCAGTTGTACAGTATATGTGATTGTAGGATAAATAATTATAAGAGTTTCCAGAACCTAAAGCAATTATTAATTTCCTTTTCATTTTAAATTGTGGCTATTAAAAAAATGCAAAGACCCAAGTGCCACTCAACAATAAGAATGTCAAAGTACCTCAAAACAGGGTACCGACAAGCAAAAGACTGACAGCTGGTTACATTTTGAGTTTAACTATTTCAACTTAATTGTAAAAAGATTGAAGAAATGGCTGCAAAGTATCAACACTAGTCCCCACCTGAGCCAAATTCCAAGTGCTTCTGTAGACATGGACTTTCTTTGAGAATGAATACAAAATAAACGAGTATTCATGTTAATATAGAACTATTTAATGTGTCTTAGTGTAGTACAGCCTGCGTGTAATTCTGTCCGTCTGGATTGTGTATGTGTGCGCACGTTTATGTTGCCATGGTAGAGGAGCACTAAAACACTTTCCAGGGATGGCCTGTTGTGTCTCAGAGCAGAACAACAGGCAGACCGCACCAGAAACCAACCAAACACACACAAATACACACACTACATTTAGCCTCCTGTGGAAACCGCAAGATATGTTTGTATGTTCGTGTGCGCAAAAAATTATCCATCATGTGCATATTTGATGTTGCATGTTTTCATTTAGAAGTAATGTATACTATGTACTGCATATTGAGTATATATACAGAAAATACTGTATGTGTGTGTGTGTGACTCTGCCAGTGTTGTAAAAGCTCCCTGTGATGTGGCTGGCAGTATTTAGACAAAGACCAACCAATGCCAAAGTACTTGACAGAGGCATGCGCGTGTGTATCCGTACATGTTTGTGTGTCATTGTGCGTTTTACAGAGACAACGCAAATAGCATTTACATCTGTAACTAATCCTTATATTTGCTATAATATTTTTCTTCCTAAGCAGCTTCCTATATATGTTTCTGTACATTGTATGCATGTGGGTATGTGTGTGTCTGCGTGTTGGTTAGTAGCAGGGCGTAGCTGAGCAGAGAAAAAATATCTTGGCCGACCACGGGAATGAACCCACCAACTATACCACACCCAGAGTGAAAGAGAGAGCCAGCAGTGGTCTCCATTGATCTCTCAGCTTAAATTTCTGAACTACATTTTTTTCTTCTTCATTTTAATGTCTAATCTGAAAACTCAGTGAAGTTTTTCCATTAAGCAATTTGTTTCTGCTTTTAATTTTTTTTTTGTAGTTTTTTTGTTTATGTGAAAAAGTTTTCTCCTCTTTTCATTGGCAGAAACTCCCAGAGCCTTCACTCTTTTCCAAAATACATTTATAAAATACATCACTGGCTCTCTCTGATGACCTGTCGTATTTCAGGCACCCCAAGTAAGGAAAGAAGATAATGTTTCTCTTGGTTTTAGTGATAAGGCTCCATAAAAACATTACATGAGCTCACAATCTAATGCCTTGTGGACACTCATACTGTTAAATAATGGGTTCTTGTCATTTTTCAAATATTATTAATTTGTTTGTTTTTTTCTCCTCGATCTGCTTTTTCCATAAACATTTTCAATTTTAAATGTACTTTTTGTTCCATTTTTAATTGGTTGATTATGTATTATAAGAAATTATTATTATTTTTATTTATTCTTATTTAACTTTTCAGGACTTGGGTTTTCTTTTGGGGGCAACATTTAGAACATCATCACTGATTTATTTGTGAAAATGACCTTTTAATTACAACGCATCTGTCTTTTTTATGTCAATTATTTATCTGAAATGCTGATCAAAATAAAACTAAATTGGCGTATCCCCACAACTGTTAATTTTTTGTATTGATTATTGGCGATAAATGAATTTATGACATTCAAAATCACCATAATTTGTTCAAAGAAATATGTTTTTCCACGGGTTTCTAAATGTCCCCATAATACAGAGAAAAAACTTTTTGATTACCTTAAATTAAACTTAAATTAAATAATTATTTAAGTGTAAAAAAAACTTGTAAACCTTTTTTATATGATAATAAGACAATTCTTTCATGAATTAGAATTGATAAGCAACTGTCCAGAATTAAAACTTACTTATTTTTGTGAAAGTTTTATTATTAAAACATCCAGGCAAGCTTTGTCATTACTGGACAATTTTGGATTATTTTGTTATTTTTGTGTAAATTTCAACTTTTTTTATTCCAGATTTATGCAAATCATTATATTTCACTAAAATTATCAAATGCATCAAAATATCACCGTTTTTTCAGCCAATTTTAAAGGTTCTAATGACTGTTTTCCCAGCTGTTCTTTTTTTTTTTTTTTTTTTTTTTTTTCGTTTTGTTTTGAAAAATGAAAACCAAAGCCCAGGAAGGAACAGGATGAACAGACTGCTGGGGTCCCTAACTCTGTAACTTCTTTACCCCAGTTTTTTTTTCTTCTTCTTCCTCCGTCATCTGGACGTTTATCCGTTTTGTTGCGCCTCGCGTCATTTGACGTCAAGTAAAAAACGTATTAGTAGCATTTTGATGACACTAATTTCACTGAAATATACATTTTCACCACAAAACATGAACACTCAGACAGCATGACTGACTGAAGTTAGAACTGGACAAGTTGTATATGGCAGTAAGACAGAAAAGTATAGTTCAGTTCAGTCCTCTATCTGTTATTCAATTGGCCCTATGCTAGCGTGGTTGAAATATTTTCCTACACCCCTAATAACTATATTTATTAAAAGTATTTTGATCTTGATGAATATCACAATAAAACATGCAGAGTTTTTGTACCACAGCAGTGATATTTGAAATCCGTTGAGTATTGTCTTCCAAAGGAATAACTTTTGGTTTACTAGCTCGAATTTACTACATGTAAAGAAGATCTATGGCATATGTGTGAAAGTTTACACACTGGAATTACAGCTTAACGTTGCAGCAGTCTTCTATTTCCCTGTCATTTTGGCATGGGTAAGGTTTAGGAGTAGGAAGTTGTCCTGAGTGACTTAAAGGAGAGTCCTTGTGAATAAATATATTATTTTTAGAACAATTGTCTTGTTTTTTGTTGTTTTCAGGCTCTGTACATTGGTTTTCATAGTTAAAATGAATTCAAAATAAGTCAGAAAACTGTATATTTGCAGGAAAAAGACATTTCATCTGCTTGCACATACATGTTTTTTTTGCCTTGTGTTTACTGTCCAGAAAGGGTTTGCAACAAAGTGAATTCCGACGGCTCCTTAAACTGAAGAGTGTTTGTGATGTTCTGTGGAGAATTTAGCACCGGACAGATGTGACGGTCCAACACACATGAAGAGTGAGAGCAACAGCCAGCCTGCTGTGCTTCAACAGCACATTCCACATCAAGAATAGTATTAAAAACTGCCTCTGCAGCCACTCTCAAACACCACTCTTTTCTCTATTCCTTTTTTTTGTATGTTTCTAACCAGTAATTGTGATTTTAAAAAAGTTCCCTACTTTTTATGATTTAAGACGATCTTGGCATTGAAGCTCTTGAAATTAAATGTTTGTGTCAAATGTAAATGAAATAACATTAACTTTATCTTCATATTTTGTTCTAAACATGTTGCCGTAACCGAGGTGTTTTGAGTTTGTTATGGTGACGTTGACTAAATCTAATATTTTCTTAAATTCCAAAAAGGATTTGAAATTGTTTAATTTTTGGCTGATTCAAAAAAAAAAAAAAAAAAAAAGTTTGTAAATAAAGAAAAAGTGCTGTAAAAAAAAAAAAAAAAAAAAAAGAAAGAAAATGTGGCCAAATATTTTAATTAACATTATTTTGGAGAAACATGTTGACTCTGACTGGTTGATGACACGGATCCTCTTGACTGATGTTGGCATAACTTTGAGTGTTTGATGGGTCTCAGTCATTGGAGTCAGTGGACTTAGCTACTTCAATCTCCTCTTGCTATGCTGTTAAAAAGTCCTTTGAGCTTCTCTCTGTGTTGTGGTGTGTGCATGCCTGCGTGTTCTTCTCTCTGTCGCCCGCTCTCATTGTTTCCCACACTGTCCACCACGCAGCTTTGTTTTTAGACGTCCCATAATGCCGTTGTGTTCGGCCTCCTTGCGTGCATTGCGCAAACACAAAGACTCCCAAATGTTTTCTCTCAGTCAGTTTTGGCAGATCCTCGCTGCCGTTCACACAGAGTGGATTCTGTAAATCAGCAGGTTTCTGCTGCAGCGTCCTCCATGCCGACGGCTCGGGGATGTGGGCTATCTGTGCGGTCTGCTCTGTTTTGACTATGGCTGCCTGCAGATGAATGCATTGCCATGATCCACCACTAACACATGAATCCAAGCAGAACATCTGGCTTTGAACGCCGCGCAGATAGAGTGGCTCGCCTAATCTTATCGACTCTCTGACTTTTGTTGCTCCTGTTTTTGTTTTTGTTTCACAAGAAACAAACAAGTGTTGCCCTCTAAACTCTTATGCAAGATGAAGACCTGCAGTAAGTCTCTTTCCTCTGAGTGAGGACGTGCTGCTTGTTTGAAGTGTACAGTTCTTATCTGCATGGGAATTTTGATGAGCGTGCAAAGTTATTTCATTTCATGTCAACGGTAAGCATAAATGTCATAATCATGGACAAATATATCGATCAGAATAATTGAGAACTGGACAAAGTGTGACGTCTTTCTCCAAAAAAATAAAGTAAATTCAGTCGCAATTTTTTTTAAGATGACGTTGCCGTTTTTACGTTGTCAGGAAGTAGTGATTGGTCCAAAATCTGTGAGGGGCAGGAAGCTTCATTGAAGTATCTGATTGGCCGTTTCATACCTTCTATAACTGGTAACTCTTCCTTTAACAAAACAAAACTTACAGGGTATTTAAGTGGTATTTACATGGTACTTTTTTGTACTAATCTGGTACTTACAGAAGTAAATTCAAAGTACTTTATTTGTATTTACCTTGTTCTTACATGTAGTAAGTACTACAAAAGACACATTAACACAACATGTAAATACCTAGTAGATACTGTGTAAAAACCCAGTGTGTACAGCATCAATAACCAGTATGTACAATAGAAATACCCTTTAGGTACCACATAAGAATTAGTACCACAAATACACAGAAAGTACCATGTAAGTACTCAGTACGTCCCATTAAAAGTACCATGTTAATACCACTTACATACTGCACTGTCAAAAGAAACATTACCTAACTTGCAAATAGAAAAAGTATAATGAAAAAATTTTTGATTAAAAGAAGAATGTTGAAAAAAAAATAAAAACGGATCAAGAATGGTTATTCTGACAAATATGACTATGGGATTTTTAGATAGATAGATAGATAGATAGATAGATAGATAGATAGATAGATAGATAGATAGATAGATAGATAGATAGATAGATAGATAGATAGATAGATAGATAGATAGATAGATAGATAGATAGATAGATAGATAGAATCTTTAATAATCCCTTAGGAAATTTAAATTGGTCATCTGCTGACACTCATAAAAATCATACACACATAAAAACACAATAAAACAATTGGAGTCAGTGGGTTAAAAAATTCAAAGAATAAAAGATAAATTAAAAAATTACTGTAAAAAATTACAGGAATAAATTAGTTAAATGTCAATGGATTAAATAGATTAAAAGTTAATGGATTAAAATAATTAAAAGCTTCTAAGATGTTCAGCCAAAGAGTTATATTGCCTGATGGTACGTGCTTCTTTGAGCCAGCAGGTACTTCCTGTTTTGAACGCTTGGGAGGGGTCACTAACTCAATTTCTTATATACAGTCGATGATAATAATTCTTATCTGCATTATCCATTCCATAACTGTAAAATTAAATGGAATAAAACAGCATTGAACCCACATCAGTGAAACCCCCTGTCAAAAGTTCAAAGGCAAAATTTGTTAAAGGATATGTTACAAACAAGTGCAGCCATCAGTGAAGTCACAGGATTTACTGATTGGGATAGATTAAAACTATAATATCTCTCTGTTAATAACCATTTTGGCCATAATTCTAGCTTTATCAAAATGAACAGATATGCAGGGTAAACCTGTTACTGGGGCAACTATTGATTTGACAATCACCTGTCAGGTAAACTTTGCATCCACAGTTCTCTATAATTTCTTTATCAAAATTTAAAATTAAATTGTAAGTTTATCCTAAAACGTTCTCAGGAACTTAAAATAAAACATAATAGAATGTTTTATTTATGATGAAGGTTAGAAGTAGAATGACGGTAAGTGTATTCATGCTGTAAAGTTGGATTTTTTTAATGTATTTTTTTAAATTATATTTATTTATATTTTTAACTCTGTTAATTGCTGCTATCCAAAATGAACAAACAAAGAAAAAAAATTCCAATTAGCTTTAAGGAAATTGTTCTTGGATTCTCCAGGGTTAAGTTGGAAGGAATTGGAAGCAATTTGTTCCACGTCTCATCAATGGTTCCACTTTTTTTATAAACTTATGGTAAATTTCGAATTTTGGAGTAAGCTACAGGATGATGACCATTTTTTTCTTCATTCATTTTTTAAAACTGACACACGTACCTTTAGCTCAGTAAATCTGTGTTTAAACTTCCGACTTTGTAGCATTAAATCTGAGCGTGTGCTCTGATTGGACAGTTTGCCTCCTGACCAAAGGAACTTCTTGTCTGATAGAACTGAAAAAGTAAAACTGAAAATCTCCTCTGCTCCCTTAGATGAATAAACTGTCTTTCTTTGCTGATACAACAGTGTGTTTTTTTATGTTTACACAAATATCACCTATCCAATTTTAGTTATTTAAATAAACTAGCCTTTATATTAATTTATTTTTTTAAAGAGATTTTTTACTTGTCCAACATTTCCTCTATATTTAGAGCTGCCCAGTAACACCGCGAGGCCGTCCTGCAGCTGCTGGGTGTTCACTATGTTACTCATTCACTTTTCCCATTCAAGCTGAGCATGGGATTTAAACTGCCAACCGTAAACCCCAATCTGAGTTATATATATTTATGGAGACAGAAATTCAGTTTATGACAAAGAGAAGGCTGTCCAACGGTCGAGGTGAAGTTACCACAAAAGACTAATAAACCGCTTTTCTCCGGCTGAAAGGTTGCATGGAAACCCTAAGGAAGTTTAAGGGAGGCACACGCTCAGCTGCACAGCATCGACTAACAAACCACACAAGGGCAGTGGTGTCATTAGAGACGACAGACTGCACGGGCAGGGCGATTGCCCGTTCTGACGAGCTTGTTCCTTAAAATGAAACACCTCTTTAGAAATTTTGGAAGAGAATATTATAATAGGCTTGTTCCCTGAAGAATCTTTCACTTTAACCTATGATGTGAAATATAAAGAACTACATTACCATCGTTTCCTGATCTCGTGGGATTAAAATGACATTTGGCTGTTTTCAACCACCAAACTTTTCCAGGTAGTCCCACGTTAGAGGGACCTAGGAAGCATCAAGTCAGAGCGGCGTGAGCTCAGGCCTCTGCACCGTTTAGTCCACACACTTCAACTTTGTTAGTTTGTTGAAATAGCGGACTGACACAATGTGACCTGACCTCTCTAGATTTCCATAAAGGAGGGAAGCTGTCGTCTTGTCTTACAATGTCAATGTTTATCGAGTCATTGCTACTGCTCCCCCGAGGACCCCCCCTCTCAAACACACATTTATTTCCTGCTGGGAGAGAAAAGGGAAAAAACTTTGGAGGGATGTTGGTCTCCATGGGTGATGAAAAATGGTCCTGACACACAAGTACATGGAAAGTTTTTACATATTTTCTCATTTAGCTTTTTTTTTTTAATGTAATGAAAAAGTGATACACTGAGCCGATTCAAGGCCCGACATGAAAGTTTCCCGTATCACTCCCCTCAGACCTCATGTTCACCACAACTTCCTTTTCATCAACATTCTGGTGAGAGCTAACTCTTTCTGCATGTTTTAAGAAACGCAGCCGCTCGCTGCAAAAGCACTGACATCAGTGAAATCAAAGCGCACATTAAATCATGAACTCATTAAAATGAAGGCTCTTCAGGAACCACATGGAAAAGGTTTTATGGAAGAAGCCAAAAAAGTAACAGGGAGAACGTGCCTCCAATCCAAACGTCACTAGTGAGCATTTGTAACAACTAAGATATGAAAGTAAAAACAGAGAAAGAGCATAAATGGCTGTGTAGCCATCTTTCTGGGAACTGTCCTTTCAGCACCACCAAACTAAATGCAAGGACAGCTTTGGACACGCACAAAGTTGTGGTTTTACGTTTGTGCTTTTGCGAAAACAGGTCAAAAAAAAAAATCTGATTAAAAAAAATTTGGTTATTTTTTAAAGAATCATCACTGATAAATCATTTTACTTCTAAATAAATTTTAATTAAATCTCAAACAAATCTGTATTTTTTGATCATTAATTAAAACAGAAGAAGCTATTTGTTTTGCTCTGAAATTGTTCAATTTGGTTATTATCTTTATGCTAAAAACAAAAGTGACTTAAGGGCTGTTGACCTTTGACATAAAGCGGGTCAGGGTCTTACCCTCAGATGAGGACTGCTCACCCCATATCCACGCAAAAGGTTTTAGCAGACATCCTTCCACTTTTTTTGTTTATTTGTCCTGATGGTTTGTTTCTATACTGACTGAGGTCACACACCTGATTGATTCAAGATCAGTTTAGACCAAATGGATACTCAGAAACAAAATAATAATGCCTTTTGTCTCCATTTTTATCAATCAAAGGAAGAGTTATATAAAGAAATCTGCTCCAAAATGAAACATTTTGCAAAACCAGTTCTCGTCTATTGTCTTATTAATCCGTAGACAGGGATCGCTTTTGTTTTGGAAAGACATTTTTTTTCAATCAATTGTCTGTATGTGACCTTTGTACACCGGTCGTTAACAAACATATCATACATTTCTCTACTAGAAATATTAAATCAGGGAAGCATGTCTCGCCATACAGACATTTACAAACAAAAAAACCAAAAGGGCAAACTCTGCTTTCATAAATCAGTCTACGCTCCCATTTACACTCAGTTTACAGTGTTCAGGGTCACTGAAGGGCAAAAGAAAACAAGAACTGACTCTAGATCAGTGATGTTACATTGGCTGTTTGTTGCTACAACTCTTTCCAGGCTGGAAGTTTTATACATTTAACTCCTTTATGAATTCTAGGACTACGTATAAAGTTTTTGGTTTTTAGTCAACATGTCGGCATTTTGAAAGCTGCTACAAAAAACGTAATTTCCTATTTTCTATGCGTGATTTATCATTTACTCGATCAAGTCCTCATTTACAGTCAATAGTTTCTGTATAATAATAATAATTTTTAAGAATATTAATTAATATTATTAATAATAATATTCAGCAAAAAAAAATCTGATTTTATGAGAATGAATATTTGGTATCTTTACCTGTAAACCTTTATCATCAATTAATATGGTAAAAAAAAGGCCTGAAACATTGTTTTATAATTTAATAACAATTAACAAGTTTTGCTTTTTAAAACGATTGGCAGAAAATATTAAACCCTTTCACAGCATTCTAATTTTAAAAAAATACCTGTACGTGGGTTAATATAAATAAAAATAATAGTGATAATAAAGTCTATAGATTCATACTCAGGTTGATTTTGACTGCGTTTTTACTAGGGGTGTAACCATTAATTAATAAACCAATGAAACATTTTGTATTCCCACGATCCAACCAGACTGATCCGTCTGATTGTTAATCAGATCAACCTATACATTAAATAAGTTTTTTTCTCAAAAATCAGATTAATCACTAATCACTATTGGAAAATACAATTTGGATCAAGCCCTGGTAGATTTATTTTTATTACTAAAACGTAAGAGCAATCAAGTGCGATCACAGAAGACAACAAAAAATGATCAACCATCATTAGAGTCCGATGTATGGAAACAATGAATTTTGTAAAGAAATGTGACCATACAGTGTGATAGAATGCTCTAATAATGTTCCCTTTGTCTTATTTTGATGTGGTAAAACAGTCTTTGTGATCTTTATGAAACTAAAACATGAATGGATTTGCCATCAATTCTGGTTTACTTGTTTTTTTGTACATACAGTATATATAATTTACATTTGATTATCTTGCAAGAAAAACAGAATCTGAAAAACTTCCCTTGCACTGTTCAGTACCAGACATTCATCTCTGAATTTTAGCTGAAGATGCCCTGCATCGATTTTAGGTCAGTGAATCGGATTCGTCAAAAGGAACCAATATGGAAGCATAATCCTATATTCTGATTGTTGCAGATACAATTATTTGTCAATATTATGATCTAAATTAAATTGATCTGAATTGAATTGTTAAAACAAATCGTTACAACCCTAATTTTACCTACTGCTTAAAGAGAAAAGGTACAATCGCTTGTGACAAAATATTATGTCAATCATGTCAGGTTTTTGCTAAGAAAAAATCTGAAATCTGAGTTAGAGACTCAAACCAAACAATTTCAACAAACCAATAAAAATGGCTGGAATTGGGATGAACTACTACTACAGATAATCATTCTAAGAATTTATAATCCATAACTGCTGTCAGATGCAGCTAAAGTGATCTCCCAACACTCAGTTTTCAATTACCAATTATTATCATTAGTATTTACTGTAAAGAAAAGCCACAGAAATGACGATAACAATTTAAAATCTTTAGATTTCCGTCTCTGTTTGTATGAATTCTGTTTAACCTGGTGCAGAAATAAATGCAGACTCACACACGGATCCTTTCACACCCCTGCTGTGTGTTAACTCAGCTGTTTGGGGGGGGTGATGTCCTCATGGGGGTGTGAGGTGGTAACCAGACAGTTCTGGATTAGGTTGTCTCTATGGGCTTAACCCATTCACCTTCCCCAGTGAAAACGGTCTCAGAGACCCGTAAAAACACAGACTTACACCCAGTGTTTGGGGTTCTAGACAACTCTCGTTAAGACACATATTCACGCATAGATACGTTTTCCTCTCAGTGTTTGTTTCTTTGACCCCCCACCACAACATTTCTTTTATGTCGCGCCATAAAAGCTGTGAGACTACAAAAAAAAAGGAGGGAGGGGAGAATTTACATGTCAAAGTGAACATTTTTACCGTCTGTGGTCTTCTCTGGAAGGTTTGCTCTCACTTGTTCTCGACAAACTCGGCAGACAGATTAAGTGCGTTTGTGTGCTCTTGTGTTCCGCCGACAATGGCCATGTTTACAACCTGTGTTTACGCTTTTGTGGTTACAGCTGAGTGGGTGGGAAAGTGGTTTTAGGTGGAAAAACAGCAACTTGTTAATTAACTATCAGTGTTGACACCTAAAATAGATATTTGTGAGTTTTTTTTTTTTCCAAATGTGGATTTTGTGAAAAAGCAGGATTTGTTATGTTTTTTAAAAAGTGTTGTTTTTAGTGTAGGTCACATGTTTGTTGGAATCTGTGTTTATGGCACCCGCTTTCCACACATGCTGCCCTAGAGTCTGTGTCTCCGAAGCCCTAGACGATGAAGTGCCTGATTAGAGCTCCACTCTGGAGTCTCCTCCACGTACATACAAAGACGGGCCAATGCCCACACATAGACACATGCAGATACTTTTAGAGCCACTCCAGCACTGGAGCCTCCTCACACAAACAGCGAGATACCAGGCCGTTGTCTCCGGTCTGTAAACCCTCTCCGTTCTCATGGAGATAAGAAGTGTGTCTCATTGTTGGCAGACAACAGAGCCGTTATCATCTTATCAGAGAGCCAATCCAATCTGGAGGAGGAGGGGCTGGAGAGTGCCTACATGTGTGTGTTTGAAGGGAGGCCCTTTTGTCATGCAGCAGGTGCTGTTGTCACTCAGTTTGTCTTCTGATTTAAGTTGTTAGATTTGCAGTTTAGGAGGAAGAGTTTGTACAAACATGAATTAACTCTGAATTAACCGAGCTTGAATGGAAAGTCTGCCTTTCAGACGATTGGCCTCTGTTCATGTTCTGTTTGTCTGACGTCTGTCCACAAATTAACTAATGCTGTTGCAATAGCTTCCATCTCCACCCACTCCTCATTTCTGCAGAGTCAGAACCGATTTTTAATAAAGATTTATAAACTTTAACAACACTCTACTTCCTAGAATCAGTCCTTAAGCCTCGGTCACAACTGCCCTTACGTGTGGACACAGGCGAAAAATGCAGGCGACTCACACAAAACAACAATTTCAAAGACCTCTCTGTGAGCCTGTAGACTGAAAATGTTCACCCATATTCTTTTATGGGCGTGCTGCTAGTGGCAGATCATAGCAAACACCTAAACAGCAAAGGTAAGTAGGTGAGACAAAGCCTTATCGTACAGATTTTTCATTTTTTTAACTGTCCCCAAACTGTGAAGGGGCCAGTTTGTGCTGTTTAAGTAGTAAATGTCTGCTTCTTGCATGTTCCCTGACTATTAGAAATCAGGAAATTAAACAATCAGATTATAGATCGGATGAGCATCCTACAGGCACTTCCCCACGTCCACACCCTTAATTCAGTCTGTTAGGAGCCATGAAGTGCATCTTACTAATGACTGGAGTGAAGTGTGTGCAACTTTTATTATTCTTATGCTATGTACACATTGGACACATGATGTGCGTTCAAGATTGTGTTGAATGCGGGTTATGGCTTTTCTGTTCCCCTACATTTATCCCTCCAAACGGAGAGTTATGGAAAAATGGTGTCTTCAGATTTGGACAAAACTCCCTCTCGATGGCCTCATCAATAGTTACCGGTCTGCTACATTAATGTGTATCTCCCAGCACTCAGAAAATGCATAACAACATTAGTTTTATAACTTTAAAATGTCACACAAAATAGAAAGTCATTACTTTCATTTAAATGTAAATTTCGGTGCTTCAGAGCGCACCAACATGAAGAAATGTTTCTCCTCTGCAGCACAGCGCAACACAGAAAATCATTTTTTAAGATTAACCCTTAAAACTATTTCGGACAGCCCTATCCCTCCAAATGACCCTACAATCGGGGAAGTTTGGGGAAGCCGTAGGGGACGAATTTGGATTTGGCCTAAGATTTGAAGCCAGTATCGATCTGTTCATGATGTCTCTGTTGTTTTTCTGTCTTTTAGAAAAAGACTCCAAAGAGAAGAAAGATGTGTCCAAGGAGCCCTCTGAGGCCGTGGTGAGAGAAGAAGCAGAACGCCCAGGAGAGCCCTTGAAGGAGGCCAAAAAAGAAAAGAAGGAGAAAAAGGAGTCAAAGAAGGACTCAAGCAAGGAGTCGAAAGAGCTCAAGGAGGACGCCAAAAAGGAGTCCAAAAAGGAATCTTCCAAGGAGAAGAAAGAGTCGAAGGAGAAAAAGGAGAAGGAGGGAAAGGAGGCCGGGAAGGAGTCAGGCGACAAAAAAGTGTCCAGGAAGTCGTCTGTGAAGGTTAAAGAGAAGAAGAAGGAGTCGGAGGCAGTGGAGGACTGACGAAATGAAAGTTTTCCTGCTTACAGACACAAGCAAAAGCAGAGCCTTCCACTCCAAAAATCAGCGTGCGGCACTCCAGACCGAGGAACACGACACCACTACAGATATATGTTTATATGTAAATATACTCAGCTAAGGTCAGACATCCCAGAAATCACTTCCTCCCACATGCATATTTACATTTCAGTAGCTGATCCTCGTGCACACACACGTGCACACTCTCCTGAACCGCACTGCATTCGGACGTTGGGTCTGTCCCGGGTGTCTGTGGCGAGGCCACAGACTCTGGACCAAATAAGAACTCACTTCCTCCTCCTCCTCCTCCTCAGACGTTTCGCTGACTCTCTTCTTCCTCCTCATCTGCCTCATCAGCATTTGAACCCACGACTGTGCACCTCCCTAATCCCAGTCCGGCCCTGGCCTGGCCAGAGCCTCCCCCGCCTGTCCACCAAGAATGGTGCTTTACATCCAGCCACCTCCCCCCCCTGCTTCCGGGTAGCTGAAAGCAGCATCCTACAGCTGCTGCCGCCGCCGCCGTCTGACCTCCACCACTCTTGGGTTTATTTTAGTTTTTCCAGGGACAATCGAGGACAATCCTGGCTGATGGCTGATGCAGAAGCAAACCTGAGGCTTTTCAGATGAAAATAAAAGTGACACTTCATGCTTTTCTGATTATCATCAAAAACATCTGCATTTTTTTTAAATTCTATTTTCATCCGAAGATGAATATTTAGCTACTCTGGTAGAAAAGCAGACTCCTTTAGAAGTTGTTTTCAGAGGAAGCGGCTATACTTGAACTGTTTTAGCCAAAACACGATTCTTTTGTTAGTATTTTTCTAGAATCTCTTTCCTTTTGTTTATCTGTTACAAACGGACGTTTTGGGTAGAAAAATGCATAAAAACTTGCTTAACTAGGTGACCTATTCTCTACAAATCTTTCCCTTTGAGGAAGATTTTTTTCAGATCTGGTGCTGCCGACAGTTTAAGCACTAACATGATAAAGTTAGTGATTTTTTTTTCACAGAAGATTAAGTAGACGAGAGAGTCTTTGGGCTTCATTTTACTACAAAAGCACATTAGACAGAGCAAGAAACTAAACATTGTGACAATTTCCTGTTTTTTGTACTCATTTTTTCCAGTGAAGTCTAAGGCTTTAGACAGACACGTTGAGGACGTTTGCACTTGTTCTCCCAGGTCAGAAGTGTAAATACTTTAGCCGTAGATGCCATGCCAGCAGGTCTGCAGGACTCCTCCCGTCCTGGTCAGCCTCTCCTGCTCTCAGACAAGCTTCGTTTTAGCTCAGATTGTAAAACAGATGCCAGTTTGCAATACCTGCCATGGCTCCTGTTGTTATCTACGAAGTACTGTACAGTAGTTTTTAATACGAGAAACTTTTTTTTAAGTTTAGATATGTTTAACTTAATTGATATCTAGAGGTGAAGTGAAAGCAGCAGCAGCTTATTTGCCAAGAAATGTCTGGTTGCAGGAGTTTCCATTTGTCTGGGTGAGCTGCAGGTGTTAGATTTAGATGATTCTGAATGTTCGTGTCATGGATTAAGTTGCTTATTGTTGGATTAGTGGTTTATATTAATCAGGCTCGAGAAGACATTCCCAACACTAATCCTCAAACTATTTTTTGTCAATGAGCAGCTCATAAAGAAAAATCCCCGGACATGAACAGAAAATGAAATGTAAAAAAAATTCAGATGAATAAAATTATGAGTAATTGAAGACTCTCTGTATTTTTTATTGTCCGTGTTATATAAATTATTTGTTATAGAGAAAACGTGCTTTTATGTTGTGCTCTGGTTGAGTAATATCTTAATTCCTTGGTGTTCTGCTCTAAAGGTTTGTAAGTATTTGTTTTTCTACTTTTCCTGCTTTCTGACAGAATATTTTAAAAGATTGTTAATCAAGTACAAATTTTAATTGAGTTTGGTTTGAATTTGAAACTCTTTGTTTGTTAGAGTCTGACTGAAGTGTCGATCTTAAGTTATCAACTGGAGCTTTCCACTTTGATAGTAGTCAGTGGCTCCTGTTTGTTGTTGTGAGCTTTTTCACATTTTCAATACTGTGTTGTTTTCTATTTGACAGGGAGATGATTCAACATCTCAATTTGGTGGGAATCCGGTTTCCTCCCTCCGATGGCTCCAACTTTGCTTCAGTTTTTGCTAAAAGCTGATGACCGAATTATGATTTTCTTTCTAAGATGTTTCCTGAAAGTGAAAAAGGAAAACTTAAGGAAACATTTTTGAAAAATATGACGAAAAATATGGCATCAACTGGGTGCTGTGACTTTGGGACTAATCAAAGAAAGTAATTTTGAACTTTTTTTTGCAGACACTGCTACCCCCAACCACCTACTGAACTGATCACGCTGGAAGCTGAGGGGCGTTGTAACAGCTTGCAGATGTAATCGGAGCTACAAAACTACAAAATCGACTGTAAATATGATCGATTTTTAATTGAATTCACAAAATTCCATAAACAGCAGTTGGGCTGTTAAGACAACTGCCTTTAACCTCACTGTTGGAGGACCCCCAGCCATCAGGCGCTTACATGGGGGCCTAAAGACTGAAGGGATGACCCAGGACCTGCTAAGAGACTATAACTCGGTGCTGGTTTGGGAACGCCTCAGGAATCCTTCTAGAGCAGGGGTCAGCAACTTTTAACAGTAAAAGAGCCATTTGGGCTCGTTTTCTACTGATCAAAACCTAGAAGGAGCCGCATTGACTTACGTTAGCCTTTAGGAAATTTTGATTTTCATTCATAACCTTCTTTTTTTTTTTTTTTTTTAAATAAATATAAATGTCTGCTTTTGTCACAAACAAAAGCAAAAAAAAATATAAAAATAAACTAGCATCTCTTAAAGAGATTTTTTTCTACGTTTTTAACTAGCAAAAAAGCTAGCTTGTTGCTTAAATACGAGCTGAACTCCAAAATAGCCTAAAATTCCTCAGAAAACTTAGTCAAAAATATTAGCATGTTGCTAAAATAGAAGCTAAATTCTAAATTATCACCAAAAAAATTCAGTAGATTAAAAAATAGCTGAAAACATAAGCATTTTTCAAAAATATTAGCTAAACTCCAAATTAGCTGAAAATCTAAATTATCCTGAAAACCTCACTAGAAAACAAATTAGCCAAAAACGTTAGTAAGTTGCTAAAATAATAGCCAATCTTCAGCCAGAGAGCCACTATGGAGAAATAAAAGAGCCACATGTGGCTCTGGAGCCGCAGGTTGCAGACCCCTGTTCTAGAGGAATTGGAATAAATGTCTGGGAAGAGGAAAGTCTGGAGATCCTTCTTTAGACTACTGCCCCCTCAAATCGTACCCAGATGAGCGGAAGAAAATGGTTAGAAAAATGTAATTAGAACTCACATTTGACCTTCACATAAAGTAGATCTTACGCATCACTTAAACCTTTAATGATTGGACGTCTTGAATTCATAACTTACTTTTTTGTCTCCAATCAATCACAATTTAGTTTGGGAGGTTGCAAACTCTTCTCCAGGTGTTCTCTCGTATTTCATCATTCTCAGTAAGTATATGAGAACAGTTCAAGACTTCTTCAATCGGAGTGTGTATCGGCAAGAGTCTGACAATTCGATATGTATTGCGACACACGTGGTATGATACGATACGTATCCCGATTTATCCCAGGAAAGTACCAGACAACATTTTTTAAGACTTAAAAAAGAGGAAATAATGTTATTAGCAAAAATAAGAATTAACTGAATTTTCCAGAATTTTTCACACCACTAAAATTGTAAAATACATGTTATTTAAGGATCAGAACGTGTAGCACTGCAACTGTATCTCATGAACAAGTAAGTTGCTTTTACCCAAGCAAATTATTGGTGCTTTTCTTTTAAGAAACAAAAGTAAGTCAACAAACGTGTACTGAACTACGTGTTTGCTTATAAATGATTATCACTTTGGCAGTATTTAAATCAGTACAAATATCGCCAAGTAAAAGGATCGGGATTTTTCACTGAATCAATATTTTCTTGCACCCCTATTCTGCAAATAGTCTTTAACAATTTGATTTATGTTGCAAGTGGTCCAAACATGTCCAATAACAAAGAAATTATAACACATGAAATAAAAAAGAATAATGTTTCAAGACATTTAGATGACTTCAGTTCAAATGTCTGCACAAACACTTGGCACCTTTTTTTTAAATTGAGAATATTTTAGCACCAAATTTACACCTGTCTATTTCACATCCTAAGTTTATTTTTTTTTTTTTTTTTAAGGATTTCAGCTACTAGTGGACAGTTAGGTCATATTTTAAAGTCCCGTTAACAGTGATTTCTGAGTGAGAGAGTGAATGAATGAATGAATGAAGCTTTGCTATAAATAACAATAAAGGTCAACAATCCAATTAAACGCTTATGTTAGGAAGAACTGTTGGACTGGCCAAAAATGTCGGGAAATACCGATACATGCAATTATTAGTACTTCAAAAAAAATGGGAAAATTAACTACCGGTAATAAAATGTAAAATAATGAAATTAAAAAAGAATTGGGACTAGTTACAGGTAAAATGAAATATAGGAATTGAGTTTGGGGGTGTTTTTTTTTTTTTTTTGCACACGTTGCACATGTCTGGCCTTGATAATTTAAGGTGCCATTAGGAGTTCAATTTACCCCAACTTGGGGGTAGTAGTTGTCTCTGAGTCTTTTTGTACATGCCGGCATGCTCCTGTGTCGTCTGCCAGAGGATAGTAGTCGGAAAAGTGCTTTTTCTGGATGGGGGGGCCTTGTGCAGACTCCTGCAGTGGTAAATATCCTACATTGAAGGAAAGCTGATGCAAGTGATGTCCTCTGCCACTCATAAAACTTTCTGTGGTGCTTTTCGGCTCTGAGAGGTTCAGTTTCCATTCCATACCGTGATGCAGCCCACCAGAAGGCTCTCTGTGAAGGATGTCAGTGTTCATACCAAACTTTTCCAGCTTTCTCAGGAAGTCTTTTTTTTTTTTTTTACCCACAGTGTCCAGGTAAAATCCTCAGTGACATGTATACCTGCTCTGATGTTCTCCGTTTTGCTGATATTAAGGAGGAATTTGTTTTTCTGACACCAGCTGGTCAGTGATGTCACCTCATCTCTATAGGCGCTCTCGTCATTGTTGGTGATGCTGGGATCAATCGTGGTTTCTGATCCACTTGTTTTTAAATTAGCCTGAAAGGTGCTCAGGAGTCACTCTAATCGTTTTCCACATTTTTATGCGTACAAATATGTGGAAGACTAACAAAGATTTTTGCTTCCCAACACAAACAGTGTTGAAGTGAAATACAGGTGTATCTACCCCAACTGGACATCTTTCGAGGGAGCTGGCAACATCTTTTCTGCGTTTTTCTCCTGGAAGTCGACCAAAAAGGACCTTTTCACTGAGCCAAGTGTTTGAGTTTCCGACTTTCCATCATCTCCCAAAGCCAGTGTGATTCCTACACGGCTCTGTTTCCTCAGCTGACAAAGAGGGCAAACCGGTCCAAGGCTTGTCATGTTGATGAACGGGGCTCTGTCTGACGGCGTTTGAAGTACCTGGCCTGCACCGCCCTTTCCTTTGGACTCCGCAGGCGAGATCAGCTGCAGATTGGGTGACGGAGCTATAAGGCAAAGCTGTTACTGTTTAATTTGGCAGCAGTCCTCGGTGCGCATACATGGAGAAGCTCAGCAGATTGAGTTACATTCTCTTAATTTTTGTTTCTTTTCCTCTTTTAGATAAATATTTTCATTTCAGTCTCACAGCTCACATTATTTCGCTCCTCTGAAAACCCTTTTCTTCCCTTCAGTCTTTCCCTTCATGAATTCTGCTCGTCTCCTCCTTTTATCTTCACTCTGTTGATTTCTTTCTCAATTTTGGTTTCCCATATGCTTTTTGCCCTTTAATTTTTGCTGTCACTTCTTATCAATTTATATTTTCATTGTTTATTTTTTCATCTCAGTTTGGATTTTGGATTTCCTTTCACTCCCTCTTTCTCAATCACCTTCCTATGGTCCCTATTATCTTTTATATCGTGTCTTTCAACTTTCGCAGACTGCCTCCTTTCATTTCCACCCTTCTGTGCAACAACCATAACAACGGTTCCATTTTCACTTTTACTCTTTCGTCATCCGCAGGATGTTATTGTGGGCTTGTTACCCCACCGATGGCATTTTGTTTTGTTTAATGTCACTGATTTTATTTATTTTTTCTAGTTTGGCATCCTCCAAATTTAAGGACTTAAACTTATTCTAGTCAGATATACGTGCTGTTCATTGAATCCATTAGCGAGAAAAAAAAGTGACTTCAATAAAGAAAGAAAACTATAAATGTGTTAATTTACCTTTTACTTGAATAAAACCGGGGAATTAAAGCAATAAAAATGTAATATTACAGCAATATAAGCCATTTGCATGCAACTTACTATTAACATGGTTGAACTAAATTTCAATGACACCAACTAGTTGTTGGTAAGCTTCTAGAAGTTAGAAGATGGGGCTCATCTGTCTTCTATTTTTTTTATCATTTATTTTTTTCATTTACCTCTGTTTGGTACAGTGCAATTCATGTGTTGTCCCTCTTTCCCACTCCTCTCCCGAGGAGCGGAGGAGATTCCAGATTCCAGGTGCCTTGTCTGTGCTCCTGACCTTGGCAGTGGACCTCGCCTCTGGCTCGTCTCGGACTGCCAGTTGTCCCCCAGCTTCATCTGGATGAATCCCATCTGCTACACTATTCAAACATAGTTACGGGGTTAGATGAGCAACGCTTCCTTTAACGGTCCTGGTACATCGCCTGTCCATCCTGGGAGAAAATCCCTCATTTATGAGAACATCCCCGAGGTTTATTATTTTTTGTCCCTGAGTTAGTTTTTTCCTCACGGTGAAGGAGTGTCTGAGGGCAGGCATGCCCAGTTCAGCTTTGTCTGTTTAGTTTAGCAATCAGCTATTGTTTATATTTTACGATTGATTTTATGTTTTTGGACAACTACCGGTGTGAAAAAATCAGTGCTGTGTAATTGGGCTATATAGATAACATTGGTTTGGTTTGATGTTTTGTCACAGTTTTTCCACTTTTGGAGCCATAATGTTAGGGGTCATGTGTGTTTTAAAATAGCATTTTTTTAAATTACAATTGTTGATTTTTTTTTTTTATTAATAATGGTTAACACTCAGAAAGTACTAAAAGAGACATGAACTTATTATTTGTTTTCATCCATGTTAAAACAAAAAAATAAAATTCTCATGAAAACAAAGAACTGAAATGCTAATGAGCTAAAGGGCATCATCTGTAATGATACAAACACATATGCAGATGACACCCAACTGTTCTCCAAACTATCATTTTTATGTTTACCCATTTTTTTATTTATTTACTTTTGGAAATTATGAAACTAAAAAAGGTCATAAGGAATTAAGTTGAGGTATATATTGTGTACCCAAGTAAACTAGCATAAAATGTGAATTTCTCCATCAGGTTGGGAATAGTACCCACATGCTGGTGCAAGGCTTTTCAGGGGTATCCCATCCACTAAGTACCGACAAACAATTCCTCACTTCTTCAATCTAGTTTTCACAATGGGATGTTTTTCTATGCGTTTATTGCCTTTCAAAGATTTTTAGTCATCTGTCTGTGCATTTTATTCCAGTATAACAACAGGAATAAAACATATTTATATTATTTAATGACAAAGAAAATTGTCTTTTTTGAAATTCTCAAAAATAAATACTGTTTTTCTAGTTTTCTAATTGCTGTCTGTAACCAAAGCTTGTCATTGGCAAATGGAGAATTCAAAAAGCTTTAAAAAAAAAAAAAAAACAATTAAATGTTGGCAAAATTATACAGTAAACAGAAACGCTACCACCTGAAGATGCAGTTCCTCAAAAGCAGCTGTCTTGATTTTTTTCTTGGACATCCTCATAAAATCTGTCCTTTTTTATTTCTCTTTTAAAGGCTTTCCATTATTCAGTTTTTCCTCATCAGTAACTCCTTCCATCTTTCACACTTCTGTTCAGTAAACCAGCCCTGATTTGAGAGGCCATTAAACAAAGCAGCGCACACCCAGCGGTTTGGAACATCAAACGGCTTTTCAGCAATCAAAAAGCTGTGGAGCCACAGCGGCAGTTTGGGTGAAATATCATAAAAGCCGAGTTTGGATTTAGAGGTGCAGACATTTTTCTCTGGGTTTTATTTTGCAGCTTATGTCTGTCTCTCTGGGTTTCAAACGTAAACAAAGTGGATTAGATAATTGTTGTGTCGTTTTGTTCTCGCTGCAGATTTGAAGCATCAGCAAAGTTTCATCTCAGGAAACTTAAGAGGCTCACATTTGGGTTTTTGTTTTGTATGAACAGCGATGAGCCCGTGTTTTGAGATGAAAATTACCAAAATTATACTTTCTTCCCCAATTCCGGTCTTCTGTTCTCCTGAATTATGTTGCAACTTTTTCACCATTATGTGAAAGCCGAATGAAAGCACAGTGGCCTAGCTTTGCATCAGACACAGAAAAAAATGCTTTTTTTGTTAATCAAAACTTAACTGTGGCTGAAAGCAGACATAAGTTAGAAAAGAAATTTCCAGTTTTATTAGGATTTTTGTAAATTCTAATGGAACTTTGCCCACTCACTTGGTGCAAAGTAACAATAATAGTAATAAAATATAAAATATACATATAAATATAAGCAGCATATTATTCATATAAAGAACCTCAAAGTGACATTTTGATCTGTTCATGCAGTTATGAAGAATCCAGCAGCAGCCCCTCCCATACCTACGAAAATGAGCGGGTGCTGTCATGCTGATGTAAGCATGATGCCACCCGCCCCTCCAGGAAAAATCTGACTACACCAAACACACACCCACTTTCTCTGCGGAGGTGTGGTGCCGCGGTAGTTATCTCCTGCCAGAATGCGTATCCTGGCAGCGGATGACTACCTTGGCACCACAGCTGTACCAGGAACCGCTCTCGGACCCATCCTTCAAGGTGGTCTCGGTTTGTTTTCAATCGGACTGAACTTCTGTTCGCTCTGGGATTCCTCAGTCTGAATATGGAATGAACCGAGAACACTGTATATATTCCAGTTGTGTCCTGTCTTCAATAAATTCCAGCTCAAACAGGTGTTTGTTACTTTAGACTTGGGGCTCCTTTAAGACCTCATAAAATTTACACTTTTTGTCATAAAATGTCTAATACTCCACATTTAGTTGTTTTTACTTGAGTCTACAGGAGAGGGAAGATGTTTGAAGTTGCCTTTTGATGAGAATCGTGTTTATTGAGTTTTTAACATTTGTGTGTGGCCTTTCTCTTATGAAAGAGAACAAATGTAAAAAAAAAAAATTTAATGTTTGCATTTCTGAGTATTTCTCCTTCAAACTGTCTCAGAAACGCTCTGTTTGAATTAATGAACTGTTAATACGTCACGAGAGCTTCTGGACATGAGCAAACCTCCTCATCTGGTCTGGTTAGCGCGTCTAGCTCAGGTTCTGAAGAAGAGAAGATGGTATCTTCTCATTGACTGCAGTCAAATGAGCCGCCGTTCACATTTCTGTGGTCAAATCAGCCGTCAGTGGATTTTTCATGTGAGTTTCATACAATACTTACAGTAGCAGGACTGTGAATGCTGGGAAATCTCCAAGAGACTCCACGGAGCTTCTTGATGTGACCACAGAAATGCGAACGGCGGCTCATTTGACCGCAGTTGTAAAACAAGTCAAAATCAAAGAAAGTTCGGTCCGCGAAGCTCTTGCTGGTCCGAGCTGACACCCAGCTCAAAACGATAATGCTCGATATTTTTATGTAGCAGCGATGGAGATTTACACTAGCGAGACACAGAGCTAACATAATCAGGGAGGGATTCCGGGACGGAGCTGCTGAGCTCCAAAAGCCGCACCCCCACAGAGGAGATTTTGGAGACTGAGGCTTCAGATCAACATGAAAAATTACTTTTAAAGACATTTAGGTTGTGGGATTTTGTTTAAAAACTTCATTATCATAATTAAAACACTACTGGGAACATTTTTTTTTAATTATCATAGGGGAACTGGATCTTTTTTACACACATTTATTCATCATTATATTTTAGGATTTAAGACACATTTCTCCAACTTTTAGTGTCCATAAACCTTTACAAATAAAATCTTCTTTAGATTATAATAGCTTTAACTTATCAAACAAAAACTAATCAAAGTAAAACCTGCACATGTTTGTGAATCATGTACAGAAAAGTGAAATATAACCAGAAAAAGGCTTTTGCCTCTACAGAACCATCAGTTTGTACCATCAGAAAAATCCACAACTGCTTTTCAAACATCTTTAGTTAGAGCTGCAGGTAAAACGTTGAACAATGAACTCTTGCAGTTTTCCTGTCATAGCCGAAGCTTCTACAGAGACCATTGTGTTCTGATGGAGTTTTGTCACCTCTGGGCCCCTGAAGCCTGTAAGAAAAGCTTTCCTTGTTCCCTCCTGTAACGTGTTCTTTCTGCAGTTTTGTGGCTTCTGTCCCACAGCGCAGTTACATGCAAAGAGATCAACTTCTGGCCCAACGTCCCGGGAAACTTGTAAAACCAGAGGAGTGTGCAAAACAATACAAAACCTTATCCTCGTTTCGAGTTTCTAAAAATTGTAAACATCTGCAGTTTTGGTCTGTGTGAGGATGTAAATCACAAACACATTTAAAGACCCAGTCCAATAAAAATGGTGTTTTTAACATGTTCTAGGAGTATTATTCTCATACATTAAGCAGTTTAAGATTAAAACTGCATTTCTGAGTATTTTTTAATTCAAATTTTGTTGGATCAGGAGCAGACAAAATCCTGAAGTTTAAAAAAGCTTGAGTTTGTGACGCAACAACTGCAATGCACTTCTCCGCTCCGGTTCTAAATCCTCCACTTGCAAAACAATCGATCCATTAACGTCTTCATATTCCTCATCTTAGCTCCCATCTGGTTCAAAGCTGTACGGCTGCATAGCTCAGATATTGCTAGACATTTTTTTTTTTTTGCTATGCTAATGTTAGCTTGTTAGCTTCAGTGCGAACAATCCCGCCCACAACCCTGAGGTAAATTTCTCATGAGCTCCTGATTCCCTGCAGAAACTATGTATAAAAAACAACACTTTTTTTATTTTTTTTGTGCTAAAAACTGCATAATCATAATTAAATGACTGAACGATTTTACAATAGAAAAACATAATTGAAGCAGGACTTTAGGGCTTAATTTTTATTGAGTAGCTCCTTGCTTAGACTAAAATTACATTTTTTTTCCAGAAAATAAACATTCAACTTAGAGAAGTATGCCTTTGTGGAACTCTTTTAAATAGATAACTTAACCTCTCAACATCGTCCGTATCTTCCATGTATTTTAAACGAGAAATACTGTCAAAGCCTCCATCATGTAGCGATGAGGCTAAAAGATAGAATCTTCACAGGCAATGGGAGCATCTAGTTTATTAAACACATTTTTGTACAAGTACTGAGCATTAAATGTAACGCACATCAAGAACTCGAATTTGAGGCGTGTATCGTGTTCGGTGTCAAATGCAACACTACATCCGGCTTGTTGAATTTGTTCATAAATGTTGGACCTTTCTCCTAAAAGTGCCACTTTACCGGAGCGACTTATATCTGTTTTTCTTCTTCTTCTTCATTGTGGACTTTTTGGCTCCTGCGACTTATACTCCAGAGCGACTAATAGTCCAGAAAATATGGTACATTTTTTTTGTCTTCCCCTAATTTACAATCATTTAATAAAAAGAAATTCCCAGAAATGCAATTCTACGCTTCATTTTCTTTAAAAGTCCACCATCATCTGAAAAACCCCATAGAACCTGTTAAAAAACATCCAAACGTTTTTTTTTTTTGTTTGTTTTTTTTTAATCAGAGTGAGACCATTTTGCATTAGAAAACTGTTTCATTTTAAAACATGAATGAATATGATCACGGCCTCTTTGTTTAGTGTGTGGTAAAACGTAGCTTCTGTCCTGCTGTTTTTAGCCGGCTGTCACCTCTGAGTAGGTGTTCTCTTCATCTTACAGACCAAAAACATGCTTGTTATGTTAATTGGTGATTTTAAATTGGCCATAAGCGTTGGTGTGAGCGTGCGCGGTGGTTTGTTTCTGTGTGGGCCTGTAATCTGCAGATCTGCCCACCTTTCCCCAACTGGGAGCTGGAATTACATGGATGAACTTTTTGCTTCTGCTTTTGCTGCACTACTGACAGAAAAGTTCCAGTTTATCACGCAAATCCAAACACAGTTATGAATTAGTTTCTTTATTTATAGCCATGTGAAAAAAGTCTGTACCAATCGGATCTTTTGTGTAACTCCATGATAATAATCGTAAAATTGCTTCGAGTCCTAGATAAATACTACCTCAGATGTATAGCAGTTACGAACTTTACATTATTATTTATTTAGCAAAATAAAAGCCAAGAAAATAAAATGTGGGCGATACCCTTCCTTCTCTTTCTTCTCTCATTGGAGTCGAGATGGAGGAGGAGGCAGACGGGGCCGCTGTGTTTTAGTCCTTGATGAAATTCTTCCCTGCAGGTGTGCACAACGTTTGGCAAAACCCAACATTTTAGCAGAAAGTTCTCATCAGATGAAGATGATGATTGAGTCAAACTCCTCCGGATACCAGAACGCTCTAGAGGATTGTAAAACAGGACAAACGGCTAAAGCAAAGCAGCTCCAGCCAAACCGGAGAGTCTGCTGCCCAACTTTTTTAGTAAATGTTGGGACAAAAAGTAAAAAAAAAAAAAAAAAAAAAAGAATTCCAGCTTTGGGCAGGTTGGTGTTTTCCTATTTTGCATAGTACATCCATTCATTCTGTTTCACTCACCTGGGTTTTGGTTCTGCAGGCAGAACTCAGAGGACCAGACTTCCTTCTCTCCATCCAGCTCCTCCATCCAGCAGGATGCCGAGGCGTTCCCAGACCAGCCGAGGGATCGCTCCAGTGTGTCCTGGCTCACCAGGAAGCCGTCGAGGTGGGGTTCTTGCCAGATGTCTAAAACCACCTCATCTGTCTCCTCTCAGTGTGGACTGAACCTGCCAGATGTGTTCAGCCTCCTGTGGGCCCAAAACTGGCAACGGTGCAATGAGAATCAGGCAGCGGTCAAAGAAAGAGGCCTTAGCAGTTTGAATCTTAGGGCTTGAAACTGGTGTGAGGGATTTAAAGTGAATTACTACTCTTTTTTTTATTTTTATTATATGTGATTTTATGTTTTTGGTGCTCTGTCAGATCTGGCAACATTTAAAAAAACAAGCTAAATTTCCTCCAAATTGACTAATAATTTGGAAATCAAAAACTTTAGCCCACCGCTCACAAGATATCTATTAGATAACTAATAGATATCTGTTGTAGATGTCTACTGGACATGCATTTTGTTGTTCTATTAGAGGTCAGCCAATAGTATTCCGAAAGACATCTGCTCATAGAGGTCTCCTGTACCCATCTAATCTACTTTTTTAAAACTTTTACAAGAATTAAAGTCAGCACTGTAATTTTAAATTTAGCTTTGTTTGGTATTTTGTTCACAGACGACAAGTAATCAGAATTTTACATTCTAAGAAATAGAAAATATTTCCACTGAGATCTACCTGGAGCTAAAAGGTCTCTTAGAAACTTGTATCAAAATTATTTTTGAAGAAACAGAACGACACGTCTTCCTTTTTCAACAATCCTATAAATCAAAACCCAACTTGGGACATTTCAAACACAAAAATCTCCTAAAATGATTTTTTAATATTTTTTAATTACCCAATTTAATGGCAGTTTTTTTTCAACACACAAGTCATGGTGGGACCACAACACCAGATCTAAAAGGCAAAGTGGAAAAGGCCTCAATGAATCAATCTCTATTTAATACAAAATACACTTCTATGACTCCAAATCTTAGAAGCAAAAAAAACATGATTTATATATCTAATAGATCAGGGGTGTCCAAATCCAGGCCTTAAGGGCCGGCCTCCTGCAGATATTCCAGAAATCTTACTTTATCTGCTGCTGATTACCTGGATCAGGTGTGTTTAACCATTGCTTCAGTGGCAGGTTGGTTGGACACCCCGGTAATAGATGTATTTGTCCCCGGTGGGAGACTTCTGCCACAGTCTCCTGGTCCTGTAGTTGTCATTCCTTCATGCCAATTTTGCTTTCCAGGTTCTTGGATTAGCAAGCAATGGAAAGACCAGTTTTCCAATGTTCTGTCATTAACTTGTGGTGTGCCACAAGAGTCTGTTCTGAGTCCTCACCTGTTCACAATCTACATATATAACATAGGACGAAATATAACTTATGAACCTTACCATTTTTATGCTGATGACATGGTTGTATTTTATTTTGCAACTTCACTTACAGAAGCAAATTGACAAAATGCCGCTAGCATTTACAGCTGTCTGTCACAGTTTTCTGAACTGAGACTTTCTCTAAGTCCAAGTAAAACAAAAGTTGTGCTGTTTTCTAATGTATTTTTTTTAAATAAACCACTCACATTTTCACCATCAGAGCACAGTGGAGTCATAAATAGACGTCGTGAAACGTTCGTATTGATTCGGCTTTGTGTTTGTGAAATCAGTGATGTCATATATCGCCATTGGAAAAACGAAAGAAAAGTAAAGAGCATTGTGTCCAAATTGCCTTTAAAATCCAAGACAATGGGTTAGGGAGGGATTTCGGACCCAACCTGAATGTCTACTTAAGAAAGAAATTATGTTTTCAATTTTATGTGAGAGAAAGACTTGTTCTTGATGTTTTATACATACATGCCCCTGTCACAACTTACGTTGGACTCTTTTTTTTCACATTTTGTAACAGCTCACAAACGTATTACTGTGAACTGTATGTGCGAGCTGATTGGCCGCTTTAGATGTTAGCCCCTACAGACAGGAATTCTCTACAAAAGATCAATTCAACTTCCTAATATCATATCTAGGCTTTAGTTTGATGACACTATGAAGGACCGAGAAATAAAATCTTTAATCTGTAGTTGTTTTTAGCTTTTCATGTTTTTAAAGTTTATGTATAATATCTGGGTATGTAACTTTGTTGCCCCTTGGCCAGGACTTCCTTTAAAAAGAGATCAATCGATCTAATAGAAATTTCCTGCTTAAACAATAGTAAAATAAAAAATAATGATATCAATATGAAGAATTTGTTTATTCCTCAGACTAAAGTCTGCTTATCTAGTTATGTTATAAACTTTTTAAGACTAAAGATTCTTAAAGACAAGGTTTAAAAAAAAAAGTTATTAGCCTGTGTAGCTTGACTCAGACAGCTGGGTTTGACGTCTCCCGCCTTACATTCCCCCCTCATCCTCACAGACCTGCCGGCTGCTGGGGGCTTCGTCCCTCAGGTCGGGGGAGTCCAACTCCCGTCTGCAGTCACTGAGAAAATGGGAGAAATACTGAGATTCTGAGGTAAAAAAAGAAAACTGAAGGGAAATATTTTCACCTTTTTTATCTTCATCTTGATCTGCTGCTCAGGTTTTAGCACCAATGTGCAGCTGAACAGGTGTAATGTGCATAATTTTTTGTTTTTTGCATTTATTTACTGGTTTTGATAACACGTATGTTTTATTTTGCATTTGTCACTTAGATACGTTTCTGGAAGCATGCACTTCTTTGCTTCTTTTACTGCAATGCATCATACACATTAATTCCATTCGGCCACACACAGTAATTATCAATTTCTCCTCCTTAATCAATTTTCAACTGATTGGAACACTATCCATACACCACTACCAAATTGGAGTCCCTGACTGAACAAAATTCGACTGATTTAACTTTCAATGTGTTCAGTAGCCCAAAAACGGTCTAAAAAGCTTCAGGGGCGTAGAGTGAATGTAATAATTTTGAATATAAACACATGAAATCTGTATTTACTTTTGTTTACATAGACTTTTTTATTAAAAGTGGCAACTTGAACGCACGTTTCCAAACCCGCTATAAACTTAATTTTATACTAGGGGTGTGTACAGTCGAGAGTCTGGCTATATGATATGTTTAGCGATACGTGTCTCACGATACATATTTCAATATATCCCAAGACTAGAACCATTTTTCACTTAAAAAAACCCCCAAAAAACTCTTACCTGAATATTAACAGACCTTTTGTGTTTATAAAATTCATTTTATTTAATAATCACAATGTGAAGCACTGCAACTGTATATTATACACAAGTTGTTTTTACCAAAGCAAAATTCATGGCTTTTGACTGAGGCTCTGTGCATGACCCGCTTCATTCATTTTCATCTGAACTTGTTACAAAGCAACAAAATCCAGATTTTTATATGATACTAGCAACGTAGCGCAAAGTTTTTGTTCGGTACCCATTCAAAGTAAAAACTAACTAATACATATCTCTTGACAACAAAAATCACGAGCCTGACTGAACATTTAAGACAAGTTAGCTCCTGCTGTTTTGCTCTGCTGCCAACTAGCGGTCTGGAATTTAGGTGGAAAACAAAAGTAAGATGCTGCAGATCGCTCATAAATGATTACTCAAATATCGTCTTGACAGCATTTTAAATTGCTACAAACAAACATCGTTATATATCGGCTAACTAGTTTTGACAAATTTGTTTTAAATCTAAAAGTCTTGCATGATGTTCTCTATTGAAAATTCTTCATAAATATTTCCAAATTTAAAGCAGAATGATTACTTTACTGGATGTTTGATGCCATAAATGATTTATTAGTTCACATTCTGATCATTTTTGCACATCTTTTTGAAATTCTTTGAGAATTCTCGCAGATAAAAGAAAAGTTTTTGTTTTTACACATTAGATAATCTGTTGGGTCCTTCTTGTCTTTTCTGCAAGAATGCTGCTGTAATATAGCCTTTTAAAGATTCAGATCAGGTGAATCCTGTTTCTTCTCTGTTGCCATCTAGTGGTTAATAATACTGATTTAAAACCTAGAATTATTTTTGAAAGTCCTAAACAGGCAAATTTCATTTTTTGTCTTTTTTTTTGTAACAAACTGACTCCCAATCACACATCCTCCCGTCCTTTAGAAGCATTCTTCTCCCTCTGTTTTGACAACTTTTTTTTTCCTTTCTTCTGTGTCAAACACCCTCCTGCATGCCTCCCGTTTTACTGTCTCCTCCTCACACTCACACCTCGGCCTGTTGTGGTCTGTGTTTCCAGAGGCTGCTGACGCTCAGTTAAAGGCTCTCGGGTGGGTCCTAATTATTTCTTTGAAGACTCGCTTTTCTCCTCGTCTGAGCCTCACTTAAAAGAGGCCAGACACACACTCGCGCATGCACTATCATGCAGGCCGCCTCATCCGTCACAAACGGCTTTAATGCTGACTCCAGATGGCAGATTTATGGGAGCATAATGCCAAAATGTTTCACAGTTTGGGCTCTGAAGGAGCGTGCACTTCGACAGGACGGTTTGAGATTTGTCTAATGTTAACAGGAAAGAGCAACAAGTTCGATATGTGCTTTATTTGTTCTTTAGGTAATCAGATGGGGAGGGGACAGCTGATGAACGTCATCAGTCCATCTCTAAAACCTCCCAGAATTAAGATTTGGACTTTAAACAACAAATCCAGTCTGTGCATAAAAGGGTCTTAAGGTCATGGAATGATAATAAGCTGCTTGCATGAACTACCTGTTACAAACACTCACTAAACTTTAAATGCAAATTATTTTGACTCCAACCCCTTTCTATTTTATTATGCAAAAAGCAGTTCATCAAAATGTCACAAAAAAAAGAAAGTTTTTGGTGTTTGCTGCACTTTGTCTTTGTCCCAGTTTGAGTTTGACCCTTTTATTTTTAAAGCACTTTCAGGTACTTATTAGTGAATGGAGTTAAAGTACTCTGATATATTAAAATAATAGCCTTTGATGTGACTGTACAGACAGTCGTGAAACTTTCCAGGCGTAACGTTTGATCTGGAAGCAGACGGGCAGAGCTAAAAGGTTGTAAACACCGTAACAGGTTCCACTCCCTGATGGGTTTGAGGGTTTCCACCTGATGGGGAAAGTTACTGTCACTCAGCTTCATTAGATGTTGGATGATTAGATCAAAATGTTGGGAGAGTTTACAGAAAATGAAACACTGTTATTAATCACAGATTCAGTAAAACTGTTGTCTCACTTCTTTAATGTTTTTTATATTAAATTCAATAAAAACAAGTGTGACCTTAAGGTATTAAACCAGCAAATGCACATTAATAAGGACTTTTTTTCTGTGGTATTTCTTTCTTTTCTGTCTGTTTTAAATGAACAAACCCACGCGGGGACACGTGAAGCTCTGCTGGTGATGAAACTGGATCCAAAAGAGGAAACCCGCTCTCCCTCTGTCATTACATTTGCACACAAAGACCTTTTTTAGAGCGCGCAAATTCAGACGCAGCAGCTCTGAAGCGCTCAGGGTCTCCTCGTGAAGAGAAGAGAAGTCCATTGAGGTTCCAGTCAGATATCTCACTTATTAGTGGAGCGGAGAGCGTCTGTGGGGGGTTCGGAGTTGGCTTTGGAGAGGTCTGGGCGCAGGAGGAGGTCCCGGGTGGAACAGAGGAGGCAGGACTTTCGTGGCTCGGAGGTGCGCTCCGACACCAGAGGCCTGCTTTATTATAAGAGGAGGAGGACACGCAGGTCGACTCTCCACAGAGAGCCAAAGGAGGAGGATGCAGTCCACGTTACGACCGGGACAGTCCAGCATCCACGCGAGCGGATCTGAGGAGTAGAAGCGCACTTTCTTTGGCACGTTTGGATTCGCCTGACGGCGGCTTGGCTCGCGCTCTTATCAGTCTGCAAGTGGAGCTCCGGTCCTCCCGGTCACTGGAAGTTTTCTGACAGCGGATGAGGACTGATATCTGTTTTTGCAACTTGATGCCCCCCTTCAACCCCTCTCGGGAGGCTTTCAGAGCAGGACTTGTGACTGATTCTTCCCTCATAAATGCGCAGGATCCCGCTCCGGACCTCTGCTCCGAGCGCAGGACGTGCGCAGCCCCGCCGTCTCCTGCCTGCCGGCGCGTCTTTGTCATTCTAATGTCGCTGTAATTGTTGCGCGTCTGGCTGAATGTCTCTTTGCATTTCACCCCAAATTGACAAACTGAGTGTCTCTCTCCAGGCTGCAAAGCAGACAAACAACTGGAGAGGTCTAACCCCGATCGTGGATTTTTAACTCTTTTAATTTTTGGAATAATTCCTTTCTTTGTTCCCATCAAACATTTTTTTTTCTTGGAGAAGTCTCGAGGATGTTGTTCTGCTGCTCGAACCCTCTCTCCAAGTCCACCTGTAAGTTTTTCATCTGCTTTTTATGGCTGCTACAAACGCCCCTGTCTTCCTTTCCGCTAATTACAGGTAAGATTAAAGGGATCATATGGCTTCATATTAACACATCACAACACCCACTGTGCGTAAAATCCACCCAGAACCGCTGGTTATTTAGTCTGGTGCTCCTGTTTTTACTCAGCCGGAGGCGGGAGCGCACAGTCTCTGGGCTTCTGTATTTCTGATCACCAGTAATTTAGTGGTGAAGTTGTGGCAACGCGCGTCTTTGCGCACAATCCGTGGAAGATTCTTGGGAGGCAGAGCTGCAGCTTTTACAGACTTTGACATCATGGTGCGTTTTTGTTTATGTCGCAGTGGGATGAAATCCACATAAATAGGTTGAATCAGATCACAGAAAGTATTTGGGCTGTTTTCCTGTTGTGGTCCGCGTTGGAATTCCTGTTTTATTTTGAAGCAGCGGAGGTAACCATAAAGAAGGCTTGCTGCTCTCTGCAGCAGAGCTGAAGTTCTGGTATCCTGGATCATCCAGACCAGAGGAAGCTGTGCGTAAAACTGAAACCTTCGCGGACATTTGTTAAATTAAACGACCGTCGTTCTTGGTTAAACGGAAGTAAACTGTGTATTTTTCAGCCGGGTTCCTCTTGCTGGTGTTGTGCCATCATGGTACAGTAGTAGTTTGCCACGCTCCGCATCTGCAGGCGCATTCAGGGTCAGTTTGTCCCCGCAGCGCCTTTTTGCAGGATTGGAAACGAAGCTGCGCACGTGAAACCTAATGTGGTCCATTGGACAAATGCATTATGCTTTATTATGCTTAAATGTTTGGTGGATCATTTAGTGGACGGTGGAAAGGAGGAAGACTGGAAAAATAAATAATTTAAAAAATAATTTCAATTTGAAATTGCTGTCCGCCTCCACCCCTCAGACAAACTTCAGCAGATGAACTCCCTTCATCCAACGCGTCATGAAGCTGCAGCAGAAATGACAGGCTGTCTGTCTGTCTGTCTGCTGGTGCGCACCGCGCGCGTTCTGATCTCCGATTCTGCAATGGAACATCCCCAAAAGGCACACTATCACTGGTCTTTTGCGTGCAAAAACATTCAAAAATGTTCTTTCCCAAGTTATTTTTAGGTTTCAAACCACACAGGCGTTAAATGAGTCCGTGCAGCAGGTGGAGAATGGTTTATTTCGGAGTTTAGATTTGCATGACTTTGTGTCTCATCCCCTCGCAGGACTCCTAAATCCACATTTGTTTGGAGAAACAGTGACTTCATTCTTTCGCTGTAGCACGTTTTTGTTCCTGCTTCCAACTTTAGATTTTTTTTTTACAACTGACTTAACATGATAAATTGTTTAACCTCTAAAAGAAAAAAAAAACATTTGTAGTTATATTGATGTCATGTTTTTAAAAAGAACTTACAAAATGTGCTCCTGAAGTGACATTTTTCATTTTTATCTTATTAAACAATCCATTTGTTGAAGTTTTTCCAGTTAAAATTCTGTTTGAAACTGTCTGTTAAACACGTGACAGTTGTTTAAGATTTGACAAATGTGTAATTCAATGAGGTTCACCAGACATCTATTATCTAAAGATGCTTTTGGAAGTGAAATGAAAGCATTTGAGTTAAGAAAAAGGCCCCCATGAGACTGAGGGGGGTCCCCGAGGTCTGCCCCTGTTAGTGGGTCTAAATCAGATTATCTCTGTGATTTTCTGTCTTCCTTTCTTGTTTCTGCTGTTTGTTTGTGTGGCTTCAGGCCATTTGAGGTCCTTTTAATATTAAATTGGAGATTTGAATCTTGGACGCTGAAAACCAGCAGAAGTGAGGCTGTTGTGCCAGAGACTGACCCTCCGCGCACACAAACACAAAACACTTACAGCCCTGCCAGTTTAATTATGCTCGAAGGCTGTAAATTTTACTGCGGCGGTGGAGTCTGTAGGGTTTGTCTGCTCGGCCCGAATCCACAGGCGGCTCCTCTGCTGTGGGACTAAACAGACGATTCACTGCAGAGAAGGAGCTATTTTTAATTGAAGGAGTTTACTCCATCGCAGACGGACCTAAACTTTTCTGCAGCCTTTGGCTTTTCCCCAACATGCATCAGCGGAGAGGAAAGCTGTTCTTGTATCATCAAAGTGCAAAAGCTCAACATGATCCGACTCCCCCATTCATCGTATTGAGCCCGAGATGAGTTCAGCTAATGGTTAATCCTTAACCTATCAAGATTACAGCAAAAATAAACAGCGGTCAGGTCAGAGATCAAAACACGCTGATAAAAAAAAAAAACTTTAACACTCTTCAAAAATCATTTTTTTCGACCTCGTGAAAGAGCGATTCTTTGGCCGTGCAGCCTTTTTCATCAATATTTAGTGTAGAAACAGATGTTGGGTGATCATGATGGAGAAAGCATGGTATTTCAGCCATAAAGGAGACTCTGTACACATACAGGACACATGAATGGAAACAGGAAGCAGTTTATTACTCAAACAGAGCGCTCGGCGGAGGATTTACCTCCAGAGAGTCCAGCGTCTCTTCTGGGAAGGAAGCTTTTACTTTAAAGACTCAAAGCTGTGGAGACCTTTCCATGTTCAAATGAAAAACAAAATTACTGCACAGAGAAAAACTTGTTTGGTCAACAATCTGTGCCCAAAAAATGGTTTTCAGTTAATGCAACTAGATCAACACTAGCTGCTATTAATATCAATTAGCCTTTTAACTTATTTAGTACGATGCTTTTTTATGATGGAATTTAAGAAACATTGTCCTTTAATGCAGGAATTTCTTCTCACTTTTTATAACATTGATTAAAATGCAGAGCTGTCAAACTGCAGGCCTTAAAGCGTGAATGTCCTGCTGGGTTTTTTTTCTTTTTTGATGACCCTACCTTCTGCTGATTACCTGAATCAGGTGTGCATCAACAAAAATAAGCTGCAGAAGATAAAGTATGAAGATTAGGCGAAGAATCAGATTGAAATGGTAAATTTTCAAACAAATTGGCTAATTTATGTCTCCAGTTTTTTGTTTTTTTTTTTTACATTTTTTTTACATTTCTTATTCTGGTACAGAAAATGCTTTTCTCTACTTTAGCTCACCACTAAGGAAAGAATACTTCACATTATTCTTTTTGAGACTGCAATATGCAGTAGAGTTTCTACTCAACTTGGCTGCTTTCTGCAGGAAGTCACTTATCTTTTAATATGCATTTATTGTTATTCCTGCTCAAGTTTTCCATCAATTTCATCAAGAAATCAGTTTGCAGTCTTTGTTTAGTTTTTATTATTTGATAATTCATATTTGAGTTCTACTTCGATCATCTTTCGGTGATTCAACCCCAACCAACTCAGTGGCCTTGTGGTAGAGTGTCCGTCCTGAGACTGGAAGGTTGAGAGTTCACCTCCTGGCCGAGTCACACTAAAGACTCTATAAATGGAACTTGGTGTCTCCCTGCTTGACACTCAGCATTAAGGGGTTGGATTGGAGGGTTAAACCATCAAATGGTTCCTGCGTGCAGCTGTGTCTGCAGCTCACCGCTCCCACACGGGATAGGTCAAATGCGAAGAGCAAATTTTCCCCCTCCTTGTTGGGTGACAACTAATTGTACTTTAACTTTTTAGTTATGGTTATGCAATTTGTAGCCAAAATACCTCAAAAACTGGGTTGTTTTCTGAGACAGTTTTTGCAGAGTGGCAGGTATTCATTAGAAATTTACCTCTGAGTTGTCTGCGGGACCGGTGGCATAGAGCAACCCTGCCTCATTTCCCCTCCCCACCTTGGAGCAGGTCGCTTGTGCCCACCCGCAAAAATTTCTTTGTCACAAAAAACTTTTTTCCAACTTAATTTTTCCCATTTGCTTCTGATTCACAATGATTTGAATAAAGATATACTAAAAAATTCAAAATTTGAAAGTTAATTTTCTTAAGAAAATGCCACAAAAACATATTAACAAAAAATGCATGTATTTACTGACAGACTACTTTTTCTTTAGACAGAACCTGGCAACCTAGCTTGGCTGTGCAAGTAGAAATCTTTAGGTAACAATAAAAAATGTCAAAGTCAGGCAAATGCAAATGCTCAGTGAGGTCAGATCATCATAGTTCAGCCACTGAACTAGATTGTTTTTTCCGATCTATTTTTGACAGCCTAAACTGCTAATATGTTATTTAAGGGTCCTTTCACACTGGGAGGTTGGATCTGCACCGGGCCTTCTCTCTTTAAACAGCCCAGTCATTCTACAGGTGTGAAAGCTCACCTGAACTGTAGAAACAAGGACCCAGTTCAGTTGGTGCGGTTCAGTGGCAGTGTGAATCCAAATGGACTTTTCAGAGAACCAGAGAGCAGAAATACGTTAAAAGAATAAAAAGTACAATTGCTGTTCATTTCAAGGAAAAATCAATCAAACATCTGAAATGAGCAGAAATCATTAAAACTCACAAGTTTTTCTTTAGATTACATTTATGCTCGCAATAGACTCACGTTTTTAAGAACTCATTTTAAATGTCACTGACTCATAAACAAGCAGCAAGAACTACAGATATTTAAAGGATCGGCAGACGTGTTCATGTTGTTTGCGTCTGATACTGAGCAGTGAGTGTCGGTCAAGTGGGTTGAAGTCGGTCCAATTCTCACCTCCTTCTTGTCCCTTTCAGGCACTGAAGCCAGCTGTGAGAATGAAGGAGAGGTGCTCCACATCCCCAACATCACTGACAACCCCTGCATCACCTGTGTGTGTCTGGTAAGGGTCGCTCGTCCCGCCCACTGTCCAAACAGACGATGCAGCCTCCTGCTCCTCCATCATGAGTCTTTTTAATGCTGTTTAAAACTTAAAAACAGTTGATGGCAGGTGAATTTGTGGGGGTTTTCTCTTAAAGTTGTCAGCAGAACACTAAATTATAGGGTTTAGTGGTTTTTTGTGTCATATTTGACAAAACCTCCTTTTCATGAATTGTGTTGTGCAGAAAAGGTCAGTAAAACGCCATAAAGAGTCACTATTTTGTTGAGATTTGCTGGACTTAGCTGTGAATACATGTTTGTTTTAACAGACGAGCCTGTCGTCACGCTGTCCTGACCGAGCACGGCTGTTAAAATTGAGCCACAAAACGTTAGGGGACAACTCTTTCCGGGAACATGTGCTCTTTGACCTCTGACCTTCGCAGCCCACCTCTTTACTGCAGTGGATGTCCTTTGTTTCAGGGGATGAGAATGCCCTCCTATAGGAAGTTTGGGCTTTTCAAAGCTGTGATTTTAGAGGGTTCTATAAACACGTTCAACATGAGATGTCTTATAATGAACTAAAGGTGGTCAAGAGTCATAGTTCCAAGTACTGAGCGGGGAATCCTGTGCTTGGAAACTTTCGGTCCGTGTCACAGACTTATAAACTGTAGCAGACAAAGCTACACCTCCCCGCCTCCCCCGTGGTGATAGCACTTCCTGAATGGGATGATCTCCTTAAGCAGAACAATGCTTCACATCATACTGCAAAAACTGCTCGAGGAAAGAGACCAGACGGTTCAAGGAACGCCACTAACGTCCAGAAATATGTGTTTTTTTTTCACTGCTTTTTGTTTAAGAACTAAAATGGAAATGACAGTCTAGATGCATAACTCAAGTTAACATTTTAGCGCTTAAGCTAGCATCAGGTTAGTGACCCACTTCTTTATAACAAGGCATTTTTCTGATGATGGAGGACATATATAAAGAAAATTAAGCCTAAAATACGTCACTGACTATGTCCTTACTCAAGTGTGAATCAGGAGCATACAATTAAAAAATGCTCCTCATAAAATAGTGAATTTGTTATGTAGAAAACATGCTGGCGGGTCACAAGCTCTCTGCTCTGTATCCATTTATCTACACAACTAGATCTATGTATGTCTTTGTTTTCCTTGTAACTGCTCGCCATTTTTGTTGCACCGGTGATGTTAGGTTGGGGGCGTGAGGGGCTGTAAGTTAGTGGGAAAACCTGTAAACAGAGAGATCTTAACAATGAGGAAGGGAAGTGGGGGCGGGGTTGCTCTACACAACTCAGAGGCAAACTTTTCAGAAACTATTTCCTAGAAAACATCACACATTTTTTAGATTTTGGCTAAAAACAGCATAATTATAAATAAAAGTCCACTGAGAACACGTTTACATTTGATCAAAAGATGACTGGAGTGGAACTTTAATAACAGTACACATTAAGGCTATTGTCTTTATTTGCTGGCTATTTCCTCTGAATATCTCTGGACATCTTGAAGCAAAAATGCCACATCCACATTACCCACAGTGCAACATTCATAAAGGTGTTAGTAGCTGCATTTCTATAACTGTAGTCACAAAACTTTAGCAAAATTTTAGAAATGTCAAAAAAAAAAACACCAATTTCGCCATTCCACTGTTTCCATTAAATCAAAATTATGCAAAAAAAAAAAAAAAACAAAAATAAAAAACTCACAGGATAAGTAATTCAAAAATATGGTCGTTAACAATATGATTTACAACAGATATATTCAGAACATTATCTATCAAAGAAGATGTTGGCCTCATTTTTAGGGCATGGAGCGGCAAGCTACATGGAAACAACTACGGATTTAGTGATTTTGGGAAATCATGGTTGGTGATTTTACAAAGGAACTGTTGATCTTATGATGACCTATTGTGGCGTGGGATTCGTTTGTGGTCATGTGACTCTTTTAATGGGAAGAAAAGTGTTTTTTACTGCAGTTTTGCAAAATATATTAATTTTGATAAGTCTCAAAAAGCATCTCCTACAAGTGATCAAAACTTTTTTTTCGATAAATGCGAGTTTTTTAAATTATCGACAATCCAATTTGCACAATTTTATAGCCTGGTATAAAGCAAAATCCTAACCACGTTTGAACGTAACATTTGATTGTTATGTGTTTGTACTTGTGTTTCCAACACAGATTAAAGCTTTGCATTAAGAATCGTAGATAACTATATTCACAGTGCTAAAAACAATAGTTAACATTTACCTTTGAGTTATTCCACTTTTCCTACAAACTAAAACTATCACAAAATATTTTCTGCTGAATCAGATGCAGCATAACACTCTTCTTTACACAGAAGTAGCTGGTAAACTAGAAAAAAAGCAGTAAACTAGTAGACTAATCATGTATAGAAGAAAATCAACCAGTGCATCTCTAAAGTCCGCTAAACTTCTATGACCTTAACGGAGACTTCTGAGCACTAGCGAGAAATGAATCCCTAAAAGTTCCATAAAGCAATTTTGAGTGACTAACATTGAGATATCATGCGCTTGGAAAGAATGATAGACTTTTAGACTGCCCTATGAGACCCCCCTACACACACACACACACACAATCACCGCCCCCCAACCCACCCTGTACCCCCGGCTGACTGATCCATGCTCCAAATTATCAGGCAGACATCAGCCAAAGCCCTGCTGAGTGCTATCAGTCATCAGCAAGCAATGGCTGTCCTTTCATCTCAGCTTTGACCCCGCTACACACAATCACGCATCGGCCCCCACCCTACTCACACACACCTATGTGCTTTATTAAATCAGAAATTTTGAAATCCAGCGTTAAAGTATTTGCCTCCTCCATTCCAGGAACTTTGGCAACGAGAAGTCTGTTAAATCAAAGGTTTCTCTGCTGCAAAAGTGCTCATAAAAATAGTGAAGTGGTGTTAAAAACAGCTAGACAGAAACCTGCATCCATGGAAAGTGTCCTTATATGTGCACATGTGCAGGACTCCGGCGTGGTCACGGCTCCAAAAGGAGTCCTGTGTGGCGGTGAGCTCTCTGGGGGGTTGGGGAGCCACCAGGGCTCCAGTGTCACTCATACATGGATCAGAGAGGGACGGTTGGAGGTGGAGGTGTGTAGGGGGGGTCTCTTTGGTTGGTCTGGAGTGCCTGTTAATGGCTCCGTGAGCACGGACACACATCCATGCACACACAGAGAGGTATTGTGTGCGTCCGGCGCTGTAATGGGTCCAGGAGTGGATGTGGTTGACAGACTGATTGACGGGCAAGTCGCCATGGCGATCCACTATCTCGGAAGAAGTCTGTCCATCTCTGTCGCGCTCTTCATCGTCCCGTCTATCTGTCTGTCCATCTTCATGTCTTTTTCCACTCTCTCATCGACTCTTCCTCCCCTCCTCCGGCTCCTCCACTCACCTCTTCATCACCTCCTGTAGGTACAGTTTTTCTCACACATGCTTGACAAAAACGTAAAGCACGTTGTTTTAAATAAAGATTCAGAGATTCACTGGTTCAGATGATGCTGGAGTAACAAGGGATGAAATATACTTCATTATTTTACAACAAAATCATATTTCACTTTGCAAAATGACAATATTTCCTTTGCCTGTTTCTGTCAACACGAGAAAAATAAAGAAAATATTAAAATAGAGCATAAAATCCTCAACACTCTTACAATATCTTGTTGGGACACTTCTTTTGCTTTCATTAACGTGGAGGAACACTATTGTTCATCAACTAAACTCTGATAAAATGAGTAAAATAAAATACAGAAACAGTCAGCATTTCTGAGCACTTCTGGTAGAAAAACATGATTTAAACTAACAAACTCAAAGACTTTGAATAAATCAAAAAGCACTTTCTCAACATTCAGTGTCTCTATGCACATTTAATTGATTAATTGTATTATTATTAATCTTGCAAATTTATCAGCCAGTTGAAAAGTACTAACTCAGTTTTAAATTCTTATTTTTGCGGTATTTGTAAGCCAGTGCACACATTCAGATGTCCACTCATAGAAGTAATACAAGACAATAAAAAGCTTTTAATTTAATTATATTAAAAAAAGCTTAAAATATCAAATGTAAAAAAATTGTTTAATTTTAAACTTAGTTTCAGCAAAAGACAGTCAACAGTGTTCTCATGGTTTTGCTGCAACTTTTGCTGCCTATTCATTATTACCCACTGGAGGGACCTAACATTTTACCACAGAAACAGCAAAACGGCTTGAAAAATACGGCTTAGTTCAGTTCAGAAAAGTTTATTTGTCCCTGAAGAGAAATGTATTTTCAGTGGCACAAACCGGCCTGGTTGGATGGAGGTTACTCTGACTGTTCTGCAGCGTCGCCTCTAGAGGCTCTAGATGTTTGTCTTAGTAAACAGCGGGACTTTTCCTGCTGAGTCAGTGCTTTCACACTCTAATAGTCTGGCAAGTTAATTTGCTTTCACACTGCACCTCTGAGAGTGAACCGACAACAATCGCTCTAAAGCGACTCATTGAAGGCTTTAACATCTATAACATGGTCTGGTTAATAAACACATGTAGAAGAAAACTAGTTGAGTTGTTGGCTTGTTGTTTGATACACTTCTATACCTCCTTTCTAAATCATGTTACCTTTTCTGATTTGGTTCCTGCTTTACTTAGCCGTCTTTCTGCACTCACACACTATTTCTGAACCAAGTCAGGGTTTACAGAAAGCAGAGTTTGCATGCAGTTCAGATGCGTTTTTTTTTTGTGTTTTTGATTCTCAGCATTCAACATTGTTGAACGTTAAAACAGTCAAGCGAGAACGCACGCTTGCTTAATCCTTTAACACCAGAGCTTTAGCTCCAGTGTTTACATTCTTTCTTCAACTGTTTTAGCAATTAACACAAATCCAGCAGATTCCATGGCGGATAAAAGCGACTTTGTGCCGTTAATCAACACTTTGTGTTAGTTATGTGTTGCACATCAGTGCAAAGCCAAAATAAAAAAGTGCTTTTCTCTGTATGAGAATCAGGTGATTTACAGAAACGATCAAAGATTAATGTCAAATATCGTGTGCTATTTATTTATATGGGTGTAATGATTCGTTTTAATGATTCGATTCAAATCCTAATCTGTGGTACGATTCCTAGTAGATTTTTGTTCGGTGCGAACGATCCGATTCACTGACTTAAAATGGATCCAGGTCATCTTTAGCCAAAACTTCAACCAGTGTGACTATTGAACAGTGCAGGTGAAGTTTTCCAGATTCATTGTATTTGTTGCAAAATAATGAAGTGTAAATTTAATATGTGAACAAACAAGAAAATAGAGTCAAAATCATTCACATTTTAGTTTCATAAAGTTCAGCCCTGTTTTTTTTCACATCAAAGTATTACAATCGAACATTCTACCCCACGGTTTGGTCATGTGTGTTTGCTAAAGTCAGTGTTTCCACACATTTGACTGTTAATGATTGTTCCTTTTTTGCAATCATCGTGTGTGTTTTCCAATGTGATGCCACTTGGTCATCTTAATGTTATAATAAAATAAACCTCACGTGTCTCAATATAAATGGTATTTTTCCAGATTGATTGTTGATTTATCTAATTTTGAAACAATTTATAATGGTGTAAGTCAATTCGATTTTGCCTCAGACAGATGAATCTGTTTGGATCATAGGAATAGAAATGGATTCATCAGTTAGTTGACTTATTGTTACACCCCTTGATATTTAGGTGTTGCCTTTGACATCTCCAAAGTGAAAGGGTTAATGCACATAGAGTAAAATAAAGTATGGCATTTTCGACTTTGACGCAAACTGTCAAACTGATTTGATTTTGTTAATGAAGGGCCTGACGACTCTGCATGATTCGCACGATTGATTTTTTTTATTTTTTTGGCAAATTCTCTTTTTGACTCAACTTTAAGCATTAACCAGACTTGGGACCGGCCCGTGATAACACCAGGCATGTGGCATGTAGCTTCTGGTCGTCCATTCCAGTACAAACCGGTTCATCCTGTCTCAGAAAGATCTGGCACGTTCAGGGAAGAACAGCCGTAAAAATATTTAGATTTGTTTGCATAAAATGCAAATTGGAAATAAAACCAGTTCATTCGTGATTCATGACAGGAGATCAGGCAATCAAACTAGCAAATATGTAAACAATGAAATATTTAGGGGATAATGTTTGAGTAAAAACTGGATGTATCAGTTTGCTGAGTCTGTTTTCTTGCTTAAAAGGACACACAATGCAAAGAATTATTTAACTATTACATTTTTTCAAAATGTGACATAAAAAGATCCTCTGTCTCATTTAGAAACAGCAATAAAGCATCCATCAGCCCTCTCCCCGCCTCTCTTCTGGCCGTTTGTTTTCTCTGTATCGCCTGCTACAGTTTTAACTTGGAAAATCTGCCTCCAGTGTTCATTTGAGTAACTGCCACGTTTTCTGGTTTGTGTCAGCTTTGGAACAGAAGGTGGGAAACTTTGTTTTTTCAGCTCTCATTTGCTAATATTGTGAATGCGTAAACATATTTTTCCGTATGTTCCAACAGTCCAAACTGCTTTTGTTGCGGCAGATTTTAAAATCAGTTTGTGGTTTTTGTTTTTCCTTCACGTGGAGACAATCAAGTCAAAAACAAACCCCCCCATGTGACTCAAATCAGAGCGCACGGTGAGTATTTATGTGTTAAAGATGATTAGAAACACTTTGGTGAGAAGAAAGAACAAATCATGTTGAACTGTGGCACAAACACTGGGATGTGTAATAAACAAATGCTGAAAGGAATCAAACAGAGACGTGTTTAAAGGAACAAGTTCTGGTCTTTACATGGCAGCAGGCGATTTATTGAGCCGGAGCTGCGCACAAAGAGTTTTACACTCACAGTAGCTGCGATCGATCGGAGTGTGGGGGGGTTAAAGGTCGCTGTCTGCCTCAACTCAAACAGTAGCTGATCAATTCAGCAGGATGTCAACCTGATAAACACCCGATAACGCTGAGCTCACGGCCCTGCTCTGCTCTTATCTTAACCCGTTTCCCTCTGCTGATAAATCAAAAGAACCAACACATTCCGCTTGTCTTACCAAATGAAAACCCAATCTGTTTGAAGTTCTGAGCTCTCAGGTGATAATAAATCACGTCTGCTTTCTTTTGCATTAAAATGTTGTTTTCCATTGAAGTTTTTGTTAAATTTAAATTCCTTATTGAATTTACTTTTTTTTAGTAAAACGTATATGTTATTGCTACATTTTATTACTGCTAAGATATCCTAGCATGAAAACCCATGTTTACATTAGATGTTCAATGTTTCCAACTCATATCATGTAGCTTTAGATGTTAAACAGCTGCAATTATTAAGAAGTATAAAATAAAAACATATAAATTCATTCAATAATACTTAAAAAGGGAGATGAAGGCTATAAAATGAACCAAATCTCTACAAATCTTTAAAAATATAGGAAAAACATAGGAAACAAAATTTTGTAAAAATGAAAATACACTTATAATTTGTTGCTTTTGTCTCCCTCTATTGGCAAGAAAAGTAATTGCACATGTGATGTTTCTTATTTCTTCAATTTTAAGAATTATCATTTTTTAAGGACTGACCTCTTAAGCTCTAAAAAGGAAAAAAAGATCATATTACTTTGTTGAAATTTAAAGTTTAACAATAATGCCAGATTGAAGTACTCATTTACGATAGCAAGCAGCTGTTATTATGCTTCCCACGTAGAGTGGAGAACTTAGAGTATTGGACCAGCGTGGACATGTTTGTTCACACTCTGGATAAGGATTTAACTGGTAGATCCAACGCTGATTGGCTAAATGTTTACTAAAGGTGAACAATGGGCCTGAAAAAGTTCATTTCTGTGAACTTCCAGTTTTTCCTCTTGTCTTTAGGCTGCGTGATTAGAGATCAAGGGTGGACGGTGGATTTAAGGGTTTTTTTTTTTTTTTTTTTTTTTTTTTTAGTGTTTCATGGTTAAGGAAAAAAAAAGGAGAAGGAGGCTGATTTTTGTTGGAAAGCAACAGATGGTGAGGATTTTTGATCAGATAAGTTTAATACAAAACTTTTGAGAACAGAAAAGGTTTGAGAAGATGAAAGGGAAAGCAGCTAACATCATCACCTCCTAGTGGTGGATGAAACAAGGTTTCTATTTCAGTTTCTATTTTTATTTATTAGGTATGTAACGATTCATTTTAACGATTCGATTCACATTATATTTGTGGTTGACGATCTGATCCTTGTCGATTTTTGGTTCATTTCGAATTATTCGATTCACCGACCGAAAATCCATCCAGGACATCTTTAGTCAAAATTAAGCGATACATACCTGGTACTGAACATGTGAAGTTTTCCAGATTCCTTGTTTTTCTTGCAAAATAGTCAATTCACAATGTGTACAAACAAACAAGCAAACAATAATGAATGGCAAATCCATAAACATTTGAGTAAACTTGTTTCAGACAGATCGATTTTCTTGAATTAAGCCGAATAATTTTTACACTATTATATACTTTAAGTTTCAATCATCTGTTTCATTATGTTGGATTCAATTTCTATTTTAGGTCATTTTTTTTATGTTTTAAGCCTACAAGGCCGTTTGCATTACTGTTGTATGAAAAGTTTTTTTTTTTATAAAGTTTGATTTGATTTTTCTAATAAATGTGTCTGTTTGTTTAAAGAGAGAAACACATCCTTTTTAATACAACTCTAAAAGCCTTGTGCATATGATTAAAACAAAATAGTTTATTTTTCTGTTTAAAAAAACGTCTTGAACCAAATCGTCTAAAGAAATCATGAAAATGAACCATAAATAGAACGTTTGATTAAAAATAAAAGTATAACTTTTGGACATTTTTGAAGTTGAAAGATTCAAACCTTTTTGCCTCACAAACGGTTAACGTTTGTGTCTTTCATAATGCCTCTGTAGCCTTTAACCTTAACCTTCAATAATCAAGTTAGTAAAGGATTGAATTAAGCTGATTGAATTTAAAATACCATAGTTCAGTTCAGAGTACAGTTATGCTTTTTGTCTCCATAATGTCTGGTGGTTGAACAGTTCGTCTCTGACTCGTTCTGTACAGATTCATCAGATAAAAATATGTAATTTGATTTAAAAAAAAAAAAAAAGGATTTTATTGGACTAGTGATCAGCTTGTAAAGCCTCAGCCGTCACCACCCTGACTTTCTCTTTGTCTGGCACCGGCCAGCGCAGTGCCCCCCTCCCTACCTGGGTGGGGGTCGTCCCTCTGCAGCAGACAGTCGCCCGGTCAAGCAGCCGCGGTGCCGTGGTGGCATGTTGAGTGTTTATGATGCGAGGTGACCCGCTGTGACCGTTGACCCCGATGCTACCAGGAAAGCAGTGGAGCGGGTCACATGTACCGACGGCACTTTGCTCTAATGGATAACTGGATGAGGACAGACAGACGAGGACCTGCTGGGATTTTTGACCAAACCACTTCCACAATTTAACCTTTTTTGTTTTGATTGGTTGATTTATTTATTTATTTATTTATTCATCACAGATGGTGAATTTGATTGGTTAGATTTCAATATGGAAAATAGAGGGTAAAACACACCAAGTGGATTTTATACCTCTAGTTCCTCACAGATTTATGATTGCAAAGATTGCAAATAGGTCAGTTTTGTAAATTACAGCTTCCAAGTAATATAACTAACGCTCTGCAATCATCAGCAGAGAACAGTAAAGTGTTGGATACATAAAAACCTATCCAAAGGTTTTTGAAATATTTTACAATTTTTAATGTAGATGTAGAACATTTGAAACATTTTTCTTGATAAAAACTTTAGCATTGAGCACCAAAACGTGAGCTTAACCGATTGAAATGTGTTATTTGTTCTGAGGTTAGTAAGATCCTTAAAGACCAACTCCAATGAAAAATGTGTTTTTAACATGTTCTTGTGGTATTTTTATGATGATGGAGAACCGAGAGGAAGCTTAAAATTTCATTTCTGAGTAATTCATTATTCAATTGCTGTGAATTAGAACAGATGAAAAAATGCTGTTTGAAAAAGCTTGTAGTTGTGATGTAAAAAATGCAATCGGAAGGCCACAAACTCCGCCCCATTCTGATAGATGAAGTAGATTTATGTTTGTTTTAGTTTTCCTCCTCTGGGCTGGCATCAGTGTTGCTCACTACTTTTTGTTGCATTGCTAATGCTAGGTTGGGGGTGTGAGGGCCTGTAGTGGGAGAGTGTGTAAAAAAAAAAAAAACTCATAAACAGGGACAGGAAAAGAGGCGTGGTCGCTCTGCTCCAAGAGTCCCGCCCACAATTTAGAGGTGAATATTCTTCTGCTCTGCAGAATTTACGTCCTACAAAATGACACAAGTTGCAACATAAAATGAAGCCCCCCAGTCTCAAAATCCACTTAAAGCATGTTAAAAGATTGTATTTAGTTGAACCCATAAAAACTAGAACATTTACTTCAGAGTGGACCAAGGCCAAAATAACAACCAAAAACAGGCTTAGCTAACAAGAACCCAAATCTTACCTAGAAAAACAAAATAAACCAAAAGACATGAACTTACCTCCCTAACTTAACAAAAACAAAAAGAAACTTGCTGGGATGTAACACATAACTAAAAGACCACTGAGAACACTTTTAAAATAGGTAAAAAGATGACTGGAGCGAGTCTTTAGACAGTAACCATTCAGGGATGTAGTAATAAGAAGTTTAGTGTTCTCTTCATATTACATTTTTACAAAACTGAGCTAAAGTCTTAAAAGAACATTTCCTTCATTTAAGGAATCAGTTTCAATACTCTGAGTTACTGAACACAATTTACAATTTAATATCAATCACTGTTTTCAAGTTTTTGTACCAATTGTTTGGTGATAAAAGTCAACTTTCACTTTTGTATTGCGACTAGTCTGTTAACCCTTTAACACCTGAGCTCCAGTGTTAATGTTTTTGATTTAAGTTGAAAAGTTACATCATGTTAAAGGCTTAAACTTTACGAATCTCACTGACTTAGTTTGTATTAGTTTCAAAAATTATTGGATGAAATTTGGACAACTCTTTGGACAGTTCTTTCAGTAGTTTTGCTTTATAACATGTTAAAACTGCCATTTTATCTTGTTTTTCGTCTTTAACAATGCAGAAGAAATCTGCTCTCTCCTCAAAAACTGTCTGGATGAGTGATGTTTGTTCTGCATCACGCCGTATACTGTCAGCAGGATTTTCCAGACTTCTCTATATGGTTATTTTTGTCACAAGAACATCAATCAAATCAGTCCAGTTTTTTTTTTACTTTTTCTTAGTTGCTTATAAACTTTTAAATAGATAATTTATCAGACTTCTTCATTTTTTCCCTTAATGATAAAAAAAAAAAAAATCTTTAAATTTGAGCTTCTCTCACATCTGTGCTAATATTTTGGACCTCAATTAAACTGAATCTAATAAGGTCCTGCAGTGAGATACGAACTGGTCTGACACTAATTAATATCTGGACATTTTTAAATGTATAAAAATGACTTTTTTAGTTGCAGTGCGTCTCGTTTTATAATCTTTTTAATTTATTTTATTTCACTTCCCGTGTCCCTTCTTTCCATGTCTGCGGCTGTCCTCCCTCCGCTCCGCTCATGACATCATCTTTCCTGAGTGTGGTTGGGGTTTAGTTGCTGCTATATTAAACCACCCCCATTTATTTTGGCTTTTCTTTGATCCGTTCTTGTTCGAGCCGCCTGCCGCAGTGTCACAGGGCCACAGGACCTGCCAGCCTCCACTTTATAAACCCTCACAGTGTGTAAAATAAAACACACTCAGCTTGAGGATAAAACTCTGCAATAAAGCCTGGCTGTGAGAGTGGAGGGAATTAGGCAGCGCAGACTCTGAGCGCTCCCACTGTGCAGTCGGTGGAGGCAGTTTCTGCAGGCGACAAGAGGATCGTTGAGGTGGTGTGAAAATTCACAGCTTAACTATGAAGTCACATTTAATTTCTGTTAAAAGCAGAGGACTGAGGCGAAGTGCAGCGGCCAATAAAAAGGGATCATTAAAGGCATTAACTTTTATCTGCCACTTTTTAGGTTTTTTGCAGCTCCACACGTGGAAACACTGATCTTTGTTTACGAACATTCAGATTCCAAATTAGTTTCTTGATTAACTGTCACAAAATGCAGAAGCAAAGAAGTATATTTGTTAGGGAGAGGGACAGTTTTTTTTATTTATTTGGGGAGAACTAATAGCCAGAAATCTGCTGCTTCTGCAGTTTTAGTCTCAAAATGTCTTCTTTTTTTACTTTTAAAGTTTAAAGATTTTTGTTTTACTTAGTGTTGTATGTAAATGAAAAAAAAAAAAAAACAATTTTTTACATATACTTTGGTACATTGGTTCTTTCATGTGAAAATTACAAAACATACTTTTTTTGATGTTTGACACTTAAACTTTAACAGTAACAAAATATGAATTTAATTAAAAAGTGTTAAAGTTCTTGATTTGTTGTTGTCATGATTTGGTGCTTATGTCTTGTCATCTTCTGTTTTTCCCGTCAGTCTCACCACATTCAGGTTAATCATCCACAGCTGTCTTCATTTAGTTAATCAACCTCAGTGTATTTAAGTGTCTGGTTTTCAGTTTCTCATTATCAGGTCATCTGCTCTTCTTAGTTCTGTCACCTCACCGGTTTGTGCTCCTGGTTTTGTCCTGTTTAAGTTGAGTTAGTTAACGTTTATGTTTCTGTCACCAAGACTGATCTCCTGCATTTGGGTCCTCCACCACAATCCCTGACAGTTGTGCAGTTCAGACAGTGCTCTGACATAATTTTGTTCCATCCTGGTATAACTCTGTCTTCATTTAATGAACACAGTTAAAATGCTACATCTCTAACTATTTAAAATCGCTTAAACTAAGTCACTTCCTTGCCGTTCTTGTTAAAAATGTCATATGGAATTTTTCATCTTTAAGCACTTAAAATTAAAAAAAAGCAAGATATTGCTTATTTATTCATTTTTTTGTAGGCAAAAAGTAATATTTACTCCTAAATAATCCTGAATTTATTCCAAAAACAAATGCTTTCAAGAGTACAAAGCAATAATATCTCAAAATTTAATTTTTTTATGTGATGATATTTTTAGGGGGAAAGATACAAAATTACAATAATAGGTTGATAAAGGTTAATAGTTTGTTTAAACTAAGTAAGCAAGAATAATTGTTTTTTGCAAATTAAATAAATTGATTAAGGCTTTTGGGGTATTCGAGATGTTTGTGAATTTTGGGATTAATCAGCTTTTTGTTCAGCTGACTTCTTAAAATTGAATTTTAAAAACCCAGCGTTGAATCTGAAAGAAATCTGAGATAACTAGAGATAAAACTACAGTCATGAATCAACTATACTAATGTGTGTTTGTGACCTACAGGACGGGAAAGCGGACTGCAAACAGGAGAAATGCCCGCCGGTGTCTGAAGACTGTGCTCTGGTCGTGAAACAAACCGGAGCCTGCTGTGAGAGGTGCAAAGGTAAGACTGAAGCCGGAGGGACAGCAGCCGCCCTTTGTCGTTTGTTCTACATGGCGTGACATAACAGGGAAGATGGTTTATTGTGAAGCGGTGCAGACTCAGGGGAGCTGTAACTTTGTCTGCGGGTAAATCTGCATTTCTTTGATGACACGAGAGCACACAGCTGCAGAGTCTGCAGACAGTTTACGTATTTACAGAACAAATGCATTCATTATTTCACTCCTTTTAGTAGAAAAACTCAGCTTGAACTTAAACTTAGGCGTGTAAACTATGCATGTGTACACTGATGTTGATTTATTTTAATAAACCTAATAGCCATTAAAGAACAAAAGCAGCACAGGGGGAAATAAGAAAAGATAAACATCAAAGCTGGCATGAAATAAAAAAATAAAAATGCAATCACATTCTTTACTGCTTTAATTCACACAATCTTGTTTTTTTCTCTTTATTTTTTAAATGTATATTTTAAGCCTGTGGTACAGCCTTTAAATTCATTTCTAATGTGTTCTAAAAAGAAAATGTACACACTTCTATGAACAGAGGTCCTTCTTCCTCATTTTTAATGATAAAAAGTTTTATTTATTTATTGGTTTATAAGTTATTGGTTTATTTCAAGCAAGTTTCAGAACACATGAAATTACAAAAAAAACAAACAAATATAGTTATATCAAATAGACATTTTTGCACTTATACATACAGTACACACACGGCGCATTGATTAAAGTTCCACTCTGTGTTTTGGGTGTTTTTAATCTGTTCCAACATTTTCACGCAGATTTCACAGATCAATCTTCCTCGTCTGAGCCAAAATCTGGTTTAAAACCGTACTGATAGATATCCCAAATATTTCTAACAACTTCTATTGCATCGGAAATGTTAGGCTGGGAGGGGCTTTCAGCTGGAAGGAGTGTATTTAGATGGGTGATGGGAAGTGGGGCAGGGCGGGCTTACTCCATGCCAAAAGTCCCGCTCTTCACCCAGAAACAACTTTCTAATGAACTACTGCCGCTCTGTAGAAACTATGTTTTACACATAAATGCAGATTTTTGATTTTGGCTAAAAGTGGCATAATCATAATTTAAAGACCATTAAATGCAAAATTAAGATAGATTGAAAAGAGGATCAGAGTGGGTCTTTAATCTTTAAGTGTGTCAACTAAAGTTTGAATAATTGCATGAAAGGAGGTGAAGTGAATTCATATGAACCCACCCCAATCATGTTTTACCAATCTTTTTGTTTAGTACATAGTTGTAAAGTTAGATAGGTTTTTATTGATTATCATCAGTAAAACTGAATTGCGGTTTATGAGTTCTCATTTTAAATTTCAACCGTAGTTTCACAACTGAGCACCTGCGTGATCTTGTTATGGATTTTATCGTCCATGAATGTAAATGATGCTTTTATGTCAATTTACCTCCATCTCACTCCTGAAGGTGTACGGTGAGGTAGAATCGGCCACACATCGATTCACAAGCTCAACCTCTTTGTGAAGTTGTCTTCATTCTGACTTCTGCACAGAAAACACAAGAGGCGTCCGCATTCTATGAACTCATTAGGAGTTGATTCACAGGATTTTTGATTCAAAAACTGAAAGAAAACCTTTATGGGTAAAGAAAAAGATGGGGAAAAATGGTATCTCAACCAAACTTGTTACTCAAAGAAAACCGTGTTGCTGCAACCATCTCTCGCAAATGTTACAAAAGAAATATGCAGCTATGATCAAGCAATAATCTTGAAAGATCAGACCTTAATGTTCTTGTTTAAAAATAAAAAAGGTTGAGCTTTCCAGTTTGCATTTCGTCATTTTTTATAAAGAAGAATAAGCTCACTCAGCTTGAATATGGAAAGCTCCTCATCTCCTGGGCAGAAAAACTCTGTTATTTTGTTTTATGGTTGTCTTGCGGTCGCTGTCACCAACCTTTGTGAAGAAAACACACTACACCTCTTTGTAAAATTGATGCCTTCATACATTTTAATGAAATCATGCTCATAGTTAAAGAGAATCAAAGCCGGATGACATCATTTTATTGAAGAAGAATTCCCCTTAAACTGCCCTAATGAAGAATTTTATGTACGCAGCAGTCTAACAAAAGAGATTGCAATGAATTCATGTGCAAAAATTAGATTTAATTTTGGTTTTTAATGGGAAAAATTTTAAACATCTTTTTAAATTGAATTTTAGTCTGCAGCAAATGCTTTGTCACTTAGAATTTTTATTACACTATTATTTTTTTAGAGACTTCTGTTTGCATCCAAAATGTATGACTTTTTTTTTTTTTTTGGACCAATCAAAAAAATAAAACTCACCAGCAAAGAAGAGTCTCACTCTACGTCAAATGCCTGATCATAAAAATTAATTTTGAAAGGTTTTATTCTGGGAAGACGGCTGCTGAATGCACAGATTTAAAACACTTGATCCCCTCTGAGCTTCCTTTTGGACCTCGGTACCTCTTAGGAGAAGCTGATCAGCTGATCTGACTGAGGTGAAGGAAAAGAAAAGCTCACATCTAATGGTTTGAAAGCAAATAAAATAATCTTAAAGTGAACTCTAAAATGCGTTCACTTCAGAGGAATTGTTGCTACCCGGAAAATCAGACTCAGCTGGGATGACAAGTCATAAACAAACATCAAGAGCTCAATATTTGAGGTTGTGAGACAAAAATTATATTTATTTGCTGCATCTATTGACTGTAAAAGAGAACTAGACCAACTGAGTGTTTTCGTAGAGATACAAACCCTTTCTGTTTTCTGCTTTTTATATCTTCACGTCCTCCATCATCTCAAACAGCAGCCTCCTCTGCTGATTCAGCAATATTTTTTAAGTATTTTGCTGTATTGGTTTGTTGGCATGAGAACATCTGTTCAACAAAATAACATTGTCCTCAAATCTTATATCTTGTATTTTGGCAGATCATGTAGAAACATTTAAGGAAACACCTGTTGCTGCACTTACATTTACACTTTTTTTAGAATATCAAGCCGACATGTCAGTAAATATTTCCTTGAAGGTCAGAGGGCCCACAAAAACACTTACAGTAGAGGACAAAAGCAAACAAACATTTTTAGTTTTAAGTAAGAAGAATTGAGGCAAAAACCAAATTATTAAGTCGTAATACACAATACCATGAATGACAAAATTTCAGCAAAAATGCAACATTTTTAAGTTGTGTTTTGGCATTTTTTAAAATAAATTTCTCAGTTGTTTACTGGTGTAATGATACACAAACTTTTTCAAATTTATCCTGAGAAATAAAACTGTTTGCAGGATGGAGAATATGTTATCATTGAACTCTATATCAAAACAAGATCTCAGTGGTGTCGAGGTGCCACCTGATCTCTTTAATGCTTTTTAAAAACCTGCACGTCCTCTTTCGGCAGCATGAGAGGGTTTGGTTTACGCAGAGGAAAGTAGATCAATGGCTGTGATCGGGTTTCACTGTATGAAAAGTTAAGAATTGATTTGATGCTTCTTACTGTAAGAGGAATGAAATGAATAGGCTCTTCATTTAGCTCAGAATGGCTGCAGGCCTGATGCATTAGTGGCTGTAAAGTTGTGGAGGAAGGGATCCGTTTTTCCTAAATCTCTTTTTTTGAGAGAAAATATGTCACTGGATAATTTTTGGTTGTGTAAAATATAAACTCTCCAACAACTTTTAATCACATGTGCAGCAATCAGAAAAAGTATTTTTATTCAATTGATTTTCAAAGGTGTGTTTGGAACTAATGTTGAATTATTTCCTTTAAAAGTGTTTTTGTATTGGTTTCGTTTTATTTTATTTCTATTTCAGCTCAAAAATTGTGAAATAAACAGTTTAAAAAAATTAAATCATCAAGAAAGTTAACTTTTTAATAAAAACTTTTGCTTTTAGGAAAAAGCTTTTTTAGTATTTTTATGTCACAGTCATTTATGCAAAAAAAAAATTTGAATTTACAGTAAAAATACATTAGTCCAATCTAAATTTACATGCACTACTCATAAAGCAATAAAAATGTGTTTTGTCTCTCTGTACCACAGTAAAACTCATGTACAAAGAATTAAAAATTGTTAAGTATTTCTTAAAAAAAAGCTTAATTTGTGTCTGATTGGGGGATATCATGCACATGATGCATAAAACGAATTTACTGATTTTTTTTTTTTTAATTGCTCTGCACAGAAAAAAACTTGTCTTCATGCACTGTTCTTCTTTCAGGTTGCACGTTAGATGGACGATCCTATAACAGCTCAGAGTCGTGGATCAGCTCCACCAAACCCTGTAAAACCAGACGCTGTCAGGTGTGTTTGAGATGTTTCAGGCAGGACGGTGTTTCAGCTTTCAGTTTGAATTAAAAATTAAAACCTCTGATATCATATATAAATTACATGCAGATGTGATGCTGGAGAGATAAAATATTGAGAATGTGGAGAGGAAATGCTAGAAAGAGAAACAAGAAGTGATGAAGGCGGTGATTAAATCTGCAGAATAGATCTGAATTATGGATGTTGAAAGAATGAAGCATGAACAGTAATCAGAATATTGCCAGAAGGGAATATCAATCAGTAGGATTTAAGCTGAAAATGTGGAAACAACAGAGATATGTCTTGAAGTAAAGAAGAAAACAACGAAATGAGAAGAAATAAAGCTGATGATTGTTTTTTGCTTCTGTTCCCACAGGAAGGAGTGATCACTGAGGCCGAGGTGCAGTGTGTCATCCACTGCAAGAACCCCAAAATCCACCCAAAGAAGTGCTGTCCTACCTGCCCCAGTGAGTGCAAATATTTATTGTACTTAAATGGGATTTAAAATGATAAAATCTGTAAAACACAATAGTTTTAATTTCCTTCAGCTTTAAATCAACGTTGACTTGACGCTGTTTTTTTCCTGTAATTTAACATTTTAGAGATATAATAAATAAAAATATATATATTTTAACCTTTTATCTTTTTTATTTACTTTTTTTTATTTGGATGAGAAATTCAGTTAAAAAATGATCTTGATCAGAGACCAAAAGTAAAAAAAAATATTTTTATTTTTTTAATGTTATTTTTTTTAGTTATTTGTTTATTTATTTTATTTTTTTAATACACTTTTTTAAACTTTCTAAAAAATATAAATGCTAAAATATATATGTATATATTTGCATTTTTCTTTAAGACGTGATAGGAGCAGAAATAAAATAATTATTAATTTTTTTCACTGCTCCTTTCCAGTCGTGAAGACTGAATATGTTAATGTAATGTGGTATTATTCATGAAAAGAACCACAAAAATATTTTCTAGGATTTCTAGATCCCAGAAAAAAACACAATTTGGTTTATTTATCTTTGCTTTGATACTCTTAATTTGAAATTTAAAAAAATATATATATAATAATTTGGGATGTAAAAGAACAGAGGTCCAGAGATCAGATGTCTACTTCGATTATATTTCTTAAATCACTGTTTATTACGCAACAAACTACAAAGCCCCTCATACTTATTATTGATTCTATATAACCGAGCACATATATGAGAAATATGATTCCAGCAGCAAACATGATATTCAGTCTCATCCCGTCATCACTGGGAGTCCTTGAACCTGGTTGCAAGCTTGATGATATTTATATTTCACAATATAGTTTTACAGATTGTAGTTGGTTGGTTTGATAAAAACTTTTTATTTGATGTTGGAAAATGCACTTAAAAGCGTCCTCAAAAACATGACAGAGAAAACAGAATGGGTGCTTTCAGAAAGTGAACGGCGTTTCTCCTCTCAGGCTGCATCTTCGAGGGTCGCCTGTATAAAGAGAAGGAGGAGTTCAGTCCGGAGGGGAAGCCCTGCATCAAGTGCACATGCACTGTAAGTACACTCAACACTCCAGCCTTTGAGAAGGGACTTTCTCCTGCAAATGAGTTAGTTTTGGAATCTCCAGGGAGTCACAAACGTTTGGTTAGAACAACATTCTCCTCCTCAGCTTCCCTCTCTGTGTCCCCCTGTCTTTCCTTCCCCCCTAAAACCAACAAACCCTCCTGGTATATCCATAAACACTTTAAGGCATTAATGTGTTGCCACATAGTTAAGATACTGTGTACATTTTGTAGAAAATACTCAGACAGAGGCATGATTTAAAGAACCAGCACAGGGGTTCAATTTCTGTTTATTAGACATAAATCTTTTTCAAATATTTTTGAGCATGAAGTAAATTTGTCAAACGCCGACGACAGAGAAGTTTTTCAAAAAACACGCTGTGCAATGGTAAAAAATGTAATCAGGAAATATTTTTAAACAAGCTGTAATAAAGACTCAAGGTTGTCAGACATCCACAAACACAGATTTACAGACGTCTTGTAGAATTTTATCTTCTCAAATAAAATACTTTAATGTATCATAGAGAAAGATGGATGCATTTGGTGGTGAACAGATCCATTTAATCCATGACCTCTGGAGTTCCACAGGGATCTGTTCTTAGACCTCTGGTCTTCAGCTATTTTTATTTATTAAGAAGATTTTCTTTTAACATCTCAAAAATAAAACAATTTTGTGTTTTAGATAAGCTTTTTTCAACTTATTTATCCAAAATTTAGTCATAAGGATATAAATAAAAACTGAAGGTCAAGAGCCAACCGTTTTGATATTACATTTGAAACAATGCTACAAAGACACACTAAGACTACTGGAAACAAACAAAAACAAATGATGTGATTGAGATTTTGGGCTTAAAGGAAATGGATCCCAATTGCATGTTATTAGACAAAAAGCAATATGAGCAATGATGCTGAGTTACCACATTGTTCATTGCGAAATTTGTGCCATATTTTACATGCTCTGTGTTCGTTGAAACATGTTGACATATTTAACTTTTTTAAAATGTATATTTATTTTTCAGGTAAAGAAGAATCAGAGAATGTAAAAATAAATCAATTCCACCTGGTTTATTTCACTTGAAATAGGCTGAAATAGCAAGACTGGCGGTTCTCACTTAGAGATCATATTTAAAAGAGATTACAAAATTAACTAAGAAAACATTAGAAAAAGCTTCTACTGCTCTAAAAGAATAAAAATATATTTTTTAATCTAATTTAAAGTAAAAAATGAAACAGTAAATCCAGGAGTCCATTATGGACCAATTCAGTCAAGGAATAATGCTCAAATAGAAATATTTAAAAGGCCAATAAAAGATTCATGGTTTTATGGAATTATGAAATGAAAAATTAAGTCAGTGAAGTACTTAAAATGTTTAAGATGAAATATTTGATAAAGGATTTGAAATTAGGATTAGTGTAAATTAAAACTGATATTTTACAGAAAGAGTGGTAAACTCAGAATGATGCATTTGTGAGAACTTGCAATAATATTTGATGACATTTTTTTTACCTTACACTATTTGTCTGGAAAGTTGATGATGAAAATGTACGGACTGACCTTTTAGATCTTTTTTTAACCCTTTAATGTTTGTGTCAATTTCCTGTAGTGAATTATGTTACATGAGTTATTCTGTTATTGTTTAGGGAGGGCGGACTCTCTGCATGAAGGAGGTGTGTCCTGTGCTCTCCTGCCCCGCCCACCTGAGCCACACCCCTGCTGGACAGTGCTGCCCCACATGCATCGGTAAAGAGCATTTTGGATTGTTTCAGTCCTCTGCGCTTTTTATTCTTTTTTTTAAACCTAAAATGATGCAGAGTTTTTTTTTTCTTAAATTCTTATATAAATGTCCTCCATTATAAAAAAAAAAGCTTAAAGAACACGTTGAAAACACCCAAAACATGATTTTCATTGGAGTGGGTCTTTAAAGACTTTTTTACGAGCTGGTATTTTCAAAGTTTTGACATAAACCTGACCAGATTTCACCTAAAGATGAGTAGTTTCGGTGAGTTAAAAAAGTAAGCCTTACCCTCTTTAATGAGCTTGCAGGGTCAACAAAAGCTCACTGTTGGTACAACACACCGATAAGATAATGCTGAAATCCACAGAAAGAATTTGTAGGAAAGTGTGCTATCATAGCTTCACTATACAAAGAAACATTTTAATACACGTATGTTCATAAAAGTAAACTATGAATACAACAAATCTACATTTTTGTTCAGTTGGTGTTGTCAAGTCAATGAATTTTCAGCTTATGTAGACCAATCTTCACGCTTTTCTCCCCAATGCTTTTTATGTCGTGTTTCTGAGTTCTAAATGTTCTTCCTACAGGTCAGAGGAAGGTGTTTGATCTCTCATTAGGAAGCTGTCTATTCCACAGTGAGGTCTATGAGAACAGCACCTCATTCGTGCATGACAACTGCACCACCTGCACCTGCAAGGTATCCATCTGACAGTGTGTCAACTCTTTACTTGTTAAGAATTCTAGATATTTGCGTTCATAACAAGTGATCTCATTTCTGATTTTAAATGTTCATGCTCCATCTCAGGATTCAACAGTAGTGTGCAAAAAGTCCTGCTCCCGACCAGGGAGTTGCCAGGGCAACCAGTGCTGTGACCCGTGTGTGTCTTACGTGAAGGTGGAGGAAGTGAAGTACTGCAGAGTCCGCAATAAGATCTACAGGGTAAGAGATGGATGGATGGATGGATAGATGGAAGATCTAAACAAAGGTAGAATAAAAAAAATGAAGGGATTTAAGCATGAATGAAGGGAAGTTGGATGAAATGTTGGATTATGATAGTAAAGAATGAAACTGTTTATTGAAGGAAATTTAAAGAGATTGAAATAAAGTAAATAAGAAGAAAGACTAAAGAAAAGAAGGCAGATGAAGTGTTGTGATGGTCTCATGGCGTTTGATCTGTGTAGGAGGGAGACATGTGGTCATCGGTGAACTGCACCCTCTGTGCTTGTGTCAAGGGCAGTGTTGAGTGTCAGCCCAAAAAGTGTGTCCCGATCACCAGCTGCCCCCCGGTGAGTGAGTCCACCTGACTTTACATGCACCTAAATATTCCTTCTGTGCCTTTCTACACCATTTTTTTTCTTCAAACGCTTGTTTTTTTTTCTCCTTTGTTTGAGACATAATTCAAAAGGATCTGTGTTTTCTTTTTTTTTAATATATAGTTGACTTTTTCCATTGCTAATCCATCCAAACAGCACAGTCCTTTCTGTATTAACAGTTTCTAAACACGTCTGTTTATGGTAGTTGGTTCATCTCACCTTCATACTCAAGTGACAATTTTATTTTGAAATCTTGGTTGCAGCTACTTCCATGCCGTAATGCATTACCGATTACTTGTTACTGGTACCCGAAAGTAATCTCAGTATTTGAAAGTGTTAAATGACTCCTAGTTTGACACCTACAGAAGTTTAGCATGATTCAAAATGCAAAATGTCTTATTGCATTACAAAAAACGCAAAATATCACAAAGTATTTTGATCTAGTTTCTAGTTTTCATATCTTTTTAAACCTGATATAAAACGAAACTAACTAACCAAACAAATGTTTTATTTTTTACTTTACATAAAACTTCTACTTCAAAATATTATTTGTGAATAATCTTTGATCTTGTTTCAGGAAACACATTTTCTTCTGTTGAGGAAACTGAAAGGATTTAATCATTTCATAATACAGTATAAATACATTTCAGAAGAGCAGGACATAAATTTAAAAATAAACAAAGATTTACATGTAAATTTCAAGACAATTTTATCTGAAATTATCAGAATAATACACCAAAATATCCTAACTTCAAGATTTAATTGTGTCTTTAAAGGGCAGGACATTATAACTTATTTTAAAAAGTCTTAACAGAACAAATGTTACTAGTTCCATTGGCAGATTGTCTTCACTTTTACTTGTATTGTGAAGAACTTCTCCTCCAGAGTATTTTACATTTAGACGAGTGGTGATGTGTTGTAAGAATGACATAAGATTAATTTATTTGTTTTTTGGTAAGTATCAGTTGATGCCTCATGGCTTCACTGCTTCAAAGGTATTACATTTTTGTCAGTTAATCCACCATCATTTGCTCAGCTAGATAACCTATAATTCATTAAAAGTGCTTTTTATATTGCAACAAAACATAAAGTTCCTTTACAAAAATATGCTCCTTAAGTGAAACAATTTTGCACGATTGGCTATTTTTTTTTAAATAAGCAAAAACATCTACAAATGGTGGAAAAAAAGAATTCTTATTTTTTTTTTAAATCGTGACAAAGAATTGATTCTATAACTTAGACTATTTTGCTGTTGAAACCCTTTCTTGTTAATGTTTTCCTGCAAGACAAAAATAACAATTTTATGATCTTAAGTTTCCATTTTGCAGCGTATAAAACATTTCTTTTTGTCATGTGGTACTTTTAATAACACAACAAATTATGCGCTGCAAATTACCAAGGTACTTCAAATGCAAAGTAGTAAAAATAAATCAAGAGAGAAGTGAATATGGACTTTTGCAGGTTTAAAAACAGGTTAGTAAAGTGACCCAAAACAAACTGATAAAACCGTGTTGCCATGACATCTTTAGTTTATATTATCCTCACAAAAGATTTATCTCTTTCTTCCAAATATGTTCGCTTTAATAGAGTATCTATCATTTTTTTGGCAGCATTAATGTCTAGTTTAGCTAGCTTTTAGACCAAGAACCTTTACAACTTTCTCCTAAAATTTAAGCAATTTAAGCCACTTTTCCAAATAATGCAACGTTTTACTGAGTCAATTATTCCAGCTGGAGCTTGTTGTGAGCTGTAAAACTGTAAATTTAAGAATAGCGGTTCGTGCTGCATTCACCTGTCACCGGGGTCGCCTTGAAGTCATCTGTCTGCTGGGGGGGAAGGGGGGGGGGGATGGAGTAGATTCCCAGAATTCCATCTGACAGTGGCGGTCAAGCAGTCGAAGCCGTAGGCGATGTTAGCCCAAGTTCACACACTTCCAGTGGACACAAGAAGCCCTCACCTGTTGTTGTGGTCACAGCAGATGACTGCAGCGATGTTGGTGTCCTGCAGGGAATTTTGTTTCTTGTTACCATAAATTCTGTGTCATGAGGTTAAGTAGAAAATCTCCTCTTGTTTGCTGCATGCTCTTCTGTTTTTTTTTATTTTTGAATATGTGCTGGAGTTACTGAGAAAATCCCATCTAAGTAATGTTTGAAAACAAGGTGGCAATAAATGAGTCACAATTAGAATTCTTTTTCCTTTACAAATGTTGTAGAACATGCTCATGAATAGGTTTTTGTATTACTTTTATCATGATTGATGCAATTTAAGAAAATAAAAAAGGTAAATTAAGAATATTTTGGCTGCAAGAAGAGGAAACCCACTCCGATTAAAATAGCATTTTTTGACTTTTTAATGTTTTTGTGGAATTCTTCTGATGATTGAGGACATTTATAAAGAAAATAAAGCTCAAAATAGCATTTTTGATTATTTCTTTATTCAAATCGTTGTGAAACAGAAACAATACTGTTTGAAAATGAGCTTATTTGTTATGTAGAAAAAAACTGCCGTACCATGAGGGAAAGAGGGGCGGCATTACTCCATACCATCAGTCCTACCTACAACAAAGGCAAATTTCTTCTGAATGGGTTAAAAAATTGCATTATCATTAAAAAACCATTTAATTTAAAATAAAAAAAAATATATAAAACACCTTCAATATACTTGGACAGATGCCAAAATTGCAAGCTATAATGTGCCACACCATTTTTGGGGAGAAAAAAAGAATTCATGCAACCCACAGTGAAGGAAGTGTGATGGTTTAGGAAATTCTGAAATGTATCAAACACAGGACTTGGTCACTATGATCAAATGTGAGTTCATATGTCTGTATAATTTAATGTACTTCCCTTAACCCCAGTCTCCTGGAAGATCTCCTACAAAAAAAGACTTCTAAATTCTAAATTTTTCAGAATTGTAAATGTTGCGTTATGAACGAACCACAAAGATAAATCATTTACCAACTTGTGTTTCCAAGTACAAACAGAACTAAACAAAACTCAAATGGATCAAAAACCCACAAGTACAACATAAATGGATCCTGATGGGTGAACAGATCCCGGACAAGCCCCAATTTATGTTATGCCCCCGATCCCCTATATTCAAAATGGGCTTAACGGTGACAGTCAGTTATCTTGTAAATCCAGAGCTTTTTGTAACACCAAGAGTTATACTTCATGTGAAACAGTTCTGTGTCTGTGGATGATACATCCAGTTTGGAGACATTTTTCTATTAGTTGAATCTTTAAAGTAATGGAACTTTAATTTTAAAACAACGTGCTTTGATGCCTCTTCATGTGGCTGATCCTGGTCTGCTGCATAAATACATTAAAGTACAACACAACCTGATGACTCATTGAAATGCCCCCCCCCAATAGTGTTTATGATATCAAAGGGTGAAATGTCACACGTTTATGCTGCCAGTGAACAGAAACCCTGAACACCCAAAATACAATTTTAATCTGTGACATGAGGGAAAAATCGTTATTTACAGTGAAGCTAAAACAACACAGAAACACACACTCACACACAAACAGTAATCTTATATTAATAGGTAACAGCAAACAGTTCAGTTTACAGCGTGGAAACTTGCACACCTGTCTGCAGTTTGCATGTCTGGTTCATCTCGGTCACCATAGACCACAGCCTTCCCCTTCCAAACACACACTCCCCCATCCCGCGGTCAGCGGCAGGGCGGCAGAGTGGATGGGTCCCCGTTCGGAGACAGTGTGTCTCCCAACAGCCTTTTGTCTGTGCTGCGTCTGAGTGACAGCAAAGAAGAGGTTCCCTATATTTAGGCCCCTGAAAACCAATCTGTGCAACTGTGTGCGATTGAATAAGTGTGGGTGTGTGTGTGTGTGTGTGATAGAGAAAGAGGCAGCCCTCTTCAAAGACTGAAAGTGCCCTTTGTGCAGAGGTTAGAACTCTGGAGTGTATATTGAGTGTAGAGAAAAGTCTGTATGATGTGATGACAGATGGGCCGTGTGTGGAGGGCTTTTGTGTGTGCATGTCTGGACCTTTGATCAGATCAGTGACCTTGTCTGAACCAAATCCTTTGACCCAACTGTGGATTTGAACCCACAGTTTTTTACCACTGTGCTGCAGAAGTTCAAGTTCCACACAGTCGGGTTTCAAGGCTTCTGGTTGAGGTCTAAGATGAACTAGTAACAGTTAGGATCTGAGTTAGGTTGTGTGAGAGGAAATCCTAATAAGGAAAGTGGGACACGTTTCAGTGTGTGTGCAATAATGAAGGGCTTCCCAGAGGCAACAAAACTCTGAGGGAGGCCTCTGATCTGCACTTTGATGGAGGCTGTAACATACTGGACACACACGTGCATGCACGTGCACGCTGAGGCTCCTGTTTCCAACCTGAACATGGAGAATCTCTATCTGCTACTGTCCTGTATGACTGGTAACTTGTGGTTTTCACAAAATTAGTTGCCCATTTACCTCTGAAATGTGCACTAAAAACAACTAATCCCTTTGAAAAGTAGATTTAATTCTGAGAACCACTTTTGTCTCTTTTCTTTTGCTAAATTTTTGTAAAAGTCGACAGAAATGTTGAGGTTTATGAAGGAAATTCTGAGTTAAATTATATACCTATATATTATAAATAATATATTAAATATTTGAATTTTTTTTCTTTCTGCTTTTATTTACAAAATGATCACATCTAAGCTAATTTTAAAAATGAATATATCCAGTCTTCTTTATCATCTCTGAGCTGTTTCTTTTAACAGATCACTTGACTCCATTTTAACCTTTTCTTCTATCATGTCCTCTTTGACTGCATCCATGAACCTCCTCTTAAAACTTATTTTAAGTTTTAAAAGATTCTTTCCTGGTAGCTCTAACCTCTGCATCCTTTTACCAACATCTCCACTGTTCCTCCTCTCCAAGCTATTTCCATCTAGCTGTCCCTCTGAGTTCATTTTTGATCCTACCCTCCTTGGTTATTCCCTCAAGCTCTGCCTCCTGTCTCTTTCTCAGTTTCTCATGTCTAAGCCAACAACATGGCTGCCCTCACCACACTCTGAGCTTACACTATTATCGCTTTAGCGCGGACGTAACTTAAAAAGTGCGAGAGGCACTCACACCGTATTTAATCCAGCATCACTGGTGCTCCATATCCATTTTGTTGGCTTCAAATTTTTGCCGGATGCCAGAGCCGAGCCGGAGTTTTTGGGGTTATTGACGACTTAAATCGGAAGTCCTCCTAGTGAATGTAAAGTGCACCTGGCAAATTTTTCAAAATAAAATCTATTTTCCACCGAACTCGCTGTTTTCACCGTGTTGTGAACATTACGTCATTGTAACAACCAATCCCGGTCTCCCCTACTTGCTATACAATACGTGTAACACAGTCAAATGTGTACATTTAAGCTTATATAAGACAAAAGTATTAATACAAGTTCTGTGCTTACTCATTGTATGAAGACAATTCACGCAGAAAAAGTGTTTAGAGTCAACATCATGGCAGAATAAGGGTTTGTTTACTAGTACTTCCTCTATAAATGGCGGATTATCGCGTCAACTTACATGCAACAGACCTTGTGGCTGCAACAGAACCACAGCCATCCGGAGCCAGTATGAGTGATACAAGAGAATCTGGTCACAGAGAAAAAATGTGGCACTAAAAAAATCCATACCTGGAAGTCCCTCCCCCTGCTGGAGCCAGGGGGAGGGACTTTGTTACCCTTTGACATGCCGCAACTGCTTACATGATCAGCTGATTAAAAGAGAGCAAACAGCATTTCAACTGCTTTTTCTTGGAAGTAAACCGATGGAGTTATACAAATTTGACCACTACACGATTAACGTTTTCTGTCCCATTTGAAGCTCATTTTGCACACTAAACTGCCTGGCAGTTACAGTTTATTCACATGTAAACCTTCACTCCTGTGCTTTCCAGAGAAAAACTTCGGTCCTCCACCTGATCTTAGATCACAATGTCATCTGCAAACGTCTTTATCCAGAGAGTTCATTTTTCTCTCTTACCTTCTACCACCACAAAAGTCATTCTTTTCATTCCAATTTCCTCTGAGCCTCCTATAATGTTTCTTTTCTGTCTGTGTCTTTTTCACAGAACAAGATTCTGAACAGAACCGGCTGCTGTCCAGTTTGCACTGAAAGTGAGTCCCTCTCATGATGCTTGTCTTTTCCTAAAAGCTCTTTAATTTAAAGCTTCAGAGGTGCTGAAACATTTTAAAAGGACAACCACACTAATGTTTTTCTGTAGATACATATGCATATCAGATGCATTGATTATTTGTTGGTTTTAATTTATACTTTTAAACCATTTTCTACAAACACTCAAAATGTGATCCATAAAAAGTTGAAAACAAACGTCTTAGTTCACTTGTTTATAGATTTATTTCATATGAAACTATAGCAGAAATCTGTCAAAGTGGTTGATTTCAATTCTCCAAAATCTTTTGTCATTAAAACTTGCTAATGGAGCAGGGGCTCCTTTCACTGAGGGGTGTTGCTCAAGTTTAAAACATGTTTTCTAACTTTGAATCCTGCGTCATCATGCCTTCTGTGACAAACGTATTTTCCATGAGTCAGTTTTAACCCTTTCTACTTGTGTTGCAGAACCAGGCGTCTGCACAGTTTTTGGGGATCCTCATTACAACACCTTTGATGGCCGGACCTTTAACTTTCAAGGAACCTGTCAGTATGTTTTGACCCAAGACTGCGGTGGCAGCCCCTCCGGGTTAGGAAACAACCCAGACTCCAACTTTATGGTAGGATGACAACCATGTTTTATTTAAAAAAAAAAAAACAAGTTTTTCTGATTCTAAGCTCATATTTTTTTGCTTAACTGGTAAATTGCAACATATTAATTATTTTCTATTAGATACTAAAATAAATTTCCAGAGCCTTCACTTTATATTAGCCACAAAATTGTGACAGGAAAAATGAAATGTGTTTTAAGTGAAGAAATGTGTTTTTCTTCGTGACTACTTGAAAAAAAGGATGAGGCCAAAAGGAAACTACAGTGAACCTGAAGCACAAATCACATCAGCAAATCACTCGAAGCTAAAACATTAAAGATCACAACGGCAATTTATAAAACTAATCAAAAATAAAATTGCATTTTAGAAATCACGACAAAATTCCGGAAACTAAAGTATAATTACAAAAAAGAAAAGACAATTCCCAAAAAAAGAAGCAAAATAAAACTGGAATCTTAGAAACTGAAAAAAAAAAAGAACTGGAAAAAGTAGGAGCTGTCGGACATTACTGATTGGACGATGACGTTTTTCACCTTTTCAACAAGAAGTTAATTGGCATGGCGATATTTTCTGACAGAATATATTTCTTTAACTTCATCCACTGCAATAACTCAGTGATTGCATAATCAAACGTTTTACCACAGTTCATCGGTCTTCTTTCCCTGTTCTTCAAAACTCAAACGTCATCATACAATCTGTGACATCCCATATAACTATGTTTTCCAGTTTCTTTTTTTTTTCCAAATTTTTTTTTGTTTTGTTTTGTTTTAATTAAATTTAATTAAATTATATTTATTTTATATTTATTTATTGAGTTATTTATTTATTGAGTTATTTCTTTGTTTGTTTATCTTTATGGAATTTTGTTTTTATTTCTAAAATGCATTTCTTTTCTTTTTTTTTCATGGTCGTAATCTGTAAAATGTTTTTCCTTTGACAGTTGTTGATGTGATTTGCTCTTCAGGGCCACCTGAGAAAACCCTCTTAAAACTGCTTTAAAAAAGTGGGGTTTTTTTGTAACTTCAATTCAATTTTTTGCCTTAATGCTTCCTATATGGATGTAAAAACTTGATAAAATTATAAACAAAAATATTTACTCTACTAGAGTTAAAAGAAAGAATCCACATAAGTAGCACAGTATACAATGGTGTCTATCAGTAATGCCTGGCAGTACAGACGTAAATAATTTCATTTCTTAGTGTATAACCAAAGAGTGTAGATGTTAATCTAGAACTGATGGTAAATTTGTTTTATTTTTATGGTTTTTTTTTGTGTGTGTCTGTGCCAATATCTCTCGGCCAAGTCTCTGAAAAAGAGATTTTATTTCAAGGGTCTTCCTGGTAAAATAAACTTTAAATAAAAAAGTAGTTGAGTTTTTGTTTCTTGGTGCACTTTTTCAGTTAAAGGTTAACAATGCTTAAAAGCTGGGAACATATTAACCTTTATTAAGTGGATTTTCTCATCAAAAAAAAAATACATTTTCCTTCAACCAAAGAGACTTTTTTCAGGTTCAAGGGGGGATTACATGAGTTTAACAGAAGGTATTTTTCATAACTCTTTAAATTCTGTCCTTTTATTGAAGGTGCTGGTGAAAAATTATGCTCGGCGGACTCGCTCTTTCTCTTGGACGCAGTCTGTTGAGGTGCGACTGGGCTCTGTGATCCTCAGTCTGCATCAGCACCTGACAGTCCGCAGGAACGGCACCCGCATTGCCCTGCCGTACCACGGTCCTGGCGTGCACATCGACCTGGACGGATATTTGCTGAAACTCACCTCCATTGCAGGTCTGCATACCTTTCTTACCTTATTATAAATCTGTGAGCGTTAAGAAAGAGGACGTCCTCCCAGCATCCTGTTTTCTGTATTCAAATTCTCAAACTTCAACCCGCAGGTCTGGAGATCACGTGGGACGGGGACAGTTTTGTGGAAGTTGTAGCTGCTCCTCACCTTCGAGGACGCCTGTGCGGCCTTTGTGGCAACTACAACGGTCACAAACGAGATGACACCATGGGGGGCGACGGCCAGTTAAAGTTCGACGTGGACGAATTTGCTGAGTCATGGCGAGTGGAGGGAAATGAAGTTTGCTCCCAGCATCAGCCTCGCAGGCCCACTTCCTTTTTGTGTCCCGGAAGCCCTAAGGTTAAGTTTCGGGCTCATCGAGAATGCCAGAAGATCAAATCTTGGGATTTCCAGAAGTGTCACAGTGTGGTGGACTTTGCTCCATTTTACAGGTGAGTTGAAAACACAGAGAAAGTGGTATATTGATTTTTGCCAGAGTGACATCACTTAATGTAGTTACTTTAAAAAAGGAATTAATGAATTCCTTTTCTTCTTACTTGAATCTGGATCTCACCAACAAAATGTCCAACATGCTCCGTCTGCAGGTCATGTATTACAGACATGTGTGAGTGTCCCATCCATAAAAACTGCTACTGTGAGTCCTTCATCGCCTACAGTCGGGCCTGTGAGAGGGAAGGAGTGGCGGTCCACTGGAAACCGGACAACGTTTGTGTCGGTTAGTAGCCCCATTGATGAGCCTTGCTTGTTCAAGGATCCACTCCAATCATCCGTTAATGTATTTTCAAAGCGTTCTAAGCATTTTTGGCTGTTTTTAGCCAAAATCTAAAAACCTGTCGTTTTTTTAAGGCGTCATTTCTTCTGTGGTGCAGTTTGTCATCTATTTAAAAAAAAAAAAAACAGCAAATAAAATAGTACCCTCTTGCCAGATATTTCCAGTTTGACACATTTTCTGTAATTATCTATATGAGTACACATTTCTCAACTTCCACACAGTAGTTTTAGTTTACCATATGTAACTGTATGCACCAATACTCAATATTTACCATTGATATCAAGCACTTTATTGCTAGGCAGGATCTATTATTGAGTGAGCCCCAAAAATGATCAGTTTGTCGGACTGTTCATGATTGGGTTAAAGAGATGGGCAATGTGCAGTTTTGAACCTTTCAGACTTTTGACTCCTAATCAGCAATGTGGAGTAACTTTATTAAACTGTTCATTTTTCTGATGATGAAGGACATTTATAAAGGAAAATTAAGCTCAAAATTGAATTTCTGATTAAACACAACTGAGAGGCGAATTTCTAATAGAACTACTGTCTTAAAAAAACAAGACATTTTTTGACCACTGGTAACGCTTTTACAACAGATCAAAAGGTGATTGGTGTGGGTCTTTAAAACTTCATTAGTATTGATTATGAAAAACATTTGGAAAAAGTGACAAATCTGTTATTACATCCTCAAAACATCACCATGCTCTTATTTTAATACTGTGCAAGAAAACTGCATTTTAATGACTTCTTATGTGTCAACATAACCTTGACAATAAAAATTCATCTCAAAGACTTCAAAAGTCTTACATCTTTTGGCAGGAATCTTCCCATCACCTGCTGACATATTTATCAGTGGTTTTTGTCTCATTTTGTGTCTCCATTTTATTGTTGCAGCACTTAAAGACCCACTCCAATGAAAATGATCTTTTTTGTGTTTTTCACATGTTCTTGTATCATTATTTTTTCATAATAGAGAACCGATACAAAATAATTTATGATTTAAACTGTGTTTCTTAATATTTTTCTACCTTCCTTCCCCTAACAGCCACCCAGTGTAAACACGATGCCGTGTATGACACCTGCGGTCCCGGTTGCACTAAAACCTGTGATAACTGGAACGAGATCGGACCGTGCCAGAAGCCCTGCGTGGCCGGCTGCCACTGCCCCGCCAACCTTGTGCTCTTCCATGGACGCTGCATTAAACCCACATCCTGTCCTGGACGGTGACCTTTGTGATCCTGGTGAGAAGAAGTAGGCATCGAGCAGCCGTGACGACTTTGGGACGCTAAAGTTCTACCAATCGGGTGCTCCAAAATCTAGAACGTTGCTAGAGATGTTTTTCAGTGTTGGAGATGCTGCGTGGCAACAGACTGAAGGCTGATGGTTGCCACACACTGCAGTCTTTTTTCCTCGTGTGATGCCCAACACAAGAGGAGATTATTATATCTCAGATGGACCATAAAGTTTAGCATATCTGAGCAAACGTTGGGCTAAAGGACTCCTCCCAGAGCCAACATGGTGTCTGATCTTCTGCTGCACTGATGTGGGACTCTTTGTGTAGCAGGATTCAATATGGAACCATCATTTCATACTGTAAGCTAAGCAGATTTATATGAAAAAAACAAAACAGCTGTTATTTTATTATTGCCATAATATTATTATTGATATGTGTTGTTGACTTTAATTTATATATCAGACAATTGACATGTTGTAGCAAGAGCCAGATCCATGAATATAATTGCTTTATAAAAGTTTTAAAGGGAAACAAAAGCTATTTATGTATTTGTTGTGTACTTTAGTGTTACTGTTTGAAGAGAAAAATGCTCAAATGTGACTCAGCTGTTGCACCACCGCAGGGAAAAAGTACTGTATTGTATTATGCTTCGTGTACAGGGCGTTGTGGAGAAAAACAAACTGAAGGTATTCATGTAAACATATGTTTCACTTGATAAGAATTATTTAAAAACCAGCAATATAATCTTTTTCAAGGTTTACTTCTGACTGCCATCTTTATTATTTGAAATGATGTGGAAAAACCTGTTAGAAAAACAAACTAAAAAAATGTGAATTTAAAGGTTTATGATTATGAATAACCGTAAAGCAAAATCTATGGAATGACAGGAGTGCCACAAATATGGAAAAAGTGCTAAGATATAAAAATTTGACAGAAAAATAATTACATTTAAATGTGGAAAAATGAAATAAAAGCCGAAGTTTTTGCACATTTTTTCTAAATTTTTCTTTCTGACTTTTTGTTAGTGATAGGGGATTTGTCCGTTTTCACATTACTTCAGAGAAAAAATACTATTCCAATAAAAATAAAGAAGTTAAAATTCAGTGTTCCCTCACTGTATTGTGGTTCACCTTTTGCAGTTTTACAGATTTTTTTCTGATCTTTGCACCTTTTATTCTTATTGTATTTTTTCTGCGTCCTCATTGGCTGTGTAGACCTTGTCAATCAACATCAGTGCTGTTTCCAAATTTACATTTCAGACTGGCTATAAATCTTTGTTTTTGTTCTTTAGTGCTGGACTAAACTTTCAAAGACAGTTTGAACTTTGAGATTTGAAATGAGAGAAAAGCATTTAAAATGAGCAGTGGAGAGTTTTATAACCTTAGACCATCTTTAATCCTACATTTCACCTGTTGCAGGTTATTTATAGACCATCACCCCACGATACACGAGGAAACGCTGTTTTGCAAAAAGAAACTTGTTATAAAAAAGAAGACATACATTATTTCCTTGATTTTTTTTTTTTTTTTTGTTAAATTTCTCTTTTTTTTAACTTATTTTGGCTAAATATGTAAAATTTCAGAGTGTGTGGCACTTTAATCATTAGAGCTTCTTGTACATTAATTGCGATTGCTTTACGAAAAAACAATGTACTAAAAGACGACTGTCATTTTCCTTGAAGAAATTGTGCAAAAAAAAGATCAGTATGAAAGTGTTTAATTAATCTGATGGAATTCAAAGTTTTACTAAATTGCACATAAAATTAAATCTTTAAGGCAAAAACTGAAGTGGTTAATGAGACTCTACAAGACAGCAAAAGTTTTCTAGAATTCTTGTGTGTCTCAGAATTGTTATGTCGTGCACTTCTGTCATTTATCCACTTGAGCAGAGAAAAAAACAACATGACAGCAGATAAAAATTAACCTTTTTAGATCTTGAGATTATGAACCATAATAAATAGACTCAACATTTTTTTCACACCGGTTGTATTTTTTGAAGTGCTTCAAGACTTATTCCTGTGACTATTAATTGTTTCTTGCTAACTTCAATAAGACTTACTCATCTAAAGTTCACTGTAACTTTAATTCTCAGTTTAAGTTAATTTTCCAGCTGCTACTTCTATCTCTATTTCTATCTAGAAGTATCTCCTTCTTCCAGTCACCTTTTAGAAATGATTGCTGCTAAAAAAGTGAGCTGCAATACATTGTTTATTTTTGTTTTATCAGGATTCATGTCAGATAACATTGTTTTTGTGACTGGGATGTCCAAAAATATGTTGAGCTCCGGAGATTCTTTAACACTTGATATATAGAATCATTGTTTGTAAAATGAAGTGAAAAAACTGAATTGTGCAAGGGCAAAGAATCATTCTGGACAACATTTCTGCAACAGTTATTTATTTATAGACTTGCTCTTTTATTTACTAGTATTTAACAAGATCTGTAAGTATGCATTTTTCCACCAGCTTTCTTTTTCCACGTTTCTTTCATGTCCGTTCAGGAAAACAATTCAGAAATAACATTTGAACCTCATGCCATGCGCGCGGAACCTTTCCCTGTTTACATGTTAGGTAGATAGACTACTTACTGTATTAGGCTACAGTCTCTTTGACGAGAAAACAATATTTTCCATTAATGTGCATCTGAAAATGAGCACAGCTACAAAGAAATGACTACAAACATACCTCACTTACAGGCAAACACTCGGAACAGGAACTTTCAGAAGAAAACATTTTTTACAGTTTTTTTTCTCTGAAACACGAGTAAGAAAGGTGTGGAAAACATCATTTTGAAGACAAAATAAAAAGTAATAATAAAATGTGGGGTAAGTATGTTCTGATGAGGGTGTACAACATATACTTTTAAATCTGACAAAAACTTTCCACCACTTCCCAGCAGTTATTTTTGCTCAATTTTTGTTCTTCTAATATTTTTAATGGTAGGAATGGCTATGAGAAAACAAATCATTTAAAGAGGCTCAATTTTAAAATTAAACTTGAGTTATTCTGCAATTTCAGAACAGAACAAATATCAGCAGATAAAATCACAGCGTTGTTTACACTCGAAGTCACACAATGACACGCCGACACAACACGACACACCTGTCATGACACAAACTTCAAGTCTTTGGCATGTTTTTTTAAAATATTTTTGAAGATGAAACATTCACTCTTGTTTGTCTTTTCAATTAAATGCTGTAAGGCTTTGAGAGGTACACAGATATGGAAACTTTTGGGTTGAAAATAAAATATCTTTCAAAAAATACTGCATTTGAAACACAAAAACATGCATAATTCTATATTTCAGATTTGACTTGTGATTTCCGACTCAAAGTACTTTCTTCTAACACTCATTGGTTGTTTTCTTTTGTTTTTTTTATCTTGAACGAGCACCAAGAAGATGTTTAGATCAAACATTGTTGAGACACAGAAAGCGTTTCTACAATGCAGGAAATGTGGAATAAAATCAACTTTTTGTTAGAAGTGCTAAACCACAGCGAAAACCAAAGTCACTATACTTTCAGTAAAACTGCAATAAAGTTGGAAATTCATCTGCGTCTTTGCTTTATGCGAGTCTTTTTCTGCCACTGTGAGGTAAAATTAAAGTAAAATCTGCAAACTGATGCATCATTTATGATCAACCTGGAATTTTATTGGTTTGCTACTAAAGAAAATAAAAGTTTATTGCATTTATTGGGAAAAATATTTTTAAGGGTTTAGCCAATAAAAGCTTTTGCCAATTTTAATCAGATAATTACTTTGTTTGATTAAAAATAATGCAGAAAACACAGTAAAAACACATTTATTGTGTCTGAAATATTAGTTTGGAAAAAACCTGAAGTGTTTGAATTCTTCCAAGAAAACATAAATCTGTGCATTTTGGTTTTTTTTTTTGCTAAATCAATCGGTTGTATTTATTCAGTTTAATGCATATCAGCGTTTAGCACAATTTCAAAATAAACCCAGTTTTATTTGCTTCAACAAACAAGTTTAAAAATGTATTTGGCTTTTTGGGACAAAATTTCAATTTGGAGAAAAACTATTTTGTTTATTTTTTTAAACAAATATCAGGATTTAAAATTTTCTCCAAATAAATTAAAAAATACATTTCTAATTTCCCTTTTATTTTGCCCATTTTTGGGGAAGATTTTTTAAGCAAATATATTATTATTTTCCTTTGTATGTCCCTTAAAAGTAACCCTTTGTGTGGACACCGGCAGGGAGTCATTATTCCTGTTTTCATCACCAGATTTTTTTATTTCTTAACCTTTGTCCTAACCTATTTTGGAATATGCTGCAGGCTGAAATGCATAAGTAGTTGCTAAGTTGGAAGTTCAAATGACAAATTTTGCGTTTTGTTCAGAGAAAATGCTAAATCCTTACAAACAATTTCTAAAATGTTTCTGAATAATACTTCTGTTGCTTTACTCACTAAAACAAATCCATCAAAAATATACGAAACCGGTAAATAAAACTAGCTTCCTTCAGTAACGAAAATACGTATGAGCACTAATATATATAATCTTCTAAGCTTTCAAGTAAAACTAGAATTTCTCTTCTATACAATACAAGGATGAGATAAAATATCATAAAAAAAAACAGTTAAAACCATGATTAAAAAATAAATGAGGTAAATTATCACAGCAAGGGGGCAAGAGAACCAGGAAGAGAAGAGGAGTGTGGAGGGGGCGGAGACTGACCCAAAGAGTTCAGTCATCGTCACTGTCACTGCCCGATTCACTGAGCTGAAGGTCATTTCCTGTGAAGGTAAAAAAAAAATAGATTTAACAATGATGTAAATGTAAGGTGGGAATAAGTTCTTCTGCAGCTCAGAAACAGAAGCTTAACAGCAAAGGCAAACCCTGAAGTACTCACGGAGTGTGTTCATGAGCTGATTGTTGCCCTGCTGGCTCCATCCCTCCGTTGGCCGTGGGGTTGCGGTTGGGGGAGTTCTGGCTGAGCGGCCGTGGGGCATCGCCCTCTCCGTCGCTGCTGCTGCTGTCGTCCCCGCTCCCCGAGGAGCTGGCGGAGTCCGAGGAGCTGCTGCTGCTGCTGCTCATCTGCTCTATCATCTCCACCTCTGCTCGCAGCTCTATCAACAGCAGCAGGATCAGAGTCATTCTCTCATATTTTAAGGTCTCTTTATTTTTTCATACTTGCATTTGTCAAAATATTTTAGATTGTTGTTATCTTTACAAAGGTTTTCTTCATAAATTGTGTCTTTGCAAAACACCAATACCTCCTGGTGGTAAAACCTCCTCACCTCTCTTAATGTCGTCCAGCTGAGGCTCTGGAGAGGGGTTGTCCTTAGATGGGGAAGGGGAAGTTTTGATCCCAGTTCCGGGCTTAGTTGGGGCTCGAAACTGAGAGCTGGGCTGGCTGGAACGAACCGACTGCTGCTCAATTCGAGCCTGGATCTTACTGCTGCCCTCCGCTCTGTTAAAACACATAAACAATTGCAAACATCAAATGACTTTCACTCACCTCGACTCAAGATCTGACATCAATTAACCCCTAGTCAATCCAGAACACAGACATCTCACCTTGTTTTCTTAACTTGGATGCTGCTGCTAAGCTTCTCCAACAAATTCGCCTGTGTCGATGATTAATGAAGAGCACACAATCCTTCTGATATGGCCGCTTGTTTCCTTTAAATACTGTCATTGGAGGTGTGGAGCCCTGAAAGAAAAAGGGCAGGAAGTTACAGTTTTATGTAACTAAGAGGAAGGAACATTTTAAAAGGTTACCTCGAAATCATGAATACTACATCCTCTTGCTCAAGAGCAGTGACGATAAACAGTATTTTTAAATCAAAGTGACTTTTTAAAAAACGTCTATGATACAGTCAGAACATACTTCTCTCTGCTTAGATTTTTTGACTGCATTGTGGCTGATCAAAGCAGCAATGAGATATTTTTGTGAGATTAGGCAATCTATACTGTGCACGAATCTCTTACTAGATTGAAACAAAGAAAAACCTTACTGGAATATGAGGTAGCGTTATTGTAACTTCATCTCCTTTCCCGACCTGTAGCTTCCCTTCACAGCTGGTGTCAATAGATGCTGGTTTGAAGTCATCTGGAAAAGAAATGTATTAATTCAGATTTTTTTTTTTCCATAATTATTTATCTGTTATTAACTCCAAGAACTGACATTAATAAAAGTATTATTACATTTAATGAACTCTACCCAGAGGGGAAAAACTACCAAAATACAAAACAGCAATTATGGTCATTTGATATGAGCCTAGGATGAAATTTTCTTGCTGGTTTGTCGTCCCTGGATGCATTTGTAATTCTATTGACTATAATAAATCAGATAAAATGGCAATTTAATGAAGATTAATTAATGAGATTTTACCAAAGAAATTTAATAATCGATGTTTTATAACACAATAAATCAATTGCATTTGAGTTTGAATTTAACATGACCACTTTCTCCGTAGAATGTCCCAAGGTGACTTTTGCTGAGATCTAAAAATGAACTAATGTGCAAATGGAATACTGTGACGCAGTGAAGTCACTGTTTAAAATAGGACCTGACATGCGTCATAAAACACTTTTATTACAACAGCTCTGAAATACAAATTGGTTATCTGCCAAGTCCTGAACAAAGTCTATTTTGACTCTCAAGTTCAAAATTCAACCTGGTATTTGATGCAAAGCAATTAAAAGTAGAATAATTTTACAAATTTCTACTTTAATTTTTGTTTTTCAGTTTTCGCACAACTAAAAGTAGAAATGTGTGTAATAAAAGTAATCAGAAATGTTTTTAGTGAAACAAAATACAATTCTAAGCCTACACAGCCCCATAAAAATAGTGGTATTATCCAAGAATCCTTTACTATATTATATAACATCTACTTCAGTGACGTAAAACAAACTATACCACAAAATGAACAAGAAAAATAAAGAAAACTATAAACTTTTCCCTGGATCCAAATGTTTTATTCAGCATTTATGCTCCAACAATTCAGATTTTGTTTATCACCACTGAGTGGATCTGAATTTTATTTTGAAGGGGACTTAAAACTGCCACTCCATATGGGATGGAGGCTGGACTTAAAGAAGCAAGTTACTATTTTCCATGATTTTTACAGCAGAGTCTGACAGAAAAAAATACAAAACATCATTTTGCAAAATAATGGGCGAAGTTTTAGACTAGAAATGCTGTAATTAACGTGAAATAAGTAATATGTTTGAAGTTATTGCATGAAGTGCAGTAAACAATATTTTATTTTAAATGACTGAAATTTATTGAATTGAGTCTATGACAGAGCCTCAGATAATCAGTCCTACTCCAGAGTTTGCTAAGCACTCGGAGATTTAGTAAACACATCGCGATCTCACGCTCACTCACATCGGATGGTGTGAAAGGAAGATTTTGGCCTCTTCTCAAAGCTTTCTCCGAGCTTCAAAACATGCTCCTCTTTATCCAGCAGCGGGTTCGTACTACCGTTCATGGTTCCGTTTGTCTAAAAAGTATAACATTTAAGTAATAAGCAATAATAGTGAGCTAACTGTTGCAACTCAGAAGAAACTGGATTATCGAACTGGAAGGTAAAAGATAGCTTCAGAAGCTAACAGTTAGCAAAACATCACTGACGTCACGGTGCTCCTCTGATTTTGGTTCGAATAATATAAATCGGCAGCAAAAACTCTAATACAATTATTACCTACTTATTAAATACCAAAATATGTCCATATTACGTATTTATCAGAATAAATGTATTATTTTTATCATGAAAAGCAATAAAACTTATTTTGAAACGATTTTGCCAACACGGAATGAAACGACGTGCACACACGGAAGGATTTCGTGAACGTACACAACAGAGGAAATAGAAAGAATTGATTGAAGTAGTAACTTTTTATTGGAGAGGTTGTGTATTCAACCTTTTATTTTAGATTTTTACATCAAACATGAATTAATATACAACGTTATTAAGTTATACAAGTTGAACATGTCATAGATTATCTATTTTATACAAAGACGGAAACAAATTTCCCAAAACTTCAGAAGCAGCGTGGAAATGTCGACACACAAAAGTGCTGAGATGACACAAGCCAAAGACACCGAGTCTACGGAAGACACACCAAGATGCCTGTCGGGACAGACTGAAACTTCTTCCTCCATAGATTTAACTCAAGATGAGCTGGATAGACTGAAAACAGAGCGAGTTCTTGTGTCTGAGTTCAAACAATTAAAACTGGAGAAAGAAGCTAAAAAAAACTGGGACTTGTTTTACAAAAGAAATACCACAAATTTCTTCAAGGACAGACACTGGACAACCAGGGAATTTGAAGAGCTCAAAGCGTGTCGTGAGGTGAGATGACTTTAATACATGAACTAATCAGACTTGTCCATTTTTTTCTGTACTCACAAAATGTATTGGTTTTTACTTTAACACATGGAACTGTCTATCAAAGTCATTGTTGTGATTCTTTTAAAGCTTTGTGTCTTATTATCTAGTAATTACATGATGTCTTATTTTTACAGCATATTATTATTTTTTTTTTTTAAATAATAACTAAAATCTAATAATCACACACACAATTACTTTCCCCAAATAATATATTTAATGTCAGCTAGTCTCAACTGACTAAACAAGTACATTTATTGAACTACCGGTACTGTTCTCTAACCAGGTATTTTTGTGCTTTGCTTTACAGTTTGAGTCTCAGAAGTTGGTTCTGTTGGAAGCTGGCTGCGGCGTAGGAAACTGCCTCTTTCCTTTACTTGAGGATGACCTCAACATATTTGTTTACGCCTGTGACTTCTCTCCACGAGCTGTTGAGTTTGTAAAGGTGAGCCATTTCTCACAACAACTTTGTTTTTATTTCAATGTCTTTATAAGCCCTGTCTTTGTATTTTTTATAATTAGGATTTTTTTTAATTTTTGGGTACTCCGGCTTCTTCCTCCAAATCTTCATAAGGTGATTTGGTTTCTCTAAATTGCCCCTAGGTATGAATGTGTGAGTGACTGTGGCGCGCGATGTGGCCCTGCGACAGACTGGCGAACTGTCCAGGGTAACCCTGCCTTCGCTCATCAGCCGCCGGGATAGGCTCCGGCATCCCCGCGAACCTGAAAGGGATAAAGCGGCAAGGAAAATGAATGAATGAATGAATGAATGTACTCATGTTAAATGGATTACTGATGTTTTTACTTCCTTGAGTACATATCACAAATTGTCACTAAAGTTTACAATTTTGTCATTTTGTCTTTTTTTTAAAGTACAAAATCCCCTTGGAGCACAACTTTTTTTTTTCAATTAAATGACTTACTTTGCAGTTTTATTACAACTATAGTACCTCCTTGAAAAAAAAGAAAGCTTCAGGAAATGTAGTTGAAAGTGGAGTTACTTCATTCAGAATTGTCATAGAGGCTAGTACAGATTTGTGTTGAGTTGCAGAATTTTATGGCAGAGTAATTTGAATGCAGACTAATTCAAAAGAATATTTTAGACATTTACTGTGTCACAACTGTGGGAAGGTATTGGGATGTAAAAGGTTTTTAATTTTTGTGAACACTTAAATTTGGATAAACAAAAAAAAATATCACAGTTCTTGAATAGAACTTAGAAAAAGTAAACTACAGCAAGTGTATGCTATAAACACATTTTTGTTGTTTTGTTTCACAGCAAAACCCTCTTTACTGCCCTGAGCGCTGTTGTGCCTTCCAGTGTGATTTAACCAAAGAGGATCTGACAGAAAATGTTCCTGAGGGAAGTGTGGATGTTGTCACTCTTATCTTCGTCCTGTCGGCAGTTCATCCAGAGAAGATGAAGATGGCTTTGGAGAACATTAACAAGGTAGTAGCAAAGAGAAAACTATGGAAAGATTCATGTTTCTATGTATTTAGAAATTAGATGTGTCAGTTAATATTGTAGGATAAAAATTAGGGCACGATCACTTGCAGATTTTGTTTTCCAATCAAGACCAAGAAGCAATCTGGCTATAATTTTCACTCATTCTGTTGTTCGTTACTGATCCCCAGTTATGGAATATTTTCTTTCAGAGCTGTTCATATTATCAGACTTAAAAAAAAGTTTAACCTAAACCTAAGACTTACCTTTTTAGAATTCATTTTGATGCTCAGTAATTGGTTATTTTGGTTGTTATTTTCTTTTACTCGTTTTATTTTTACAATTTTATCAGACACTTAAATGTTTTAAATTTTACATTTCTTTTATGCTGTTGTTTTAAAAAAAAAATTTGTAATTTGTTTGATTCAATTTTTTCAAAAATATTGTTCTTTATTGTGAAACACTTTGTCACCCTAATGGCGTTCACTAGCTGACTTCAGACAGCTATGTTTACAAGCTTTCATGAGCAGCGTGACCCTGCTGTTGTGGATTATTTTGGTTCTTTCAAATGTAAAAAAAAAAAAAAAAAGTTTAGATTAAAAATAATAAATTAAATAACTATGATTCCCAGAAGACAATCCAATTATTTTCATCTGTCATGTTGTTTTAATTTTCAGATAATGTTTTTTTACTCCTTTGACTCTATTTTTAATACTCTAATTAATGTATTTTTCCTTTTTATGCTGCATTAAAAACAGTTTTCATTTCTTAATAAAATTGTATAGCCCTTCAGGTGATCCCCAGACAACTAACTGAAACATTTGCATGTTATTTTCATGTGGAATAAAGGTTTTGAAGCCTGGCGGCAGCGTGTTGTTTAGGGACTACGGCCTGAATGACCACGCCATGCTCCGGTTTAAAGCTGGCAGCAAGCTCGGGGAAAACTTCTACGTCCGTCAGGATGGAACCCGGTCCTACTTTTTCTCAAAAGGTAAGCTGTTCCATATGTTTCCAATAAATAAGCACATTTAGGAAATATTTTTGTTGATTATTTGTGAAGTTGGTTTATAATAAGAATACACTGAAATCAAATAGGAAAGCTTGAATAAAATGCAGTATTCTTGTACGGATTATTTAGTACTTTTCTGTTTGCAAATTCCTTTTTGGCTTTTGTCTTGTTTGACCAGTTTGACATTTCTTTTCTGAATCTGTTTTCAGAGCGTCTGGCTCAGCTCTTTGAGGGGGCTGGCTTTGTTTCTGTTGTCAACGACTACGTCCTGAGAGAGACGGTCAACAAGAAGGAAGGGATTTGTGTTCAGCGAGTCTTTCTGCAGAGTAAATTCACCAAACCCCCTCTGACTCAGCCTTCCTGATGTTTCTAGGCTTTTTTTAAATATATATTTGTTTTATTATGTAGAATTTTTTTAAAGCTGGTATCTCATCTCACACATGAAAAGAAAAAATCATTAAATTTGGCAGCACAACATTGAAAAAATTTGTTTTTTTATGGTTTGCTTCAGGTTTTATAAAATTGAGAAAATATGCTCATTTTTAGCAGTTTAGAAGATTGTCTTGTTCTTGTAAACATTAAAGCTGTAAATATTAAAGCCTTACACTTTGATATGACTTTTCTTAGAATCTGAGAGTTTAAAGTATTACATTTTTCTTCAAGGATTCTCCATTTTTTTCAATAAATATTGAAACAATTGCACATTAAAAAAAACTATTGATTCCTCCAACTAAATTCAGGTGAGTTTTTATTGATTTTATTAGTTTTAATCTTCAGTATTTGACTCATACAAGCAGTGCCAGGAAAAAAGTTTCAGAACTCTCCAATGTTTTTATTTATTTTTGGGAAAAATTTATTCAATGTGATGCCTTATTGCACTCTGAAAGTGGAAAAGAAAAAAAAAAAAGTGTTTAAGGATCAGACTTAATGTTCTCTAAACTTTTCATTCATTAAAGTACCAGGTACTTTGCCAGCTCAGTGACTGCTGGCTGCTCCATGTTTTTGAAATTACTACCTAGTTCTTTTGTCTTCGGTTGTTTTTTCTGGGAGAGCCTTTGTTTTATATTTGGTCTTAATTGTGTAGAATGATCTCCTCATAATAGAAAGAATTGTATGTACTTCTCAGTATATGTCAGGTCTTGGAGTTTACCACTATATGGTAATTGCAGAATTCTGTGGTAGCTTTGTTTGCTTTTTTATATTTAATGATTTGTAAAAAAAAAAAAAAAAAATTAAGATGAGAGAAAAAAAAAAAAAAAAAAAAAAAAATCAAAATTGATAATGAATTAGTATCCAAAAACACAATTACAGATTTATCCACAGGACGCCATTTTCAACAGTAAAATATGTCTGGATCCAGGATGCGAGTTGAATCAGTTCGTCAGGTCCAACCCTTTGCAGTGTGTTGAGGTGCACCGTCAGGAGGTTTTCCAGCAGGACCAGTCTGTCTGTTGTCCTGCTGTGTTTGAACATGAAGTTTCGGTAGATAGCACATCGCCTGATGGCCAGCAGGAGATCCACTAGCTTCCATCCAGGCTCCCTCTTCTCTTTCTGAAGCACATCGCCAATCCCCTCAGATATCCACTTTAAACCATGCCTGAACTTTGCCGTGACTCTCAGACCGTGCAAGAAGGCAGGGACAATAGAACAGAGTCTCAAGAACAATACGTCAGACGGGACACGTCCTTCCAAGTTCTGCTTTGTTGATCTTGGATATTTTCCGGTGCTTGAGTCTAAAATTCATCTTCTACACCACATGTGGAGACAGACTCCCTTTCAGACTCTTCCTTATCTCCAAATAGTCGCCCCCCCAAGACAATTCTGTACCAGCAACTGGACTTAAAGAGGTATCATGTATGACCTCGAAACAGAAAATCATATATTAAAACTAGCACTCGGTTGCCATGACTACAATGCAACCGTGTTTGAAGCTGTTGTCCTGCAAGCCGCCTATCATGCAGGTGCTAACGTTCAGAAACTTGTCCTCCGATTCAGTTGTGGTTGTGGGTCTGCTAGACCTCCTTCCTGTTAGTTTCCGGAAGTCTTTTGATGCTAGCTGAAACTCTACTTAACTGACACATTGACTCTCTTTGTGAGAAAGACTTACACTCTTCTGTGTCGTGATGGCCTGCTTCTCACTTCTGCTGTCATTCAACTTTTTCCTGTTATTGAAACAACACATTTGTCAGCTTTACAAAACTAAAGCTTCTGAATTAAAGTATCACACTTTTTCAGAACTGCTTTTACACAAAGTTGTAAGTTATCAAGAATAGTTTCTGCAAAAGTAACTTAATGTTTTATCAGCCACTATTGCACAGAAACAGTTTTAAATTTTCATTTTGCATATCCCACAGCCTTTTTAAGTAAAGTTATCAGTTTTTCTAAACCTTACCTTTTTTTTTTTTTAAACCTTCACAATTTGCGAGATGTTTTCGTACTATTTATGCTGTTAATCAGACTTTACCTTTAACTGAAAAATATATATATATATTTATTTATACTATAAATTATTTTGGTGTTTTTAAAATTTTGGTCGTAAAGATAATTACTTTATTGAATAAAATATATGTTTTTTTGTTTTAAGACACAAAGAACCAATTTTCAAATGAGGAAATCTTTTAACTTTTAAGTTTTGTTATTTGTCTTAAGTAACAAACTTAGTTATATGCAAAAAGTATAAAAATCAGCCATGCATCACATCTTTCCAGCATCATGTTGCTGCTTCCTCAAGCTTAGAAAACCTAATTTTTTTATCCTTCAAACACAATCCAAATCATAGGAAGTGAATACTCAATGGAGACTGTTTTTAATAATATTTCTTCCAAAATTCAAACCATTTGGTGGAATATTAAGGTTTTTTTTTTCTTTGTTCAATTTCTTACTTTCAAGCCCATTTTGTAACTAAACTCACTGTTTTTGCAAAATGATGCTTATGTATAAATTTTAGTAAATACATTAAATAGAAAATCTTTCAGAATAATTATGTAAAACTTTGTATGAAAAAATCTCACATCCTCTGGCATTTCTACACATTTTTTAACTCCTTCATTAACAACTTTTATAAATCTTATCTAAATGTTATGTGTTGTTTTCTTCTTGACTGAACTAAAAAAATAAAATAAAATACAACAATTACAATGTTCAACCGTGCAGGATATAGTGAATCAATACATTTTTTATTTTGTTTGAATAAAAACTTAAAATTAAAGAAAATTGTTTATGTTAAGGTATTACAAATTGTTTATAGAGTAAAACACAATTTAGTTAAAAAATACAGAAACTATTTACTTTAAAAGGTTAGACAGTATAATTTAAGAACTCTTTATTATTTTGAACAAGATGAAATGTGTTTCAGTTCTTGGGGTAAAATTATGGAATGAATAAATTAAAATGAAGTACTTTGCTATTGTAATTTTAAAAAGCTTAAAACGTAAATGTATAAATTATTACAACAAACATATGTAAAGGATTTGATAAACTTGTATCTGTTTGTAATTTTTTTTATTGTATCTTTTTCTTTGTCATGCTGATCAGCAAGACATTATTTAGTTTTCAATGAAAGGCATCAAATAAGCTTCTGCCTTTTCCTTTTTCTATTGGTTGTTTTTTATAAACTTGAACTTGAACTTCACATTTCCAGCAAAACATCCAAACACTTATGGTGTAAAACAGAGAATAAATATAATTTTTTAAATTACAAACATCATACCATTCAATAATTCTACCAACATTTACGCTTTTTTAAGTCCAATTATTTAAATGTTCTACCAGAAATCATCTGATGCTGCCAGACTGCATCCTCTGATTAAATCTTTTAACTTCTTCTGTAATCAGGCTTATTAGGTCAAACAAATGTTAAGCAAATCTGTTTCTTCAGAGAAATGCTTTTGTTATTTCCTGAACACGAACATGTGGTTTCCCCTTTAAGCTGTATTCGCCTCTTCAAAAAAACATTTAAGCAGAAGATTAGTGTTTCCTGTTTAGTAGTTTGGTCAGCCTCTTGTTTAAGATTGTATTTAGGAAAGTTTTCATCTTTTATGATATGTGGATTATTAACATTTGTTTTGTTAGATAATTAAATATTAAAAATAAAAGAGTGATACAGACAAATTCCAGTTCTGACATTAATCTTAAGTTTCCTTTACTTTCTCTCATCCAAACAACATACCGGTACCTGTAAATGGTATTTGATGTACTTTTTTTCCCTAAAGCTCATCAAAAGTCAAGACTGCAAGGTATGAATTTAAAAGATGCAATCAATAAAACACCTGAAGTAAATTTCCTATAAAGAGCAGCAATTCCTTGAAAATTGGTAGGCAGAATGAACTGAAACATGTCTTGTTTTATAACATAATCTAATGTAGATGGGTATTCTGTTGCATTTGTCACACCAAAAAGAAGCAAAGAGCCTTAAACACAATCACAGAATTCAACTACTTCAAGTTTAAAATCACTTTATTTTAATACAGAGCGTCTGATCTCAGTACAGTTTCCTAATTAACACACATTTCATACACTACAAAACTACATCTTTGTTTCATGAAAATTTGTCTTGTTTAAAATTATTCTCATCAAGATGGTTTTCAATAGCAAAATATTGTTATTTTGAGAAAATACTATTAACATTTCTGTCTCCAAATAAGGATTCTTGATAAGACAATTTTATTGTACCTCATTGGAATGTTTAAAGAAAATATACGAATGTAAATTTTACTTCTATGGGGCCTTTTTTTGCAGAGTAGGTAATGGATTACACAGCAAAAAGAGCTTAAAGCTAGGAAAAAACAATCATCATAAAGAAAATCAATAGAAAGCTTTAAAATTTTCCGTTCATGTTTACTCAGCAAGAAATCTCAAAATCTAGAAAAAAACATCATCCAATAATCCAAACAAACAAAATATTCAATAGAATTATTAAAATTGAATGTTGCACAGCCCTATAGTAAGTATTTGTTTGATAGTTCTGAGAGAATGATTTTAATTTTTTTGTATCTAATTGTTGCTCATTGTAATTAAAATGACAAAAAACAAGTAGAAATGATTAATTTTAGAACAAAATGAGAATCTGGGTACAAGTTGACCCATCTTAAAAAATCTTTATCTAAAACTAGCTCAAGTATGGAGCTAATAATAATTTTCTTATTTCTAGATCCTAGCTCTTAATGACACAAAAAATATTCTCAACAGTGCTAATTTTCAGAAAAACTTAGGGAAGTGTAGAGAAACTTCAACCTGGTAAAATATTGAATGTTTAAAAACAAGGTTTTCAATCTTTTATCATGTAGTTTGCAGCGTATAACATTAGGCGTAAAAGTAAATGCAAAAGCGAGCATACAGACAATTGATCAATAGCTAATCTTTTGAACAACATTTGCACTTTTCATCAATAAAAATGTAATTCTTACAAAAGTCAGTTCAAATTGAACAAATATGGATTTGTGTATCTTGTTTCCTCTTCTCTCAGAAAAAGCATCTAGTCAAAGGATTTCTCTGCAAATCAAAATACAGAGAAAAGTGTTAGCATCTGTTGTGTGAGGTGACATGACAAATACATAAACATTCAAATCTATAGCTTAAAAGTGATTCATTTTGCTGAGTGAGAACTCAGCTTCTTACCTGTGACGTTCACTTTGATGAAGTGTCCCATGGCGATATTCCCACTGCAGTCAGCCTTGCACTGATATCTCCCAGAATCCCCCTGTGTCACTCTGAGAATGTCAGTGATCACCATCCTTTCCCTCACGTTCTCTCCGATGATTTTTTCACTGATGGTGGTGAAGTAATTCAGGGAGTCTGTCAGCTCTATGTTTTGGTCAGACGTATGCCATGAAACATGCAGGTCACTACAAGTCAGAAAACTAAATCTCGTCACACAGGACAGTGTAACTGTTGAACCTCTCTCTGCCGTGATGGTTTTGGAAGAATATAAGACCTCAACGCTGTCTGAAAGATAAGAAGAAACAGCAGCGATTGTCAGGTTTGAGTCTCTAACTTTGTCATGTGGTATTTGGAGACTAAAACAATTGAGATTCAGGTTAAAAAAAGTCACTAAGAACTGAATATTTTACGTTTTCTTGCTTTAGCATTTATGATTAAAACAGGTTTCTCCATGTGACAGTGACAATGAGTTATGTATGTTTTATTTATTAAAGAAATGTCCCACTCTATCCATATTTTCAACTATTGTTAAATTGTTTTCAGTGGTCTTTTAATTACAAATATGTCGTTTTTAACCAAACTCAAAAAGCCTGTCATTTTTTGAGACATATTTTCTGCAGTGCAGCAGGAGCTCATTAAAGATTAGCTTCTGTGTTGTGATGCAGAAGTAACCCTTCTTTGACGTTTCATCATTTTTTTGCTTACGCTCTCTCCTTCTAGCCTACAGACCCTCACAACCTCAAGCTAACATGAACACAGCAAAAAATCGGTAAGCAATATCAAAGCTATCCAGCTGTTCAGTTTTGTGCCAAATATCAACTCAGACGCGAAACGAAGAACGTTAAGGATTCTGTGTTCAGTTTTAAAGAATTGGAGTCTTAATGCATGAAGTCCAATGAGGCAAATTCTCTTTGTGATTTTGGGCTATATTAATACAATTGAATTGAATTAAGCCTGAGCTTTTTCAAACTGTGGGTTTTATCTGCTCGGAAATACTCAGAAACTCAGTTTTAATCTTAATTCTTATGTCCTCCATCACGAGAAAAATGTCACAAGAACGTGTACCAAAAGTCCTCTCTTCTTTTCCTTAGAAGAAGTTTTGTTTTTTTTTTTTAATCATCAAAGTTTGATTTTATGGTTGTTTTGTGCTTTACTTCTGGACCAGAACAAACTGTGTTGTTGAATCTTCTTAAAAGTATGATTGCAATTATCCGTTGGCTTTTGCATGAGCTGTATGAAAGGGAGATGAGGATCTAAAGGAGATCTGGATTTGCCTTGACCGCAGACAGACTGAAGGCCTGTTCTGGCGATCTACTAGAATAACTGAAGAACTTATAGAGAAACCACATAATTTCTGCATTTGATAAAAGCTGAGAACCATTAAGTCCTGGCTGGTGTGTCGAGCTTCTTACTGAGAGCTCCTCTTCCAGGTCTACCACAAATTCTTGTCCTTCTGGAGATCCAAACTATAGTTGAACCCATAGAAGTCGTCAGGGAAGACTGTCCGTATGACAATCAGGCCATGAACATGTTCTGCTGTATAGTATCTGGATTATTTTCCCTCATAGATGAACACAGAGATCACAACCAGTCTATTTTTTCAATACTTTTGTCAAATATCAATGGATCCTATGGAGAGGAAGTCAGATGTGCCGGTTAGTTGACCGATTAAACATATTTTCAGTCATGTTTGGGGTCAGTTTTGGGGTTTTACCCAGTTTTTCAACCATCTTTTTCCTAAAAACACTTCTCTTTTAAGCCGTATGCAAAAACTCTTTTTGAATTTCAGCCATGAAAAAAGTTTAAAAGAAGCTGAAACATGAAAAGGAAGTAAATCTTTCTTGTAGTTGCTTCTAAAAATGAAACAAATTATCAACCATAAGATTTTGTGGATTTCATATATAATTAACATTGCTTTAAGTATAAATCATTTATAAATCCCAACAACAGCATTTAACAAACAAGACTTTTGGGACATACTAGTTTTTAGTTCAGAATAATTAATGAAGCCACCTAACTAACCGATTTTAAAATAAAATTGAAGAGTAGAGCAGCAGGGTTGACTAACCTTGTTCCTGAGCAGACAACAAGGACAAAGTCATCCAGAACACGAGTACAAGTCTAGCACAGACTTTCATTTTGAAGAGCGGCAGGTTGCAGTATAGGTGGGATGAGGGCTGCAGCACCAGCTAAAAATGGCAGCAGTGGTGACAGACTTGTTACTGTGATGCACGAAGGGCTTCACGGTTTCAAAGGGGCGTCATTGTGTGGGTGTAGGATATGCATCTAAGCACTGCTGCTGCTGCTGCATTCTCTCTGACCACCAACATGTGAAAACATATCAAGCTGTACAGTATTTGTTGGGGCGTATTTTTGTTGGGTTTTTGAAATGCACCGTTATGTCACATTGGGTAAAATGGACTCGAATTTATTGCTTTACTTTTTGACTCACAAATTAGTTAATTTGGGAAACAAAGCCTAAAAGAAGTATTTTGAAATGTAAAACTAATGTTTTTCTTTGGTTGGTGGTGATGGCTGAATGATAAAACAAAAACCCCATTAAAATAAAAATGCACGTGTTTTAGTTTTCCTCTGTGTTTGACATATTAGAAAAATACATTTTCTGTGTTTTCTTCTTCTCTACAAACCATAAATCGTGCAAAATGTTCCAGAGACACAACAAAGCTAAAGCTTGTTCCGGTTTCTCCTGGTTTAGAGTAAATATTTCTACTTTACATTCTTCTGCATTTTTCAGAATTTTTGACCTTTTAACCATTTTTAATGAATGACAATTTTGTATTGCTCTTATCTTATCACAGATATAAACTTATATGATCTGCCTGTGTGCAGCTTCTGAGCTTCAGCTCAACCTGAAACAGAAGCTGAGTTGAAAATTGATCCACTTCAAATCCAAAATATCAGAACATCCCACAGATCTACATTCTACTAATATCTATTCTATATGCTGTTTATAACAACATGAAGTTAAACATGTTAAATTTGTCTTTGTGTGTTTTTGATGTTGGTACATTGATTTCAAAAATCCCTCGTGGCTCAGTCAGCAATCATCTTTCAAAGCTTTGGTCTACTAACTATTATTAACCACTAGATAGAGCTATTTTCCTTTTATAATAGTGCTGTGACGTTTTTTATATCTTATTTTTTAAGCAAATCTTACAAGTCCATAAAATACGATTTTCATGAAAGTAGATTTGAAGTTGATTATAGTTTTACAAACCTCTGCTTGTCTTTGGACCTCATTGTCTTGCTGACTTTTACTGATGTTATGCTGACTTTTGCAAAAAGTTAGGTTACAAGTTTTTTGAATACATGTAAAAACATTATATATATTCCATTCAAGTTGTAATTACATTTAAGGTCCCAATGCAATACTTTATATTTGTCTTTTTACATAAAACATTTTAAGATGGAAAGTGAAAGTGGCAAAAACCATCTATAAATGTCAGTTTGGATACTTGATGTAAATGAATAGTTTTTCCTGGTGTAACCCATGGTTATTTTAGGGCCTTAACCCACTGTTGTTTTGCAACCAGAATAACTAAGACTATAGTTATCTTGAAATCAGAATGTTCGTCAAAAGTTGTAATTTCGGATGGTCCTTAAATGCACCACAGCCCTGCAGGTAGCCCCGTAGAAACAGAGAAAAAAGGAGTTGTCGCACATTTTGTCAGACTCAGAAGCCAAGCAGACAACCTGTGTAGACGAGGACGATTCTGGAGGAGAAGTTTTATTGAAGAACTTGAGTTTTTTCCTATGAACATTTTGATTTTTTATGAACATCCTGGTGAGTTTTAAGTTTTAATTTCTAGTTAAACTGTTTGCACGTGCTGTAAGACAAAACGGACGTATACAGATTATGCAAATGAGGGCATATTGTTAATAAAAAACCAGTCAGGATTAGTTTTTTTTTGAAGGAATACTTGATTACCTTGCACTATAAGCTAGCATAGCTATATTTTTTTTTTAGCTTGCCGCGTCGTATAAACTAGCAGACCTGCACGTGGGGTGAAGCAAATCTTCTTTTGTTCTTTTTATGTGAAATTTACGTTGTTGCTCTTTCGTGAATGTATTATGTTGTTGGAGAAACTATATTTTTTTATTTCGTAAGTACAGTCTGAACTTATTTGGAGTTGTGTAAGTAAACATTTATTTAGCTATTTATTTTTTATTTGACACATTCAGTAATTGTTCTGCACACTTGTGTGCAGACTGGTTTTTTTTTATGATTGGACTCTCCGTGAAGATCCAAAGTGCACCATCGAGGGCAGGATTCTGCGAGGCTGAACATCTGGACATCTGGACATCGTGGATCTGAAGGTTTAACCAGGAGTGCGGTAACGCAAATTGAATTCAGTTTTTGAGGATTCCCTTTCTTATTTTTCCTATTTTTTATCCTGAGATCTCAGAGAACTATTTTTTTTTTTTTTTTGGTCAGGCCTGACAGAAAAGACAAAAAACAAACTGATAATTGATGCATCAAACTTGAAAACAGAGAATTTGTATATTTTTTTGTTAAAATAAATGTGTGTGTATTATCTGAATGCGAGTTGGTGTTCTTATTGAAGTTGGAGGGTTTTTTTTTTACAGCCAATCTCCTACAAACCTAGAAAATAGACTTAAATTGTTAGAAACCCTGAACGTAGCATTTGTAGATTTAGACACCCCTGCTTATCCAGGCTAAAAAGGGTTACAAAAGTGGCGAGCCAGCCAGGAGATTGGTTTAGTTTTTTTATTTACCTCCAACCAAATAAGACACACTAACTTGTTGACTACGGGAAAATGGAACTTTGTGATCGCTTTCAGGTAGACAGCCATAGAGCTTTGTATGCAACGGGTGTTGAAAATGGTTGCAGTGATGATGACCTTTCAGACATTTTTGTGATAAATGGTAAAATTTCCAAGATTGTTAGGATTCCCAATGAGGCTAATCATCCTGAAGGCAGAGTTCTTATTGAATATGAGTCTGAACAGGCTATTTTGAAAATAAACCCAGACACTTTAGGTGAACTAACGAGTTACACAGATCCAACCTTGAAATGGTCAGTTAGAACCATTAGAGACATCACCCAGGGGGAGTTGGGCAAAGAAATGGCCCGCAGGTACCTCAGGGAACTACAGGTAATGGGAGGGAGTGTCCAAGCAGAGTTCCTTGGTTTTCTTCAAAGAGAATTGCAGGCAGACTACATACCCCGCACTGAAACACAGCCACCTGAAGAACACAATGTTAATACGACCACTCATGACACTTCAGGTGCAGATTCAGTTAAATCTGTCGATCCTGCTAGCGCTTTCATTCCTCACTCTGATACAGTTAGAGGTTCACCACATGTTGATGAAAGCGTTTACAACCCTCCACATGTTCAGAAATTAGTGGTCGAGCACATTATTCGTAATGAGCCAGTCCACACGACACCCACACAGACAAAGATACGTACCTTCTCTGGCCGATTACCAAGGCCCAACGGTGAAGTTGAGTATGAAACGTGGCGCACCCAAGTTGATCTTCTGCTCAGTGATCCTTCCTTGACTGATGCACACAAGGTGAGAAAAATGCTCGAGAGCTTGCTCAGCCCTGCAGCTGAGGTTGTAAAGCCTTTAGGGGTCACTGCAGCGCCAAAAGCTTATGTTGCTCAACTTGATTCTGCTTTTGGAGCTGTTGAGGATGGAGAAGAGTTGTTCACAGCATTTCTTGGCTCCAACCAGGATAGTGGAGAGAAACCTTCAGCTTTCTTGAATCGCCTTCACAGTCTTCTCACCAAAGTAGTTTGTAGAGGGGGGGCTTCTGCCGAAAAGGTCAACGAGCTGCTGCTTAAGCAATTCATTAGAGGCTGCTGGGATCAGAGCCTCATCATCAGCCTCCAGCTAGAAGCCAAAAAGAATGATCCACCTTCGTTTCCGGAGCTACTTCTCATGCTTCGCACTGAGGAAGATCGTCGATCAGCGAAGCTTGATCGTATGAAAAGACATTTAGGCACAACAAAAGCTGCTTCACATGTTCACTCAATATTTGATATTCCAACTTTTGACCAAAGATTCAACGCTGCCCCTATTTCTACATCAAGCGAAACGCTCAAACTTGAAAATAAAGTCAGCGAACTAACCAAACAAGTTGAGAAACTGAGCCAAAAGCCAAAAGAAAAAGCTCAAAGCTCTGACTCCACAGTTAACATGGAAGCAGTGAGACCAAAGACTGCAGAAATGGGCAAGTTGGAAAGTAAAATTGACAAATTAACAAGGCAAGTTGAAATTCTAGCTCAAAGTCAGAAGCCTTCTGCCAGAGTGGAAAATCTCCAACACAAAGGATCTCGTACTGATGATACAGCACACCTACGAACTAGAACCAAAGTCCCTGGGATGCCAAGAGCGTGGTTCTGTTTTAAGTGTGGGGAAGACAACCACATAGCTGCTCGTTGTGTAAATGAACCAAATCCCACATTGGTCCACAAGAAGAATGCAGAACTGAAAAGAAAACAGTCTGATTTTGTAGCTCAACAGGCTGCAACCCCCTTTGCTTTAAACTAATGTCAGCTTCTGCAGTGGGACATCCAGGAGCTGAAACTCTTGACCAGACTAGTCCCAGGAGATTTTCTTGTGATGCTGGAGAACTAAACATAGAGCAAGAACAAAGCAACCTGAGCTCTAGCGACCAATTACCCCAAGGACTTATTGGCCCCCAGTGTGCAGCTTCAGTACTTGTGAACGGAACAGCATGCGAGTCCATAATAGACTCAGGTTCACAGGTTACGACCATTTCTGAGTCATTTCACCAAACATACCTTTCAGATCTTCCCATTCAGCCAATCCACACCCTACTTGAAATTGAGGGTGCTGGGGGACAAAACGTTCCATACCTAGGCTACATTGAAACGCAGATTACATTTCCAAAAAACATTACTGGTGCAGAAGAAGCGCTAACTGTGCTAGCACTTGTGGTTCCTGAATGCCGCCTTAACAACAGAATCCCACTGTTAATAGGAACTAATGTGCTTTTGCGACTTCATGAGCAGTTACTTGAAAAAGAAGGAACAAAAATTTTCAACAAGATACAACCAAAACAGTTTGCAATAATCTTACAACATGTCGCCCTACTGCAGAAAAATGACACATACAGCTGTCCCGTTATGTTACATAGTAAGAAGCCAGTGACGATTCCTCCTCAAAAGAAGCTTTGTCTTTTGGGAAATGTTAAACTAAGAAAACACAATAGAAACACAAGTTTTGTCCTTGAACCAAATGAACAGTATACATTACCCGGTGGCTTATTTCTTGAGTCAGTATTAGTAGACCTTCCTCAAAGAACTACTAACAAAGTACCAGTCATCCTACATAATGTGAGTGAGCGCAGTGTTACATTGCAGCCCAAGTGCATTGTTGCTCAAGCTTGTGCAGCTCAACATCCCTCACCACTCACACCAGATCAGAACCTCCATCATCATGAAAAAAATAATGGCAGCAAACTAAGTTTTAACCTGAATGAGTCACCTATTTCAGAACAATGGAAGGAGCGTATTCTTCAGAAGTTGCAGTCAATACCTGAAGTATTTGCTTTTGATGACACAACATATGGTCATACTACAGCAGTAAAACACCATATAAAATTAAATGATGAAACGCCCTTCAAAGAAAGGCCAAGACCCATTCACCCAAGTGACAGAGAGGCAGTGAAACAGCATCTCAGAGAACTGCTTGATGCAGGAATCATTCGAGAGTCACAAAGCCCATTTGCATCACCAATTTTGGTAAAAAAGAAGAACGGTTCAATAAGACTATGCATTGATTATCGTAAGCTAAATTTGCGAACCATAAGAGATGCATATGCTCTTCCAAACATCGAGGAGACATTTGCAGCTCTCAGTGGAGCCAAATGGTTCTCTGTCATGGACCTAAAGTCGGGTTATTATCAAGTTGAGATGGCTGAGGAGGACAAACCTAAGACGGCCTTTGTGTGCCCCCTTGGCTTCTATGAGTTTAACAGAATGCCACAGGGTGTCACAAACGCCCCAAGTACTTTTCAACGTCTAATGGAGAGGTGTGTAGGTGATCTCCACCTCAACGAAGTGCTTGTTTTTTTGGACGACTTAATTGTGTTCTCAGAAACATTAGAAGAGCACGAGTCCAGACTAATGAAGGTTCTAAACCGCCTCAAGGATTACGGGCTGAAACTATCGCCAGATAAATGCCATTTTTTCAAAACATCTGTAAAGTATCTTGGGCACATTGTTGATGCTGAAGGAGTTCATACAGATCCTGATAAGATCTCAGCCTTAAAAAGTTGGCCTCGTCCCACTAATTTTAAGGAGCTGAAATGTTTTTTAGGCTTTGCTGGATACTATCGCAGATTTGTTGAAGGGTACTCCAAGATAGCCAAACCACTGAACCGCCTCACTGTAGGCTACTACCCCCCAAGGAAAACGGGGAAAATCTACAAACAAAAGAAACCTAGACAACCTCACAGTCCCAACCAGCCTTTTGCAGAGCAATGGACTTCTGAGTGTGAGACTGCATTCCAAACTTTGATCCAAAAACTCACCTCTGCGCCTGTTTTGGCCTTTGCCAATCCCCAACTACCATATATACTTCACACTGACGCCAGTCGTGATGGGTTGGGAGCAGCACTCTATCAGGAGCAAGAAGGAAGACTCAGAGCAGTTGCCTTTGCTAGTAGAGGTCTTTCAAAAAGTGAACAGAACTATCCCACCCACAAACTTGAATTCCTATCTTTAAAGTGGGCTGTTTGTGAGAAGTTTAGTGATTATTTGTATGGTTCAACTTTCACGGTTTTGACTGACAATAATCCACTAACATATATTTTGACCACAGCCAAGTTAGATGCAGCAGGACACAGGTGGCTGGCTGCATTGTCCACTTACCATTTTACGATAAAGTACAGGGCTGGACATGCAAACGGAGACGCAGACGGGTTGTCGAGAAGGCCACAAAATCAGCCTGAAGAAGATGAGACTTTTGTCAAAGAGAAAGCTCGGATAAATGACATGAAAAAACGTCTCTTTGAAACACAAACCGAGCTACCTCATGAAACATTTTTGGCTCTCTGTCAGTGTCATTCTGCTATGCTTGAAAGTAAGCCTCCTCGCCAGCAATCCGTTGTCATGGCAGAATCCCTGGCAATTGATCCTACATCTATTCCTGACATTTTTGGTGAGGATGTTTTACCAGCAATGACCGATGCTGATTGGAGTGAAGCGCAAAAGTCTGATCCATCTATCTCTCGTGTGATAGCTCTGCTAGAAAGAGGAATACCTCCCAGTTCAAAAGAAACAAATCGTGAACCTCTGGATGTCAAACTCCTACTCAAAGAATGGAAGAAACTCGTACTCATGAATGGAGTGCTGTACAGGAAGTACAATGACAATGATTCTACAGTTTATCAGTTAGTGTTGCCATCCTCATTTAGAGAAAAAGCCCTGCAAGGTGTTCATGACGAAGTGGGTCACCTAGGCTCTGAGCGCACGTTACATCTTGCTCGTGCCAGATTCTACTGGCCAGGTCAGTTGAGGATAAGTGCAAAAAGTGTCCCCGTTGTCTCAGAAGGAAGGCTGTTCCTCAAAAAGCTGCTCCATTGGAGAACATTCTTGCAACTTATCCCCTTGAACTCGTATGCATTGACTATCTATCCATTGAACCAGATAATAAAGACACTAGAAATGTTCTAGTACTCACAGATCACTTCACAAAATTTGCCATTGCTGTTCCAACCAAAGACCAAAAAGCCAGAACTGTAGCCAGAGCTTTGTGGGAATCCCTCATCATTCCTTATGGGTTTCCTAGTCGTCTGCTCAGTGACCAGGGAAGGGATTTTGAATCCAAGATCATTAAGGAGCTATGTTCTGTGATCGGGACCGAAAAAATTCGCACCACTCCTTATCACCCTCGTGGGAACCCAGTGGAACGATTCAATAGGACATTATTGGACATGCTGGGTACGCTGGAAGAGAAAGACAAATACCACTGGAGAGACTTTGTCAAACCCCTAACTCATGCATACAAATTGCACGAGAAATGACACCACAGGGTATTCTAGCTTATGAACTGATGTTCGGCAGAACAACCAAGAACTGCCTATTGACCCTTAAGCCTTTGGCATACACCCTGGAAAAAGCAACCATAAGTCATATTCAGAGTATGTCAAAACTCTTCGTCAGAACCTTGAAGAGAGTTACAACCTTGCCATTGAACATTCAAAGAAAATGGGTGAAAAGAACAAACTAAGATTTGACAAAAAAGTCAGAGCAGCTGAACTCTTTGCTGGAGATAGGGTCCTAGTACGAAATGTGAATATAAGAGGAAAGCATAAACTTGCCAACAGGTGGGAACAAACCATTCACATTGTGGTTAAACGTATCCAGGACAGTCCTGTTTATGTTGTGGAACCTGAAACTGGGGGTGGTCCAAAACGTACTTTACACAGAGATCTGCTCTTACCCTGTGGATTCTTACCTACAGAGGAACATGGAAAATCCAAACCCCAAACTGAACCACAAAGAAGAATAAAAACAAGGAGTCGACAAAACAAAAGAGAAACAACCAACAATGACCAAGAGGAGTACAATGAGGATGAACTGAGTGATGAAGAGGAGCTATGTGTTGGCACATGGAAGCCACATATTATCACCAGGGGTCCTTACGTTCAGACAGAGGTTTACCCTAACAGCCCTACGCCACTCAGACAACAACTCTCACCTGTACCTATTCCTGATACATGTGTGATGCCACAGTCGTCTACCCATACCATTGACGAAGCTGTTAAAATGCAACATGAAGTCTCGAGTCCAAATAATGCACATGAGGTCACACTTTCTGGCATTGAGTCTCCTGATTATGTTGTAATTGACATCCCAGAACCTGATTTGGTGTCTGACACTATTGAAGCAGGACTCTCTCAAGTAAAACATTCAGTCAATAGCGCAGATAGTGCTGCTATACCCTACTCAGTTACGTCCAACCCTGATCCAGTAGGTTTACGGCGGTCTGATAGAGAGAGACGTCCACCTAAGAAGTTTACTTATGATGAGCTTGGTGAGCCATTAACGTTGGCTATTAGTTCCTTCTTTCAGACATTAGGCCTTGCTTTTTCAGATGGTGGGGTTTTTCCTTCCCCATTTGTAAATGGGTCAAATGTGCATGAAGGGACTCATGTGTTTTAGAGGGGGAGGGTGTAACCCATGGTTATTTTAGGGCCTTAACCCACTGTTGTTTTGCAACCAGAATAACTAAGACTATAGTTATCTTGAAATCAGAATGTTCGTCAAAAGTTGTAATTTCGGATGGTCCTTAAATGCACCACAGCCCTGCAGGTAGCCCCGTAGAAACAGAGAAAAAAGGAGTTGTCGCACATTTTGTCAGACTCAGAAGCCAAGCAGACAACCTGTGTAGACGAGGACGATTCTGGAGGAGAAGTTTTATTGAAGAACTTGAGTTTTTTCCTATGAACATTTTGTTTTTTTATGAACATCCTGGTGAGTTTTAAGTTTTAATTTCTAGTTAAACTGTTTGCACGTGCTGTAAGACAAAACGGACGTATACAGATTATGCAAATGAGGGCATATTGTTAATAAAAAACCAGTCAGGATTAGTTTTTTTTTGAAGGAATACTTGATTACCTTGCACTATAAGCTAGCATAGCTATATTTTTTTTTTAGCTTGCCGCGTCGTATAAACTAGCAGACCTGCACGTGGGGTGAAGCAAATCTTCTTTTGTTCTTTTTATGTGAAATTTACGTTGTTGCTCTTTCGTGAATGTATTATGTTGTTGGAGAAACTATATTTTTTTATTTCGTAAGTACAGTCTGAACTTATTTGGAGTTGTGTAAGTAAACATTTATTTAGCTATTTATTTTTTATTTGACAAATTCAGTAATTGTTCTGCACACTTGTGTGCAGACTGGTTTTTTTTTATGATTGGACTCTCCGTGAAGATCCAAAGTGCACCATCGAGGGCAGGATTCTGCGAGGCTAAACATCTGGACATCTGGACATCGTGGATCTGAAGGTTTAACCAGGAGTGCGGTAACGCAAATTGAATTCAGTTTTTGAGGATTCCCTTTCTTATTTTTCCTATTTTTTATCCTGAGATCTCAGAGAACTATTTTTTTATTTTTTTTTTGGTCAGGCCTGACAGAAAAGACAAAAAAACAAACTGATAATTGATGCATCAAACTTGAAAACGGAGAATTTGTATATTTTTTTGTTAAAATAAATGTGTGTGTATTATCTGAATGCGAGTTGGTGTTCTTATTGAAGTTGGAGGGTTTTTTTTTTACAGCCAATCTCCTACAATCCTAGAAAATAGACTTAAATTGTTAGAAACCCTGAACATAGCATTTGTAGATTTAGACACCCCTGCTTATCCAGGCTAAAAAGGGTTACACTGGGATAACACATGTAAAACAGAGTTATATTTCCTCAGAGCGTCGCAAAGGTAACAACATACGACCGATTTCACTTTTTTGCTTCCTGCATCAACAGACTGGATTATAACTCATGGAGGGTATAAATTATACATCGAGAACTTTTTATTTTTTCATTAAAGACCTGTAAATTTGTTCTCAATTATCCAATGTTTTCTTTAGTCTCTTTGATTGTGTGAAGAGAGAAGGAGAAAGAGGTCAGATACCTACAGAGTAACTCTTCTGCAGCACATGAAAAATTCTTTATGTTTCCATGCTTTTTATGCAAAGACCATGTCCTGTCTTATTAAATGTATTTTTTCCCTATGTTCTCCATTTGACTGAAAAATAAATATTAAGAGGCAGAATAAGTATTTAACAATGATTTTTTTTCACCAATTTTTACTCAAACTAAAGAAATTCTCCAGAATTTACCCGTGTCTGTAAAATAATCGAACCACTCTGTCAAAGGTATTAAAGACTGGATTCTATATAAAAAATGATGATCACATAATGAAGAAATCAGAAGTTGAAACACAAAACCTGACAACAGATTTAGAGTTTTTAATTTTTTAAGCAGGCAGACCAGAAGGTTGTGCCTGGTCTAAAATGGAGTTGAGGTTGTGAGTTGATGGGTCACAGATTTGTCACAATCCTTACCCATAATTCCTATTAACTGTGTGAAACAGAAAGAGAACCAAGAGAATAGACAGAAGAGGGCAGCAGAGGACACACAGTCTGCTTTCTTCATTGATCTAGTTTCTTAAATGTCAAACAAACCCAAAACCTAGTTTTCTCACCCTAAATGGGGAGAATGGAAAAATCGAGTTTCATTAGTTACATTTCTGCCAGAAAAATCCACTTTCTTTGAGAGTGCAATAAATGGCAAAATGTTGAGACTTACTATGAGTGCAAACTTGGGAATTAATTTCTGTTCAAAAACCAGGTTACTTAAGCATATGTAAACACACCAGGTATGCGGTGAATAAATGCATCCATTATAAATTCAGAAAATAATAGTTTAATACTGTTATTGACTATTTTTCAGACATCTATTAACACGGATCGTCTGACAGATTGCCTGAAGAAAAACTCTTATAAACTAAAAAGATTATGATTTGGATCCAAAAACTCAGAATTTGAAACAAAGCTGATTATTACCAGCTCTGAAAAGATTATTTTTCACTCTGTTTTGGTTGTGCAACTGAACCAGGTTAACTCACATTAATTGAATCATCAGTGGAAAGTTTATATTTTCAAGCTTATTTCTTAGCTTTATGATTTGGTTATTTGTCATTAATTAACTCCAGTTAAACGTGTTGTTGAAGCAAATACAAGATTTATTTTCAATAGTACTAAAGTGGATAATGAAGAAACATGTCAAGCTTAAAACATAGCAGCTGAAAAACACAAAGAATAATTCAAAACCAAATCCAGACCTCAACTCATCTAAATCCCATTGCATCTCGGGTGCATTCATATATAGACTACCTGTAAGCCTCATTAAATTAAAGCAATTTATAACTAACAGTTGACTTTTTTTTTTTTTTTTTAGCACAAAGACGGAAAACTGAAAAAAAAATAATTTTAATCTTTTCATGCACTGGATTTAACCTTAAATTTAGTTTTTTTGATCATGGAGATTAATAAAAACAGCTGTTATACATTTTCAAGTAGTGCAGTAAATCCAAACTGCATGTATTTCCACTTTTACAGGATTATTAATTCTAAAAATAAATTATAAATAAAAAATCTGATTTCTTTTGCCACTATGGACAAGCAAAAATCGTTTTTTCTTAATGTTTCACATTTTAAAATAAAAAGGTTCTTTTTTACTTAATATTGCGTTGTAAAATATCAGCATGAATTAAACGATGATTTGGAATTTTTTTTAATTATTTAAAAAAAAAACGATCTTACTTTATTATGAGTGTTATGTAATAAACATCTGGGCGTTATCACATTTTTTTTCCTCATGTTTGGTACCTCGTCTTTGTGTCGGAATCGCAGCTGACTCTCTTATCAGGCAGCAGGACGAGAGCTTGCAGGGAGTGATTTTAAATAAAGTTAAACAGATACAATCTGCTTCTCTTCTGCTGTGAATGCCAGCTCTGTCTGAATGGTATGTTCAACACACGACACATTCTTAACTCTTCTATGCACATAACCTCTATTTTCTAGACATTTAGCTGACACTTTCATTCACTCACAAAGAGGGCACAAGGCATGTTTAAATACTAGTACAACAAGAAAACAAACACCGATGTGTGGAGGGAAAGGAAAATACAGAAATACGCAAGGAGGCTGGACTATGTCAGACTTCGATTTAAATTTTGAATAGCTGAATCTGTCGGTTTTCAGAGGAATCTGATTGTCTTTGAAGCCAACAGGACAACTGGAAATGCTGACTGGATGTTTTTCTTAAAAATGATTTTACATAATAATAAAAAATACTGTGCTGCAAGACTCTCTGTGCTGGGTCTCCCTGTGCCGGTCCCCAGTCAAGATAAAATACAGTATGTGTCAGGAAGAGCATTCGGGGTAAAACTCTCCGCCAAACCACCTGCGCAAAGCAATGAAAGCTACTTGGCTGCTGCGACCCCTGAAAAGATTAACCGAAACGTGGACAACATTAAAAATGAACTGCTTTATAACAATATTAGACTAGAGCACTTTATTGAAACCTTTATTGAGTTTTATTACAAATCATAATGTGCTTGTATTTTTGAAAACTTGATTTTTTTTTATTACTTTAGAAGTGAAAACTTCTGAGGTTTATGCTACTTCCTCTGTTCCGTTTATATTTCTAGTTTAAGGTTTATCACCCTCTTTGCATGAATTTGAGTTGCTGTACAGGAGCTACTTCCAGTGCAACTATTCACTAACTGCTCTGGTTACAAATACTTGCAATAATCCTTCTATAAAACCGTAGGGAACAATCTACTTTAGTAAATGCTGTCATGTGAAGGTTTGGTATTGTTTTGTATTTTATTGATACAACTCTGAGTTGACTATTTTTTTGGGACATAATTGGCAACACCAGAATCTGCAGTCCTGAAGGGAACATAAAGTCACTGCAACCATTTAATCATTTGTTTCCTAAACTTGTTTATCTTTGTTCAGGGTCACAGGAATGTTGGGGTCAACCCGGCTAGTGGGGTGAAGGTGGGGTACATCCTGGACAGTTTCAACACAGAGCCACACAGAGACAAAAAACAACAACATTTACACCTTAAGGACAGTTTAGTTAATAAATGAAGCGTATGGAAGGATGGTGGAATAGCCAAAGAAAACCCACATCTAAACTCCACATACTGCTGGGATTTGAACCTTTTTACTGTAAAAAGTAAGCAAGTGTGCTTTAGCAAAAACAACACAACACTGTTAGAAAATTGCTCTGTAATCACCTTATGATCTATTTTAAAAGGGTTCCCAGGAGGTCTTATGGTTGTGATTATGCAGTTTTTAGCCAAAAATGTTTTTAAAAAATCTGTTGTTTTCTAGAACAGTTTCTGTATTCATTAAGGAATGTGCTTCTGAATTGTGAGTGGAACTGCTTGAGTGAGCAACCCCGCCCCCCTTCCCATCCCGTTGCAGAGAGCTCTCATTTAAAGCGGAGCAGAGAGCGGGTTTCCGGTCCAGTGTCGAATTTTTTCATCCGATTCACAATGATTTGAATAGAAAAATACTCATTAATCCAATTTTGAGCTTAATTTCCTCTATATATGTCCACAAGAACCTGTTAAATATACCAAAAACCCAATTTTCATTGGAGGGTCTTTAAGTTTGGAAAATTTCTGTCTTGCATGTTTAAATTTTAGGTTTTACCAAGTAATAAATACTTATTTTAACTAAATTTGGGACAAATCGACCTACATGAGAACAAATATAGTCCTCTGCAGAAGCAACAGTGCCGTTCCACCATGTGGTCATCAGGTTGCTTTCTTTTACTATCTTCTCTCATTATATCAATAACAATTGGATTTCTAAAGTCAGCTCCTCTTTGCTGAACATGGCAATTACTTATGTTGACAGCAAGCTAATAGCATGTTCGCACAGAGGTCAATAAGTCGGGAGTGTGACCGACATTTGGAAGCAGTGAGAGGACACTGCAGACTACTTCATCCTTTTTAAAACACTTTGGCATCTGGTGTTATTCAGACAAATGACTTGCAGCTCAAGGAGACGCAGAACATGCTGATGTGAGACCGGAGCTCTGTCAGGCTCCACTGGTTACCACTCAGGATGCTGGATGGGTTGTTGCTCGGCACACACCGTGTTCTGCAAAGTATTTGTTGATTCTTTGAATTCATTAAGCAGAAGATTTTATTGCTTCTTGTGCATTATTGAAGTTTAACTTTTAACTTAAATCCATGCAGAAAGACAGAATGCTTTGATTCAGTATTTAAAAAAAACACAAGCATGCATCTTCAACTTATAAGAGGATAAAATATTTCACTAAAATCAAAATTTAGCAAACTTTCCACCCACTCTTTGCTTGATTTGAAAGACTTTCTACAATAGAAACGCTGGCGGCAGAGTTCTTTAAAATGTTTGGTTTATTTCTTCCTCTTTTCCTCTGAATGGTTTGAATCTGAGCTGCTCCATCAGCATCAGCCCCTGAGGTAAAGGGGTCAACAGTGCCGGTTATGCAACCTGTATGCCCCTCACTCTTGTGTGGTTTTGACTGCTGAGCAATCAGAACTTTCTCCTTTGGTGAGCAGGAGGAATGTAAACAAAGTCCAACGTTAAGAGGCAGCATGACAAAAGATAGAGTTTCTTAAAGCCTCGGCAGTTGAGGATTTATTGGAAATATATTTAGTGAATAGATATGAAAATGAAGAATATATGAAGCTAAATGTGAAAGAGGAAGTCGATTCATGAGAAAGTATTGTGGTACAATTTTCACTTCCTATTGCTTTTCCAGAGTGTTCAAAGCACAAAAGTGAGGTCAGAGTTTCTAACTTGTTTGCACTGAAAAACAGAATAAAGGAAGGAACATCCACGTGTGGTTAATGGCTGTTTCATGAGACAAAGGTAGTTGTGTTTTTTTACAAAAAAAGAAAGTGGGATGGATCATACATGACAGAAATTTGCTGGATCTCCAGAGTTTCACAGAAATATTTACTCTGGTGCACACAGGGGTTAAAAGTTTTAAAACATGTAGGAGAACTGTCTTATAGAGCAATTTGGTTGGTTTATGAATTAAAGCTGACTTGGACTTCTATACTTGGAAAAAGTATCTACAGTCCTTGAGAATTTTGTCTTTACCTTTGGGGGGAAATTTGTTGTTGTACACATGCATTTTAATGCTTTTTAGACGTTCAAAGATGAAAATCCTGTAATTTTTTCCTAATTAATTCAAATCTTTTTTTTAAAGCAAAACATTACTGTTTATTGGTGCAAAAGTGTTTTGTCAAGAATAAATGTTGATTATTAAAAAGGAGGCTTTTAAAACAGTTATTGCTTTTGGGAATTTGTATCAAGTTACATTTGGTTATTTACAGGTGAAAATATGATTGTTACAATACATTTTGCACAAAAAGACACAATTATTATATGCTTTTGCCTTTTTTTTTTTTTTTTTTTTTTTTTGCTAAATTGATACTTTCATAAACAGCATGGACTATAGAGCTGGGTTTAGGAAGCAATTTAATCCAATCAAATTGAAGTTTGAAGAATGAAAACCAAACTATTCATTAAATGTTATCTAAAATATATCTTCATTATTTCTGATGAAAAAAATCTTTAAAAAATTTACAATCAGAATTTTATTTTTAAACTGTTTTAAGCAGTAAATATGTAGCACATTTGTACCTGGTTCAAGACCTATATTATACTACACTTATTCACCTATAGTGGCACAAGCCTTGCTTTAGGCCAGTGTCATGCCCAAGGGAATTTTGGAAAACAAAAACCTGTGATCCTCTGCACCATGGCAACTCAAGCAATTATTTTTTTTTTTTTTTTCTGTGGAAACAATGATAGATTGAAAAAAATAACTCGTATTAAATCAGTTGTGATACTTTTTAAAATTGAGAAGAATTATTAGTGGTAATGTGGTTGAGGCTCCACAGCTGTGCTGCTGTGCGTCACGGATCACCCCTCATACCTCCCTACCGCCTCCTCGGAGGGGGCGTTCCGCTCTGAGGCTCCGTGGCTGCGCTCTCCAGCTCAGCTCAGTTCAGCTCATTTCCACCGGGCTGCTCAGAGGACAGCAGGTCGCAGAGGAACAGTGCCGCTGGTCCGGCTGGGCAGAAACAAGCAGCGATGTTGGAAAAGAGCGACTGTTGAATTTAACGAGTTGAGTTCGTCTGAGAACAAATGTGAGAGGTGGAGGAGCCCCAGATGTGCCTCTCCTGGCTGTAGCGTCCGTCTTTGTTAGCCTCTGCACTCCCAACATGGATCGTTCAGAGAAGGAGAGCAGGTCGGACGAAGAAGGCGACTATGAAGACGAGGAGGTGGACCCCAGAATCCAGGTATTTGTCTATTTATTTACATTTAAAACAATGTAATGTCCCCTTTCCCCCCATAGGTATTAAAAATGGAAAAGCCCATTGAATTTGGCTAACAGAAACGTCCTAGCTCGTTTCAGCCACAAATTGCGCTTATTCTCATTTATCTTAATTGAAAATATTATTTAAATTTTTAAATGCATTTTATGAAGCAGGTTGTGCTTTTCAAACATTTTACTCCAACACCACTACATCTTCTAACGCAAATTACAAAGAAGCTAAACGTCAATTTAGATTTTCAAAATAATGCGAATATTTTAGATTCACCACGAATTAAAAAATAAATGTATTGAATGCAAAATTTCTAAAAAGAAAAAAGTATGAATTCTCAACTGTACCTAGTGAAAATGTAACAAAAAAACTGCAAAGTAAAAACACGCAAAAAAGTCATCATGTCACTAAATGTTAGTATCTCATATCTCAGGATGTTGTGTACTTTGGTGTCTTTAAATGATCCTCATGTCATCACATTTAACATCATCAAAGTTTGGATTGCTGACTAAGATCAAAAGTGCAGCATCTTCAAAAATTTGAAAAGTTGAAGGATTGCACTCATCCCTGAACGGTATGAGTGTTCCTAACACTTCAATAGAGGATATTGTTTACTTCTATGTTGGTAATTCAGTGAATGCATCACAATGAATTGGAGTAGGGTGCATTTTCTAAAAAATCTGCTCCTGATTCACATTCTAATATTCTTAATATAACTTCTCCATCATCATAAAAAAGCCATAAGAACATGGGAAAACATCTGGAGGATAAGCTGGAGAGGTGGAGGTTTGCCCTGGAGAGGAGAGGAATGAAGGTTAGCCGCAACAAGACGGAGTATGTGGATAAGAGGAAGCCAAGTGGAAGAGTGAGGTTGTAGAGAGAAGAGATAAAAAAAAAGGTGGGAGATTTCAAATAACTAGGGTCAGTAGTTCAGAAAGTGTGAAGTGAAGAAGCGAGTGCAGGCAGGTTGGAATGGGTGGAAAAAAATGTAAGAAGAGTTTTATCTCAAATGAAAGTAAAGGTGTAAAAAACTGTGGTGAGAGCAGCCATGTGGTCATTGAGGAAAAGACAGGAATGAGTTAGAGGTAGCAGAGATGAAGATGCTCAGATTCTCTTTGGGACTGACCAGGATGGAATGAGGACATCAGAGGAAGTGCACATGTTGGAAGTTTTAGAGATAAAGTCAGAGAGGCCAGACTGAGATGGTTTGGACTTGTCCAGAGGAGAGACAGTGAATAAGGATGCTGAGTCTAGAGGATGACCAAAGAGGAGGTTCATGGATGCAGTGAATGAAGACATGAAGGTAGCTGGTGTTAGAGTAGAGGGTTAGATGGAGGAAGCTGAAAGGAAAAAGAAATGGTTTCTCGATTTGTTGCTGTTTGTGAACTTGTAAAAGCTGCAGCAGTGAGTATTCCAAAAAATTTGTGTATATACCATTAAGTCCACCATTATCCTTGATTTTGTTAAGATTTTATTGAAGATTTTATTCTCTAGAATGTTTTTAACTTCACTTGTGGTATTTAAAATTCCACATGTGGGACTGATTTTTTTTTTTCCATTTTATGTATCCTTCTTTCTCTTTCAGGGAGAGCTGGAGAAACTTAACCAGGCCAGCGATGACATCAACAGATGTGAAACAGAGCTGGAGGTCAGTGTATTTAAATGTAACCTGTTCCATATTGTTATTTTTGTTGATGTATGTAATTCAGATTTGTGCTTGTAATCTTGTGCTTTTATTATTATTTTTGTCTATTTTTTTGCGTTAAATTCATTGATATGACATAAAAGGTTGTAGAAAACTACAGTCGTGTGTAGTAAAATCAGTTTTTAAGTAACAAAAACTGATCATTCCTATAGAATTCTTATTAAGTTGAGAAAAAAATATGAAAGGACTAAAAATATTCTGTAATGCGATATAAAAAAAAAGTGTTCTTTTAATGTGGAATGAATTGACTTTGATGGAGCAAAGTTCAGTTTCTATAAAAGCTTCTATTACATCATAGAGTTTGAAAGTTAAACCACGCTAGAATACTAGCATCACATTTTTAACAAGCCTTTCAGCTGATCTTTGAATTCCACTTAAAGAAGAAAAAGCTGATGACTTCTTCTTATGTAGGCCAACTACATTCTATCCTGTTATAAAGCAATGCAAGTCCAAAGTCCTGTTACAGTCCAGAGTTTACTGTACGAAGAGAATGGGAAATCTGTTCAGTTCAGTTTTCTGTGTCTACATCTACATTGGATGGAGGAATCCAATACGTTTTCATGTTTTATGCTGGATGATGGTTTTGTTCCTTTGGAGAGAACAAGTTTGGGGTTTGGTGTACATGTTTCTGAGATTTTTTAGCATCTTGGAAATGACAATAAGTTGTTGGACTCCTTTAAACAAAAACGTTGACCATATGAATATGAACTCTAGTCTATAATTTCTATTGTCACTCTTGAGATTCTGAATATAAAGCCTGAAGTTTGACTGACACAAATTTACAACAATTTTCTGAAAAAGGCCAGTTAAAGAGGTCAAAGTAAAGAAAACGGTGTTTTATGTATCCATCCACGGAACCATGAATATTAAAGAAAAAACAGTTGGCTTTATATATATGTATATTTGTGTGTAAAGTTGGACTTCTTCACATGGGAGTCCATTAAAATTAGATTTTCTTTGGAATTGCAACATATACAAAAAACACGTATTAAAGTCAGACTCCAGCTATCTTTTTTTCTATTGTAAAAAGTGATCTTTTAACTAACCAGATGCCTTCTGTTGTTTTTTTCCCAAGATATTTACAGTAGCTCAGTAGAAATACAATTCTGGTTTGTGGGTGGGACCGTTGACACAGAGTAAACCTTTCCACATCTCTGAGATCTATGGTTTTGCGTGAGCTTATAGCCGCTAGCATTGAAATTTGCAACAGTACAAGTGTTGAACGTTCGTCATGTCTTGCACACCTTAGCACGAGCGGGTCAGAGTTGGCACAGGGGGAGAGGGGACTTCTCCACACCTTTTTCAGCTGCTATGTCATTAGTCTGTAGCATTGAATTTGCAACAGAAAAATTCTCATTGAAACGACTGTTAATCAAGCCTTTCTACATTAGTAAGAGGAAAAATGCTACAAGAAAAATTTTATTCTTAAGTATATATATTTTCTCATAAGATACCTTTTATAAAATAACCTACCAGTTTACTCTTAGTCCTTCTATTTGTTTTCGACGCCGATTTTCTGTACTTTCACTTTGGTGGAAAGCCTCTGGAAAATTCTGGAAAGCCCGTCCTTGTCTGTTTGCCGACATTTCACTGTCGCAGATGTTCATTTCCGCCTCATGTGGAGACATGTTTCTTCTGCACAAATAGTGTAGCTCCATTCAAAATAAATATAAGTTTAAAAAAATTATAGGTTGTCCAAAATGTGTCTTTTGCGGTTTCATAAAAAAAGCGCAGGTAGATGCCTATTTTATTTACATAATGACTACAGTGCATAGCAAACATGAAACTGTCAGGGAACAAGTTCTGTCATGTCCCGACTGAAAAAAAACCAACATTATGTAACCTCAGGAATCGAATGGCATCTACATTTTCCCATAAAAATCATCTTCCTTTACCCAGAGTTTAGTGTCTTCTGCTGTTTGTTGGCTGTTAAACCAGTTTCTTGTTTTTTTTCCATCTCCGGAACAAGCTTAATTATTAGTTTAGTCATCAATAAGTTTTCTTTCCATTTAGAAAACCTGAATAACTGTCAACTTTGTAAAAAAAAAAAAAATAATGTTAAGTTTGACACTGTAAGGGTTACAACAGCACATTTCTTGCCCCAGTGGGATAAGTTATCAAATTTATTGTATTTTCTTTAGTTAACTGGTCATTGAAGGATGGTTTAACCTTTTATTAAAAAAGACAAACAGTTGGACCTTAAGGTTTTGACATAAATCCATAAGTAACTGATTATAAATCAAATTTTGATAATGATTAAAATTTCTAGTATGTTGAAAGGTTTTGGATTCTATTGTTGAGTTTTAGTCCTCCCCTTTGGCCCAGTTGGTCACAAGTAAAAATAAGAAACACTAGGAATTTAAAAAGCTGACTCAACTTTTACCATGGGAGTGTATCGTTACAACTGACCTACTGTGTTGCAATTTTATTTGTTTTTTTTAATGGGTGCAGAACTTTAAAAAAAAAAAAGGTCACAATTCATGCAAATTCAGCGCTTTAGGGTCACGTAGTCACCGTTTCCCTGTAGATCTGCTGTCAAATTAAACCAAACAGTATTTTACAACTAATTTGGGGGAAAAAAATTGAATATATTTTAAAGAATTAAATACTGTAATTTTTTTCTATTTGATTTTTTTCTGAGGCAGTTAGTGGTTTCAATGCAAAAGTTTTTTTTTTTTGCATTACAATTTTATTCTACAAAACTTAATAAACAGGAAATTCACTGCAACACATTTCGAAACTCTGGAGGCCTCCATTTTAACGCGACAAAACTAATGTTTTCCGGGATTTTTTTCCTGGTGTACAAACAGATTGATACAAAAACAATCTAGTGAAGCTAATCAGATAATGGCAAATCAATTGACTCATTTGCTGAGGCGTCAAGAATACCCAATCAATTTCACTTTTTTTAACAAATGATAGCGAAGTCAGCAAGTTTAACTTCAGTGTGCTGATGATAACAATGCAGAGAAAGATGTTGGTAAATAAGATATGGTGTAATGTTTTGGTCTTTTAATTGGTTATCTTAAGCTTTAAGAACTATTTATTCCTTATATTAAAATTCCGGTGACGTGTCGAGAAGCCATCACTGATTTGCTGAAACTTCTAAAGAAGTTTTTTATGCATGTTTCCTCAAACAGATCCATCTGTTCAGTTGTCTGTTTTTAAAACAATGAGCGTCCATCCATCCCTATCAATTCAGTCCCATTTGGTCACTGGAGTCTAAAATGGATACATCTGTACTCAACACTTTTCTGTTTATTTTGGGGCTACCTCAACACGAAATGTGGTGCCATATTATTTTTTTTCCAAGTTTATTAATAAATGATTATTTTATTATGAATATCTATAGTAAACACCAATAAATCCACTAATCATAAAGTCAAAGAGATTTCTAAATCTTTTCTTTTTTCTTTTTTAAATTAATGTCCACTTTAGGGGAAAAAAAAACTTTCCTGCAGAGTTGAAATCAAGTGTTTTTAAAATCATTTTCAGATTAGGTTTAATGTCTTTTTGGGTAGACTTAATGATATTTCATTGGCGGGTTCTTGAAAGTTCCCCTGAAAAAAAAAAAAAAAAAAAGCACAGATCTGTTTGAGGAGAACCGGCTCGCTGTCTGTCTGCAAACTAAATAGAATCAGAGATTATTTGTTAAATGCTGGTCTTTATTGAGTTGTCTTTGGGTTTTTTCCCGTGTTTATTGGGACAGACTTGTTCTCAAGAAAACTGTGTCAGCTCCATCTGGTTCTTGACGTGACCACTTTCCTCACTTAAATGAAATTTAATGGCTAATAGATTTAGCCCGTTGTTTTTTTATACTTTTTTCTCAGAACTCATGGTTTGTACTTGTTGATGACAACAAAATCTCCAATGTTACTTCATTAGCTACCAATCTAGGCTTCTAAACGTTAACCCGGTTAAATAGTTTTAATGTTTTTTTTTCTGTATGATGTGAAAAGATGGCTTTGTCTTTGGTTAAGTCAAAGACCCATTCTAATCATTTTTAATCTAGCATAGTTTCTACATTACAAATTCTAGATTTTTTTTCAAACTTTTTGTCTGCTGTTGATTCACAATAATTTGAATAAAAATAGACTCAGAAATATATGTTGAGCTTAATTAACTTCATATACATCCTCCATCAGAAAAATTCCACTAGAAAGTGTTAAAAACATGATTTTCATCTGAGTGCTTCTCTAAGCACATGAATAAAGTTTAATCTCTTTTTGGCAATCAATAGGATAAGTGATCCGTGTCATTTCAGTTCATTGACTCTTGCCTCAAATTCTAGATTGGAGATTGGTACTTTCAAAATCCCTGGTTTGAATAATCCTCTTCACTCCGTCTCTCAGGATTCGCGGCAGAAGTTCCGCTCTGTTCTGGTGGAAGCCACAGTGAAGCTGGATGAACTGGTGAAGAAGATCGGAAAAGCCGTGGATGAATCCAAGCCGTACTGGGAGGCCCGCCGGCTGGCCAGACAGGTTTGTTATTGGGGCATAAAAGAAGGGATAGAGGAGTAGAAAGAAAGAAAAAAAAACATATTTAAAGCTGTTTTGTAGCATTTGTAGCCCAACAAGTTTCAGCTTGCAGACACTGGGCTGCACCCAACTAAAACAACTGATGAAAATTCTTTATCCTCATTCTTTGTTCCGCTTTAAACCTTGAGACACACGATATCCTAGATTAAGATGAAGATATACCCACAATATATTACAGGATTTAGCTTACTGAATAGAAGTTAACCAAAAAAAGGTGATAGATCAAAGAGAACCTTGCTTTTGTCCACCCTCTCTGAGGTGTGGTCTGTGGAGTTAGTCACCACAGAACCAGGTATGTGAAACAAAGTTGTTGTGACAAAAAGTTCTTGTCAACTAAAGAAGCAACAGGCATGGCTTGAGAGGCAAGTTAACAGAGCAAAACCCTCAAAAACAGTAGGATCTTTAATAAACAAGTAAATAGAAGCTGTTCCAGTTTTCTCATTTTGAATAGTGTAAAAGTTACTGATTGGACTCGCCCCAGTTTCTTTATTTTCTCAAAAGTGGCCTGTTTAAGCTGAAGAAAACATCCTCTAAATTCTCCTCAGTTGACAGAGCGAGGACTGGGAACTGCAAAATGATTCGAGAACACGTCCTCACTTCCTTTTCCTTTTTTTTTTTTAGCCTCGTCTGGTATTTGTGGTTTATGTAGATTGGGGGGGAGAAGCCACCTGCGTGTCCTGATAAGAACCCGCTCAGGCTGGAGGGACCATCAGAGACCTGCACTTCTGATCTTGTGCCTCATGGCATAATTCAGAAAGGCGGGATAGTTTTTGTAATAGAAAATGCTCGATGTTACAGTGTAATTGTGAAAGAGGTGATGGTGAAAGAGTTTCTGTGAAGTGACTCTGCAGTTGGACTTCTCTCTTTACACCATTTGTGTACTTTTGTAACCTTTGTAAATAGAGTTCACTGAAAGCCTTCTGTTATGATCAGCAGGCACAGGGAAGTACCTGGATTTTTTGCATTTAGGTCTTTTTGCTGTACGTTTTTGGCTCAGCTGGTACTAAACACATTGCCATATACTGCAATTCTTCCTAAAGAGATGTAATCTAAGAGCAGACATTTGCATAAGAATATATGGAATATTGAAGCTCTTGTTGGGATGAGCCAAGTCTGATGCTTCATTCTTTTCATTCATTCATCTTACTCACTATTAGCTTTTTACTTTGATTATTTATGCAGCTTTCGCTTTAAATTCTGTTATCTAAATGTTTAGAATACTTATCTTAAATGAAAAAAAGCTAGAAACATAGCTTGGGCCTCTAAAGATTTGGCCCCCTTTTACTGCTTTAGTCTCTAAGAAATGGAGTGATCTGACTCTTGTGCTTCATAAACTGCTAGTTTAGGATTAAATTATCCTCCTTTTCTCAACTTTAAAAGCTTTTTCTTTTCTGCTTCAAAGAGAAGCGTTTCTTTTCTGAACACTAATTTAAACCTCAAATAAGTTTAAATTAAAATCTTTCTTTAGAAATGTTGCATTCCCAAACTTACCCTTTCATCTTGTTTTTTCTCTTTTATGTGTTTTTCACTTTAGTTTTGAAGTGAATTATTATCTTCTGGTAAAAATGCCATAAAGTTAAACTTTGCTTTGATTAAACTTTATGTTTTTGGGACCGTATTTGCCATGTTCTTGTCTTTGTTTGGTTTAAAAGTGAACATTGAGGTGGTAACTTCCTCTGATGACGCTCGAGGAACGGTTATAACAAACCATTATATACGTAGTTATGCTAATATTGGTACAACAATGGACACAAACAGGAACCAGAAGGAAACAAACAAAGAACTAACACTATATTTCATGAAGCATTAATTTATAGGTGGTTATTGGACATTAAATTGAAAGGAAGCTGGACTTTTGAATGCTTGATGGGTTTCTGTTTTTTTCTAGGAAAACAAAAAACGCATAAAAAACATAATTTTAATGTGTTTTTATCATCTTTTTGCAGAATTTTCTTTGTCGTTTTCTTTTTTAATGTCAACTTTCCTTCATTTGGATCCAGGTTTCAAAACTATCAAGTTTAATGTTTGCTTGCGGCTGTGCGTCAGCGGAAACTGGCTTGATAGACCGTTATGCTTTTTATCTTCTGGCCTTAAACTTTTTTTTTTTTTTTTTTAATCTGATGAAATGGTATATAAGCTTGCTTTAGATGCTTTTATCTCACTCTTGAAACAAACATAAAAGAATCCGCAACACTTTTAAATTCTCTTTCATGGCTAAAATTTTGTCTTTGAAGCAAATCTTCCCCAATTAACGAAGCCAAAGCTTTAACTTTTTATAGTCTTGTTGATCCCTGAAAGGGAAAAGACGCACTTTGTCAAGGAGAGGCTGTTTAAATGCAGTACTTTAGGCTGCAGTACTGCAGTACTGCAGTACTTTAGACTGGTCATCCTTATTCTGGTTTGAAAAAGTACTCCACTGTTGCACCATTATTGAGCTTAGATGAGGCAGTAGAACTCAGGCTGGAGTTTGGAAAGTTTTTGTTGCATGTTGAGGATGATGATGATGATGCAAACATCCTTTTGTTAACATTTCCTGAGAAAGAGGACGTTTCTGACATTTCAGAGCTTCCCACAGTACATAACATGAGGCGTGTTTTTGTGATTAGTGTTGAACTCTCTGGCTCTGGTTTTACTGCTCTACAGACACAAAGGCCTCGCTCTGATTTAGGATTTAGCTGTTTCTGTGCACCTTTCAATAAAGTATTGATAAATATCTGACTTTTTTTTTTTTATTTGTACTTTTTTGTGCTGTTGACCTTGATATTCTATTCTTTTGATGCTGAAGATGCCAGTTTTCAGACCTCTTTTACTACTTAATATCTATTTAAATGGAGGAAAAAAGGTTAAGCGGGCAACTAAATGCTGAATTTCCAAAAGTTTTATTAGTTTTTAACTACCAAAAGTGAACAAGTTTGTGTCTGGACTTTGATTTAAGTTTAAACCTTAATGATTTTTCGTCACGTTCGTTCAGTTGTTGACGAGATTGAGTCCTGTTGCTACAGATTGGCTCACAGATGCAGAGCGCTCTGTTCCTGCTGCTTCATAACAAGTCCACATCTTCACTCCCATCGTTGCTCCTGGGACTTGTTATGAGATGTTCGTGCTGATAGTTCTGTGCATATTTAAGGGATTTTAATGAGTATATCCAGCCTGCTGCATGTCAGACATTTCCATTGATTTACATGTAATTTCCAGACAGCGTTTTTGCTTTTAGTACAGTTTAGGACAATATGAAGTTAAATGTCTCTTCCAAGGACTTTGAAGTTGGGATTTAAACCAACATTTTGGCTGTGAATTGCTCAACCCAGTTCACTTTGGCCAAGTTTTGAATTTCATATTTTGGCTTTTGAATTTATCCATCTGCTTTTGTCACATAAAATGTAGTTTTCAACAGCTCTATAGTGTATGAGATGACTGTTATCAGAAGTCCAGCACTTTGTGATCTGATCCCCTCAGGACTGTTCTGGCAGAGGCCATCAATGTTTCATGAATGAAACTCGTGACCTTTCAAGCAGAGAGAAATGTCTCCAGACATAAAATCAAACGGGCTTTAAGCTCCGCTTTTTCATTACGATCTGAACGATAAAGGTCGCCCAGGTGGTTCAAAGAGAGGGGAAACAGTGAGAGCATTAGTGACCTGAGGAACCATCAATTTTGAGATTATCTTTTTAAGATCGTAAAAGGAAAAGACCGCTAAGGGTACAGCTTTCTATAATATGCCTCAGGGCAACACTAACGGCAGGATAAGATTTGGTAAGAAAGGGGTTTTCCTTTTAATAAAAATAAACATTTGGCTCTCCATTTATTCAATTTCCCCACATAAATTCACACTTAAAAAATGAGGCTGAAAAAATTCTCTCGTGTAGTGGCATTTTTATTATTTTGAGGTACATGTCAAAACTTAAAAAGGTGTCTCTTTTTCTAATAAATTGGTCATCAGTTCCGTCTTCTGATGGATTGCAGAACCACAAAGATTAAAGCTTTTGTTGAAGCTTTGATATCTGTTAAAGAGTTTTGTTTTTTTTCTTTCTTTTATGGATTTGCAGCTATAGAATCTGATAAAACTGAAGCAGTAAAATCATTTTCATGTTTACTGAAGGTGTGCCAACGTTTTAAAGGAGGTGGGGCAAAAGAGGCAGAAGAAACCTAATCCAGCGATAAGACCTGCGCAAAAGAAAAACGTCAACAAATGCAGATGAGGATGCCTCGGTGTCTGGCTTTTATGAGCGATGAGACAACATATCTATATTCAGAAGGCTTCAGACAAGATTCTGCAATATTCAATAAAAGCTTTCAGAACAGATTCTCTTTCTGGGGATTTGATGGTGGAAAATCGCAGAATGATCTTACCTGAGCAAGAGAAGAGAAACCTATCATGCTTTTTCTGCATAGATTAACAGTATTCTCATGATCCGGATCAGACTGGTGCTGCAGTGTGTAAAAGTGGTGATAAAATGGGTTTTAGTGTTTTAATTGTTTTAGCTTCAGTGTGACTGCTATAAAAGCAGATATGTGAACTTCAGCGTCAGCTTTCTGGGAGGAGGCTCTGCGTTTCACTCTAAACAGTAAGAAAGAGTGAATGTAAGTAAAGTTGTTACATAGGCTCTCATTTGACCCAATTTTCACCAAAGTTTGTAGTCTTTTACTTTGATCTGATTGGTTGACTGTTGACATTAGGGCGGGGTTCCATCAGCTAATACCAAAGTTTGATTTTGATTCAAAAGATTGGTTTAATTTTTCTCTTTTATTCAATATTGATTTGTTTTTAACATTTCTAATCGCAATAAACCAGTTTTTGACATATAAAGTCATTTTCACATAGCTAGTGATGAGCAAAAGTTTGTTTGTGAAAAAAAAGTTTTTTAGTTTATTGTTTTGTTTATAAGGGAATCAAGGAAGTTTAAAAATGGTTTGTTTCTTTACACAATGTTCTTGTATAGTTTTTAGTGTTATTCAAAAATCTGTTTATCTGTTTAAAAATCTGTGATGGGAACTTGAACCTGTTCTGAATCCTCCCTTGATTGATCTTCTGTCTGGGACGTTGCTTCACGACAAGCTTGAAATGATTAGAGACAAAAATTAGAATCCAATTTTCTGGTATAGCAGCATCTTTCATTTTCACATTTATGTGAATTCTGCAAGAGAGAAGTGATCTTTCCATTCTCCAAAGCTGCTTAATCCCTTTTGGGCTCATGGGGATGCTGGAGCCTATCCCAGTCCCTGTTGGGTAAAGGCGGGGGTCACCCCGAACAGGCTGCCAGTCCTTAGAAAAGTCGTCTTGATTTTTTATTCTTTTGTTTCACCCTCCTTACCCTCTCTTAACCTGGATTTCTTCCCTCCGCTTGTCGCGTCCTGGCACAGGCGGTATGATAAATAACCATAGATTAATTGGAAGATGGAGTGAGCTGAGGATTTATTGGACAGATGCAGACAAAGCTGCCCCAAGGTCAGAGCCATCTGCTCCCTCTGACCTCCTGCAATGCTTCATCTGAGTTTCTGTCCGATTTGTTGGTGTTTTTATGCGTCTATGAAGGTGTGAACTGTCAGCAGAGAATGTAAACAGTTTTTATGTGTTTCATTTTTGTCAGAGCTTTGGCAGTCACTGAAGCTCTGGCTGAATTCAGCTTTTTTAGGTCAAGTTTAATGGTATGTTTGTATTCAATCTTCATGATAAATTCATACAGCACAGCTACTTACAATCTACTAGAGTTGAGCAGCAATGCCTTACTAAAGTATTTATAACTGTTTGTTTAAAAAGCAAAAATCCAAGCAGCTCTAAATCTGTGTGTCAATGTATGACAGAGTATTAGGACCATTTAACTAGCAAAAAAATGTTTTTAATTAAAAATGTTTGAGTTTTTTTCTCGTAAATTTCTGAGTTTTATGATCTTAAATCTCACTTTAAAAAGACAGATTAAAAGTCGTAAAGTGAGGACTTTTTTTCTCGTAAACTTGCGCGTTTTAGGGTGGTAATTTTGACTGCAAATCTTGTAAATTTACGAGTAAAAGACATACATTTACAATAAAAAACACGTGAATTTACAAGATTTAAATTTGTAAATTAACAAGATTAATAGTCGTCCATTTATAAGTTTTAATCTCGTAAGTTTACTCTTTTTTTCTTCATTTTTTGGTGGCCCTGATACTTATTCTTATCATTATTAATTAAAAGGTTTTTTCAGATTTTTCTGCACAGCAGTTGTGAGTGGAGCAACCCCACCCCCCTTCTTCTTCCCTTTGATGAGAGCCCTTTGTTTACACCCTCTCCTGCTAGCTTCCAACCCCCAATCTAACATTACCGAGGCAACAAAAATGGTGAGCAATATTGGAGGAAATTAGCTGTACAGTTTGTGAGCCATTTAGCTCGGGCGAGGAAAATGAAGTTGTACGTGGATCTAGTCGTCTAAAAGTGGATGAATCCAAATTGAGTGGCACAGGGAGATTGTAGCCCAACCAATGTATTTTTTTTTGTTACAAATACAACATTTTTCAAACAGCCCTCAAACATCTGCTCTTGATTTTACAATGATTTCCGTAAAGAAATGCTCAGAAATTCAATTTAGAGCTTAATTTTCTTCACAATGTCCTCCATCATCAAAGAAATGCCATAAGAATGTAATAAAACACTGAAAATACCATTTTCTTCAAAGTGGGTCTTTAAAGAGGCTCATTTTAATCTAACATTCATTCCTAAACCAATCTTCGTGAGTCAAAAAAACTACATTTTGATCAATACTTCTCCAAGTCAAAAACAATATTTCCTTCTTTCCTTTCCATCACTGCAGCCCAGCTGTCAATCAATTCGTTTTTTTTTGTCTTTTTTCCCTGAAGGACGATGCATTAAACTAGAGTAAATGTATGTCATTCAGCATCTTAAAGCACAAGGATATCGTCTTTTTCATATATACATAAATAACCTGATAGAGTCTCTGTCTATGATTTATAGGCTCATCTCCTCCTAATGTCTTTTTGGCTTTGAGTGATGAGGAGCGCTCTTGTCCTTCACATCATTAAACCTCATTTAGGTGGATTGGACTAAAAAAGCTCTAAAGGAACATAAAGAGGTTTATTTTTTTTATCCGTCAGGACTCTTAACATTAAATGGCTATTTACTGAAGGTGTTTTTATTGGTTTTAAAGCCAATGTATTTATTCTGTACAAAGTGGGTAACATGATGGTTTCTGAATCACTGACTACCATTGCTAATGTTTCATTTGCTTCTATGACTTGGCTGCATGTCACCAGCATATTTCTGGTTCTGCTTCTTTAGGTTTTTGGTTGGAGTCTCAGTCATATCCCCCTCATAGTTCTGCATTACTTGCACATCATCTTCTTAACGCTCTGCCCTTCATAGTACCGTGCAGACAATGATTTTAAATGAATAACTAATGTGGAGAAACGAGGAGAGACGGGGAAGCTGGCGTGCAGAGAGGATTTGCAGGAGACGGTGAAGCATTAAGTGGAAGAGGAGGGATAGAAAATCAGAAATGTTGCAAGGCGGACAGATGAAGATGAATATTGAGAGTGACGGGTTGGAAGAGAAAGTAGAAGAGATGTGGATGAACACAGGGATGTGCGAGCCGTGGAGATGGATGAAGGAGGACAGAGGAGTGGAAGAAGCTGAGGAGGTTTGAAAAAAGCTAACTGAAGAAAGTGAAACAAGACAAAGTGGTGTTTAACCAGGAACAGCAGCATTTTTTTTTTTTTTTTGCTATGACTGGTCAAAGCTGCAACAACCATCTCTCACTGTAAAAGCAGTACAGGCCTGCTGGTGTTGACACCTCCTGTTGACTGAATCCAGCCTGAAAGACGGGCAGACGTTGTTTTGCTGCCTGTGAGCCCTGAGGCCAGGCCGGAACTAAAGTCAGACGTGTGAGATGACTCCTGCCACGTCTACTAAGGTTTCTCTGTCATTTTCATTGTCTGGACATGTTTCATAAATGTCACATGAACATGTTTCTGTGTAAGAAACTCAAATAAACAACATATGACAGTCATGTACCAGTTCATCCTGACAAAAACAGTTGGAAGTTGATTTTTTTTTTTTTTTTGTCGTCGAAATATCACTTTGGGAGACAAATTGGCCTGCAACACTGATTAAAGTGCATCTCCTGAACCATGGAAGAGCATTTGACCTTAATATTTCTATGCAAAGTGGACCAAAGTAAACCCTTTTTCTAAATGTTCTGTTCTTTATGGTTTTATTCTCTGCACCCCTTTTGTGAGCATCGTCTCTGAACTCTTCAGAATAGATGGATTCTTGCCAGGAGCTAACACATGAAACTCAGCAGAAAAGTAGGGCAGAGGTAAAGAACAAGAATGCTTTTTGATCTGAGGAGAATGTCGCAAATATGACACAGCTGTAGTCAAACCCACAAACCAGGGAAAATGTGTGGAGAGATTTAATGTCTTTGGGCCAAAAGAGTCTAAAGGAGTCGCTCTTTAATTCTGCTGATGCTGAAGCAGCTTTGTCCTACATCTGTCATTATAAGACGCTGAACCTGATGGCCTTAAGGATGGAGACGGGATGAGGGTAAAGTTTTATACCAAAATATGAAAGTCGTTCAGTTTCTTTTGAATTATTTTCATGTGCAAAGAAAAATCAAGTCAAAGCCAAAATCAGAGGATTGTTAAAATCCAGTTAATTCCAAAACTTGGAAGTTATGACTCCATTTTAAGTCTCAGTCCGATTGATCTGTTTTAAAAGTGTTTTCATTATGGTTAAGTTGTTTTTAGGCAAAAATTTATAATTAAAAAAGAAATGATCAGCAATGCAGTTTAAATCTAAAAATATTTTTCTATTTGTTTCATATAATGAGAGAAATGCTACAAGAAGATGTATTTAAGACTGAAAGTATTTTCAGTCTTTTAATTAAAATTATGCCATCTTTAGCCACAAACAAAAAAATTGCTAGGACAGTTTCTGCAGAGTGGCAGGAGTTCAGTAGAAATTTTTGGTGTGTACTGCCACACCTCTGTCAATCTGCCCCAGGGCAGCTGTGGCTACATCAACAAATGTGAATGAGGAGTGAATGGATATCTGATGCATTATTAGAATTATTATTTGCCTCTAAATTGTGGGCGGGACCATTGACACAGAGCAACCCCGCCCCCTCTTTCTGCTCCGTGTTGCTGAAAGCTTGGAGCCTACATATTTATTTTTTTGTCATAATAAGCTTGTTTTCAAACGCCATTTTTTTCCCATCTGCTCCTGATTCACAACAATTTGAATTTAAAAAAAAGCTATTTTTAGCTTAATATGTCCTCCATCAGAGAAAGACCACAAGGACATTTTAAAAACACTATTTTCATTGGAGTGGGTCTTTAAAAAGAGATTATGTGCAAATTCTATCCACACATTCTGGAACAATCCATCCTGCATGCATGAAGAGGCATCAGAGGAGTGAACTTCCTTTACATCCCGTCCATGAAGAGTCCAACTGAAAAATCTGCAGCTGTTTATGGCAGTGACTGCTGTGTTGGATAACAGGAACCGATTTGATTCTCTCAGTGTAAAGGCGGTTTTAAAAACGGCTGTGAGCGAGTCAAACGACCACATGACTGCAACAAGGGGGGGTTGTTTGGATCCTGCTGCTCTGGCATTTTGATGAGCAGAGATAATGACATTACAGGGAGCATGTGGTGATGTCAGAGAGCATGCAGACGGAGGAGAAATCTGATGAAGACGGCCTGTGGCTTCAAGCGTCAGTGACTGACAGATTCTTGGAAATATTCAGCTTTTCTGGGCTTCACCATCATAAACACGGAGAGAGGAATGAAGACCAATAAAACAGAAATTAGGAGATTGGAATAATTTAATTTCACATTTGAGTTCTTTAAACGCTGGCAGAACTCGATTACTGACTTTTTTTAAGAAAAAAACATGATATTCATTATAAACTAATTTATCCGGTTTGAACTGCATTTTCATAGTTTGCAGTTTAGCCTGAATTTGCTCCAGTTTACATAAAACCAAGATTGTTTACGAATCTTTTTTGACCCTACTTAGCCTTAAATGATATGCTTCTACTTTGACCTGGAGGTCTTAAGGTCAGTCACACGATTTTGGAGAAACAACTTATTTTATCAACTGATGCAACTTTACTGTGAGCCTGTATAACCCTTGTGCTACCCTAAGCATGTTTACATTAAAAGTGAGGTCATCTGGACCCCACAAAACAGTGCTTTTCTGATGAACCTTTCTTATAATTATTATTATTTTTTTTTAATCCTCACTGGTGTTCATGGCATACATGAAATCCTGTCCACCTTTGTCACGGGAGGGATCGCACATCAATATAAGGATGGGGTCATTTGGACCCCAGAAGTTAGCACAAGGGTTACATCTGACTTTAAAGCTGTGAACCAAAAGTTTTTCAATTTTTAAGCTTTTTTCCTGTCCTATAACCTTCAAACTTGACTATTTGATATTATTTTTGTAAATGTTTTTTTTTAATCATTTAAAAAAAGGTAAAATTAAAAAAAAAAACAACAGTCACCTCTCTCTAGATAACACTTTTTTTGTGTTGGTCACTTTTATGTGTTTGAAAGCTGAAGGTTTTTGTGTTACTCACATGTTTAAAGTCTAAGAAAGTCCTAAAATTTGGGACTAAACTAAAGTTTTAGGATATTTGGATTTTGTTGCAAGTCCCACAGAATTTAAAAAAAAAAAATTACGACTTTAAATCTAGCAAATTTCCAAATAAAATTTTATCACTGCTAAATTACAAGATTAAAGTCATATATTGATGACTTAAAAAGTCTTGGGCTAAATTTATGACTTTTTTTTCTCTTAAACTTATGTGTTTTAATCTCATAATATTATTTTTTTGTGGGCCCTAATACTCTGTCATATGAAAGAAAAAAAAATGGCAACAGAAATTTTAGAAAGCATATGTAAACAAAAGGCAGACTGATCCTGAAGGCATCTCAGTTGCACATCACAACACAGTACATTTTAAGTGAAGATTTTAGCTTTTTTGTTGCAATAAGTTTTGTTTTCTTTAAGAAAAGATTCCCTGTTGAAATTATTTCCAAAAAATGTAAATATATGCTTAAAATAAACTGTCAGTACTTAAAGTGAAATCTTTTTGCTTTCTTTACCTTTGCACACTTTCAGTCATAAAAAACACAAATTCTAATCTACAGTGATTTTTTTTTTATTTCCTGTAATGTCTGCATGTGAAGGCGAGCAGATTTTACACATCCAGCTTCAGAAAGCTGCTCTGTCCTTCAAAGAGAGCCTCTGTCCTTCAGGCCACAGCAGCAAACGAGCACTGGGATGTTCCAGAGGATCTGCACTCACTCCACCAGCATGACAGCAGCTTTATCTGCTGCTTGCAGCTGCATTCTGTGATGCATCAGATAGATCACAGGAATGGTGTCAGGAATGTCTTCTGCAGCTGGAGCCGTGGAAACAAAGAGCTGTGCTGTTGGTGTTTACTTCTGCAGAGCTTTTTAGTAACTTGGAATCAGATGTTTTTGTTTATGTGGTTGAGCTGATCTTTTTTTTTTTTTCTCTCAGATGTGAAATCCATTTATCGGAGGTTAAAAGAGGATAGAAGTCGTCAGTATTTATGAGAGAACTGATGCGGTCCAAACAACAAAAATCAAAAGAAAAAAAAAATCAGTCCCTGCCTCCTCATAGAAGTTTTATCTTCAGCCTCATATGTCTCCATTAGCTTAGACCTAATAATATTTTAAAAGGATTTAAGATCTTAGAGAAATTTTTAAAACATGTTATATAGTTGTCATATAAAATGTAAAAAACAGGATTATGTCTATAAGTGGATTTGAACAGACACAATGAGGGTTTTAGCTAAATATTGTAGAATACTGGGGCTTTTTAAATATTAAATGCACATTTATTTCTTTTTGTTGCAATTAGATATTTAAAAATGTTTTGTTTTTGGTTAAATTAAGACATACAACTCAAAATGTTTGATCCCAGACTCAAAGAAAACACAATTTTCATGATGATGTTACATTTTGTCTTTTTTTTTGTATCTAAAAAAAACCCCCTTCAGAATAAAGTTCCCAGGATTTTAACTATTAAATTCCAAGTAAGATTTATTAAAATTCTATATATTCTTTGTAAAGTTTGCAGATTGATTTTTTTCCCCTGTTGGCACACACATTTATTTTAGAATTTGTGAAAGTGGAACAATAGAGAGTAATGAATAATATTTTAACCTTTTTATTAAAACTTATCGTTTATTCTGTTTTCAGGCTCAGCTGGAGGCTCAAAAAGCCACTCAGGACTTCCAGAAAGCCACGGAAGTTCTGCGTGCGGCGAAGGAAACCATCTCTCTGGCGGAGCAGAGGCTCCTGGAGGACGACAACCGGCAGTTTGACTCAGCGTGGCAGGAGATGCTGAACCACGCCACACAGAGGGTGAGCTCGGAACGCCGTTGACCATTCATCATTTTTTTTAAATTGTTAGAGGATATAAACTAAGTTGGCTGTTCCATCTCTTTTTTTGTTTATTTTTTTGAGCTACAAAATGAACTATGTAACTTCTAAAACTGTTACATTGATCTATCTTTTAATAAAAGTAGATTATTCAATTAGAAACATTCATAAAATTAAACTTTGGTTGATGGCATCAACATTTGAAACTGATCGTATTAACTATTTAAAAAAAAAAAAAAGCTCAGTTGATCACTTAGATACACAAATGGAAACCAAAATGAAAAAATGTTGATTTTTTTGTCATTTTATAATAATAAATGCACATTAGTTGTTGAGTTTAAACTTCCTATTTCTTTATTTACAAAATGTGAGAAAAGATGAAATAGTTCCCTGGTCTCTGAAAGCTTTGCTCTAACGCTGGGTTCTGGTTACTAATTACAGATAATAGGAGACCCTCTAACCTTGGTTTTACACAAAGAGACGGCGTCCAAATACACGGCAGCTACCGGCCGCATGAAGCAGCTGGAGAAGAAGCTGAAACGAACTATCAGCAAGTCCAAGTAAGAGTTTGAGCGTAGATTTGTAGCTAAACACACCAGAAAAACATGAAATATCAAAATAATAAGTCATGCATCTATCATTATCATTTGCTTATTTTATTTTACATAATTTCACCAGTCATTCTCTGTAAAGGGAAGCACACTGGAACTAGCCGTGATGCAGCTTCTTCTTCCCTCTAGAGTCACTTCTCCTTTCAGTTGAAACTCTCTAACAAACCTGGATGTTAATGACGAACGGCCAGGTGTTTAAGAGGAAGCGTGAATTAATGCGGTGCAAACACGAGTTATTCACCTGCAGCAAGTCACATGAGAGAAAAAAGAATCGACACGCAGAAATGTCAACTTATTCTTTGCACAGTCCCACTCCGTACCCACAAACAGGCTGGGACTTCTTGTCTGTTGTCACCAACACCTGTGGGTCATTAGATCTCCTTCCAGTTTAGAGTTTGAAGTTGTTTCTGTTATCATCATCTTTTTTTTTTTTTTTTAAATAGGCTTTTACAGATTTTAATAAAGTGCAGTTATGAATGCTTAGAAATGGGACCACTCGTGATAATCAACTCTACATCTGAATAATATTTTCCATCACTGCATTTGACTCTCCTCTTTAGTCTCTAATGTGGGTCAGAAGTGACCGTAGAAATGAGTTGAACATTCGTTTCACGTGGTTTCGGAGCGCCTCGGCACAGAAGCTTATTGTAGTTGTGTTTACGTGCTAACATCAGCACTTCGCAGCTGTTGGATAACACGCAGACACATCTTCCTCTCTAAATCTAACCTCTGTGGTCACTGTGTTTCTGTCCGCTCACTCTTCACGCTCCTGCGTCCAGCCTCCACTACAATATTCCCACTAATCCTTCATCAGTTTAGCTCCAGTTCAAAAGCAGATCCTGTTGATTCTGATCCATCTTTCCTCTCCTTTTCAATCACTCTCTCTCGCTTGTCCTCTAAAAACTCCTCCGCTCCCCCTCCTCTGTCGGGTTGCCATGGTGATGATGTGGGTGCTGCTCAGTTTTTGTGGGTTGCTGTTTATTCTCCCCCCTCTGATCTGTGCTGTTCCTCTCACATGACGTCTCATCTTCTTCCTTCTTCACAGGCCCTACTTCGAGATGAAGGCAAAGTATTACCTGCAGCTGGAGGTGAGTGGAAACGTATTTACTGCGGTCGCCTCTGAACGTTCTTCAAATTGGGTTTTATTACTCAACTAGAAATAGTGACTAAGACTGAAGACGACAAAAACCTGCGTTCAGGTCAATCCTCATTTCATCTTGTGTCCCTCAGAACCTGAAGAAGATCGTGGACGAGCGGCAGGCCAAACTGTCTCAGGCCAAAGGCGAGTACAAGGCGGCCCTCAAAAACCTGGAGACCATATCGGACGAGATCCACGAGCGCCGCCGCAGCAGCTCTGTTATGGGCCCCCGGGGGTCTGGAGTGGGAGCGGAGCGCGACAGCGTCTCTGGAGACGATATTTCCAACTTTAAGATGGAATCAGATGGAATCTCCAGTGAGTAAAGCAGTGATGAAGCATTGGTTCTGGAAGTCTGCTTTAAGGAAAGTTCACTGGTAGAAACAGAGCATTTTTAACTTAAGTTAATTTTAGAGACTTGAGTGTTGAAGCTTCCACAAGAATTCTGAAAATACTTTGAAATCTGTGAGTCTAAGTAGGCAAAGGTAAACAGTCCAGATGATGACTTATGGGTTTCAAATTTTCTTCTTTGTGCCAAAAACTCTCCTGAAAGTGCCTATATCATGCTATTGTTAAGCCTTTCAGAGTAAACTACATCCATAAATGTAATAAAATATTGCCTATTGCCTTTCGCTCCTTTCTGGGTACCGCCCATTTCATGACATCATCCTAGAGCTGGGCCCGGCAGCGTGTCTGTGATTTACTCATGAAACATCTCCGAGCATTAGAAAAATGCTCGGAGATGTTGGAATGGAGCGTTGGTGTTGTTTTTTTGTGAGAAGAAGAAGAAGTTTCATTTAAGGGGGTGTTACAGCTGTGGCCGTATTTGGTTTCGTTATTCTTTTTTTTCTTTTAGTTCTATGTTTTGTGTATTTTATTTCTGTCAGAGTGGGACTTCTGTGACTTCTTCTTGTGTGTTCAAGATCCATGAACACACAAAGTCCCACTCTGACAGAAATAAAATACACAAAATACAGAAACGGACCAAAGAAAAAAACAAAACCAAATATGGCAACAGCTGGAATGGGGAGCCAAAAAAAAATGTGGGTCCTTTAAAACTTTTAAACTGACTCCATTGTTCTTTCTGGTTGTGTTTTCAAAAAAATCCAATCAGAGCAGTGTTCCTGCGAGTTCTTAAAAAGTCTTTAAAGCATTGAATTTATGAATTTGAAAATAATACCTTAAAAAGCCTTGAATTTTGAAATCTGTGCCTTATAAATTATTCTTTCAAACTACTTTGTTTCACATTAAAATAAAGAAACCTAAACATATATATATATTTTATTTTATTCTAAAATAAAATTGGAAGTAATAGATTTGGTTGGCAATGGACTGGCCATGGCCAAAAAAGGTCTTAAAAAGTCTTAAAATCTAACTTAAAGAAACTTGTAGGAACCCTGCAGAAGGTCTAAGAGTCCATATGAAGAGACTCGTGCATCCCATTAGTTTGTGGAACATCAAGAGTGTTGTAACCATGGTAACAGCGGTCTGTTTTAAGCATGTCCTGATTTGTAAGTTAAGGGAAAACGTGAGGCTGAAAATAACCCCCAGACGCTCGCTGTGTGCTCACGTGCTCCAATTTGGGAAAGCGGGAGCTTTCTTTGGTGAGGTGGCACTGTCAGGATCTTCCAACCTTCATGACATGAACATCATGTTTCTCTGACCTGAATATTTTCAGATTTCTTTTTGTCCCTAATATCTCCTCTTCCTCTATCATCTGCAGTGGCGTCTGAGTGTTTTGACGATGACCCGTGTGGGGGAGGCAGCATCGTATCGGAGGAAGACTCCGAGACTCGCTCCACTAGCAGCCTGGGTTCATCTCCCAGCAGCCCTCAGGAGCTCCTGTCCCCCTGCCCTTTCGTCAGCTCCTACTCTTCCTCCTGCATGTCCTCCTCCGACTCTCCATCGCCCACACCGTCCTCCTCTTCCTCCTCGTCCTCCCCGGCTCCCATGTCTCGACCCTGCAGCCTGGACCTCCCCAGCACCGTCTCTCTGTCGGACTTCGGCCTGATCTCGCCCGTTCTGGGACCCCGCAGCGCGTGCAGTGGGGCGTCGTCACCCGAATGTGACATGGAAAGAGGTGGGTGATGATACGGTTCTCCAGGTTTACCCACTTATCTTGTTAGAAACCGTGCAGATGCAGCGTTCACTTAAGAGAAGACTCAGAATCAGACAAAGGCAAAGTTGTTGCTGCTGACATTTGGAGCAAATGAGAAAATGTTGTTTTGTTTAAAGAGGAAAAGCGTGCCTGAAGACGCATTTTCTGTTCTAAAAACAAACAAAAGGAGCTAAAAATACTTAGATTTCAAAAACAACATTGGTGCTCTGCAGACTTTTAGTTTTTTTTTAATAGTAGGAAAAAGAAGAAAAGGGTTTTGCAATAATTTGATTTAAAATATTTTTTTATTTAGAAGTCTCCTTCACAGCGGGGCGTCCTGAACTGGGTCTGTTTGTGGGCAGGTGGCAGTGTTTTGGCTGCTCCTGCAGCTGCTCCAGCTCAGAACAGTGTTATTATTCACCCCAGAGAGCAATCCAAGCTTCAGTCAGTTCTCTTAAAACCTTTAAGTGAGTGCCGCTCTCTGCGTCATCTCTTCTGAATTCCTTCAAAAACCTCTTTAGCTTATCATCGTTCAGTCATTTAGTAGAAAATTTGTTTTGCCCCTTTAACCTGCTCCATTTTTTTAAGCTGTTATCTAATAAATATTTAGTGTTAAAAACAGTTACAGAGTTGAATGTTTCTGTTTTATCTTAAAGATCAAATTTGAAATAAACAGTTTACATGCAGAACCGCATGACTGCAACTCAAGGAACTTCTTAAAGCAACAAATTGCCTTTAGTTTGATGGAGTGGTTGACCCGGTTTGGGATTTGCTTCAGTTATTCACACATGGATTTAGTTACTAGGATGAATGTTCAAATGTAATTCTAGGACAGAGTTTTGGCATTAGGATGACATTTGGGGGAACAAAAAAAATTATATTTTTACTTTAGCTGATGAAAATGAGAACATCTAGTGGAAGTGAAAGTAAGCTGTTGCCACGCTTCATCACAGCTGCATGTGTGGACTCGCTAAATACCTCAATGGTGGGATCACTTTTGTCTTTTGGCTGTTATCATGTTGGGAGAGATGAGGGATCACATCTGAGAAATTCGACCCTGAGCGATAAATCTTCATAATCTAATCTGTAGCGTTTGGAGAATATTTAGTCTTTCATTTTGACTCCACATTCAAACTTTAAAAAATCTTTTTTTTTTTTTTTGTAGCTACTGTGTTATAAACCATGGAGTATCAGGGCAACCAATAAAAAAAATAATAATACATCTGGAAAATAATGTTGAGAAAAAGTAAAAAAAAAATGTATAAGAATAAAGTTTTGATGAATGAGAGAACAAGTTATATTTAATGAGAATTATGCTGTAAGTTTATGTCTAAAAAAAGTGTAAATTTTACACTTTCACATAAATAAAATTGTAATTTTAAAATCTAAAATTTTACTTTAAGAAAGGCACAACTTCCCTTTTAAAACTACGATTTTTAGAAGCATAAATTTACAACTTTATTCTCGTAAGTTGTTGAATTTTTTTCTCGTAATTGTTCAACCTTTTTTCTCTTAAAATATACTTTTTTTCCTCATAAATGTAAGATGTTTTCCCATAAAATAGACAACTTTTTCCTCATAGTTGTAGGACTTTTTTCTCCCAATTGTTCTCCTAGAATTTCATTAGAATTTTTTTTATTATAAAACAGACGTTCTCAGAGATGTGCAACTTTCCTCTAAATAATTTTTTCTTCATTATTATGCAAGTTTATTCTCTTAAAATATATATATTTTATAATATTTTTTTTAAATGTAAAACTTTATTTTGATTCTTGTTCAAGTTTATTCTTGTAAAATTGACTTTATTCGCTTAATTATGAGACTTTTTGTTTGACTTTATTCTCATAATTGTGTGATTTTTTTTTTTTTTATTCTTGTAAATGTTTTCCTTTAATCTCATGAAATTTTGACTGAATCTTACTTTTTTTTTTTTTTAATACTTTTGTTTTTATTTTCCTATTTTGTGGTGATCCCACTCCAATACTCTGTTGTAATTATAGTTTGACAGTTTCTGTAGAGTCTGATTCGTTTATGTAAGCGCTGTGCTATCCTAGGCTTGTTTACTTTAAAAGTAAGGTCATCTGGACCCCACAAGACAGCGCTTTAAACTTTTTTTTCTAGTGATCTTTTATCCTCACTGGTGTCCGTGGCAGACATAAAATCCTGTCCACCTTTGTCACATTAATGTAAGGGTTGGGGTCATCTGGACCCCATAAGCTAGCACGAGGGTTAAATATGTTTTTAAAGTTGAGAAGTAAATGTTCTCACTGGTTTATCTGCTTTGAATCCAGTTTTTATAATTCATCATTTCATCTCAAAAAGGGGTTTTCCTTACCCAATCCTGCACGACCAAATGGTTTCATTTTTGATGCAATGATTCTTAGAATCGATTAGAGTTCTGAATACTGTCTGTCCTCCCGTCCTGCTGCAGGTGACAGAGCAGAGGGTGCAGAGGGGGTCCTGGACAACGCTCCACCTGCCAACAACAACGTCCTGACCTCCAGCACTAAGAGGAGCTTCAGCCTGGAGACCCGCTTCAGCTTTCTGAACCTGCGCCGCCCGCGAGCCAACGGCACCAGAAACGTGGACAGCTGCTCCCAGAAGATGGAGGCGGGCTCGACCGTGGTTCTGCTCAAAGGAGTCTGAGGAATATAAAGAGAATCTATGAACTATTTATAAGCTATCTGCCACTACTGCACTCCATTCCTAATCTTCATGGTCAAGCAGAGACACTGATGTGACCCCCCCCCCCCCCCCCTCCTTCATCATGAGCACTGTACCCCTGGACTGTTAGAAACATGAGGAGCACTCTTACTTTGAAAATCCTACATGTAAAATGTGAAAACATTTTTTTTTCTTTCAACATTTAAAAGCTTTTGTCACAAAAAAACCATCCACCTGCTGCATCTGACATCACAGATTTAGAGCTTCTGCTGAACCATCTGTGGAGGCCGAGTGGAACATGGTGGTTGAAGAGCGTCCTCCATCGTCCGGCACCGCACACGGCTGATGTTCTGCTTACCTCAACGTCCAAAACCCCCAAACCACAACATGAGTCATCACTCACCCTTAGTCTTTTAATCTGTGCTCAAGTGTTCGATAATGTTGTATTTTCTGATGTTATGTATCTGATGTTCACATTTAGGATTCCAATGTTTAAAAATAAAAAATGTAACAAAGTTTATCAAAGATTATTTCAAGTGTTTGTTCTTTGTTTTACTTTGATGATGGTCAGCCTTCCATTACCACTCACCAAAGCCAACATATTTAACTTCTAAATGTAAAGGCCCCTGCTGCAAGGCCCGCATACATTCTTCTTTTTTCTCAAAGTGGCAGATTATGTTGGTTTTATCACCATAGCAACAATTTCATTCTTTTTAATTGTGTGAAGGGGCTGAAAAATCTAAGTTCTTAGAAGAATTGGCAAAATTAAACTTTTTGGATTTCCTTAGCAACAGAGGTTTAGTGTTAGCCACGCCCACATTTCGAATATGTTCACATCATTTGCCAGCGATTGAAGTATTTACACTTCACAGTATTGTGGTGAAAATTATGGAAAAAACACCACTAATATTGGTCCCAAAACAGACCCCTGAGTGACACCACACTGTCCAAACAATGGGAACAAGCACTTCTGACCTTATCATTTAATCCAGTCTAACACTAATGTCACCCTAATGCCATATCGTTCCAATTTATTTATTAATATGCAGTGATTAATTGTATCAAAAGATTTTTTTATTGCTTCTCTTTTATTTATAAAGATTTAATTTTAATTTTAAATCTATGTGCATTTCTATTTTGATTGCACTTGCATGTGTTGATATCTTATCAGTATTTTTATAATATAATTTACAATTAAAGAGCTTAAATTTTACATGCAGTTACTGTACAAAATACAATAGGAAGTATTTTTAAATGAATAATTTTGTATTTTATACAAAGCAAACATTTTAATATTACTAATGAATACATGCTTTCCAGGCCAGTAGGAGTGGCGCAGTGGTTAGCACGCTTGCCTTACAGCAAGAAGACCTCAGTTCAAATCCCAGCTGGAAGATCAGAAACATAAACTGGGGACTCTCATATGTGGAGTTTGTTTATTATTCTCACTATCCATGCATGAGCTATCACAGGGTACACCAGCTTCCTCCTGCCATCCAAAAGTGCGCATAAGGAGCTGGGTCAGGCTCCAGCACCCCCAAGACGCCAAAAGGGAAAGTGGTTAAGGAAAATGAATGAATACTTTCCAATAAATTTATGTTCATAAATTCTTTCAAGTTTCACCCATTTATGTGCATGTCAATGTTTATATTTTTACCATTAGAATTGCCAAGTAACATTATTTTGTTTTACTTAAATGCAGTGAAAGTTTATTTACATCAAATTACATCTTCAGTTTTTCCATTTCCGTCTTCACAACTTCTATGAATTGCTGCAAATCATCCTCATCACAAAAAAACATTTGTGTCATCAGCAAATAAACTAATTAAAATATGTTATAAACCTTTAATAAATCATTAATACACATGAGAAACAATAGTGGTCCCAAAACAGAGCCCTGTTTCGCACCTTTTTGCCAAAAAAATTGAAAAGTGCACTTCCGACCTTCAAATTAACACTATCCCCCTAAACTATAACTTTGAGATTGCAAACAGATTTAAAATGAAAAATAAATCTTTATAAATGAAAGAGAAGCAATAAAAAAATCTTTTGATACAATTATTCACTGCATATTCATTAATAATTGGAACGATATGGCATTAGGGGGATAGTGTTAGACTGGATTAAATTTGAAGGTCGGAAGTGCACTTTTCCATTTTTTTGGCAAAAAGGTGCGAAACAGGGCTCTGTTTTGGGACCACAATTGTTTCTCATGTGTATTAATGATTTATTAAAGGTTTATAACATATTCGAATTAGTTTATTTGCTGATGACAGAAATGTTTTTTATGATGAGGCTGATTTGCAGCAATTCATAGAAGTTTTAAAGACGGAAATGGAAAAACTGAAGGTGTGATTTGATGTGAATAAACTTTCACTGCATTTAAGTAAAACAAAATAATGTTACTTGGTAATTCGAATGGTAAAAATATGAACATTGACATGCACATAAATGAGGCGAAACTTGAAAGGATTTATGAACATAAATTTATTGGGGTTATAATGGATTAAACACTATCCTGGAAAGCATTTATTTATTTTCTTTGTCTGCTTTCCATTTTGGGGTACTGGATCTTAACCTGGTAGCTGATAGGTGCTTTCAGACACTGGAGGGAAGCTGGAGAAACCCATGCATGCATGGGGAGAGCATGCAAACTCCACGCATAATGGTTACCAGTTGGTGTTTCAGATTTTCCAGCAGAGATTTGAACCAGGGTTTTCTTGCTGTGAGGCAAGAGCACTAACCACTGCGCCACCATGCAGTTACCACTGACAGGTTTTTTATTAATGTTTATGACATTAAATATGTTACCTGTTAATTAAATTGCCATTTTATTTTTCAATGATTACAGTTTTCATGATTTTATATTGATTTTTTACTGTGTATTTTGTTGTGAGACTAGAAACTGTGGATTTACTGCAAAGTAAAGTGTGACTTGTGTCACTTTCAGAGGAACTTTTCAATGAAATTTCAGCAAATTATCTATCTTTATGATTGCTGTTTTGTTTTCTGTTTTTTTTTTTTTACATTTAAAGCAGGGGTCCCCAAACTATGGCCCACGGGCCATATCCGGCCCTCCTCCCGTTTTGGCCCAGCCCCCCAAACTGTTTTGGCTAAATTAGACATTTTTCCAGCTTTTTAGGGAAATTTGAAATTTAGCTAATATTTTAAGCTACATACTAGCTGTTTTGGCTAATTTAGATTTTTTTGAGTTTTTTCTGCTTATTTGGCACTTCGCTAATATTTAAGCTAGCTATCAGCTTCAGTGTTTTCAGCTATCAATTTTAGAATCTTCAGCTATTAATCTATTGCAGGTAATGCTAAATATCTAGTTTTTAAAAAGTTTTGTATTATCTTTTCTTGGAAGATTACAGAAATGAATTATTTTAAATTGGCTAGGTGTGACTTTCTGGAAAACCATAAATATTTACGTTTAGGCTGTGATTGTTACATTTTTTTTGTTAGCCTACAAACCGAGCCCGGCCCCCCGTCACAGAAGAAAACTGTCATGTGGCCCTCACTAGAAAAAGCTTGGGGACCCCTTATAATTTATGATAGATTTGACAAAAAACTAGTCTTTTTTTTTTTTTTTTTTTTTAAACAACTTTTTACGCAGTTTTAATTTTTAGTGTCATCATAACTTTTACATTTTGTGTCTCAACTGTTATGAAAATATAATTAAAACCCAGAAATGTTTTATATTCAGATATAAATAAGGAAACATTAAAAGACTTGATAGTAAAAAAAAGAAAAAAAAAAGCCAATTTTTATTCAACAAGCGAAGCATTTTATTTACAAACGCACAGGGATTCCCCTGTGAATCTTTCTCCAGACAGAACCTGGAGTGCATCTTTGGGCTTGCAAACAGAAATCACATTTTTTTTTACATCAATGCACTTCATGCTTTTGACATTAGCTTAGTGATCACTCAAATCAAATACTTGGAGCAGCATCATGTCACAGGCTGACGGCACACGTCTAATTCAAAGGTCCAGTGATCATCTGGAGTATGAAAACATGAAAGGCTATAAAAGTTCTTACTACTTGCCAATACAAATTATTTCTGTGTCAATGAAGATTTTTTAAATTTTTCTCAAAGAATAAAACAAATTCAAGTAAAATTAGATTTTGATCCATAGCTTATCCCCTTATTTTAGGCCCTTGTTTTTGAAGTTTTTTCCTCCTTAGCGGTTAGTGGCAGCAGCTCTTCTGCTGGTCACCGGCCGATGGCTTCAAAAAGAAGGGGGGAAAAAAAACACCATAAATGTGCTGAGTATACACTCTAACATAGAGCACACGAAATTCAACGAGCTGATCTGGTCTCAGAGAGTCCGTAAGACGATTTCAACAGGCAGAAGAAAAGAAGAGTGACAACAGGAGGCCACAGTACGGAGAGAAATTAGTATCACCCCCATTTATGGATGCATATTCTTGAGTTTTGTGTGCGTACTTTTAATTTGTAACTCATAAAATACATTATGTGCATAAGTATAAAAATTACAAAATAAAAAAAAAATACAATTCACACACGTATGCAATTACACACGCAAATCCTTAAAAGTTACACACGAATCCCTTGTTACGCATACACAAAACCTCAGTGACGTAAGAATCTGTGGTGAGACTCTTTTCACATCTCTCACATTCGTCCGTGAGTGATGCATTTAAAAACGACTAGAATGCTCGGTCAACAGAGTTTCATTAGCCAATTTGAGCTTAGATTGTGAATAATATCCAGTAAAACTTGACATTTTCCCACTTTCTTAAACAGATATACCCAATAATTAATACGAAAAAGATAATTTTTCATTTTTTTTTAGATAATCATTCCCTTTAAAAATAAAAACATTTTGTTTTCTGTTCTTAAAAAGCTTATTTAGACTTTTTTATATTAATTGGGGCATATCTGAATAAGAAAGTGAGAAAATGTCAAGTTTACTGAATATTATTCACTATTTTTGTAATATTCATATTATGTCAAAATTCAAGGCGGCTTGTAAGAAAACTGATGAATGAGCATTTTAGAGGCATTTAAACGCATCACTCACTGACGAATCTGTAAGACGTGAAAAGAGTCTCACCACAGTTTTGTGCATATATCAGGTTTTGTATGTACGTAACAAGCGATTCAAGCATGATTTTTTAAAGATTTGCATGTGTAATTACTTTCAAGCTGTTGTAACTTTAATTTGTGTGCGTGTAAATTTCATTTTGAATTTTTTTTCTATTTTTGTACTTATGTATAAAACTTATTTTACGAGTTACAACTCAAGAATTACACACACATAAATCGGGTTGATGCTAATTTCTCTCCATACTTAATCCAAGCAGTAAAGTCAAAGGTTAACCCGAACAGGTTCATCCGGCAAGGATGAACCTGTTTTAGGAAAAAGTGCACTTTTTAGGACTTAAGCAAAGATGATGAATAACAGTCCAGCCACTGTCTGGGCTTTTGTTAAAATCTTGAGCAAGTAAAGAACCAATAACAGAAGAGTTGACTTAAAACAAAAGTAAAAATTTGATTCAAAGGAAAACGGATTATCTATACAAACCAACAAGGAGGAGAACGATAACAGAAAGTAGAGACATGCAAACCAGTAAAAAAGATTTCTTGCAGAATAAAAAGTTTCCTTTGGCCGTCTGCAACTCAGACGGGACAGGAAGGGGTTGGTAGTGATCGACGGGTTGGAGGACGTATCAGGAGAGGGTGGAGGCCGTCCTCCTGACGGGACACCTGTGCTAAGAGGCCTGCAGCAGCCGTCTGTAGTGAGGCATGACTTTGTGTTCAGGCAGGTGCAGGTTGAACTCCAGAGACGGAAAACTCGAAGGCTATCAGCTCCTGGCGGTTCACTCGGAACTTCTCCTCCAGTTTCTGAGGGAGGAGGGGAAGAGAAAAGGCAATAAGTCTGTTCGTAGATGAAAATGGTGTTTCAGTGACGATGGAGGAAATCCAGCTTTAAAATGAATTTCTGAGTATTTCTTTATTCATGCCCTTTGAAAAAGATCATATTTAAACTTCCTGCTCTCAATGACGGGGAGGTAAAAAGGGGCGGAGTTGCTCCGGCTGCAGCCCCACCTAAAACTCAGAGGTGATTTTTATGCTGTTCTGCAGAACAATGACGTAGATAAAAAAAAATTGCTTAAAAAAATGCAAAATAATAAATAAAAGATCACTGGGAATGCTTGAAAGATGTTCTGAGTGAGACTTTAAAACATTATTAGATACAGTTTCAAAGGAAATGAAAATCTTTTAAAATTTTTACGAAGAAAAGTAAATTTAGCTTAAAGTTTATTAACTTCCAACAGTAATTTTTAGGTTTTTATGGGGTCAAATAAAGATTATATTTAAGTAAATTAAAACTACATTGTATATTTGAAATAAAGAAAGAAAGAAAGAAAATCTGAAAAGTTTTAAGGGTTAACATTATAAATTTTAAAAAGAAATGCTTTAAATCTAAATAAAAACCAACAGAAAGGAGGTTGCAACCAAGAAACAACTTTGCATAAAATAAATTAATTTCTGTCACCAGATGTCGATCACATAGAATCATGTACTTTATAAGGTATTGCTAATAATTCCAGAATTGATCTAATTCATATTTTTTTCCTGATTCTTTTTATACACTTAATTCAATTTAATTCAATTTAATTTCAAGTTTACACATTTAGTCGCATTTGTTTAGAAATACATTAATAATCTATATTTATGTTTTGAAGATATTCATTTTAATCTGATAACGTTCACATAATGTAAAATATATTCATGAGATTGTTAATATCATCCAGTGTTAATTTCTGAGTATTTGGCAGGGGTCAAATGTTAACAGTAGGAAGGAAAAATTGCAAAAATAACCACTAAAACAAAGAAATTGCAAACACTGTCGCATATCTGGGTAGATGGTTCATTTGATGTAAAGCTTTTAGCTTTAAAGAGACGAGAATGCCTAAAAAGTTCAACAAAGCTTGAGAATTAAAGGATCCAAAGAAAAGAAAAACAAAGCAGAGAAGATCCTTAACTCCATCTGCCCGATTTAAGCGTGTCTGGACTCACCGTGACTCTGAAGAGAAAGATCAGGGGGAGAGCAGGAGAATGATGGTCCAACGCCACCAGGAACCCCTGCTGATTACAACAGATTATAAATGTAAAGACTAAAATAGTAACATAACCTCAGCAAACTGCTCTTTAAATATCAAGCGTCCGGGTGTTACTTTATTGTTTGATGGTAATTTGATTTAAAGGGAAGCTTGGGCTGATTAGAATGACTCACGCATCCAGGACACAAAGAGCCTGTTGTCCTTAAATCTCTCTTTTTTTCCTTTTAAGTGACTTAAAATAGTGGAGCTGCAGCAGAACACTGCTCTCTACTTTCTATCATAAAAACTGTATTCATTATTTATCATTTATCATGCATGAACCAAATAGGCATGAAAAAAACTTTTAAATAAAGATAAACATTTCATGTAGAATTCAAAAAGGTTTAGCAACATTTTGTGAAAAATTTATATAAATTTGTGTAAAATAGATTTAAATTCAACTGAATAGCTAAACTATAAATTCAAATGGATAAAGTTAATTTAGCTTAAATCTAACGGTGCACGTTTGGTTTTAAGTTTAATTTTACTCTCCATCAAACTCAAACAGAAATCATACAAGTCATCATACATTCACTCAAGTTTTGGAAACAGGAAGTGCCTTCATTTATAATAATTGTTCGCCCCCCGTGCATTTTTATGTTTCCAAATTAAGTTTTATTTTCATATTTCAAAAATTGAAATTCTTTTTCAAATATTTCTAATATTTAGTTTTGTTTCAGACTTTTTTTTTATTTTATTTGCAAGACAAAGGTAGAAATTTAGACAGTTTAATTTAGAAAATGTGTTTAATTGTCCTGTGAGAGAACGAAGTCTTATTTAAAGGCAAACTTTTTCCAGTTCCAGAGAGAGTGATGTTGGTTACACTGGTTGTGAGAAACTCTAAATTCCCTCACTACTCACTATAAAGTGAGTTTGTTATTTTGTAGCTGTCCAAATCTACAATTCCAAAATCAAGTCCCCAAGAAATTTCCCAGAAGTCTTTTTGAAAAACCAATGCTCATGAGATTGGTGAACACAGACCACAATGCATTGCTTTTGAACAATTTTTGTGAAAAAAAATTTCAAGTAATTTTTCAATAAACCATCAATGTTTTTATCATCAGAACACAATGGAGTCATAAATAGTTGGCAAAAAATGCTCGTATTGATTACATTTTTACTTTGTAAAATCTGTGACGTCATACTTCCTGTTTAAAAGCATAAAGTAGTGAGCATGGTCAAATTGTTTTTAAAAACCAGGACACTAGAAAGTCATGCACTATATAGTTTTGTAGTAGTTAGGGTGGGAATCTCGGACAAAACCTTGCAGTCTTATTTTTTATTTCTGGCATTGCCTTTTTATTTTTGAGTGTCTTTTGTCCAACACTAAGAACCCAGCTGTCACACTATCATGCATTTTAGTTTGGATTCGTATGATAAAAATAATAAAGAAAATCATGAATAGTTGATAAACTACGAGATAAGACAAATCCATGTTACTTCTGGTCAAAAAAAGTGTCTCCTACCAAAAAGCTGCTGGATCTGACAAAATCCAATAAAAATTTATTTCATCTGATGGAGAACATATTTCATCTTTTTTCATACGCAGGATGGATTTTAAATCTGAATCCTTCATAAAAGGATCAAAAAGAAGCAACATTCGTGACACAGACGGCACTTTTTTGGTTCAAAAGCAGATGGCCGCCATGCTGCGTTCACGGCTGGCGTCCAGAATTTGAACTTTTCAAGGAGACCCGTCCTCCGAGCGATGTGACAGCAGGTCGGTTTCATCCTCACACGTGTGATCTCACCACGTGGCTGCTGCTCCTCAGGAATGAGCGTCCTGCAGCACATGCAGCTCCCCCTAACCCACTTAAACCTTCCTCGCTCATTTACACTGCCCTATTGACTTCCTTTTTCGTGTTGACATCAAAGGACGCCACTGTGCGTGACCTCCGTCAATTATTCCATTTTGTTTTAGAAAGTCAAATCTATTTAAGTTTATTGACAGTAATGCTGCATTTAACGGTGAGAGAATGGAGATTTTCGTTTGCAAACACTGGTCAGTAAATAACAGCAAACTGAGGTGCTGTGAGATCAACTTAAAAATATCCAACTTATCAGCATCTTTTGGTGTTTTTAGGTATTCACTGGTTCTGAGAATCACTTGTGACTGAAACTATTTAAAGGTGGAAGAACTTACCTGCTTTTCTCTGCCTTGTTTGGGATCTGGATTTGGGAGACTTTGGAACAAAACAAAAACAGGAGGAAAGATGGTGAGCAGCTTACTAAGAAAAGACTTTACAGTTTCAGATGCTGCATGTACCTGCTGCTGCTGCAAACTGCTGCACGTCTGTCCGTCACAGATTGATAACACAAGAAGAAGACACATTATGACAAAAGTTCTAAAAGTTTGAGGCAAAAACTAAAGGGGTTCAGTACGAAGTTAGGCTTTTACATCAAATCATCTCCACTCGTTTAGCGTTTTTGAACTTCAAATGGAGACTCGTGTGAAGATGTGCGAGGACAAAGATGTGCCGGCCTGATAATCCTCATCTGATCTGGGTCACTGTGGAGAAAAACAACTCACCAAAACTCACATTTTAAGACACAACTGGTTTCAAAAGAGGAATCGGAGCATGAAATGATTCCAATTTTCACACTGAAATTGGAGCACAACAATCTAGTTGTTTTTTTTTTTTTTTGGGTCATTTATAGAGCAGAATGAACCGTGAAGGTTGGTTAGGACACAACTGTTTAGTTTAGAACTAACATGGTACAAACACTTTTTCTGGTCATGCAGTTTCATAAAAGAATCACAGTGATTTCCTACAGCATGAATAAAAAGGCTCAGACAGATCGAGGTTCAAGTTTCTGTATTTACAGGATCATTCTACTCAAACGTTACATCCACATTCATAAAAACATGCTGCTGCAAGATTGTCCCTGTGCATCATTGAATGAAGCAAACAAAAAGACAAAACAAATCATAAAAAAATAGATACTTGGCAATAGTTTTACTTTTTTTGACATACATATATCAATGGCTATGGAAAGCACCAAGTTTATATGGCACTAATTCCAAATGGAAAGGATAGAGCTGCAAATAAAACGCCTGAAAGTATAATTGATTTATGACCCAAATCAATAAAAATTGGGTTTTTGGGTGTTTCTAACATGATTTTGTGGCATTTTTTTGATGATGGAGAAAATATATATGTAAAGAAAATTAAGCACAAAATTCCATTATTGTGCACTGGAGCAGACGGCGGGGGAAAAAAAAAATTCTATTTGTTACTCTATTCTGATCCATCCACTTGTACAAAATTAAATCCATGTACATCTTAGTTTTCTTCACCTATGGAGCCAAATCACACCCATTAAGATTTGAAACCGAAATAAAAAAAATATTGGTTATCGGCAGAAATATTAACTAAAACAAATGTGGTTTCTGAAACTTTCTGCAATTCCAAAACAAACTTAATTATTTTAAGCTTCAAATGTTCCGTTTTTAGGATTCAGAGCTCAAAAATTTTGAACTAACAAGTCCTGCATGAGAAAAAGATGAACTGCAGTTGTGTCAACGGGTAAACCATAGAAGTCAACTGGGATTAACCGTCGGATATAGCCATTTTATCCAATTATAACATCGTTTTCGATGCCCGAAAAAACAATATAGCGCTTTGAACGGGTGATAAAACTCAACACAAGACTATGATGCACAGACATTTTCTGACCATAATTGTCCAGGTTCTCAGAGTCAGTGAATGCACCAGGACTGAGGTTACCACCCTCATTGATTTTGATTGGTCCTTCATGTTAGCTCCGCCTCCACACACCAGAATGGGGCCAAAAGTTTCAAACCTGAAATTCCAGATTTGAAACTGAAAAAAAAAAAGATTTGAAACTGAAATTTTTTTGTTTTGAAACCAAAAAAAACCTAAAGTTCTTAGCTGAAAATAATCAGGCTCATTTAAGAATTGCAGAAAGTTTCAGACACTTTTTTTTAGCTTAATAGCAATATTTTGTTCAAGTTGCTTTATATGGGTTTAAAATCTTAACATCCTGATTTGCCTTTAGTTCAAAACTATACAGATGGATAGCTCCTATATGCTTACCGTTGTTTTGCTCCGCTAATGTTAGCTTGATGGAGGGAGGGGATGTAAGCTAGCAGGACAATGTGTAAACAGATATCAAAGTTATGGGTGACGGGAATCAGGGGTAGAGCTGCACTGCACCAACAACTTCCAAATGCAATTTCTATATTTATGTAGAAAGTAAGTCAAAAAATTACATTTGTGGCTAAAAATGATCATCATAAACAAAAGATCGGTGGAAATACTTTGAGAATAAATCAAAAGATGACCGGATTGGGTCTTTACATTTTTAGGGGAAAAGAAAAGCCCAAAAGTGTGATATGTGAGGTGAAATGTGATGTAGAATTGGGAACAATTGAGTGTAATAAATATATATTGTTATTAAAATAGAAATTATATTAAATATACATGATAAAAACAAATCTTGCTTGAGGCTTCAAATTATTCATTCAGCTTCCATAGAGACGATTGAGCTCTCCAGATGAAAATAAAAATAAGTTTGTAAAAATGTAAAGTTTAGACTTTTAAGGTTTAACTGAAGCAGGTTTGAAGTCACTGAGAGATGCTGTTGCAGTCGTTTATAAAAGAAAGATGTGCTTTTATACCTGCAGTGGTGACTGTGATCTTAAATGAACCTCAGTCATCGTGACCGTTATAGAAAAAAAAGTAAATGTGTTTAACTAAATATCACTTTAAACCTGCAGATCTGTGGGACAAACATTTACACATTTTAGCCCTCTAACAGTGTGAAGCGACATCATTCATCTGCTGCAGCGCTGCTCCTGAGAGTTCAAACCCATCCAGGTCTTCAGGGACGTTCCCTTACATCTGACCCACTGAAAAACTGCTCAGCTGCTTAAATTCACTTTGTAATACAAAAAACTAAACGTCCTTCTCTTAGGAAAAATCCACGTTTTGAGGAAATACAATCAGATTGTGTTGGGAGTAAAACTAAATAAATTTTATATATTTTGTGTAGTTTCACAGCAACTCTAATGTCCAATTTGAAATAAGTGATGATTTTTAAACATAAATACATTTTTTTCAATTTCTTTCTGGCATTATTTCACAAACTTTTTCTTTTCTTAGAAAAGGAGTTAAACTTCTAGAAGCAATTTTCCCAAAACATGTTAGCGTGAGACTATTTTTATTGATCAAGCTTTAAATTCTGGAGATCCAGTTGTGCTGTAACTGCATGAACCTCCTCCTAAGCTGTTGGGTGTCTAAAGTCCAGCAGATAGTATTGGTTCTTTATATTCCACGTGGCGGATGAGCTGCGTTGTCGGCTGGTCACATGCAGGCGGAGTCAGGTGGTTTAAATTACTGTGGTGTAGCAGTTCAAGATTCAAAATTTGAGAGTTCTTCAAAGAGAACCTGAAGTCACGCTGCAGCTTCATATTCTTGCATAAGTACCTTCCTCAGCGCCGGAGCGGCTCCATCATTGGAGCTGGGAGACTTTGAGAGGGGAAGTGCTGCCAAAGTCCAAGAAGAAAGGGCCTTCCTGTTTGGGCAGGAAGGTGGTGGGCGTGACGTTGTAGATTCCTGCTGGGACGTGCTCCAGCTCCATGTAGCAGAAGCCGCATCTGGAGGAAACCAGAGGGAAAAGGTTCAGACTTTTTGGGCACAAGTGTCACCCCAAAATCCCCAGGGAGCTCGTGGCCCGCCCAGCGTATTTTCTGTGTCACAATTAAGCTCCTTTTCAAACATTTTTTTCCTAATTCACAACGATTTAAAATAAAGAAATAATAAAGAAATAATAATTAGAAATGCAAATTTGAGCTCCATTTTCTTATATGTCCGTTTGGATCTAAATCTGCAGATGATTCATTGTTCAGACCAATAAGAAGCGCTTCAAGAACCCATTCTCAGAATTATTCCTCTTCAATTTTTGCAACAGGTTTTCAGACCAACCTTTCTTAAAAACTTGACAACATTTATTTCCAATAATGAAACAAAAAGTTCTTTATGTTTTAGCTTTCAAGTAGACTCTAAAGTAAAGTAATTTTACAGCCCACGTGGTTTGATACACACATTTGAATCATCTCGTCTATTGAAGAACTGTTCAAGTCAAGCCAAGTGTGCTAAAAAGGACTTTCATGAGGATTTCTGAATCACAACTTTGAACAAAATTTAAACTCCTGAACTTCTAGAATTAAATATAATCTAACAGTGTTTAATTTGGTGCATGTTTTTCTGTCCACCTATCTGAAAAAATAATATATTTCTTATCACTAGCTATCCATTATCCATTTCTTCTTATTTTTATCTACAAATAAACTGTAATTTCCTGGATTTTTGTTCATATTCTGTTTTTTACAGATGAAGTGTATCTAATGACCATTACGGACCTCTCTCATCAAGAGGGAAAACTTGCAGAATCCGTGATTGAAAAAAACTGTCTTTAACGGTGAAATCTTTGGACTTTCTGTACCTGTAATCTCCACTGCTCTTCTTCTGAAAGGCTGCCGCTCCAGGATCGCCCACTGTCGACACCGTCACCATCTCAAAACCAACACTGTACTGCCTGCAGGACATTCACAAATACAACACACAACTGCAATAAATAATCTGTTTAAGTTTTTTAAAGTACCATAATCTGACATTTTTCCCTTGTCTTTCCTTATCTTGTCTTAGCTTCTAGTGATAAATTACTACAGCACTCTGCAGACTGTTGCTACAAGTTTGTATTTTTATTGTTTATTTGGCTAAAAATTTTGCCCAACTGTGGATTTAAATTTTTGCATTAATTTTAAAGCATTAAAGGGTTATGTTCTTGTTTCTCACTGAGGTTCATCTTAAAATGGTTATTTTTTTATTTATTTTTTAAAGAATAAAGTTGAGAAAAAAGACATATATCTGCTTTATTTGTTATATAATAACATTAATGATAAAGTGACTGTCCAAATTAAAATGTTACAATGCTTGAATATGAGTTACATTATAATTTTTTAAACTAATTATAAATTCACCTTTAAATGCAAACTAAACTTTGGTAAATGTTTTACTGTACTTAAATTTCTTTATATAAGAAAATATTGAAAATAAACTGAGACAAAACAGAAAGTTAAACAGTTTATTTTGATTTTCTTTTTTATCAAGATGTTTTTTGTAAATAAAAAAACTTGTGGCTATCACATAAAATTTCAGACCCCTAGATTTTTTTTGTGACTGGAGTTTGTATTTAGTGATAAATGTTAGTTTAGCCTGTAAGACATAAATTTACAAAAAATAAATAAATAATGGAGCGGCTAAGACTGGAGATGAAGCAGAAATGTTAATAAATCAGATGAAAACCGAGTCCTGGTGGTAAAACCTTAGATTAAGTTCCAATTCATCAGATAATCTGAGCCTGACCTGGATCCTCGCAGCTCGACGAGCAGAGGGCCGGGTCGCTCCATATTAATCTGGTAGATGGGGTTGTGTTTGTAGGAGTCCTTATAGTTTCCACATCCTCCAGCGCTGATGCCCTTCCACTGACCGTTGATCTGAGAAAGGAAGAATCGGCAGGTTTGGCCAAGAAAAGTGTCAAATTCAAGGTTTTAGGAGCAACTTTCTTCATGAGTTTCCATAAAAATGACGTACCCTTTTTATGTGAGTGAAGGGATTTGGGATCTTGGAGAAGGAGAATTTACATCCAGAATAGACCTAAGAGGAAGAAAAAGATGATTTCACCGAAAATTACAGGAGTTGCACTCAGTTTGAAACAGGTAATTTATTAATAATGTGCAGTTTCAGCAGAGAGATGAGCATCAGTTTCCTGTTTTTAGCAGCTCCACCCACACATCTCTAGAGGATTCTCTGCTTGAAACTGCAATCTAAACTGATCAGTTTCCTTCTTGGCTTGGCAGTGAAGGAGAGATGCTCACTGCAATCATGTTGCTGTCAAAACACAGACTTGCAACCATTAAACACGGCAAAATGTGTGAAGAAAGCCTGGCGTGCTTTTAATAGCGCTGCAGACCTTTTGCAGTTACCACGGGGAGTCTGCATTATAAATGACTGCAGTAAGTGGGTCACACGTGTTCACTCATAAACTAAAAAACACTTCACATCCTGAAATAGAGCGAAGCTGACATTCTCCACGGAAGATTAAGTGGTTTTAGTGGGAGAGGATTTTTTTTTTGTTTGTTACTCAGATAAAAGACGAGCTACAATTTTCAAACGGAACATAAAACTTCTGACAGCTAACCCAGAAAATCTGGAAATAAAACACCTCTCTGTGCTGTGAAAAAATAAGCATTTTAATTACTAAAAGGCGTAACTTTAAAACCCCAATGAGAATTGCATTTTTTTTTGTTTTTAACATATTCCTGGGTCCTTTTTCTCTTGATGGAGGACATATATTTAAAGAAAATGAATCTCAAAATTGCATTTTTAAGTATTTTTTTATACAAATTGATTTAAATAATTAGCAGGTGAAAAATGCTGTTTAAAAAAGAACATATTTGTGATATAGAAAAGCTCAAATCTCATGCATCACAATGTATGGTCAGATTTTTGAGTGAAAACCTCCTTCCATCAGCACTGAAGATGAAACGTGGCTGGATCTTTCAGCATGACAACGATGATAATGGAGGAGCGGCTTCGTAAGAAGCATTTCAAGATCCTGGAGCGGCCCAGCCAGTCTCCAGATCTTAACCCCGTAGAGAAGATTTGGAGAGAGCAGAAAATGTGTTGCCCAGCAACAGCCCCAAAACATCACTGCTCTAGAGGAGATCTGCATGGAGGAATGGACCAGCAACAGTTGACTCCTATTATCCTACTACCAATAAAAGGTATATAATAAAATAATTAGATTAAGTTTTTTGAATTGACCAAAATCGTATTTTCCCCCATAACTTACAAATAAATTCTTTAAAAATCAGGTAATGTGATTTTTTGTTTCTTTTTTTCCTCATTTTGTCTCTCATAGCTGATTTATACATATAATGAAAATTACAGGCCTCTCTCATTTTTTTAGGTGGACCAACTTGCACAATTGGTGGCTGTCTTTGTATGTCTTTGTTTTCCTCGTCCGAGCTGGTATTTGGCTGAAAACTTGTAGATAGATTGAAAATTGATCGCCGCTTTTGGTGCACCAGTAATTTTAGGTTGGAGGTGTGAGGGGCTGTAAGCTAGCGGGAGAGCTTATAAACAGAGAGCCACTCGGAAGGGAAGGGGGGTAGGGTTGCTCCGTGCCAGAGGTGAATTTCTAATTAACTTCTTAAGCTCAATAGAAACAACTTGTTTTTGGATTTGGGCAAAAAACTGCAAAGTAATAATTTAAAAACCACTGGGAACGATTTTACAACAGATCAAAAGATGATTGGAGTGGCAGATTTTCAAGAATATCTTCTCACAGACCCGTAACGTGTAGTTGATGGTGTTCTGCTTCTCGTACTGGGAAACCACCAGGGTGAAGGTGTGTGTTCCGGCGCTGGTCAGCCTCATCTTGGTCAGATAATGCGGGCTGTTAATGCGGATGCCGTCAATGTAAGGAGGAGGGTCAGCTGTTTGAGAGCAAAGAAGCTTAAAAACTCTCACACCTGAGTGATAAAGAACGAAAAAAAACTTTAAAAAAAACCACAAACCCTCACCTGGATAGTACACCTTCTTGCCATCTGTTTTGTAAACAACCAGGGTGATAAACTCCCTGTTTTGTGCAAAATCATCCTGGAGAAACAAGCAGACAAACATCAATAATCAGATAAAACGAAGGCCTCCCATTACAAGGTCAACACATTAATAAAAGTTAGGCTGTAATTAAATTCAGATGCATCACGCAGCTGCTGCTGCATTTGGGGAATTCTCCAGACCTTATCAGTGATGTGTCTGGTGAGGAGCACCCACACTGCAGCGCCCCCTGCAGGACAAGTGACTTCCAGTCTGTACTGCGGGTTGTTTGCGAGGCTGTAGACGTCCTTCACTGGTCCCTGTTTTCCATCCCAGCTGCTGCAGCGCGCACACAAGCAGAGACATTCACTCTTCAAAAAGATTCAGTAAAGAAAACATGTTTTAAAATGTGTAATATTTAGAGTCGGATCATAGCCAACCTGTGAATGCAAGAGGACTCCCTGAACAAAGCAGGACTCCAGCTCAGGTAAATGACATCATAGTACTGACAAAGGTCCTCCCATGCGATCCAGAAGACACCTGCAGAAGAACAAGGTCATTAAAAAACCCGTTTCCTCTGATTCAGCAAAACATACTGGAAAAAAACAACCTGAATACCATTATCAAACTTCTTTGCTGTCTTTGGGTCAAAGTTGAGGTACTTGAGGAGCTCGGGGGTCCAGTTTTTCTCATCACGCTCGCTGTAACGCCCCTTCCACCGGAGATGACTCCATGGGTTCTTTAGCTGCAGAAAACGCATTCCCTAAAGGATAACAATACAAAGAACATGATGTTACAGCAGATAAAAGGGCAGAATGTTCCCAGAATTCAATGACAAAAGCTCAAACAGATAAAAGTCTTTAAAATCAGCAAAATCTTAAGATTGTTGCAGCCGGTTTGAGGGGATAGATACTGAAAAATGAAAAGAATCTGTGTAAAGTCCAACTCTAATCTTATTTTGGTGTATTTTAAAGGCATCAAGAGTGTTTTTTTCTTTGATAATATAATGATATATTATAACATAATATAAAACGGATTAAATTCTGTCAAAAAATGCTCAATCAAAGAGGAAGAGTTTGTTCTGTGCAGTTATTGTTGATAAAATGTGTTTAGTTTAGATATTTTTATTTACAACCTTAAAACTAAAACAGAAAACAATAAAAACAAACTAAATATCTTCTTTGTCTGCATGAAAGAAATTTAGATAAACAAAGCAGCTTATCATTAAAAGTATTAGCTTTCTGTTTATTTTAAATGAGTACATAAATGATGTGAAGCCATTGCAGCACACTAACCTTATATTCCCTAATGTCAAGAACAGCATAGGCATGAGTTGGCACTAAACACCATCTCTCCCCTTCTTCCTCTGTCATCACGCCCGTTGCCGTGGTGATAAGAACGTCCCCCCTGTGAAATCTGAAAATGGAGAGAGTGAGTGGAAGGACGAGCAGAAATCCCTCACAAGGAGAGGTTTGTGCAGCAGTCACCTCTGGAAGAGCATCCGGAAGGTGTCGTCCTTGCTGAATGACTGATTGTCAGAGTGCATGGCGATGCGTTCAGGGATCCAACCAGTGAGCGCGTGAAGATCAATATTCTGTACAAAAAAAGAAAAACACATTTTTTCACTATATAATGTCTGGAAAACTTTCAATTTTTTATTGAATCTGGATGCTGAAAAAGCTGTCGTGTTTAGCTTTTCCACACAGTCGTGTAAAAACTGACCGAGTTGGAGCCGGGGAAGTCGTAGCCGCCCATCACCTTCATGTAGGCCTTTTCAATCAGAGACACCCACAGTTCATTCCTGTTGCTGGAGTAGGAGCACAGCAACTCCCCATTACAATCCACTGGCAGGAAGTCGTCTATAATCACCTAGAAGACAAGCACAACTGATATGAACAGTTTTAAGCATCAAAATTTGACAGGTTTTTTGTTCCATTGTCCAAAGACATGCTTCATAGACACGCTTCACGAAATTGTCCCTAGGTGTGACTGTGAGTGTGTATGGGTGTGTGATTGTGCGGCCCTGCGACAGACAGACGACCTGTCCTGGATTAACCCCACTTTCGTCCTACAGTAACCGGGTTAGGTTCTGGCAACCCAAAAAGGATAAATTGGGTAAAGAAAATAGATGAATGGGATGTAAGGGTGGTGAGACCCAAGTGTGTTGTAGTAATTTTTCTTCTTTACCCCTCCAAATCTTACACAATGTGCTCTTGAGCTCTGTTCTGGTGATGCGTTCTATTCGTTTTAGTAATTAGATAGTGTAGTTTGTGTGGGCATTATACAGGCGTCCTACGGATACTTTGGTATCATGTGGGCATCCTGTGCATGCAGCATGTACTTTGTGGTAAGTGAGGGGCCAATGTGCGCTCCTCACTAAAGACTAGAGTGTGGTGTAAGGGCACCATACGACAGCATCACTTGTATGTCTAAGTGTGTCCAACTTACATTTTCCTCACAAATACTTCACAAAGCATTTTTTTAATCACACACAACAATGGTACATTCCATTTTCATGAAGTCCCATATCATACAAGCATAAAGGAAACTGCAAAACACATCTGCTGTCCCCATAGTTGTTGATGTTAGTATTTAATCCGTGCAGGTGCAGTCTCACCTTTCTGGGAACGCCATTGATGTGAAGCTTGACCATGTACTTCCCACAAGGGTTATACTCTGGCTCTCCTCGTCTGTTCTGGGGGTAGATTATGCTGCAACACAAAAAAAATAAAGTTTGATTCCAGCCAATCGGGAGCCGTGAGGGCAGACTGATCCTAAAAGAATCAGGACAGGGGTCCTTTCTGCCCACCCCTGAATTAAACCAGGAGCAACCATTTGAATTTTGAATTTGAGCTGATCTAAAAACAGAACTACTGCTGTGCACATTTTGATTAGTTCACACGAAAAGTAAAATTTAGATTACTTTAAAACTATGATTTGATTTTTATTTATTATTACTATTACTATTAATATTATTTCTCTATTTTTATTCTTTTGGGAAGTTGTGTTATATTTTCATTTGTGAAAACTGCAAAACAATTTTGAAATAAAAAGTAAATTACAAAAAAAGGAAAGTAAAATTGCAACTTAGACATGCAAAGCAGTCCCTATTCACTCCAATTATTAATGGTTGACCTCTACGACAGGAAAAAAACTTTCTTCCATTTTTTTTTTCCCTCAGCAAATCCACTTTATTTTACGGATTCATTTAAAGAGCTTCATCATTCAAGCAAATGTTTGTGTTTGAAATTGATCACAAATTGAGGCAGAATATTTTGATTGACAGGTGACCATCATACCCTCAGCTTTTAACAGCTCTACCATTAACAACTGTCAGGCTTTTGTGATTCGTCTTTTATTTGCATTTATCAAAAAAGTCTGAATTTAGGGACGTCAAATCCTGCAATGGAAACTTATCTGAACCTCAATCAACTGTTTAATATCGTTTATAGATTTAGAGATTACATCAAAGCAGAATATAGAATAAAGCAGCAAGTAAATATGAGGATCACCTGAAAACATTAAAAAAAACTTACCTAGTGATGAGTTTTTTGTTGTAGCGCCTCTCATACGCCGCACTGATGGCGAGTGATGCCACAAAGGAACAGTCAGACACCACAGTCTAAAAGACCGAACAAGCAACTGTTAGAGGTTTCTGTCTAAATCCAAACTGTTTTAGTCTAACTGTCTATAAAAATGCAAAATATGAAAAACTAAAATCCAGATTTGTTTCAGTTTTTTGCTTATTATAACAAAAAAATTATTTTTTTATGGTATTACTCCATCTGCTGGAGGAATAAGGGCAGTGCATGAAATGTCAGTTACTTGATGGAAGTATAAAACAGAGAATGTTGGGATAACAACTTTAGGATAAATAAACAAGTAAAATAGAGACAAGATTTGATAGTTCAAGGCATCAAATAATCTGACCTGCTTGATGCTGAAGCTGGACACAGACATAATCATGGTGGGATTATTGCTGATCTCATCTGGACGAACCCAGCGTGAGAAGATGGCTTTCTGTTTGGGAGACAGCGCTAGTTTCCCTGTTTTATCCCTAGAAGAAATAAAAAGGTTTTATGGAGGATGTAAAGTCAACAATAGTTTTTACTTCTCACATCAGCCCACATGCAAATCATTATCACAGTACCGCCACATCGCTTTCATTTTTACAGATGCATCGTTTTTGTTTGTCTGTTGCAGTTCAGGCAAAAAAGGAATGTGGGTCATGCTGCAAAACTAGTTCTAGTGGTCAGCTAAACAGGGTCAAATAGGGGTGTTTACTGGATTTGTTCTCTCCTTATCCAAGAATCCTGTCAGTAATTTTGTTGCCACGCCTTGAAAATATAACAATTTAGAAAGAACACAGAACACTTTAGTTTTAAACAAAAAAATAAAACTTACGAAAAAGGAACCGGGAAGGCAAATCGCTCCTTTAAATCCACACTCATGAAGGGCACATAGGCGATGTTGTTGATTGTAGATGTACTCCTAAAAATAATAAATAGTAAGTAATAATTTTAACTGCAAAACCAACAAAAAAAAAATCACTGGTATTATTAGCATATACACTTTATATTAAATAAATATAAATGTAATAGTATAAATAAACTTCATAGTAAAAAATCTTATTAAACAGTTACATTAAATAAGTAAAAAATGTTTCAAACTTTCCAACGGTGAGCGGGAGTCTCACCTGAGAACCTCGATCTCCTCTGATGTGTAGCGCTGGCCCTGGGGCTCGCTGGACTGGACCGGCCGGACAGGCTGGGGCTGTGCTCGGTCGTGGAGGGAGAAGTCTGGCCCAAGAGGGAAAAACTGACGTGAGGGTCCCCCAGAACTTGAACTACTACCGGGCTTGGTACCAGGAGTCCCGGCTCTGTCCTGAGTCTGGGATGAGGAGGATTTCGATTGAGACTCTTTGAGACCTTCAGCTCTGAAGAGGGAAAAAATAATAACATACTTTTAAAGTCACCAAAGGGAAAAATAAATTGTTTTTCTTTTTTATTTGGAGAAAATTTCTCCTTGGAATAGGACAGAGAACAAGCTCTCTCAGTGAACAACACTTTTAAAGTTCATACGACCAAGCTGACAATCAGGAAGTAAGGATCATCCAAGACCACAGAGAAAAGTCTAAGATGCTGTTTGTATTCACCTGTCCAAAGCTTGGCGTGCGAGCTGCTTCAGTTTGTTCTGGAGAGCTGGATCTGAAGTCTCATTTGACTGTTGAGAAAGCAGAGGAAATAAATGCGACGGAAGCCGGAAAGTTAATCATTCGACAACCAAATGTGGGACACCGACCGTCTGAATGCACAACTCCACCGCCTGAGTGTACAGCTCAATCGCCTCATCGTCGTTTCCTTTCTCGTCTTCCTCAAAAGCCTGAGTAACCAGGAAGTGGGCTCGCTCCAGATCCACCTGCTGCCGGGACTTCAGGGGGTCCATTTTCTGAACTGAGGTTGTAAATCAGAAAGAGTTCAAATTAGGATGAACAAAAAAAGGTTTTATAAGAAGGACAAATTCCCAAACTAGCCTGGTTTCTTATAAACAGAGAGAGGGATCTTTGTAGTACTCTTTTTCAGAATGGACAAGAACTTAACTGAAGAATTATTATAGTACTGTTATTACTTGTTAACTGACACATTTAAAAAAAATATTTAAGCTTTAATTTTACCCAAATTTTACTCTTTGGGTAGAACTCATAAAGACCCACTCAGATTAAAATCATGTTTTTGGTGTTTTTAACATGTTCTTGTGGCCTTCTCCTTTTCCTGCACTAACTACATTCTAAAAAACGACACAGATTTTTACATTTTGCCCAAATACAGCATAATTATAATTAAAACACCACTGGGAAGACTTTTACGATGAATCAAAAAATGATCAGAGTTGGTCTTTAAAGAATTTTTTTTGAAAAGTGCAAAGTTTTCCATGTCTATACTACTATACACTAAACAAAAAAAGACATGTAGATATACTTTAATTAAAAGTAATTAAAGTATTATTATTAGTCAGTAGCTCTGACTAATCACTACCCATTGTTGTTGACAAACCAGGATACTTCAGAGGAGTGTGGTCCAACCACAACAAACAAACACACAGTTGGACTGAAAGTAAATGATTTATTTACTTCTAAAAAGCAATACTAAAAAGCTGTATTTGAACATTTAAGCAAAATAAAGTATAACCGAAAGATTCAAAGAAATGAAGCTGTTACACTTATTAAAAGGTATAAAAACAGCAATGTCAGGGTAGGAACTCCCAACATCTTTATAAGAGGAATTTGACTCTGTTCACACCCGGCTGAATCAGTATACATCGGCCCATCAATTATTAAACTCATTGATGACGTGACAATTACAGAGCTGATGACAACAATGAGGCGCCGGATCACCACCAGCACCCTCGCTTTTCGTGTTACATTCAATCACTCATCGTATATTAATTCTTATTTTGGAAAAAATCTTCCTATTATTTTAGTACTTAGTTTGTTGTAGCAGATTCCCATATGAGTCTTGTCAAATGAGCATACCTGCATTATGGAGGGCCTGAACTCGATCCAGGTATTCATTCACTTTATCCTGGATTCCCTCTAGTTTGGATCCTGCCATCCCAGCATATATGAGAGCCTGAGCTGCTTCCTGTAGCACACACATGATACAAAAAAATAAAATAAAAATAACAAATCAAAACTGATCACTACAATAAATACTTGTAATGTCATTTAAGTCACATTAGAGACATAAAACTTTGGCTTAAAGTTAGCTAAATGCTAACTTCTATTTAAAAAAGTAATACTTTAATTAAAAACTCAAACGAGTTTCTACTTACTTTATAATAGAACACAGCATCGTTGTATTTGGCATGTTGGTCATACGTAACAGCTGCTTTGGCGAATTTTACAGCATCCTGCTCCAACTGAGTGCAGTCCATGATGACCGAAACTTGTTGACAGAAAGACCAGCCTAATAACAACCAAGCTAACAGCTAGCTTTCATAAATAATCAAAACAACACAATGTCTGTTTTTTACGAGCTAAACAACTCATGCCCTCCACCCGGACAGGGCATAATAAAGGCAATTTGAAGAACGTCCTCAATCCAGAAGCCCAAAATGTTTGATTAAAAGTTCTGTTTTTCCTTTTTAGAAAAGAGCACTGATCGACAACACAACCATGTTCCGGGAAACTCGCGCAAGCGCAGAAGAGCACAATTTACAGTTGCGTTCAGGCACAATCGGAACAATATTTTTGTTTTAAAGAAGTTTCGCTTTTAAATACTTCAAAATACTACCAAGCAACACACTGTTTCTATGGCAAGAAAGAAAAGCATGATTTAGGTCAAGTTCTCTCGTGCTTTGAGTTTTGTTTAGTTTAAATCTAGGTTTTGCTTCGGGTTAAGATAAAAGTGGAAAGTCTGTTCATCAAAGCTCAGTAAAAAATAAAACTAATAATAACTATAAAAAGAAAAGAAAAAGTGCAAAAAAATAAAAAGGTATATATATATATATTTTTTTTAAATGAAGATTATATTGTAAGAACGTCATATTATAATGTACAAACAAGAAAATTATATCGTTAGAATAATAAACTTTTCAGTTATAACGCCATTTCCAGAAAAAATAAAATAATCAGAGTAAAAACTTAAATTTGACTTGCAACCGTTCTCTTTTACATGAATACACGTGGTCTACATAAATAAATACAATTAAACTAAATACCACACCTCTTACTAAAGCTGAAAAAATACTGCAACAGAGCCCTCTTTTGGTCATGAAAGAGAAACAAACTTCAAAAGATCAAAATGTTACACATTTTAATCACATTTTTGTATAGTGAGATAGTACCCACTGGTCTGTCTTATAGAAACAGGGAGAATTTTCATTTTTCCGAATATAGATTTTTCTGAGAACATGACTCCCACAGTAAAAACAAAAAAGACAGAAAGAAAGAAAGAAAGAAAGAAAGAAAGAAAGAAAGAAGAAAGAGAGAAGAGAGAAAGAAAGAAAGAAAGAAAGAAAGAAAGAAAGAAAGAAAGAAAGAAAGAAAGAAAGAAAGAAAGAAAGAAAGACGATTTATAGGGTAATTGCTGAGTTCAAATTATGTGTAAACACAAGTTGTTATCTCTGTGATGCACAGGCAAAATGTCCTGATTAAGTGCACCTTGCACCTTGCTCTTCAGTTGCTGGTTAGGCTTTCATAACAACAAACATAAAATTAAAGAAGTTTAGAAAATGAATTAATATCAAGATTACTAAATACAAAAACACATTTTTATTGTAATCATAAAATTTTCCAATGGGCTTCAGCACTTAAAGAGATATAGCCTCCTTTTCACAGATCCAGTAGTTTTTGTTATTGCAATGTACTGATTCCCAGTCTTTGTCTTTGGCAGAAACTGCACAGTGACCAGGAGAAGGAGTTTTACTCGAGGACCTAAAGAAAAATAAAACAAGATTTCAGTCCCAGCAACAGAGCTGCTAATTTAAATGTAGCAAGGGGAATTTCTTACGTCTGCGACAGATTACTCCCATTGATCCACTTCCATTCTCTGTTCTGAACTCTGAGGCCAATCCAGAACCGATGAACAGAGGAGAGGTTCTATACAAAGTAAGATACATTTTAGAAAAGGATGGTAAACAAAAAAAATACGATGCTAAATAAACTCACAGATGAATATACTGTTATTTTGTCAAAATCTACAGAAAATAAATGAATAAAGTACTTTTGGGGGTTCATCAAGCAGAAACAGATTAGAATTCGTCCCTTTACAGTTCTTTTGAGCTTCTTGCCATGTAGTCTTCTTCTTTTCATTAACTTCGTAACACTTGGTTTCTAAGAGTTTCCAGTTCTTTGGACAAGCCTGACATTCTCTGTCTGAAAAGCAAATAGCACATATTAAACATCACCCAGTCATAAATATTAATGGCAATTTTACAACATAATTAACGCAGTTTTTTTTATGTATTTATTCTATGTATTCACTTAAATTAGTATAGTGAAAATGTATCAATGTTTTTCCATGTTTTATAGCAAAAATATAAATATGCCAGAATTAGCACAAGTGCTAAAATTAAGTCTGTTGTCCTAAGGCAGGTAAAAGAAAAAAAAAAAGTAAAGATCGAACAGATTAAGATTTGAAAATAACAGAGAAACGTGAAAACATACAGCTACATACAATTGCACAAAGTAAACCCAGAGAGAGAAAAAAAGTTCCACAGTTTAATGAACCTGAGGGATTGTTTTAAGTGTGAGTACAAGTCAGGTTTGTTTTTAACCCCTGTTTCCGAACTGTTGCATAGTTTTCAGTTTCTTTCAATGTGTTTCAAGATGTTGTGCCTCTGCCGGACATCACCATTTCACAGACTGTGATCCTGCGTCTTTGTATTTCATAGTCTTAATGCTCTGGTGTGAATTCCTACAGTATTTTTCTTATGAATAAAAGTCACTAAAGGTGGTGGAGAAAGCCCGTTTAAAACATTAAAAATGAGATAGGTTGTAGAAAACAACTGATAGTTTTAAAATCTAACATATATTTATTAAGAATGAAGCATGAGTGATTCTGCAAAGGCTTTTAATTAAGTGTTTTCAGTACTTTTTAAAAGAGGAATTAAAGTTGCTTTAAAATGGTTGCCTTAATGTGGGACCAAGTAGAGAGACAATAGGTTAAATGACTAAAACTCATTGAGAGCACATAAACTTTTGCTGCTTTAGTAGTTAGATAGGATCGTATGTATTTAAAATTGGATAAATTAAACATAACAATTCCAGAATTGTTTTTCACGTGATCTTCAAAAGTCAGATTAGAATCAAAAAGAACACCAAGATATTTGAACTGTTCAACCACCTGTATTTGTTCTCCATTGATCAATACAGTTGGCTGATCACTGCTTAAAGGCTGGCGAGAGAAAAACATGCACTGTCTTTTTTTTTGGTATTGAGAGGAAGTTGGAGACAGAACTGCAGCAGCTTTACCTTTTGTTTTTGCATGAACATAAATAACTGTATCATCTGCATATAACTGCATTTTTCCAGTTGTACAGCTGACATACATGCTAAAAAGGAGAGGTCTCAAAACTGAACCTTGAAGAACTCCCGCTATACAAGGTAAAACAAAAAGATGACCAAGATCTGCCTATTTGCACTGCCTGTGTTTCTATCCATGAGATAGGATCTAAACCGAGAGAGCACTTTCTGAAAAAATAAAGTGAGTAAGTCTGGCAAGAAGGACATTGTGGTTATTTGTGTCAAAGGTACGTTTTAAGTAAAAAAAAAAACAAAAAACAAAAAAACAGCACCCACACAGCCACCTTTGTCAAGTAGATATTTTACATTTTAAAGAAAGTAAAATGCGGCAGTATCAGTTAAGTGATACTGCCGCAGTTTTAGTGATACCAAAACCAAACTGCATTGGGTGGAGAGGGGTTGAGCCGATGCTTGGAAGAGATATAAGACTTGTTGCCATTCGTTTTCCAATTACTTGGCAAGATGCTTATTGGTCTGTAATTATCTGGTTTTGTTCTGTCTCCTGCTATATGTTTTGGTGTAACAGTTTTCCATGTTTTTGGAATGATATTGTGTTTGAAGGATAAATTAATTAAGTCTAAAATTGGGCTTGCAAGGACGTCTTTATGGGTTTTAAGAAAATGTGCAGAGAAACCAAATGTATCCATGGCTTTTGAACTTTTAAAGGAAGCCACTATTTTTAACAGATTAAATACTGATTTCTGGTATAGAAAATGTTGGCTTTGTGACATCTATAGGGGAGTTTGAGATTTAGGGGCATTGCATTGTTAATTATATTATTGAGTGAATTAAAAAAAAAGTATTAAAACAATTTACAATTGTCTCTATCTTTTCTGTTACGTTCCTTTTTATGTCCTAAAAGACGATCTAGTTGTTTTCATACAAGTTTACCAACACGATTTGCCCTATTAATTAAATCCATGAAAAATTGTACCTTGGCTCTGCAAATTTGTCACACAACTTTATTTCTAAGTGTTGTAAATATTTGACGTTGATTAGGAATTTTTGATTGAAGGGACTTTTTTTATGCAGTCTCTTTCTTTCCTCAGTTTTAAGATGTCATTGTTGATGATGTATCAGTATAAATGGCATTTTTTAATAGAATAACATGATATTTGTTTATACTTCTTTTTTCTCAACTGTCATTGAGTTTCTTACACTCTGCCTCCACGTTGGCTTTTTCCAGCTTCAAATGTTCATTCTTCTCTTTCAGTTCCTTGTTTTGTAACTCCAGCTGTTGATTTTGAGCAGAAATGTTTTGTATTTTCATTTGTAGGTGCATCGCCATATCCTTCAGGTTGCTCCAAAGTTTGGTCAGATTTGTGTGATCTTTCCTCAGGTTTTCATAGTCAAAGAGGAGAGTGTTGTGGAGGTGGGTCTGGTTCTGAGAGTTCTCCAGTAGTTTGGTTTGGTTGGTTCTCAACTGGCTCAGATCATCTTTGTATCTTGTAGAACTCGATGAAACTGCAAAATATGTAACAAATGTCATTTTATGCAAATCAGTAGAAACACTTGGACTTAAAATATATTTAGATTTGTATAGCGTATAAAATTCGAAACTTTTTAACAAACTAAATGAAAAATATTTAAAGAGAGTGAATATGACAAGCCCAACAAATAATTTTATGAAGATCTCGGTTGCAATTCTTTAGTTCCTACACAATATGATCACACTTTTAAAGATCCATAAAACTTTGATGTTTGGTAAACAAATAGGAGAGCTAACTTTTAACTAATCATATTTGATTTGTCATCTCATAAATTCATTTTTTTTAAGAAAATACTGATCATGTAAAATGTTAAGTGTACAAAAAGTCACTAATAGACACTTTTAAGGTGTGAGGAAACAAATACACAAGGTAAAACATAAACAAAATAAGTTTTAGTGAAAAATAGAGAATGGTATGGCAATGATCTGATTTTCAGAAGAGAATACAGAGCAATCTAATGAAGGAAACCATAATACTTCCTTGGTAAGAAGAACATAAAACATTATGATTACACTTACACCAAGTAGTAGAGGTGAACCAAATTATTTATCTCAAACTGGTAGCCCTAATATGACTCAGTATCCATGAAGCTCTCAGTTTCAAAAAGGTTTGGTGACCCCTGCATTTTATTATATTATATTTTATTTTAATATAATAATATTGAGGGGTTTGAAAATTAATCGTTGCACCCCAAAAATGGAGCATCTTTTTTTTTTTTTTAATAATCTGTTTTTTCTAAAATAAAATGGACCATATGCTTCCTAACAATTAGGAAGTATTTCTGTTGCCCAATAAGTAAACCCAAAATTAACAACAGAAGTTAAACTAGTACATCAATGAGTAATCGTCATTTGGGAGGGAGAAACTAATTTGTTCCTGAGTAACTTGTGTACTTCTTGTCGTCAATATCTGTTATGTAGGGATTTGACATTAAAGAAAAGCAAGTGTTCAGAAAAATAAGTTCTCCATCTAATACTTTGATTTGACTTTTTACTCATACTTACTGTAGGCAGAGAGTCCAATGATGAAAGCCAAAAGCAAGAACCAACAGAGAATCCCACAGCCACGAGGAAACAGCTGACTCAGCCTAGATTTGATTCCCACAGCTTCGTCTTGCAGGAGTCCTTCTAAGTATGCAATACGCATCATTTACTAAATGCATTTATTTAAATATTTTCTTGTACCTGTTGAAATTCAACCAATAGAATTACTCCACTACACTTTTGACGTACACTGGGATAGACTTGTGAAGGAAAACTAGAGCTATTACTGCGCTATATTTGGCCGTTTCTTTTACAGTAATACTGTAGATTCCTTTTATTAGGCTTGAAATGTTTAAACATATTTATACATACTGGACTTTTTTTTTCCTGTAAGAGTTGGACTTTTGTAATTTCAATGTATTAGAATGCATTTTTTTTTTAAAATATGACTGTTTTCATTTTTTCTTTTTAATGGAAAAGATTTGATTGATTCTTCTTTTTAGCCTTATTTACGGTAATTAAGTAAGACTTTGCTAGCGGTTACATTTGTGAACCTTCCCATCCACATAGTTCCTGCTTTTGATACTTCACTGAGTTTGAAACGTGTTAAGAGTTCAAATAAGTTAAGAATGCAAAACTGAAAACTTTACTCATAGACTTTCTACTACATCGAAAACTACTTTTATTTTTTCTTTAAAACACACCCTCAAAACTAAGTTGAAATTTCTGTTTTCAGATCATTTCAACAAACATCTGAAAGTTTATATTTGAAATAAAACATCTAATAGGCATGAGGTAAAAAGTCTACAGGCATGTCAAAGTAACCGCCTTTCCTCTGTGGTAAAAATAGCGGCTATAGTTTCTATTCCTCATTTTCTGTTTTTGAACTTACCATTGGGTCCAGGAGAGTTTTGATGACTCACTTTTACTTCAGCGTACACAGTCTCCTCATTTTCAGCTGAAACATTTAGAGAAATTCATTAAAATTGATTGAAACTAGAAATCAACTGTCAAATTTGGCTAAAAATGGGAAAAAAGACAATTTTATGGATCGTGTTGCTTTCAGGGAAATTAAATTACAGTTATTTTTCTTTATCAAAAGTTAATAAAAATATTTGGAACACAGAAGAAAAGCAAAATTTTACATTTCTGAGAGAAAAAAAATTGTAAGTTAAAGACTTAAAATATTTAGTAAGTCCTGGTCTTTTCAGATGTCTTAGAAAATATTTAGAAGTATTGATTTGAACCAAATTCCACAGATGTTCTCTGACAAATGCACAAAAATCAACTATTTTAACTCTAAATTTAATGTTTGCAGGACCAAAACATTCAAAGAATGAAAAATTACAGAAACCCCAACATTTGACCCCATCTTTCTCTTTCTCTAGTTTTAATGTTGACTTAAAAATGTTGGCAAAATAACTTTGAGAAAATGTGTATTTTTGGATCAATAAACTGTTGGAAACCTACCTTTAAATCTTAATTGAGTGGTGGGTCTGAATGTGACTGTAGCGTAGGTAATATTTTCATCTGCCATCGCTGCAACGATGAGTTTCAGTTCACTTGCTGGCTGTGAGAAACAGCTTTATAGTGGAGAGGCAGAGCGTGGAGGGAGAGGAAGTCAAGCTGACTCTGTTTTTAGACAGTGCTTGACGTGTTTTGCTTTGCAAGATAAAATAAAAAAAAAAAATGCAAGTTTTTATTTACCTTTTTGCTTACATATTCATTTCTGTGGAATGGTATATTTCCAAATTTTGATGCTAAATTATTTAATCTTTCCCAATCGGCAAGTGAAGGTTTGTTTTCCATGAGACTGGATTGTATATCAATGTTTCCAAATCTGACCAATGTGATGTAAACTGAAAAGTGGGTTTTGTAATCAAAGAGAAAGAAGGAAAGGTGGAGTAAAAGATGAATAACAAAGTAACTGTGGAGCAGATTACCGAATGGAGACTTAAGTTCATTAAAAAGGATGTAAAAATTGCAGTATTTATTTAAATCTCAAGATTAGATGTGTAGGAAAACTGTATCCAGAAAACTATCTAATAGAGTGACAAAGGGTTGTTAGATATGTTCTGTAGATTTCAGGATTCTCTGCTTGGGTTGTTGTCATGTTTTCTATGTCAGTCTCTCTATGTTGGTTAATCATTTGCAGCCGTCTTCATTTAATTAACCAATCTCAGTGTATTTAAGTGTCTGGTTTTCGGTCCATCTGCTCTTTCTTGCCACACATTTTTTTTTGTTTTCTGTGGTTTTTTTTTTTTTTTTTTGGTTACTATATTAAACGTTCAGTTTCTGTCACCAAAGCCTGGTCTCCTGCGTTTGGGTCCTCCACCACCACTTCCTGACATCTATGTTAGCTGCAGACATCCTTGTTAAGAAAAACCCCAGTACAAGTCTACTAGTCTAACAGGAGAGCTGAGAGGAAGTGGTCGTCATGAAGAACAAAATTAGACTTTTAAAAGTTTTCTGTGCCAACGGGAAGCAACATGTAAATGACTGTTTCTCAAAACAAGACTTATCCAGTGGGTGAAGTCATGAACCTTCACAACCGCATAGTTTCTGTGTTTGACACTTCACTGATTTTGAATTGTGTGAAGACTTCAAATGTGTTATGAACATTAAATGTAAAACTTTACTCACATAGACTTTCTATAATATCTAAAAATAAATTGAATGGGTTGCTACTTCTGTTTTTAGATAAATTTAACAAATTTCTCTAATTTTACTTTGATTTTAAAAGTCCAAAGGGTATGAGGTGATCTTTTAAAAATCCTGCGGGCGTGTCAAAGTAACCACTTTTCCTCTGTGATAATAAAAGCAAGTACAGTTTCTTTTCCTCATTTTCTTTTTGAACTTACCGTTGGGTCCAGGAGGGTTTTCACGGCTGAATTTCACTTCATCATACACAACCTCCTCTGTTTCAGCTGAAACTTTAGAACAAATTCATTACAATCCAGTCAAACTAGAAATCAAATTTGGCCAAAAATTGAGAAAATAATAATATTTCAGGATGTGTGATGGAAATTAAGACTGTTGTGGTTTTCAGTTTGTTATATGGCACAGGCCATGAAGTGTATATGACATTTAAAATTGCTGAGAAAAACAAAGAGCTTTGATTAACAGTTTTTTTCTAAGCAGCAACTTAGAGACAGAATAGAAAATATGACTAAAATGTGAAATTACCTTGAGTTTAAAGAACTGATAAATTGTTAGAAGAAACTTACCTTTGAATTTAGATTGTTTTTTGTCTTTAAATTTGACTGTAGAGTAGGTAATCTCTTGATCTGCCATTGCTGCAACCACAACGATGACTTAACCTTCACATGCAGACTGTGAGAAACAGCATTATCACCGAGAGGCTAAATGTTGAGTGCCAGGAAGTCAAGCTGACTCTGTTTTTCTGTGGGAGGTTTCTGTGTTTCTGAAATTTTCTGTTTAGTAAAGTTAAATTAAATTAAAATTTAAATTAAGTTAAAATTTTACTTTTTTTTTTTTTTTTAAATGAATCAAGATTTTGATTTGCACCTACGTAGACAGATATATATAAAATTTAGAAATTAAAATGTGAATGAAAGCAGACATATTGTAATTCAAATGGGAAAAACTTCAGCTGTGAAAGAGTTAATCTTGTAAATTACATCATTGCTTCTGCTTGCCCTTTACCATCTACCCCACCCCTCCCATTACAGCCCTCCATCTCATCTTCAATACTCCCTCCACATGCTTCTTCAGCCTCCTCCCTCTGTGTCTCTCCTCCCCTCTGGTCCCAGCCCCTTCATTAATCCCAGTATGAAAGGGAAGCCTCTTGCTGGCAGCCACATAACCAGAGCTTCTCTCACACAGCAGGAAAAGCCACCAACTCACTCAGCCTCAACCTGGGAACCTCTGACTCAAGCCGCCGCTTTATCATTTTCTAATTTGACATGGAGCTCCACAGTATGAACAAAATCTTCCATCCTCACCACCTCGGTGAGGAGAAGCAACAGATGCTGAACCTGAACCGTCGGCTGGAGACCTACCTGAACCGGGTCAAGGTGCTGGAGGAGGAGAACATGATGCTTGCAAAAGAGATCCAAGCTATGAGGCACAACGATCAGGGACGCTCCATGCTGAGGAAGGGTTTGGAAAAACAGCTGCACCAGGCGAGGCTGGAAGTGGATGCAGCCTGGAGGGACAGGGTCCTCACAGAGCTGGAAGTTGGTAAGCTGACGGAGGAGCTCGAAGCCCTGAACCTACAGAGACACAGGGAGGCCGAGGCTAAACAAATGGCCACGAAAAACCTGGAGCTTAGCAGAAAAGAGTTTGAGGAAGAAAAGAGAGCACAGCTCTGGCTGAGGGAGAAGGTTAACCAGCTAGAACACGAGATGACGTTCCTAATTCAAACCCATGAGGAGGATGTGGCCCACTTGGAAAGCGCACTGACCCAATCCAGAACCACAGTCCCACCTGCTTTTACTCAGAGAGGCAACCAGACTCCAGACCTCATCAAGATGGGACAGGAGTTCTCCCAAAAGGCCACCAGGGCATGGCAGGAGGCAGCTGAGGCCTACCAGGGCCAGCTAGTTCGGCTGGAGGAGTCGCTCGATCAGGCCAGGAGCCGTTTGACTCAGGTGAACCAGGAGAAGCTGGAGAGTCAGTTACAGATTCAATCTCTGGAGAAGGAGATCGCTTCAAGTCAGGATGTCAGGCTGCACCTGGAGAAGACAACAGCCCAGCGCAGGGATGAGTACGGCCTGGAGATCCAGCAGCTCCAGGTAAAACATCCAGAGGGGTTCCTGTAACGTCAAGAAATTACATGTTTTGTCTAAAATGGATCAAAATATTTATTCAGTGAAATACTGCATTAGAGAGGCTTAAAATGTATTTTATTAACCATCTGTTACAAATCAAAACTGAAAATCTAAAGAAACAACATAACGACAGATGGGTTTACAAAAAAATCTGAAAATCATGATGTGTAGAAGTTCAAGACACATTTTAGATTAAAAAAAAAAATCTAATTTCTTCTCAACAATAAAATGTTTCAAGTTTGTAAAAAACTGATTTATCAGACTTACATTCTGAAAACAGTGCAGTCATTGTTCATGCAGAGTGTGGGAAGTCTGAAATAATGAGTGACAAACCTCAGGGGAATGGCAGACAATTATCAGCCTGAAGCCTGTGGTCAAACAAATGAGTGCTACCACACATTTACTGTGGCATGCCAGCACACATGACCAACCGGGTCCTGATGGATTCAATACTTTATAGCAAAGTTTCACGAAATAAATCTCAACTTTGTTCTGATAAAAAAAAATTTCCTGGCTTTTTGTTAAATCCACTTCTACAACAGAAGTCATCAATTCTTTATACAAGGATGTCTTTTGGGTTTGAAAGAGATTGAAGGCTATAATAACATTTTAGATTTTGTTTTAACTCATTTTCTGACTTGGTTCTGGCTCTGGCAGGAACACTTAGAGGGTCTAGAGGTGGAGAAGGAGCAGCTGGGTCACCAGATTGATCACCTCCTTCAGGAGAACCGCAGCCTGATGCAGATGAAGATGTCTCTGGGCCTGGAGGTGGCAACATACAGGTACGGGGATGGGACTTTTTAGAGCAAGATGTTCCTAAAATCTGAAACAAACTTCATCCAACAGGTGTACATTCATGTTCCACCTATAGGTTAATAGAGAAACTTCTTTTGTTGCAATTGATTTTGATGGTTCTGCTGTAAAATATGGACAGGAATCTGTTTTGAGCATGGATAAAAACTGTGTCCATCAATGAGTTTCTTTTCTTTAGGGTAATTTATCCAAAACTACAGATTTATCACAATGTCTCTGTTTCAGAAAGCAGTTGCTGTTTACAAGCATTCTAAAGGGAGTTCATGAAACTTCAAAAGTTTTAGTTTTTGATTCGATTTAAAAAAAACCATTTAAAACCTGAAGAATAAGTTGACATGTTTTACACTGCAAAAACTGAATCAAACAGTGAAAAGGCTTTTGTTTAAAAAAAATTGTCTTATTTTCTGTAAATTTTCTTAAAATATTCTTATCAAGAAAGTTTTTTAAGTGTAAAGTCATTTTATCTTGAGAAAATATGTCTTGGTGACTCGAATTTTCTTTACTAATATAATAATTGGCAGATTTTTTTTGTTCAATTTCAAGATAATCTGTCAATGGGGTTAAAATGTTTGACTTATTTCAAAGAGGCCTATTTTTGGACATCAGACAAGTAAACAGGAGAGATTAAAACCAAATATACTAATTTTAAAGGTTTCATAAAATCACAATTACAAACACAGTTAAGTAAAACTGCAGTTATCAGATTTGTAAACAAACACATTTAAAGAAGCTCAGTTTTTTTACACATTTACTAGCAACTTAAGGTGTTTGTTCTTATTTTATCTTGATTGATCATTCACATTGGAGAGGAATGTACCTGAATTTCATTTTACCAAGTAAAATGACAATAAATGAATTCTATCCTATTCTTTTCAATCCGTATATAGCTAATATATATATATATATGTATAGCTATTATATGAGCATTAGATTCATTTTGATCCTTTGTTGTCCCATTTACTGTCAACTCATCATAAAATCTTGTCATCATACTTTTGATTTAGTTTTTCTTCACTATTCTACACTGACAGTTCTACTTAAACAAGTTTTTTTGGGCTCTGAATTTCATCTTTTCAAGATATTTTTCGATTATTTGACACTTCTGTTTAAATAACTGCTTATAATAAACAAGTTTTAGTCTGCATTTTTTTCTATTTCAATAAAATCTGAATTTTGATTATTTGTTTGTTAGAGTTTTAAATTTCTAACATTTTTTTTTTTTACTTTTACAGATTTTAATCTTTTTGATGGCATTTTTATGACAGAGATAATAAACTGGAATCTGGAGTTATGATGTGCCAAACAGAGACATATTTTTTTAATGAAAAAACTGGAAAATCTGTTTGGAATCACTTTGCATTTGTCTGTTGTTTTTTTTTTTAATCATCTTAATCTAAAGTTTCGACTCAGAAATCTCCTTCCATCCGTGTGAGTCTCTCAGGAACAAAGGGGGTCGTCTGGACTAAAGGTCGCTTCATTGTAACAGCAGCCTGCGCCTTCTCCAACAGAACAGAGTATCCATCATGAAGCTGTGAGATGGCGCCTCTTTGCTCAGCCTCCCCCCCCGAAAGTATTGACCCTCACCCCTTTCTGAGGGAAGCTGCTACCCATTTATGAGGCTAGAATAGCCGCACTGGGGATCACATTTGGATGAGCAGAAGACCAGTTGCAGTGTCAGCGACTGCAAGTAAAATCTTTGCTTTTTGGGAGTCACTTCTGAACTCCGTGCTTTAACGGAGCTCCTTGCAGTCCACATGTGAGTGGGAACAGTGGCGTTAGTGCTGCATGAGCGGCTCGAAACATCAGCTGTCATGTCGGTGTTCGTGAGAAGCTCTGGTTGAGTTTGAAGGATTGATGGCAGAGGTTTGGGCGCTGCAGATGGCTCCTGAATGGCAGGGCATTTGCTTTATTACCATAACAACAGCCTTCAGTCTCTTGTTGCTGCTCAAAATGGTCTTGCTTCATTAAAGCTCCATGCAGAACTCACACCTCTGTGGCTCCTTCGAATCCCAAAGATTGCATTAAAAATGCACATTTTTAAATTCCCCTCTCTTTGCAGAACTTTACTGGACGGTGAAAGCCTCAGAGGTGATGCGGGTTTGATGAAGAAACCAAGAAATATTTCTATCACAGGTAGGCCTGACTGAAAACCAACACACAAAAAGCAGAATGTCATGTGTGTCTGAGCACAGACAGATTGGATGGACACGATTTCATTTAATTTGAAACTACTGGTAGAGGCATTCTGAAAGGGCTATGGTGGGCACATGTAACCCGAGCCATCTAAGTCAATCCCTGATGGTTAGTGAGCCATATGGCTTTTCTTTCCCGTATCCCAGACAGCAATGAAAGGAAATGACGATCAATATCTCCCCATTAGTGTCCAAAGAGAGTACAATTGAAATGATGCTAAATTCCTCCCAGCACACACTGATCTGTGCACAGAGGGGGTATTGTATGTACTGTAAAGGAAGATTTTGACTTCTTTTTTGCTCCCATAAGTTATTAGTAGTCTGCTTAGTTCATTGTGAATTGATGAGTCCTGTCTTTCACAGACGCCGGTTTTAGTCCTCGTGGGGTTTCAAAGAGTTACCACAACCAGCTGTCTGCCGGCCGTAAGAGCACTTCCTCCTCATCTGTGTGTCCGGTCGCACCCAAAGGGACGATCCCAGCGGTCTACAGGAGCAGATATCCTGAGTGCAGCTCCACACAACCAGCAGATGTGACGAAAACGTTAGAAAGTCCTTCTCCTAAAAGAATCCAGGAGGAAGTCGTGGAGAGTGCTCGACGTCAAGAGTTTCAAGCTGCGAATGTTGAGCCAATGTTGACTTCTTATGAGATTCAAGAATCTGCTGCACCTCTGGAGGAAAGGATGGAAGTGTGGATGAGCGTCCCGAGGAAGTCGTTGAGTCTTGTCAGGTTGTGAGCAGTGAGCCGTGTTTCAGTGATGAAGCTGGTCTGCATCAGTTCCTGGAACACAGCATGTTTTTGAAGAGCGACAGAGCAACAGATGAACCAAACAGCTTCTCTGATAATGTGGAAAATGATCCAGTTGAAGCAATAGTAGAGACAGAAAGTGAAGGTGGAGATGAGATGGAGGAGATCAGAGAAGTAATACTCAAACCACCACTGAGTGCATGTCCAACAGTGTGGATTCAACCCAAGAGATGACAAGTGATGCTGCAGGTGAGAGAAGGGAGGAAGTGATGGAAGAGAAGTTATACCCTGATGGAGAAGAGATGGACACATGGGACAGCGTGATAGAGAGGAAGGTTGATGTGAAGACAGAAGAGGAGCTGAAACATGAAGGAAAAACTCAACATGCTGAACCAGAAGAAGATATTTCAGCAAAGGAGACGAGGCGAGGTATTAAACAAATCAATCAGGATCCAAACATGGCCTCTTTACCAGTAAATGGCAGCCAGCATGGCTCATTAGACCAAGATGAAGCTCCGCCCTCTGGCAATGAAGAGGAAGATGACGATGATGAGGAGGACTCCCAGAACGTCTCTGTGTCCTGGAGGACTGAGGTGGAGAGCGACAGCTATGCTCAGGACAACACTCTCGCTGACACACGCCCCCTGATACGATACAAAAGCGATGAGGCCGACGCCCACACGCAGGCGTCTCACCTGGACGAGAGCGAGTCGAGCGACGGCGAGCAGGAGAGGAAGGCGGGAGAGGCGGGAACGTGGAGCGAGGGAAAATCAAAGACGTTTGGAACCATGGAAGACCTGTGCGAAGAAGTGGAGGACGAATCGGTGGATGGCGAGTATAACCCCGAAGACAGGGACGTGAGCCAGAACACGGTGATCAGTGAGAACGCCGGGGTGGAGAATGATCTAGAAGATGAAGATGGAAGTGAAAGAAATCTTGACAAAGAAACGGAAGAGCCAACTGCAACCCACGGACTAAAAACTGAAGAGGAGGAGCTGGAGATGGATATACTTGTAGAAGAAGAGTTAGAAAATCAGACGAGCTCTGATGCTCATTTCTTACAGTGGCAGATCAACCGAAATCTGAGTCACAACGACGAGCAGGAGTTTGAGAAAACAACAGCTGAGGACATCTTTACAACTGAAGAGCAAGCTGCCAGTAATGACTTCTGTGTGGAAGAACATGAGGTGGAACCTAAAAACCAAGAAGAACAGACTGTATCATCTTTGACGTGTGCTGATGGAAGAGAAGATCCTTCAGCTTTTGGTGTCTTCCTCATCAGCTCTGATGAGCCTGCAGATCCTGAATGTGTTGTGGCTTTGGCAGAAGAGGACATAGAAATTCAGGATGTGGTCAAAACCAATGAGGTCACTGAGGTTCCTCCTCATCCACCAGAGGAAGATGAAGAAGAAGAAGAAGAAGAAGAGGCACACGCATTTCCTGAAAATGCAGAATGGGAAGTTCTGGAAGACCCAACATTCCATTTTAAAACAGATCAAGATAGGAAGTTTATCCATCAAGAATCAGTCGATTCCAATCCTGAAACTCAGGGAGAAGAAACGGACATCTTCATAGTTCCATCAGATAACAAAACACATGATTTCTTCTCCTCTGGGGTGAAGAGCGACTTCTGGGCGTCCTCCCTGGAGGGCGGAGCTACATACAAACCCACTGACTCCTGCACGGAAGCAGAGGAGCAAGAAGATCCGAATCAAGGAGTCCACCGAGCTGAAGAGAGCTCGGAAAACCCAAATGTGGTTAACGGTAACTCTAAATCTTTAGCTGCTGTGAAAGATCAGACACAGGTCTCCGTGGAAATGAGGAGGGCTTGTCAAAAATTTTTCGAGGGGAAGATAATCCACTCTGAAGACTCTGAAATCGAGGCCGAATCGTGGTCCTCTGGAGAAGAAGCAGGAGAGAGAAATCCTTTTTTAGACACAAAGTATTAGCTTTGTTTTGTGTTTCAAAGCCAAAGTTGTTCCTCGGTGCATTTTTCAGTGAAATTACCAAACAGTGGGCTGGTGTTTTAGCGTGCATGTTGTAGAATAGCAGTCTGTGCATGAGGAATGAGCACGGAGATGGAACAAAGAAGAAGATTTGAAAGTCAAAACAGTATTGATCACGGCCTAATCAGACTTTACTAGAAAAATGGAAATCAATGAGAGCAGAAGGTTTAAGATTCTCATAGAGCAGCTCTTTCTTAGAGATAAGAACTAGTCTTTGCTCTGGTTAATTAGTTCATTTTTACCTGTATGTGCATGTTTTAGTCATTAATGAGAAACACGTTTTCACTTTTACTTGATTTATAGTGTGTTTACAGAGCTAAATAAAACGATTCATTAAATTCTGAGTGTGTTTTCTGTTGGGTACAATATTCTTTTTAAAAAAATAAAGTTAAGATTACATTTCTGAGTATTTTTTTATTCAAATCATTAGGAATTCGAAGCAGATGAAAAAAAATACTGGTTAAAAAAATGTATTTGTAACACCAGTGACCCCATGATGTGAGCTCTCAGTAACGAAGAGACAACTGTTAACTCAGAGATTCCTATCTGGAGAACTACTGCCCAGCTGCAGAAACTATGTCCTAAAAAAGGACATTTTTAAAATTTGATTCTGACTAAAAACAGCACAATCATAACCTTCCTCTTGCGTTAGCTTCCTGTTACCATCCACCATGTCTTACGTCAGCTTTAAAATACACTGAAAACAATAACCTAGTATCCCATTTTTTGTCAGCTCTTGTTATTTTGTTAGGCTTCCATATCCATGGAAATGTTGGATTTAATATTTATTCTGTGGTTCTCTGGGACTTTAGATTTCAATAAAAACAGAAACAATTGACCTCAAGAGAATCAAATAGATAAAACAAAGGTTATAGTGTTAGTTGAATTTTACTGAGGGGTTTAGAACGAATTTCTGGAACTAATTTGCTTGATCTATTTTCAAATTTTAAAATTAATAATGTATTAAATCAGATAAACCCCCACAAATATGGGGTGGCAAAAACTGATAAATGAGAATCCCCTAAAGCTTACATGACGGGGAGAGGAGACTTATGTCAGTGTGTTGGCTGAAATCCACGAATGATTGTAATTTTGGCTCTAATGATCGCTTTATAAAATTATATTATGTTATTGGGTCAAAAATTACCCTGGCATCAGAAAAGACATGAATATAATCAGATCATTTTAACTGATAGAGACCCCCTTTTTTAAAATAAAGTTAGAAAGAAAATATCACAAAACAAGTTGACCACAGAAAACATTTTTCTGTTACACTGATGTCTGTGGATTCTTATGTTTAAAAAAAAAAAAAAAGATTTTGTTTCCCGACAAAGTCAAAAAGACCACTGGAAATGCTTTTGCAATAGATCAAAAGATGATGGGAGAGGGACTTAATGAACCTTTTTCTCATCCGTTGGGTGATGGATGAGTTTTAAGGTTTAGCCACTAACTATGGAGTTTAGAAAATTTTATGGAAAAGTCTCAAAGTTAAATAAATAAAATGTACAACAAAATATACAATTTAAAGGTGTTTAACACATTTTAACTTTATATGAGCATAAAACTGCCTTGCGCTTACTTATCTGGTGAACTGATGGAATTTTGGTAAAGTCTTTGGAATTCAGTTTTAAAAAAATCCCCAAATGAACCCACATTTATACTAAGCTTGTATAATTTAGCTGTTGCACCATACGATAAGAAGGAAGTAGCTAATTTTAACAAGAGTTAATGTCTCATTTTAAAAAAAGAAGATTTTTAGAAGTGGATTTCCAAAGTGAAGAACGTTCTCTTTGACTCAGAGAACAACTGCATCCATAACAGAAGGTCAAGAAAGCAGCTGCTTGCTGCCTTCCAGCCTCATCGATTGTTCCTTTGGGGTTTGCTCTGTGGAAAGCTTTGAAGCTCAGTGTGTGTGTGTGTGTGTGCTTGGCAACATACCAGCTTAACTGACCTCAAAGCAGATGAGTCAACAAAGTAGCACCAAGGTCCTCTGCAGGCTCACAGCCATCCCATGAGATGAGAGAGCAAAAAAAAAAAAAAAAAAAAGTTTGGAGAGCCAGAACAAATGCGTGATCTCACCTTCTCTGCCTCCTCCTCCTCCTCCTTCGCCTTTCATTAGTCAGTTTGCTGAACAATGATGGCTATTTCAGTGGGCGCTCGCCTCCTCGCTGGCCAGTCTGCCGGGTGGGGGAAAAGCCGCAGACGGCAGCATTCACCGTGACAAAGCTGTGTTGGAATGGCATTACAGCAGCTGCCTGACAAGTTCTCATTCTTCTCCCGTCTACTGGACCTCCATATTTAACAAATCAGTAAAAGCAGCACATGGAATGTGAGTTTACGACTAAAAAATACATCCAATTAAAGGAGACAATCCCCTCTCTTTGTTTGTTTGGTTTTTCTTTGTTTGATAACCAGAATCAGGAACTCCTGAAGTTGATATGGAAAACACTTGGAGGATGAGTCTTCTGACCACTTTGAAGCATCTCTTAAAGGTTGCAAGAATCCTTTCACTTTTTTTTTTGGCAATCTAACCTTATTGCTGAGGGTTGAAGACTTCACTTCCTTTCACCCGTTTGTCCTAACAAGCTTCCCACAGAAAAACACTAAACCTGGCACCGGTTCTAATTAAGTACTGTTTTGGTCAAGTTAACTTCTCTGGTAATTGTAGAAGTGAAACTCATGTTTTTCATAGTTAATTTATGTTTTTTTTAAGATCCAATCTTTTTTTGATGTATTATAAAAGTGTTCCCATTGTTTTTTTTTAATCATAATTTAAAAACCTGTAATATTTTTTAGGACATCGTTCTGCAGAGCGGCAGTAGTTCTGCAGAAATTGTTGTGGGCGGAACTGTTGGGACAGAGTAAGCCTGTCTCCATTTCCCATCATCCATCTGTTAACACGCTCTCCCGCTATCTTACAGTCCCTCATACCCCAAACCTAACTTTAGCGCTGCAACAAAAATGTTGAGAAATATGTAGAGCTATCAGTTCAGTACAGTTTTGAGTCAGATGGAGGGAAAACAAAGAATGTATTCACACTGGAAAAATTATCCGGGTCTGCTGAAACTGTTCTGGATTGAGTCCTAAATGTATTTTCGTCTGTATTCAGACTGGATTTCTGTTCCAAACTAAAACTTGTAAACAAAACCACAAAACCACTTCAGTCATTGGTCAGCAGTTACAGGAGTGTGTCCAAAGAGAAAGATGACGGTGCCTACTCAGACTTACTCAGTCTTTTAATTTGGCTGATGAATTTCGTTGATGAAGGTAGTTATTGTAAATAAGAATTTGTTCTCAATAGCTTATCTGGTTTAATAAAGGTTTAATAATAATAATAATACATTTTGAATGTCTGTATGAAGGCCAAGTTTTCACTGGTTTAATTTAGTTTCTGTTGTGCTGGTTTTGTTTTGTCCCCCCCCTTGTTCTCAGCAGTCTTACACTGCTGGGTTTTGTTATTTTAGTTTGGGGTTGGACCTTGGTAGTCTTAAATTGAAGGCTTTGTTTATTTGTATTCTTTAGGTAGTTTTGGTTAGGCGACCCTTAGTAGGGAGCGGATGACTTAGACAGTCAACACGGCTGAGTCAGCAGTCTCCCTGAACTGTTGCATGTTTGGAGGACATATTTGCAGGACACAAGTTTTCATTTATTTAATAAACTGAGTTCTTTTTATTCTTACTAGTGCCCAGTTTTTGTGTTATTGTCCCCTTTCACATTTATTTCTCTAGACCTGAGCCAGATTTGCTCATTAGGGACATAACACAGTGGAAGCATACAGTAAGGCGGTGTAAGTTGACGACTACTAGTTATGCTAATAAGTGTTTATGACATATACATTGTTGGGAAAACAGTGGGACAAGCATCGTGTATCACGTTAAATATTTCCTTTAACACTTTAACACCTGGGGTGTCGTCTGTGATGCTTAAACACAAAATCTTTAAATTGCTGTAACTTTAACATGATCAACGTAATTCCAACAGATTCTAAAGGAGAAAAGTGGCATGAGAATTGTGTTGACAATTACAAAATTATAGTAAATCAAAGAACATAAACACTGAATCTCCGGTGTAAAGGGATTACTGAGCCTATATTAATCTGACCAGAGAGAATGGAAATTCAGTCCGATTGAAAATTAACTGAAACCACCTCGAAAGATGAGTCCGAGACCGGTTCCTGGTCCCAGACTAGAGTTCACTTGTGGTTATTCAGACTGAAAATTTGTTCTGGACTTTCAGAACAAACAGACTCTGGTTCACTTTAGGCAGAACAACTGTGTCCAGTCTGAATACACCCAAAGACGAACATGGATCTCTTCGTCTGCTTGTTGCCTGCTGATTGTAGTGTTTGCAACAGCATTTTTTCATCTGCTCCTGTTTTACAATGAACTGAATAAAGGAATACTCAGAAACGCAAAATTTAAACTTAATTTTCTATCATGAAAAAAAAGCCACAATAGCTTATTAAAAAAACTAAAAAAGATGCTTTTCATTGGAGTGGATCTTTAAGTTTTATTTCAAATGGTTATCCTTAATTTGTTCCCTTCTGACTGTATCCTGCTGTTGCAATTAGCCGTGCTTTTAACCCAAATTTCTGCTTCTGATTGCATAAATAAATAAACTAAATCCCCACAACTGTTTTCATTGATTAACATGGGGGAGGTGTGTTCCTGCAGCCCATTACAGAGATCTTTAGCTGCCATTCACAAAGAATCTCCATTGATTTGGCTCTGAGGTTGCTGGTGTGGATGATGGGGAGAAGCGAGAAGGACTAATGATCATCTGAAACCCCGAGATACAAATTTCACATACTGAATAAACTGTTTCACTGACGAAGTTCAGTCACTCACTTGTTTCACAGGCGTATCAAGATGAGCATTATCTGCAGGGTTTAATCTGATGTTGGTCCATCTTTAGGAATAATTATGACGGTTTTTCCTGAAGCACTGGGCTTAATCTTCTAAGAAGACTTATTTTTATTACAATCAGTTAAGTTTTTCCACATGAAATTGGTGCATCCATGACTTGGTGGACCTCTTTAGAGTGTGTATGACATGACATGCTCCAATTTTCTTGGTTTTCTGAAGCGTGCAGAGCTGCTTCACCGTACCAATACCGTACTTCACATTTGGAACAAAGCAGTCATTTTGGTACAGTTTCCCAAGCAGCTGTCAAATCCATACTCATCTATCAGATTGCTAAATAACTAAGTATGATTCGTCAACCATGGAAGTAATCATAAAATCACGGCAATAAGTCTGCATACATAGAAGAAGTAAAAAAAAGCAAGTCCTTTGGAACAACCAGAACAACTTGAAGCTAAACCCACCCAAAACTATGGAAGTTACAGTAAACATCAAGAGCCCCATTTTCTCTTCTCCATTCCCAATCCACAATAGAAAAATCCCTTTAAAAGAGTTCTACAAGTTTGGGTCCACCACTGCATGGAACCAGAAGCAAACCTTCCACATAGACTCCATTTAGAAGTCATGCATGAATTTAGAAAGTTTTACTTAAAACTGCAGATTATCTTCTAATCTGCAATAATCCAGTCTGTCCTGATCACATCCATCCTGATCTGGTTTGAACCTGCAACTACATACTACGTATGACAGGGAAACTGCAGAGAATCCGGTCTTTAGACAGGATTATATCTTTTATTTTATTTACACATTTGAACTGAAACGGGACGATAAGCCTCCTGAAACTTATTTTCAAGAAAAAAAAAAATCACAAGCACAAATGACAGAGTAGAATGAAGAAAAAATGTACAAATTAGAATAAAGTATCCATAACACACTCTCACACACAGAAACATAGACTGGCCTTCAATATCAACCACTACCTAACAAAACATTCTTGGTTCTGGATTGATTCTGACCCTCCCTCCATTCAAGACCTGTCCAGGGTTAGAAAGCGAATCCAATAAAATCTCCACAGAACCCGGACAAAACTTTTTTAATCTCCTCCCCTCAGGCCAGTGTTTCAGAGAACTCCAAATTAGCATTTTATTGTACATTCGTATTGTATATAATTGCCGTGCAAATCCCAAAACCGCTGCAAATATCTGTTGAAATGTTGTATATATCATTATTTCCTCATTTTTGGGCCATTCCAGAATTGGAGAACCTTCACTTTTCTGATTTTCTGTTACACATTCATCAATAACTGGTAATAAACTATTAAAAGCTTGATTAGCTCTCATCTTAGATCATATTTATTACATCAAATGTTGATGATTTGATGAGCATTTTCTGCAGGTGCAAATCTGTTCAAATTTCAACAACTTCCCTCTGCAGAAGTTAGTGATGACGAAGAGGACAGACTTACTTATGTAAATAAGCAAAATCATAATAATCAATAATTGTTTTATTCTGATTATATGCAAAACAAGGTTACCTACCTAGGATATGTTAAAAAAAATTGACAAATAGAAGAGAGGAGGATATCTCTTTGTTCTACACATTCTTTTATAAAACAGTTTGATGATATGAAGTTTAGAATTTAATTTGATTCTCTGCTATAGTCTTCATCTACAACCATATAAAGGTTTTGAGGGTTGCGTGCGTGTTGTGGGACACAAGTTTTAGGAATAATATTTAAATTTAAAATATTTGGGAATATTTGTTTTAATAATCTAAAGTTACAACAGAGACACCAATGAAACAATTAATACAAAAAAAAATGAATTATTTCAACAGTTATTTAAAAAGATTTAACTCGGACATCAGAAGGAGAGTTAAGGGGAAAGTTGTATTTTAGGGTGCATTCAAAACGTGTTTGGTCTTTTTAAAACTATTTTCAAACATTCTTGTCTTTAAATTTTTGTAGATTTGGTTTCAAGAAAAGTAAATTTAGTCAGAAACTACATGTGTTAGATTTTTTTTTGTTTGTTTATTATTTAAAATATGATGGGTGGGCATAAGTAAATACATAATAAAATAAATAAGTGAAGTGGATCTCTAAAATCCACAGGTTTGAAAAAAAAAGTCACAAAAAACGTCCTTATTACACTTAACAAAGCAACCCCAAACATTAAAGTTTCTAAAGTTAATATAAGTTTAATTTATTATCATGGTAAATTAGAAGCACTGTCTGTCTGCTTCGACAGATGCATCTCTGCCCACGCAGGAGCGGCTGAAATGAATTTGTCGTTGTTTGTTTGCAGACTTCTTTTCTCTGAGTTTCTGTCTGTGTTTGGACAGACTCCTGAATCATCTTACTTTATCACACTAGTCACCAGGGTTTATCAAAATAGAACAGGAGTTGCACTGCTGTGTGCAATCTGCTGATGACAGCTGCAAGCTGTTTTTAGTGATCAGGATGGTCGACGTTGATCTTCCGTCCGAGCATTCTTTAGGAAACATTTGGACATGAGTCAGCTGAGGTCAACCTCATTCCAAACTGTTAAACGTTTAAGCAAAAATCCATGGATAGTTTCTTAAGAGATCTAAAATCCTAAAAAGCTCTTCAGCTTCCCTCTGCTGACGGTCGATGCTTTGCCGTTTTCCTGTCTGGAGATGCTCACACAGTAATTCAATCAACGCAGAAATGAGGTTAGATGCAGACGGGCCACTCCCACAGGAGAGGACAAGCAGGACGACTATCAGCAACATCATCCCATGCTGAGCCGCGCCGTCGCCAAGCAACCGCAAAACAAGCTCACAACAAACCAGCAAGTAGATTAAAAAGAGTAAATAAGCACAACTTTTAGAGCTCCCAACAAAGATTACATTTTGTCCTATCATTTTTTTTTTATTCTACCAAAAGCTACAAGCCTTAACTTGTAGCATCAATGAAAAACCCCAAATGTCCTCTGTAGATCCCAAAATGACACCATTCACTAAGTATGCAGTATTGGGAGATATTCAGGTTAGAAATGTCCTCTGCAAAGGATACATTTGCATTAATGGTAGTCAGGAGGATATAGCATGAAAGAGTTTGATTTTATTTCTGCAAATTCAAAAACAGCTTTCCACACTTGTGGAACAGCTCCCAGCTGTTTCTCAACCAGATGACCACGGCAGGTGACGGCGAGGGTTGGGCTGCATAGAGAGGTTCCACACAGATACAAGCAGTGGGGTTCCTTCAAGCTTACCCTGTTCCAAATGCAAACAGAAAGTTTGACAAGAAAATCTTTGCTTTGTTTTAAGCCATATTTTTTCCCCTTAAATTGTAAATCTGACTGAATAAGTTAAAAATAAAAACAACTCAATCTCTTCCTAAGGAACATTAGATTAATTTTTTTTTGCTTTCTTCTTGCAATCCACAAGAGTAAATAACTAAAATCTAAAATCAGAAAATCTATAATGTAAAAAAAATAATTCATAATTTTGTAAATTCAAACCGGTTTTAATTTCTTTATAGGAAGTAAAACACAAATCTATTTTTACCCACAAAAAAATATTAAATCCTTCATAACTGAATTTATTTCTGATAATTAAAAACATATATGCTTTAGAGTTTTTTCCATTCAAGGTGATTCTAAGATTAAGTGGAGTTCTAGAATCCTATAAATTAGCATCTTATTGCATGAACAAGTTAAGAACTAGACAAAGCGACCAGCACAGTTATCTTGTGGAGAGTTTCCTTCCAACCCTGAGATTTGAAGGTCGAGGGCTCAAATCCAGTCACCCCAAAGACTCTAAAAATGGGACCCAGTGCCTCCCAGCTTGACACTCAGCATTAAGGGGTCGGATGGGGGGATCACTGCTCCCTGATGAGATGGGTCAAATGCAGAGAGCAACTTTCACACGACGACGTCTGTGACAGCTGATTGAGATTTCACAGTAAGTGTTCAATTCCTGGCAGGAAAAAGCTTTAAAGCTCAGTGCACAACAACTGAAAGCTTAATCTAGTTATTAAATAGTCCTATTTGAATATTTCAATCTTTATTTGACGGTTTTAATTGTAATTGCACTTTTGTTGTGATTTATTTTGACTTTTTTTCTTTAAAGCACCTTGAATTGCCCTTTGTGCAAAAATCTATTAAAAAAGTGTAGAAAATGTTTATGCTTAAAGACGAGTCTGCCCAACACAAACAAGTGAGAATAAATATCATGAAAGGGAATTTAGAAGATGACAGAATGGAGAGACTTTCTGACTGCAGATGATGGAAATCTGATTCAGTCTGTTTAAAAGAAACATTCAGAATGACCATCAGAAAATGATGTCACCTTTAACCAGGAATTCTTCAAAAGAGCCAAAGATGGTTGTGTTTGAAAAATCCTGTTTTATGGAGGATAACTAGAGAAATTGCTAGATTCACAAAGAAGTCATCGGAAAAAAAATTACAGACTGCTTTAACTGGAAATTAAGATTCTAGAAAAATTGATTTAGTCAGGATTTAAATGGAAACTTTTTCATTTTGGAATCCTGTAAAAAAAATAAATGCTTTGGTTTTGGTGATCTGAAGGAATTTCTTAATGGCCAATGTAAAAAAAATAAAACACATTTGTGAAAGTTTTAGTTCAAAAAAGGGATTAGTCAAAGAAAAAAAACTTTGGAGAGTTTTTGTTTTCTGTTAAAACGGAAAAAGATATTAAAAAAAAAAAGTTTTATAAAAGACATATACATTATCTTGATTTGTTCTCAGCTTTTCTTAAATTTCAGTATTAAAATTCTTCATTTTATATCATGAACTGAGAATACAATGTTGCCATCAAAACTTCAAATCTAACTGCGGATGTGTTTATGAAGCTGTAAACAACCAAAACAAACTAGTAATAGCACTTATTTCCCAAAAACAAAACAAAAAAACATATAAGGCATCTTAAAGAAGTGATTTGAAACTTCAGGTAAAAAATAAAATCCCATTCATTTAAACCAATTTCTTGTTCATTACATTGGATTTAACCCATTTTATTTTTTAATATATTTTCCGTTTTCCCTTTATAAAATTCAATTTCAGGTTATGTGTGGCAAGTTCCTTTCAAATTAAAATACATCATGTGTCAAAGATCCTCCAGCTTCAGCAGATTTACTAGAATTTAAAACATAGGAGAGTCAAAAATTGTATTTCTTTCATTATGACTTCAGTGCGATCATCCATTTTTGGATTTTACAATTGAATGTGAACATAAGATTGGTGTAAAAATCTTTTTTTTTTTTTAAATCTATCAATGTATAATAATATTATGTTACTCTAACAATAATCCACTCTGACAGCAGAGTAAACCATGTACAAAACCAACATTTTGCTCAGTATTCTGACATGTTAAAGATTCTAAACATAGATAGAAAGCTTTATTAACTTAAACAAATTGATCAAAGCTACAAAGCTGATAATTATTTAATTTGTTTGCTTTTTATTAAGAACAACGAACCTTAATGAAGGGTTAAAAGAGCTGCATGTTCCTGGGGCGTCAGATTGCGGACACCCTGCTCTAGCTGATTCTTTTCTATGAGCGAAAACTTATTTTTGCGTTAAATTAATAATTTTTTAAAAATGGTTTCAAATTAACTTTATTTAACAATGATGCTAAAAAGCTTTTAAGAGATCTCTGTATCTTTTTTTTTTCAAGTATTTACTCCAATCACATCATTTCCTTCACTGGAATAAAAAAAAGAACTTCCAACACTGACCTACACCGACCTCTAGTGGTCACACAGTGGTAGTGCCCTGAAAAGCTCACAAAAGACAAACTCGCTTCGTGTTTCTGTAGGTCAACTTGTCTATTTAATATATAAAATACGGTAAAACATACGCAAAAGGGGGAGTAGGGTAAGAGGGGACCAATGGATACTTTGGTACAATAACAAACACTTTTTTTTTGTAAAAGCAGTATAGAATTTGTAATAACATATCAGTGCATACTTTATTTATGAAAATATACACAAATTGTATATCATTCTCCAAAACAACATAAAGAAAAATCATCTTTACAACAAAAAAAGCTGACTAGCCAAACACAATATATTAGCTATAATTTACTTAAAACTTTTTCTTCCATTTTTTTATTTATTTATTTAAATGTAATCCTGTGTGACGTGTTTGTGTCAAAAGTACATTTTATTTCCTATAACATGATTCACTCTGCTCTAGTTTTGTAACGGCCATGCACTGACATCTTGGTGTCTGGTCAGAAATAAGTTAGACAAGTCACACTGCACCCCCCCGCCACCCTCCAGCATATGTGGATTGAAGGGAGGGGGGGGGGGTGGTAAAGTAGCAGGATTGAAGCGAATCGTCAAAGTCGACCGGCTCAGCGCCTCCACCCACAGCCACATTTCTTCCATCACTCTGCTTGTGTTGTGTCATGTCAGAAAATCCTCGTGCAACATTAGTAACACCTTTTTTTTATATTTTTGTTTTTGTTTTGAAGAAAACAAACCCCAAGAAAAAGGAAACAAAAAATATACCATATTATCAAATAAAATAAAAACCAAAAAAATCCTAAAACCTACACAAAAAAGCAGATTTCTATATCATCATGACATCTACCATCAGTGAAAGCTGTGGCAATGATGATAGTGAAGATATCAGTTCTTAGAGAACAAGTAAAACAGACTTTCACCAGCACAAAGTAACACTGGAAAGTGAGTGAGACTTCTACACACCATTGTACAGGATGCTTTCAGGCGGCGGGAGGGTGGTGGTAGGGGCCGAGTTCTTGGGTTCTCGATTGTCTTTCTGTTTTTTGTGATTAACAGTGCCCCCTAGTGTTGATCAGTGACCACTGCAAGTGTTTTAAAAGATTCAATTACTTTTCGTTTGGACAAAGATATGGCTTCAGTGTGGGCGGAGTTTCAATTTGTTGTCAGTTTTGTTCAACGCTCAGGGCACAACAGTCTTAACAGTCAGTGTTTACATTTGGAGGTGGGGGGGTTGTGTTGTCGCACCCTCAGAAAGCTTTATTGACACTGATGCTCGTCACAGAGGGAATGAGCGTGTGAGTGACGGACAGAGATAAAAAAAATAATAATTCGCTGAGGATGAGGATGACAGTTGGACGGAGAGGAGGCGGGCGGGGCTTAATGACCTCGTGATAATTTAGCTTCATCCCACTGCTGACACCAGTTATCTGGACGGAGCAAACAAGAGAGTTATGATTGGGTTCGAGGGGTTTTGGGATTAATAAACTGAGTGAAGGGGGGTGACAGGGAGGTGATGAGGAGCTGTCCATGAAAAGCAAAAAAAAAAAAAAAAAAAAAAAAAGAGGAATCTGCGCTGGCTTTGGGAGGTAGTCATTAAAAGATCAAACATTACAGCAAACCTCCAACTGAATGACAAAGAAACACTCAAACTCCGTCCCAAGAGCTTTTCTGAAGCAAAAGGATGAAGAAAAGGAGAATAAAAAGAAATACAAAAAAAACTGGGCACTTTCAACCACCTCCATTTAAAGTCACTAAACCCTATTTGACAATTTTAGAAAATACAAAAATGACATCCATCACATTTTTTTTCTTCTTCATATATATGCTTTTAACTTCTATTATAAAATTACAGCCGACCCGTAACAGATGAGGGAGAGCTCCTCTAATATAGACACATGGCTTTAGATACAGAAGAAACAAAAATGAATTTCCTTGGCTTGTTCAAGATTTTTCTAAGTGATATGCTTCTTTCAAATGCAAAGTATGCTAAAATACTGGGAACATTTTAAATAAAATAAAAAAAAATCCAATATTCATTGGTGAAGTTATCTTTCTAGACTACAATTGATGTTACGCTTCTTAATAAATAAATAATTTTACTTACTTTTTTTGGAAAATGTTTTCATGTATTTTTAAAAACATTTTATATTTATCTTAAGTTAAAATACAAGGACACAATAGTTCTTATCACTAAATTTTTTTCCTGTTACTTTTCTGTAATTTTTTTAAACAAATTTTTGCTTGCTTATTTGAATTTAAACTTTAAAGACCCACTCTGATGAAAATTGTATTTTTGACATGTTTTTGTGGCGTTTATCTGAGGGTGGAGGACATATCTAAAGATTGCATTTTTTGTTATTTATTTTTTCATTCAATTTTTTGTGAAGCAAGAGCAGATGAATAAAAGTTGCTTGTTTACCTACTTGTGACATGGAGGTGCTACAATCGCTCAGTAATGGGGAGGGAAAGGGGGGGCGGGATCGCTCCATGCCAATAGTCCCGCCCAGAACTCGGAGGTGATTTTCTGACAAACAAACACTGGAAACGATTTAAAAATAGATCAAAAGATGATCAGAGTGGGTATTTAAACAGAATACCAATTGGCTGATGGAAAAAAAAACAAAACATTAAAACACAGGATCAACAAAGCTGAAAACATAATTACGTGTGCAGATAATTCGATTGTAACCCATGTAAATCCTTCCAGCCCAGGTGTGTATGTGTTGATCAAATGTGCGGTGTCATAGGTGGGAGTTCAGGTAAAGTGCGCTCCATCGGTGACAGAGTCTAAACCATTGCTCACTCACAAACAGTCCAAGTCGCTACTACATCTCCTTTTCTGCCTCTTTGTCGCCCTCTCTTGGCTCGTCCACACATTACACTTTATATACACGCATAAATAATATATATTTATATTAAAAAAACAAAAAACAAAAACAGACCCATCCACAGAGAATCAACGTTTTTTGTTTTCTCTGTTTTGTTGAGGGATAACCTGCTGAATATATGCCTCGTATATACAATCCCTGTCGTCTGTCTAAGTCACTTGCTCCAGATGCAGAGCTGCCCCTGCGACCACCTGAAGCTGTTTAAATATATAGTTGTATATGACCTACTTTTCAGCCTTAAAAACACCTTATATCCCTGTCACACAGAAGGTTACAGATTGCTTATATACATGGTAACTCAAGGCTCCGCCCCTTTTAACATCAGCTCTCACCAAACCTAAATCAGCTGCTGTCGCAGGTGTTTTTTCAAGAGGACATTGAGAGTGAACCATTGTCTAAATCACCTACTGTGAAGAAAAATAAAACATTGATTGAGGTAACAAATCCATATGAACACACACCAAACACACACACACAGCTTTTTTCAGCATCTGTAGTTGACAACATTTTTGGGGGGGAATCGAGGATCCGCGTCACATTTTGAGCTGCTGCAGCTCGTCCCTGATTCGACAAAAAAAAAAGCAGTTTGTGACGTCACCGATAAGTTTTTCTGGCCAGTCTGACTAAATCCACACTTGGGGCTCATTGCTGTTGCACCAGGCCATGGTAAGTGGGCCTGATGCTTCCTCAGCGGTCTACACAAAAGCACACACTTCTTGTCATCCTCGATCAAAACCAAGCGGGACTTACAGACAGCAGGGTATGCAGGTCGGTGAACATCAGTAACCACAAATCAAATGCAAGGCATGCTGGGAAACCAAGTCTGGTTGTCTGCTCTGCCAGCACCTGTCAGAGTTCACGCGGCCGAAATCAGGCCAGATTTAAAATGTTTGAATCGAGGCCAACGTGACCTGAAAGGCCATCCCTGGTTTGGTTGATCGACCTGCTGGACATCCCGTCTGTGCAGTACACTCCAAATGTGAATGCACGTCACCTTATAATTGTGTCCACACGTGCGTCCTAAGGGTGCTCGCATGCTTTTGTTGAGTAAAAATGTGTGGACAGTAGATTATTGATGGGGGTTAATTTGTATATATGTGTGTGTGTGAAGGAGGGACACTAGGGAAGCGGGGCAGGTGGGGGCATTTACATAAGCCACACATCCTCAACCTGTCCATCCCTCATTCCCGTCCGTCTCTTTATGTGACCCAGGCGTCCAGTCTCATTCTCTTGACGTTTGTGGCGTCTTGTTCTTGAGGCTCGGCTGAGGAGGGCCGCAGGAGGACCATGGTGGGCTGCTGGGCTCCGACTCCGGCCTGGTGGTGGAAGTCCTGACCCGGGCCCCGGCCCTGGGTGCCGTCATCCCTGTCGCTGCCCTCATACGAGCTGCCGTTGCTGCTGAGGCTGTCGACTGGCGAGCGGCCCTGACCTCCCGCTTCCAGGCGTAGGTTACCGGGATAGGCGACCGACACCAGACCTGGCCCCTGCACTTGAACCCCGCCTCCTCCTGCAGCCGCAGCTGCAGCGGCGCTGACGGTGATGGGAGTGCTGCGATCGCGGTTTGGAGAGACGGGCTCTGACTTGATGTTGACGTTGGGGTTGGTGTTGACTGTCAGTGCGGTGCTCTGAGGCACCGGGCTCAACGACCTGCACAGAAAGAGAGCACAGACCAAGAGGTAAAGCATCCAGCAGCTGCAGGACTTTAGGAACTGTTGCACACGACACTGGAGCCTCATGAGACTGCGATGAAAACGAGTTCAGCCAACACTGTAAAAATGACAGGATGGTCAAATGAATGCATCATAATGTTCAGAAAAGCCTTTACTGCACAGTAATAACAATAAACAAAAGCTTAAACACAGTTAAGACGCCTGTGCGGACAGACAAAGTTTGAGTCAACCAGAGCACATGAAAGCAGGGACACACACTGAAGACCAAACAAGAGGAAGCAGACTCCTTCAGCCATGCAGCCCAAACATGGTGGGTTTGTGTTACCAGCAGATTATGTTGGATTTGGATTACAGACCTTTCTGCTGTGACCTTCAAGGACTAGTTATTTCTGGTTAAAAACAAGAACCTAAATGACTAAGATAAAGTCCCACACCAATAATTGTTTAATCTGTTGTAAAAGCGTTCCCAGGAGTCTTTTAATTATGATTATGCTGTTTTTAGCCAAAAAAAAAACCCAAAAATGTTTTCAAGAACATAATTTCTGCAGAGCGGCAGCAGTTCATTAGATTTGATAAAAGCTTAAACAGAATTTAACCTTCAATTTTATCAGATATATTTTATGGTTATGACCCTCCCAGAGCCCTCAGGTCCTCAGGTGCAGGTCTGCTGGTGGTCCCAAAAACCAGAACTAAAAAACATGGCGAAGGTTTCAGCCGCCGATAAGAAAGACCTCGCCAAGGGGTGAAGTATTAAAGAAAAAACGTAAAACTGCAGTTTTTACATGTCTACGTGTTTTACTTTAATATTTGTTTTTTCATTTTCTAATAATTAATTCAATTTAACTTAAGTATATGATATGTATGTGTGTGGGTTTTTATGTGTTTTAACTGATTTTTTAACAGTTTTTTATCATATTTAAACTACTACTTTTTAAAAAATAAATTATTATAAAAAAGCTCTTTAACAAGCTTTTCACCAAATACGACACAAATAAAGTTGAATTTGAATTACAACTTCTCCACCAATACTGGTGCAATTTAATCACGGTTCCGACAAGTTTCTTCAAATTAAAATTCAAGACATTTTTAAAATCGAGACCATTTTCTCAATCAATTTCCCATCTTATTTATTTTATTCATTTATTCCCATTTTATTTCATTTCAGAACTGGAGCTTCTTATCATCTTGTTTTGTGTGTTTGACCCAGACCCTCATGGCTGTTGAGCCCTGGGTCTGGATTTAGAGGTCTGCGCTTTAGCGCGGTTCTTTTTTTAAACTGGCGGTGGGTATTCAGCATATTATTGCATGGTGATTGGTTTTCATGCTGTTTATTTACATAAATTTCATCAAAAGAGCTGAATTTTTAAGGCTCAGACATTTAAATTCAAGACTTTTTCAAGGCTTTTAAGGTATTTCAAGGTATTATTGTAAAATGGCGAGCAATATTAAAGCATCCAGCCATACAATTTTGAACCAGATACCAGCTCAGACGAGGAAAACAAAGACTTACACGGATCTAATTGTCTTCAAGTGGATGCATCAGAATGGAGCGAAGCAGGAAGTGGTTTTTTTCCGTCACAACTACAAACTTTTTCAAACTGCAATTTTTTCATCTGCTTCTGATTCACAATGGGGAAAGGCAAAAACCAATATTGTTGTGTATTTTCTGAGTGCTGGGAGCTCCACGCAATCATAGATCAGCGGTGAATAACAATGACGTCATCGAGGGGTAGAATTATCAGAATTTGGTGACACTATTTTTCCATAACTATCCATTTGAGGGTTAAATATAGGTGCAGGGAGAAGGTGTATGAGTAGGGAGAAGAATAAAGCTTTGAGCTTAATTTTCTTCTTATGTGTCCGCCATCATCAGAAAAACACTACAAGAAAGTGATAAAAACACTACTTTCATTGGAATGAGTTTTAAAGGTGGAAATACCAAATGAGGTCTTTTTATTCCATTAATTTTGTCCCTCATAAAAGTAACAGAACAGTAATTCTAATGTAATAATACTGTTGTCATTCTCTCTGCTGAAAACTTTGTGCATCTTTATTTCAGTTTGATCAAAAGAGCTTTGATTAACTCCTTCAGAGAATACGTAAAAATAAGAAAGAGTACCCTGGGATATAAATTAGCTTTAAAATTTCAAGACATTTTTTATGTTAAGCAAACATGTGGAAAAGCTTTGTGCCACCCCCCCCCCAAAAAAACTAGATAAGTTTGAATCTAAATTTTTATTAAATAAGCTTCAAAATAAATTTCCTTTATGATCAAAGAAGCTTCACAAAGTTTTCATAACTATAAACACATTTCAGTTCACATTGCTGAAGCTTAAAAGCTGGAAAAGTGTTTTGGTGTTTCAATATGAATTATGAATCAAAATGTTTTCTTGGGAAATTTTTCTCAAACGTTTCTGCTGCCTGAGTGTTTAATTTAATTTGAAAGGATTTTAAATAAAATAAATATTTTCTACTCAGCTTATATTAGCTTAACTTTGTCTACTGTTGCAGATGAAAAGGAGATCTGGAAAGATTTTGGAACAAAGTAAGCCTCAAATATATAGATATTAAACAGGTCTGAGTTTTCCCGAGTTGAAATGTAAGGAACAAAGTTTCTTCAAGAAATTCTTTTCAAATAAAGTTTCCAGATGAGAAGTGAGTACAAAAAATTTTTGGAGAAATCTGCTCTTGCCTTGGTTTGAGCTGATCTAATGATAATTTCTGTAAACGTTTCCTAAGATGCTGGGGACAAAAACGATGAGCCAGAAGAGCTTTGGTTGATGTGGCGTCTGCTCCTGCGCCCGCCACGGCGCTTTGATCAGCTCCTGCTCTCTCACACTCAGCCTTCACCTCCTCACCTGAAGGCTGAGTCAAATCTGTCACCGAGGCTGACACCCGCTGTTGACGCTGCACTCTCGCTCCCACCTTTGACGGTGTCGACATGATTTTTCAGATTGTGCATTTTCCCCCCCGATCTCCTCCTCTCTCCCCAGCATGACTTGGTAAGATGTGAATTTGAAGCTCCCAATTACTGCGTTTGGCCCCTCAGGTGTGTTCTAACATGTCATATCATGAGCCATCTGCGGCGCTGAATCTCTAATATTCGCTCAATTACTGGCAGACAGAGAGGAATTAAAGATAGCTCTCCTCTGGGCTATCCTGGGCACTCGGCTGTGCTCCTGCGTGTGACACACGCACTCCAGGTTGTAGGCTTTTGCTGTCACGCATACAAATGGCTCCCTCGACTCGGAGCGCGTGCTGCTGCGTGTCAGCCAGGTCCGCTGAGTCTCTTCCTGCGCCACTTCATCAAACCTGCGGGACAAGGCCTGGGCTGCCGCAGGTAGATGGATGAGGGTGCCACCGGGGCGCCGTTGCCATGGAGAGCGAAAAGGGCCGAGTCAGCGGGCCAGTGACAGTAATGAAGGTGAGAACAGTGGGCTGAGCCCCCCCTCTGGTCCTGCCTCTCGAACACGAACGACACAGCGAGCACAGCCAGGAGACGACAACGGCTGAAGGAGGGCTGTGGAGAGCAGCAGCCACGATTTCCAAAACGCAAACCAACAAAAACATGTTTGTTCAAAAACTCTCGATCAGTCGGTCATTTCAGAACTATAAAAAAAATATTCTTCTTTAAATATCACATCACTTTAATGTATTTTTTAGAGTATAAGTCATATTTTTTATAGTTTAGCTAGGGGATGTGACTTTTACTCAGAAGCAACTTATTTGCGATTCTAAAGAAATAAATATTGGCTCATAAATTCATTATTTTTCCATTTACAACCATCTGCAGTTTAGCTGTTGTTTCCCACTAACAACCACTAGAGGGCACTGTACATGATTGAAAAGCAACGCAAAAGGAGAAGCAGTGTCTGAAAAAACAAATGTCCAGTTCCCACCGAAATAAATAAAAAATATAAAAAACTAGTTCCCTTGATTTTAAAAATAATTTGGACACCATGCTCACTACTTTTTTTTTCTTTTAAATGGCAAGTATGACGTCACTGATGAAGTAAAAATCGAATTGATATGAGTATTTTACAAAGATTATTTATGAATTCACTGTGTTCTGATGATGAAAACGTTAATAGTTTATTTTAAAACTTTTATTTTCAGCAAAATTTGTTCAAACACAATGTATTGTGGTCTATATTCACCAATCCAGTGAAGATTGATGCACACTGGTTTTTCACAGACTTCTGTGAAATTTTAGTGCACTACATAGTGAGTGGTAAAGACATAGCCATGGAGAATATGATCATTCTCCTGATGAACTTTATATTTTTCTTATTTGAAATGAGACATTTTTATTTTTATGTTTTTTTTCCTTCCTCGTACTAATGTGGAACGGCAAATCCTCAAACTGGGTTACAGAGACATGGAAGTACTGCTGAAAACGCCATCACTAAGACACAGCTCCTCCAGTAGAAGAGCCATAAAAAAAGACTGAATGATCTCATGAACCCACACGCTTTTGTAGAGCGTGTGGGTTCGTGTCTTCTGTGCATTGTAAATGAGATTTACAAACAATGCTTCGATGTAGCTAAAATCTTGACAGTAACTTTTCTCCACACGTGATGGGAGCATCTATTTCATAAACACATTTTTGGACAAGCATTGAGCATCGACTTTAACGTGCATTTAAAAAGAGGCAGCCAATTGGAGTTTGACCCTTGAATCCTGTTCAACGTGAACCCATAATTAGGATGGGTTTGGCAAATTTGTTCAGGAGCGTTTTTCCAACATTTTTTTTCTTTTTTGTTCTGCAAGCATTGGACACTTATTTTGATTAAAATCAACCAAAGTTTGATCACAAATTCTATTTTAAGAAATTCAAAAGTGCAAATATCAGGAATGAAAAAGACCTAGGAGTATTTTTAAGTCTATAATCTGCACCGCTGAACCACAAATTAGCTTAGAAAAATCACACAAACACTTGAAGTTACTCAGCTGCACCATCAATGGATTTTAATTAAAACAAGCGTAACTATAATGATATAATTTTAGGGCCTAATTATCTCATTAATAGTCTAAGATGAATGTATGCACACACACATTGAAAGGTAAACAGGATCTCAGCATGAGATAGGAAAACACTTTGCATGTGAACCAAAAAAAAAGAAGTCTTGTCAATCATATGTTGGGGTTTCAGATGCTGCATTTAGTTTTAACTCTTCCACACCTGAAGTTTAGACTTACTAAAAAAAATATTAGAACACAAACATTATATTTGTCTAAAGAAAGGATTCATCATTTCTGCTCTATCGGGGTCGTTTTAAAAGGTCCTTTAAGGAGGGCTAAACATTACACCTCCAGGTTGAAGCCCATTTGAAAAAAAAAAAAACTAACTGGAGCCAGGTCACATGAACAAGTTCGATCGGATGCATAGCGGTGACATTTCACAAAATAAAGTACGACATTTTGAAAACTTGCTTGTAAAGAGTAGGGGCTACATTTAATATTCATAAAAACCGAATGGTTAAGAATGTCATTCCTATCAGCTAAGTATCTAACTTGAAAGACCCACTCTGATCATGTTTTGATCTATTTAAAAATAATTTCAAGTGGTCTTTTAATTATGATTAAGATGCATAAAAAGTGTAATTTTCCAGGACATATTCTCCACACAGGGGCAGGAGTTCATTAGAAGGTGGGTGGGACCGCCCCCTTTCCCCTCCATGTTGCTGAGAGCTTGGAGCAGGGAGACGAGAAAAGAACATGTTCAAAACACCATCAACAATTTTTTTGGAGTGGGTCTCTAAAATTGCATACCTTTTACTGTTTTAATGTCGTACTGCTCGTCTACGTTGCTGTTTCTACTATTTTGCATGGTGTTACGGTCCTTTCTCTTTTTTGTAGAATTTCTTTGCAGTTATTTTTAAGGAATTTTGCTCCAATTAGTCTAAAAGATCATCATTAAACTGTGCCCGACTCTGATTTGTGGGTAAAAATCAGACAATAATCTTGCAGCGTCCTTCGTTTGCGTCTCATGTTTTTATGTGACATAATGTCATATTAGCTAAAAGTTAAAAATAAACTCTTCTGCATAGTTACATGCAGAACATTGTCATCTACTTGATTAAAGTCTTCTTAAAATTAACCCTGTTATTTTGTTCACTTTATTGATAAAGAATAAAGCTAATGTCTGTCTAATCAAAACATTTAAACTATTTTGCCCCCATTGTGGTCAAACTTCTTGCTGATGATCTTTGAATGCGTCTGAGACATTTTGGAAAAAGCAGCTTTGTGTCTAAAGTGTAAAGAATACAGTACCAGCAGAGGCCCTCCTCTCTGCCAAAGACCAAGTTGGACTGAGAAGCCAAGCTGTAAAGGGAGGTGGAAAAAAAACAGAAACAAGCAGATTTAACAAAGCTGTAACAGCAGGGAAACGGTGAGACGAAGGCCAGTCATGGTCACTCCAGACATGGGAACTAGAAAAAACAAAGAGCTCAACGGCTGCTTCAGTCACGCAGAGATGCTGTTGGAGACAAGAAAACCTGTGAAAGCCTGAAACAAATGTGATTACCTCTCTCATGCGTTGCCTTTTTACCTAAATCTGTTAAAAATGTGATGATTATTGAGGCTGAATGACTCCTCGACTTTTAGATCCTCTTTTGACAAATTTTCATGTGCTGATTTAACTTGAAATTGCTCGTTCCATAATGGTGAATTTGGGATAAATTACTGCTGTGATTGGACTGTGGCTGATCCCCTTCTTTGTTCTGCCAGCTTTATGCTGTTCAGCAGAGATTTCTGAGCTTTCGGGTGAGGTTTCACTTATCCTGCAAATGCGTTGTGCTTAAACCACTCTTGGAGAAAGAGGAAAGACAGACAGATGGTAGAAAATAATGTATTTGTGGGTAGAACAGTGTGAGATGAGAATGAATTGATATTCTTTTTTTCCCAACGACAACAAATGTGCTTGAAAGCGTTTAAAAAACATCCTCCCTCTGTTGTTTTTCTTGCTCCGGTGCCTCAAATGGAAACCATGTCTGCTGATAGCACATGGAGGAAACAACTAGTGACAACATGTTCTGGAACAACTGGGAACACCTCTACATAAGCAGACAAACATTTGGAGAGCGCGGCTCTGTAGGGAGAGGGTTTAGGGGCCAGTCAGGTCATTAACATTTAGATTGGGTAGTTGAGGGGGTGACGGGGGGAAGACGAGAGTCAACAGGTGTACACCAAATTAACCGAGCCTGACAAAATGGAGCAGGAAACACGCGACGCGGCGGAAGCACTAGAAAAGGCGTGATTAAAAGGGGGGGTTGGGAAACAGCAAGATGACAGGAATAATTTCCTTGTGGAGCATTTGGCGAGGAAAAGCGTAGACGACAGCAAAGCCCAGGCTCTGAGCCAAGCCGTCAATCACCGTTTGATTGGAAAGTCCCGTTTACTCGCTAAGACGGGGCCGCTCTGCCATGACTCCGAAAACCAACCCCGGCAGCAGAAGAAGTGCCCACGTTTGACTAAGCCGTCCTAGGACAGCATGCTTCTTTCTATTGTGCTGGGAGAACAGTTTGGCGTGCTGGGAAGGCAGCCCACATTTCTGTGGCGCTCGCTTGTTTTTAGTGACAGCGATTCTGTTTTTCTGATCCAACACAGTAAACCTGCCTCGGGCTGAATCGCTGCCACAATCAGCATCTGGGCTGCATGATCAGGGATAAAATGTAAATCCTGTTTATTCAGTGAAATCAGGTTTGTTCTCTGTGACACAAAGAATGTTTTGACTATTTTAAAGCAACAGAGGAAAAGAAAGAGGAGACTGTTTTAAGGTCAGGCTTTTTTCATGATACTTCAAAGCTTATGAAACTAAAGAACTGTTTCTCTGAGTCAGCCACGTCAGGGTGGAATATGCTCTGGAAAGTGACAGAGCTGGATTTCCATCTTCTATCTAGTAACAAAAGCGTTGGAGAGATTCAGTCTATGAATCCTAACATATGGAATAAACTGGACAAGGAAATTAAAGAAACAAAAACAATTCATGCCTTTAAAAGTCTTATTAAGAGGGAGATGTTAAGCAAATATTAGAGATAATACATAAAAAAATACTTTCCTAAAACTTATGTAGTTAGCGCTACTGGATCTAGTGTAGGTAAACAGAATTAAATGAGGGTGGTGTAGACAACTATTTATATAGATGTGTATGTATTTTTGTTTATATGTCCTTAATATTTATGTAAAACCTCATTTTTATTTTCCTTGTTTGATATATTTAATTTAATTTAGTTGATTTAGCATTAGGGGCAGATAATATACATTTTACTTCTTTCTTCTTTTCATTTATTAACCATTTTATATTTATTTAGTATCATTTCAATGATATGTACTTTTACTAAAGGAAATAAAATAAAAAAATATATTTGTTTTGTTTTTGGGTTGTTGTTGGAGGGTCAGAGACAGGAGCGGTTGCATCTTAAGGGGTGTTCAAGTGTGTCTTGTAGCTCCCTTGAGGCTTGTATGGACACCTCAAGGGACGTCAAGAAAATGGAAAGTACCATTGTCAAGAGTTTGGAAGTGTGTCCTAAAGTGTTCAGGCACCAGTACAGCAGCTGAAACATCACATGATTTTTAAAGTAAAACACCAGAAACTAAACGTTTTTAAAGATTAACTTATTTTTGTTTTTGGTGCTTTTAAGAGGTTCTTGTGGGCGGGCTTAAGTATCCCTGCTTTGCTCCATTTTGATACATCCACTTGCAAACAAGTAGATCCCTCAACATCTCAATTTTTCTCATCTGAGCTGTTCGTGTGGAGGGCTCCAATATTGCTCACCATTTTTGTTGTTGAGGGTTGTGAGGGGCTGTAAGCCAGTGGGAAAGATTGTGAACAAAGGGATGATGGGATATCAGGGGAGGTTTATTTCTGCACCCACAACTCAGAGGTGAATTTCTGATGAACTATAGTATTCATCTTTCTCTATTCGCGGTTTCACCGTATTTTCACCGATTTTTTATTTAATATTTCTTGTTTTCACAAAAACTACGGCAACTCAAAACACTTGCTTGAAATTTTTGCGTCCGAAAGAGGTTCAGCGGTGCTGAGCTGTATCTCTGCGGAGCGTGTCGTCCCTGTGTAGAGAAAAGGCATTAGCCGACTTAAAAGCGGGCAAAAAAAATCCTGATATGCTGAAGAGGATAATAGCTGAGGATAATCATCATCCGCAGCAGGTGTTTATTATTTGATAAAGGAGGAAACACGGCGCTCCTGGTTTTAAGGCACAGAGAGAGTGACACTCCTCATCTGTGTCATAAAGTACGCCGCCGTACAGTATTTTGTTCTAAAGTAAAAACAAAAACTCTTTATGTTGAGCAATACTCCAATGTTCTTTGATAAATTCTTTACAAAGCACGATCAGAAGTGTTTTTGATGAGTATTCTTTGGTCACTGGGGTGGGGGTTCTCTGTATTCACGGATGTCTCTGGTCCCCATCGCCCGGGAATAAGGGTGGATTACTGTACGTAACCCTGTAAACTCAGGTTTTTTGATTATTCCTAAAAATAGAATAATTACAATTAAAAGACCACTGGGAAGGCTTTTACAAAATAGGATTGGAGCGCAACTTTAAAAAAAACCTTCATTTAAACTGATCCATATGCATGTTTTTTGCAGTCAGTTCTGGTTCTGCTGCAGTTGAAGTTAAAATGAACAGAAGAAATATTAAATTTAGCAGCCTTGCTTTATAATTAGGGCAAACACTTGGGGAAAGTGAGTGCTTTTTTTTTTTTTTGGATCTCAGTGGTTTAAGTAAGAATTTCATGCAATCTGGACTCCCATTTGTTCTCACTTCCAAGGACCTTTGTGTGTATGAAAACAGTGGTGTGTGTTAACTATACAGTACTCTTTCCAAAGATGCTCAAACCACTAAAGCCGCAGCTGTTCCATACAATAACAAACAACCCATTGTAATTCTTCCAGACAGTTCTTAGTCTCTTTTAGACCGAGGAACAAATACCTCTTTTTTTTCACTGACAGGCACCATTGTGTCTTTGCTATTTTTTTCCTAATTTTTTGTGATCAAGAATTTATACATTTAAAGAAATTCAGAGATGAGTTAGAACAATTAAACTGTTTTTGAAATGTCAAATGTGTTTGTCTGTGCACGCAATAACTGAGATGAGAGTTACAGCTGATTAAAAGAAGTCAATGAGTGATTTTTATCGGCTTAACTGACTTTGACAGGCTTGGTCTTTTAACCATGCTACTTTGGGAACTGCAGGTTTGTGTGGATCTGGGAAACTGGATTTCATGTCTGTCAGTAGAGAGTGACAGCTAAATAGCAGGAAGGTACAATTCTAATGCAGGAAGCGTCTCGGAGGAGCACAGCTGTGCACCGGTTTGGAGTTTAGGAGTGAAAGCTGCACCCAGAGACTCCTTTGATTTAGGAGCAGAGCAAGGTGCTGCTGCTGTCACACGGAAGTTTCTGCTCTTTCTTCCTGACACTTCTAAAGAGCTTCTGATCGAAGCTTCAGGTGGCAGAGAAACTCTTGGAACCAAACTAGTTATTCGGTAATCTGAGGGGGAAAAAACAGAACTGAAAAGACAGAACTGAAAGACCACAGGCAGAGCTAAGCAACAGGCGGGAAATCCAACCGTACAAACGAAGTGAAAGGAGGCTGTGATATCATTTCTGTCAGGTTTTTTTTTGCATTTTGGAGTCCTTTTGGTCATGCTAGTGTGGGTGAAGGGGATAATAAATGGACAGGAGAACAGGAAGCTGCATAGTCATGGATTCTATCAAGCCATTCACCTCAGGTTAGCCGCGAAATTGGAGATGCAGTTAACCATCTCCGCATTCTGTTTGTCTGCACCCCACATGCTGTGGAGAAAAGGAGGGGGGAGAGGGAAAAAAAAACACAAGATGCAGTTACAAACTGCTCCTCCAGGTTACTGAGGAGCAAGCCGCTCACACAAACATTTAGCCTCTTAACATCTAGATGGAAAAGTGGCAGAGGGAAGAGAAAAACGCTTCTGCTTTTTCTTAAAGGAAGAAGTACACATTTACGAGAGAAGACTAGCAAAGATGTCAAGTAATTTTCTGGAAAGAAAACTGGAGATTTATCTACTGAATGCTGTTCTTTAGGCTGAAGACACTGGTTATTTTCCAGAGACATCACATAACAAAAAAATAGTTTTTTAACATAAATAGGAGTTTTTCTAATTTAATCAAACTTAAATAACATTATTTTTATGTTTAAGCCACATAATATTTTTCTCTTTTGATAATTTAGTTCTACATAGCGTTCCCTGACTATTTTACTGTTAACCTTCAGCAATCTCTCTACATGTTTGCAGATTTATTTAAGAGCAATTCTGCATAAATTTTTTACAATTCACTGCATCCTGATTGGCTGTAGAACATTGTCGATCAATCTCCTCTGTGTCGTTTCTCCTGTACAGAATGCATTCAGTTTGCCAAATTTACATAAATCTCAAATCCTGAGCAGATCTTTGTTTTTATTTTATAATACTGGAGTTATTTTTTTGCGAAGGCTTGAACTTTGAGAATTTAAACGACAGAGAAAAGTGTTTACGTCTGTTAGAGTAAAGTTTATAAAGTGTTTAGTGAGGGATTTTATGTCCTTAAAGTAGGATTATAGATGTTTTAAGAGTTTTTTTTTTTTTTAGGATAAACAAGGGACAATTTCATATAAACTTTGATAAAAACAATGGTTGAATTCTGACTTTACATTAACATAAAAAAACATCTGTCATGAATTTGCTGTTCTTCTCGTTAAAAAAAGACGTCAGAGATGCATCGGATGGAAGAAGACGGTCAACAGACTGGAGGATACAGGAGGAAGGAATGAAGCAGCTCTGTGGTCGTGGCGGTGGAGTCACAGCAGAAGAAGTGAACCTCCCCCAGCTCAATAAAAACTATTAAAGCTTGTGGTTTTGAAAGGCACCCAAAAATTGCGACATTTGTGATGAGCAACCAAATGAAGCAAATGGAGCGGGTCCAGCGTGAAGTGCACTTGAAAAAGCAAAAAAAAGGAACCAGTAGTAGTTTGGAACCTAAAACTCAAGGCTTAATCGTTTCTTTTGACTACTGTAACTCTTTAAACAATTAAAGTCCCACTCCAACTATATGTTTTTCTATTGTAAAATCATTCTCAGTGGTCTTTTAATTAAGATTAATGAAGTTTTTAAGCAAAAGGCCTATGTCCTTTTGAAAGACAATTTCTGCAGTGCGGTAGGAGTTCACTAGAAATTCACCTCTGGGTCATGGTGCTGAAATAACCCTACGTTAAAGTTCACTGTCGCTAGTTTATAGCACCTCACAAGACCAAAATAACATTAAGATTAAGATTAAGAGATTAAGAAAACCTTTATTATTCCCACGGTGGGGAAATAAAAAATAAAAAAAGAATGAAATATTAGCCTAGCATAAATAAATAACTGACAGCAAGCAATATCAGAGCTATTTGTCTGCAAGTGGAGGATTTAGAATCAGAGCGGTGAAGGGACACAAACCTGAGCTTTGGCAAACCTCCCATTTTCGTGATCCATCATGATTTAAATTAAAAAATACTCAAAAAGGCAGCTTTATTCTTAACTAATTGTATGTTTACTCCATCACAAAAAAGATTCTAAAAGAACATGTTAAAAACAGCAAAAAATGTGATTTTTATTGGAGTGGGTCTTTAATGTAATTCTAGTGGATTCTGAAGCTGATTTGGCACTTTTTAGTAGTGAAGTGACTACACAATCAATGTAAATTACCTGATTCTGTCGTGGAGAAAAGAAGCTTTGCAAAATTTTACGTTGGTAATGTGTCTATGAAAAGCTTTCTCTGTGTCAGATCAGATGATTCCCACGTAAACGGTCAAAGAGTTGTCAGAGTCCAGTCAAAGAGCATGTGTTATTTAGGAGAGACATTTTCAGTGTTTAAGGGTTAATTGAGGTCATTTTGCATTTGTTGAGGGGGGTTTGAGTGTATCTTGCGTTAAAAGTGCTCAGTGAGAAAATCAATGCATCAATCTGATGATTCTGTCACGTGAAGAAAAAAGAAAAAAAAAACTTACACCAAGTTACTGAGTGATGCCAAAGTCAACTGTTGTTGTTGCTGCTGTTGCTGTTGTTGTTGTTGCTGCGAGACTGCTGGTTGCTGTTGCTGTTGCCAGGCAGCCATGTTGCTAGGCACCAGCCCTGGTGGCGTGAACGTCTGGAGCGCTGTGAGATCTGCACTCGTCAGCTGGTACTCTGGGATTATGGGATGGAGGGAGGGTAACAAAGAGGGAGAGAAGGACGGTGGGGAGGAGGAAGGGTGAGATGGGGGGGATTGTTTTACATCATGCAACTTTCTAGTGCATCAATATTAATCACGACTAATCCATATTAATGGAGACCTTTGAAGTGGAATGATTCCAGAAGCTCTCACACAATGAACAAAGTGAATATTCATAGTGGTTTGTGGCATTACTCTGCAAGCTTTTCACATTTTTCTACATGGCACTAACAGTTTTCCATGACACAATATAGACTGTATCTTTTAATTAGCACTTGCTCCATTTCTTTAAATAATTCAGCTCTGGTGGCTGCGGTCTCCTTCCCGTCCTCGCGCTAACAGACAGATTCAGCTTAAGCTGTGAAAACGTCCCGTCTCGATGTGTGGGCCAGAGCAGCTTTCCACGTCTCACCAGTGTTGTAAGCCGTCTGCATGCCGGGGAAGGGTGCGAGGAGACTGGGCGTTGCCACGGAGACAACAGGGGTGGTGAGCGACTGTGCCACCTGCGAGCCTCCTAGCCGCTGAGCATTCTGGGAAGACAGGACAAAAGGAAGGAACAGATTAGAGCAATCGAGGCTGGAAAAATAAATGAAATCTAAATTAAAACAGAAATCTCCAAAACTCCACTTAGTTAATTCATGCAAGAAACATTATGTCCTGTGGCAAGGTGGTACTGATGTAACTCTAGGAGAAGTTTTCTGAGCAAAATGAGGGATTTTCCAACACCTCCTTTCTCCTTATTGGACTGTGATCCAGCCGTGTTCATGCCGTGAGAGAACCTCGTCTGTTTTTTTTCTCCTTATATGGATGAAGCGTGGAAGTTCGCAGCACATGACTTCATCCATTCTCAACAGCAATAATGATAATGACTAACACGTGCCTTCCACTGCTCAGCAGGATGGGTGCAGGAACCTTGCAGTGAGTGTGACCAAAGAACAATTCTATTACTATTGTAATACTCCTCTATAAACGCTGCCGCTCTCCTTCCAGTTAAATGCTGACAGATTGAATCCTCGGCTTCACCAAAGACGTGCAGGAACTCCTGGCATTTTCAAAGTTCAACACGACAAAGTAAAAAAAAAAAAATCAAACCAGAACTTAGCAAATAAAACTCCATATTAGCGATCTTTTCATCTACGCGGAGCAGAGATGGATGTTTTATTCATCGTGCCACAGTCAGAGACATCTCACCCCCCTGCGAGAACCTCACTTCTCTCTGTGGTGTTTAACTTTTCTGTGGCACCTAAACATCAGCGTGCAAGATGAGAATTTTCTCGCATCTCAAGGTGGCGTTGGCACGGCAACGCTTGTCACCAGGGCCAGGCGTTTGTTATCTGGAGTCACGGTGGAAGGTGTTATGAGAGGTAGTGCTGTGCTGGAGAATCATGCTGACAAAAAAACTCATGCATCGGCAGGGCTGACAGAGGAGGGAAGAGTGGGGATGAGTCTGAGTGCGAAAGAACGTGTTTTTGTGGAATAAGAATGTGAGCAGACAAGTATGCCAGGAATGAAAACACAGTGTGAGGTGCGTGTTTGTTCTGAGGTGTGTGGTGTATTTATGCAAAGAAATCTGCGTCGGTGTGTGAGTCTTTGAAGGACTGAAGGGGTAAAGGGAACCGAGTCGAACATGCCCATCTGTGTTCCAGGTTGGAGACTTTGTGAGCTTTCCTTTCTCTGATCCTCAGAGCATCGACACTCAGATGAAACCAAACATGCACATGCTGAGCAGCTTTCACACGCAGCAGAGAGTCAGCTGGTTGCTCCAGTTCCCTCAATATTTCTCCGCAATGGCTTATTTGTGCTGCACAAATGTCACCCCAGGCTGAGCTCTACTGTATCATAAATATTTGTTGGACTTTTGATTCAATTTAAAAGATTTAAAAGAAAACAATGACTTGTTTTTTCACAAAATCTTGCTGTTCTTGTTCCTAGAAAATAAAATGACATTCTTCCACAACACATTCCAGCTTTAAATTGGTGTAAAAAAAAATTTAAAAATGAGCAAAGAGCTTTTTAAATATTTTATAAATTAATGGCAGTGCAACAGTAAAAAGGGAGAATATTACAAAGACCATCTCCAATCTTTTGAATCTATTTTAAAAGCATTATCATTGTTCTTTTAATTATGATTATGTACTATTTAAGTCAAAATAATAGTTTAAAAATGGTAATTTCTTTTAAATAGCTTTTGCAGAGCAAATTTGAATTGTGGGTTGTTGCCGAGCAAGCCCGCCACCTCTTTGCCATCCCATTACTGAGAGCTCTCTGTTTACAAGCTCTCTCGTTAGCAGTTTCCCTCAACTAACATTACTGGTGCAAAAAAAGAAAGGGAACAATATTGAAGCTACCGGTTTTTGAGCCAGACGAGGGAAACCGAGACGGAAGCGATTCTGTTTGTCTACAATTGATTCATTAGAATTTTCTATGTCACAAATACAATCTTTATCCTAAGGATTTTTTTTTGGTCTGCTCCTGATTTGCAACAACACCATTTGAATAAATAAATACTAATAATTAATGCAAGTTTGAACTTAATTTTATAAATGTATGTCTTCTTTCATCAGAAAAATGCAAGAGGACCTAGTGGCAGACAAGATGGCAGTTGAAAAGCCAGAAACAGAAATTGCCAAGATTTCAGAAGTGTAGCCATTTCCCTTAAAACTTTTTAATGTGAGTAAATGTTAGGGATTAGCTTAAAATGTGTCAAAAGTGTTCAGATTTGTAAAACTGTAAAGACTTTTACATTGGAGCTTTAGCTCCAGACCAGCATTCACGTTTGACCACAGTTAACGTCAGTCCTTTGCCTGATCCACGTAAATTAGTTTATTCTGTTACAGAGAAAAGTGGCTTTGCGCCGGTATACAACAGCTTATACTACTAATGTGTTGCATATCTGTGAAAAGAAGTTTTAAAGTTTTGCTCTCCAGCACAAAGCTGCTTTTCTCTAGAGATCAGATAATTCACGTTGATCGTGTGAGGAGTTACGGTCCGTCAAAGAGCATTGTGGGTTTGGACAGAGACGCCTCAAGTGGTAAAGGTTTAAAGTTTGAAATAAACAAACAAACAAACAAACAAACAAAACAAAAAAAACTTACTGTTGGGGTCGCAGGATACATTAGTTTTTTCTGACCAGAAATAAGAGCATTTTCCTACGGAAATGTACAGCATGTGTGTGTGATGTTCCGGTTCTGGACTGCCCTCTGACTAATGATTTTCAGCTGCCATCTTGTCTGCCACAAGATCCCCCTCAAAAAATGTCCCAAAAACACAATGTTCATCGGATCGGGTCTTTAAATCTTTTAAAACCTTTTCCTAAATTTTTTTTCCCAACAAAACACAACAGCAAAACACATCTTGCTCAATTTATGAGCTAATTATTTCTGATCAAAGCCCTGGTGGCCCTTTTGAAACTAATTACTCAATTATGGAAAATAAGTCTCAAACGCAGGAATGTTTTGTAGTTAGCACTGGTTGTTGAAAAAAGCACATTGATCACTGCAACAGTTGATGTCAATTCTTTTGATCTATTGCTCTTATTTTGTTAATTATTTGGGGGGAGACGATACTTTTTCTGTGACCTCCTTTGATACATTAAATATTTTGATGAAATTGCTGTAATTACAGCATTCTCTTGAGGAAAGTCATTCTGTTCCATGCACAGCGTGCAGAGTAGCCCACATTTCTTGTGTATTAGACTACAACATAAAGCTCTGGTGGAAAAATTCATGTCGAGGCTTTGGTAAACATATAGGAGCCAGGGCAACCAGCTGACATGTCCACTTTTGGCGCATTACTCCGATGCTCCAAAGGCTTTCATTTAGTTGTCATCACAGCTGAATTAACCCCGATGGGATGTGCGCGGTGACGGTGTCACACTCATGCTCCGTGAGATCACATAGAGTTTGACCACATCTACAAGGTTGAAACTCTAGAAGTCTATTCACCTCACTCACCAACTCCAGCTCTTCCTCTGTCTGCACGGACGGTGGATAAGGGGAGTAAAGAACACAGGAAGTTACATTTCTTTAAACCGACTGTCAAGTGGATTAGTAAAAAAAAAAAAAAAAAAAAACCACAAACAAACAAACAAAAAAAGTCCTTTAAGTCTCCTTAAGATCTTCAAAAATCAGTTGTAAAGGGCTTCCTAAACTCAAACTGCTTGAGAACAAAATGATTTAAGATGAAGCTATAAAATGAACGTTGAATGAATAGATAAAATACTATACAATTAAGTCTAGTTTATTTTATCATTGACTGTAAATGAGAACTGGACTGAGAGACCTCCCATTTCATATTTCAAACAGGAAGTACTTGCAGCCACCAAAAAGAATAACCATTCTTCCTCTGACACTATTTTATAAAATCTTCTTATTAAATCTATTTTTGTCATATTTTTTCTTTAGCTTAAGTTATTAAATTATAAACTAACCAATCAGATGTCTCAATAAAAGTATGTGGTCTCATGTCAAACATTCAAAACGTTTGATTGACAGAGAATACTTTCAAGCGGTGTGGACTTTCAATAAGCTTACTCCAGATTGGTGAAAATGGTTGCCATAGAAACCTTTACTCAGACCAATTCATTTTTTTTACTTGTTTTTTCTCCTCAGACCAATTTGGACCAAACCCTTTTTACTAACATTTCCCGGTTCCAAGATAGTTTGATAAATAGTAAAAAAAAAAAAAAAATTAAATGGCTAATGATTTGACTTGATTTGGGTGGAGCCATAAGTAAGTCTTTTTTTTTTTAATGATGTCACAATCACTCGGTCCAGTACTCAATTACAATCAATAATTTTTATCTAAGAAAATCACTTTTTGGGTTTAATGTAAAAACATTGTACTCATTATAGAAATGCACATAAACATAAATATTTTAAGTATTACAGTTTGATGTTATTCCCTCAGTCTGACCTACAAATGAGCAGAGTATGATACTAAAACAGCATTTTGTTTTACGTGGAAGATCCCGCATTCATACTTAGGTTAGATGTAAACCTGAGCAGAAGCGCTCCACTTTCATAAATGTTCACTTTTTCTCAGTGGGTGTCCTCCTCATTAGCATGATTAATGTGCATACATTTATATTAAATACGACCCACTCAACTTTTTGAATGTATAAAAAAGTAATACCAATCGTTTTTACTTCCTCAAGGTCATCCAGTGTGCTCACCAGAACACTATTAAAAAGGATTTCAAATTTGGATTGGAATCACATCTACATAATGCAGAAATCCAAGTGGATTATTTACTATTTTTAAAGAGTTTTGATAACAAAACATGTTTGCAGAATTTGAAGGAGCCTACAAAACTCCAACATCCTGCAAGAGGCCCGTTTCAATAATGTTCAGTGCTCAAGACAACCTAACAAGTAGAAGGAAATGGAAAAAGATTACCAACGAAAAACAGATGAACTGTGATTTTTAAGCTGCACTTGGAGCATTGACGGCAGCACTCTTAGTCTAATTCACCCAGCTGAAAGCCTGCACCCACTTCCTCCTTTTCAGCCAAAGTGTTGCTGAGGAAACTTGCCAGACACCGGCTAATCAATGACTTAATTTGAGTTAAACTGAAGTGTTGTTCCCACTCAGCTGCCTTCTCCTCACCAGCTGCATGAGGCTCTTGCCGCTATGCGAAGTGTTGACCCTCAGGTCCGGTTTGCGGTTGTTGACCATCTGAGGACTGGGTGGAGGTGGAGACTTAGCCGGGACTACTTTCCCCAGGCTGTTGCCGTTGGATACGGAGAGGAGGCCCGGAGAGGCCCTGGCACTGATGTAGCCATTAGCTGGAGAGACACAAATAATGAGAGAGGTTTAGTGAAGAGGGAGGACAGGAGGAGGTTTTGTCTGTTCTGATGTTTTCAGTATGTACCTGTTAACCGTCTGCGCTCGTCAGCCTTCGTGTGTGTGCTCGTGTGTTCTCATTAGCGACTTGGATCGCACGGTCGCACCACATGCTTCTCATTTCTGAGCTCAAACAATGTTTTTTTGGCGGAGTTCTGATTCTCTACAGCTCCTTCACATCAAAACCTTGTCACGCTCCCTGCAGAACTATTTTATGTCTGCTCTCGCTCTCTCTGCATCTCTCCTCTTTTGTTTCACTCGTCTCGACTTCGGTGTAAACAAAAACACACAAATGTCTCAGGGCTGTTTCCATCTTACAATGTAAAAAAATAAAAACTCACCCCTTATGAAGTCAGCATCACTGTCACTGATCTTTGGAAGAGCAGTTTCTTAATGTAAAACACTACAAGTCTCCAGTGTTGTACACATAATTACTGAAGGATCAATAGTGATGTTCACTTCCATGCATACATGTGCTGAACGTCATTAAAGTCGTCAAACCTCAACTTTGATTCCTTTTTTGTAGTTTCACATATGATAGACAATATATTTGTGAGATAGAGTATATTTGTGGGAGATCAAAAAGTAAAACTCTTTATTCCTTGGATGTAAAGTGTTTTACTCAATACTATTTCAATTCTAGATAGAATTTCCAATGCAGACTTTTTTAATAACCTAATTTTTCGATGTTGCACAATCAAAGTTTGGAAGTAAAGTCACATTTTTTAGTTAAAAAGTTTGAATTAATTTAAATGCAAAACAATAAATATTTAATTGCCAAAAGATCTACTCTTGATGAGCTTTAGAAGCATTCCCAGTGGTCTTTTATTTCTGATGATGCTATTTTTAGCCAAAATTTAATAATCTTTCTATGATATAGTTTCTGCAGAGCGGCAGTAGTTTATTAGAACTTTGCCTCTGAGTTGTGAGCTGAACCGTTGGAGCGCAGTAAGCTCACCACCATTTACCATTATCAATCTGCTTACACGCTCTAGCTTACAGCCACTCACTCGGTGTGTGTATTGTCGATTTTTTCCTAAACCCCTAAAACTCACACCCTCAACACAACATTAGTAGTGCAACCAAAATTATGAGCAATATTGGAGCTATCCAGCTGTACAGTTTTGAGCCAGATACAAGGAAAATGAAAAAGTTAATGTCTTTATTTGTCTGCAAGTGGATGCATCAGAATGGAACAGAAGAAGGAGCTTGTGTCCCGCCAATAGTAGCACAATCTTTTGCCAACGGTATTTTATTTATCCGCTCCCGATTCACAACGCAATTTTAAACATCACTTCCTTAGATATGCCCTCCATCATGAAAGCAATGCCTCGAAAACACCCCAAAGTGGACTTTCAATATTAATGAATGTAAATGGAATCAGGAAATGTAATATTATCCATAATTTTCTTCTGTTTTTGAGATCAATAAATCTCAACTCTTCAATGATTGAAGGACATAAAAATATTACAAAAGTAAAGAACATTTTAAAATTATTATCCTTTCTTCTGAAAAGCATGATTCTTTCTTCTGAAACCTTTAAAAATTCTGTACATATTTGCCCAAAATACATGTGATGACAAACAAGGTCAAGTAAGGGCTGCTTAAAAAAAAAAAAAAAAAAGAATTTTTCTATCTTCTTTTGCTTGGAAATATTTTTCTTTTTCTCCAAAACTGAGAAGAGAGAGAGATGAACAAAGGAAAGTGCATTTGCTTGGAGCTATGTTAAGTGGTGTATGATACATATTTGATGCTCTTGTGGGACTGGGATAAGTGCAGCGAACAACTGAAGAACGCTTCTCATCAACATTGTCTTTAGAACAGAAAAGTAACTGGACATTGATAACAGTTTACTCCACACATTTGACTGCATTCAGACATTCTTGATTTTGGTGTCAAACTATAACCAAAACATTGAATATCAAACAAATATTTCCTCTGCGGCTCTGTGTCTGCTCAAGTTCAATGGGGACACGTCAAACCGCATTACAGACTATTGTGGAACACACCCTCCTTTGAAACCTTACAACTGTCACATTCCAGCCATCTACACAACAACCACTGATGCATGACCTGATCAGATGCTGGAAAGCACAACTTTGTGGCTTTGACACTCAACTATCGATCACAGACTTCTCCTTGACTCATTTTCACATTTCTAAACAGCTTCTAGATGAGACTCGAACTGTGTTCTCAATTATAGTTCTTTTATGTAATTCCTGCTAATTGGAGATAAAATAGTAAGAAAGAGGTGTGGTGTGTGGGTGTCATGACAACAAGATGACAGCAGTCAGCAGGCGTTCCTCGTAGCTGAAGTTAAAAAGAGAGATTTAAACAGAACTCTGTCCAAAGAGTGCATCAATCCAGGCAGCGGGGACTTTCCCAAAGACACAAACAGATGCAGAGTTCCCCCTGGACCCGAGGAAAGAGGGCGTGTGTGTGTGTTGACAGCAGATAGCTTTTCTCCATGACGTTGCCTTCAGACAGCATTGGCATGTGACTCTGCTACATCTCAGTCACACAAACACACAGCCCATAATGCACCACTACAACGACAAGTAAGCCTAATCTCTGCTATCAGTGGAGGAGAGAAACTGGACATGAGGATGAAGGACAGACGGGTAAAAGAAAGGAGTAAAAAGACAAAATGTTAAGTTTGAGGATGTTGAGATAAGTAAAGGATAAAACTTTAAAAAATCTGTTTAAGTCATTAACTTTTAGTTGAAGGTTTGATTCAGTAGCCAATAATAATACCGTGATTCTCATGTCTTTAATTAAAGATGAAATAAATTGAACCATTTATTTATATTTTTTTAACCATTCATTGGAGATGACCCACTTTTGGTAACGATTCAGCCATCAATTAGATTGACTTCAAGAAGCCCAGGTTCAACCAAGTGGCAACCCGTTGACTTCCTGGTTGAAATCCTGAAGTAACCGGTACCAAACAGTTCAACAGGTTATTACGTATTAGCTTTTACTCAAGCAAAGCCGTCCTCTCCCATGAACTACGAATGGAAATTCTTGAATTTTAATGAGCATGGTATAAAAACATCAACATTTAACTTCATATCTGACATGGAAATCATGGAACATATTGGGGTGTGGTCTTTCAAATGAAAGGGAACCATCAGATGCTCAGCGCAGCAGCAGTCTAACCAGGCGTGTTCTAACAACTGTCAGGCCTGTTTAAACCTGCCTCGTTCAGAGAGGCGGGGCTCAGTGACGAAGACGACAAAAACACAAAGCTAATAAGAAGCTTTGGATAAGTTCAATAGAAAGGGATGGATCATGGGACTGTATTCAACACCCATTTATTTTACAGTCTTTGGGTTTGACCCAAACCAGCAAAACTCCTCCGAGCATCACAGTTGGATGAGATCTCGGAGCTTATTTGGTGTCTCCTGGGTTTCTTATGTTTTTACAGACCACAGTGCCAGAAATCTTCACCTTGGTCTCAACTTTTTTAAATTTATTATAACACGTGCAAATAGTTAAGCTACAAAGCTGTCATCTTGTGGGTAGAAAGACAATTAATTCTAACTTTTTAAAATTTCTATTCTTATCTTTTTGTTGCCTTTTCTGACATTGTGTTGGCAGATTCACTACCGGGAACAAGACAACCATTTCATTACATTATTTTTTCTCAAAGCTGAATGCTCTTTGAAAATGGTTTTATAAGCCTTTTCAGATCCCTGTTTTTTGTTTACAAGCATTTCTCAGATCAGCAAAATGACGTAAATTCAGTTTTTACAGAGATGGTTGCGATTTCTTTTCATGAATTTCACCCAAATGCAGTTGAGTAGCAAAAAACAACTTAACGTCTTTCAGTCCTTTAAGTCTGTCATTAATCATTTTAGAAGGAGAAGTCTGTGAGGAGCAGCACAACTCACTAAATCAGTTTATTGTTGTTCAACTAGGAGTGAATTCATAAAACATTAATAAAATAATAATTTTATTAAAAAGTCCTGATTAATTAACTATTTCAACCAAATGAGAATTCACTTTTCTTCCTTCAAAAATGAACAAAAATAGAGTTAAAATACATAAAAACAGACAATATGTAAAGCATAAACAACAAAAAGGGAGAAATTACTCACATTAATACTTTAAAATGAATAGAGCGGGAAAAATGACTTGGAAATAGTAGTAAAAACTGTGCAACAGCAGAGTAGCTGCTGATATGGATTAGCTGTCCCACTGAAATTTAATTAAAGTCAAGGCCTGTTCTATATTACAATATATATATATATATATATATATATATATATATATATATATATATATATATATATAATGATAAAAAGAGCTGAAGGTCTTGCTTAGTTTCTACTGTGGTGGCCTGCACAAGTCTTTCTCAAACAGCCCGAGCCTTGCAGGCTCATATCAACACCAGGGCAGGAAATTTGAAAAGTGGCATAGAAATAAAGCAAAGGAGGCCAAGATGAAGTGAGTCAAATGGCTAAGAAAAGAAGAGGGGATGACAAGACAGCGGGTAGGTGGTGGCAGGTTCTCCATGACAAGATGGAAAAGTTTGGAGGGAATACAAGGCAGTGAGAAGCTGAGGAAGAATTTCAAAAAGCGTTTAATAGGCGGGGCAAAGAATTAATTACACAATTGTGATTAAATTGCTCATGAAAATGAAGTTAGGAAGGAAAACCACAGAAAAAAAGACGGTGTGGTGATGGCAGAGTGAAACATAAGTAATAGTAGATGTCAGAAGAATGAAATAATGTAAGCGGGGTGGGGGAAGTAGGAATGGAATAAAAAGGTAGGAGGTAGAGCTGAACTCAATATGAGGGAAGGGGGGTGGGAACGTAGAGAAACGAGGACTTCAGACCAAAGAAAGAAGAAAAGACATGCATATACAGATTCAGAGGAGAGGTAAGACGAACGAAGGAGGAAAGCAGACGCCAAAGGAATTGGCAAGATGGCAAAACAGAAGGTATTTGTGATGATACAAGCAGTACCAGAAGACAGAGTGAAAGTAAGCAGGCATGGGTGGATTAAAGTAAAAAGTTTGAGGAAAGCAAAAGATAGAAGCATGTAAGAAGAAGCAGCAACCACATGACACTGAATTATAATGATGAGGTATGGAGTAAAGTATGGAGAAAAGGGGGAAAAAAAAATCAGATGGGAGAAGGGGGAGGAGAAGTGAATACATCTGCAGATGAGAAGGTGGAGGGATACGGAGTTGATGCAGAACGCTGGTATTATTTAGGGGGAAAAAGGGAAAGCAGAGGAGAATAGAAGGGACATGAATAGGGAACTTGGCATAGGAAAATCCAGGATTATTGGAGGGGAAAAAGAATGACCCCAAAGAGAAATTAGGCTCCCAGCAGGCATCTGACCAATGAGATCACCTGAGTCCTGTTGACGCAGGGAGATTCTCCCTTCAATTGGCCCCTTTGGGAAATCCTGTGGCCCATCATGTGTGTGTATTTGTGTTGCATAATGCGTGCAAAGAACAATTGTGCGTCGCTGATTGATGGGAATGTGCCGTTTCAAAACTTTGTTCTAAATGTCTGAAGCCACTTTGCAATTCTATTATTTAAAACCCACTCCAATAAAAATAGTGTTTATGATGTTTTTAACATGTTCTTGTGGCATTAATCTGATGAGCATTTTTGAGTATTTTTTTATTCAAATTATTTGTATATCATCTCTCAGCAATGAACTACAGCAGCTCTGCAAAAACTATGTCCTAGAAAAATATTTTTCTTTTAAATTTTGGCTAAAAATAAGCAAAATTATAATTACAAGATTCCAACATTTCATATTCTTTCTAATCCAACACATTATTCACAAAACAAAACATTTAAAAGTTCCAGAATAAAAAAAAATGCAATCTTAAATGTCTTAAATAACAACAAAAGAGACTTGATTGCATTAGTGTTTTTTATGGAGCTCTAAACACTTTCACATGACAATTTCCTGGAAGGAAAAGTCCCCAGTGATTTAAACCCCAATTATTAACTTAACTTTTTACTTTAATATGAAAATATACAGTCTTAATGTCTGAATTATACAGTATATACAGAATTATAAAGTAATATTGCAAGAAAAAAAAATAATCATAAATCGTAAATTTACTAAATTAAAGTCAAAGTGAGCCTACAGTCCAGCGTGTGAACGCTGTGTGCTGCGGCAGACCCACTAAACTGTAAAAGTCTCTTGGATTTCAACAGGTAAGCTGAATGTTTAAAACGTTACAAATGTTTGGAAATTCTTTGTTTAATTTACAGTTTTAGTCATCTATGGACGACTTGCAGGATCTCTGCAGTGCCCGTTGATGAAACCATCAATCCCCGCAGCTGTCCACTTCCAGTCATTTCTTCCTCCACAAAAAGACAAGATCTCCTTCAACTCTGTGTGGTGCTTCCGTCTGAAGAGGCCAAGTTTTTTTAATTTTCAATGTTTGTTATGATGAAGTAATCGACTTTTTTCCTTCCCGTTTGTTGTTTTGTGTTGAAACGGAACATTTCATTTGGAGAAGGGGACGTATGTACACTGTTCATATTCTCCTTTGCTGGACATGATGTAAGGTGACAAAATAGACTTCTGGTAATGTGAATGGAAAGGGCAGAATAAAGTGGCAGTCCTATGAACATGTGTCTCTCAGCTCCTTATTTTAATATTACCAAACACCAAATCCCAGAAAGTCAGCCTCACTGATATTAATTTGATATTGAGTCCCCAAAAGGTTCAGAATTTCTTTGTTTTTGACACCAATCTGGAAATAAAGCTACACAAGATAACCACGTCTTTCATCTTCATTCACAGATCTGACAAATAGAAAACTTTGGTAAATATATTACTTTTTATTACTTTCATATATTATTATTTTTCCAAAAACTTATGCCTTTTTTCTTGTAAGTTACGACTTTTTGGCTCATAAATCTACAAAATTGGAAGTAATAAATTTAGGACTTTAAAACACGTAAATTTACTAGAAAAAAAGTGACTAATTTAGCCTGTGACTCTTAAAGTAATAAATATAGGACTTCAGTCCCGTAATTTAACAGTTACGACTTTTGTCTCGTGGATTTTTTTTAAGCCTTTCAGAGTGAACTATATACATACATAAGATTGTATATTACCTTGGACCACTATGAAACAAATTTCTAAAATATTAGTTATATTTCATGTTTTTTCCTACTCAGAACTCCTGAAGCCCCGCGTCGCTGTGTGCTGCCTGCCAGAGAAAGCCGTGTGCTGCAGCATTTCTCCCATGAAAATAATCCAAACTTCTTCAAAGATGGATGCACATACGATTTTCAGTATCTGTCTTTAATAGGCCTGGCCATCGCTACACAAATGCACAACACACACGCGACTGTGCCGGACAGGGAGGTGTCTTAAAGGAGCCTCACGTTTAAAGTAACAAACACCTGTTAGATCTGGAATTTATTAAAAACAGGGCACAACTGGAAGATCTACGGTATTCTGAATCTAAAATTAAAGTTTTTTTTGCTGATCATCACTAGCTCAGTGGAGAAATTGAATGTTGTGCTAGTCTGGGGGCGGAGCTGGCAGAGCAGATTCTTCCTAGAGGGAGCGGTTGGCATCGTGCTTACGTCAGCACGTTTCCATCTGCTCGTTTTCGTAGGTATGGGAGGGGCTGCTGCAGACTGCAGGTTTTAGAGGATTCCTCTTAAATGCATAAACGAATCTAAGTAGTGCTTTGGGGTTCTTTATAGAGAGGAATGAACAGTAAAAAGCATTAAAACCTCAAAATGTAGAATTTTTACAGTAGGGCATCTTTAAAGTCGTAATTAAAAAAAAAACATTTTTAAACTGTCCCTAATACTCCATCATAGAATTGTGCACAAGTATGTACAATTTTTGTTATTCCCTCTCTAATCTATCTCAATCAAACACATTTTTAATGCAGTTTGGCTGACATGTGATTAACAATTTGCTACAGTTTTTTACCACGGTGAAGGTTTTGTTTATGGCAAATTACAAATGTGAATGTTGCAGCAATAAACACAAAAACATAAATAAATGTTTTGCTTTTTTGCCTGCATTTTTACTATGCATTTGCTTTTAATAGCTGCTGCTAAGCATTTAAGCACTTGATTATTCCTCCGTGTAAATCTATGCTGTGACAGGCTTACATTATATCCTGACAGAATGTGCCGAAGTGAAGCTACCCCTGAACACAATAAACATGATTGATCTTCACCTGTCCATCTATTCAAACTCCAGAGAGATGAAAGAACATCATATTCTGCTCCTAAAAAAAAAAAAAAAAAAGATTTCCCTCTGCCCGTTTCAATCTCCTATATGTTTTTCCAAGACAGTTTCTGTCATTCTAGACTTTCCCACCTCACCCCCTGACATTGTGTCACTTGATAAACTTCCCTTGCACATCTTGCAGCCTCTTCTTGCTCCTATATTCCATCAACAACCATCTCTCTTTTATCAGCTGCAGATGCTCTGCACCATGACTGCAGAGATGGGTTTAAACCAAAGCCACCTCACCCATGCTGCACCTGTTCAACAACAACAACCTGCTGTCTTGGGTTTGCAAATTGCTCTTTATAATTGGATCATACCACTTCCTCAGACTTTTAATTGGCTTTTTAGGTCATACAGAACTTCAAATCTTACAGAACACAGTTTACTTTTGAAACCTTTTGGATTTTTGTGGCTAAGCAATCATCCTGGTTTGCTGTAAATTTGACTTCAACTTCTCGAAAAGCTCTCTGGTACTTGGTGCTGTGGTGGTAATTGTTATCATTTCATCCATGCACACTCTAATGGATGGGAGTCACTCCCCAGACTGAAGCCTCTCTCCTCCTAGAACCCACTCTGAAGCTCTAATAATAAAGTCAATCGCCATTGTAAAAAAAACAGGGCAGAAATTGTGCACCTTGCCATGATCCCTACTTCCAACTTCTGTGAGTCTGTTGTAAATTTAGACAGACTAAAACACAACTGAATATCTTGGAAATTGTTTTCACCAACCCACTCACTGTGCTTGGGACTTTCAAATATTCCAAAAATTCCCACAGTAAACTGTATGGTGCTGAGCAAAATACATTTGCTAAATCTAGGAAACTGCATGCAGATCTCGCTTTTCCATCTTTGTGAATTTGAAGCCAGATTATGCTTGGGTGACACCTCAGTTGCTTTCTAAAATGTAAAGAGTTAAATACCTGTTATAAGTCCTGCAAACACAAAGAGGAAATGGCTGATCTCATTGGTAAAAATGTGGTTCAATCTACAGATGTTTGGCCTTTACCTCAAACAACAGAAACGGAAGATGAAACTGCTGCTGCTTTGAGCAGTGAAGACAAAGATTCACAGCGAGCATGTGACGCATGTGAACTCTTTTCCTGAGAGGCAACAGGATTTTCTCTTTCCACAGTAGCCGGGTAAAATTCATCAATATTCATGATAAAAGTGCGACCTGATTGGTCACAGAATTAGGTGTCAAGTCAAGGTCAGTGTAAAAAACATTAATCAAATCCAGAAACAAACTATGGCAGCAAACAAATGAGAGAGAAAAGAAAGAAATCATTGTGTCAGAGATGACATAAACTCCTAATGTAAACAAACATAATATGAATTATGTTTTACTCATAAAGAGCAGATTTAATACTGTACTAAATTTAATATTTTACCCGTAAATGGTTTAAGTAATTGTGAAAATCTGCATCACTTTAATAGACAGGAGTTCTGAGTCTTCATTGAACTACAGGTTTAAATTGGTGAGTAATTGTGACGTGCAAATAAAAATTTAGTGTCAAAATTACAAAAGGGATTTATACAAATATGCACCTAAACCCAAGAGACCTTCAGCTCTCATCTGCTTGCCCAGATTCTGGACAGGACAAGTAAAGATAAAACAAAATCTCCTGGATATTCAGAACCTGAATTTGTTCACAAGTTTCTGTCCTGAGGTATGATGAAAGTGTCAAACCTGACTTTTGAAGTCTGTAGAAAAAAGAATAAAGGATAACAAACATACTTCACAAGTTTATTCAACACTTTAAACTCTTTTATTGGATCAAACTCTTAGCTTTGTTAATCAATTTATTTTAATGTATAATCTCAGTAACAAAGAGGAACATTTTTTCTTGATGGTAAAAATGCAATACTAAATAGGTTGAAGGAAAAATAACTTAGACATGCTGGAAATGACTAGCAGGACCTGTTTGTTTTGCTCAGAAAAAAATTTATATAATTGCTGAAATTACTTGCGTGACACACAGAAAAAAGGTAAAAGTTTGGCAGAGTTGCAAGAAATAAAGAACAAAACCTTTAATTGTTTTGCTTGCGACACACATCCCTGTACCTGACAGGTTTAACCAGGAAACAGATTCATCCCAGCCTCAAATATCTGCACACATTACCTAATCGAGGAAGCCTAAAGGACGATTGTGATAAACATGTATTCACCTTGCTGTTGACAGTTTGAAAAGAGAGTATACTACCACAGAATCCCAGTCGCTTCTGCTGTCCTGCTACAGGAAGAAGAATCTGGAGGCAATTGGGTCAAAAAAAGACAAATATCTGCACTGACAGATGGCACCAGTGGTATCTGAGGTACCCACATGGTTACAGCACATGCCACATTACTGCATCGTCCCCGGTTTCAGCTGAACCACTGACCCGTGTTGCATGTCACACACCTGTCTTCCCTTCACCATTTCCTATCTGCCTCATCACCAGCAAGGTAAAATAGAACATGCAATAAACACAATTTTCTTAAATGTCCTGTATTCTTAGCATGTGTTTCTCTCTGCTCATGAGTGTACAGGAGTTTGCAATATCGCTTTGTGAGAGCATGTGTGTGATGTCTCCTATTACGCGAGGCTGGGCGTGGGAATGTGTGGAATGCCGGTGACGTCAATTGTGACATTCCCGGAGCTCTTACTCCCTGGACAACAGCCGAGACCGGCAGGTTGAGGGGAGGAGGAGGGTAGAAAGAGAAAGAAAAAAGTACTAAGACAAAAAAAAGGAGTAAAATTGATTTAATCGGAACTAAAAGAGAGGAGCTGTTAGGAAGAAAAGACTGTCAGGATTCAGGAAGGTGAGAGGGAATGAAAGAAGAGCACAGGCGAGGAGAAAAAGAAGAAACAAAAATAGAAAGGAGCAAGATAAAAGATAAAGGATGAAGGAAGGATGAGTGTGGTCATCTAAGGGGGTCGGGTCACTCGAGACGAGTTCTGGGACAACAAGGTTTTAGGTTTCAATTGAAAAAAAAGGAACTGTGGTCCGGAAATGTTCCTCAAGCTCCACAGGATAGAAACTACCCAGAATCCCATTCGATTTTAGTGAAATTCTAGCTTTTTTGTTTTAGTAAACATAAACAAAAAATATTAAAACTTGGCACAACATTTTCATGCAGGAAAGAGAAGTTCATATAAATGAATTGATTCAGTTTGGCTCTCTTTACCCTTGGGCAATACAATTATTGATCCACTCAGAAAGAAAAAAAAAGACTTTTCAACCATATCTATTATTATGAACTCACTGGCGGCGGTATCTGAACCAGCTAACAGGATTTAAGGAGAGAGCTCTGGCCTGTGTCAAAGTCACCTCTGAGAAAAGTCCAGTGCCAAGACAAAGGACGTTTTGGAGAGCGGGGGTCGGGTGGGCTGGTAGATTATTTCAGAGAGAAGACGAGGGGCGACAGCTGACAGAGACGGGATGAAAGGGGGGAGGAGTGGAGATGGCAGGAGGGGAGCAGTCAGAAACGGGAAAGGGCTGAATTGAAAAGAGCAAAGCAGGCGAGGTCAAATGAAACTTCATCAAGTCTGGTAGACAAGTTATGAGACGATGGTCATAAACTGCACTTCTGAGTCGAAGTTTTGATGACCGGCTTATTGACTTGGTAACATATTCTCTGGTTATGGTTCAGAGATAACAGACTTTGTTGCTATTTACAGTCAATTTTTATGCTATGTTCACGCTGGGCTCAACAACGCACATTTAAGCAGCTCCTTACATTGAAAAGTCAAAGTTCAAAAGTTCAAATCTTTCACGTGTCCGTTTTAGCTCCGTTTTTGGGCTCCACGTCCAAAACCCATGGCCATCAATTGTGTGTTGAAAGTTAGACAAGTTGAATTTTGACCGAAACAGGAACTCTGATTTGGTAGTGACGAATGGGTAGCGTCCTTTTCAATTCACCAAAGTGCCAAGTATTTGAAAATTGATCATATAGGATGAATTAAAATTGTGTTTGTGCTCAGCCAGAGTTATATGACACCAAAAGTCTTTCATATAACGGAATAGAGCTGGGAAAGAAAAAGATTTGCCACCGTTTCAACATTTTGAACCAAGCCTCAACTGTTAGCACTTGCGCTAGTATTGTTCAAGAATCCTGTTTTTCAACACGCATCATAAGTCTAGTGTGTACATAGCATAATCGCTCCTTTTCCTTGTTAATAAAGGCCATGTAGGCATGTGACATATATCAAGAAAAGATTAGGGCCAAATTCTTCTCCCTACCCTGTCATTTAGCCCTCCAAATGGAGAGTTACGGAGGAATAGTGTCAGCTACGCTAGCACGGAGCTGCTAGCGCTCAGAAATACACAACAACATTGGTTTTAAAACTTTACAATTGGAGTGGTAAGGAAAGAATTCTGATTTGGCCCACGAGTGTCACTGTCAAATTCCTGAACCGATTACCGGTAAATTAAAAAAAGTCATGATTTATTAATTAAGTTCTCACATTTACATCTAAACTCAACTGGTTATGAAGAATGTTTTTTCACCTTTTTAGACTTTATAGAAATGTTGCTGCTGGACAACAGTTGGCTCTTCATTGAAATACATCAAACATGACCAGGTCCTAAAGTGAATTCTTTGTTGGATTCTTGCATGTATTTTGTTTCCTGGCTGTGTGTTTTTTGTGTTTGTCGCTGTAGATGCCATTTATCCTCTCACACCAGGCAAAGGCAGATGGCTGCCCTGCCAGGGTCTGCTTCAACTAGAGGTCCCTTCCATTTAAGGGGAGCTCTTTCTCCCATCTGCTCAGAGCGATGAATTAAAGGAAAAATCTGACCTTAACTGCTGGATCCTATCGACGACCTTTTACAAACAACACAGCCACATTCTGATTGAACTTGACTGGACTTTAAATATTTTTACTGAAATTGACTGAAAAAAAGTTGAAAAACAAAATCTCATACTCGGAAGTGGTTTTAAATCATAATATCAGTTGTCATAAGAAAACTGGTAAGTCTTTAAGTCAAATATCAGTGTAGTTTTTTTTGTCCTTTTAAACCTGTGGTTGCATTTCTTCCTCATGACCTGAAAGCACCTCTGTTCTTTGGACTGTCTACAAGCAGCTTGTACTGTGACCTGCAGCTGTCACCAGTCAACAGGTGTTCTCGTGCTTGTGTGACGGCGAGCGCGCTGGCAAACACACACATATACGCAGCTTCTCGCTCTCCATGAGTCATATTCAAATATATAATTCCAGTTGAGGTGCATCAGAATGGAGAAAATTCACTTACGGACTGGACTTGAGCATGCTCCGTTGGAGTTCCCCAAATCTCCTCCTAACAGAGCACCTAGGACCAAAAAAAGCAACAATCTTAAGCACACGAATCCTAAAAATATCACAGATCTGATGCATTTAATTAAATCAAGAGTCATAAAAAGTACTTTCAGTCTCAGAAGGACCATAACTGGTTTAAATTATACATTAGAGGTTCGAATTTAAGTGCGGGGGTTCATCAGCTCTCAATTGTACTTGTGTTGCACTTTTAGCAGTAACATGGTGCCACTAATTAAATTCCAAATAAAGTGGTTAAAAATACAAAACTGTTTTTGATGAATGGATGACTACTTTTTAAACGCCAACAACCTCAGTTTAACTTGGAGCTTCGAGTAAATTAAAGCAACCATTAAATACATTTCAAATGCTTTTAGTGACTCAAATAAAACCAATGAATTCATTACAAGCGGCACTAAAATTATCATATTGGGCTGAAGGTTCATAAATAAACCAAATATCGATCATACAAATCTGACTAGATGCCATTGCTTAGTTGTCTATTTGCTCTTTGTGCAGAAGTTCTGTTAGAAAACCTTAGAACAAGTCTACACAAAACTAATGCATTTTACATAAGAAAACAGACATGCACACAATTTACATTTTTCAAGCCTCTGGTGATTTTTAAAAGATGTTTATCATCCATACTGATTTCATGATGCTCAGGGTCTGGGGAGGGTCTGAAATCTATCCCACCAGCTGGCGTAGGCAGAGTACAGCCTGTACAGGTCGACAATGCATGACAGGAAGGATCTCTGGGAGCTGCATCGCCATGCACAACCCCACCCTGAGATCAAGCGCCCCAACAAGACAATCCGCAATTTAGGAGAGATGTAGAGAACATTAAAACACCATCATGAAATGCCAGCAGGTTTAAAAGCAGCTGCTTCTTTCTATCAGCTGATTGCTCAACCCAGTGTGCAACTTGTTGGAAAATCCAATCATAACAAGACCAATACACTGTAGTTTCTCATTTTTTTTAAGTTCAAAATTCTTTTAAACATAATTTGACTCGTAGGTCAAATGCATCATCTTATTAATGCTGAGAAACTTTGTTTAAATATGTAAATTAAATCCATCAAAAAAAGCTCCCTACTACATCTTCAATACTACAATACTAATGTAATTTTTACTCTAAAATACTGGCATAACACTATTTTTTCCTTAGCAAATAAAAGAGAAAAATCCACCAGAGCTCATGAATTGCTGCACATAGTTTTTCACTCTTTCTTATTATAATCTGTTGTGCGTGTGTAGACTTATCAAAGTTTAGCTTATTTTTACACAACTAATACATACATTTTCTCATATTTGGAGTGTGTGTGAGACAAAAAGACTTCAAGACTCACTCTGATCATTTTTTTTTTTTATCAGGGGCGGAGCTAACGTTGGAAAGGGTGGGCAGCTGCCCCCCACCAACCCTTCTTCCCTATTTTTTGAATCGATATTTGTATCAATATCGACAAAGATCAAGAAATTATCAATACAAGCATCTTTAAACACTAGCAATAGCATCTCAGCAAAAATAACTTCAGTTTTAATATTGATAACAACAATAAAACTGTTTGAAAAATTTATTTTTTATGTTTTCTTTTGTAATGGAGTTCCATTTTGCTGTTCTCATTTGCCAACCTTCCAGTCTTTTGTCACCCTCCCCTTTTAAAATGTTATAGTACCTCCACTGCTTTCTAAGTGTTCTCAGTGGTCTTTTAATTACGATTAGTTTTTAGGCAAAAATAATAAAAAAAACCTGTGTGGTTTTCTAAAACATATTTTCTGCAGAGCGGCAATAGTTCATCTGAGATGCCTGACTGCTCTCACTTCTCCTTCCCATTGCTGAGAGTTCTCCGCTTACATGCCCTACTGCTAGCTTACAACTCCTTACAACCTAACAATAAAGGTTCAACAAGAATGGTGAAAAATATTGAAGCTATCCGTACAGTTTTGAGTCAAACGCCAGCTCAGACGATTAAAAGATGAACATGGATCAGGAGTATTCGAGTATTTTCACATTATTCCTCCTGCCCAAACAGGGAATGGTTTAGTGGATCGCTGCTGTTTATTGCACTTGAGCCTGGAGGATAGATATTTTACCTCAGAGAAAAATCTTTGATTTGCTTTCAATTAAAATGTTTTCAAACTTGTGTAGATAGTGGTCAATGATTGATGTCTGTAATTTTTAAGAAAGTGTCTATTAAAGGTAAAAATCTAGTAGCTTAGAAAGCAGAAGATACTGCAAAACTTCCACTATTTTCCTGCTTCCTTTAACATAAAAACTCATTTTCACACATTAGAATGACAAACAACGTTTCTTTTTATTCCTGCAAATGATATTTATCTGCTCAGGCGTTGTCTTTCTTCGCTTTGGTGCAGATTTGGTTTTATGATTAAACTGTTTCTTTGACAGGCAAAAACTCGGGGTCATTAGAGGTGAGTGAAAATATTTGGCTGCAACAACCCGTGGAGAAAAAAACACAATAAGAAAAAAATGATAGGCTCAATACATCTCTGGTAATGAGGAGTTCATGGCAGAGCGCAGCAGAATTTGTGCTGCCGAGCTTATGAGGAGAGAGGAGGGAAGCAGGCGCATCCATTACCGCTATGTGAAACTCACTTGCCTCGGAGAATAGCGCGTTATGAAAGATGCTGTAATGCATTTGTTGCACGTTACATCACCTAATTCTGACTTACAATGAGATTAGGCTGGTCGGAACAAAGCTTGATAAGTAACCTAGTCTGAGGAGCAAAAATGGGGCACAAATCATTTTAGTCAGCCGGTGGAGGAGTGGCTCCGTCAAAGAAATGACGGATGTCTGTCATTATGGAAAGCATGCACTATTTGAACTCGCAGGAGAAAACCGAGAATGACAGAGCTGGCTGAAGAGTGCATCAAAACACTCACCGAGTTATTTCACTGGTCATTTTGCTGCTTGTTGACTCAGAAAACTCTCTGAAAAATCCCTGCTGTTACGTAAACTGTGCCTTCGCAGAGTCCACTTTATGAAGAAGGACTTTAAGTAGCCAGATCACCATGACAACCATTTCCGTAGCTCAAATAATTTCAATTACAACAGTCATTTGGAACTCAGAACTCCATGCTTGTGTGGGAGATTGGACCTGCAAACTGTTTGCTTTGGGCAAAAAATGCCAAACAGAGGCATTAAGGGAATTAAGACATCAAACTGTACACAAGGTATGCCAAACAAAGAGTGCAGTCACAACTGAGCGTGCATCATACTATATGAAGATGCACAGCCCGTAATGACAAGAGGTTTTATTTGAATATTCAAATTTAATTTACTTTGTTATTTGAGACAGACAAATATTTTTATTTAGTTAGGAATCCCACCACATGGTAATCAAACAATTAAATGTTGTACTAAGTTTGCCCAATTCCAGTTTCAGTTTATTAATTTATTTTCGTTTTTAATGATTTGTTAGATGAATAAACTTTTTTTTTTAAATTTGCATGAACTCTCCTTCAGGAAACAAATAGTGCTGCTGACTTTACTGAAACCACTAACTGTACATGAGAACTGGACCGATTTAGTGTGACATCAACCATAAACAATGGCTTACTTGCAGCTCTAATTAAATGAAGTCAATTCAGTCACCATTTTTTTGCAATATCATTAGTAAGCAGTGATTGGTTCAAGTTGGTCTGAGTCATAATTTCTACGGCAATCGCTCTAACCAATTAAGAGTGAGCTTGTTGGAAGGCGGGCTCAAGAGAATCCGTCAATCAGATGCTTCAAACGTATGATGTGGGACCACGTACTTTTATTGAGGCATCTGATTGGTCAGTTTATAACTTGAATAACTTACACAACAGACCAACACTTGTGGGTCCATGACTTACGCAGAAGGTGTCCTTTGATAGATGATGACAGTACTAGTGCTGTGTTTTTAAATACTGCTCTATAGGATTCTCACATACGTCTGCCTTATTGACATATATAGAAAACCGTCAATAGTCGAGCAAATGTTCCCTTTCTGTGAATTAACGTAAAACAATACTAGTTCTAATTTATTGCCATGGTTTTGAAGGAATTTTCATGTGAGTTGGTTTGTGTTTATTTCACATAATTAGGATATCACGGAAACAGAGTAATTGCAAAATGTGTTTTGTCGACATTTCTAGCATTTAGATAAAGTTTTGCACACGTGTGTAATGGAAACGTAGCTTCTGAGAGCTCTGTTTGTGTGCTCCTGCTCCAGCTTGTAGCCCAAGCTAACATGAGCAGTGATAAATAAAATGGTGACCAGATGCCAGCTCGGATAAAGAAAACGAAAAACATACAATGAGGGGGTGAGGCGGAGAAGTAGAGCGGAGCTGTGAGACTTTGGCCCATGTCAGTCAGGTTGTTTGTGGTTAACATCCCAAGCTGTTGCCGTTTTGAGAACAGTTGTGATATGTTGATCTGTGTTTACCTTTATTGTAGTTTTAGTGTTGTACATTTGATTGTGTGTCTGTTGTGTTTCTTTTGTGGGTTAAAAAAAAAATGTTTCACAGAAATTCATGATTAATTGGTTGCAATCAGTGATAGAAACTTTCTGTTTCAGAAATTTGCCTTGTTATAATTTAGCTAATTAAAGATTAGAGAATTGATTGAAACATCTTATCGTATTAGTACCTATAGTGGATTTTTTAGGTAGATCAACAAAGTATTGAAAGTAATGTGTACTTAGTGAAAATGTCACAGATTATTGATTAATATGACTTTAGAAGGGTACAAAGAAACCAAAGCGTTCCCGCTGCGTTCTGCACGGTCCCTCACCTGCACTGGCTGGTCGCTGAGGCAACCCCGGTGACACGGTGCTCCTCGGCAAAGCCGGTTGCTGTGGCGACAGAAGGCGGGGATCTGTGAGGGTGGAGGTGACAAAGGAGGTGGTGGTGACCAGGGAACCGGCGGGGTTGTTAGTAAACTGAAGGGCCGCGGCCGCCGCAGCGTTCTGATTGGATACTGGCACGGTGACTGGCATGGAGAAGGTGGGCTGTGGAACTGCAGACTGACAAAGAAAGAGGAAGAAGATCCAGCTTAGTGTGGCTGTCTTTACATCCCATAATGCTAACACACATACCCAGGATCATTATTTAGCGATCAGCAGCGGTGCAAACAAACCTGCAAGTGGCACACAATCACAACTCAACCCAAAAAGAAGAGTTTTTCCACAAGGAGATCACCAAATGATGTTAAAAAATTCACATTTCAAACTTCAATATTCTCTTTATGGGATTACTACATACAAATATAATAAGATGACATGATTTATAGGGTAGTTTCAAAAGAAATTTAGAGAAACTTCTTATATGCAATTCATGTAATTTAAAAGAATAGTTCCAGTTCATTATATTTTTTTCCAGAAAAAAATGGCTTTACAATCAGATATTTTTAAAGATTTAATCTATATGCAGATCAATCAAAATCATTGAAAGAAATGTAAAAAAAGGCATCTTTTTCTACTCCAAAAAAAACAAAAAACAAAAATTTCAGAGGTTCTCAGAAGTGAAAGGCTTTGGAAATTAACTCTTCAGCAGACTCCACACGTGTCAAATGTGTCTGACACTCTCACACACACCAGCTCACTTAGTTTCAGCATGCAAGGTGACTTGGTGGAAAGGCCAAAAAGCTGAGTCCCCTTTCACTTCTCATGCCGGGTTAAAACACTTGTCGCAGCAGCAGGTTATTGCATCGGGTTATGGTGACATTTTATTGAGTGCATGTAGCATTCCAGAAGCTTCCAGCCTCCCTCACTGACACGTTTATTGCAGGGAACTGTGGGAATTATCCTGCTGAGGCTCACTTAACAAAATGTAGGCTTGACTCCGTCCTTAAATGAAGACTTTTTTATATATTTAAATGATCCATTTTGATATTTAAAATAAAAAAAAGAAGACAGCACAGAGTTTTTAAAAAAATCTATCAAGGCCAAGGGCCTGACGTTGTCCATCCATCCAACCCGTTTCACCCTGTTCAAACTCAAGCTGAAATAGGGACTTCTATATATGGAATATGGGCCAGCGCTGTTCTGTACTGTGCTCATAATGCATGGGACCCAGTTTAAAGCTGGGAAGGACAAGGGCACCTTTCCACACTTGATCTTAACCTCCTTTAAATCCGCAGTGTTTCAAACTTTTATTTTATTTTATTTTATTTGGGAGCGAGACAAAAACAGTGCAATCATACAGGGTTAATACTTAAAGAAATAGATATTAGTCATTAATAAATATTAACTAGGAAAAAGAAAGAGCACCCCCCCCCCCTCCTCAGAGGAGTAAAGCAATTTGGTCCAGAAGAATTTTGTGGTTATTTTGCAAGTTCTGTAAACTTTAGCAGTGAGCTATAACAAGCAGTTTGGTGGGGTAAAGAGTAGGGGTGTGTATTGGCAAGAGTCTGACGATACGATACATATTGCAATATATATATGGCTCACAATAGGATATGTATCACAATATTTCCCAAAACTGTACCAGAAGAATTTTTGATTATTATTTTAAAGAAAAAAACTCTACCTGAATATTGACGCACCTTTCATGGTGATGTATTTAATGATCACGCCTTGTAACTATATCTCATATGCTGGTTGCTTTTACTCACAAATTCCTGGTGCTTTACTTTTGGTAAATAAACAATATTTGGTCTCACAGGGGACAGTCTCAAAATAATTTTAAGTATGAGAACATAAATAAAAAAAAAACATTGAATGAATGCTTTAAAAGTATGTTTGATGAAATAGTGTTGTTTATATCTAACATTGCTAAATGTAGCTTATCCAGAACTAGACATTGGGGTATTTAGGTGAAAAACAAAAGAAAGAAGCTCAGAAATAATTAATAAAATATTAACTTGTCAACCTTTTAAATTCATACAAGTATCGGCAGATAAAGTAGTGCAGGGCAGTATGGATACAATTGTATATCCCTATATAAATTATTTTATATCACTATAATGATATATAACACGATATACAACAATAAAGTATATTTTCAGTTATTCTATGAAAAAACGTGCCATAGCCTACTTTTCTGACTATTTTAAGTTACTGATACCGGAATAGTCACAATTGAGAACAAACATTTAGTGTAGCAAAATAAATCGAATGAGAACAGATGTAGTTGATTTACAGCAGCCTCTACATTTTTTACTAAGTTAAAAAGGTATTTAAACTGAATTATAATAAAAAAAACATTTTATGAAAAAATATTTGTACAGTGCACAACAGTTTCAAGTTTCTGAGTAGAAAAACACATTTTTTTGCACAAAATTCTGTTACATCGATTGTGTCAACTGTTGAACAGTCACTATAACCAAAACAATAAAAACACTGGAGCTGAAGCTTCAATGTTAAAGCAAATTATTATTTTTTTTTCCAGACCTTATGACCGTATTTGGAACCTTAGTCTCAATTTTTGAGCGGAAAAAAACACTCACTAGTTTTATTTTGAAAAAAGGAAGCTATAATGACACTTTATTTCAAAGATCTGTTTACTTCCGGTGACGGTAGCGCTGCACATTCAGCTTTGTTTTATTTCTTAAATAAAAATCTAACATTTTTTCTAACATTGCTTCTTCTTGGGCTGCCAGCATTAGTGTATCTGTCCGTTTCAACTCCGGGAAACAACTTCAAGCTGTTACACGTCAATCGTTCTGCACTCGTGTAAAGTAACGTAAAGCATGTCATGAGATGGAGTTTCTTAGCGAAGAATCTCTTTTTAATTTGTCCTTATTTTCACTTATATTTATTTTTTGTGTAGATACTGATGAGACAACATCTATGCAATTACCTCGGGCTATTTAATAATATATTTGGGGTATTAATTGATCAACTTAGATTAGAATAAACGATAGAAGAGAATTGGCACGTTAGAAACGTTTCTATTGCCCACACAATATGTATTGTCATATCATCCAGCACTAGGATAAAGTATTGGATGTAAACAGCATCCAAAAACAATCCATAGATAAGGGGAAAAATGAATGGGTGAGGGGAGGGGTTAAGGCAGAGGCTTGGAGATGACGGTGGTACTAAGAGAGAAAAATCACATTATTTTTCCCCTTTATTGCAGTTTGCATCTTACCTAAAGTCTAATAAAGTAAAAATTCAGGTGAATAATTTTGGGGTTTTTTTAAGTTTGAGTTTCTTTTTTACCTCATTATTTACCCAAATTGTAGACCAATTGTTTGTTCTGTCCTCTTGCTCAAATCTAATTACAAAAGTGTAGGGAAAAGATAACTACATTAGTAAAACTTATTATAAAAAAATGTGTTTGCTGGTGAAAATTACCTGCAAAACTCAGTACTGTTTTGCACAATCTAGTAATAATCTACTAACAGAATCTACAGACAACAACACACTTCAGGGTTTTGTTGCCTGTTTATATCTGTAATTTGTTGCAAGGCACTTCTCCGCAGCTCCTCTCTGACCATGTCGGCTCCTGGTTGCTAGGATATGAGCGACATTGCTCCGGAACCCCTTAACCTGTTCAGTAAACAGGAGTTTTTTAATTTATAAACCAGGCTTGTTCTGCCCCTGTGCCACAAAGAAAAGTGCTGCATGTCCTTCGCAAATTCAAACAAATTTACTTCTTCCCACTCCAGCTCTTTTGAACATTGATGCTTCTTACTGAGAGAAGGTTAACTGGGTGCTGTTATCCTGTGGATTGAGCTGCTCGGATGGGAACTGGGTAGAATAAAAAATAATTAGAACCTGGAGGGCAAAAGAATTGACCCGGAGCTTTTCCTGAGGCTTATTTGAGGAAGCTTAAGGGCTCTTCAGCAAGAGGAGAAAAAAAAAAGAGGGAGAAGGCTAACCTATTTTCCATCAGAGGGTCCCTAATAACAAGGATATGCTTTTGAATGTAAATGATAACTAAATTAACAATATGTTTGAGTTTAAGTTAGTTCTATAGCTTCAGCTTTTTTCTCTTAACTTTCCAGATATTCCAAAAGTTAATGTTTTTTTCTGTGTGGAAAATAGAAAAATGATTTTACATATTTGTTGTGAAATAATATTGACATGCTGTGAGTACAGCTGTTTTGAGGGTGTTTACAGACAAAAAAACTTGATTTATAAGAACATAAATATGAGCGTGATGATCGTCAAGCCAAGTGTCCTAACAATCGCCGCCCTCTCCCCGCCTCGGGAGGCATTTCAGTACAAGTGGGATTAAGCATGTATATCCTGGCCCCTAGCTGTCATGCAGGGGATTATGATGAAGAGGGGGAGGCGTGATGGGTCGTGCTACATGCTTCCGTTTCCCCACTGCCTTTGAGCGATGCTCCCGCTCAAAACCGGGCTGGTTAGACACTGATGGGCAGCGTGTGGTGGGGATGCTACCTGCCAGCCGCGTTCGACTTGAGCTCAATCGACGTGCACTAAGAGCAGCGTGTCTCTAGAGGGGGTAGATTGAATTCTATTTTCCTTCAGCCGTGGCTTTCTCTTTGGAGGAAAAGCTTTTAAAAGCCATTTCAGCTGGTAGAGCGCAGAGGGGCTGGGTCAGACTCAGGAGGAGAAACATTTGTTGAACTGATTAAACCTTAGCTGACTTGTTTTCTTTGCTCTGCATTTCTTAGTAATTGATCTGGAAAGTGCGAGAACACGTTTGGTTATGGCTGCTATAGTAAAACGAGACAAATGAGGAGGTAAAAAGGGTTTTTGGAAGTCTTGGCTTGATGCCTGGGTTGGACAGCTTAGATCTCAGTCAGGGCTGCTACCCTATCAGAGCTATCTACTGAAGTTTAAAGGCTTGCAGTTTGACTCACCGATGAGAACAAAAAGTACAAATACTATCCCTGAATCCACTAAACTCATACCTCACACCTGAAAATACAGCTCAGGAACTTTCACTGCTGCAGAATCCTTTCCCAATACAGCCTTGTCTTCCAGAACTATCTTCAATTTTAGTCTTTTAGGCATCTATTTGATCATTTTCATTTAAAAGAGCTCGGAAGAGTAATAGTAAATTGCTACCCATCTATAATTATTGTTTTTCATACTAGTGTGACCCCCTCCAACCCCAATGTGGTTGTAGTTGGTTGTTTAACCTAACTCTCCTGAATCAGCACCTGAATGTGACGCGGTTTCATCCCAAGTGACCGATCAGGCGGGCGGGCAGACGAAATGAGGGGTTGTAAATTAAGTGCTGCTCATTAAAGTGACATTAATGGCATTATTGAGCACAGTGGAAAAAATGAATCATACAGAAACTGGCAAAGGGGGGGTGGGGGGTGGGGGTGCTGGCAGAGCGCCAGTCAGAACCTGGATAATGTCAGGAGGAGCCGAACCACACTCAGCAACTCTGTTTATACCAGTTCATAACTGAAACAAGCTTTCTTGATCTGACTCCACACAGTGTGACAGAGTATTAGGGCTGCCATAGAAAAAGAGAGAAAAAATGTGTGATTTTACGAGCAAATAGTCGTAAATTAATGTGGGAACAGTTGCGATTTTATGAGAACCCCTAAAATAATGACAAAAAGTTGTCATTTTACATGGAAAAGCCATGCTTTTTTCACAAATATAGTTGATTGTGTAAACCTCCATCTGTAATCTTCTTCTGAGGAGCCAGCAAATTATTTTCAATGTTTCATTATCCTTATAATAAAAGAATGTTGACTCACTGAAAGACTAAGTATTTCTTTATTTATTAAACCAATGATCAATTGCTTACAATGCATTCTATGATTCTAATAAAATATTTGTTCTTTTTTGTTACATTTTTCTTAGTAAATAGATTTTCTTCTCATAAATTTATCATTTTAACATATTATCGTAAAATATCGATTCTTTTATGCTATGGTCAGAAATACAACTGCCACAGCCCGACAGGGAGGCATCGGCGTAATTGGCGTGGTCAAGAATGTAGTTGGCGGCAGTCAGGTGTGCTGAATTGCCCGCTTTTTATATACTCCTGGGTTACCGGACAGCTGGTGGCACTAAATATGGTCGGAGACATTTACATATTGTTCAGTCAGGCAGCCACCGACCTGTGGCCGCCCAGATGTCACCTGACTTTGCCGCGGCGTCATCCCGCCAGGGGCGCCGCAATGGATTTTGGGACCCATAAAAATAATTTTCATAGGGTCCCTAACACAACGGCAAATTTGCATTAAAGGCCTATGTGGGCGCCCCCCCACTCTGGGCCCCTAGAATCCGCCACCTTTACCCCCATTTTTAGCGCTCCATATCCCAGTCCCCTGGACTGTCACCGCGCAACCTCAAAATGTGCCACTGATCGCTGCCAAATAAAATCATTTGATCGCTGTAAAATTTTAACTTTTACTCAAAATCTCCACCTCACAATAAAAATTGCTGCTACTTGCCAAATTTTCTAAAAACTGGCATTTAGGTCACCATACTGTGACCTTTTGGAATATTAGACGGTAGCTGAACTCATAATTCATGAATTTATTTTTATAAAATTTTGACTTTTTTCCCTTACAATTTTACAAGTTTGTTTTCATAAATTTACGACTATTTTACAACTTTATACTTGTAAAATGTATGACTTTTTTCCTTATGATTTTGCAAATTTATTCTGGTAAAATTAAGCTTTTTTTCTTATCATTTTAAGTTTATTCCTGAAAAATTTCAACTTTTTCTCTCAAAATTTTAATTATTTTATTCGCGTCAATTTACCAGTTTTTTCTTTGAATTTTAGGACTTTTTTTCTTGTAAATGTGCTTCTTTATTTTTATGGTGGTCCTAACACTCTGTCGTAACGGAGTCTGTTTTTACATGACTTTTTTTTTCAATATTTCCCAACAATAGACAAATCCCGGCAAAACAATCTGCTCATCAAGACGCCCCCGAAGCCCTGATTGTTAAGAATAAATTGTCAATTTTTATGAAAACAAAGGTCACTGTCAATACTGCTGTACTGGTTTAGCTAACTTGCGGAGGCCTGGAGACAGTTCATTGTAGGAACGATGATCTTGAGGAAGCTCCAATCTGTGCTGACAATCTTTAGATTAACGTAGCAAAATACTTTTTTTTGCCTCACGACTCAAATGCACATTTGGAGGATAATGATCTCAAATACACCACTTTAATTTTGTAAAAAGAAAGTTTTGTATTTCTTGTGATTATTTTTGTTGTTGTTACTTCAGACAGCCCATGGAGCAGATGCAGTTTGAGGGTAGCGATTTCATGGATGGAGACAGGTGGTGTTGGTAAAAGGTGAAGTGCGGTAAAAACGGGTGAGGGAGTGGTGAAGGCAAGTGCTCTGTGAGTAATCAGATCGCCATCAGCATCCAGAAACCGTCCGCTCAGCGCCAGCAGCAAAGTACCGGTATGAAGTGGGAGGGGGGCTGGGGGAGTGGGGGCAGGGTTACACAGAGAGGTGGGAGGTACTCACTGACAGCCTATAGTTCTGCATCATTTTATCAAACTCCTCGTCAATTTTTTTGTATTTCTCTTCAGTGCGAGGGGTGAGGGAGAAGGGCTCCTCGGGGTCTGGGCTCTCAGAGTCCCGATGCTCTTTCTTGTTCAGAGCCTTCGTTCCCCAAACACAAGAAAAAAAAGAGGGCACAGAGAGATAGAGAGAGGGCAGATAGAGACAGAGAAGAAGAACAGAAAGAGAAGGTTAGAAAAGGTGACCAAAGTGTGACGGTACTCACGCCATAGCGTTTGAAGAGGCTGTCCAGGTCGTCGGTCTTGCGGTCATTTAGCGGGCTTTGGTCGATGGAGTCATCGCCGTCGGGCTCGGGGCTGTTGCAGCCATTAAAGCCTTTCTTTCGCAACGTCTGAAGCGGCCAGAGAGGGGTAGAGGAGAAGGAGGAGGCTCATTTCATTTTTCATGCACACTTTTCATCAACACTTTTTTCAACCATAGCAGAAACACAAATGAACATCTTGATTGCACCATATTTGATGACTCCTACGCTGTTCATTGAATTAAAAATGAAGTAGTTAAGGTCAGATGAACACTTCAGCCCAGATGAAGACATGAAAGAGAGCTTTTTCTTTTTCCTGGAGGCTTTTTGTACAAATAGGAAAATGGTTTCTGATAATCCTCAATCGATTTCTCAGGCCAACCTTTATAACATCTGCCGCCCACACGAAAGTAAGTTGTTACCACCGAATCTGCACTTGCTCACCTAGCAGGTTCTCTGTACGAATCCTGGCTTAGAAAGGTGAAGAAATGATCGAATCGAGCGCAGAGAAAAAGCTTTGAATTCAAAGGATGCTCCATCTCAGGAGCAGACAGAATGTGGCAGTTGTGGCGATAAAATACCTGAGCTGCCCGTCAGAGGACACAGCGAGGCCTCACCTCTACACGCTTTCCTTGATCTACAGTGTCAGTGTGAAGCTTTCCAATGAGGACGGTGGCTAAACCAAAAGGGCAAACGGGGAAAGAGCAAGCATCATGGTCAGGTTGTGACTGCCTTTACAGGCTTGAAAAGGCCAGAAAAGAAAGAGGGAGGTCAGGAGAAAGACGGATAGAGAGGCTCTTATTTTGAGAGGATTCAGCTAAACAAGATTTACTGTTAAGTAGCTTTGCCTGGTGGGTCCACACCACGGAGCAGCGCAGACATCCTCCGAGCAAAATGGATCATAGAATGGAGCTGCAGAACCTCTGTTGGCCCAAGTTTGGGATTTAGCACAGAATGGCACAAAAAGGAAGAAATCTTCTCACTGTGACATCTAAGAAAATAGATGGTGGTACTCTTTGTTTTCTTCTTTAACTGAGAACAAATGCTTCAGAACAACCTGCCACATGAGATGAGCATCAATTAAAGGAGTTAACAGCAAAACTGGAACAATTCTAAGCATTTAAATGCTGAAAAGAGTTTAAAAGAAACCTCAAATATCTGATGAAAATTGTGTTTTGGGTGTTCTTAGCATGTTCTTGTGGCATTTTTCTGTTTATTGAGGACATATACTAAGAAAATTAAGCTTAAAATTGCAATTTTGAGTGTTTCTTTATTGAAATTGTTATGAAAATTGAATTAAAAAAGAGAATATTTATGATATAGAAGATACGCTTAGCGGGCCACGAGCTCTATAACCAAAGCTCTCAGCAACAGGGATGAGAAGAGGGGGCTGGGTTGCTCCGTTTCAATTGTCCCGCCCACAACTCAGAGGTGAATTTATGATGAGCTACTGCAACTCTACAGAATCCTTATCCTAAAAAATGACGTTTTTTTTGTTTTATTTGCCTAAAAATAGGGGTAGTGTGTATGGGTAAGAGTCTGGCGATATGTATTGCGATACACATATCACATATCATGATATATATATCTCAAGACAATACCACACAACATTTCACTTTTTTTTTTAAAATTATGACTTAATTTTCTGAATATTAATATATTTTTCACAAAAATAAAATTGTAAAATACATGATCATAATATTAGACATTGAAACTGTATCTCATAAACAAGTTGCTTGTAAATTCCTGAGGCTTTTCTTTGGTAAGTCAAGAAATATTTAAGTGGAAAACATAAGTAAGACCCTGAACTACATGTTTTCTTTTTAAATAAATAACTAAATAAGTATTTTAAACTGATAACGGAATTGCCAAATAAGGTATTGCGATACTTCACTAAATCAATATTTTAAATCTAAAAATAATCATAATTAAAAGTTCATTTTGAAACAGCTCAAAAGATTATCGGAGTTGTTCTTTAATGTCCCTAATTATGTGTTTCATTTTTTTATTTTACCATAAAAGCATAATCATTTAACAATCCAAACAAAACAAACACAAACAGAGAGGCTTTTGATGAAAACTACCTAATAGCCCATCTGTACAACATTCTGCAATCATATTCAGTCCTTTGCACCCTTTATTTTCTTTAATTAAAAGCCACCCGCTGAGTCAGGTGTGACTGCAGAGTAGTGGCTGTCTGATTAAAACAAAAGCACATGTTCCGTGACTCCCGCTGTGCACAATCACAACTAAGCGAGGATGACTCAACTGCGAGCAATTCAGCCTCGGATGCGAAGCCCGGCGGAAACTCGTACCTTCAAGATCCGCCGAAGAAACCCAGAGGAGGCAAAGATTCGATGAATTAGCCTTAGAACCTTGAAAACAGGTAAGGACAAGAGGCTAATGATGGTGTTTAGATCTAAGGGTGGAGAGATTTTGGATGCTAATAACAATGGAGTTCTTTGATACGAGTCTCATTAAAACTCCAGGACGTTGTTATCACAGCAGTCAAAGCTGTATTTTATCTTCCCACAGAAACGGGTTATTAGAAAGATTTGTTCTCGCACGGAGACGCTTTCCTGATTCAGCGGTTCAGTCTCAGCAGAACAAGACAGCGCTCTGATCTGCAATTTTTACACACAAAAGCTGCCACCACACACTTTGTTGTCCACAGTTCACAGGGAACACACTCTGCAGTGCCACCGATTGTGCTCTGACCTAAAATTTCAGAGAATAAACGATTATTTTAAAAAAAGCGAACACTGAAATAAAAGAACTCTCGATATGACAAAGCTAGCATGTGACAGACAGCTGCACTAAAGACGTGAATGAGGCGTGGACCTCCTGTTCTATCTAGCATGACACAAAGAAACACGCCATTCAGCGTTGACGTGTGCTCACATTCGTACCTGCATGTCCAAAAAACCCTGTCAACAAAATCATTTCATTTAAATCCTCCATATAGATTTCTAATCATATTTTTAAAAGGTGGACTTCTCGGAACGCACTAAAATAAATCAAAGCGAGAATCTCAAATATGAAAGACGTAGCAAAAACACATTGTTATAGGTCAAAATAAATTTGTTTTATGAGCCTCTGGTGAAGTGGAGCCTCATGGAAGCCCAGAAAACAAACCTTTTGGTGTGTTTTTAACATATTCTTGTAGCATTTTTCTCTTAATAGAGGACCTATATAAAATAATTTCAATTTAAAAAGGTATTTATGAGTATTTCTTTTTTCAAATTGTGTTGGATCAGAAAACTGGATGTTTGAAAATGCTCAAACTAATAATGCAGCTACTGAAATGGGTGTGCCAAAGTCTTCTCTCCCCCCCAGCGCTCACCCTGGCCCACTTAGAATTGTGATTCTGGCTCAGAACTGTACAACTGGATTGATCCAATATCGCTTGTCATTATTTTTGCTATGCTAATGTTAGCTTTAAGCTATAAGCTTGCGAATGAGCGTGCAAACAGAGTCAGGTGACAGGAAGGGGGGCGGGGTAGCTCTGTGTCAACAGTCCTACCTGCAAACCAGAATTGTATATCCAATAAACTACTGCCGCTGTGCATAAAATATGTCTTAAAAAACCAACGAAGGCTTTTTGGTTTTGGCTAAAAACTTCAAAATTAAAATTAATATCAAAATCTCTGAGAATAATTTTTATTGGAAAAAATATGGTTTGAGTGGGACTTTTAAATTGTTTGAATTAAAATTGAAATAAAAATCTATATTTCCTCTAAATAACCATTCCTAAGGATGGCCCTGTTGTGGTGCTCTGTGCTAAAGAATTATTTTTCTGTTAAAAAAAAGTTTGTCTCTCCTTACATAAAGACTGTCCTTTCTGGATCTATATACATCTTTCTATTATTCCAATCAATTCACAATTAATCAACCAAAGTTTGTAATATCTATGTCTACATGTGTATTTTTATGTTTTTCTTTTTAGGATTTATCGTTTTAATAGCTTGAAACTAATCAATTCCAAATCCCAAATCCTTTTGGAGCAACCAATACTAATGGAAAAAAATGTAAACATGTAACTGAGTAAAATGACCATTTCTGGTATATGTTTTTTTTAAGTCCATACCTGTAATGTAAAGTAAAAATACCCAAAAGCCAACAAAAGCAGGGAATCAGGAACAGGAGATGTTCATGTATCTGTCATATCTAACAAGTTAATATCTCAAAATCTCTGCTAATTTTTACAAACAAAGGTTCACAATTGTAGTAACATTTTCATGATCGTGAGAAATTTTGGATTTTAGTGGAAAAAAAAACGAACAAACAGAAGGACTTTCTCATTACCTCAAACATAAAAGGATTTTTCTTCATTTTCTATGCTGATACTCATCAGTTTTGGAAACAGATGATGGACTAAAATTAGGATTTTCATCTAAGCAAAACATGATAATGAATTTCTTCTAATGAAAGCACAAAATCCTTTCAACTTTCATTTTCAAATCTCAAAAGAAGGGTAAAAGAATATCAAAAATGTAATCAAAATATAGTTCACTAAAGGTTTTCCTTTTGGTTTGTGCTTTATGCAGAGGAGGACAGCTGTTTTTGACATATGGATGTAAACACTTGTGCCTTCCTTTCGTTGTAGCTTTCCTGCAAACTTTTCCTCTTTTTTTCTTCCCTTGGAAAGTCTTTTCTCTGTCACTGTCATAATATTCCTTTCTGTTAACATTACAGTGCAAACACGGGCAACTTGCCCTCTGAGTTTCTATGTTTCTCTTCCCACTTTCTCACTTTGTGCTACATTACAGTTCATGCAAATTCCTCTTCTTCCTGTCGCACACACTCTCTGTGGAGCCCTGATCAGCTTGTCTCTCGGTCAGTCAGCCATCTGTCTACCTGTCCACCGTCCGCCCCCCCTGCCTTCCCTCTCCCCCCGTGTTGCCAGGGTAAGATTCGCCCGGCAGAGCAGCACCCTGTCCTCCAACTGGCTGCGGCTCTAAACGAGTCCCGCCCCCTCCACCTCTCCCCCTCCTTCCCATCATATCCCTCTGGACCACTTTATCGCCCACCCGTATGTTGGCCCGCCATCAGTTTTCAGCTTTTCATGAAACTCTAAACCGCTCTCTACTCTCTATCTTTTTCGGTACCCTCAGAGTCGCGCCTTTTACTCAACTCTTAGAAAAGTGCAAAGTCTCACACTTGTCATTCTGAGTTTAGCAACACTGTCTATCTTTACCTATTCTCCCTCTAACTACCTGCTATCACATCCTTCTGTTTTTTGGTCTCTCCTCTGCGTTCCTAACATCCCTCCACCTCTCATAGTCCTCACTACATACCATTTTATAATATTTAATATCATTCCTTACTTAAACAGAATGAAATGATGCCTTAAAACATTGATTTGTTTAACCTTTTTCTATTCAATGTTGTCCTCAACCACTTGAGACATATTTGTTAAACATACTGTGACTTTGAACATGTGGTCAATTTATTAAATCAATATAGTGTTTACTTTTGTTAAAGAAACAGATACAAATAAAGAACAGAAAACTCCACGTGCCTTTAGTCTAGCGGAAAAAAAGATAAATAATGCAGTCACATATTTATTCCCTGTTTTCTTTTCTTTTTTTTTTTCCCACTTGGTGGTTGATGCCATTTTACTGGCTGTGATGTCACCAAATCCAAAATACTCCGGATTCAGACAAATTGGCTGGAACAGATCTGGGAGAGTGAATGATGATGACCAGGTGCAGTGGTTAGCGGGATTTAAGCCCCTGGTTCAAATCCTAACTGGTGGAGTTTGCATGTTCTCCTCATGCTTGTGTGAGTTTTTTTTTTTTTCTCTGAGCACTTTGGCGTCTTCACACTCCAAAATATTGGATAGGTTGATTGGTTAGGTGTGTCTACAATCAGTGTCACTTCAAGTGTCAAAACTTTCAGAAACTATTACATCAAATGTAATTAAACTATTGAGAGCTAATACTTCAGAGCAATGGAGAAAAAAAATCAATACGTTTCATGAGTTTTTTTGGACTCTGAGTACTTATTTACAAAAATCGCACTCTGTTTGCAGGAATATTGCCCTGCCTCTCTCAGGTCGATGCAAAAAGCAGGATGTAATGTCACCACCCATTGTGGCATGTCACATACAGCCCTGCAGAAGAAGCAAGTCATGCACTGACACGCACTTACGCTCCCTCAGTCTGTCGAATGGGACATCATGTCCACAGAAGCAGCTGCCAGGCTCCTCAGCCGTTGTATTATAGATCAGCAGACTTTTCTCATATCACAAGTGAACAAGCCTCGAGATGGAAAGATCACCTGTTAATGTGAAAAACTGCAAAAGAAAGGCTATCTGTCAAGTCACGCTCCCTGTCAATTATTCATTATGATTAGTCACACTCTGCTTCTTGTGCTGCCTAGTGTGAACGAACAATCAATGGCCATCTCCATTCAGGAGTAAAAACAAATTCACCTTTTAACAAAAAAAATAAACTCTGAATAGCACATAAAATAACCATAAAAACTGAGTGGATTTTTTTGCCAGCTCTTTGTAAAACAGCCGCGTTTGGTTGATCATATTTTCTGCAGGTCATCAGCTAGTTTTAACAGAAAGCATCTGATGCTTAATCTGAGCAATAATAAAAGCTGGACTAAACAAAAACTAGACTAAATAAATACTGGAATAAAGAAATCTGCTAAAGTTTGAATTATTTTTGCTCTTTTGGTTTCAAGACGTGCATGCATCTCGTTCACATTTTTTTTTCTTCACTACAAACTTTTTAAACTGTCATTTTTTCCTTCTACTCCTGATTCACAATGATTTGAATAAAGACATACTTAGAATTAAAATTTTCTTGAAAATCACTCAAAAACTATTTTTTATCGGAGTTGGTCTTTAAAGTTATCATTTAGCAAACCAAAAAACAATGATTTTTAAAGAACAAGGTTAAAGCTTCAGTGTAGAGCGACCCGGTCTGAGAACACCTGTCATATGGACTAGCATCCTCATGACCTCGTCTAGCCCAGATTAGGACTTGAGGATATGACAGGTCTTAGCTGGAAGTCCTTAGAGTTCATGTAGCAAAGACGGATTATCTGAGGAGGAGCATCTCCAGGGGAGAGGGGAAAAGAGGGGTCAGTTTGAAAATCAAACTTGAGTTTATTGTTGCCGCTAGGAGAATCTGTTTGCCATTTTGGAAACTGCTGGGCTCTCCCGTGGCATAAAGCGGACCATCAGGGCGGTACCCAAGAGTCCCTCAGCTCCAGCATTGAAGCTTGCCTGTGAAATCTGCCTTGCTTGAGCCGCTTAAAGAAAAAAAAGGGGCATCCTGACTTCTCCACCCATCTTACTTTCTCTCCTCGGCCATTCATCGCCACTCTTTCAGCATTTTGCTTGCTCGTGTTCCCTCTGTCTCCGGCTCTCCTCCTTTCTTTGCCCTGATTGGGATCTGCAGTCAAGCGGATTAACACATTCTGACAGGAGAGGCAGGCTGCCCACACACAAACACTTTCAAGCAGCACGTGCATCTCAGAGAGAGGCTGTGTGTGCATATGTATTGCCTCTCAAGCTTGCATTGGAGTGAAGGCATGTCTAACCGTGTGATGAATACTGAATCCATGCTTGCACGCGCACACACACACACAATGAAATGAACTAAAGTGCTTCTAAGCAGTAAGGGACAAGCAGTGTGACATACACCAGGCATTAAAAGAGTGTGTGTGTGCATGTGTGTGTGCATGTATATGTGCAAATGGGTCCCTACGTGACTACATCCACACTTCATAATTTATACTCAAAAGCACTTGCTCAGAGAGACTAACAGAGGCAGAGCAGCAAATGGGCACATTTTCTGACTATACAACCATTTCCTCTCTGTTTCCGTCTCTTTTCTATTCATTTCATCTAAGCGGTAATTTCGGATCAAAAGGAGATCATTTTTAACTATTTGTGTATGTCTTTCTGTCATATAGGTTGTGACAGGGCTAAATAGCATCAATAGTCTCCTTCTTAAGTTTCCTTAAATGTAAAGTATATTTACCTGTTCTGAAAATTATTGCAAAAAAAACAATAAGATAGAAGAACATAGACTTAAATATTGCATCAATTTAAAGTCATCTTTTGATCTATTTTCAAAGCTTTCCCACTGGTCTTTAAGATATGATTATGCCGGTATTGTTTTCTAGGACATAATTTGGTAGAGGGGCAGTGGTTCATTAAAAATTCCGCCCCCTTTTCTATCACCCATAATTGAGAGCTCTCTGTTTCCATGCTATCTTCAAAGAAGCGTGGACCTGCAGAAAATATTGCGTAGTAAACATTGAACTTTCCTATTAAAGCCGGGGCAACAAATGGCCCGCGGGCCTCCAGTTTGAGACCCCTGGTGTAGACCGATGATGTAGCTGTGCGTCAAAACAGTGCAACTAGAGCTAAAGAGAAGCTTTTTTATTTTTTTTCTACTTCATTTAACAATTGCAAACATATGATACAAGAAAGAGAAGCTGACTCAGAAACGGACGGAAATAAAAAGACAACTGCGGAGGACAATTATATTCCGGAGCAGGTGTTTATTTTGGATGAAGCCGTCCTCTACGCTGCGGAACAATCTATTGTTCTGAATTAAAAAGGGAAAAAAAAAACTCTTTTTGTTGAGCAATACTCCAACATTCTTAAATGAATGTTTTAAAATGTACGTTTTTGATGTGTATCTATCCGTAACGGACATAACCAAACATTAGAAGTGCACTTTTAAGCTTAATTTTCTTATTATATGTACTATATCATCAGAAAAATTCCACAAGAACATTTTAAAAACAGATTTTTACTTATCGGAGTGGATATTTAAATTTAAAAGTTGAATTATTTGGTACAAGTGAAGCAGATTTCTTTAAAAGCTAGGAAGTTGTGGAGTTGGGCAAAAAATATCATTCATATTTAATTACTTTTTGCTGTTAAAAGGCATTTGTGACATTCCAACAAAAGTCGTTTTTCAGACATGGCAATATTCTGCCCAAATAAAACTATAAACCTCTTCTAATGCAGGCGATGAAAAGAAAGAAAGAAAAAAAAAGTCAGGTGAAATCTCAAGAGGCCATTTGTATCTCAGTAGGTAGAGCAGCTTTTAACCAATCAGAACATCTACTGTTAGATGCTCAGTTTCTCCGGTCCACAAACCAAGGTGTCCTTGGAAAAAAAAAAAAAAAAAAAAAAACATAAACCCCACAGTAGGTCAGTTCAAGTGGACTCTTCATAGAAGTCTCCTAAAGAAAAATATATATTGTAAACACAGATACTACTAATGATGGGTTTGATTTGCAGGTAAATGATACCTGGATTTCTAACCGTATAACTAGATTTTAAAATATCCTCTTAAAACATAGATTGTTTTTAAATGGCAGAGGGATTTATTAGAATTCTCTTTTCAGGATTTTCTATGTCCCAGGAAAGTGAACACGGAAGGATTAATGCAAAATAGCAGCATGGACAATACTAACACCCACATAACACACATAACAAGGAGGCGTGTGCTTCGGCGGCGTGCTGAGTGAAGGGGACAGCTGAGGACAAATGCTGGAGAGGGTTCCTAAATGCCTGCTGGCCTGCAGAGAGAATAGGTGTAATAGTGGAAGGGGAAGTTGGAAAAGGGAAAAGATAAAGGCCGGTAAAGGAGGGAAGCTCCCAGGACACACACACACACAAAACTGCTACACAACAGAGAGCCTCACTGAGGCTGAATATTGTATGAGGTGTTCTCATGGGCCACTGCAGAGCATGCAAGCAGAGAGGACGTGGGCTTATGCCTGTGTGCACGTGCACACACACAGGCTAATGAAAGAGACACATCAACACACACAAACACATGTATGCACACAAACAGAGCCAGTGGAGCTTGAGTTGATGTGGCCTGGAGCTGCCCAACGCCTTGCCTCGACACACAGACACACACACACACTCTAGCGTGTACATAAGAGCCATCTGCAGTTCCAGATACAACCAACAGAAAAAGCTCAACTGCTGACACTTTGAGACAGTCAGAAGGAGAAGGGAGGAAAAAAAGACATAAACTGTCACGAACACGCACTCGAAGAGACAAGGAGACAGAGAAGATGGGAAGAAAGTAAAGGGGGAAACAACAGTGTGACAGAGAGGTGGAGGAAAAGTATGGTCTCAAACTCTGACATGTTGGTTTTACCTTAACAACGAAACTGCTTCAACAAGTTTACTGAGCCTCGGTTATAAGTGGACTAAATGGTGGACTTGTCAGATAGCATTTCCAGACAGAGGAAACACTTTCATGGAATTTTGTCCATGTTTGTCCAAATTCCCCTACTTAATGCTGGAGCCCCACGAATACAAAAGCCTCTTTCGCCCAAAACAAATCTTTCTCAGATTCACTTATTATGAAGGTAATGCAGCATTGATTTAGCAATGCTAAAGAAGTCAACGGACTTTGCCTTTTTTATATTGCTGGTCATGCCAGCCCTATAAAAGTGCAGTGGTGCTAAACTTTTATAGCATGTCACAAGAAATGGTGGAACCGATTATTAAAATAATCGTGCTATACAAGCACCAAATTTGGAATGGATGTACCTTAGGATCCCCTCTTTCAGAAAACCACATTTGCCACAAAAAAATCAAAGATTTTCAAATATATATAATATATACACTCATTGGCACACTTGTCCAACTGTTCATTAATACAAATGTCTAATTAGCTAATCACATAGCAGAGACTCAATGTATTTAGGCATGTAGACATGGTCAGGATGATCTGCTGCTGTTTAAAATGAACATCAGAATAGGAAAGAAAGGTGATTGAAGTGACTTTGAACGTAGCATGTTTGTTGGTGTCAGATGTCAGGTCTGAATATTTCAGAAACTACAGATCTACTGGGATTTTCACCTACAACCATCTCTAGGGTTTACAGAGTACGGTTCAAAAAAGAGAAGATATCCAGTGAATTGCAGTTCTGTGGGCAGAAATGCCTTATTGATGCTAGAGATTAGAGGAGAATGGCCTGACTGGTTACTGCTGATAGAAAGGCAACAGTAACTCAAATAACCACTGGTTACAACCAAGGTCTGCAGAAGAGCATATCTGAACGCACAACACATCCAACCTTGAGGCAGAAGACAACACCGGGTACCACTCCTTTCAGCTAAGAACAGGAAACTGAGGCTACAATTCATACAGATTCACCAAAACTGAACAACAGAGGATCAGAAAAATGTTGCCTGGTCTGATGAGTCTCCATTTCTGCTGCAACATTCAGATGGTAGATGCAGAATTTGGCATCAACAACCAGATACTGCCTCTTGTCAACAGTTCTGGCTGGTGATGTGTGTTTAATGCTGTGGGGATATTCTTTGACACACTTTAGGCCCCTTAGTACCAATTGATCATGGTTACAACACCACAGCCTACATGAGTATTGTTGCTGACCATGTCTATCCCTTTATTACCACAGTGTACCATCTTCTGATGGCTCCATATAATAAAGCTGGAATCATCTCAGACTGGTTTCTTGAACATGAAAAGGACTTCACTCAGCTCAATTGACCTCTACAGTGACCTCAACCCAATAGAGAACCCTCCAGATGTGGTGGAATGGGAGACTGATATCATGGATGTCTATACGACAAATCCGCAGCAATTGTGGGATGCTGTCATGTCAATGCGGAGCTAACTCTCTGAGGAATGTTTCCTTGTTGAATCTTTGCCACCTAGGATTAAAGCAGTTCTGAAGGCAAAAGAGTCCAACTTGTTTATTAGCAAGCTGTACCTAATAAAGTGGCAGGTGAGTGTATACAATAGTATTCTATAGGTACCCCTCAAATTAAAAACAGTATTTTGTCCATTAACGGCTCCTATTGTAAGGATTGGGGCAAATGAAAATTAAATATCTTTGTGACAATTGAATGACTGGCCTCCATCTTTAAAAATGGCTGCTATGTTGGATTTTTCTCGTGGCAAAGAAGGAATTCTAAGACATCCGTGTCATATTTGGTGCTTGAACCACAAAATGTACAATTTTTCTGAAACTTTAACTAAACAGTCCTGGAAGAAGGAGGTGGTTCCTCTCCTGTCAAGCCTAACTTAGCAAAAATGTATACACTTGCAGTACTTGCGAATAAGTATAAATATATCATATATTCTGTAGACTCTCTACATTTAGTGTATAATATTCTGGCTTAATACCTTTTCAGACTAAATTGGAACATTTTAAGTTTACAATATATAGATAGTATATAAATAGTAAATTGTACAACTAGTAGTATAGACTGAGTAAACTACTTCTGTTCCTGGAATAAAACATTGATCACTATTGAAGCTCTTTTATGGCTCTTATTTACAAAAAAAATTAAGATTAAAACGTTCTTGAAAAAAAAAAAAAGAATTATATTTTAATAGTCTTTGTTTAAAATGTTATCATTAGCTCCATGTATGGCTATATCAGTGAGAAAAGCATCTGATTTCCATTATGTAGACTCAACCACACAAATCGTTTCTTTGACATCTATTGAAGGGAGGATATTAAGACGTTTCAGCTTTTGGGTTTACTAAATGTTTTTTTTGGGAAAACAGCTTTCAGTTGTATTGGAAACATGTCCACCCCTCAATAACCAGTGATTCATTTAGATGTTTGTGAATAGCGTCTGCACTATTGGAAAAGAATGATGCCTGAAAGCAGCAGTCAAAGGTCATATGAGCCTTCAAGAAATCATGAGATGAATCCAACCATGTTTGAAGCCTAGAGGCTTCTAACAGTAACTTATTTGAAGGAGCGGTCTGAAAGCAGAAGATAAAAATTATTATTTGTTGACAAAGTTCACCACTCCTGGGACAGAGGATGGTAAGCTAACTCCATAAAAGCTTCGATTCCAGAGAACAAATGGCTGCGAGTGAGATTTTTTTTTTTTTTTTTTAAATGTTGGTGAATTTTCAGTTTTTTTGCAGGTTGTCATTCGGCCCTAAACAGTAGAAGCAGATGATAAAAGCTGTCATAGCAAATTACTCCCACTCTATTATTTTCTATTTTCACTTCAGTCATCGCCAACCAACATGTTCCTTCCAAAAATGATGAAGCCTGTTTGAAGAAGCAGGGATGGTAAAACCTGTGAGGTGATGTCATTGTTCAACCTCCACAGCCTGTCTCTATCTGTGAGATGCCCATCTCAGCTGCTGGAAGCTCTCGGCTCTGCTGTGTGCATCTTTGTGGAATATTACTTTAACCTGTGCAGCCAACATGATAGGAAAAAAAAAATGTGGTGACTTCATGTTGACACTGTTTGCGGTTGACTGATCACCAAGTCCTGCAGCAATCTGCGTAAAAGCAAGTGAGAATAATATTCAAAGACAAGCCACATCCAGCTTTAAGTCAGGGCTCCATAGGAAGCGTAAGTGCTGCGCTGCAGTATAAATGGCTCGCTGAATCAAACCTAACCATCTCGTGTTCAATTCATGAGAGGGCCGTAATGTATAAAGAGGTCAGCTAAGCATGCAAATGTGCGCCGTGTTCGCCTGAAAAACTCCAGCGGAGCTTTTTCCCACAGGGACAAAACACACAGACACAAATTAATTCCTTTTTTTAAAATAATAACAAAAAAAAACATATCTGTAAATTGGTGATTGGGTTCACACATTTACTCTAAGTTTATGCAAATAAAAAAAAACATAATTTCAATAATTCTTGGAAGATTCCTTCTTCCACTACGCGGTGACCATGTTGGGCCAAGGCGGTATCAAAGTGTATGTTGAGGTTGTTGTAAAGGTCTCTGCATAAAATTATAGCCAACAACATAGGAGCATGTGACTCCAGCTGCCTCCATCTCTGCTTCACCTGACAAACAACACAAGACTGAAGTCATCCGCTCTAACCTCGAGGATGTGCATGGAAATACATGAAACATGGGATATTAAAATAATGCAGGAATATAAAATATGTCTGGCACTAACCCAGAAAGTGATCCTATCTAATTCCAGGCTTGAAAGCAAGATCCCTCAGTACAGCTCATCTTGTTTTATTTTTCTCTAAAAAGGTCATCTTCAAGCTACTCTGGACTAATGACAGCAGAAAGAGTTGAACAGAGTCGACTGCAATGACCTGGACTGATCTTAATAAACTGGACAAGACTTAATTACGTCTGAATGGGGGTCTAGAGAGGGAAAGATTAGATTAGTTAGGATTAAATCTTAATGATCTCGCAGGAAAACAAACAAAGTACTGGAAGGACGCATCAGGAGTGACACACAAGCAAAATAACTTCCTCTTTACTTGGCCATCAATTGGTCTTTTATATGGAGGTCAAAGGACTGAATTATGTCCTGTAAATTAGTGGTCCCCAACCTGCCGAGGACCGGTACCAGTCCGTGGGACAGTCTGTACCAGGCTGAAGAAAAAAAAAAAAAAACACGACCTATATTTTTTTCAATTTTTTATTTATAATCTGATTCTGAAGGGAATTTTATTTTGTTTTTATTTTCCTTACCACATCCGACTCATTCTTGACGAATGATAAAGTCGTTTCATCATGTGTTGAAAATCCATTCGCTACTTTCTCTTCACCAACCTCTTATTTGAAACCCCAAATTAAAAAAAACAAATACGTTTCAAGCCAGTGACAAAAGAAAAAATTCAAAATAAAAACAAGAGGGATTTAAACAGACAAAACCCAGAAATCTTTATTCTAAATATAGAATTATTGCCACAATTCTTCCCACACACCAATAATGTATAATATTCAGCAAACAGCTGTCAAATTTTATAAAGATGCTGCTAATAAAGTTTCTCGACCGGCGGATTTGTGTTTGTTTTTATATGTAGAAAATATCAGTTTTAGTCACTTTTCTTTTAATTTATTCATCTTACCTTCAAAGTCAAACGAGTCAGAAGTTGGCGTCTGACTTTTTTGCTTCCGCTTTGACAGTTATGGGTTAAGGAAAAATCTATGATCTATATTTTCTACTCAAAATCTAGTGAACAAGTAAAGTTTAAACCAGCTGCAGATACTTTACAGAGCATTAAGATAAACCCTCAAAAGTTAAAGGAAACTGGAAGCCAAGAAGAAAAAGAAACTGAATGCCCACTGGTCCGCGAAGACATACTGTAGTCTAAAAATAAACTGGTTGGTTGCCTAAAAAAGACTTAAAAATATTTAAGTTTTTACTGCTGATTTTCTAAGCTGGAGGGTTGATTACTCAGAAGATGTCAAATATAACTTGAAATTATTAACCATTTGTTCCACTTTGTGTCGTTTAAAACAGGCAAAGACATTAGATGAAAGAACTATGACAGTCCAAAAAAAAAGCTAATGTTCGAATATAAAGATGATGTCATATTGTTTGCTCTTAACCAGCAGGATAAGACTAAAATAATTGAGTTTGGAAGCACTTGTGTGCTCATAATTTTGACTTAAAGGTTATACAAGAATGATAGAAAACAATATGCTTTAATTGTTCAGTTCACCTTAAAAAAGGAAAGAAAATGAAAAGATGCACCTCTTTTCTCGGCGTAAAACCCGCTGCCCTTCCCACCCGTCTCCACATTTTACCTCGATGATGTCAGCATTAGTCCGGCTCTCGTGGGGCTCGTTGTACTCCGTGTACTTGAGCAGGACTTTGTCCATGTCGGTGCTGGCGTACTGGAACAGCTTATTGGAGTGGTTGAAGATGATGAGAGCAATCTCGCAGTCGCACAGGACGCTCAGCTCATACGCCTTCTTCATCAAACCAAACTTTCGCTTGGTGAACGTTACCTATGGGAGAGGAGAAGGGAGAATGAGAAAATGTATCAACACAATAGTCATTAAACCAAATAAAAAACACAGCGAATTGTCCTGTAACAAACAGAAGTGGGATCTTACAACATTTGAGTGTTGCTTTATGATATATAAACATTGTGAAATAGCATTCTGACAGCTTGGTTTTCTTTCTCTATATAAATATCTCTAGATTCAACTTGAATTAGCATGGTTTAAAGAAAAAGCCACTTCAGCCAGACTTGAAGCCACTTTCCATTCCATTCATAAGCACCAAAAGAGAAAAAAAGCTTTTCTGTCGTTCTGGAGTTTAGTTTGTGGTTGCTCCTCCAGTCTGTTAACTCATTATCATACAACTCATTATTTATTCAGACTCAAATGGATTATGACTCTAAAAACACTTTGATTCCAGTCAGCTTCAATTATCTTTGGTAGAAGTTGCATAAGGATTGATTATTCAGTCAGCATAGTCAGCAAACTCCAAAAGAAAAATGTCTTCGACAAGGCAGAGATCGTCGTCAAACAAAAACAAACTGAATTAAAAAAACATTTTATGCTAATGTTTAAAAAAAGACATATAGTCTTTGAAAATAAGTAAATATGTTGGGAAAATGTGTTTTGCTTTGAGAACTTGCATCATTAACAATCCTCATATTTACACTTTGCTGAGGTTTGTCCAATATGGTAAAGGGAAACATTGTTTCTGCGATATTTTGTTTGGTGATACTTGTATCGATTTAAAATGCTGGCAAAGACATTATCCAATTAATTATTTATAAGCGCGTCCTTCAGTGTCTTCCTTTTGTTTTCCACCTAAACCTCCAAACGCTAGTTGGCAGCACAGCACCTCTTTGAGCAGCTCTACACCCCAACCAAAATAACAAGATCTCGCAAGAACCAGCTTGTGTTATATGAGCCGTCAGCCTCGTGGGTTTTAAAATTAATTTGAACATTTTGGTACGATGAAAGACATATTATTATTCTGGTTCTGTTGAATATATTGTGATATGTAACGTAACACATGTATTTGGATATGTATCATATCGCCAAACTTTTGCCAATTCTTTCTAAAAGTTGCGGGAACGGACTAGCTGCAGTCGATGGCTCACACATTTTGGAGAAAAGTCTGACATTTCAGAAAAAACTTAATTAATTGATACAATAATAAAATTTATTTTTTCTGTACAAGAAAAATAGTTAAGTTTAAGAGGAAAACTATCAGATTCTCTTCCAAGTTTGTTTTGGACAACACTTCTTCTGTCACTGTCAGGAGCAAATACTCAGATGCAGCGACCTCTAGTGGTTGTTAAAGGAAAGAACTGCAAGTGTTAACTGGGAAAAAACAAAAATTGGCCTATTTATGTCTAAAAAAAAAAAATGCAAAAAAAGTCGCACCCCTGGCTAAACTATGAAAAAAACTGCAACTTATAACCCGGAAAGTACGGTAATGATTGCTCAATTAATAGCAGAATGAATTTATATATTTCATGATTACATCAAAGTTTGTAAAGCTAGAGTTTGTCAAAAACAAGTCGAAGGCCATTTTTTTTTTTATTTACAGGTCCATTTTCTAAGAGAAAAAGTGATGAGTATTAGGTTTCAGCCATCTGACCTCACTGTGACAATAGTTTTAGCAGGAAAGTAAAAAAACAAACAAACAAACAAATATGGCTAAGACTGCTGAAGCGCTCCCCTGAGGCATTCTAGAACAGAGCTGCTCACCCCAGTAGAACAGAAAATTGAGCTTTCAGTGGAAATACATGTCATCAAGCTACAGAATTGGCCATTTGAAACAACAAAAAAATATTTTAATTGTATCAAAACAGACCATTTCTTTAATGAAAATAAAACCAAGTGTCGATCTATAACTCCACCACATGGTGTTCGGTTTCTACTGGCTTTCACTTCCCTCCACATCATTGCTCCCCATCACATTCCCCCTCCCAGTCTTTTTCACACTCCGTTATGCTCTTTTCCATGCTCTCTTTCTATGTCGCACATGCTCTTGTGCTCTTTTCCGCACTCTCCTTCTGTCCCACATTATCCCCTCTTTCCCACACACAAGCAGAAACAGGCTCTTGAACAAGCCCCTTCAGTCGTGTACATGCAGAGCAGGTCTGGGAGCGTTGCTGAGGTCCCTTGTTGTGTACTGATTGGCTTTAGAAGTGCTTTTCTGCTTTAACCAACTGGTATTTACGATCCTGGGAGATTTGGCTTTGTTTGGATTAAACTCACAGCGTTGGACAAACACAGACCCAAACAAGAGAAGAAACAGATTAGCAGAGGGACACGAAGAAAAGCCTTCAGGTACCACCAAAACAAAAGGTAAATGTGTGCACAGGAAGGCTGCAAACATGCTGCACTTCCAGGCCACACCCATGAGTGGCATCACATTTTCCATCAGGTGGTAAACCCAAAAACTGTGACATCACAAACCGAGGTCATGACCTAAAAAACCAGCATGTTTTACTTGCTGTGTGTGTCAGAAACTTCTGATGAAATCAAAGTTGTACTTAAAATTGAACCTCTTATGCTGCTTTGAGAACTTTATTTAGTTTATTCAAATGCAGCGTTATCAGATAATAATAAAGTTGTAATAGTGGAATTTAGTCAGTATAAAAAAAAATAAAAAATAAAACCAATCCAGGCAAATAACTCCTTCCTAACTGTTCATTTAAATTAAAATATGAACTCCAATAAAAAAACAGGTGTTTTTGATGGATTTTTCTTATGGTGGAGGACATAAATACGTAAACTTAAGCTTAAAATTCCATCTCTGAGTATTCCTTTATTCAAATCGTTGTAAATTGGAAGCAAATGAAAAAAGGCTATTTGGAAAAAAGCTTATTTGTGACGTAGAAAATACTTTAGGGGGGCCCACTAGTTCTCAGCTCTGCTTATCGAGAGGGCTCAGCAATGGGGACGGGAAGGGGGGCGGTGCTTGCTCTGCTCTTAAGATCCCACCTACGACTCAGAGTGGAATTTTTAATGAACGACTGCAAAAACTATGTTCTAGAAAATATCACGTTTTGGGATGTTGGTGAAAAGCTGCATAATGCTAATTAAAACTTCAGTGGCAACGCTTTAACCCTAAAGCACTATCGCTGAGTGATTTTCACCCGAGCAAAAGTATTTACATGATTTTCAATATGTTGCATTTTCCTGAGTGTCATCCTGTGTATAGTCTCACATGTCCCAGGAATGGGTGGACCAAACGTAAAGTCACCAGTACCATTATTTTTAAGGATTTTTTTTCCTTTTCAAATTCCTAATTTGTCAGTAATTCTTAAGTATGTTATTATTTTCCATTTTGTATATAAACCACAGTTGAAAACAAAACAAAAAAACTACTCTTATTTAACATATGTTGTCATATTTTGAACCAATTTTTATGACAAATACGTTTTATTGGGTGTATTATATGGGAGTAAAAGTTCCCTGGCAAAAGTGATAGTGCAACTTTTTTATGACGAAAGAGTTCTGAGTTAAAAACACATTAAAAGATGATCAGAATGAGTATTCAAGATAATAAAGATAAAACTGTTAAACTTGTATTTGTGGGTCCACAAGGAACATTTCATTTGAAAAATTTGCAGATGTGTTTTTGCTAGCTTAAACAAAAGACAAAAACAAGCAAAACCATGCTTTTTTTCCGATAGCTTCCACACTCTTCATTATTTATCTCATTCAATTAATATATGAAAAGTGATGAGGGTTACCTGCACTGACATTCAGGCTCAGTGTGGCTGCAGGCTGCTCTCCTGACAGCCTCATCTGAGCTGCCACTCTAATTAAGATGAATTGAAGGAGGAAAGAAAAGTAGAAAAAGTTGGATATGGAGATAAGACGGAAACATTTAGAATGAAAGCAAGAAAAGCAGCCATGTAGGACTTCCAATCTCTTCATCTTTCTCCATCATCTGTCCCCTCGGCTCAGGCACCTGCCATGTTTAAGACCCGCTCATCACTTGTCTCCTTTGCTCCTCTCATTTCCTCTCCCTCGTTTTCTCTTCCACTGTTCTGTCGCTTCTTTCCCCACATCCTCTCTACCCCCTCCTGCCCTCGTGCACCCCCCCTCCCTCCTTTTGTGGTCCCTCACTCATTGCTTCCTGCTGCCACAAATCAAATTATATCGGGGTTGTCTCCACGGGCAACCGATCCCCCTCACCCAACCCCTCTGCTCTCCTGCCTCCCCCACTATTTCCCACCTCATCACACGTTGCCAGCATCATCGTCTTAACCTCCACCCCCCACCCCCCGCCAACACACGAATGCAAGCAGAGTCATCTTTATCTCGGTGCCCATCTACATATCCCCCTCCTTCCTCTTCCTCACTCTCTCGCACAGAAAATGAACAGATAAATTATGTGGCGATGCTGGAAAGGGAGGAAATTAAGGCTGCGCTGGGTGACAAGAAGGGCCGGTGATGAGGAGGAAAAGCCCGTGCAAACAACCGCTGCTTTTCTAACAAATTACAAGGTCATCCGCCAGAACTGAAAACAAACCAAATTGACCAAAACGTCCTGGAAAAGCATCGACTTTTCCTTCATCTTGGGAAAAAAGTGGGCCCACGCTGCAATCCTGTTGTTTACCACAAAGAATAAACAAGCTGGAGGTAATTGACATTAAGAGCAGAATTGCAAGGTAACCAATGGCAACTGAGAAATAAGACATCCTCAGCGAGGAGGGGAATAAAAAGAACAGAAACTGGTTGAGTGGTTTGATTTGTGTATGTGTGTGTGTGTGTGCGCGTGCGCTTCCATTTGATTCTGTTTTTCTTGGCCAGGTTTTGGTTGTGTGGCAGATGGATGAGGAAACCATCACTGACAACCGCAACCTTCTCTTGCCGTTTTCTGAAGCCAAAATCTCTCTTTAATTGCCAGCTTTTTCATAAAATCAAGGCTGGACAGTCAAACCGACAGTTTTTCCCGCCTCCTTTTGTTTTTTCAAACTTTTAAACGATAACTTTTTTTAAAAAAAAAAAAGCTAACTCACGTACGTGTCAACCGTTGAATAAAATTCCACACAAGTTTGGCTTGAGAGGAGTGAAAGAGTTGAGAAAGCTGAATTAGTCACTTTTTAATGTGTCATTTGAACATTTTCCTTTAATGACTCTCTCAACATTGCAGGAGATGAGGTTAGAGCAGTTATTTCTAGCACCGAGGCCTTTCAGAAGTGAAGTCCACACCTTTATATAGCTTTTTTAAAGGTTAGGTGCTTATTAAAATGCCTGTGATGGTATCATCAACACATAACACAAAAGAAAACTTGTTAAAACATCTGGTTCTTATATAGAAAATGAATGCAAGTGAACCGAGGCAATGAAAAGTGAAGGAGAAAAGTTGAAAAGTGCATTTCTGCAAGACACATCCCATCACACAGATTAAAATTCTTCTGTGTGCTTGATTTACAGCAGACAGAAACTACTTTATTTAAAGTCCTTTTACAATCTGAGGACGAAATCAGTTCATGTGCAGGTTGTGGGTCAATTTTGAAGGAATTCAGCCACAATCCCAAAATGGGAGCATTTCTTTAGTTTGAAAGTAAAAAACAAACTTTCGAGCAGCATCAAACCTTAAGAAATATCCAATTATTCATAACTGCGTTAATAAATGAGGACGGAGTGGTATCCACAACTAGCAATACCAATTTATTCATATTAATTTATTTCATTTGTTCATTTATGAGTGTTTGTAAAAATTAAGAAAAAACCCTCTGAATGTGAGGTTATGACTACTCTTTTTAATTACACTGTTTTGTGGTTTTACATCAGTTTTTAAAGAAATTTACTCCGAGAAATATGATTTGTGAAACATTTTCTATTTATGTTATTTAAGAGTACATTAATTGTTAAGTTTTATTTATAATAACCAAACATGTTTAATTTAATTGACTGACAGTTTATTCAGATTAATACATGCTTGGTTTGCCATTTATTATATTTAAGATCATTTTGATTCTTACTAGAATAGAATACATTTGTAACATCTGCTAAAAAGAATGTATGTCAGTATTTTTTTATATTTAAATATGTTATTTACATAGATATTGAATAATTTAGGATCCAATACTGGTCCTTGTGGGACCTGGCGAACAATTCCCAAACATCTTGATTCAACCTCCTTCATTTTAACATTGAACAATGTCTAGCTGATACATAGCTCTTAATCCAGTTCAAAGCCATTCCCCCAATGACATACTGTATATTTCCAGTTTTCAATCAACACATATCCCAACTGCACATTACTATTTATCTGAGGCTGATTTTACCTCTTCTACAGTTTGCAATAATGCCATTCTGATTCTGATATGTTAGTTCTAAATCCATTTTTTTTACTATAGCCTTGTGTTTTTTGCTGAATTTCTATTATCTTTTCTAAAGTTGTGAAAAATTTGTGTAATTAGTGCAGCTATGTACATCTACATTTTTGTATATTGGAGCACTTTGGTAATTTTACGGTTCGAAGAGAGAAACTATAGATGTATTATGTTCATGCTGTCGAGATGCAGGCTATGATTTATTCTATACTAGTGCCATGTCAATGAAGAAGATACTAGTGTGCTGATTGGCTCTTTATCTCACATAAGGCAGGTGTGAAGTATAGGGAAACAAACAGAGGCTGAAAGTTTGACCAAAACTCAGCCAGAATATTATGAATAAGTTAAACATCAACAGGATAAACTCAAATTTTTCACTTTGGGCCAATGCCAGCAGAATGAAAAATAGTCATAAACTGAAATGTTCCTCAAAGTTGATCTCTTTACCAGACAGATGTCTTTTTTTGTCATTGCCATGTTGTTACAGGGATTTTTCCAGGAGTTTTAGGGGCAGGTTTGCACATAGAAGGTTTAAATTTTAAGTTGTTTTTAAGCAGAACAATTTCTCATGTGTTTTCATTTGGACTTACAATGACTATGATTCACTGACACATGCACAGCTTCAACTTCCTTAAAGAATTGTTCCAAAAACTTTAGTTATGGCAACCACTGCAAAGAGGAGGCAGCACAGTGCACACAACAGGTAGATAATTACTTTGCCATATAAGAAAAAAATTGAATTATTTTTGCAGGAAGGATTGGAAAGTCAACCTTAATTTGTTCCACCCTTATTTCTTACTCTCATTTTTAGTTCAAAGCATATATATTAATCTTGGTTCAATTTGCAGTCCAAATTTGCTTTGCAAACGAGCATTTTTTGTTATGTTTTTGGTGCATATGGTTAAGATTCAAACTCTTTTTCTACATCTTTGAATGATCTGCAGCAACAGAGCTTTGTGCTTGAAGCCTTTTAGGCTCATCGTGTGACCATCAACCATCTGCTGTTGCCATCAAAATGAAATGTACTTGATTATCATCAGTTCTGCCTGCTTTAATACCCTCACGCTAATTTAGACTGCTCTTGGTGAGTAGATCTGAAAGGGTCTGAGGCCAAAACGCAAGCTAAATGACACCAGATCAGGAAACAAATTATCTAGCACAGTTTTTTGCTGAATTACAACAAAATTCTGTTTCAAATTCAGTAATCTGGTTCAATATATCCACAGGCCTATGTCTTTAAAGTTCTTTTCCAAAGAAAAAAGATACTTAGCATCCGTCTTGGCATGTTTGAGATGGTCTACAGCTGTTTCTTGGCATAAATATGATTAGTGATTCAAGATTCTTTCATTTCTGGGAGGAAATCTTGCCTCCTCTCCTCACATCTTCTGCTAAAATAGGTCACAGTAATAATAAAAAGTCAACTCTTTCCGTTTTATCTTTGATGTGACAAATGCTGCTCATAAATAAAAAAAAAAAAAATGAAGTGCATTCCAACGTTTCCAGTCCTTTTTCTCTGTGTTCTTCCTTGTGAGTCTTTGTTTCAATAAGAAATGTGGTAATTGAGATGCTGTCATGTTTCCAGCTGGGGCCCACACTCTGAACACTGTTTATTTTGCGAAGCTTATGGCAGCATCTCTGAATCAACATGTAGGAGGTTGACAGAGGGTGCATGTACTCCAAAATTCATTTGATTTCCTTTTAGAGGCTGCACTGTTCATTAGCTGATCCAACACAGAGACAGTCTGCAAAAAAATAAAAAAAACACATTTCTTCAGCAGCGTTACACTCCGTTCCACTTCAAACTAAAAATATTCTAGTTTTTTTCATTTCATTTTGCTGTGTAGGTAGTTGGAAACGCATGAAAAACAGTATCTGTACTTTTCCCTGAGACGAGGCATCAAACCATCAGTCGGCCAGATTGCCAAACCGATGAAAAAAACATTTCCGCTAATTAAATCTCTGATTGCGATCCATTTGTGTTGTTTGATTTTGACATGATGACCATGTTTTACCAAAGAGGGCATCACCTTATTGACAAACAGCTCAACACTTGTTCAATACATGTGCAGACACCAATAACTAAAGCTGGTACGGACTACCCCCCCACCCCTGCTTTTTGTATAATTGTGCGCTGACAAATAATAAGCCATCACACTTTGCTGACCCCCTGCAGAATCTATTTAATCTCCAATATAGTAATGAATCCTGCAAAGATTGACGAGGAGAAAACGGAGGATAATTTCAAACCCTACAGCCACCTCGCTCTTTAGGTCTTATTTAGCGAAGCACTTTGGCTCTCTCCTTCTGTCTCTTTGTCTTTTTTTTCCATACTCATCTCGATCCCTCTCTGCTTTTGAATGTGGGCACGTCAAATCCATTACTCAATCTGCTCAATGGAGCGAAGCCCATTTACCAGTTGACTCATTTTAGATGGATCATTTATCCTTTCATCCTCTGACAATAGCTCTGATGCAATCAGCAGGATTTCTTTTTTATTTTTTAAAACACAAAAAAAAGTGGTATCTTTCAGGAAAATTCACAACTTCATCAGGTTTATTTGTTTTGGGTTTTTTTTTCGGACCTTGAGCCTCGAACTGAAGTATTTTCATGAAACATTCTTTTTTGTGTCTGTAGTTTGTCGAGATACGACAATTCACATAAATATTGCATTATTAATCTGATTGAAGGCTATTAGACTATGAATGAAAACACCATCTTAAATCATTTACTCAGGCCTGGTCTTTACATCTACCAGGTGGTATGTAGGTCATGATTTTTTTTTTGTTTTTCACACCTATGTCAACACTTATCTCCTCTATCCTAAGCAAAGGTTAAGAGCTCAGCTGCAAGTATTTACTTCTAGTTGTAAAATCGTCACTGTTTGGATATCAATTATTGATTGGGTAAAGTTTTCGACTGTTTAACAAAATGCAGAAAGGTTTTATTTGTTCATTTCAATAGATGAATTGTAACACCATATTTTATGCACTATAAGGCTTACTTAAATACCTAAAAAAGAAAAAAAAAAACAAAAAAAACAAAATGACAGCGAGCCTTATAAACCAGAGCACTTTATCTATGGATTAGTTCTGGTTATGTTCAATGGTGTTGAAGCAAAGGTACAGAGAGCTCTGGCAAAATTTTGGTCTATTTGGGTGTTATGTGAATGTGCTAAAGCAACCAATGTATTCCATTGTAGGTCAAACTTCCGTTTTGACAAAATGTGTTGTGAGTTGATGTTTTCATGTTGTGACTAATTGTTGTGTGTTGTGACCCCTCTGTCACCTCATTTTGTAATGGGGCAACCTGCCAAATTTGCAGAAAAACTTGCACTTAGGTCACAGTGCAGTGGCATTTTGGGATATGTGACCATAGTCTTTTAGTTTGGTAAGTTTTTAAAATAAACTTTTCATTTACGGTGCGCCCAATGTGCAAAAAATACAGCAGCAAACAGCTCTACTGTAGATACAAATGAGCTGGTCTTAAAAAAGATCTTCAAATTAAATTGATTGACTTTACCTAAAAAAATGCAGTATAGATTTATTAAATCCATGAATTGATTTTTCTGTTTTTTATTTAACCAGGTAAATAAACTGAAAACCAATACTCATTTAGTGACGCAGCCAGGTCGAAAGGTAAAAAATGTTGCTTTTGTTTCAAGTAAAAACAGCTTTTCTGCTTATTTTTATTGAAGGACTTCATGGTTTTTATTCGTTAAAGTTGCACTTTTATTCTATTCAGGGTGTTGTGAAAACAGTCTTTCAATTTCAACTGTAAAAGTGTTTTAAAAAATGATATTTGACAAATACCTAAATGGATTTCTAAAGTGAAATCAAATCAAATCAGTGATTTGGCAACAATACCAGCAGATTAAATCTAACGACAACACTGAAGATCATTTTTCCTTTCTGTGTAGTGTTCATTGAGCAGAATTGATGAATAGGAATGATGCTGTTCTGTAAAGCAGAATAGATTATTCTCATTCATAATCAGCGCAGAAGCAGAATGTGTTTAATTCTCTTCGGAGCAGAGAGAAGAGAAGCACAAAGGTGATCTGGATCACAGGAATTGAAGAATTAGAAGTTGTTACAAAGTGAGTAAACTTTAGCTCTCTTCACTCGGGCTAACCTGTCTGTTGCGTTCATCGGTGATCCTTTGAATCTGTATCTTTTTCCTCCCCATGGTTTTGGCGTTGCAGTGGGAGGAGCCGGGAAACGGAGGTTATACCGGAGCTCAAGGATGGCTGTTTTGGGGTCTCTTCCTCTTTGGGGCGTTTAGTTCTCTCTGTGTTGCTCCGCCAGAAGCACCTGAGCGGTTTGTAACACAATGTTTAGAAAAAAAATGGATCAATAAAAAAAGAGGGAGAAGGACAAATGGAAGAATGGGGTGTGCAGCACCCTCTTCAGATCATGATCCTGTTGCTGAGGGCAGGTCATCCACGCTCAGACTCCGCTGGGATCTTCTGCCCTCCCCTTCACCTCTGCTGGGCAGCTCCTGGAAAGAAACAGAGGCATTCATCAGACTGAAAAGGGCACAGAGAGAGAGGCTTTGTTTGCATACTGTGACCCAGTTCAGCCACTACAAACACTGTCTTTGCCTTCACCCGACACTAAGACAATAAATGACACAGCAAAACATTTGAGGCACATTCAAATCAGAAGCACATTTGGCTTAAATTTGGTGGAGATTGGGGTGGAGGGGTGTTTGTGTCGCTCCATGCAAAGCCAGAGGCCCTTAGGGGTCTTGTGAGGAGGGAGGCTGTGCTGTGTCAGCTTCATTAGAGGCATCACCGCCACATCACTGATCTGCAGGTCGCCTACGGCAACCGGCTGCCCAGCCTGGGCCGCCTGGCATGCCGAATGTGATCCCCAATCAGAGGCACAACAGAAACGAGCCGCTTAGTTTGTGGATTCTTCCTGCTCAAAACACTGTCTCGTCTTATGAGCATTTCTCTACAGGAAACTGGGTCTGTGTTTAACCTAATTTGCATCAACTTGACAGTCAGTGCTGCTCGGGTGAAAATTAGCCTGTTTTTAACAGTGTTGACTTGATTTTCCAAACTCTGAGGACAGAAACCTAACATTTCTGCAAAGCAGCACGAGCGGAAAGATTTTCCCAGGCGGCTCTGACTAATCAAATACAAGCTGACCAATAATGCGCGTACAGAGCCCGCTGAAGTTAGTACTAGAAAAACATAATAAAAGTGCTATAAAATGCTCTGACATCTGATCAAAACGAATTAAAGATCTATATTTTCCAAGACCAAAAAAATCAAAAGGGCTTCTGCAAACTCACAAAAAGATATGAATGAGCAAACATGGGGGCTGGCAATAGAAGCAGGGACTGATTTAGGCCTTGTTACTACTATTTGTGGTTTTGCTTTAAAAATAGTACTCTATATATACATCCAGACAGTGCTTACACACCGCGCACACACACACAAACAGCCGCGGCCAAGTGGCGGCACAACAGAGCAGAAGCATCTGGAAAACCTTGAGTACAGACACAACACCGGCTTCTGAGGGTTGTTTGCATTCCTTCTACCTGGGGGAGCAGCGGCAGAAGAAGGCCTTTCATTTGCATCCATTCTTACGAAACAAAGAGCTGGAATCTGTCTGTCATGAGACTGACATTCCTTTTGTGCTGCTGCGAGCGATGCAGCGAATGCTCATTTAGAGAGAATGCAATTGGTTTTCCTTTGGAGTTAAGTTGCTTATGAATTATGCACCGAGGGAGAAGAATGGAGGCGGGGGGGGTGAAGGAAAAGGGGTGTTATGAGAGTCATAATTGCTCGGTAAAAAGACTTGATGGAGAACCGGAGGCTGCCTGAGCCTGGTTCTTGCGGGGAGCATCTAGCGTGAGCTGCAGGAGCCGAATGTGCCGCATTTGTCACAAATAAGCTTTCCAACCCCTTCAGCAAAACAATTGTCCAAAAAAGCCGTCTTTAACTCCTCTGCTTCTGTTGATCTAACTGCTATTGACTCGCACAGATTTACCGGGAACTTTTCAACAAAGGATGAGAGTGAATTCTGTCTGGATGCCCTCATTAGTGTCCCTCCAGAGCAAGCAGACATTTCTACCACGCTGCGCATTCACCGTTTTCCTTTAGCTTCAAATGACAGAGAATAAAGAGGCGACATAGTTTAGCAAAAAAAAAAAAAAAATAACAAGGTGTGTGTCTTCCTACATTTTCACAGACCTTGTTAGCCACATAGTTTGTGAGAGATTCGCTCCAGTTGCGGTGAAGTTCAAAAGCAGCGAACGGAGGGATTTGTCTTTCGGCTGTGAGCCGATCACACATGAAAAGGCTGCTTTATCTGCCCGGGGTGGTCAAGTCTCGACCTTTTACCCTTCATGCTGCTGCGGCTTGCTTCCCATGTCTGATGTCAGGCAGAATCTCTGCTCTCACATGAGAAGCAAAGGGCCTGGAGTGTGTCTGCTGCCTTGATGAACAGGAGGGAGCGATACAGAGGCTCTGGACAATGAAAGGATATACACCGATGATTAGAAATCCACAGCCAAACTAAATTAGGAAGCTGGGGAACACCTACACATTTTATTCCACCAAGGAAACGTTCCTGGAGTGCAAGAAAGCACAACTTTTGAGGGAATGATGGAAACTGTGCAGCTTCTTCATGCAGCGTGTTTTAGAAGACTAGAATAATTGCTTTATTAGTAAGACTCCCTGTACCCTAAAAAAAACACTTTTTTCTTCCCTAGACAATTATCTCCATAGTTATGCTAAATAACACCTAGATTCTCCTTAGAAAAATACATTTTATACATAAATATAAATGATAAAAAAGCTTTGTTTTGAAAGAAATTTGTTATGAGGGTGAACGGGGTAAACGTGACTCGCTAAAGGGCATGTCAGCCAGATTTTCCCTGCCAGTTGTAGTTTGTGAACTAGTTACCTTCCCTCTGACAACCTGCCTCGCCGTCCTCCGGGCTGAAGCTGCCCTTAATATTACTGAGAAGTTGCCACCAATGTTTCTGCTGCAGGCTGAATGTATCACCGCCCGCAGGGAAAGGGGCACAACGCCGTGACTGAGTCATGACACACACACACAAAAAAAGAAAAACTAAACACTTCCACGCCACAAAATCCAGCAGGGGAACAGGGTGTTTGGCCTAGACGCGCTCTGCGTCATAGGGCAGTTGGCTTTTATTGGGGGGGGACGGGATCTAATGAACAGATGATGAACCCTGTGTGAGCACTGACGCACGGCTAACAGGGCACTGACTGAGGCCGTAATGAGGGGTAATTAAAGCAAGCCAAAATGTGGGAGCTTAAATAACAAATACATCAATAAATGGGTGTACTCTTTACGTGTCTGGAAGTTTTTGCTTGTGGATGACAGTCAGCGCAGCAGGAGGTGGAAACAGCGGAGGGGGAGTGCAGCACGGAAGATGCGTTTGGGCCGGTGGAGCCATGCCAGAAGACAGCTGACAAAGAAATCCGTCACTTTTCCCGAGTCAGCATCGAGCACCAACATCTGTCAAATCTAACCACAGCCAGATCCACTGCTGACACCAACTGCATGGTGCCTAAACTGTGATTACTCAAACTCAGACAAACCTGCCTCTTCACAGCTGGAACGAAGACACGGTCAGTCATGGAAGTTTAGTTAAAAAAAGAAAAGACATCATGTCATATTTGTGAGAGTTTATTTGAGTTATTTGTGGTTAAGGAGTCAGTTTAAATTAATATATCGTGTGAAAGGTAATAAAAACAAAGGTTATAGCAAGTTTAAGAATAAAAAAGGATTCAAATTGGACTTGAACATTTTATCATTTTTTAATCAAAATGTTTTAATTTTACATATATTCCATGACATTAGGGATATGTTTAACAATCAAAAAATACATTCTCTTATTTCAGAAGTTATTTTTCTTTTAGTACTTATTATTTCTACATATACTGTAGTTACAGTATTTTTCTTGAACAGCGTTACGTACACTATGAAGGTTGTCTGAATGTAGTTGGGTCACCTTTGGGCAAATCCCTTCAGGGCTCGCTACAGCAAAGCTCCTGACACAACCATGTCTTTTATCCGTGCTGGGGACCAGCACAGGGAAACACAGACTTGAGTTGGGTAGGTAGGTCTTCCCCAAGGACCCACACTGAATTAAGCTCATTACACAAGCTCAGAATCTAACCTTAATTTCCTAAATCCTGCATTTAACCAACTGAGCTAGCCAGCTTTGGAGCTCTAAATATTATCATAAAATTTGTTTATAAAAAATATATTAATTATATGTCTTCTAATTTAATTGAATAATTGCAAACAGAAACTTGACATTAATTAACATATTTTTGAATGAAATGCAAATTAGGAAAGTGTGCCATTTCCATAGAATAACTTGAATTAATGTAGAGGTAAAGGACAACCAGACAGCTCGCAGCAACCACAAGAAGACAGGAAACCTCACATTAAAGAAAATTACTGAAGCACTTGGCATTAAAAGATATGCAGCCATTAATGTATTCAACAATTGACACTGATACTTAACTTAAATGCGCAATAACCCTCTTAAATAAGAAAAATGGTCTTTAGAAAGTTAGTTTATCTCTGTCTATGCTTGTTTTTTTTTGTTTTGCTTTTAAGGAACCCTCCCATTATAGCATTCACCTTAAAGTAAGTCAAATAGTGCCTGAATACTCAAATCTGACATTCATGTTTAATATTCAATTTAATCCATTAAAATTTACAATAACAGTATAATTATGTGTGAAATGTGTGCAAGTGAAACAGTTAATTATTATCCCAGTTTGCATGTCTAATCTCCTAAAAGTTATGCTTCATACTAATTGATATTCTCCTAAAATGTCTTTGTGAATCCACATGGTGAGACTGAACTTTAATATGTAGAAAACATGATTAGAAGTTATCAAAAGAAACAAAACAAAAAAAAAAAGACAAGCTGTGTAAGCTGAGAGGAACCGTAAGAAAATGGCAAAGCATCATAAAAAATGCATCATCACTCAAAAACAATTTTTCCCATGACAATGACATTCAATCTGCTCTTCAACAGCCCACTGCATCCATCATAACACAAAAAATAACTTAATTATGATCTCACAGTTTGACTTAATTTCACAAAGAAGAGTGAAGGCTTGAAAGGAGGTGATGATCTAATTTATGCCTGAAATCCTTTTCTTTTTTTCTTCCTTTTATACTTCCCTCATTCTAGTAGATAGTTATGATTTAAGGATAGAGAGTTTAGAAAATCCCAAAAGAACTCGTTTATCACCGACTGTGACGCCACTGCGTCTAAATATGCTGACAGACTTGAATCTCACACCGAAGCAAGCTGAGAAAAATACTTCCAATTGTGTGACTTGATCTTTGAAATTTGTGAAAAATGTTTAGATAACTTAGCACCTCCGCTGCAGAATTAACACAAAGGTTAGAGAACAATTTGCAGAGAAGATTAGGGGTTTGAGTTTGAAAAGGAGTCGTGCTGTAAGCAGCAGGAACGATGCTCTCCGCAGCTGCCGGTGAAAATGACGGATCTGTGCCTCAGTTTGAGGTAGGAATGATCAATATTTAACCAATATTTGTTCCCCACGTGCTCAATCAAAAAGGTCTGACATGATGAAACAAACAAAGGATGACAAATGATCCCATCAGATTCCCTGCACAATTGGGCGTCACGTGAGATCAAATCCACAGGTATTTAGGTGTCTGCTTTATGGAGAAACAAAGAAATGGTGTAAAAAGTCTGAAAAATGGTCGCGTTTTAATAAGTGTGTCAACACACTTACCCATCCACCATCTGTAAATAAGTCTTTCAGTAAGTGGTATATCAGGAGTCTTTAATGCAGATATGAAATAACCAGCATGCCATAGACGCTTACGAGTCTTGTTTTGCAAGTTCATGTCTAGTCTCGAGTTTTTAATCACTTTTCAAACAACTTGTGAGGACACAACAGCCAGTTGGTGCTTCTGCATTCCCAAAGCAAAAGCATTAGAAAGAGAGGTTTATTTTTAGATCTGATAGCAATGTCCTGGAGCTAAAAAATAAAAACAAACAATGGAACATTGTTCTCGAGTCCCTAACCTCGAAAATGAAGTTCTTGAGGTTCCATTGACTGCATAGACGTGTGACGTCCTCCACGGAAAGTGGCTACGGACGAAATTAAGTCAATTGAATCAACATTTTTTTATGATACAAAGCTGCCATGTTGAAGCCGAGACGTGAGACTATATCTTTTTATTTGACCATTTGATTGGTCAGTTTACAACTTAATTAACTTGCAATACACAAAAAAAAAAAAAAGAAAATAGGCTATTAAGAACATGTCAAAAACAGGTAGTAGAGGAAGAATGGCTATTCTGACAACTACATTGGCTAAGTAATAGCTGTTTATGTTTCAATAGAAGTCTAACCCCGGGCTCACATCACTAGCGTTACAGCTCAGGTGCGATGCAGGAGCGTTCTAGCTACAACCGATGGCTCATATTAGCTACAGGGTGGCTGCAGCCACGGGCTCTGCTGCCGACCTCACAAAACTCCAAACTCACATTGGTTCATGTCTAAATTCGCTGCAGTTCAGCTGTGTCGTCCGGTGAAATTTGAACCAAATGAAACAGATTCGCAGCAACGCAGCGGCCTGACCGCAGACGCCTTCAGTGGGATTTCCTCTCGCACTTTTAAAGTTACATAAAGAGTGCGGCGCTCGCATCAGAGTCGTAACACTAGCGGTATGAGCCCGGGGTAGGGCCTTATGGCTTTTTAAAGCTAGCAGGTACTTCCCCTTTGAAACACAAGGGGGGTTGGGTTACTAAGACCTTTCCTCATGCACCAGTACATTCAACGGTTCAATCTCAAGGCTCTGTGAGACTAAGAGTTTGATTACATCTCCCAAATTTCCACAGCGGGGCGACCTAAATGCAAGCTTTTCAGCAAATTCGAAAGGTGGCTGTGCAACAGCATTTGTAATCGGATGGTGGCAGTAGCTTCTTTACACACCATGTGGTGGTTGTGCAGGTTTTAAGAAAAAAGTAAAATTTTACGGTAACTGGACAATGTTCATTTAAAAGTCGACATTGGGCGCATTTCAAGGTCAGACAGTGGCAGTCCAGTGACAGGTGGGGATGGCGCCATTATGAATTCAAGTGACAGCTGTGTGGCCACATGTCAATGGCCCCTGGAATCACCGTCCGGCAGCAGCTCTGACTGGACGATGAGTAAATGTCTCCAGACGGCAGCCATCCATATCAAGTGCCATCGGTCGCAATCTACTTTCATGACTACAGCAATGATTTGACATGTTGAGGATTCGGCCAATGCCTTCCCATCGCACAGTGGCATTTGCATTTGTGACCGTAGCATTAAGTGGGACTCAAGTGGTTCAAGTCCCCATCTCTGTTCCCTGACATGAATCTCATTGCAAAGCAAGCTGGGAAAAATTACCTCAAATAATGAAAAAAAATCTGATATTCTGAAGTGATTAAAACAAACTTTAGACAAAATATTGTCATGAAAACGTTTCACAAAACCGGGAAGGAATCAAGTCTTCGATCTGACCCAGAAAGACCCACAGTTCGGGCTGACGGATTCGGGGTAGAGATGGGTGTGTATTTGGGTCACTGAAAATCCCTCCTCTGCCCTGACCAGGGTAGCTCTGCGGCCCAACCTTGAGGCTGTTCTGCCAGCACCAGCTGTGTGATATTTACAGCCTGTTGCCTCATGTTCCCGAGCAACCATTGGACACAGCTACCACCACACTCATGCCTCAGGTCACCAAGCAGGCATCTTAGCAATATCAACAAAACGCCGCGGCCGACTCGGTGGTTGGAGCTTCAGCAGGTGGAGCAAATGCAGGGCGCTCTGACAAACAGTGGAGGAGGAAGGGGTGCTGCTGGCCTCACATCTGAGGCCTGGCTCATGATTGTGCCCGTACGTCCAGGTTGCCAACTCTGGCAGTGGAATACGATCTCCCTCTTCGCTCCTCTCCTTCTAACCAATCATGGGTGAGACTTTGGAGAGGTGGGGGGGGGGGGGGGGGGGGGGGGGCTGATGCACTGCAAGGGCAGCACTTCAGAGGTGGTGGTGTGGGGGAAGGGATGAGATGCGACAGGAGGGGTAGTAACGAGATCTGTGCCTCTTGGCTCATGAATCACGCCTGCGCTGCCAGGCCGCTATCAATACTACTAAGCCAGCAAACACACACAGCACGTATGTAAAAACAACTGCACACACTCACAAAAGAAAAAAAAAAAAAACACACACCTACGCATTTAACACAGGGTGCCCTAACTGTCACTGATCCACTGTTTGCATTCATTGCCTTTGGCATGAATACAATAAAAAGTACCTTGCAAATACTCATAATCCACTCATGCATGCCAGTACACACAGACACAAGTGTGTCTTTTGTCCAGAGGCTTAGAAATTGTGTGTTACTTTGGCAGCCAAGGATTACTTTTGGTACGCTAGCTGACTCAGACTTGTCACTGCTTCACCAGCATGGAATATGTGGTTTGACCAGTCACAGCCAAAGGTGAACAACATGCTAAAAGGCACACCCATCCCAGAGAGATGTAAAGAATCCGTACACAAGCTGAAGCCACCATAAAACATTGAGTTCTAGTTTAAAGAATTTCTTTTCTGTTGACTGTTTTATCTGCAGCTGCGAATGCTGCTGGAAAAATTGCAAAAGTTGACAAGTTAAACAGATGCCGTTTGGTTTACAGGTGGATCACAAATAACTTTTTACCATCTGTTTCATCATCCAAAATAGTTTTGCATAAGTAGTAATTTACAGAATTCCAATCAGTTTTTATTATGATGTCAAACTCGCAGTGGCACAACAACAAAAGCTCGGTGACGTATGAAAATGTCCCTAAGGCAAAAAAAAAATAAAAAAATGATTACGTCAATATGACACATCAAAAAAGGGTGAGAACACCTGCACAAAAGCTTCTCTTCACTGGCCAAACGTGTTCTTGCGAAAGGATGGATCTTACACAAGCCAGACAAGCAAGATCAGGATGACCGATTGACACAAAAACATTATCCTTTATCTCCAAAGCCACCAGGCTTATTTTTATGAATGCAGGTGAGTGGGAGGAGGAATGTGTTTGTTTTGGCTGCAATAATACCTGAAATTTGTGAGCTAAAACAATAAAATGTGGGCACAGTATGCAAAGGGCACTCAATAATAATAATACAACAGAGAATGATACATTTGTGAACAACCAAAATCCTTCAAACTAAAAAATTTTTTAAAGACAAACTGAATATTTTGATTTATGTTTTTCACTCATTTATAGATAGAAATTTCACAAAGTCCGACCTATCCCAGCTCAGTGAGTTTTTTTTTTTTTTTTTTTTAAGAAGACTCAACCGCAGTGCCTTTGTTGTCAAGATAACCTTCAAAACAAGTGTTGAGCAGCTGCTAGGAGACTCAAAATCTGTCCAGTCTGTTTCACGCTGCTTTAAAAACATCAACAGGAAACCAAACAGCCTGACTTATAAATTCAGGAGTAAAAGAAAGCTAGAAAACTTTACACAATCCTAACAAGAGCCAAAAGTTTCAATAGGTAAGCAATCCAAAAAAAAAAAAAATCCTGGATTCAGTGACCCTTAAATCTGAAATAGAAACACAGGTTGAACTGTAAACTCTAAAGGGACAAAATGGTTTTAACAAGTGGTGAAAACACAAGCGCCCCAACTCTTGCTCAACACAGTAATGGCCATGAAGAAAGAAAAAGAACAGGTGGGATGTTAGGAGCTGAACAACAACATAAGCTATTCACCATAAATCAGCACAACTGCTCTCCCTCACTTTTGATCCTCTCGGTGGATTTGAGGCCGGGATAGGTGTCAGCATGGCGGCTGACGATGTACAACAGGCCACACTGAAAGTCACCTCACACTTCTTGCTATCTACCTCGTAAAGTCCTTAGAGGCGCCAGCAGTGGAGCCCCACTGACGTCTTCCTGGACTGATTAGAAAGTGAAAAACTTTCAACGCTTCCAAAACTGTCTTCTCAATATTTTGCCAGCATTAAACAAAAAGTTGAAGTGTTTAGACAGAGTATAAACATAAATACTACCAACAATTTCACATTCTACACTTTCATGGCTTTATATCTCAGTTTGTGTAAGTTCCCCCGCAAACACATGACCCACAAACCGTCTTACCGTTAAAGTTCGAAGGAGCAATAAAGAAGAATAAACATAAACAATATTCCAGTCTCAACGTTCACAGATGGATACAGTCCTGAGGAGACAGAACGTCTAACTCTGAGCAGCACATGTGCCACTCTGCCATCGACTGCTGAGGTGACAACTGCTGCTGGAACGCCTCACTCTGGACGCCCCAAATTACCCCTCTCACCGGACACCCCACGCCACCCTGAAGCCCCCCTCCCTCTGCTGTTGCTGCTTCTTGTCACAACCCCCCCCAACAGTCACATAGTGTATTAATCTTCTCCCTCCTCACCCTTAAGCCCCTCCTAGGTCACCCTTTGCCCTAATATGCCTTCAGCAACTGCCACCAATTCATCAGTGTCCATGTGGGCAAATAGAAGCCTACTGACCGCTTCTTTAAAGACTTTTCAGACCATTTCCTTCAAGCCATGCAATCCTAAAAGCTACAAATAATCACTTAAGTTATTTTATGATTTCGTCTCTAAATTGTTTGTTTAATAAAGTTCCCACAGATCAGAGTTCTTATTAAAATATTTGAAGTTCTTACATTTTGGAGTTATGCAACTCCTTGACATGATTCTTCAGATTTTTTTTCAGGGTCAACTGAACTCCAACTGGAAGTTTGAAGAAGTCTATAGGCATGTGTGCAACAGGGATGAGGGAGTCACTTGCTGCCTCGCTGTCTGTCAGATCTTTGGTGCACACCAATCTGTCCCCTGTGCACATGTGTGAGTGTACATCTTCCATTTGGATCATGAGCTGCTGCCAACAGGATGGCAGCTGCCAGCATACTTTTTGTTCCACTGGAAGCTTAACACCCCCCTCTTCCAACAAACTACCCCTTAAATCTTTACACACAAGTTTCACAACACACATTTGCATGCTCAGCTGTTGCGGGGTTCAACACACCGGTAACGTCTCGTGCCACAATGCCGGAATTTGTGATGTTCGGTTTTAAAGTGACTCCACTGCTGTCAAACTTCAACAATAGTGCCGCCACCCTGTCAGCTCCAATGAAGTCCTGCTGCTGACACTTCTGTTTCGATTAAATGTCCAAAACTGTGGATATTAAAAAAAAAAAAGAGAAAGTCCTCCTGGCGGGACAGCGCTGGATGACTGCGGAACGGACTGTAAAAGGAGAGATTTGTTCTGTGTGACTGTTTGCGACGGCGATGCTGCTTCCCAAGAAATGAATCTCTGCCGGAGCCCTTTCCCGACCTTGAAATCTCCGAGGAGGCCTGGAGGGTGTGGGAAATGGGAGGCCAGGAGTCTGCTAAACAGTTGTGTCACTGAGTTTCCACACAACTCAGCACATGAACGTTCGGGTGCATGCACGTATGTATCCGTGGCCTAACGGGTTAAACAACAAGCCAAAATTCCAAAGTCCAGACAGAAAAATCAAATCAACAGAATAGAAAGGAGGCAAGTTCTCCTGATCTGTCTGGGGCGCAAACTCCATCAATGAAGAGTTTGGAAAAAGTTCTAATTTTACTCCGCTCAGGACAAAATAAGCCTCAAAACAAGTCCTCAAACTACCTTCCATCTGCTAGGCTTCAGGTTTTTCTCCCCCCTTTTTGGCATCCACATTTGTCGTTCACGTGCACGACTGCCTGGGGCCCACCATGTTAAACACACAACCTTGGCCTGGAGCCTAAAATGGGGATCTACAAGGCTACCTCCGGTCTTCCTGACAAACTCAATGCTGGCCAAGACTGTGTGGTGCAAGCTCCATGCGGTGGGGATCCGGCAGTGAGAAGAGGCAGGGGAGGCACAAGCGCAGAGAAAAAGGATATCTATTCTTTCTTTTTTAACAAAACTGAAAGGAAGCAGCTCCTTTGCCGACAGGCAAGTGTATTTATGTTGAAAGGAAACACAAAAGCAATAAGCCACAGCTCTTGCAGAGATAAACATCCATCCATGTAGCTGAAAAATCCTTTGGAATGGTTGTGGAAAAAGCAAAAAAAAATATGTTTTTGTGTATTTTCTCCTGTGAAAGACATTTTACCTGAGGGATATACAATGTTGAAGAAAAACTCAAAGCCTTTAGTTGAAGATAAGCTTATTTGGTACTTTGTCTTTGTACCAAATGACTAATAGGTTAGTGAATAAACATGATATGCTTTCAAGGGTTTGACAGTGAATACCCTGATTATGCAAATCTGCCTCCCTCTCGAGGATGAGGTAAGTTAAAAAAAAAAAAAGACCAAACCTTTTGTATTGGTAGAGCAATAGAGTTCTGTATTTCTTGTGTAAGTGACCCAGATTATTCGACTAGTTCCACTTTTCCCATGTGTTGAAAATATTTTTTTGGTGCAGGAAAGTTAAATGGATAAACAATCCAAATGCAGAATAGAGACAAGGGTTATTAACCCAAAGTATCTGTCATGAAATTATCAGCACTTCATCTTGGAGATCCGGTGAATTCCTCCCAAAAGAGCCTTTAGTGAATTTAACCAATTTACCATTCAATTATCGCCCACTGATTTCCATTTATGTCAACATACTAAAGAATTCCATCATGACGAACAAAGGTCTTCCCATGTGGTCTAGAAATTATAAAGTGGGTCAGTAATGCCTCATTTCTCTGAAAGATTCCATTAAATTTGTGAAGTTTCATTTAACAACGGAGTATCTAATGCCTGACGGTCATGAGGGTCAAATGCTGTTATTGGCAACACAATTTTAAATCGCTTACTGAACAAACTTCCATGAAGATCCCATAGTATTGAGTGAATTGAGATTGATTTTTCTCCTAAGGTCAATGTGGCTCAAAGAACAAGCATGTGGAGTGAGTGAGTGAGTGAGAGAGAGAGAGACAAGGCTGTATGTGTTTTTTATGAGCGTCGCTCCAAGTCTCCACAGAGGTTCACCTCCTTAAGACGCAAATGTGGGAAAAAAGGAGCTTTTGTCTGTGAATCCAGTTTGTTTTTAAGAGTTGGCTGATGACAAATGTGTGTCTCAATAAAATATGTTAAATTATAGGGCTTTTTTTCCAGAATCTAAGTCTTCAAAGGACTAAATATCAAACAATTGTCTTAATTAAACATAAAATAAAATAATTGACTTACAAGGGTTGCTAAATTTTACAGTCCAATGTCCTAATTTTTGATGACAAACCTGAAATTAGTTTACCGTCACATTGACAGGGGAAAACATCAAATGTCCCAACAAAGAAAATTATTGTTTTTCTTCAACTGTAACGATCCATTACTATATTTCGTCAAAGTCTTTAGCGCTCATATAATTAATGAATAAATTGGTCTATGTTCAAGTTTCCATAAAATGATAGATATGCATGATTAGAAAAGTCAATATAAGAGCTGATTTTAAAGTGTTTTTTGAGTTTTTAATATGTCTGTGGACAAACAAATGTAATAAAAAATACTTGTGATAGCAGGGCTGGGTATGCTGGAAAGTCTCTTCTTGGTGTGACCACAGAAAGGTGAGCGGCGGCTCATTTGACCGCAGTTGTAAAGGATTGTAACTCCAAAGACCATTTTGATGTTAGCTTTCATTATTTTCCCAAGGACTCCGCTTTGAGAAACCAATGGATTGAATGTATTGGTCACAGCAACGTCAATAAACATTCGATAATTAGCTAGAAGAGTCTTTGGAGAACTGGAAGGAAAAAGTTTTGGAGTACGTTCGGTCCACAAAGCTCTTCACTTTCTCGTCCGAGCTGACATCCAGCTCAAAACAATACAGCTGGACATTAACGATATAGCTTGACATTTTTATGAGGCAGCGATGAAGATTTACGCTATAGAAGATGCAGGGTTATCATAATCAGACAAGGAGGGGATCAGGGACAGAGCTGCACAGCTCAGCTCCAAAAGCAACGTCCCCTCATAGGAGACTTTGGAAACAGAGACTTCAGATCAACATGAAAAATAGCTTTTTAAAAAGACATTTAGGTTGTGGGATTTTGTTTAAAAACTTCAAAATCATTATTAAAACACTACTGGGCACTTTTTTAATTTAAAAAAAAAGTCATAAGGGGACTATAAAGCCACTACTTGTTACATCTACTGAAAAAAATCATTTAATCATAATCAAACAGATGGATTAATGTATTGTAGCCTAAAAAAACTGTATTTAAACAGTGACCAGTTCTGTACTTGTCCCTTAGCCCCCAAGTCTGTTAAAGTTTTGTGCCTCCAAGCCCTTAAAGCTGTCACAGCTGAAGGCTAAAGGTCGTAAGCAGCAAGACAAGCCTCAACAGAAGAATAAACCTGTTCCCCTCAACTGTCTACCTCAATCAACTGCTTCACCCTTTGCCCCAAAGAACTCTATGAGGTATCCTGCTTCTCAGAACATCAATGTCCCTTCAGCATCCTCCTCTTCATCAAATTCCCATTCCAGTACTTGATAATTAGAGTCTGATGATGGTTAGATCAATAACGCAGCGCTGCCTTCATAAGCAAAGGCAATCTCTGAGGACTAAAATAATAAAGGAGCGGTTTCCTGTGTACAGTAGAGCTTTTTAAAGGTGTTACTTTTGTGTTAAAAGCTTGCTCTCTTGGGGCCAAGTGAGTTAAAATAAAATAACAGCTAGCCGCGGTCTCCTAATTAATGCTCCGTGCTTGTTTCCACATTATATTTTAATCTATCAAGTAAATTAAAGCCATAAATCACTCAACACCTGTGACTCCCACGCCTGTTTAAGAGATGGCAGACATTTAGCTTACGCCTAGAAAAATAAGAGCAGACGTCTGTAATCAGATGCTCATCAATGTCAAAATCAGGGAGGTGTCTGGAGTTAGGGGCTTTGAATAGGAAAGTTTCTATGAAATGGTCATTATCTTTAACAATTAAAGGAGATATTACTGTTTTCCAAAGCTCAAAACTGTTGATCGTAATGCTAATGGTTTCCATGTTGGTTAAGAGGCAAAGCTTTCACAGATGTTTATTTAAATGAGACAGTTTAGTCAGAGATAAAAACCAATACTTGTTTTTTTAAAGTGAAAGATTTAAAACAAATTATTCACTGTTAGGGTTTGCTTTAGAGATTCAGATACTCCCCAATTCAATTTTAGATTTTATGACCGTCTAATTTTTACCAATTCTCACCCATTTTGCTTTAAGTTTGGCTTCAAAACCCTTCAGAAATGCTTTTCAAACAAACGTTTACTAAAGTTAACCACTTTAGTTTACTTAACCTTTGCAAAAAAAAAAAAAAGTAATCAAATGATTTGTGAGAGAGACAAAAATCTGTCTCTGTTGCTGCACGTTTTAGCTGATTATTATATAAATAAGTTTGAAAAGAGGCCTTTAGGCATCGCATAAATGCCACTCCTTGTTCACTGAGAGCCAGATGGGTTGATTACTTTCTATCAAATGTGAAAAGAGCAATTTGGATGTAATTTTAAGATTTATACACCCTGAGAGTAAATATTTTCAACACAAAATATGCTAAAGAGACTTTAACAAAAATGACAGATTTGTTTACACTTTGAAATTACTAAGTTTACTTATTGATAGGAGATCAGCTTATTAGGATAGAGATGTGGATTTAGGCAATACATAGGCCAAGTAAGATGCTGGATGCTGTCAAAGTGGTGTGTTGTGCACACATAAATCCCCAAAGGCGACAAGGCATTTGATGTGCAATGGGGCAGTTGGGGCCACACGGAGCCGGCCCTCCCCACCCCCGTAACTTCTGCAAGCCCCCTGACTTTGACTAACACACGGACACACATCTCCTCAGAAACAGCTGACGTTTAACAGGCTTACAACAGCTGACAGCTACAGGTGGGGCAGAGGGGACCCTTCATAAGCACTCTTGCTCTCTGCCTCCCTTTAGTGCCCAGCTCATAATTCCCCTCAGCAATTCTCACACACACGCATCCACACACCTGTTGTGACTCCTGAGGAATTGTCCTCTGTGAAATGCCTTTCTTCATACTCTATCAGCAGCCACCTACTCACACAAACACCGTCTTAGTATATTAATGTAGGATTTTATGATCTTTCCTGTTAGACTTTCACAGATGGGAACATTTCTTCTTAACAAAATATTGCCCTCTACTCATCTTTTTGTAATGCAACAGTAATTTCAAAAGGTAAAAAAAGCATTTGTCGTTTTGATGGAGTAAAAGTACCACCACTTCCTTCTAATCTGATTTTAATTGGTTAACTTCATTGACTGTATATGAGAATTGGAGAGTGTAAAGTAACCCATAGAAAATAGCTTACATCTGGATCTAACAAAATTTAAAGGTGTATTTGTTTAAAGTGAACCGCAGTTCGTTTACCCCAATAATCTTGAACAAATTTTCAATCTAAAAAGACTTAAGCGGACCCGGTCCAGTATAAGGAAGAGCTTTCAGACCTATTTTTTTTAAGTAGTCTTAGTTTGTTTCCAACTGGAGTGATGTCTGGTTCCTCTCGGTTTCCTCAGTCTGAATAGGCTCCAGGCTTGGAGCAGAACTTTTGAACCAAAACGGCCACCGTAGCCAAGCTTTACAGGATGTAAACAGAGTTGCAAACCAACTATGATAAGATATAGCAACTTAGTCAGATGATTGCAGGCTCACTAAAACAAGTTTTAACGTGATACACATTGCTTCTCACACTTATCAGTGTACCCATTTATCCATCATCAGTAATCAGCTTCCAGCAAAAAAGTATTGTGCCTGATGTTGACACAGACAAAATTTGTCAGCAAAATATAAAGTTTAGATAAGTCAAGAATCCCAACAAGGATAGCAAAACATAAGACTTCCATTATTCCTTCTGTCATTACTTTGCCCACTCACTTAATCCCTGGCCAATGAGTGAAGAGATATTTAGTCACCTGGTTTTGTTTACAGGATTTAAATTTCTGGTAGAATGCAGTCTGAAACAGACCAAATGCAAGGTTCAGGAGTCGATCTGGACCAAATTAAGGGGATTCGGTACAGACCAACAGGCTTTTCCAGCATCATTAGCAGTGACTTTTGTTTACTGGTGTCATTTTTTTAGATTTGAAAATACGGGTAGACACCAAATAAAGAACTGCAGGTTTGAATAATAAGACGAGTAAGTCTGTAGCTGAGTTTCACTGCCAAAATGCTGAACTTACTTTAATAAATTGTCCTTTATGAAATTATTTTTGGCTACAAAAACCTGATTCGACATATTTGTTGAATTAAAATATATAAATAGGAAACTGAACTTGATAAAAAAATACATTCTTACATTAAAACTTCTCAGAATAGCTGTTGGATTCCTAAAAAAAAACAACTAATTGAAATAAAAGAAAATTAATAAATTAATATTGCATATTCAAAGTTAAAATTGTTTCTTTTTAAATTAATGAACATTTCTAACTCAGTCCTTTGAAAGTGTGAAAATGTATCTTGTTGCTAAGGGACTGCACACTCTGTAACCTTCTCCAACTAAATGAAAAAATTATGATTCAGAGTCTTATTGTCACGACTGTGAGGGAAATGTTTCACTTCAAAACAGGATCGGATTTGGTTCATGTCTTACTTGTGGCCGCACGGCAGAGGTTCAGGCTTCCACACAAAAATGAAAAATATACCTTTGCTCTTTAAGTCCACACAGACCAGGACCAAGAAGGTCTGAGCTCTGGACAGGCGGATCAGTTTAATTAGTTTGACTTTATGCCCCGGTTTGTTTGTGTTTCTATCCTGATTTTGCAATTATTCGAATTGCTAGTAAAAAAAAAAAAAAAAAAAAATGGGCAGAACAACCCCTGTGAGTTCATGAACCCAGCGACTTCACTGCTGGGCATAAAAAAGCAATTGACTGGGTTTGTGTGATGTTGACATAAGGGCAGTGACAGCATGGTCAGTGCCTTTGATATTCTCTCTTATGACTTTATGAATGCATAATATGTAATATTGTTCGATATTATTTTATAGTACCACCACTGTTTTTAAAGATAAAAAAAAAGTTCACCTAATATAAAATATAAATTAATAAAATGCAAGAAAAAAAACGTATTGCTTTTTATTATTTTTGAGCCACGAGTAAAAAAAGTTAAGCCCCTTTTCGTGTCATTGCAGTGAGCAGAAAAACCATACGTTTTAATCCATAATCACCGCCCTACAACATGCAGGTTTTTACTTTAATCACAACTGGGTACAAATATAATCGCAGTTATAAAATGAGGATCTTGTAATCCAGAGCTCATGTTTAAAGACCCACTTCAATCGTCTTTTGAGCCATTTTTAAAGTGTTCCCAGTGGTATTTTCAGTATGTCATTTTATAGTACAGAGTTTCAGCACAGCGGCAGTATTAGAAATTTGCATGGGTATTGTGGGCGGGACCGTTGGCACAGAGCAACCCCGCCCTCTTTCCCTCCCCATTGCAAAGCGGAGTGCTTGTGCTTGTGCCTCATCGAGCGTATTTTTTACATCACAAATAAGCTCTTTTGAAACTGTGTTTTTCTCTGCTCCTGGGTCATAATGATTTGAATAAAGAAATACCCAGAAATTAAATTTGCAGCTGAATTTTGATTAATATACTATATGTCCTCCAAAAAAAAAAAAAAAATCCACCACCCTCCCGATTTTCATTGGAGTTGGTCTTTAAGTCAAATGTTCAAAATGTGAATCGACGTCTTTTTAGTATCAGAGTTTGAACAATTCCTCCTCAACTGTTGTCAAGCGAGAAACTTTTCTGCTGTTCAGGCCTTCCAGCAGCAAAATGATAGAACTCCTTTGATGGAGAAAGAAAGGCTCCATCAAAGGAGCCTCGTACACAAATGTGGAGATACCAGGAGCGACTCTAAAACATTTGGCAAATTCTTTTGTCAGAAAAAGTTCTTAGCAGACTGGAACTGCGGTGGAATGCATGATATTTAGGACAGACAGCATCTTTGTGTAAAAAGAAGAAAAAAAGAGCAGAGAAGGAAAGAAAGTATTTTAAAGCAAAGCACTTCTTTGGGTTGGATAAAAAAAAGACAAGAAAACCAAGTGAAAACTAAGAAAAAAAAAAGAACTTTTTTTTCACTGGGCATACATGTCTTGCAAAGTGAAGAGTTTTTAAATGATTATGCAAAATACAAATGCCATGTACTGGTATCAGGACAAGAAAGATCATCTTCGACAGTGATGACATCTGATGCTCTCTGTCAGTTATCACCAAAACCAGGGTGTCTACAAGTTGAATTTAAGACTGGAACAGTGGAGGGGCGGTCGATCTCTGATCGGAAGATTACAGGTTCAATTCCAGCCTTGCTCTCTCATGTGTTGAAGTGTCCTAGGGCAAGACACTAAACCTTAAATTTCCTCTGGTGGTTATAGGTTGGTGCCAGTATTTAGCAGTGGAGCCGCCATCATTGTGTGAATGGGACTGTGACTGTAAAAAGCTTTGGGTCTTTCAGGAAGGTATAAGCCATTTAAAAGACTAATTAAAATATTTTTTGTAACATTTTAAATATTTATTTTTAATATGCACAAGGAATTTTGCACAATGTCCAAAGTTTTGTAAGAACAAAGCTGCAAAATTATAGTAAAAAAAAAAAAACACCTAGGTCTGACTTTTCAGTATAAAGAAATAAAAATGCCATCGTCAGTCATGAAAGAACAAAAGAAGCGTGTGCCAGTTTACGATATATCAGTTTTAGCAAAATGTACAAAAAACATTTTGCTTTGCAAACCACCTTAAAATATTTGTCTTTTTTTAGTGTTCTGATTAAATCAAATCAAACTTTATTTATAAAACATTTTTCATTCAGTAGTAACACAAAGTACTACTATACCCAACGTAATGAAACTTAAAATGACATGAATAAAAACTAAAACTAGAAATAGGAACCAATAACTAAATATAAATATAAATGATGAAATATGTATATTCTCTACATAATAACATAGAAGGCTGCTAGAAGTTAGAAGCTGGGAAAAGTATGGTGCACTGGGGCTCTGTCCTCTTTTCCATCTACTTCTCCTCTCCTCTACTTTTTTATTTACTTCTAATTGTATGCCTTTGTTGGTGGTGCAGTATAATTCACATGTTTTTCCTTCTCTCCGACTCCCCTGTGGGAGACCGGGAGAGATTGCAGTTTCCGGGAGACTTGTTGGTGATCCTGACGAAGCCCCGCCCATCTGGATGAAGCCCCGTCACCATCCGTCACCATCCTGCATCTCTGAGTGGGAGTGATTCCTGGTGGGTCGTCTGTCCTCCTGCTCCTGGTCGTGGTCTGCAGTTCTGCCTCATCTGGACTATGGACTTAATCATCACTCGTCCCTCAGCTCTATATGAATGAACTCAGCTCTATATGAATGAACTCTACTCATATATGCAGTTTTAGCAGCTAACTTTTCTTTAACCGTTCTGGTATCGCCTGTCCGTCCTGGGATGGGATCTCTCCCTCATGTGGGAATCCCTAAGGTTTCTTCTTTTTTTTCCTGACTCAGGTTTTTTTTAGGAGTTTTTCCTTACCGCGAGGGAGGGTCTAAGGACAGGGATGACCTGTTCTTTATAGTCTGTTTAGTTTTTACCTATTGTGCATATTTTATGACTCCATCTGTGCATCTGTAAAAACTGCAGGCATGAAGCCCAATGAGGCAAATTGAATTGTGATAATGTTATATAAATAATAAATGATTGAATTGAATGAATTATGTTTATGTTTACACCGTTTTGCTTTACTTACACACATTAGCTAATTAAGTACCTGTTAAGGAATTATTTTATGTTTACAACAGCTGACAGCACATCCTGGAACTGTTTTTCACCTTTCATGAAAGACTGGAGGTTCAGTTGTGCTGAGAAGAAAAGTAAAAGTTTATTACTTTTAAAGTCTTACTTTAGTTCATTTAAGCACATTTTTAGAGGATCAGTGGTTGCCCTGTAAACTTGTAATGCCACATTTTTAATCAGAGCACAGTGACTTCCTCTTGTGTAGTTTGATAGGAAATCTGCTCAATTACTGTCAAAGTGTGAATTCAGCTCTATTAAACTCCTCATAAATCCCTTACAATAAGACAACTGCTTCATTTTTTTACACTTAAGACATTTTCAGTCTTTTGCTCGATGTATAAAAACCATCTGGCGTCTCTTACGTGTAGCTAAAATAGGAATTCAAGTTTTTTGGGGGTAAGACTGAGGTGTAAAGCTATGTTCTCACAGAGCTCAGAAATGTGCGTTCAAGCGACCAATGAAAAACTCTATGTCAAACATGTACATGCTCCTTTTGGGCTGAGAAACTCTTGATTTGATACGCAAGTTTTTAAGTCCCCTTTCGGGCTCTAAGTAAGATTCACTAGATTTGCACCGCTTTGACATTTCACACAACTAACTGCGAGTACATACATAGGCTAGTATTAGGCAGCTCCAGTCCAGTGTGAACACAGAATGATTAAAGTGCGCTCAAGATGCCCCATTTCTTGAGCGTGTAACATTAAGTTTACTCGTTGATCTATAGTTAAAACTTGGTGTTTTTTTGTGTGTATGTATGCTTGCAAAAAAAGAGAAAAAAAAAATCAAAGATGTTTTAAAATATTCTTATCTAGTCTCCCTGCTGTACTTGCTTTTCTTTCGCACTCACAGCTTCTCTTTTCTTTCTTGGGGAGAGCAGGAGGACTCTTTCTCTTTGAGCCTGGTGATGTTCCAGCTGTAATGTGATAACCAGTTCAATAACATAAACAACTGCTAGAATCCTCCAGAGGAAGGATGGAGAGAGTGTGTGTTTCTGATTGTGTGTGTGTGTGTGTGTGAGTCAGTGGGTGGATGTCTGTGTGCATTTGGTTTTACATGGGAGCGCGTGTGGGCTGGAGAGCAGGAGAGGCTTGGGCGAGAGGTGAGGACGAGTCAGCCATTGAACACCATCAAATAAAACGTTATCTAATGCCTGCACTGACAAGCCCCGCCAGAAAATAAGAACACTTTATCGACTGAAAGCCCGGCTGTGTTTTTGACTGCGGAAGACGCTCTTTGCTGATGCAGGGAGCTGGATTTGAACGTTAAGGAAGAAATGGATTTCAGCTGCACTTTTAGGAGCGGTTTGGGGTAGTAACATTTTCTGAGGACAAATTTGGTGTCTTCTAAAAGTTTCAATAATTCTTTGACATATTTTGTGCCTAAAATTAATGGTACGAATCACAGTTTTCTTATTAATCTAAAAATGTCATTAGGTTTAATATTAAAAAAAAATCAACAATTTGTTTTTACTGCATTTAAAACGGGGAGTATTGGACAGAGGACAATCATCTCTTTTTTCTAGGAATCTTTGATGTGTGAGAGAGACTGGTAAAGTTATCAATATAAGGTATGACAAATTAAAAAGTATTTGACTTGATTAAGTAAATTTAGCACAAAAAGTATTAAAAAACCCAAGATTTATTTTTCTTGGCAAAAATACTTATTGGCATAACCAACTATTAAGGAGCTGAAAACCATCTTTATTTTACCTTTTAAATGGTGCCATATTCTCAGAGAGCACGCATTGGATCAATGAGCAGCAGAGCGAAGTATGTGGGATAAGTCCATGAAAAATTTGTCAAATCTTTTCTGCCAAGGCCAAACAGCTTATTCTGTTATTGGCAAACGTAAGGTGTTATTTGCTGGATTTGGATCTTTAAAGTATGAAAAAACAAGACACGGTACTTTAACATCTCCTTAAATTAACAAACGGAAGCTTCAGTAGTTTTTGGAGGAAAAACAAAGCCTAGAAACCTGGTTGTGTTGATCAAGCTATTCAACTCCTTATATAGAATTGTATCCATGATAGAGTCCAAATTTTGGGAGTAATCTATACTAAACTGACGAAATGTGCATTGATCATAGTGTTCTTTATATCGACTTTACACTTTGAACCAACAATCCGACTTTTATTGATATATTCTTTACTCACTGGTGAACATAACGTTCCTCCACATGTTCAGGTTCTACCACATTTGCTGACAACACCAGTGCAGACGTGTCTCATTGCAAAGGACAGTCATGGTAGCCTTCCTGGCAGACCCACAAGGTCAGAGATTAACTATGTGCAGTCTGTTCCAAATTGTCTGGAAAAAGAGAAGACCTCCACATTGTTCTACAGAGCATGCCTACAAAATCTGTAGAAGATTCCCAACGGTTTTTGAGTGTTGGAAGAGTAAGGTATAAAAGTAAATGCCAACTTTGCAAATGATCCTTGATATCCCCATTCACATGGGAGTAGATCACAGTTTCAAGATAATACTTGAACTCTCCATCTTTTCTAGGTCTTTTTAATGCATGAAAGACTTTAAAGACGGAGAAAATCTAACATGCCAAAACCTGGAGTGAACACCAATTTCAGCAGGGGCCATACTTGAGGGTCAGCACCTGTGAATACCAGACACTAAAAACAAAAGGTCAACTGCTACATTGAAAAAGATGTTTATCATTGGCAGAAAAGATCTTGAAGAATGCCATAGGAGCAACTCACAGATTTAGCTCTACTGCTGATTACATAAACTCATGTTCTTCTCATGTCTTGGCATAATCAAATGTTACAATGGCAGAGGAATTATTCCCAAAAAATATTGGTAAAACAAAGAAATCATCTACCGAAGAAAGATTCGTAAACTTTTACACTTGTTTGATTATCTACAAGTGCTTTTCAAGATTTCCACATCATATGAGGACACATTTATCAAAGAATAAAAAGGGCAAAATAAAAAAAACAGAAAACACCATCTGAACAGCTCTTAACAACTCATTTTCAAGAATGACTCAAACCATCAAATCTTTTCTCCTTTCAGGAAATACAATTGATTCTTGATGTTGTGTCTTAAAACTATCTAGTCTTACAAGGATGTAACCCAAATGAATTTTTAAGATGGTTGACTGGAAAGTACCAAAAAACTTTTTTTCCGATAAAGTACTTATTTTTGTGTCAAGGTAAATACTTTTAAAAATACTAGGAGGAATCTACTTCTGTAAAGGATGGGGAATTTCCCTCCCTTTAGCTTTTTTTTTCCACGGTTTCCTCTTTTTTCCTCTCACACTAGGGTAGTCCCGCAGGCAATCTACTTATCACACCTTTGATTGGTTTGGTTTTCTATCGTACAGGGCACTCTCAAGCAAAATAGAATGGACCAAAGTGCTCGGAAAATACAGTTCTACATGGAGGTGGTATTATTTAACCCTTTGACTTTGACTATTTACAAAATTGACGTCATTCCAAAGGATTCTGCAGCTTAGAAAAGCAGCTTTGCACAGATATGCAACTCTTAAAGTCCTACTCCAAGTATATTTTTATATGTTTTAAAAGCATTACCCAGGGGTTTTTAAATTATGATTATGCAAATTTTGAGACATATTTGAGTAGGAGCTCATTAGAAATTTTGTTTCTGAATTGTGAATGGGAATGCTGGTGCAGAAGAAACCCTATGTTGATATCCCAGTATTCCTTTCTTTACTCTCTCTCGCCAAGTCACAAACCCTCACAACCCCAAGCAAACATTAACATAGCACAAAAAGAATGTGAGCTATAGCAGAGCAATCCATTTGTGCAATTTTGAGAGGAAAATGAAGACGTTAACTTATCTATAATCTCCAATCTAACACTAAAACTAAAAAAAAAACAGTTTTCATTAGAGTGGGTCTTTAAATCCAGATAAGCGCAAAGATAATTTTCTGTACATCAGAATCCATTGGAAATAGGTTAATTGCATGTTAATTAAGTGTGACTTTACAGAGTTACAGAAATTTGACAAACAAGATTTTACAAATACAACAGGAAAAAAAATGAAAAAGAATACAAGCAGGAATACCCAGTCTTAACTACAGATCTGATTTATGCCCCTTAACATTTTTCTTTTCTTTCCATGAATCAGTATTTTATATGGGTTGTTCACCATCTGTTACTTAACAAGCTTATGTATTTTCCTCTCCTCTCTGGTCCAGAGTTCAGGTGAGCTTTCACATTAGCCAAATGAAGCAGACTATACCAGAAAACAACCCATGCTGCGAATTAAACTTATAAGAGTGAATGTAATTCAGTTTTTTTTTTTATGATGAATAAAAACATTTACAAGCAAGTCCCAGTTCTGTGGCCTTTATAAATGTCTAAAATCCACTCCTGCTCTCCCTGAAACCTTCACCTAATTATTTTCATTGTACAACAGTAGAAGAACAAGGATTATTAAGTCTTCTCCTTATTACACCTCCCTCCCTTCAGCCCCACGTAGTACTTCCACATTAGTTTGTGGCTATCTTAATGAGCTTTGCGCAGAGAGTCCCATAACATCATCACGGATGCACAACCGTAAAATGATGCCACGCCCCAGCAGAGGACATTCTTAAAACCTTCAAATAACCAAATGAGACCTTAACCTTACGTTTCTAGAAGGGGATAAAAGCTAAGGGGGAAATTAATGGTGGGAAGGCAGAAGATGATAGAAAAAGAAAGAAGTCTTTATATTAGATTTCAAAGAATTTGTAGAGTTAAGATCAAATCCAGGGAAAGTTGGAGGTGAGAACGCAAGTTTAGAGGGGTATAGTGGGAGGCAGGGAGCAGCCTGGGTATAAAGTTTCTGCTCCTGGCTCCCCTCCTTGCTATTTCAGCTGTGCTGGAGTGCTGGCCAGCAGGCCCTGCTCTCACGCCATCATAACCCTGTTTGAATTGTGGCATTGCACTGGGGCTGAATTCTCCCAAATCATATTACCCTCACCCAAAAAGGCCACATCTATTCTATTGGTGGAGTTGGCAATCACTAAAAGGCTTCGAGGAAGTCAGCTTTCCTCTAAATCTAACCTCGACCTCGCAAATCTATTGACCTTATTTAATGAGACTTGTTTTGGCACAAATGGTCAAAAGCACTGTGGTGGTAGGACCAAGTTTTAAACATTTTCAGTGTCTTATTTTTGTTTAACTATTTTAAAGCCATTTTGGGACTTTTTAGGAATCAGCTGCTATTCTACAATGTTTGTAATGTTTTTTATGCTGGTAAAAGAATGCTCTCTCTTTTGTGGTTTAATAGTGATTAACAAACTGCTCATGTTTTCAACATAGCAGAATAAAACTACCTACAAGACTATAATCCTTTTTTTTTTATATTCAAGATATTTTCAATCGTATGCCTGATGTCTAAAAAACAACTTGGCGCTCACATTGCATATCTCCGATGGTGACCATACATTTTGGCAGCATGGCTGAACAAAGACGAGTAACACCAATTTATAAGCCAACAATGGCCTGTATCCGAATGTCAACTGAAGGAAACAGTTCCAAAAAAAATGTGTTTTTTGTGGGTTTGCTTCCATCAGCACAGGAGACCATATCAATGTACCAAATGAATCACAAAAAATAAAATACAATCATACAAAATCAAAAGACAATAGTTTGGCTACATCTCATCACTGATGGAGATGTTTCACAATGCAAGTTAGAATTGAAGTGTTTAGCCAGCAACTAATTCGTATTCGAACAGTTTCTGCTTTCAATCCATGTGGTTTTTTTACTGGGTGATGTAACAGAGCTTATTCACTGTTTAAAACAAATGCATGGTCTTACAAAACAAAAAAGAAACATATCTTTATTTCTCTTGAAACCTGCTGCGGTCTTGTAGGTGTACAATGCTCCTTGATCCATGCTCCAACTTCTTTTCTCCGCTCATATCTTAGTTTTTAATCGTGGTGAATCAGTGCTCTCAGAGCTCTCTGGCAACAATACAAGCATGACCTCCTATGAAACCTTCTGTGTGCAGAGTGTGGACAGCAGCTTGAGTCATTGAACAGAGGAGCCTTAATCTAAGCTGAATATAATGCTGCCGATTCGGATTCTCTAATCCCCCTGGTATTGGCAGCTCTCACTGGATTTCTGGCAATGTCAGTAATCTTAGAGTCCTGCTGTGCCATAAATGATCACATTTATGGTTATGAAATGTATCATTTAAGAGATGAAGCAAAAGAAGAAGTCTTTGTCATGATATATATTAAAACTAGGACAGGTACTGTGTTTGAGAAAAAAGTCTAAAGAGGGCACTGCAGAAAGCAGAAGAGCTTTAAGCTTAAGATTTTTAATTAAGTGACAAGCTTTCAAGGATGTTTTGTTCAAGAGAGATTATACACTTCCAGTAGTGCTTCACAACTATTGTACAATTCAAAAAGTGTTTTTATTGTGCTACAACATGTGCAACTAACAGTTTTCTTTTTGTTTGTTTGTAAATTTTAGTTGCAGAATACTCCATCTTAGGTACACCCTAATAAAGACGTCAACAAATTTGCATTGCCAGATTTACAGTCCAAATTAAATAGTAGTTTTATGGCATTAGCAAAGCAATGAACTCGGATGGTTAGAAAGCTCTGTTGTATTTGTGCAGCTCAGTCGACACAAAAAATAAAATGAATAACAGCATCTTAGAAGAGTATTTTAAAGTAAGAAAGATTCTTTCACCATTTCTACTTTTACTCATACTGTGTTCCAATCAAATGGTATGTTGCTTTGGATCACCTATTCTGCAATAAGAAGCTGTTCTAACCACCATCATGATAATGTTCCTTAAGCCTTAATCACAAATCCCCTCACGGGTGGAAACAGGCCGTCTGCAAGCAAAATTTGGACATACCAGGACAGGCCAGGCATACACAAAATAGCAAGATTGTAGAGTTTGTAGAGTGTGCCGTTTCCATTGCATGCAGCTGATCTTAATATTGATGAAACTTGACAATCAGAGTGCAGTTTGACCGTCTACTGCTTGTAGGGCATCCTACGGGTGTTTTACAGGCATTAGACAATCACAACACTTGCGTATCACCTGCACACCCCATGCGTGCACCATTCTAGACACTAGTCAGTAATGAGCACACCTTCCAAACGACCAGAGTGTGGCATAAGGGTACTGTACAACAGCATCACCTGTACAACACATGCGTGTGCAACTGACATTAACCTAAAAAACTTCAGGATGCTTTTACCACAGGCGCAACGTTTCATTTTCATGACGTCCCATAAAGTGGTTTGAGTGCCCTGGCCCTTAAGGGAACAACAAGTCACACGTGCACTTCTCTTGAGTTGCTCCCGTCTACAAGCCTCCACCCAAAAACCAGTAGCACCCATACACCCCGTTTGTATGGGTGATACAAACCCCTGTTTGGGTACATCCAGACAAAGGCTTAAGTAGAGATGTGGTTAAATAACACAAACATAACTGGTATGTAACAATTCCAAAAAGAATGCATGTAGTGTGTGAACACTTTTTTTGGATGCCACTATTTTTAACTTCTTTTGGGGGCCGGTCTCTGATTGACGCCGGTCTCAATGAAATGACAAGTCTAGCAGGTGTTTGCTACTTTAGACGCCGGTCTTTAATATTGGTCAGACTCCTTTAAGCCCAGGCAGACAAAAGTGTAGATGCTGGGTGTCTGTGGCATTTTTGTTGAGAGACCCGTAGCGACATTTTGGGGTAGATCTTAAAAGTATCAAAGAATGCCGCAAGAAGGTAGGTGTTAGTGAGAAGACAGCTGTAGGAAGAGAGTAAATAATTTCTGGTGGAGGTGCAAATAAAGCAAGTGACGAATTAGAGGAAGTGGTTTTAACATGGATTTTTGAGCAAAGACGGAAAGGTGTGCATGTCTCCAGGAAAATGATTTGCATTTCATCACCATGCTGTCTGTAATGGAATGAACACAGGTCTCCAGTAGATGCCTGTCTCTAATAAAAGCCATGTCAGTTGCCAAATTTTTTGGAAGATATACAGTAAAATACAAACATTTGTCTGAGAAGCTGTTTAGGAGCCATGAAAACTCTAAGAGTCTGCCAACTGATGAGATCCCCAAAAAAAAAAAATAAATGTTTTCAGAAACAATTTAAAAAAATCAATTATTTTGCATAGAGAAATTCCATTTCCTGCAGGATTTGAAGACACATAAACTTATTGAGGTTTGTGTGTTGTAATAGAATTAGGAAAACTGTGACATTTTAGACACCTCTGACTTTTTCCACAAAAGGTCATATTTCTGGATTAAAATTGGATGCAAGGAGATTTTAAACCTACAGCCACATCAGTGTTTATGTAGAGCCGTGTCTCTGAGAGAGCAGCAGCGACTAGCTGGTAAAGTACTATTTATTGAAAGCTAATCCTGCAAATTGTGCTGGGTTTAGGTTGAATTTAGCCTACATTATGGTGGAAGGTTGTGTCTTTGATCCAGATACACTGACTTTTGATCCTTCGACATAGCCGGCACAATGTCCATCCTGCCAGCTTTAAATCGAGTGACCTCTTTGGCTGCTAAAGATTATATTAAAAGAAGCAAAATGCAACTTAATCTGGATAAAATGCAGCAGCCACCACACAGAGGAGCAGACAGGAAATCAAAAAGCATCGCAAAACCCCGGAGATGAAATGTTACGAGAGCAGCAGATTCCTGCAGATTTTACAATTCCTAACCAAAATAAATGTTACATAAACTCAGTCTTTTCATTTGCTAATCTGTTTCCAGCTAGTAGTCAAAAAGGGGTCAGTGCAGATTTCCATTTCAGCTCTAAAGCTGATTTTACAGACTATTTTTTTCAAAGAAAAGGGTATATTTTAGTCTTCAGTGAAGGTATTTTTAGAAAAAAAAAAAAACAGAACAACAACGGGATTTACAACTCATTCTTTTCTGTATCGGTTTAACTTTTATGTAAAAAATCCTCACTGAATGCTAGAAAGCTCATCAACAGACCTGGAGAGCCCACTGTTCAGCTTTAAGAGGGAATGATTCCGCATGTTGGACACAACTGATCAGAGCTCCCCGTTTCAAGTGAATTTTTAAAAATGTGGGTGTTCTGCTTAAAATTTAACGACACATCACGGCTCTTCAGATTACATGACAGACCCTCGAAGCTCAGACCGCCCAGTTTCTATCCAACATGGAGAGACCCCATTATGCAGAGAAGATTATCATTGTGGAATTTGACTTTTGTGGAAAGATTTATGGTTCACTTTCTGTGAAGAGACAGAGATTTGAGACCCAACTTTGTCCTAGAGAGACCTTTACTGTTGGCAAAATGCAAAAAACTAAATTAAGGTCCACTACATTAGAGCCTCCTTTCACATATTATATTAACTGCCATCCCATAAACTAGTCAGACAAGCTAATTTTGAAAGCTTAGAGACTCTTCTTTAACCTTGTAGAGGAAAGTAGCACCAATAGATACATCTTTGGCTCAAGTTTCTTGGTCAAATACCTGAATACATACACCACAATCATAGTTAAAAGTGTTTTTTTAAAACTAGAATTGCGCTGTTTTTAGCTAAAATAAATCTGTGTTGTTTTCTAAGACAGTCTCTGCAGAGCGGCAGAAATCTGTCTTCAAGATGAAGGTGGGACTAATGGCATGGAGCAACTCCGCCCCCTTGCCTTTCCCGCTGCGCCCTGTATACAACAGAGGTGTCAAACTCCTAGCCTTGAGGACTGGTTTTCCAGAAATCCTATCTCATCTGCCGCTGATTACCTGGATCAGGTGTGTATCCTCATACAGTATGTGTCCTGTCCACTATCCTCAGAAAAATGCCACAAGAACATGTTAAAAATACCAAAAATACAATTTAATGGAACTTTAAAGCCAGCAGCATTTAGGATTTTTGTAAATCTCTGCATCCTCTTGAAAGCTTCGCTACCAACAAAGCTGTGAATCATCTGTATTTGTGAAACACTCAATAGCTTTAATGAACAGTCGTTGAAACTTGACCTTGAACTGATCTGCCGCACAATGACACAGCCCATCGTATGACAAGTCAGCCAAAGGAAGACAAGCAGAAAGACAAATGGAAGCCATATCAGTGCCTGAACCGGTTAAGTTAGTATTACTTTCAGATAACAATGTGTGACGAAGACAGAGCAATAACTTAGGACTAATGCCAAAACTTACTGAGGGCTGAATTTATTTAGTCCCTAACTGAGATTCAAAGACTTTGTTTAAGTAAACCAGTAACGTATCACTCATAATACAGCACATAACATCTAAAAAAAAGAAAATAAAATTGCGTCAAAGCAACATAAATATGGGGATTAATGAATAATTTCCATAAAAGCTTTGAGCAAATACAAATATGATGAAAAAGGAGGTTTAATTTGCGAGGTTTTTATCTTGACATCTTCTCCATCTTTGAATCTCAGTACTCGGGGTTGCAACTCTGACAGATTACCTGTCAAACTGTAGGTGGCGAGGATGTCAGCTCCAAGCCTGTTTGTTTTTTTTCTGATGAAGTAAAAGTTTAATTGCTGCACTTTTGCTTCTTAAATAGCAAACCATTTAAGCAGATTTTTTTGTAACATCAAATTTAGATAAAAATACAATCCTTTATAATATCCAAGATTAGAATATGGTTTGACATGTAAAAAAATAACCGATAATGATCAATTATTATATGCAAGTATTCAAATTAGAGTTTGAATTAAACAGATTTCTAACATCCCTTACATTTCTTGCTCAGTTTGACAATAATAAGATTAAAGAAAGATTTAATTGAACTGAAATGCTCCCTCTTACACCCCCTTTCGAGAACTCAGTGATTATTGGTTAAATTACTGTTTTTATTTGAGTCAATTGAAGTAATAACTAGGGATGGGCCGATACTGATGACCGATATTTCCCCTGCAACTGTTGCCGACGGCCGATATTTGCAGATACCAATATTTTAGTGTCAACAATACCACAAAGTTTAGATTTTTACTATACTAGACCTTTGTAGCAGGAATCTCATAGGACCAAATATCACTTCAGAACTTCAAAATAATATCTAGAAACATTCAGACAATTTACTGACTATTATAAAATCATCAGCTTCTCATTCTATTAGGCAAAACATGTAGCCTTATCAAATAAAAAAATACATGAAAACAACCATAAATTCAGAAAAATATTGGTGGATTTTCTTTTTTTTAGTATCACTCCAATACAGATAAACACAAATTATTTCAATATCGGCCAATACCAATGCTGGTACAGATGTAACACTAGCAAAAACTTTTCTTTTTTTTCAGAATAGTAGATTAAATGTTTTCAGTAATCCAAGTTACCTTTAAAAGACTGCTAGCGTAAAAGGCTTTTCCTCAGGATCAGTAGTTGGAACATTGTGTAGCCTGACATTTCTGTTTGTGTTTTTAATATTTATCATTTTAATCCAGACTATTTTTTGCTAGAATATATCCATTTTATAGAAAATATTAACTTTTTGCCATGATATACTGAGCATTTTGGGAAATGACAGTAGTTCCTGATTCGGTCCTCTGTGTAACCCTTTTCTTGTGTGATCGCTAAAGCCATTTGATCAGTAACAGAGACCCATTAGCCCGTTGCTAACTTGGACCTCTGACCTTTGTGTGGTTAAAGTCTATTAGGCAATACTGCTGTGTTTACATGGGCGGCAGCCATGCTGTTAATAAATGATGCTATCCAATAGGACAGGGGATTTTCTCCTCCCAGCAGAGTGAGTAATATTGGGGAGGACATAAAAATCTGAGGGTAAATGAGGAAGTCGTGTGTTGACAAGATTTCTTGACCTATAAGACACTCGAGTCGAGTCGTCTTTTTACATCACATCCATTTATGTGTGAATGTTGGCCTCTGCAGTGTAACACTCCTGCTTCTTGATTCCCTTTAAATAATTCACATTGCATTTCTGAAATTTGACTGACTTTGTGATTAATGACTTGCATTAACAACAGCAAAAACATATAAATAGGAATTGTCGATCATGTTAATGTATAGTACTTTGCTTTAAAGTGCAAAAAATAGGAGGTGAAGCTGCAAATCACTCCATATAAGGTTTAAAATTAGCTGGCACAAATTCCCCAGAAAGTAGTCTGGTTGTGTGTAATCAGATGAGAAGCTTGTCCAACACAAACAGCAAAGAAAAAAAAAAAATTGGAGCAAAGCTTTTTTCTTTCTGCACAGTGTTACTAAATGGCTCAAAAATCACTCAAATTATCAAGCAGCCACTTTAACAAAATACACAAACATCTCTCTTAAAACTCATTGGTTGATCTTTATCACCTTTGGACTGAAGACTCCTCTCTGTGAGCTCTTTGCCTTAAATGCAGGTTAACCCCTAAACCAGCAGCTGATGGAGGCTTCAATAAGAGCTTGCTTTAGTGCAGGTAAGGCAGTGTGTTTGCTCCCACCTATTTATTATTCTTCACTTTGACCCCAAGGGTCAAACTAGAGAAGCCATAATTACAATTAGGTACAAATAGTTAGTAGCAGGAAGAGAAATCTATTGGGATAAAGGTGTTTATATTCGAGCCAAAACTTCCCGTTTACTCAATTTGACCAATCAATAAATATGGATTGTTGCAGTTCCACAATTTACAAATTGAATAATTCCCATTAACTCCCATGTTAAATTATCAAATTTTACACTAAAAATTAAAAATTACCCAGTTTCAATGATATTTTTATGCTTTATTTCTTACTCAGGTTCACTCCATTAGGGTAGAATTCCTTTTTAAAATAATTTTTGCTCATATTTGTGCATCTTTAAAGTCCCCCTACAACAATTTTTTTTATTTTCTTCATATGTTCAAAGGTTTTAATTAGGACTGTTAAGTTTTTTAACAAAAATAACACATCCTAAATGCCTTAAAAAGGCATTTCCTGTTGATCTGAGCCTACTTTTTCAAAAAATTAAATCCATGCGTGCAGCCAGTGCTGACGTTTTTAAATGCAGACGAAGGGTTACATTTAGGAGAACGGTTCCAGTTAAAACACCCGGTGGATCCTGAGCGGAGCTGCTATAAACAAAACAGCGGCGCTCCTCATAGCAGCTCATGAGCGCCGCTGCTGCGACCAATAAATCCGGTCAATTTTTTCCACAGATTCCTTGGGGAAAATAATGAAAGCTAACATCAGTATGGCCTTTCACTGAATTACAATCCTTTACAGCACAGAAGTGAGACATTATCTTATCTTCTCCAGCCCCTATCCGGGTTAGCTAGCTTTTGTGACGTAAGCAAGTTTCAGGAATTCAGTTTTTCTCAGGCACTTTGATTGACAGTGACTTAAAAAGAGATATACTCTGAAATGCAAACACGAAATGATTTCTTTTTATATTTTTTCTCTTTCAGAAGAAAAATGCCACACATACATTTTAAAAACTCAAAAAACATGATTTTCATTGGAGGGGGACTTTAAGGGCGTGTAGTTATTGATTAGCAGTTTGTTGAAATCATTCAGCTTTACTTTGCTCCACTCAATTATGGTAAATATTGGAACAGTCTTGAGGTGGGCGAGGTAAACATAGGTCAATGTCTCACTTTAGGCTTCATTTTATCCATAAAGATTCCAGTGGTAGAAAATCTGTCTACTTAATTATGTCTTCGGCTGTACCAGCTGGCCATTAAACCTGATTGTTTTCTTTTTTATATTACCCTATTAATTACGCAACCATTTAAAAAAGGTCAACAAAATGTCATCATACTTCAGAAAAATGTGCAACTTCATCTCTTTAGAGGCTGCTACAGACATCCATTAGGGCAGACTGGGACTCTTTGAACGTCTAGCAGAAGAAAAGCTTATCATCAGCTGGATTGACGCTTGAATTCAATATTTTTTTTTCTCTTCTCCAAGTGTTCCCAGCTGGTTTGAAAATAAAAGCTGGTAAAATTACAGCTGAGCTCAGAGTACATACGGTTCATCCAGTGCCAGAAATATCACAAAAAGGAAGAGATTGGCTCTCCCTGATTTCTTAAACTGCCAACAGCTCAGGTCTGCAGAGAAAAAAAAAACTTCATGAAAAGCGAAGAATGTGTTTCAGTTTATTGGCTGAAGTATTTCCAAGAAATAATTAAAACAGTTTCATTTTCAGGACCACCTGATAATTATGAAAAATGTTCCTCTGAAGAACACGTAATGACACAGGCTGAACAAAGGAGGTCTATTTGAAAGGGCCACTTTAAGAACTTTATTCGAGGCAACAGTAAAAACTTGTTTGTGAAACAAAGCATTCATTTTAAAATTTTTAATTCAACGTTATTGGAAAGCAGCATAAAAATATTTTAGTCTCTGATGAAAAAAAACGATTTTCTTTCAAATAAATAAAAAAATACCAGTTTAAAATACTTTTTTGTTGTCGTTTCCAACTTTTTTTTAATGAAAAATTACATTTCTATTTTTAATATTTACTCAAATCTTCGGAAAAATGCACATAATATTTGTACAAATGCTTTTGCTTTGTAAATATTGGACAAATTAGAACATTTTAGGATTTTCACACAGACATCAAGAATACCAAGTTTTACATTGAGGACGTCATATTCTGGAGTTTCATATGTCATCTTTGTAACAGCTGGTTACAGTTTACATGACAAAAGGAGAGACTATAATAATGCTGCTAACTTCATTAAAGACCCACTCTGATTAAATCTTTTTGCTTGTTTTTAACGTGTTCTTTTAGAATTTTTCTCATGATGGAGAACATATGTAAATAAAATGAAGATTAAAATTGCATTTCTGCGTGTTTCTTTATTCAAATCACTGTTGATTAAGCAAACAAAAAAATTAATGTTAAAAAGATTATATTTTTGATGTAGAAAACACGTGGGGGACGCATACACTCCCTGCTACACTCAATTTTGATGCATTCACTTGCAGACAAAGACAATTGCAAGAGAAAGTATGTGAACACTTTGGGAGTACCACAATTTCTGTACAAAATAGACAGGTGGGGTTTTTTTTATATCTCTGTCTAAATCACAACAATGAAGAAAAATATTGCCTGCTTAAATTAAATCAATTTATGTAAAATTGTTTTTTATTGAATGCAATTGTGTGTCCAGTTCCAAAGGGTTCACATTTTTTCCTGCGACTGATTCATCGACTACATCTTGCTTTTCTTCATTTGACATGAGGCTCAAAACTATACAACTGCACACAACTAGAATAGTGTTCGTCATTTTTGTAGCAAAGGTAAGTGGCTGTAAGCTAGTGGGAGAGCATATACAAAGACTTCCCAGTTATGGGTGATGGGAAAGGGGGTGGGTCCCACAACTTGAACGTAAACTTCTAAAGATTTTGGCTAAAACAGCATAATCATAATTAAAAGACCATTTCTTTTAAAATAGCTCAAAAGATAATCGGAGTGAGTATTTAACCAATCGTTCTACATCTCAACAAAAGCATGCAGATGCTTGGTTACTTTTTGTGAAAAACACAGAAGGTCAGTGCTACATAATCTGACAAGCTGTCAACGCCTCGTGTCTTGGATTATCCAGTCACACCTGTAATTGGTGGAACACCTTCAACAAGGAGCTGCGGCAGGATGCAGCTTCCCCTGTTGTCTTTGAGAGAGCTTCTTCACCCACACACAGAAGGAAAGACAACGGCAATGAGATCACCTTCCACTTCTCTCAGACAAGTTATATGAACACTGAGCTACTTTGTTTGAGAGAAGAGATCACACATCACAGCAAACGCCTTTGAATTGCCAATGCAAGTGCTTTGAAAAGTAATAAAGACAGTCTGAATAATGTGTACCCAGCGCTTCTTTCAATCACGGAAGAACAACAATAAGTTTGGATTGTTTTTTTTTTTGTATCTCAGCACTTCATTCTGTTAAAATACATCATAAGAAAGCTGTAACTAAAGTCAGTCTGGCCGACCAGCCTCCCTTTGCTTCTATTCCTCGGGATGTGAAATTGAAAATGAATTGAACCCAAGAATGTAACGCTGTGAACTTTTCCACTCCGGCTCAGGCAGCACCAGGAGACCCTGCCTGTGGTCACTAGGAAGACTTTCTTCGGCTGCAGGCACAAAAGGGAAGACATTTTGAAATCACAGCAGGGGGAGAGCAGATTGTGAGGTGAGGCTGGCTGCTGCTGCTTCTCACATTAAGTGGCTGATGGTCTCCTCTTTGTGCAGAAACACCTTTGGCTTTAAGTTCCATTAACAGAGAAGAGCCGAGGACGTTTTTTTTTTTTTCTTTTCCCTATCTCAGTGTGCTGGGGTAAAGTGTTGCCCTGCAATGATTGAATCATAGCCATAATAGCAGAAGGCAGAGGCCTGCTGTGAGACTGAGTTCTTCCTGTTCTCCTCGCGCAGCGTGGGAACAGCCGTTCGCTCGGCACATAAAAGAGGCCATGAAAGCAACACGAGCAAAGCAGGTAGTAATTGCTCCTTTCTGCTCCTTTTTCTTTCCATCTATTTAAAAAGTAGCACGGCTTGTTGTGTGAGGCTTTAGGTTTGACAGAAGTAAATGTGTTGCGCTCGTCTAACCTGGTGTACAAGAAACCTTTTTTTTTTTTTTTTTTTTCCTGCCATCACGAGACAAAAACATGCTTCCACAGCAGGTGAATGCACAAAAAAAAAAAATCATATCCAGCACTACTGCTGTTCGGATAAGGCCAAGCTGGAAAGGTAACGGGTAAATCAGTGAAGGTGGCAGACGTCTCCGCCTCCATGACACGGATGGTAAACAGATTGTCCCATATAAAAGCCTAAACTACTGACTTTCTCCTATTACTGTAAAGCTTTGGTGGAGTAATTAAAACCAGTCAACATTAAAGACAAACTTTGCAAAATACAGTCACAATTTTAGTTTTAAAAAGCCAATTAAGGAATTAAATGTATAAAACTGATAAATAGTGTCTCAGCAGCATCAACACAAGTTAACAGTAGGATTTTATAATGACCTAAGATGATATTTACTGTCAATTCTGTATTTTTTTTTTCCACAGTTAAAATAAAAATTTAAAAAAGCATATTTTTGCATCTTTCTCAAGTTAAAACAAAATGTAGGAGTTTTCTAAAATACTTGGGTCAAAGTAAAAAAAAAAACATCTGTCAGGTAAATGAAGACTAAAGACCCACTCCGATGAAAGCTGTGTTTTTAACAAGTTGTTGTGGCATTTTTCTGACAAAAATTGTAATTATTTGTCCAAACTGTTGTGAATCAGGAGCAGACAAAAAAAAAAGTTGTTTGAAAAAGAGCTCATTTGTGACGCTGAAAATACGCTGGGTGGCCCGCAAGCTCCATGCCCTGAACACTCTTGCTTAGAAGTATATTTTTAATCGACTTCTGTTACTCAGGAGAAACTACGTCCAAGAAAACTACACCATTTTTTTGATTGTGGCTAAAAATTGACATAATCATAATCAAAAGACTACTTTTATAGCAGCTGACCAGAGTGGGTCTTTAAGAGTTTTCTAAAATACTTGGGTCATAGCAAAGTATTCAAAGTAATTCAATTATCAGGTACTCCAAGTTTAATTATTGTCCCCAAACTTCTACAAACCGGTATCTCCAGTCGATAAACTGTAACTTGTTCTAATCGTCATCATTTTTTTTTTGTTTTTAGTTTTGACAAAGTCAAAAAGAGCACTGTATAATGAATGAGTAATGTCACCCAGCCGACACAAACAAAATGTGCTTTGCTCATTAAAAGACTTTCTGTAATAATTCTGCAAAGTGTGAGCTGCTGCAGTTTGAAAAAAAAAAAACTTTTTAACGGCTGCTAGAAACTGGCAAGTCCCTCTCAAAGTTATGGTTTACATCACAGTTATTGGTTTCTACTAATGTTCACAAAAAAAGTGTTTTTTGTCATATTAAGTAAGAGTAGTTGTGACTTAGATGAGCTGTAAGCAGCAAAAAGTCTGGGTTTTTTTGCATTACCATGGAGCCAGACAAGTTTCAGAATGGAAATAAGGTCTGCTGCAGCCATTTAAGTTTTTCACAAACACACCAGATCAGAACTAATGCCATGTTTAAACAAGAAAAAAGAAGTTTTCTTTGAAAACAGCTGGGACTCAGCCGAAGAGAACACAATAGATCACGTATGTAGTTATCAGACTGTGAGATCATCGCAAATGGATGGAGAAGACTCGTAACTCAGAGCTGCACCCTGAAAAAACTGACTATTACACATCAAAGGTTGCAAGATTAACAGGTTGATAAGCTGTAATGAGTCAGTCTGAAATTTGAATATATGGTACCAGATTTTTTAGGATTGTAGTTTAATTGCATTTAATAATAATAGTAAAAACTACACGAACTGGAATGAGAAAAGGGCCAAAGATATTAGGGTGTATTCAGACTGGACGCATTTGGTCCAGGGTTCGATTTCCCTGATAATTTGGAACAAGTTTTTAGTCTGAAAACACCCAACCGAACCCTGATTCAGTGCTAGAAACCTGTCTGACCTATTTTTTGGGGTGATCTCAGTTTGTTCCAATTAGACTGTACTTAGTTTCGCTCAGAAATACCTCAGTCTGAAAATGCTCCGTGCTTGGAGCGGAACAACTGGACCAAAACAGCCACCGTAGCCAGTCGTTAGCAGACAAACGTGGATCAACGATAGAACAGTAAGTCATTAAAATTACGTCGACTTTGGTTCAAAACAGAAATCTCTAGTAGAAGGTAGTCTAAATACAAGCCAATTAAAAGGTTCAGAACTCGATCCAGACCAAATTAAGCGGACTCTGTCTGGACAAACAGGTTTTTTTCCAGTCTGAATACACCCTTAGTTTGCAATAATATGATGATCTTTCTCATCAGTGTGCATACAGACTTGGGTAAATGTGGAGGACAAACCAGTGAGACAAGTAGTAAGATCCTTACTAAAGACAAAAAAAAAAAAAACAGTTAAAAATATTGTATAATAACCATACATAAAAAAGAGAAAAAAAAGTTTTCCAATAAAAATTTGACTTTTGGCTCCTATTAAATGCATTTGTTCCAAAGTGGTCCAATTTAGAGCATTTTCATACTTTATTCAGTTTCCTGACTACCAGTGAAAAAATAAGTGAAGTATTTTATTTATTTTTTTTTTTTTTATTACCAAAACTACAATTCCCAAAGCGTAAACCCCTTGGCATTTAGTGACATTGAAATGATCCAAATGTTCTCTGTAGATCCCAAAAATGAGTCAATTCAGTAGTATGCAGGGGTTAGGGGATATTCAGGTGTAAAAAACTAAACTATTTGCAGAGTTTTGCCTTGCTTTTTCAATTTTTCTGAGATTTTTCTGAGTGTCATGGGTCCCTGAGTAAAGTCTTCTATGACCCAGGAAAGGGCGGACCAAAAGCCAAGTCTCCAGTATTATGTTTTTTTTTTTACTTTTAGGAATTCTTTATTCTAAAATTCCTAATTTTTCAGTAATATTTCAATCATGTTTTTAGGATCTTCCAATATTTTTAGAAATTTTCTATTCGCACGTAATTTTCTAAAAACGTGCAGCCAGTGCTAAACTGTTTTCTTAATTGCACAGACCCAGGGGAAAGGGGTTAAGGTTAGGATTATGGTTACAGTTACGGTTAAACAAAGAAATAGTTCCTGAGTGCGGCTGTCTCTGCAGCTCACGGCTCCACCAGGGAATGGGTCAAATGTGGAGAACACATTTCACACATTTAGGAGCGTGACAGTTAATGGGACTTAAACTTTAAGTTTAATTTTAAATACGTGCGGCCAACAAAAAAATCCAGCCTTGGACAATGCAGCAATGAGATCTTGGCTACACGTATTACTTGTGGCCAGTATGAATTTCCATCATTTTCTATTTTGGTCGCACGTAAATACATGAGAATAACATCAGCCATATTTTTACAATCCATTTTATGACAGAAAACCACAGTTGAAAATAGAAAAAAAATACTCTAATTCATCATGTGTTTGAAAATTTTAATCTATTTTTTTATGAGGAATACTTTTAATTGGGCAAATTACGGCAGGTAAAATTACCCAGCAAAAGTGATGGTGTAATTTTTTACAGCAAAAGTGTTCTAAGGTTAAAGAGTTAACCCACTAAGGTGTGACTTCAGCTTCAACTTCTTTGTGTGACAACACCAAATACACTTTTAATAGTGCTTTAAAATTCATCCAGGGAATGATGTTAAAAGTGTTCTAATAAAAATGAAAGCCAGACAATCCGACTTTTGACGTAACTTCAATAAACAAGAACTATTATTTTAACCTATAAAGACTCAGACCCATTTTTCTGTAAAATTAAAATTATGTGGAAATTACTACAAACCCAGCCGACCACAGAAAACATTGAAGATATTTTTTCTGTTACACTGATCTCACTATGGGTTATTATTAAACCAAAGGAAAATTAATATAAAAAAGTATATTAAAAAAAAAAACACACACATCATTGTCATTTTAAGATTGAGTAGATATTGAGTAAAATCCTAAATGCTAACAGACAGCACATAAAGAACTTGCATTTGTCACATGAGCAGTACTCACGTGCTCCTTGCACAGTAAGTATAAAAAATGAAAAATCCATACGAAGTGCCTGTGTCTCACCTACTTCACCCTCACATGAGATAAAGGTTTCCTATAACGTGATCCGCAGCATGACCGTAGAAAAATTTGCATGAATATTTTTTTCTCTGTGGGCTCATTGAGCAGTTTATGACCTTGTTATTTCCTGTGGGCTACCTGCACAGGTTGGCCTATTTCTCTGCCAAAAACAGCCCATATTTACCCATACGGGCAGCTCTGACTAAAGTCTTAATCACTGCCAGTTTCAAAGACTTCAAAAGTAATTATGACTTTTTGAGAATGAATTTGGAAGACCGGGAGGATGTGCATTTAGACATGGTCATTCACTGACTGCCCCTTTTGATTTCAAATATCTTGAGAGGAGAAAGAAAAAAACTGTATTTTGACAGAAACCGCTGAGCTTCTGGACTGCTCCTTCACCAGATATTTGACAAATTTAATTGGAAGATTGTTTTCGCGAGAAAAAAATATCTCCTCCAGTTTCACGCAGCATTGAGCCTCCCTCTGTCAATGAAGGCAGGCTGCAGCTTCGCCTGCGGTCACGGTTCTCAGGGACACAAAAGCCCATTACTTGAGCTGAGCCCATAAGTTATCTGGAGCTTAAGCCTCCTTTCATTGAACAAGTCCAGCTACAATACTTTGTTCAATATTTGGATTCTGATACTGTGTAAGTACAAACATGAAACAGAGAGTGCTCCAGAGATTTCTGTTCCATGAATGTAAGTTAAAGACAGGTGTCAGATTGCAAACCTAAGTGCAGGATAAGCTTTTCTGCTAACCTCCCGACATGAGCAGAGCAGCAGAATCTGAGGGAGACGATGATCGTGATGTCTATTGATAATGCCAGGTTTGGGTCAATACACAGGAGCGTCTGCACAGCCGCTTCTCACATGGAAAGAAAAGAGGAGATAAGCTTTGGTATCTTGACAATGTCAGAAACAGCAGAGCTGGTTTAAATCAGCCAAACTCCAGATAATGCTCACACCTCAAAGGACAAAAGGAAAGGCCTTAGAGTGGCTGACTTAAACCCAACGTTTCCTGCCTCCTGGGTATCAGTTCCCCGTTTATGCCGTCATGTGAAAAAGTTCAGGAATGACTTGCAACACATTCCTGAGAGAGGCCTCTGGTCACTGCCTGAATCTAGCACCCCCTGCAGGTTTTTCCAAGTTTGGTGGGATCTCACATCACTTTTGTTCCCTTGCCTATATCCACAAGCACATAACAAGTTTTCCATCTATATTTCTTGCAAGTGTAATTTAATGCTGCTGGAACTGAGAAATGCAGTTTAAGTCTTGCAGGACAGTTGACTCCAAGGTCAAACACAGGTTTGGCAAGTGGTAAATGCTGTGATGGGCCCCCAACTGTGATGACCTGCAAAAATCAATTGACTATTCAGACTGGACACATTTGGTTCGCTTAAAGTGAACTAGAGTTAATTTCCCCTGATAACCTGGACAAAATTTCAATCTAAATACACCCAAGCCGATCCTGGTCCAGAACCAGGAACCACTCTTGAACCCCTTCTTTCTGGGGGGTCTCTGTTCTCTGAGTTTCTTCAGTCTTAATAGGCTCCATGCTAAGAGCAAAACAACTGAACCAAAGCAGCCACCATAGCCATTCTTTTCACTATCTACACAGAGTAGAAATGAAGCAAGTGATGAACTGCGGACAAACAAGGAACAACAATGAGACAGCATATCATTTGGAGTTGGTCGGATGAATGCAGGCTCATTAAAACAATTTTTAACATGACACATACTGCTTTTCTCACATTTTCACGACAATCCATATGTCATAAACACTTATCAGCGTACCTTCTTAGCCGTCCCGTTTTCAGTGACCGCCTAGCAACATGTCCCAGGGTACCAAAGTGGCAAAAGTAAGTGTTGTACCTGACTTTGGATCCAGACAATCAAAATTGGTCAGTGAATTATAAAGTATGAATATGAGAACTCTCCTGACAACTGTAAATAGAATTCTATTATTTTTTCTTTTATTACATTACCTCAGCCTCATAATTCTTGGCCAATGAGTGAGGAGATCTTTAGTCACATGCTTTTGTTTAAAAGATATAGTTTAAAACAGTAATGTCTTCTTGCCCCAAGGTTCAGGACTCAATCCAGACCAAATTAAGTGAAAGAGGTCCTGACCAACTGACTTTTCCAGTCAGAATACACCCTAGAAAAAAGAATATTACAAAAAAAAAAAAAAAATAAAATAAAAAAAACTTTATAAAAAAAAAAAAAAAACAAGACAAAAGAAAACAGAAAATAGCAATAAAACCTAAAAATAAAAATAAAAAATATGTACAGATGGAGAGACAGATGGACAAACAGACAGACAGACATAAATAGAAATAAAGATAAATGAAAATTAAACGGGGCCCAAACCAATCCTGCTTGTGTAATGCACAGGGGTAGTGTAAGTGTAAGCAATAATATCAAGCAAAACTTATAAAGGCATATTAAATTGATCAAGGAGAAGATAAACATGTGGATGAGCTTATATAATTATATCATGAATTTCAGCACATTTTAAGGCCTTGGAGGGACTTAACACCCCAAACTCTTACAACACCCAGACTTGTACCCCCGTGATATTCTAGCTCTGGGCCTGGTTGACCCTGATTCCTCCCATGATCCATCTTAAGTGTTTGAGTAACAGATAAAAACACATGTAAGGTGTTCTATCCATTGACTGTATGTAAAAAACTGGACTGACTCAACCCCCTCGTGTTCCAAATAGTTATTAAACAGCTATTACTCAGTCATTATATTTGTCAAAATAACCATTCATGCTCTGATAATTTTTTTTAACATCTTCTTGCTGATCCTATTTTTATTTTTAGTATTTTTTTATTTCTTAATCGCAAATTACTCAAGTAATAAACTGACCAATCAGACGCTTTAGTAAAAACAGCCACGTCGAATGTTTGATTAAAGGATTTTCCTGAGCCCATTTTCAGTGGAAGGGGTGTGGGCTACGAATAAGCTCCCTCCTGACTGGTGAAAGTAGTTGCCATAGAAACAGTGACTCGGACCAATCACTGTGGTCTGGCTCCAACATGGCTGCGTCTGTATAAGGGAAAAATTGCAACTTAATAGCCTTCATTTTGCTTCAGCTAGAAGTGAAGCACTTTCTGTGGGTGACATCACACTTGCTTAGTCCAGTACTTTTTATACTATAGATGGCTCTACCTTAAAAAATAGGGGTGTCATTAGAGATTTTCTTTGGGAAACCAGGACTTAACCTGCAAATTGTGGCTCTAACTCTCAGTGTTGCAGCAAAAGCCTTTGCAGCATTGATTAGTGATGTAATAGATAACTGTTCTTCATGCCTTTAGACATGCCAAACATCCTCATTGTCTCCTGGCCACCCAATCCCTTCACCTGTCTGTACCTGAGGTGCTGTGGAGGAGAAACGAGGGCAGAGAGGACCACATAAAAACCTGAACGGGAGCTTTAGAGATGTCATCATTACACAGCCTGCTTCCACGAGTGAAACGGTTTCCGGGTTTGAGGAGGAAATTAGAAGTTTGATAGCACTCTTTTCCCGGGAGAGAAGCAATTATACGCACGGCAATGAGAGCACAATTGCTGGAAATGGGCTCACGAGAGAGACGGAATCATTCAACAGACACAATAGCTTCAAGGATATGAAGAAAAGCGTGCAATGTGTTGCAGATGACGGCTCTCACACCGCTTTTCTGAAGTGACAGCCAGCAGCACCTTTCCCCTTGTTTGTCCCACCCCACCTGTCATTTCACGCTAATTGATGGCGCCATAAAAGTTGCCAATAAAGTCCGCGTGCTTCTTTTCAGCATCAAGTCAAATAAAAATGAAGAAGAATCACGTCCAAAGCTGGACGGCAGCTTTTAAAGAATTGCCCCTGACAGCTTCTATTGGAGTCTTCCGCACAGAACACGGGATGTTCTGGATTTGCAGGATGGAAAGGTGCAAACCAAGAGTGGGGAGGGGGGTGTTTGTGGCACTAAAATCAACTTAGGAAAGTGCACGAAGCCCCGTCTTCCTGCTCTTTAAAACTGGTTAAGCTTTCCCAAGCGGAGACGGAGCACAGCCCTCTCGGAGTTACCGGAACCACGGCGGTACAAACTACGAGACACAAAAAAGTCCCGATGTATCCCAACACAGATGTCCGCAAGAAAAAAACCCCCAGAAAAAACAAGGTGAACTGCGGACTCAAGCTGGTATTAAGGAGAGACTTACCCGAGCTCTGTATCCACATCTGTTTGACAGCACCGGGGCTTGAAACGTCACACTTTCTCGCATTCACAATGTGGAAAATAATTTCACGAAGACCTGATGTTATTCTCCACCTACCGCGGTGGCCGCCAATAAAAATAATTCTTGCTACTTGATGTACAATGTAACTATTTAGTTATGGCAAATGGTGCCTAATCTTTCCTGAGTGGCATTGCTTTTCTGACTGACAGCCGAGCAGCCAATCAGCGCCATCCGTCCGCGTGGCTTCAACCAATCAGATCACCAGTGTGGAGTTGGTGGAAGGTGAGCTGAGAAGTAGGAAGGGCCGTTGGCGACATCATGTGTTAATAGTTTGTATCCCTCCGCCTGTCATGTTTTGGAAGCAGACTTTCACCGATTCTTCTTTTTCTATTAAAATGTAACCATTAAATGCAAATTCACATCCGACATTTGATATTAGTATATTACAGCGTACTTTAAAGGTTTCAAAAATTTCGAAATATAAAAAATACGTAAATAATTCGTGTTATTTTGGTGGGATATTAAAAATTAACTCAGAGCGCTTTATTTTGAAAAGTTTAGCTGTAATTCATGTGTATTTAGAAGACGAATTTGCTTCCAGAAGATAAAAGACTTTCACTTTGATTGCAACTCTAAACCTGAAAATTTAGATGTGGTTTTGTTCTGTATTTTAACTCTAGATGAATTTAAATACAAACGTCTGGCAGCTAAATAAGATTTAATGACTCCGAAAAGTAACCGGATGTTAAGGGATGAGAAATCTCCACTGCCCTAACTTACCAGTCGACGGCGGAGGAACACTGTGTTTACAGTGAGTGAGTGAGTGTGTGAGTGTTGGGGGCGGGGGGTTAAAGAGTGACGTTCTGCGCATGGGACAGTCGGCGAGCGAAAACACCTGTGCAGAAATATGCGCGGCGCGAGCTCGACTGCTTTTGCTGACGGCAGCGCGCAGACCGCGCGGGGAACAGACTCTGAAGCGCAGCACTTGGCCTATTTCCATTTTTTATGGAATGTGCGTTTGTCTGCGTCATGCTACGTCAAGAAGAGAGAGTGGCTCCAGATTTAAAGTAATAAGACTCCACCATGAAATTAGATTTTTTTTTTTTTTTCCGTTGACTTCACTAGAACATAAATGTATTAAATAACTCCAGATGTAAACGTGCCAGGTAATACTTTCCAAGAAAACAAATCAAATAAACACAAAAACATAAAAAATAATAATAATAATTATAAATACACAAAATCCATTTGACCAATAGCATTCAAAAGAATTAAAAAAAAAAAACATAAAAATGCCAGCATTCTACTTTATTGAGACTTGTAAACCCTTAAAGTAGTCCCTAAAAGTCTCCAGTGGCGGACTTAGCCATTTGGGGGCCACAGGCAAACAATAAGATGGTTCCCTCTACAGTGGTTGTAGTATTTTTTTTTTATCCATACTGAGGGTAGTAACAATAATATTAATAGTAATATTTTGTCTAAAAGGGGACAGTGCAATTAAAAAATAATAATAATGCACACAATTAAACATTTAAAGATCCATAAAAGCTCAATTGTTTTCAGACTTTTGTTGCACATTTTTGAAAATGTTGCAATGTCTGTTTTATTTTAGTTTGCCAAACAAAAATAAAAATTCTAAAAAAAGTAAAATGTCATGATGAACAGATGCATTCTCAAAAAAGTTTTATCTACAAAACAATTTTTTTGACTGACAGATGAGAAATATATTTTTTATTTTTTTCAATTGTAATATAGATTTGAAACTGTTAAACATCAGAATCTGGAAACATGTTTAGTTTTGCAATATTTTCAAATAAAATATTTCACTTCTTGACCCTGTAACTGTGTTTTAATTCTAGATTTTCAAATTAAAAATCAGTATCAAATTCATGGAAAAATAACTGATGGTTTTAATGCACAACTATTTTTTTGGTTGAAATGTTTTAGGTAAATATAAGAAGTAGCAACTTGTTGTTCACCTATTTGAATATCCCATCAGGGCTCACCACAGTGAACAAGTTTTCACTTATCGGCACATTTGGTTTGGCAGAAATATTTAAGCCGGATGCCCTTCCTGACCCAACCCTGTATTTTATCCGTTGCTGGAGACCAGCAGGGAAACCCATTCTTTGGCCTCCTTCCATAGGTAGGCAGAACCATGGAGAATCTTGCCTAGTATCCACACTGGATCCAGCTCATTGCACCCCCTGGTAACAAACCCTGGTTTCCCAAGTGCCAGTCCTGCAGGCCACCAACTGAGCCATCCAGCCACTTTTTATAGAAGTTGCAACTAGTTCAGTAAAATGAAAGCAATTTTTTATTTTTTACTCCTGTGCAGTTGTAAAACAATGTCAGAAAAATTCTGTTAAAGCTTCATCTAAGCTCTGTGCAACTGAATCTATATTAGCAGCCCCCACCAAATATAAAAATGTGTGAAGCAGCAGCTTCAGCTGTTCAGAGACTCCAGTCAGACCTGACCTGAGGTCAAACCTGAGGGACAACTGCACTTCTACACATGAATGTGTTGCAAGTGGGAAAAGTTTACCAACAAGAATCACAACAAATCAGAGTGCAAAAAAACAGTAAATAAACATAGGTGGATTATTGCATTTTGCATTATTGTTGCTTTTGAAAACAGCCAGACCCACTGTCTGTCCAAATTATTGACTGTAAATGAGAACTACTTGTATTCCAAATAGGAAGTACCAACCAACTCCAAGATGTCAAAATTCTATGGACTTCTATTGAGTTAAAAACAGCTATTAGTCAGTCATTCTATTTCTCAAATAACCATTCTTGCTCTTCTACCCTTTTTTAAAAACAATCTTGCTAATCCTATATTTTCATTATATTGTGTTTGTAGAGCAAGTAATTTAAGCTATAAACTGACCAATCAGATGCCTCATTAAAAGTCTCACGTCCAACATTCGAAGTGTTGGACGTGAGGGCGTGGACTTTCAACAAGTTCACTCCTGATTGGCGAGAGAAATGTCGACTTAGATCGACTCGGACCCATCACTGCTTATTGACAATGTCTGGTTCCAACATGCCGGTGTAAAAAACTGGATTTACTTAATTTTGTTGGAGCCAGACATTTGTAATTTTCAGTCCAGCCCTCATATACAGTCAATGTTCCAACCCCATTTCACAGCATGGATCTGGATGTGAATTCCCTCGTTTTATAAATCCAGTCCATTAGGATTTAATCTATTGAGAACCTCAAGAAGGAAGTTCTAAGAAAAGCAGAGCAAGACAAACAGCTTTCTCTTCTGTTACACATTTTTTTTTCTAAAATCTGGTCATTGTGTCTCTTATAACATTACAAGTCTCAATTAACTTTCTGATCAAGCAGAAAACCCAAACTAACACACATTGATAGATTAACTAGCAGCAGCAGTAGCAGTGGCAGTAGTAGTAGTAGTAATGACAACAGCTCACACACTCACACAGGGTGAGGGAGCAACAGAGAGAGATTACACTGTGTTTCCTGCTTCACATAAGAAGATTATGCGATAGAGTTTTTCGTTGGAGAATTGCAGCAGTCAGATGGGCGTCCTGCTGTTCCCCTCTCACTGCTGGGTTGTCAAAGGGTCAGCCACTCGACCGGAGGTCAGGAAAACTACCACATGGAAGATGGTGCCAAACAACTTGAGCAGGTCACAGTTTAGTGGAAACAAAACACTTTTCTGAAAACACATGTGTCCCTTTTAAGCTTTCTGAATGTGCTGTTTTACAACAGACACACAGACAACATCAATTCTGAATTTTAACTCAAAACTGTTGCAAATGGTTGCAAAAATATAAATATATTTATACAAAGATTTTTGAAGTCTTTCATCCATGTCAACAACTGATGTTTGGCGCCCCCTATTGAAGCTAAAGGGATCCACTGAGCAACGACTTCATAGAAACAAATGAAATTATCTCAAGAGAGAAATCACAATCTAAGATTATTAGGATCAAAACCTAACATGACATTTGTTGGGCTTTCAAAGATTTAGTTATACAAAAGCAATGCAGTGATGTTCAAATCCTACTGAGCACGTTTCAAAACACACTTTTATGCATTTCAAAACACAAACATCTTCTGTCTCACGAGTTGAATTGGGTTCTGTGGTGCCCATCATGGCGTGCATCAACTAACGCTGGTTTTGCCTAATATTAAGATCCAAAAGTAAATTTATTCTGACACAATTCTTCACACAGAGCAGCCTTTTGATGCTAATGTCATTCATTCCCATTTATATCTTAAATAAACTTAAAGAGATCCTAAAAGCACAAAGACACAAGCATGGTATTGAGAAAATCCAGCACAAACATCATTAAAAGGTTGAGTAATGAGCTATTTCATACAATCATCATGATGGAAAATGGAAACGCCAGGCCCTGTCTCTCAGGTCTACAACTCTATGGCATATAGATGGGAATACAATCAGAAACCTGAGATTTTATATGTGTTTTAATGCTGGTTCATACGTTTCTCAGAGAAAGTGTAAGTTGAAGCTCAAATGTGGAAGAAGTTTAGTTTAGAGTTTCAGTCCCTTATTTTATTTGTGTCTTCAAACCGATGTAGTCTTCACTTAAGGTTAAACACTTATAACTTTGGGTGTAAAGTTAATTGACTTAATAAACCAATCAATTTATATGCAAACTATCCAACCAGATCAATCAGTTTGAAGCAAGTTGTTCATTAAATTGATCTATCCGATTATGAAATTATTTTAAGATTAAATTAATCGATCATATCAGTACCATTTGGATTGAGGCACGTTAGGTTTATTTTACTGTATTAAAATTTGCTTAATTATTTATTTATAAACCAATATCAACTATGCAACCACAAATTATGATGCGAATCAAATCATTGCTAAAATGAATTGTTACATCCCTACTTATAACAGCATTCTTGTCATAAAGTTAAAAAAATAGCTGTTTTTCATTATTACTAACGATTTTTATGAGGTTATTTACTTTTCTTGCATGCATTCTTTTTGAATAATCCAGTGTCAGATTTTCAGGTATTTCCCAAAGCCCGTCTATGTGTTTACGTTCACGTGTGTGTGTGAATCAGGGGTGGAACACGTTTCACTGTTCTGAGAAACACAAAATGGAATGTAAACACTTCTGACTCCGTTTAGCCTCCACTTTCCCTAATGGGTCAATTTTTCTCAAAGTCAAAGTTTATCCGTTTAGCACCTTTCACTCCTTCAAACCCAAAGAGCTTTACATAAAAGCAAATAAACTAATATATATATATATATATATATATATATATATATATATATATATATATACACACACACATACATACACACACACTACACTCAAAATAAATCATTGAATACTTAAATACATAAATAAAACAGGATATTGACACAAAGCTTGATATTGCTGTGCAGAGACGGTATTTTGGGGATCCATTTATTCCAAGCCCCTGCCCAACCACAGGAGACATCACTGCGGCGCCCGCCCAACACAAGCCAGCACAGCTTCGTATAAAATCTTTGAAATACAAACTTGTGGGGACATGTTGCAAATTTTGTCTTAAATATTTATTACACCTTATTTTTTAAGCAGTTTTATACTTAAAACAAATTTGAACAAGTTTTTGTCTGTTTTTTCCCTTTTGAAAATGGGTAAAATTGACCCGCAAACATGCAAATTTTGTCTTAAATATTAATTAAACTTTATTATTTAAGCAGTTTTATACTTAAAACTCATTTGAACAAGTTTTTGTCTGTTTTTTTCCCTTTTGAAAATGGGTATAATTGACCCGTAAATGTGACTAGAGGATTAATTATACATCAGATTTTCAGATTTCATAATTTTTGGAGTTTGACAAATAAAATTACCATTAAATTCTGCTGAAGATGTTTCTAACAGAACATGTAAGAATTTTCTTATTTTAAACATTTTAAGGAAGATTTTAAGTCCAGATGTCATGACTAAACCTTCATATAACATCAGAAGGATGAGTGAGAACATTAACAACTTTTACTGATAGCATACGAGCCAAAAGCTAAAGAGATTTGTCCTATAATCCCACAATTCAACCCTAAAATACAATGAAAAGAAAAAATCTGTTACTATGTTTGAAAAAATAGATCCTTCTGCTTTATCTTTGTATTATATCCTCAACCTTTTCTGCTGTCTGTCTTGTATTTTACATGCTTTCTGGCTTTAAACATGTACTGAATTTTCTCACAAAGACAGAACAGCTTAGTTCAATCCCAACACAGCTGGGTACTGGATGCTTCCACCAAAACATCACACAAACAGATGGAAAGGATCCATTTGAAAGGAGCTGCTTCATGGAAGACAATTCCACATTTGGTGCGCTAGTGAGTAATAAAAGGAACATGAGTGTGAATGCTAACAGAGCACCATTCTTCAATATTTTACTCATAAGTTAAAACATCGTAACCTTAGCCTTAGGTACAGAACAAGAACAAATAAATGTTGCTGGGTGCAAGTGAACTGGGCTTTTAGTAGCCTGTATGTGCTTATGGAAAAAAATGTGTTACTAATCAAAAATTCTAAGTTTAAGCTTCACATGACGGCTGTAACCTCAATCTTCTGATTTAGCGATTAACAGATAGATTTGAGTTTTTAGCAGGTAAATATAAGCCTAACATTGCATTTGTTGGCCTAATTTGAACCTCTTGACTACCAACAATGCAGATTTGTCTCCTGTAGAGGTAATATTTAAACCTGAATATCTCCAAACTCTTACATTATACTGAATCAACTTCTATTGGTATCTGCAGAGGACATTTGGGGGTTTTCAATGACACCAAATATGAAGAGGTGGGAAATTACATAAATGAATCTTGTAAAGTTTTTTTTTTTTCTTTTATCAGAAACTTGAAAGTTAAGCAAAAGACAGCTTGTGTATACTAAGTAAAATTGTAGAATATGAAACTTCCATGTTTTGGTAATATAAAAGAAAGATACATGTTATTAATTTTGCATATATTTTCCTTAGTGGATATTTATAATATCAAACTTATTTTTTACTCATTATGGGTAGAAATTTGCCATCTTAGTTATTTCAGTTAGTTTTAGTTCTTTTTAGTAAACTTTTTTCATAAATTGAAAAATATTTGACCATTACCTGCTTTTCTTTTAAATATTAGCTGTATTTCACTGAACTCATTCTTTGCTTTTTGTCTATTGAACTTAAGAGGGTTGGCTTACATTAATTTTTTCAGTGTCATTGACATCGAAGAACTGCATTTATGTGAATGGGAATCGAAGTGTAATAGCTGAAATCAATTTATCTAAGTAGTATTGAGGCCGTATGTGCTAAACCTGTTTAGAATTGTAACTTGCAATGCAATGTCAGTGTCAATAGAAATTCCAAGAATTTTGAATACTCTTTGCAAACTGTCAGCCACTTCTCAACCATAAACACTTCAAGCTATTCTAAATTGTTCAAATGGCTATGATCAATAGGGAACAGGTGTTAAATAAATACATTTAAAAAGCTGTGAGTCAAATCTAAATGGATTCAAGTTCCAGTGCAAAGTAAGTAAAAAAAAAAATGCAACAAATTTCACAGTGTGGAACCTCTCAGACGATACTGTAAGAATCCAAAAGCGACACTTGCACTGATGATAAGAATAGTAACTGAGTGAAAAAATGAGTCTGAGCTCTGCTGGCGGCAACATCAACAGCAGACAATCTCGCAAACACTGAATAATACTGGGTCACATGGACACAGACCAAGGAGGACACCCCTTCTCCTGGTAAGACACAAAATCTCATTTGGAAATTCTCCAGCAGACTAATTTGAAAATTTCTGGTCTTCTGTTTTTATAGTTTTAAATAAAAAAATATATATTTTTTTGGCTACAGTGAGCTCTCCCTTATTTGGCATGAAAAGGGAGAGCCAATAGTACCCTCTCTGTTAAACAAGGTGTTGGTAACTTAATGCTTTGATCGCGTTTTCAGCCAATGGAGGAGATAACCTGATCACACATCATGGAAAAGAGCTATACATCAAGATTCGCCACAGCAACATCAACCAATCAAAAAAAAAAAAAAAGAAAGAAACCATGTCCTGAGCACTTGTGAACAGTTTAGCACAAAAACTACCCAAACACAGCATAAGTGGTAAAGAAATGGTTTGCAGAGGCTCAGGAAAGTCTTGAGAATCTGTAAAAAGGAAAGGAGACCCTCCATCATGAAAAGGTTGGAGCTTATTACCACAGAATAATGAGCAAAAATACCAGTTGAGATAAGCAAATAATAATATATTTGCTGATAAAGGGGTTTAATATTGATTATTGAGAAGGATGTTTAAATGCAAAACTTTTGCTTTCCTTTACTGAAGATATAAATTGCAAATCTCTACTGTGTTTTTAGTTAGTTCTGAATTAGTGATATTAATAAAGGTTACTTTACCCATTATCATACATCCCTGAAAAAAACTTTTCACTAGTCTCTAGAATTTAAATGTGTTGTTGTTACAGTTGAACCATGTCTGCAAGATTTATTGACAGATTGATTCTAGCTGATACTGAAAACTACTTTATATAAAATAATCTGCAAATACATAAAAACAGCTGACTAACTGCACTGGTTTCCTAAAAATATACTCATGTCAAAAGCATCTTATGAAACGGAAATTAAAAAAAATTATTAATAGCTGAATAAGTGTAGCTACCACATATGTTTAGGAAGAACCAGGCATTTGAAGCAGAGGAGGAACATTTCCTTGTGATTGTTGAGAATGTGAGTAAAGATGGTGAATGCAGATGTTAATCTGAAAGTTCAACCAAGTGCCAAACTTTAGTCCTTGAAAGTACAGATCTTGATTGTTTCCTGACCACAAAGGTATGCCAGCAGATCAACAGTAAGTCAAACTCGCAGTGTATTGAGCCAATGTTCAAAAGCTCTGTCTTCTTTTTCACAATAAAAGAGAACAAGCATTCCTCTTTGTTTAAGCGTTAATAATTATCATTATGAAAGCTGGCCATTAATCAGATAGTTCCTGAGTTTACGTATTTTTTTTTCAAACTTTTAATATTTTTTACTTTTCTAACTTTCGTGGTTGAAAGCATTTTTTGTTTGTTTTTATCCTCAACGTTCATTCTCAGCACAAACCTTTCATCGAGGTGTTAGACCCATTCAGCCTCCCTTACAGTTCAAGAATGAGATCAAAAACACTTCTAAAGAATTGAGTTTGTTCAGGACTTTAAAGTGGTGGCTTAAAGTTTTCAAAGGAATCCTTTGGTCCTTTTATTTATTTGTTTTTCACGAATGACATTCCCAGAGCCGTGTGATGGATTTGAGAGGTTTCTGGATGGCTTTTGCTGTTTCTTTAAAAGTTTCAAAGGATGATTTAATTCAGAAATCCAGAAAAATTCTTCCACTCATATGGAGCCGGATCGTGCGGGCAGCACATTTAATAAAGATTCACTTTCCTCCCCCAGGCCACTTCTTCCAGCTTCTCTGAGGGAACCCCGAGGCGATCCCTGGCCACTACTTTTATTTTGGTTCATTTTTTTCCTCAAATTTCTTGTATATTAGTTGACACATTGAAAACTTAATCACCCATTGTTCACGTTTAATGTTCCAACTTTATCAGGATATCTGACATCCCTAAAAAAAAAAACTAATAATAATAGTAATTGTTATCAGGAAAACATTTGACCTTGGACATGGATCTTAACCTGAAGCGTTCCCTGAAATTCTGTTCCTTGGAAGAAAATTAGTAACACATTTTGGATAAAAATGTACGTTAATCCGATTTTCTTAACATCAAACAAAATTACTAACTTGTAACTTTTTTTATATCCAATAAACAGTAAATTGGTAAATCTGCTTTTTAATTTAAAGTCCTTCACAATTTTTATACACTCACTGACGTCATTAGGCACACCTCTCCAACTGCTCGTTAATGCCAGTTTCTAATCAGCCAATCACACGGCAGCAACTGAATGCATTTAGGCATGTAGATGCAGTCGAGTAAACGACCTGCTGCAGTTCAAACTGAGCATCAGAATAGGGATGAAAGGTGACTGCAGTGACTTTGAACGAGGCATGGTTGTTGGTGTCAGTCGTCCTGGTCAGAGTATTTCAGAAACTGCTAATCTACTGAGATTTTCACCCACAGCCATCTCTAGGGTCTACAAAGAATCGTCAGAAAAAGAGAAAATATCCAGTTGTTTTTGTTGGGTTTATACCCAGAGAAACACAACAACACTCATTCTGAGCAAACATCCATAGATCTCTGTATACTTTCGCTAAACAATATGTTGCGTTATTAGAAAGAAATACATATAAATGGAAGAGTAGACAAGAAAATTTCAAAGCAGTTGGAACACATTTATTATGTACATAAAGTACTTGAACTTACCACAAGATACTACCAATGACTACAGGAAGTGGACACTGTGGTTCCAAATCACATTTGTACATTTTTTAAATTGGATTAATAATTTGTCATACCCATTTCTGGTGGTAGGTTGCACTATTTTACTAACTCCGTAAAAGGAAATTGTGTCGTTTTTTATATATTTTTTTTTAACTGTTAAAATCTTAACAAAAACATTTTGGGGAAAATAAAAAAATTCAGTGAGCTTCAATTCTGTGGGTGGTAATTTCTTGTTGAAGCCAAAGGTTAGAGGAGAATGACCAGACTGGTTCCAGCTGACAGAACGGCAACAAGAACTCAATTTCCAGGTTACAACCGAGTTCTGCAGAAGAGCATCTCTAAACACATAACAACCGATGGGCTAGCTGAAGACCACAGCGAATGCAACTATTTTAGTCAGCTAAGAACAGGAAACTGAAGTTACAATTCTCACAGACTCACCAAAATTGGAGAGTAGATGATTGGAAAAACGTTGTCTGGTCTGATGAGTCTCCATTTCTGCTGCAACATTCTGATGGTACGGTCAGAATTTGGCAGCAATAACATGAAAGCATGGCTCCATCCTGCCTTGTATCCACAGTTCAGGTTAGTGTTGGAGGTGTAAAGGTGTGGGGGATATTTTCTTGGCACACTTTAGAACCTATTGATCACGGTTACAACACCAAAGCATACCTGAGTATTGTTGCTGATCATGTCCAAACCTTTATGACCATCTTCTGATGCTACTCCCAGCAGGATTAGATGCCATTTCATGAAGCTGGAATCATCTCAGACTGGTTCCTAGAACATGAAAATGAGTTCAAATTCTGGACTCAAATGTTCTCCACGGTCACCTGACTTCAACCTAATAGAACACCTTTAGATGTGGTCAAACAGGAGATAGGTATAATGGATGTACAGCCGATAAATTTGCAGCAGCTATGATGCTGTCATGTCAATATAGACCAGGGGCTGGAAAACTTCAAAAATAAAAGTTTTCTACTGATCAAAACCTAGAAGAGAGTAGTCTTACTTTAACCTTAAGGAAATTTGAATTTGCATTCATGGCCTCTGTTTTTTTAAATAATAAACGAAGAAGAGCAGAAATTTAAAAATTGTGATTTTTTTTTTCTTTTTACATTTGATAGAAGCTCAAATAACTTCTTTTCAACAGAAGATAATATGTGCTTTTAACTTAAAAAAAAAACAAACAAAAAACTTTTTACTTTACTTTATGCTTACAAAATCTGTGCATTATGGAGATAGCATTGAGCAAACAAGACATCTTCAGGTCAACAGGGATGTAAAAACCGACATAGTTTATCATCTGTGTGCACCTCAGCCATCAATTTATAAATTTGACTAAATTAAATAAATGTAATTAAATAATCCTTAATTTAAAGATTGCCATTTTATTTTTCTTTTAATTATCTTCTTTTTTTTCCCCCATCTTTGTCCTCAGCAGTCTTACACTGTGGGGTTTTGTTGTTTGAGGTTGGACTTTAGTGCTCTTGGTTTGGAGGCTTTATTTATTTGTTTTCTTTTAGGTAGTTTTGGTTAGGCAGAACTTAGCAGGGAGCTGCTGATTCTGACGGTCGACATGGCTGAGTCAGCAGTCTCCCTGACTTATTTTACGTTTGACCAAGGAGCCACCACAAAGAGATAAAAGAGCCACATGTGGATCTGGAGCCGCAGGTTACAGACCCCTGATATAGAGCAAACTCTCTGAGGAATGCTTCCAGGAGGTTGTTGAATGTATGCCACCAATGATTAAGGCACTTCTGAAGCCAAAAGGGACTACAAGCAAAGTACCCGTTGAGTAGGGCTGTAACAAGTACCCGGGTGCTCGGGTGTTCGCGATCTGCTCCCGAAAATCCGAGTACAAATATTCGCGACGTCCAAGATCGCTGATTTGCGATCTTTATAAATATTGTAAACTGTAGTAAAATATGATCAAAATATTATCTGGGAACAATGTATTTTTCCTCTGGGCTGCAGATTAATGTTGAATTTTACGTTTATGAACTAAAACAAAGTTGAAAGAGCGTCGGTAGTCACCGAAAGTAAACAAATCTTCGTGACGGTGAAGTTTCCGGTTTTCAAAGTAAAACTAGCAAGAGCTTTTTTCAGTTCAAAAAATGGAGACTGAAGTTCTGTTTACTGACATAACTTCTGAAAAAATAAATTAGCTTTAACACCGGAGCTTTAGCTCCAGTGTTGACATTATTTTGGTTATGATAACTCTTCAACAGTTGACGCAATTAACAAAACTCCATCTTATTCTGAAGAAACGCAGCCTCGCGCTGCTGAAAGGAGGATGTAAACAACGTGAATCAGAAGATTCTGCTGCGGTAAAAGGCTCTCCACCAATATGTAATGATTAGAACGTAAAAATATTGAAGAACTTCGAGGATAGAAAAACATTTTCAAGTTTTGTTGTTTAATCATCCAAAACAGCAGTAATTTTTATCCCTTTTATGTTGTTTATGTTACTGCTGAACTTAACCAGAAGGTTGAAAGAAAAGTTTAAAATGACAAGAAAAATTTCTTTCAATCTGAAACTTTGTGTGTTTTTTTTAATCAGTTTTGTTCATTCTGATCTACTGTTCTAAATAAAGGTATAAATGTTGGGGATTCAATACAAATAATTTCAATTTTCCTCCATCTAGTAAATATACTCATAGCAATAAACATAATATTAAAAAGTAAGAATCGTGGTTCAGTTCGTGAATCGTATCGGATCGCTACTTAAGTAACGATCCGCAGCCCTACCGTTGAGTGTATATCATAAATATCCCTGAAAATGATTCTTGAAATATTTACACTTAATTTGTACTGCAACCATTTGCCTGTTTTAAAGAAATCTGAAGAAAATAAACTAGTAGTCACTGAAGGACGATGAAAATATTGGCTTAGGATCCAGCATAGTGTCATCAAGTGGAGATTAGCAGGATTTGGAGTTCCCAGAAGATGATCAATTGGTGCTGAGTTCTCCTTCGGCCCCACTCTTCTCTTTTAGTTTGCTGCTTTGTTCTCTCAGTTTATCTCCAACCATCTCTTATAAGTCTGTCTGCGTGTGAGAAATGTGTGGGTGCACGTCCCTCTCTTCAAAGTGACCCATTGCTCTTCTTCTTCAGCATCCCACCCGCTGCCTAGCAACGCTTAGTGTCCATGGCAACAGTGCCAACAAACACCCACACACCTATGTTGCCTACGTCGCTTAATTAGGCCTATAAAGTGTGGAAATCAAGACAGATGATTAACAGGACAGATCAGCAGAACAGCTCAGGAGTTACGCAGGTGTGCAGGTTGAGAAAAAAAAACAAAAACACGCCGGGGTTCTGCAGACAAAACGGCGCTTATGCCAAATCTGGTCTTGGATGGACTAATTTAAGATGTGACAGCTGGGAGATTCAAACACAAGCAAGAGGTGGACGTGAACAGCTGTGGAGCAATGTGCTGCTGTGGATCATGGATCAGAGCCCAACAGCTTCACACCAACAGATAGAGTCTGGGAAAAAAAAGAATCAATTGATGCGAGAACAAGTCTTGCATAGCATCTGGATGTGGAGAAAAACATTAGGTTAACAAGATGTGGTGCTGACAGTGTAGCTCTTCCACCTATTTTACGCCTTTTTTCAATAAGAAATCACAAAAACTTGTAAATTTTGAACTACAATTTCACTTGACATCGTCTACCTATTTTGCATGTTAAAATCAGATTAACCCATATTTTCTTGGCATACATTTTCAGATCAAAAACAGATTTACAACAGATGTTTCCTGCATGCACATGCGCACATATGGAACACCTATAAATAATTCAGTCACATTCTACTACACGTTTTCTCTCCTACCATTACAGCAACTTATTTAAGGCTTTTTGGGGTAATATAGTAACTCATAGGTATTTTTAAATGTCTCACCCTAATGTGTTTGGATCAGTTTTAGTCAAGTACCTCCATTCAGACTTATTTGAAAGCACTTATAATTTTAAACTGGCTGACCTGAAGCACTCGGGATGTCATTACTGTAAATGTGTAGAAGTGTAATGACAACTGCAACAAAAATGTATGAAAATTAATATGTTGGTAAATGTTCTGAAGCAGGGGTGGGCAAACCGTTTAATCTGGTCCGCCAAAAAAAAAAAATCAAAATTACTACACACACGCAAGTCGACATATTGCCACACCATGGTAGGGAAGAAATAAATAAATAATTACTAAAATTATGTAAAATAGATATCTGGCTTTATACTGAAGTGAGGAAACAATATTTTATTTTAGGGACCTGTCCACACCAGTGACCCTCCAATCAAATTCACGCTGTACGCTATCACAGGACCCTCCAGATCCTAGCAAAGAGTCAGACCCAGTAGATCCTACTGCAGATCCTCCTGTTTACTGAGAAAGGTCAATCACTGATATGGAGGATCCCTCTGAGGAAAACACTAGTTAAAATGTTAAAGGAGTAAAATAGATTAAAAATAAATAAATACCTAAAAAACAGGTATAAGTTACCAAACAAGTAAATAAATAAAACAGACAGACTTACTTCAGTAAAAGTAAATAAATTTTAACTAAGGAAAAAAAAGAAGATATCAAATAACTTTTTTCATTTTAACTAAAATCCTGATTATAAAAGGTAGATCTTGAGCCTTCCTTTAAAAACATGAACAGTGTCTGCAGCCCTGAGGCTCTCTGGGAGGCGGTCCATAATGACTGAATGAGGCCCTGCCGTATGTTTTAGTTCAACTTTTGGAATAACTTTAAGGCCTGTTTCTGAGGACCTCAGGTTCCACGAGGGCTAGTACCTTAAAAATCATATCTGATAGGTAAGAAGGCCCGATACCATAAAAACATTTCTAAACCAATAAAAGAATTTTAAAAATCAAATATGAATTGCACAGGGAGCCAATGCAGTTTCCGCCCCCTGGTCCTCGTCAGTACGTGTGCGGCTGAGTTTTGTACAAGCTGAAGGTTTGATATTCTTTTTCTGGGAAGACCAGAAAGCAGGGCATTACAATAATCTAATCTATTTACCCGTATTTTCTGGACTATAAGCCGCTACTTTTTTCCTAGGTTTTGAATCATGCGGCTTATACAAAGGTGCGGCTATTCTGTGGATTTTTCTTCCACTGCTAGGGGAACAATACATGAACCGGAATTTGAATCAAAAACAAGATAGAAAAAAGATCAACGCAAATCAGAAAAGCCAACGCTACTTTTTCTTTAGCAAATAGAACACTCATGACAAATTACTAACTGGTAATTGTTTTTAAAATCCTTCTTCATCGTGGAAATCACACAAAGAAGTTTGCGTGGTGGACATTTTAGGTTAAAAGATATGGAGCTTGCTATCTAGGAAGGAAACCGCACTGCTGTACACAAGCTTAGCATCAATAAATCTATGGTGAGGCGCTGGAGATGGCAAGTACATACATGTACATTTAAAGTACAAAATCGTTATAGTAATTATCTTATTTTTCAACATAGATATCTGCGGCTTATAGCCCAGTGCGGCTTGTATTTCTTTTTTTTTTTCTTTTTTTTTTAAAACTGAGCAGGTGCGGCTTATATGCAGGTGCGCCTTATAGTCCAGAAAATACGGTAATAAAAGCAGGCATTAATTAAAAACCCTTCCGCTCTCCTCCACTGGAATTATTGTGTTAACGGTTAAAAAGTTACAATATGTTTACAATTTTGTGTTACCAGCGACGTCTCAAGTGCTAAAGGTGATGGCTTTGATTTCTTTTTTATACAAAGTAAACCAAAGTAAAAAAAAAGTCTTCAACCAATGAATTGGATAAAAAACCATTGTTCACCTAAAAAGAACTGGTCAGTGGTTGTTGGCAGTTTCAGCTCCCTGTCCATGTCCCAGTCCGTCAGACCCACGGCGCAGTGAAGGTTCAGGAATCGAGGGTTGGCTTTCAGCTCTAGAGTCATGGCTGCTGGGTTTCCCTGACATCAGGACAGCTTTTTTAAGAATGATGACACCTGTGCAGCAGGTGGAACAGCCTGATTGGCCTCAATTAAGTCCAAAGGAGTGCAGCCTGTGGATGCAGGGCTCACTTGTATCTGCAGTGTTCAAGTCCTTTGAGTTCTCAGTCTGAAGTCATGTTTGAACAGGTTCATGCAACAACTGCTGGGACCACCATCACAGAACACAAGAACCAGTTTGGATGCTTCAGAGTGGATAAAACAGTTAGTGGTCACTGATGTCATCTCAGCCAAAAATGCTGGAATCATTCATGGATTCTGGGTCAGATTAGGTTTGATCTTCAGTCTGTTGAAAGTAGAACTCCCACTTTCTGGTGGGTCCGGAGTCAGGAACACTGTTCAGATGAGGGTGATAGATCCAGACAAACCCCATTTTGTACGTTTCACCTTTGCCGCGGGAGGATGAGATTCTGCACAACTCTGTGCTCCAAATCCTGAATCCTGTCGTCCAGAACCAACAGGCTAGTTTTAATTGACAGATGACAGAAGCATTGCAGGCATTTGCATATCCAATCATGTTTCAGGTGGAAGTTTGTGTGCCTTTTTAAGGTATAACAACATGGGTTCACATGTTTTGGAGTTGGGCAGCTCCCACATTCCGTTTTTCACCCTTCTGCAGGGTAGTGACCTTGGGTCTCTCGGGAAAGTGAACCGCTTTGAATCTCAGCTGATAATATATAAACATCAGAAGAAACACACAATCTTTTCTGCAATATGAAAATCTGGAGAATGTACAATATTTTCTACACCCACTTTTGAACTAATTTTAAGAGTTCACAAACCTTAAGTGTAAGCATTCAAACACCAAACTTTAACATATAAAACATGTCATTAAAAATATAGAATCACATCTAAAGAAATGAGAAGATGTAAGGCAAATGGTCATATAATAATAGGTAAATATTAAATGGCTATCAAAAAAAAAAAAAAATACAACTTCTTCAACTGCAGTTAAGGTGACCTAAATCAGTCCCTGAAGCGAAGAAAGCAACTTTATGGCAGAGCATAGCATAACACATTCGTAATATGACACACAGAAATTGTAACACCTTCATGTAAAATGGCGACTATATTTTTCTTTCTTTTTCTTGTAAACGTGTTAGCAGATCCAAGGCATTATGTGCAGCACCGAAAAACCCACCGGCGAATAGAAAATTAGTGGGAAAAACTGTGCTGCTACTCTGGCGCCGTTCCAGCAGTAACCTCATGGTACATAAGCAGGACCCAAAGGACAGAACATAAGAACAAGAAATCTAAGCATAGTAACCAATATCAGACTAAAATGTAACAAACTGAAACGGAAACAAACGCAGTCTGAAATAATAATAGCACATGCAAGCATCCACAGGCAAAATAGAAACCAAAACTAAACTAAAACTAGAAACGCGAAAAGGTGTGTGCCATCCATCTTGGTTATTCAGGAACACAGTCTTTGGTGGTTTCTTGTGGAAGCGGTTGCTCTTGACATCACTCAGATATTTCAGCTTAAAGTCTATGGTGGTTTCTGGTGGTGGTGGTTGCCCTTTGTGGTCCTCGCACTCCTCAGCTGGGCAGTCACTATCGCAGCACAGCCCTGCTATAGTGTTGCAGGAGGCTCCTCAGGCAGAGGAACCTTTTCGTAATGTAAAGCGTGCATCCAGGTTGCACGCTCAGGGACCCTGCACAGCCATGTTTGTGGTCAGCAGGATCTGGAATGGGCCAACCCAGCCCACCTTTTGAATCTCCTCACCAGAAGGAAACCACCAGGTTGGAGAAGGTGAAGGACGCCTTCAGCTGGACATGGGAGGGCTGCTACTACTCGGGACCGGATGACTGAAAGAGTCTCAGTGATATATGCACAATATAATAGGTTAAGATATTACCTTCATCCTGGGCCGTCTCTGGTGGAGAAGCAGTTGGTAGACCCAGGCTCGTGCAGGGAAGAGCTGTAGACAAAATCTCAAACAAATTAAGTCCCACCCCTCCCCGTTTACGCATGCGCAGATACATCAACAGTGAAGAAAGAGCTTCAGGCCAAGGAAGACCTGTGTCTTCGCAACATTACGCCATTTTATTTTTCAGTGTCCCATTCTCTCGTTCGACAGCACCTCAGCTGGCAGCACTTTTTACCTTGTGAGGGGGAAGAGTTCAATAAAATCTATCATTACATGTTTAAAGGGACCTTCTGGTGGCAGATGAGCTCCTGGGTGGGAGTCCTGCTGCTTCCTTCCTGGGTTACGAGAAGCACAAACCATGCAAGCACTACAGAAATGTTGCTCATAAACTGAAAAACCTTTTGTGAACCAATGTTGTAGGAGACAGGGCATGCCGTTAGGGCCCTTCCATCCTTCAGGCGTCTGCTTGGCATCAGCCTGCTTCCATAGTTTGATGTTATTAGGCCAAGCCAGTGATTGGAGGGCTGAGAGAGAATAGGACTCTGAAACAGAAGCAGAAAGAGAAACAGAAGCAAGGGGGGGGGGGCAGATTTTGCAGCTGCACCAGCTCCCGCATTTCCTACAGAATTGGGATCAGAGGCATTAGTGTGTACATTGCATCCGCAGACCGTGATTTTACTCGGTAGCAATAAGGTATCCAAGAGCTGAGAAACCAGGTCATGATAAAAAAATTGGCTTTCGATCAGACTTGAGAAACCCATGATGGCGCCACAGCACACCAAAGTCATGCACTACACCCAATGGTGAAAAAACAGGAAAATTACTTGTTAAACAATTAAAACAGCATAACTCTAGCAAACATTTGATGAGGCTTTAATCTCAACGATACCAAAAAAAAGACAGGGATTTGTTGCAGCTATCTAATTATCGACCCGTAAGCTTATTAAATGTTGATTTTAAAATTCTGACCAAAATACTAGCAACCCGTTTAGAAAAAGTCTTATCAGTAATTATCCATACAGATCAAGTAAGATTTATGAAAAATAGATCACCAACAGACAACATGAGAAGATTATTGCATTTAATAAGTATGAATCGAGAGGAAATTGATCCCATTGTCGCCCTCTCTCTTGATGCAGAGAAGGCTTTTGACAGAGTTCAATGGGAATTTTTATTTTTCACCCTTTCAAATTTTGGATTTTCTGCATCATTCATTCAATGGGTTAAGATGTTGTATAATAGTCCAAGAGCCTCTGTATTAACCAATGGAGGGATCTTGATTCTTTAGTTTAAAAAGAGGCACGAGGCAAGGGTGTCCTCTCTCTCCTTTATTATTTAATTTATCACTGGAACCTTTGGCAGTCGCCATAAGAGGACACAGCAATATTAGGGGTATAAAAGGGGGTGGTAAACAGCACAAATTGTTACTTTATGCCGATGATATATTAATCCTATTAAAAGATCCAAACCAATCAATGCCCCATTTAATGACCACAATACAATCTTATTCCAATATTTCTGGATATAAAATTAACTGCAACAAATCCGAAGCAATTCCTGTATCTGATACCTGCACTGGAAGTTTGATGACAAATTTTGGGTTCAAATGGATTCTAAAGGGGATGAAATACTTGGGTATTAAACTGAACAGAGAAGTGGAAGAAATAGTATTAAACTTTAAACCAATATTACAGAAAATCCAAACTAATTTTAAAAAATTGGAAAAACTTAATCTCTCTCTTTTTGGTGACGTAAATGTAATCAAAATGGTGATCTCACCACAGTTTAATTATCTTTTGATGATGCTGCCATTAACAGTATCACCATCTATATTCACTCAATATGATGCACTAATCAAACAATTCCTTTGGGAGGGGAAAAAGGCTAGAATTAAACTTTCCAAGCTATGTTCACCTCGGGATAAGGGGGGATTAGGTTTACCTGACCCCAGGTTATATCATATATATCTTATGAGATGTCAAAGATTGCCCGACATTGGACGGGACAAGATCAGCCTGATTGGGTCATGATTGAAAAATAAATCGCTATCCCACCCATTTACACCTATTGAATACCTCTCTCAGTCTTGAGATAAACCACATAATCCAGTCATGCTTCATTCTAAGGAAACCTGGATAAAAATACACAAGTTGTTTAAACTATCACATTATAAAACAACCATATTCATCTATTTGGAAAAACCCAGCAATTTGTATTGGGAAAACAACAGTGTACTGGAAAAGCTGGTACAATCATAAAATATGCACACTGAGTAACTTTTATGAGAATGATACATTCATGTCAAATAATGATTTAATTCATAAATATAATCTAAGAGGGAACAACATTTTTTGGAAATATCTGCAGATAAGGAATTGTATTAAATCAATACCCCAGCATTTAGGAGACAACCCTATCCTTGATTTTCTGGTACTACCATCTCAACATCATAGTGCCTCGGTTTTTTATAGAAGAATATATTATGCACTTTGTGATGACTGTAATGCACTGAAAAATATGGGAAGGGATATTGGTGTTGTGTTAAAAAATAAAGAATGGTTAAAACTACTGTCTGAAAATGGAAAATTTGTAAGGGAATGTAAAGGTAAACTTACACAATATAAAATATTACAGAGGTACTATAGGACTCCAGTGAAATTACATAGAATGGGTCTCATGAACAACTCACTGCTGGAAATGTCAAAAAGAAGCTGGAACCTTCATGCATTGTTTATGGGAATGCTCATTTGTTGAATGTTTTTGGTTAAAGATATTGAACATTTTCAATGATTGGTTGGGAAAAAAAAAATCGTACCCCACTGTCCAAGTTTATGTTTATTAGGGGACAAACGCAAGATGGTTTATCAGATGGGAAATTTTCAGTTCTGATGGTTGGACTCTCAGTGGCAGCCAGGGTTATTCTCAGACATTGGAAAACATCACAAATACCACAAATCAAAGTTTGGATAAATACAATGACGAAAATGGCATCATATGAATGCATGCTAAACAAATTAAAAAACGGAGACCCAGCCACACTGTTAATTTGGGATACTTTTTGGTCCCATAACACTGTACATGATCAGCAAGATGAGTGATTCTGGTATTACATCTGATATTTATTCCTAACCTGTCAAACATATGAAATGAAAAACTTTACTTGCTTTTGATTGTATGTATTAATTGTATCTACAATAGTAACCTGCCTCGTTTTGTTCCATTTTGCTCTGCACCTTTTTTTTCTTGCTAACTTGACCTATGAAATGCTGCATATACTACCTGTGTTTATTTGATGTCAAAACCCAATAAAAACTTGAATTTTTACGTACGTACGTACGTAAAACGTACACTGCTTACTAAAACAGAGGGTATCTTTCGATTAATCCATCCTTCACAATGTTTGTTTATATCTAATACATTCATCAAACAAATAAATAAAATTAATTTCAAATATATCTGGTAGAGCAAACACCATTATATTAGAAGAATGATACAGTGAACACATTGGAAGGAGGTTTGAATGTGGTTTATTTTCAGGTCTTGGATGGTTCTATCAAGCTGAAATGATTGCAATCTTTTACATACTGTTATGCTATTTCATGTACTAAAAGTAAATTAACTAAAATGGTAAAAGTCCTTCCAATAGCAATGATTCAAATGTCCAAAGATAGTTTATCAAATTCTTCCTTCAATAATAGAGAAACATTATTATTAATAGATGGTTGTCAGTTTAAGGTTAAGGCATGCAACAATAATTTTTTAAGAACAACCTTTACTAAGCATCTTTTCCCATTTCAACTAAAAAGAAAATACATGTTTAGAGATTACAATCCAACATTTTTTACAAAATATTTTTATCTTCCAATTCCACCAAAAGTAAAAGAAAGTCTCTTCAAAATCTGAAATGCTATTTATCCATCTAATGGTTACCTTTATAACGAATTCAATATTGACACAAACATGTGCACTTTTTGCAGAAACAACATAGAAACAATTGAGCATCCTTTTTATTCATGTGAGAAATCCAACATTTTCTGGTCTGATTTTCGGTGCTGGTTAACCTGTAATAGATTTCATTTGTCCCTTTTAAATTTCCAAACTATTAGATTTGGTCTTCAAACAAAAAGCAATAAGAAGAATTTGGTATTAATACTTTAATAATATTTGCAAAATGTTACACACATAAATGTTGTTTTTCTAGAGTGCTCCAAGTTTTTGTGGGTTTCAAAAATGAAATATATGGAGGAATATTTTAAAAGAATGTAAAACGCCCAAAGCCCATGTATTATTTGAATTTTACCAAACAAAAAGTGAAATAGATAATAGACCTTAATTTGTACATTTATTTTTTTTTAAGAAACTTCAAGCTATAATATCCCTGTTCTTTTCTTTTAAGAGAAATATATTTATATATTTACTCTTATGGAGTGTTGTTGTTGTTTTCCTTTTCTTTCTCTTATTATGAATTGAGATCTTGTTTATGTATGCTATTTTTGAGATATTCATGCTTTGTTGTTGAAATATATTGTCAATAATAAAAAAATAATAATATAAAAATAGACTGCAGGACGCTGAATATTTTTATTCTACTCACCCACTTTCTTCTCATATCCGCAGGACTGTGTTTTATTTAACACGTTTGTTCTGATCAGAAATGATGTGTGTTTAGATGGAACCCCTAAAAAAAATACACGATGAGAAAACATTTTGAGCAAACTTCAGATTGTCTAAAGAAAAAGAGCAGAATGCTACTGTTTGAATAGCTCTTCGGACTTCCGTTTTCTAGTTTAATCCTTGCTCCGTCACATTTATTTGCCGCCCTCGTGTGGCTGGGAAGAGGTACTGCAGGGATTACCGTCTATTGTTGTTCCTCTTTTGACCGACAGATGGAAGAACTGCGGCGTAAGCAGGCTGTGAGGTCTGCTGTGAAGCAACCGAAGAAGACCCAGAATTCAGGTGTATCCCCATGGATGCTGCACTACAAAAACACTGACCTTTGCAGAAAATTATTTTGCATTTATGTGGAAGATTTATAGTTTCTCTGATGTTTGTGTGTTTTCCGAGTCATTCCAACATCAAATGAATGCAGCGTTTCTTTAAGCTTGCATTTTTCCCTTAGACATACTAAAATGAGAACAAAAGTCAAAGTTTTGAAAGAAAAATTCAAAAATATTCAATTTTAAAACACATCACATAAATTGACCTTTGTTTAGGAGCAGGAAATTGTTCTGCAGTCATGTGGTGTTGGAAGATCTGTTGTTTTTCTGATGTTTATGTGTTCTCCGAGTCGTAAAGTCATTTTCCGATCATTCCAACAATACTTGAATGAACCATTTTTTAAAATTCGTGTTTTCACCTGATGGGCATCCAACCATCAGTGTAATTGGTGCTAGAATAAGAACAAAAGTCAAAGTTTTTACATAAAACCTCCAAAATATTCAGTTTTATTCAAATTTTGTTATCGCCCAGATTTAATGTTATTGCTTTCTCTTATGAGGTGGATTACCAAAACCCACCGTGGATCTGATCTTAGTCTGGCCCTGCTGCAGTGTTCTAGACAGTTTTAGACTCCATTGTGGCCCATGAGTCAAGTTTCTCTGTTCTAAAGCTTTAAAAATATTGAATAGGAAAATGAAGCAAAATTAACTCTAGTATGTCATGTTAGGATCAATGTCTGGAACAGTTTTTGAGTGACAAAGTTAACAAACTTTGCTGATTAATTGCAAACTTCTACTGACAATTATACAATATCCAAAGTAAGAGGTGTAATGTAAAAAAAAGCCCCTAGAAATAGATAAAATATCTTTGCATTTGAAATGTTTTCTTCAGATGTGCAAAAAATCTCTAAATCTGCCAAATATTGGGGAAAAGTTCATCTTTTAGTCTTCAAATCTAAGATTATTTCTTGCTATTGATAAATTTTCTTAATAAGAATGTGTTGCAACACAGAAAATAATACAAGTTTTCCTAATACACGGGTCTTTTTACTTCCTTAAGATTTCATTTTTGGATCGTGAGATCTTTATGGAATATGTTTTTGACTAGATTATTATCCAACCTGATCAAATGTTCTACAGAAAAAATATGAAAATAAATGTATTTCTTCAAAGTTGAAGACATTAAAACTACTGAGAACAGACAATCAAAATTCCAATTGTTGTACAGTAATGGAAATGCACCAAATAGAAATAATCTCTGAGAAGTGACTGAGTAAAGCTTTAGTTAAGGATGTAGAATGTTAATCTACCTAATACTGTAGTTGAAATTCCTTATATTACCTAACATTGTTGCTAATATAAATGTTAAAAGAACAGTTTGTGAATGAAATCAATGTTTTCCTTTACTTACTCTTTCTTTTTCAAACCATTTTGGATCATTTTATCAGCTCCTGCGTCCCTCTCCTCTGCTTTTGTCTTCAAACCATAATTTCAATATTGATAATCTGCTTCCTTCTTTGAGATCCTTTCACTTTGATTTACAACTGTAAATTTCTATAAGTTTATCTTAAGGCTGATTGTAACGTTGCTTTACTGTGTGGTCCATTTTATTTATTTAATTTTTTAAATAGAGCTTTCACTGCATGAGTGCCAGGCCTGCAAGGGGGGTTTCTTTTTCTGTTGCTTTTGTTCTATTTTAGCTTTATATATATATATCGCTTTTTTCCTGGTGCCTTCGGCACTGCTGTATGCAATCAAAGCGAGACGAAAGATCAAAGTGACGGGGGAATAAGAGAAAAATCCATGACTCTGTGAGGCGTGGGAGTGCGCGTTGTTGTTCGGTTCTATTTGTATTGCAATAGATTGATAAGTTGTAGAGGAGCTGCACAAGCTTTCTCCACAGGACCACTGAGGGGGGTTTCACCTGCCCATGAGCAGAATAGAAGTGGATGAAACTTTGTCAGTCATAATTTGTGACTGATAAAGTGTCTCTTAAAAAAATAGCTTCATATAATCGAAACAATATATAATATATTATTTTAATAGTCTTTTTTGGATTTTGGAAATTCTGATTCTACAACTATACAAAGGAAATCCATCGAATTCAGTATAAATTTTAATAGTGCATGAATCTTACTGCAACATTTTGAAATAATGACGATGAAATGACAGCAGAGGGAGCAATTCCTAAAGTGTAATGACACAAGAAACCACCAGATGGAGAAAGAGGTGACAGTGAGTTTCCCATGCAGTGACATTATCTGCCCACTAGAGGGTGCCATATACCTGTCTTTGACCTCTCTCAGAGGCTTTGACTTCAACTTTTATTTATTCATCAACGCTTCATGACAGCACAACTCAACAAGCTCTAAAATATTTTTTTTCTACCTTGTGATTAATTATAAAATGTTTAAATAGTTTAATCCGATTCAGACATAACTGCAAGGAAGACATTAAAATTGTGAATCTATCAAAAAATAAAATAAATAAAAGCCATTTTAAAGGGTGATGTAATAAATAGGTACAAGATACTTTTTTCCAATATTTTTTTAAACATAATTGATTGTTTTAAGTTGTTATTTTTTGTAATTCAGTGAAAAATACAGTTTGTTTAAATCCAAGTTGATTTTATTTAAAGCCTTCAACAGAAATCCCTTTTTACTTTAAGTTTTGTCATTCATCGTTGTACGTCTGTTTTATTTTTTATTTCATCAGTTCAAAAAATAGATAAAAAAAGTTGAAAATTTGAGGAATGAAATCTGCTGCTTTTATTACTCCGGCTGCTTGAGAGGATTTGATGTCTTTGTGATACTATTTTCAACTCATTCAAATTAAAACCTCCCATTTAAATTGAAAGGGAAATTTAGTGCAACAGAATCTTTTTTCCACAACATCACTTAGTTTATGAACGTTCTTTACAAGCTTTAAAAAGCATGTCTCAGTTGGGTGTACAGTTTGTGAAGTGACTGCCACAGATTTAGTCTATTCAGTGAGTCAAGAAGAACTGAAGAACGGGATGCTTGATTTTGAAACTGTCAGTGTGTCCCTTTTATAAGATCTTATCATCATTTCTTTTCTAAAACACCAATAATTCCAAACAAAATTTTCAGTATTTGATTTTTTAAATTATAAGCATGAGATTGAGGCAACAGAATCTAAAAAATTAAAAATCTCTTTACATTTTTTAATTACAAAACATATTTTCTATAATGATTTAACTCTTTGAAGTGATAACAGTTTAGTTATGAGTGACACAAAGTCACATTAGAAGGACATTTCATCAATCATGATCCAAATTTACACAATATTCCAACATCATTGTGTCATTTTTTTAGACATCCAACAATATTCAAATCAGTTTTTGTAGAAGAAAAGATTAGAGGTGCAGAAAAAAAAATGAAAAACCCATGACACAGTTTTAAAAAACATTTACTGTAATATTTTATGTTAGTAAAACAAAAAGAGTGGTAAAAATATTTTTTTTTAAAGAAAGTGTTTAATTGTGCATATTTTTGTGAGTTTAAGGATGAACTCCTCTGTGTGATTCTGTTCTGAATTTTGCTATTGAAAGTAAATGAAATGAAATCAGAGAACACATAACTTGCTGGTGGTTTAGCTTCATGATTCTCATGTTAGCAGAATATTAGTTTGAAAATCTAATATTTGGGAGAAAACACTTTATAATATTTTTAATTAATCTAAACATTAAGAAATGTTGCATAAAATATATGTCAGATTTATTATTGAAATTCAAAACCATGTGTGTTTTCATAATAGATTTTCTGCACATTTCCTTCATTTTTGTGGCCTTTTTTCGCTCCATCTTGATTTTTCTTCCTCTTTATCTATCCCCACTCTTGTCTTTCTTCTCCCATCCCTCCATCTTCCCTGTCCTCCTGCTCTCCCTCTTCCTGCTGCTGTCCCGTGTGAACAGAGGCTCTTTTCTCTGCTCTCTCCTCCTCTTTGGATGACCGCCTGTTCCTGGAATTCACAAACCCCTCTCGCTTTTAATTTATGCGCATATTAATTGCCCTCCATTGTAATTTCCACCGTGGGATACAGCATGCAAATGCGCCATGCATTTGCGCGTGCGCGCGTGTCTAATTGCATGTGCTTGTGTGTGCGTGCACGTGCGTGGCTTTCTTTTACTCCTCGGTCATAATCCCCGCAGCCTCGCGGGAATCTCATTTTATAATTTTTACAGTCAGTTAATGGAACATCAGATTCTTGCGAGGGGATTATTGATCTTTTAAAAAATCTATTCCAAATAAAAATCTCTATTTTTTAAATTTATTTTACAATTTGTAATAATACGATATATTAAAGTTGAGATTATAGTAAAAAGGAAACTTGATAAAACTATTTTTATTCGATCTTTAATACACTGAGTAAAACTGTTTTATTTTAAAGTTAAAAAACACATTTTCAAATTAAATACGTTTGAGACATTACATTTTTATAATTTAAATCACATTTTTTTTGCATTAGTTCATATTATTTTAGAGATTTATCATAAAAATGACCCAAAATCCGAACATAAAAGGCTTTAACATTTATTTAACAAATCGAAATTATTTCTTTTTTCTACATTTTCTTATTTACTTTTATTTTTTTTAGACTTCTATCACAGCTGACAGTCTTGAATGAGATTACTTTTTTTCCCCTTTACTTTGTTTTTATTCTACTTTTCCTCTCGCGATGTTTTAAAAAGTGTGATAAAATGCAAACGTAGCTCTAATTACCATCTGTCATGGAAAGCGCTGGAATGTGAACAGAAATGATTGAGCCCTTATTGCTCACAGAAGAAGTTGATCTGTCTGACAGACACATTTCATCTATCAGTCTCCATGTGCTGCTGCAATGTGTAAAATGAAGATCAATAAGATAATTTTTCGGGATTTTTTGGAGATTTGTTTTTCCAGTAAAAAGTTTTTGGTCTAAAAAAATCTATCAGCCATGAAATAAATTCAATCAAAGGTTCAGATAATTGCAAACCTTAAAAAAATACATTTTAAATTGGATTTATCCCTTATAAATATATTTTTAAATGTAAAATATGATTTCTGAATTTAAAATTGATAGGATTTAAATTCACAATCATTTAGTATTAACTTTATTGATCAATTGACCATTTTTTTTATTCTAGAAAAATCAATCATTAGATCTAATTTCAGAGAAAATGCAGCTGTTTAATAAAAACACACAATCTGGATTAAGTCTCACATTTTTTATGGATCAAAATTTCAACATTGTCAATCAGGTGTCATTTTCATGTCGAAAAACTGTTTTATTGATAAAGAAAAAAAGACTAGCCATCCAGCTCCTTCATTCCGCCCCGTGCGGATCATTTAGAACCCCACTGCGCATGCCCACATTATGAGGCATCCAAGCCATTGATTTGTCATTAAGAAAAATTTGATCATCGGTGCCAGAAATCCGAATGAACGAGAATTTCAACACCAAATCTGCTCTGGTGATGCTGCAGATAAAGATGAAGATTGATGTGCGCCTTCATCCTCATCAACACCATCAACATCATCAGCAGCAGATCTGCTTCAGGCGAAATTGTTGATTTTATCGCTGCAAAAACTCAAATGCAACCACGAGGTTGGATTTTACGCACATGTGCGTAAAATCAATGTGCGTAAATTCAAACTTTCACCTGTGACTCCTGCCACGCCTCAAGGGATTTAGTCACAGATTAGACTAAAATATTTACTATGTGCTAACAAACAGTATATAAAATTCAAGAATAAAGTTTTCATATCTGAAGCAGCATTTCAAAGAGGTGGCGGAAAATCATTAGAGATATCTGAAAGGCAAAAATGAAACTCCCCCCAAAAATACAGGAAAAACTTCAGCCGGAAGGATTTGTCACGATCTGATAACCCCATTGTTGACGTTGCACTCCGAGATGAAGCTGGGACAAATGGTTTATTAACCTTTAATGAAGCCAATGCTTAAATAAATGGAGTTTTAAATCAATAGATTGAATAAAAATAAAACAAAAACGGTTCGTCTGCAGCATAAATGCGCAAAATATCCCTTCATTTATTGCCAATGTGGAAAAAATTGGAATGTTATTTGAGGTTTTAGTGTATTTTATTTTACGCAATGCATATAAAATATGCAATTTTTCATGCACGTGAAAAAATAGTTGAAAAAATAATATTTCCCCCTTTTGATGAAATAAACTCTTCTTAATGCCTCCTCAGATTTCTGGATGACAGCGCATCACATCAGGATGGTTCGCTTTTCTTGCAGCACATCAATTAGGATGCAAAAAGTGACCCTAAATCTGCCTTAAATTGAAGGCTTTTGACGCACAAATTCGGGTGTTTGTCTTAAAAGAGGGCAAACTGGAATAAAAGCATCCGCAGGCCTCCGTGTGAAAAAAAGCCTTTGCTTTTCTAAATTCTAAGACAGACAAACGAAGGAAAGAAAGCCCGCGTTTCCCTCCACTGCAGACATGAATTTCTGACTCATTAGCATTTATGCAAATTACTTTCTAATTGCAGGCGTAATGACTCTGCCGTGGGAGATTTTTCAATCCGCCATGTTTTTTGTTTCTGCATGCTTTACAGGGATGCATGCTTTTTTGTTTCTGTTCCCCCCTCCAAAAAAAACAAAATCAAAAGCGAACCTTTTCTCTGACAGGAAACCTGCAGGAGCTTTATTTAACATCCACAGATAGTGGAGGACTTTCCATTTTTTTCTTTTCTTCTTCCTCTCCCTGTTATTTTTCCTCCAAACAGGCCGTGTTTTCCTGTGACACCGACAAGAGTCTTTTTTTTTCCTCTCCCGTGCGCAGCGCGGCCGTGAAACCCCGCTGCCTCTTTTTGAGGATGGAGAAGATGCGCAACTGTTGGAGAAATTCCAACTTGGAGGTGAGTCTGCTGAGGATGTGAGGCTGCAGCTTCTCGGATGATGCGCGTGCAAGGACAATGCAGAAAATTGCATAAAGGAAGAAGTGCGTCACTCTAAGAAATTTGATTTCTTTAAATTTAAGAAAAAAACCGAGATTTTTTTTTAAATATCAATTTAAACTTCCTACATACATATGTAACGTTAATGCTTTACACACGTTAAAGTCACATTTAGTTTTTTCCTTAATCCCAATTGACTGTCTCTATCATTGCTTTTAGAGGAAACAGCAGTGATGATGCCATGTGCAGGTTTGTGTGTGTTGTGTGCAGTGGGGGCTGTCTGTCTGCTTTGGCACAAGGAGGCTGTTTGGCCCCCACAGAGCTGCAACAATATGGGCAGATTTTGAGGGACAAAAGATCCGGAGCTTTGAGTTGCTGAGCACGTCTCTGACACAGGGACACTGGGGATGCTGGGGCGTCACAAACCCGCAGGAGCTGCAACAAGCTCACATTTTGCTGCTGCACAACAGGTAGCAAGACCTGAGAAAGGAAGGTCTGCCTACACAGGGTCAGGGATCGGGGATGCAGCGTCAGATTTGATTCTACAAAATGCAAGGAGGCAACATTTAAGTTTTAAGATCAAATGAAAGAGTCTGTTTGCCAGAATCAATTACTTAAGTATTTCTTCCTAAACATCACTTTAAGTGTTGGTTTCAAACATCATCTAGGGTAAATGCTCAACAAAAACGTGGAAATTTTATGATTTTGCTTTCTAAAAATGATGCTGGATTCAAAAGAAAATTAAAATTTTGTATTTTTTTAATTACAAAAATTGTGATTTAATAACAAATTAGTTTTCCTTGTGCAACACAATGTAAATCTAAATGAAAATTAAGAAACATCTGCTATAAAAGTGACAAAATGAACATTATCTCCTGAAAAGACTTTCTTGTTGTTTGAACAGACAATCTTAATATCAGGCATTTCTCCTCTTCTTCCTCACTCCGTCCCTTTGCTTTCATACAGGGGAATCAGTGTCTGCAGCTGAACTGGCTGGCAGCGCAGCTTTCTGAGCTGAGTGCATCCTGTGTGTGGGCAGTAAGCACACCTCGCTGCTTTTTTAAACACACACACAGAGCCAAATGTAAACAACCAGAAAACACAGAGGAAAACCTTCAAACGCACAACACAAAGATGCTGATCTGCTTTTTTTCTGATTTAAAAAGGAAACAAGGTGGAGAAAATCAATATGGACGGTGTCATTTTTGCTGCAAAACTAAACCCTGCTCTAATTTTAATACTTTTTATATGTTTTTACATTTCCAAAAATATGAAAGGCATGCTTTTACATTGTGTTCTCAACCCATTTTATATGAGGTGGCTTCAAATGGCACAAATTAAGTTAAAAGAACATATTATTAATCTAAAATTCATATCTGGAAGGAACTGGCATGACCCTTTTATTTTCTTCTATGCAACTAGTAAAGCAATATTTCATTTCAAACTTTCAAACTTTTTAAAATTCCGGCTGAAGATAAATGCACATCACCTCGAAAAGACAGACTGATTCTGCTCAGCAGAAGAAGTCATTTTTTTTTTTTTTTTTTTTTTTTGCAAATGTAGGAATATTTAAGTGGAATGTATTTCACCTTTTTGTGAGCAGAATTTTCAAAAACTTTACTTTTCTTTTGCATGCACATAAATGCTATTGATTTACTCAATCTCCTGCATCAATTTTACTTAAATATTGTCAAAATACAACTTTTTATTTTAGCTGCTAATTCAGCAACCTTTGTTCTCTTGCACAAGTGTAGAAAAAAACCCCAAAGTGTTTGTGTTTTGTGGTTCTAATGCATATTTATTAGAGACTCCTAATTAAGAATTCTAATTTGAATAAAGAAGCACTTTAATTTAGAAGCTAAATTGTTAATTTTTTTTTATATATATATATATATGACAAAGGCAACTCCATTATTTTAGTAAATGAAAATTACAGTTTTGTCCAGTCTCTGGGGTGTTTATCGGGTTACCTGACAATCAGATTAAACGGAAGTGTCATCTTCGAGCTTCTAAAGGGAATAAACAGAAATTTAAGACTTTGAGATGTATATGTTTGGATTATTTTATATGGGTTGAGTGTGTGTGTGTGTGGGGGGGGGGGGGGGGGGGGGACCACGGCCTCGCAGGAAAGGCATGGTGGGTGCTAATGAACTTGGGATGTGCCAACACAAAGCTGTAGTGAATATCGGAGCCCGGGTTCCCATGCAGACGAGGGGAGGAGGAGGAGGATGAGAGGTGATGAGGAGGATGGTGGTGGAGGGGGGGAGCGGGCTCGATCAGTCTATTGTGCCCGCTCCTTAGCCCATTAGCCATCACCAACCACTCCGCTTTCCCAAGAGGAGTTGGAGGACCTGCCCGCCTGGAGTCGGTAACCAGGCATCAGGAAGGGTGAGAGGAGGGGAGGAGAGAAACAGTAGCCGTATTTAGAGTTTGATCTCCAGGAAAGCGCCCAAATTTGAAGAGAAAGAAAAGGGGAGCCCGCGCCACTGAAGGCACAGAGAGCCCCCCGACAAACTGGGGGCTGACAAAGTTGTCTCTTTGGCAGTCGCGCCTCCTATTCAAGCAGTAATTTATTCAAAGGAGATTTTTATCCCCGCGATCTGATTATTATGATAATGAAGTGACCCAGACCCCCTTTCTTGGCTCTTGTCTGCGGACTTGGGGCTCGGCGGTGACAGTAAAAACTGATTTTGCACGGTCTTCACCCCCTGCGCGCATTCCTGGACTCCTCTGTATCAAAGACGCGGACAATGAGAGCGCTGGATGCGCGCACTTGAGCCAGGCGCAGGAACGGAGGCCGCAGTCTCCGCCTGCGGGGGGCTTTGTGTCAAACGAATACTAATAGCCAGACAAGATTACAAGAAACTTTTTTATAATCCCACATAGGCCAAAACGGCTCTGGAAACGACACGCTTGACAGACTGATATTAGAAAGCACAGGTGCGCACGAGACACCTTAATTAAGAAATCAATTAGGGCTCTTAAACTGATTTTTTATTAATATATTGCTAAAACGTGGCTTATTCTGTCCCCAAAATGAGATAGAATAAAGATTCAGAGCTTTAAATGAGCTTCCATGCCTCTCAGTGCATGCGTAATTTTTTTTTTTTCTTAGAGGGTGGAGACAAAAAACCAGACCTGCATCGTGTCATAACGGGGAGGGCCTTAGTGGCGCCGCTATATGCTTTTAAAGCAAGCTGTTTTAAGTTCATAATGCATCTGATGCAAGGAATAGAGAGTGCGATGAGCGGCGCGGAGGGGGGAGGCGAGGTCCACCTCTGAGAGGAATAATGGGGATGATAAAGCGGGGGGAAAACCCGTTGGAGGGAAGCTGAATGGATGGAGCAGGAGAGACGTCACTGCCAGCAGCAGCCATGAAGACAGTGCGGTCCAGCCTCCGGCGAGTCAGTCGCTCTCCATCTCCCGAGACGCTCGCTTCTCGGTGCGGGAGCGCGGATGCCGCAGAGACTTGCAAGAGATGGCGTGAGTATGAAACACAATGCTAGGTTTACTTGGAGGTAATTCGTTGGATTTTTTTTTTTTCGGGGGGCTAAAATGAAGAAGGGACGCTTGCATCCGCGGGCTCCAGCGCCTGTCTGCACACACAGGAGCAGGATGCACGCACGGTCTGGATGAGGCGAACATGGGCGCCGTTTGAGCTCTCTTTACGCTTTTTCCTCGTTTCTGCGTCTGTTCATCCGGATGCATTTCTGTCAGCGGATCAGCGGCGCCACTTGTTCATTTTGCCCATTTTCATTCTTTTTTTTTATCCCCCTCCAATGTAATGCTGCAGATGCAAAGTAGAGGTGGAAGGGATTCATTTCTTCAGGGTGCGCGGCGAGGTGCGCAGGTGCTGCAAAGGTCACAGTCGAGCCAGCACTGTCTGGATGCAGGAGGAGACGCATCCACGACAGAACAACTTCTAATTGGTGCGTTTCAGCTCCGAAAGAAACGCGCTCCTTTTCACAGCCTCGGTGACGCAGTGTGCGGGGCTTCATTTGCGCCATTCACGTGGAGTCATGACGGCGCGTACAGCTCTGATTTCATTTTCACACCTCCATGCAGCAGAGCTGGGTCAATCCTCCACCTAGTCTGATTGTACTTAACCATAAAAAGGCAACCAATCTGAGACGATCATAAAATAAAAAAAACATAAAACAATTTTTATAATCTGTTATTTTTAATCAAAATCAAGGCTAAGAGGATTAGACCCGCAGTCCATGCGTAATGAGAGAGCCGTGCTGTTTAACGTCCATGTAGTTGGTGGATAACGGGATCACAAGGCCAAATACAGAGCACACGTGTGCGCCTAAAGGGCCTGCACCACGAACACGTGTGCGCTCTGAACTCACCAGAGCAGACACCTGACAACGCGGAGCCCCGACAGGCTGTTCAGACACCCAAAATGAAACAAATCTGGTTAACACGCGGGGTTTTGTTACGCAGATGGATGAGGATGGAGCTCAAGATTCAGAAAAAAAAACCGTTTAATTATTCATAGCTGGTCCAGTTGTAGGCACTGATTTGTGCATTTTTTAGATTAGTTTTGACCCAGATTTTTCTGATATTAACAACATTGCTGTAGATATTGTCACAACGAAGTGTTTTTTGTTGGTTGGAGAGGTGATTTTGCGTCATTCTCGGTGCGTTTTTTTTGTCCACAACCAACACGGGTGCTGCAGCATGAAGTCTGCGCCTTTCCAGTCCTGCTGTGCTTATGCAAACATAACTTTTGGCCATTGTTCCAGGGGAAAAAGGCTGCACGTTTAACAACAAAGCGGAGTAATATTTGTTCCTTTTGGACTTTAAAACGATTTATTTTTTACTAGGGATCCACAGACACACTCTGTGTCCTGTAAACAAGTGGCTACCCTGTATAGAGCAGATCTTGCTGTTACATCATTTGCTTTAAGAAAATAACCAACCTGTTTTCAAAGTAATATATTGAAAGCATTTAATGTAGATAGTGGATTTCAATTTGGAAAATGAGGGTTAAATTAAAGTTTTTGGTAAAGTGCAACATAATAAATTAAGTGTTAGTGTTTTAAAAGAAAAATAAAGAATGTTACAAAACTGTAAATTAATAGGAAACACTTTGTTTTTATCAATAAGTTGCAAACTTTGACTTAAAAATAATGAAATAGGTCACAACCCAAAATCCATCTTATTTTTTTACTGTTTTTATTTCCACAACAATATTTCTTTTTTCTAGAGGACTGAAAACGCAGCCTCTGAATTTCAATCTGCTCCCTAAAATGGCGTAAAAAATGAATTTAAACAAAAACCACGTGGCTTTAATCAGTCGAGAACAAGTGACACTTCATAATTGGGACCCATTTCCTGCTAATCGGCTCTGCCTCTTTGCATGGATTTGGTTGTTTTTTTTAATTCTCCAATTAGAGGTGACGGATTTGCGTGACGTCACGCGCGCCGTGGCCAACGGCGAGGGCTGATGAGCTTTGTTTAAATGAAGAAGAGCCCACCTCCTCTGATGCTTGAAGTGTGTTTTTGGACTTTAATCTGGGGGTGGGTTAAAAAAAGGAAAAGAGGCCCCCACCTAACTGGGTTTCTATAGGGGTCAGGGACACTTCAGATGCAGAAATCAAATTAGATTTATTGTGTTTATTATATTAATAATAAGTGTAAAAAATACAAATAATTCAGATAAATTTAGTAAAAATAGTACATCTTGTTTGGAATGATCTTTTAATGTTATGAGAAAATCTAAAAATAGTTTTCAATTTTTTAAAATTTGTGTTTGGATGTATTTTTCAGATAAAGTTTTTTCTTTTAATAAAATAATTCTATGATCATAAAATAAAATCTTAAATTAATTGCAATTAATGTAATTTCTAAAAATAGTGAAAAAAATATAAATGAAATATCTAAATTACTATATAAAGCTGTATTGCAGCAGACGGTGTGTATGAGACTGGTGCACATTTAAGTTTAAGCTTCTTTCATTGTGCATGCTCTAATACTGTAGTAATTATGTGCTAAACATGTGAACACTCACATGATGATGTTGTGTGAGGATGTTTGCAGTCAGAGCGCTTCTGTGACCTGAGATGTGTTTTTTTTTTCCCCTCTGAAATGGGCCTGGCTCCAGACATGCGGATGGAGACAAAAGCATCTGGAGCGAGGAGATCGGTGCCATGGCAAAAGGCAAAACACCTTTTAGTAAAAACTGAGAAGAGCAGCTGTTAGTTGTAACCTTGAGGGAGAACAATGCCGTGGAGACGTGCTGCTCGCTGACGTGGATGCAGTCGTGCTGCCAGTTGAGTCATGAGTGTTGGGGTTTGTGTGATGGAGGATGAAAACGCTGCGCGCCTCGCCCTGCGCTGTCACCCTCTCCCTCAGTATCCTCTCCATCTCTGCCTCTGCGTTCAGTCGGAGAGGGTTTTACTTGGCAGTGGCGTTTGTGGGGGAGGAGACTGCCACAACAGGGATGTGGGCACACAGAGCAGCTTTAATTAGATGGGGCCTCATGCCGTGTGCCACTACTGCTTGTGTGAGAAGGAGTGTGTTGCAGCTTTGTCCAGCTTTCGAAGATGGATTTCTGTGCGTTTTCCTCAATTTTTGGACAGTTAAAGGGGGACAATGAAAGTGGGGTTTTCTTCATTTTTCTCATTTTATGTATGTACATGTGCATCTGAATACCCCGGCTTTGGCACCAGTGTGGACTGCTTTGCCATCAGATAATGTAAATGAAGACAAACCAGCTTCCTTTGTAGTCAAACACCCGGGATCTTCTTTTAATTCAAAAATGCATTTGGGTCATGGCGGGGGGTGGCGTTTGAAGACATCAGCCTCCTACGGAGAGAGTCAGCGGGCAAAGCGGGTGCGCTACAGGGATGGACGCCAGGCCTCAGGAGGGAAGGCTGGCGCCGCAGGTTTGGACTGGTTTGCCAACTTTTAGATTTTTTTTCTTTTTTTGGAGGGGTTTATCTTGCCAATCATTTGTCCTGTGGAGTTTCTAAAACACAGCCATTACTCATAGGACAATCAGAGCTATTAGCAGACAAAGGGTGGACCCTGATTGGTTATCGTGGCACTAGGCGGGGTAAACGTGGCATCAGAAAATGAAGGGCCCAGTTATTTAGAGGTTCCCTCGGTTTTGGAAAGAAAGACTTTAACAGTAATCAAGTTTTTCCTGTAAATTTTACTGATGTTAAAAAAAAGACAAGGCTGATCTTGATGGATTATATTTGTGATTCTTTCTCTCTATAGGTCATAATTTGGCCCATGTTTCTTTACCTGTTGTTTAAGAAGATGGGAAGCCTTCGGGGTTGATTGTTATCTTTGGTTATCTAGCTGTATGAGTGATGTACATTCTTCATAAAGCTAGATAACCGAAAGTAACAAGAATCCCATTACACTCCTGTAAAGGCATCGTGACATCTCCCTCCGCAAAAACGACAAAAAGTCAAGAAAAGAGAGGACAACAGTCCGAAGAAGATGGGATCAAGAAGCAGTTATAGGTAAGTCATTTTGAATAAATGCCCAACATTTAACTGTTTGGAACAATTAATAGGTAGAAGTTGTGAACATTTTCAGCCGCTCATTGATTCATAAAAGCAAGGTTGGTGCAACAGGATCACTTTTAATCTAATAAGCTCTATGATCCTTGTGTGTGGCTGCATGCAGGGGCTTAGTATCACATGGCCGGTAGAAAAAAAAGACCCACACTGATTTGTTTAATACATTTAATACGTCTGCATTGGCAAAACCAGTTTCACTAACCAGATCAATCTGTTCACTTTTTCCCATAAACGTCAGGTTTTATCTTCGGCATCAAAAGAAAAAATGAAGGCCTCTTATCCATGCTTGTAGCTATGAATTATACATATATAACCGTGTGAGTTAAGAAAGCTCCTTTCGAGTTAATCTGGTATCCCATGGTGGTATCTAAATTGAAGTGTAGTTTTGTTAACTTCTTTGCTGTTTTGCTCATTCCCACCTTCTCCTTTCACACTTTTGCATGAAAAGATGTTTGGTTTGGGGTCCTGGGTGTTGTTTGATTTGATGTGACAGTTGGCTTGGTTTTGAATGGGCCGTAGCAAAGCCTTTATTGCTCGTGGTGCTTCCATGTGGAAAGGCCTTATGGGATCTTGCTGAATGCTGATGTGTGTGCATGCGAGGCTCAGAGGGGGAGTGGTCCAGGAGCAATCAAGCAGAAAAAACCCCCAGTGACAAGATCCATGAGCGGGAGAAGGAGAACAATCTCAGCTTTTAGGTTCTTTACCGGAGCTCATGGTGAGGAGTAATTGGTCAATCAGATCTTCAACCTCAAGGCCTCCGATGGCTGATTGAAGGTGTGATTTTTGTTCTGCCCATCAAAGCCAGAGGGTCGCCCCCGCTGAGTTAGGCCGCTCAGGATTGTTCTCAGGGTCCCAAGGCTGCAGATCTACAATGTTAGCAGCGAACTCCAATTGCGAAACATATTCCACTTGGTCTCACCACAGTTCTGCTGAAAGATCTCCCCCTTGGGTGTAAATACATTCATTCGACACCAAACAGTTGTGAGTGGCTGAGGTGAAATTCCGGCAGCCGTCTTCGAGCCCTGCGGCCTTTCTTCCTGCTGCATTGCAGGTGCTGAGTGTGACATTTGGGTTTAAGGCTTGGCTGGGATAGGAGAGGAACCAAGGCCTCAACAGGAAGTGGCAGACAGACATGTCATCGACTTTGATAGTAAAGCAACACCCGGTTTCCTCTTTAAATATGTTCCTGTTCACAGACGTGTTTGACTGGGTACCAACAAAGAAAAACTAAAGGTCGCATCAAAGTAATAGGTCAACATTTTTTTGTGTCACCAACAGTGTTGGACTGAATGAGAGCTAAAGCCAAGAACAGAATGTGTTTATACCCTAAGCAGTGCCCCGGGAGATGCAAGTCGTGGTCCAAATGCTTTGTTCCGTCTTTGTGTGTGGCACAGTTATATCGCTAAAACTTCTCACTGGGGAGCACAGAAAAGAGACCGTCTTGGCTCTTGCCTGCCTGAAAATGAGTTCCTAAAAACACCTTAGGGTCTTTGCTCTCGCTCCCTCTTTTTGTATGTCCCTTGGCAGTGTCTGAAATAGAAAGAAGGCTCATGGAGAAATGATGGAGAAGGAAAGAAGCCAGAGAGAGGAAGGGGAAGGAGGAGGGTAGGTGGATTTGTCTTAGCTTTCATGCACTAGGCAAGCAGATTTAGGCTCTTAGTGTTAAATAGAAAAACAACCATTGTGGTCAGATCCTGCTTGCCCCCCCTACCAGTAGACTTTACAGTCAATAGAGCTAGTCCACTTGTCACCGAGGGACAATGCGCTCCTTTTCCTCTTTTTTGGGGGGCTGTCGAGTCCGAGCAGTCAGACAGTTTTCTGAATAAGACCCAGTGATTCTTGCCCCCTTTTCTCTGCCTCTCTTTCTTTTGACAGAACACACCAACAGGGCTTGGAAAATGGCTTCACTGTTGGGCCAGAGGGCAAAGCCAGACCTTGTTATTTTCTACAACACTGGCAGTCCTTTCACCCTCCCTTTGCTCACACAGAAATGAATGTATCTTAGACAGTTGCAAAGTCAATGGGCCTCTGCAAACAAAGGAGATTAAGTTTGGCAACTTAGCAGTAACAGGTGTAGTTTGAGTGCGCTCAGACCACACGGAGGGTCAATACTGTTCCCCGATCCGCTTCTCTGTTTGCCTCTCTGAGGCTTTCAGTTTAATAACTATTGTTTCCTGATTGTGTTGACTTTTATTTGATTATTTTTAAAAAGCTAGCAGCTGTAGCTTGTTTGTTTGTCGTTTTTTGAGTTTAAATTACACTCAAGTTTTCCCACAATTTCCTGTCTCTCCAAAGGGATTTTGCAGAAACATTTAGGTCCTGACAAGAAGAAGAAATCAAGGATTTGTAGCTAAATGTATTCTCACATTCAGAATTGAGTGAAGTTGTAGGTGAGGAGCTTTTTAAGAAAATGACTGAGTTGTAGATTTTTTAAGCTACCAAGCAACAATACAAGCGGAGACACAATTGTTTGTTTCCATCATTGATTAAACTTTTACACAGAGCCTCTGTATTTATAAAAGTCGAAATGACTTGGCAAAGCATCCCATAGAGGGTCTGTTCAGACTGAAGCCGCTCTGGCGGCTATTGTCTAGCTCGCTCTCTCACACACCTATGTCCAGAGTAAGCACGTAATTTCATTGTTGTGTGAGCTGTTAATATCAGCCGCTTCACAATGGCGCCCATTCGTTGTATTTGCATAAGGCACTTTTCCAACAAGGGCCCAGAGAGGGCTTGAAAGCTGGCCCACTCCAATGCCAGTGGCAAAAAAAAATGTCAAGTGCCAATTAGGAGAGGTTTGCTACCATTCAGCTGTACCCCACCCCTGTAGACCTTCCCCTTCATGCTCACCTACCCCAACTCTCTCACACTCCAAGTCACCCCTAGTTTTACCGTCTTGTTCGAGTTTCAGACGCAGCTTTCCCCTTCTGACACCCAGAGACAAAAGCTGTCTCCCTCCTCTGCCGGCTAATGAAGGATCCTTTCTGCTGGGCTGGGGTGTCGGTGAAATCAGACTGCGTGCTCCCTCCACTGATTAGTCAGCTTTCTTTGTTGATTACTTTGAATGGAAAGATTTAGGAACTGTGTAGCTAAACCAGCAACCTGCTTCGGAATACCAAACAAAAACTTTAAATGAAGTTGCAGATTTTTGAGAATTGGAATCCTAATTTTAGCTAGTGAGCATTGGCAGCAAGACTACTACACATGTAAAAAACGCAGCATTATTCTCAATAACTGCATCTGTCAGGTGTGGAGTAGGCGATGAGAGGACTTACGAGCCTCATCCATGCTCTTGAATTTAAGTGACGTAATTTTTTTGTGCCGGGAAAGCCCTCGACTCCAAATACATAAACACACTTTTGTCCTTTAAAAAAAGCAAAGCATGGAGTTAAAAATGAAATAAAAAAAAGATGAAGTCACTGGCAAAACAAAACGGCCCCTGATGTTATTCACAGAGCGTTTACCTAACTTGCAGCCTCCTGCCACTCAAAAGGATTGTTCTCTTATCCCTTTTTTCTTTCATTCAATCTTTGTGTCGAGTTTTTTTTCCCGTTCCCACCCTTGATTCTCAGATGGTCGGACCTGATTTGCATGCATTTGCATAATGAAAGTCATTTGCATGCTCAGGGGCAGACTGTACCATGAGAACAGACATGAAAAGGAACCTGAATGGGGAAAAAAAAAAAAAAAACGTTTGTGTATACTTGCTTCCCTGTGTATGAATGGTTCGATTTAAACGTTTCTATAAACTCCACCTCTGTGTTTTGATTTCAAAACCGCAGTTTCAAATTTTACCTCTAACCTCCTGATTCTGTGTCCCTCTTTTCTGTGCAGGGCATCACACCGGTAACGGAAAACTGGCAAAAAAAAAAAAAAAAAAGGACAGAAAAACAGAAAGAAGGAAGAGGAGGGGTTGCTGTTGATTCTGCCCTCCCTTTCTCCTCGCCCTTCGCTGCGTCGCCTCTTCCCTCCTCCACTCCATCCTGAGTAGGCTGCCCCTTTTTCCTGTACAGCGAAATACAGCCTGCTCCACCATCTTAGAGAAACACTGGCATGAAATGGAAGTGGGAAGACCAGTGAGTGCAGGTAACACGCCAAACCCACTGTGCCCGCCGAACGCAGTCATTTCACCGGCGCCACCCCGACTCTCCATCCTCCATCCTCCATCTCCCCGGTTAACTGCCGTCCTCTCTGACGGCGGGCTGCAGTCTTTGCTTTTAATCGCCTCAGATATGATTGTTAATTACGTGATTCTCGAGATGCGGCGGCGGCGGGAGGGAGGGGAGGGGAGGGTGGGTTGGTTAGGGTGGAGCGTGTTTTGTATGTGTTCACAATAATTCACCGCACTCTCACTGCATCTCTCAGGAGGTTTTCAGTGGGCATCTGTCCTTGAAGCGCCAGTTTTTATTCCCTTTTAGGAATTCTGATGCCATCCTCACATCCTGACATGGCGGCGGTTGCCATTTTGGAGCCTCAATGCATGAACCCATATACAGTGGAGCAGCTTAAGGGTTGGAAAATATCTTTAAGTCCCTCACCATCATGGAATTAGATTAATCTTTTGCGGTGTGTTGAAACTGCTAATACTTTTAGGTTAATTCTGAGAACAGTTTTCCTTCATCTCCTTACTTGAGATCAGAACGAGGATCAAAAGGGTGGAATGCGTCTCTGAACCCGCAAAACCAAAGCAACCTTTGAGGGAAATGATGGAAAAACTAGTGCCTGAAACTCTCTCTTGAAGCAAATGACCAGTGCTGGAGGGCCATCGACTGGGAAATAATCGAGCATTGTTTTCCCCTCAGTGAGCTCGCTGTAGTGCGACATTATTTCAAGTTTGAAAAACCGCTTAAACCAAAACACCAATTAGAGTTTAGTGCGATTGATTAAGCAAAGCAGCTGGTAAACAATGTCTGCTATTGTCCTCATTACAGAGAGACCTCTCTTTGTTTTTGAAGGAAGACTTTGCTAATGCTAGATTCAGAGCACCTGTAAATTCAATTTCTGAAACATTAACCACATTTTGGGTTATAGTAGTTAGTTCTTCTTAACTGAAGCTCTGACGTTTAATATTAGCTTAACAGGTTAGTGTGTTACTGCATTTTATTTGCTAACATAATCAACATAATTCCAGCAGATTCTGAAGGAGAGGAATTATGTTGATCGTGTCAATGGTTGAAAAGTTGCAGTATGTTAAAGATTTTGTGTTCAAGTGTCACCGGTGAAGCTTCGGTCGTTAAAGGGTTAATAAAAACAATAATTACGTTTAATCAAATATTAAATATTAAATTTTAGCACACATTTAGCCACATTATGTGATGCCACTCCACAAAATTAGGTCAGGCCAAGATCTCAGCGTCTGAATTTTGGACGACGCAGCGTCGTTTGGCCTCAACGATAAGTTTTCTGGTAAGTGTGTCAAACCCAAAGTACGCTAATCACCATTGGGCTTCCATAAACAGGTGGTAGATTGAGCAAAAAAAAAAAAAAAAAAAAAGGGGGCCTGGGCAATTCTCAATTTACTGTGTAAATTATGCAGAGCCCCCAAAACAATGCAAACAGTAGACAGTGGAGTGGCTGGCGTGGGCTAATGAGATGATGAGAAGCCTGGGAGGGTCGGGAGCTGATAGAGCAGAGAGGGGGTTGGCACGGCGAGCAGCTTGCGTCTGGATGTGTGTGTGTGAGGGGTCTGGAGGAGCTTTGGCAGGGGTGCAGACACTCTTCCGTCTGCACAAACCCCAGCGTCAGCACCCCTCCTGACCAGACTGAGTGCTGCAGAGGGAGGGGGCAGGCAGCTGGGGCACCCTGCCCCCATTGCTCCTGTAAGTGCACCAGCCTTGGGAAAACTCTGTGTCAGGGATCCCCCAAACACTGGCACTAAGAGGCCCCCCAAAAGTCTGGGTTCAACCTCCCCCTGATTACTACTGTCCCCTCCTTCCTCTTGTCGCCCCCCTAAACACCTCCCTACTCCCGCCACCACCTCTTTCTCAACCTAATGTGAGACTGGGGGCCTGGGAAGGACTTCAAGTTCACGGCCAGACCTCCTATTGAGCTGACAGCCTGACTGTTTGCTCAATTCGGCTCCCTTTTCAGAGTCGGGAGAGGGGGGGGCATTGAGAAAAGGCAGGAGGATGCAGAAAGGAGGGGTGCTAGATGGGACACCCCAGCACTGTGATAGCTATTCATTCAGCCAGGGGAGACAAGTAAAAAAAGAGGGGAGCGAGAGTGAAGAGGAATGGGGAAGGGGGGTGGTGCATAAAGGAAAAAGCAAGGAATCCAGGCACAAAGTTTGCTTTGAGGGGTGTGCGCCTCTCTCGCACTCTTTTAGACTCTTAATTACCGGCGCCTTCCACTTTTTCTTCCCTTTCTCTAACTACACCCCCCCCACCCCCCCATCCTCATCCTCACGGCACAAACAGTCCCGAACACACACAGAAAATAGTGATGGCAATCATTCTCATCATCCTCTCCATCCCATGCTTTATTAGGCCACATGCTGGGGCTGTAAATTTACCATTAACAAGCTTATTCACTGTAGTCCCCCCTCCACAAAACAAGACCATCATGCCAATAACTCAAACCGACACCAATACCCAAAACTGCCTTTTATGCCACCAACCTTTTGCAGTCACAGACCCCCCCCACCCCACAACCCCCACTGTTTCCTCCACGGCTGCGCTCTCAGAAGCACCGTGTCGCTAAATGCCAACTCTAATGTGATGCTTGCTAATGGCTCAGGTAATGCTAATTAAAATGATGATTTTTTTTCTTTTTTTTTTTTGCGGCTGCATTCTGAACTGAATGACCCCCTGTAATATTTAGAGTTGCTCGTCTGAGCTGCATAATTTTTTTTTTAAAGCCTTCTGAAGTCTGTAGCTTAGGGTGTGTCACATGCTTCCTCTTTGTATTAGCAGCTTGCAGCGTACCAGGCTCCTGATAAGGCCTTTCAACTTCAGCCTCAATCCGCTCAGCTGGTACACGGCGCTGTGCTTACCTCCGACATGTTTAGGTCACGCACCGAACAGGGAAAAAAAAAAGAAAAGAAAGTCCAATAAGTGATTTTTCCTGCTAAAAGAGCGACGAAGACGAGCCCTCTTTTGATACTCCCAAATTGGAATTCTCCATCCAGCGTCTGAAATAATTGTTTTGACATTCTCATGATTGGCCTCACGTAGTGCTTTGACTCACTCAGTATAATCAAAGCTGTATCCTAATGTCATTTTTCTTTCACAGATAAATGTTGGCATTCCGGACGGGGGGGGAGGAGGACTCCAGAATGGACAGAGCACACAATCGGCGGACAGCAAGACTTCTTTGTCGCCTTTCAGCGGGGGAAAACAAGTATGAAAGCGCTGCTGTCTGCACACAAGTCACCAGGGATCCCTCCCTCGGCTGTTGGAGACTGTGCATTATTTGACACAACGGTCAACCTGGGCTGTTTGTGAAAACCTCCTGCTGTTTTAACTGAGTAAACATCTTTGTGGATTGCAGGAACATGGGGTCTTGTGCAGATGATGGGCAGCTTGATGATTTTTTTTTTTTTTTTGCTATTGGAGGTACATCCCTGAACATGCAATAAAACAAAACTAATACGTAGGCTCCGCTTACTGTAGGTTTTATTGGATTTAAGTTGTAGCCCAAGTTTGGTTCCTTTTTGTTTTGTTCTAGTTGCTAGGATTCAAAAGACACGTGAATGTGAGACTCACGACAGCAGCGAATAATACTGCACTGCGATTGGACAGCTCCGTGTGTCAGATGACACAATGGCGAAGGAGTGAGCTGTCGTCTTTATACTCTATGCAACTGTTCTGTAGACCGATTTTCTTATCCCCCCTATTATTTTCAGTCTTGCTTTGGGTTTGTATTTTTACTTTTTTTTTTTTCTTCTAGAAATTTCTCCCAATTTTTTAATTTTTTCTTGCTGGAGCCTACTTTACCGAGGTATAGAAAATCCCAGTTTGTGTGTGTAACTGAACGTCACATTTACAGCTCTTTGATGTATCAAGATGGAGTGTGTTTGGTAGACATATACCCCACGCTATCGAAACCTGTTACCCAGCAGGCTTTGAGACTCCACTACAGTTACCTGCTTAGCTGCAATGATACAACTCTGGATGAGACATGACAAATACATTAGCTTCAAACACTGCCTTAATATCCTGTTCTTGACATTAACACACACACTCACAGACACACATATATGCATCAAAGCTTGTTTTATCGCAGGCTAATTTATTCTGTATTAATTTTTGTGAAGTGCCATTTTTTATTACAATTGATAATCTATGCAAATCTTTCAAATATTCCTTTAAACAATCTATGCAGTTGATTCAAAGCAGACTATTTTAGCTTAATTTAAAAAAATGTATTCTTTTGATAATCATGCAGTGCTCGAGACAATTACTTATCTGCCTGGATAAGCTTGAAATTGTGTTTTTAATCTCTGGCAAAAAGAGAGTCACTCGTTTGTAATCAGTCCAGGGGCATGAAAACCATGAATTCTGTTAGGAAACAATTAAATCTGTTACAAGTTAATTTTTTTTCAACTCTGTATGTAAAAAAATGATATGTGTATATTCATACTTGTCTTATTTTGTATATTTGTAACATTATTTGTGCTATGCAATGTCACTGTCGGGAATGTGCTCACCACATGTGCCTTTTATGCAAATTTTTGTTGGAATGTGAATAAAGGTTTACATTGAAAACAATGCAAATATGTCTGATATTGTTATTCAAAATATATTTATTGCATCACTTAATTTTAAGATATTGACAATAGGATGTGTTGTTTAGCCTCAGTGTTTGCTTTAAAAAAAAAGATTTAGTTTCAAAAGGTTAAAATAAATTTAGCAAAACTGTGATTTGGTAAATCAGACTAAATCCTAGCGAGAGGTCTTGAAGAGAATGGATCTTTGTCCTTGATTTGAGCTTAAATAAATCACAATAAAGGTGCTTTATTTTGCAAGTGAACAAAGAGCTGAGCATGTCCTTAACAAACAGGAAACAAATGAAATTGCAGCGGCTCTCCTGCAGCCCTGATCGGTGTGTGGCACCGCTGCTGTGCAGGCCTCAAACACATCCTCTGCCTGATCTGCAGTCTGACGCCACATATGGCAAACGTGCTAACGCGGACATATGGGCCTCTCACCACTCATTAGCATCGCCATGTAAGAAGGGGCAATCTCACTGTAAAACAAATGAAATTTCCCTCTTTAACGTGCGACCTTAAGTCCCAGCGCCTTTCATTCATTCTGCGCTATCTTTACGAAGTCTTGAGTAATTCAATAAGAGGCGTTTTTAATGCAGCTCTGACGCAGCCCCTTGGGTGTCTGCCTTCACGCTTTGCAGCAGCGGTAGCTTTACAAGCCTCTCTGCTCTTGTTTACAGCTACGCTGCACATTTAAATGAGCCGTCGTACACATAAACAGCAGTTCCATGCAAATATTACAGTGCCCTTATTAACCAGGGCAGGCTGCAATTACATTATGTCCTGGGCATTCCCGTCCAGAGAGCCAACACTGGTCCTCTGTGACAACTCCGCTCGCCCTCCGTGTTTCCTGGCTGTGTTATTGGCCCTCATAATCTGTTTCACAGTTTTTGTCACGCTGCCAAGAGGCAGGTTGCATTAGCCAAGCTCTATAGGCCCTAATGAACTGAGTGCCAATGTTAAGCACACTGGAGCATGCTAGAGTGACGGAATACAACTGGGCTGTCATTTGCAGCCATGTTAGATCACAAGTTATAACTGCTCTGGTCTCTTAAGTAAAGAGGGAGAGCTCGTGCCTTGGTTTCCTCGTGTTACTGTGTGCATCATAGCAAACATATATATATATGTATATATATATATATATATATATAGAGAGAGAGAGAGAGAGAAGAGAGAGAGAGAGAGAGAGAGAGAGAGAGAGAGAGAGAGAGAGATATTTATCTATATATATAGATTATATATATGGTTGTTTTTATTTTTTAAACAATCCCAAAATGGCTTCCGTCTATTAACTCTGGAGTTATAAAAGGCCGGATGCTGATGGAGGGATGCTTAAAGCGATCAGAGGGCACCTGAAATGGGGAACTGTGGTTTTTGGTGCCCATCAAAGGTCAAGGCGACAGGACCGTGCTAACCTCTAGAACCCTCATTTGAATGCTTGAATGTGCTCTTCTCGATCTGTGTATTATAAGTAATACTAAAGAGAAGCCAAGTTAAAAAGGGAGGTTTACTTGGATTTCTGCCATCTTAGAGCTGGTCATTTTGTTTACTTTACAAAAACAATATTGTATGTGACGCTCTGAAAGGCCTGTCAGATTTGCAATAAATTTCCTTGAAGTTTCTGTTAATTTGCCTTTTTAGAAACAGATAATTTTATGTAAAACACATTTTTGTTTGCACTTTTTCAAGATTCATCGTAAAAACTTAAATGCTTACACATAGGTTATCAATAAAAACAGTGTGTCAGCTTGTTGCAACTCAACAAAAACACTCATTCATTGAAGCTGCACTCGGAGGAGTTTAGATTTGAGCCAAAACAACTGAGCTATCAACTAATTCTTAACGATTTTCCCGTGAAATACATTTTTCCGCGCACTAACACGTATTAACTTATGACAAAAGCCATTCCACTCAAAATACAACAATGCCTTTTGTTGTATGAATTTAATGTTATAAGTTTAAATATTATAATTAGTTAAGGAATGTCATAAAGGTCCAATTTTAATATAAAAAGAAAGAAGTATCTGCTTTTAACACTAATTGCTTTTATTATAAAACTTGAGTGTCAATAACAATAAATCATATAAAATGTGTGCATTTTGATTGCAGTTTGAATTTTATTTGACTTTAAAATAAAACAGGAATTATATTTGTTGAGCTTAATTTTTTTTGTAGGAAGTTCAAATTTTGCAGCAGGGCATCCTAATGCAAAAGTGATTTGGAGCATCAAATTCCACCTTAAATCCATTCTATTTATTTTCTGTCATATTATTTGCTGGGACCTATATTTTTTTAGTTTTTCAGCAAAGACACCTGGGAAAGGTTGGTATCAACTTCAAACTAAAAATTAAAAACTAAAACTTATATATATCCTATTTTGATTAATTTTCCTGTTTTCCAATACCAACTATTATGTGTTTTTTGTCTTTGAAAGATGTGACAGCTCAAAATGCAGTATATTTGACAAAAATCAGAAAAAATCAGAGCTATGTTCAGAAAAAAAACCCACTCAAAATACATATGTTTGACAGGTGCTTCAAAAATACAGTCTGCTATTTTGTCTCTTTGCCTTGAGAAACACTTGGAACTATATTTTTCCAGTTTATAATAATCCCCAGTGTTAAAGAAAGAACAAAAACAAAATGAACCTGATAGGATTTTCAGTTTACTAAAGCGATGCTCGAGCCCAAAGCCTTTTTATTTGCTGGGAAAAACTTGAAGTACCTGTTAAAATACTAAGCTTAAATCCTCTCACACCCTAAAGCACTTTCTCGCAGCTTATGCATTCATGTAATGAAGGAGAAATCCTCCACTAAGAGAGGCTAGCAAAAACCTCGCAGCTGAGGCCGGATGAGTTAGACGTCCGGAGCACCAAGGATGCTTTGCTGGAGGGCTTCGTTGTGGAATGTCAAGTAGTTTGGGCAGGGAGGGTGACTGAAGCGGGAAGTGATTTGACTAATGTTTTCCCTTTCACAGAGCAGTGCTCCACCACATTCCCCTCCATCCTTCCCAAACCCACCAAAAACTTTACGGTGATGTCATTCATATGCAAAACAGGCGTGCTCTTAGCGGGTGAATATGCGTGAATGTGTCTGCCAGCCAGTGTGTGCGTGTGGGAGCGCACATGTGTTGCTTGAGTGGCTGATTCCATTACTTGAAGGACCATTACACTTGCCTGTCAGAGGCCAAAAGACCTGAGAAAAATTAGCAGATTAAATCGCTCTTCTCCCCTTTCCTTCCCTTCAAGCTCTCCAGGCGGAGGTTCAGATTTGTTTTGACAAAATCAAAAGTGTAATCTCTTTTCTGTAAAAGCTGTATCAGTGTTTGATCAGTGACAAGTCCTAATTTTTGCAAATACATGGCAAAAAAAAATCACGGTGATGCTGGGCAACCACAGAAACTGAAGCAAAAAGTGTTTTTTGTTGTATTTTTAGGGTAAAATTTGACCAAAATGGACGAAAAAATGTAAACTTTGTTAAAAACAGCTTCATCACCACCACCAGCTGGACCCACCACGATCACAGGAAGCTTCACCTCAAAGAGGAACAAGAAAGGGAAAAAAAAAGCCAGATTCCAGAATGTGGGAATAAAACCCCCATGGGTCAGACTGGCATTCTGGGAAAACAAAATTCCCCACTGGGGCTTTTGCCATAGACCAGATGGGTGTACCCTGAAAAATCAGCCACACAGGCTACAGAAGAAGCAGGAGACGAGGCACGGCCCCCCTGGGAAGACGGAGGAGAAAGTGTCAGAAAAGGAGGAGGTTGCCATAGAAGGGGTGCAAAGAGTTAATGCCGACAGCTAAACAAAGGCCGCCGCTGCTGCTGGGGGCAGAGAGGAGCACGGGAAAAGAGCGAAGGTCAAGGGGACCTCCGGGGGGTTCAAGTTCAAGTCGACTGTCTGCATTTTAATGGCTGCGCCACACCCTCGGAGTTCTTCTACTTTCATTTGCAACAACAAGAGGTGACCAGTTCCTCCCGACATTAAATCTGAAGATGGCCACATTGTTGCACCGCGCCACAATCGGCGTTTCATGACGGCCACAGAGAGGAGAACCCGTCTTGGCGCCTTTTGGTGACATTGAACTTGACGACCTTCTCGCAAGATCTGCAGGATGGGGTGGGGTGGGGTGCTGTCTGGTGGCTGTGGGGTGACATTATATTTGAAAGGCAGGAAATGTTCAGTGACTTGCATGAAATGTGTTTAATTCAGCCGTCTCAAACCAGTCAAAGGCAGGTCTGGCTGAAGCTGCGAAGGGATTGTGCGGTTTCAGACATGTAGGCCTCCGCAAACAAACGGATGCAAATAAAGAGGAGCATGAATCAATATTTAGTCTCTAGAAGGGCACTTTTGAACTCCATAGCCTATCCGATTTTCTATTTAAGCTGTTTTAGGGGGCCTTCAATGCTTGAACATAAAGTTAGAAAAATAGTCAAAAGAGGACCTGATTATCTTTAACCCTTTAACACCTGAGGCGCCGCCGGTGACGCTTCATCACAAAATGTTTAACGTAGTGTAACTTTTCAACCGTTAACACGATCAATGTAATCTGCTGGAATTATGTTGATCGTGTTAACATTTAAAATCGTAAAGCAAATCAAAGACAATAAACACTGGAGCTCCTGTGTTAATAGAGATTTGCAGTCCTATATCTCTAAACCTTTATATTACAGATATTTAACGTTAAAACTCATATAATCCTGGATTAGGAATGCCAGAAACAGTGAAAGATGAAGCGGTCTGAAGTCTAGGTGCAAATTTTTTTATCTTTTGGAGCAAAAAAATCCTGCTCCCCTCTTGCTCGGTCTGTGTAGCCTCATTTCCACTGAGCAATCTGGCCGGTGCGCTCCTGGCCAGTTTAGAATGACCCGGGCAATTCAAGTGAGCGTTTCCACTGAGCGTTGGGCCATCAAGGCATCACCACCATTTCATCACGCGTTTCCATCCTCAGAGCCACAAACCAGAACAGTCCAGATCCACGATGCAGAGTGCACCGATACCCATACCAGTACTGGTACCATAACCCGTTAGCTGTATCCTAACCCAGTGGTCCCCAACATTTTTCTTGTGAGGGCCAAATAACTGTTTTCTTCTCTGATGTGGGGGCGGGGTCGGTTGGTAGGAAAAAAGTCTAACAATCACAGCCTAAACAAAACATTCATAGTTTTCAAAAAAGCCACACATGGCCAAGTTTTAAATAATTTGTTGCAGAGAAAAAATATTAAAACATTTCAAACATTAAACCGATATCTAATCTATCATATCCTGTCACAGTTCAGACTGCAGACGGGTGAAATAAAAGGTCGCATTCTGTGTAAGTCTCGATCGGCCAGATTGAAGGGAAAAGAAAGAAACATCGTGTGGAGGAGGGCTTTATCCGGCCCTTACCTGGCACCAGACGAGGTACCAGATGCAGCACTGGACCCGGACTGATACCTGGCATTACACTTCTAAAACTGGACATGTCCCTGAGGACCATCTGCATCTGGTATGGGTAAGGGTTGTGGACCCTTGATTTTATTAACAGCCAGCACATCAAAAAAACAAGTTGGGGACATCCAAAACGTCAAAAAGAGAAGGGGTCCTTAACTAAACGTCAATATGTGACAACTTGGGGATGAGAATGTGTCTTCCAGAAACCAGTTTTCTCAAACCTGCATTTCAGCTTGATTAGTGGCTTCAAAATGCTTTTATGCATAGACAGTCTGATCACTTATAACATGGCACATGGGTTTACCCTACTTAAATTATCCTACTACCATCATGAATCATAACCAACTACTAAATTTAAATTATAATCCCTTTGACTTAATAAATTAATTAATTTTATTATATTTATATTGACACTTTTGGTGTAATTACGCTTTACAACAAAGAGCAAAATGAAATTGTTTGACACCTATTCCCCTCATTACTCTTAAATTAAACTTCTTCTAGAAGCAGGCATCAAATTGCAACATATCCTTTCCTCATTCTATGAAAATTACAGAATTCTTTTTAGAAATAGTTTTAGAAGAAAAGAAATGTTTGCATCTACTCATAACTGAATAAAACTAAAATACTTTAGTGTTTTTAAAACTTTAAATATGCAAAGTTTTATGACCATTTATCGATTTTTAGCTTAATTTTTTTGGACTAAAATAAATATCAAAATGTGCTCAAATCTGTCAGCAACTATCAGTCATTGATTCCTCTTTCGTTTGTTTTATTCATTATTGTACTCTAATATCACATGTTTCTCTTTTTCTTAAACCCTGATAGAACTTGTTTTAACCAAGTCTCCAAAAAGAACCCTAGATTAATACATTCAGTCCTTTGGAAATGATTGCACAGTTTGGGGATAAATTTGTAGAAAAATTGTGAAGATAATGTCTTAGTTACATCTCGAGTATAGCTGTAAAATATTGAGAAGAAGATTCTCCTGGATGTGCAGAATAATGGCACGATGAGATTCCTGAAGTCAATTATATTGATTATTTCTGCTCTCTCTCATGTCAAAGGCTACACATTAAGGTGCCAAAACAATTCAGCATGGAGGAACGAGAAGTTCTCTGCTGCAACCTGGAAACCTGAGGAGTGATTATCATTATGGGAGGTGGGAGTTTGGCTCAAGACAGGGAGAAAGTAGATAAAGGTTTGTTAAAAATCGGTAATAATCTGTTCGACTTCCTTTGTGAGGAGATTTTCTATTTTTTTTAAGTAAATATTTAACTCTAAGTGTTTTAAAGTAGGTTTATTCAAACAATGTGAGTGGTACTGATTTGTTACTGTGTTAAGTTCTGCTCCCCCCTAAATGAAACTCAGCTGAAGTGTCCCACTGATTCATCTCTGACAGATCTTGACCACAGAGCAGCAGTTCAGACCCATTTAATGAACTCAGAGGTCACAAGTTGTCCCTTGTGGTTTGGAGTCCTTTTAAAACGGACATATGTTTGTCTTCCTCTCTGTGACCGGGCAGAGGTTAGGGGTTGGGCCGACCACCAATGACACCCTCAGAACACAACACCGCCACTGACCTCCTCATCACCTCTGCAACCTCTGCACAATGGCAGGTCAATAGGGTGCAAATCTGTTTTTACTGCATCTTTTTGTTGCAGTCAAATGGACTAGACAGACCACAACAAGTCCACAAGCTGACCTGTGACCAAATCAGCCTGACACCATGGATTTCTGGGTAAGTCTGAGCTGCGATGTCACATTTTCCATCACCACTGTCAGCTGGGGATAGAATGAGAAAAGCTTTCTGTAGATGTCTTACTTCCAAGTGAATAAACTGCATTTGTTTTTGCATGTTTAGCACATTTTTTAATGCTAAGAATGATTCTTGCTATAATTTAAATATTTGTTTTTTAACCCTTAATTTTTGTATTAATTAAAAAATGCAGTACAAAAAACTGTGACTTTATTATAAGAAAAATAAATGTCTCACTGGCACGATAACCTTCTGGCTTCATGAAATACCCACTCTGAACATATTTGTTTTTAACATGTTCTCACACATCTAATGAAATAAAGCTTAAAATTTCATTTCTGAGTATTTATTTATTTAAATTATTTTAAATCAGGAGCAGACAAGAAATGCAGCTGAATATATAAAAAAAATATTAAAAATTTGCTTGCTCTGCTTCATTCTGATGCATCCACTTGTAAAGAAGAAAAAAAAAAAGGAGTCACGTAAGTATTCCTCGAAAACCTGCAGATCTGCAGAAACTATGTCCTAGAAAATTTTTTGATTAAGGCCGAAGAAAAACTTATATAAATCATAATTAAAAGACCTATGGAACGGTTTTAAAAAAGTTTAAAAGATGATCAGACTGGGACGTTTTGTCTCTTTGCATCTTTACAGCTGTTTAATGTAATCGTGTGTTAGTCAATAAACATTCATCCTAAGAGAAAAAATGCCACTAAAAAGCTTCAGGTTTAAACTCTAAAAAAGTCTTATGTATTAGGAAATGAAGGGAAAAATGAACATTCAGATGATCAAACAGCCTCTGCGATTATTCTTACCTTTTAATGACAGTTTTTCATTGAGCTGCCAAGCTAATATTCTCAACTGAGGTAAACAATTGTTAATTGGCAGTTGCACCCTGACATGCTGGCAAATATCTGCAAACAGATATTAAAGTAACTGCTAGAAAAATCCTAATTGGTGCTAAAGGCTAAAAATTGTCTTGTTGCTACAGACTCAAATTTTCAGCAGGCATGTGAAAGTTGCAGTTTATTGCTTATTGTGTTCTTTGCAGCATGTAGTACTCTCAAGTTTTAAGGAAACAGAACATAAAACTACTTCAATGATGCTCAAGACACTTCTGTGGGGGAAATTAGAAAAAAAAAGATGTAGATATAGGTCAATGTCTGAATGCAGAAAAGTTCTGCGATTAACTGATTAAAACAAATTTTAAAAGAAAAAACTTATCTTTCCTGAACATGACTAACAGAGAGGAAAGCTGTTAGCTTAGGGTGCAGAATGATACTGAAAAAATAAGCTAGGTTGCTTAAAAGTTTTTGTCAGTTTAATGTTTACAATTTTACATTTTTTAATTCTAAGATGTTAAAAATAAACAATTACGACACCAGAAAAGCACAGATATCGTCATATATACCTTAATTCAGGAACTCTACAAAAACAAGCAACCAATAGAAATCATGTGACTCAACAAAAAAAATAAATTTTATTTGTTTTATTTCTGTGTTCAGAGCACACCATCATGAAGAAATGCATTTCTTCTCCATGCCACAATAGAAACACTGATCACCCTACAGACAAAGTGATTCACAGCCCTAATCACTTCTTAAAAAAATGCTTTTGGACATCACTACAGCTTCAAATTTCTCTACAATTGGAGCAACATGGAATAACCAGAGGGGAAGGGAAACATTGCAGATTTTGCCTTATGACTTGACCCTGAATTTGAACCCATGACCTACCATATACCAGCTAAAGGTTTTATACTCCTCCACCAGGCCATTGAGCTAGTATCTCGCCCTTCCTTTTGTGCAACCTGGATCAGTCGTGATTAACCCGAAGCTTCTGAAAAGCAGTTGCCTTTATCAGCTTGTTTATTGGTAGAGCTGATTGCTGCATTTCTCTCCCTCCTTAACATCATTTCTGGATTTAGCAGAAGATGTTAGCGTGGTAGATTTCTCATTAGTGTAAATGATCTGCCCTAAACCCAAGTATGATTCTAAAGCTTTGGTCAAATATTCTCATTGTCAGTGTGTGATGTGTGGACTCATGCAAATGGATGAAAAGATTTCTTTCATTCAGTTGAAAGAACATCTGATTTTTGTCAAATTTGACGAACACGACACGCCGTCATTTTGTGTTTTTAACCGCTAATGTCGCCATCCCCCCTCTCCCCTCGTCTCATTACGGTTCAACGCTAGCGTACGAGTGAAAAACACACAGAACTGCATCACCTTCACGTGCACAAACACACACAAACAAGGTAGCAGTTGCTCTTCAGGATGGTGCCATGCTCCACCTCTCCTCACAGCTTTCATGCTAGGTCCTGGTTGCCATGGCAACTGGCTGTGTGTGCGTGCGTGCCTGTGTGTGTGAATGTTGGCGCTGTGTGGAGAACGTGAAGAGAGAGAGTCTGGTGAGCAACAAACACACGTGCACAAATGTGAGGCACAAATGCACACACAAATTAATTTATGGAGGCGTGAGAAGTGCAGGATTAGCACGTTTCCTGTTCTTACTAGACGAGCGCTACTGTGGCCTGATGGGAAAACAGACGACAGAACAACGCTGTCAAGCCGAGACATGCCAGGTCCTCTCAATTTATTTAACCTGCTGTCGAGAAATTAATTTTAAATATTAATGAACAATAAGAAAATAGAAAAAAGAGCATATGCAGAAAGATATAAATGTAAAAAAATAATAAGCTGGTGTCTTTATTGGAGTGTAACAGAATGATGCTTTCTTTGAAATGATCTTTTATCTGTGTTTTCACAACATTTTTTTTGCCTTTTGAGCGTTTTAGGTACTGAAATTTTCACTAAATGCATTATTACAATTTTATAATTTATTTATTTATTTTCATTTTAAACAAAGCAGCAAAACCAAAAGATGTTAAATCTTGGAAATGAAATGGAACAGAAGGAAAAAGCATATTTTTCTGACCTTTTACATATGTACATTAAAGCAAAACAACAGAGTGAAAAGAAAAATTAAACAAATATATCAAAGCATATATTTGGGTTTTGGATAACAAGGCAAAAAAGGTTCATTGGTTGTATTTAATTTATAAAGACACTTATGTAATATTGCAAATAATATTATTGGAAAACATAAACTCTGTTGGAAGTGGAACGCTGAGCTCAAACACTGTATTAACAGTAGTTTTAGGGTTTTTTGGCAAATTTAGCCTTCAAAAAAGATTTAAAATCGTATTTATTGTCAAAATTGCATACAATATTTGTAAATGGAGCTTAAGGATGCTCTCTGTTTGCTGGAGGACAAGTGATTTCAACATTTAGCCACTATAGCATTATCACTTTATCAAAATAAACTGCTTTGTTTGACCAAAACAGGCAAAAAAAAATAATTTATCCTGATTATCTTGATTTTATTTTTTGCCATCCTAAAAAATTCCAACTGTTATTGTCAAAACTGCAGCTTTCAACATAAATGTCCTTTCAAGAATTTATTTTTCATTAAATTTAGAAAATGCTACAATAAAATCTACTTCAAATGAGGAAAATAAAATAACGATGTAGGAATGCAACTGCTTTTGTTGAACTAAAACATGCTATCGGTATCACAACTACATTTTGCGCGGACGGCAGCAGCTCTGCTGACATTTTTCCTTTAAATGCAGCTAATTGTGCTAACCTGTTGGCACCGGTGTGAAACAGTCACTAATTATAGGGTTTGCATAAAAAGCAGCACAGCTCTGCAGCTGTCAGAGCAGAACACTGGACCACTGACCCAGTCTTTAGCCCTGCAGCAAAACTCTAATGCTAAAGGTAAAAATGTTTAGTCTTTCTAAAATGATATTATATAACAAATCCGTGCAGTTTATTTCAGAAGATAAATGGAGATGGTTACATCACGTCGCAATAAAGCCTGAAAGCAAAGCCTTAGCAGAGGAAATTTGGGAGAAGCGTGTGGAGCGTCGGCAGTGAGGCGTTTCTTTTGGCAGCAACTTATCTGGTTTTATAAGGTTAGCTGTTGTACACCTTAATCCACATGCACGCCTCCTCCCTCTTTTATTCACAGACTCTGATTGGATTACATCCTCGCTCTGCCCTTGTGTGTTACTGTGTGAGAGCAGACAGAAAGATGGAAATCCAAAGGGAGGGTGTGCTCCAAATGATATGCCAACTCCTTTCACCTCCTATTTTTTTCATGACGTTTTTTTATGAGTTTGGAGCCAAAATCTCAAATTGCATCATTGATTGTAAACAGAAACATAAAAGATTAGTTTTTATTTATGAGGGTTTTAAATTGGCAGCACGTTAAGAGATTTAAATTAAATCCATGCATGGCAGTTTTGCACGCTCTGCTAATGTTTTCAAATGCAGAACTATAATTGAGGTCACAGTACCTGACGCACTGGTCACTTTGGTCAAACGTGGGCTGGTGATGCAATTCCTGACACTCCATGTGCACATGGAAGAAGGGGAGTCCAGCTGCACTACCTGTCAAAAACAGAGAATCAGTTCAACATACAGAAACATTAAATAATATGGATTGTTATCTTTTATCTCAGTAGTGACACCTACTGTGTTGGATGAAAACTGCTACAGAAACTGAAGGTTAGCACGATCGACGAAAACTTCCTTTTAATTACATTTACCATCAGGCAAAATTAGAATTACAACTGAACACTTACCGGTACATGACAATTGTACAACCCAAATGTCTTTCTGTCACATTTTAGTTACACCAGTTCCCACCTGTTTAAATTTTCTCAAATGTCACCATTTCAAATTTGAAACTTGAACAGTTGGATAAATTTTTAGAGATTTGTACTGTTGTGTGGACCAACCTTGTCCCTATCCTGGAAAGAGCTATGTTTACTTGCTCTCCTGCTAACTTACATTATCTATGCTTCATAAAATTTCAAGTCTAGGGTTGGGCACCGAAGTTCGCCTCCAAGTAGGAACCGTTATGATTTATGCGGTTCTACCGAAACCGAAAGAAGCTGCTGCAAATGGTGCTGCTTTTTGGTGCTTGGTTTCATTGAAAGTCTATTTGTCTTTGGACATGTCAATCACTTTAACTCTGTTAAGTACTTTAAAGTACTAGGCAATCCCTTTGTTTTCCTGCAAAAGTATAATATAAAAGCGCCGACTAGGCAAGCACGAGAGCACGCGCCGCACAGCGCTAGAATATCTGGCTGCATTTCACAGCAGATCACAGAAGTTGACAGGTCGTTGCATCCCATCAGGCAATCAGGGACTCAGCTTTGGGCACTTGACAATTTCATTGACCAGATCGGCAGGTAAAATACGAATCCAATACAACCTTTTTGTACAGTCGCCAGCGGGAGTCGAGAGTGCGGACTGCAGGCAGGCAGCTTGCTCTCCTAGAACTTTGATGCTGTACTTGTTTTCGTCAAGACAATAATAAGAAAGGTCCCCTTTTTACCCCCTCTATCGGATTAATGCGGGACGGCCTTCAAACTCAGTCACAGAGACACAGAAACAGTGGAAGCGGCTGTCATCCAGTAAATTTTGTATCCATTAGCCCTTTTCAAGTGTTGCAAAAGCGCACAAAAAATTAGGGAAAACTATGATAGAGGCTATAAAATGTTATATTCATCATCCTTGGCGTGACGTTTTTTTGGAGTAGATAGTTGTTGCCATTTGAATTATTTAATTTTTGTTCTGTTGCTTACAACAATTCTGCACTAAATAGTGGCGTACTGATCATATTTACTATCGTTAACATTGAATTTGACAGAGAATTCCAAATCAATTGGTGTCAATGCTTGTAAGAAATAGTGTGACTGATTTCAGCAATTTTGCAATATGTCTACTTTCTGCACAAAATCAGACAAGTTTATTAAGATTGTGTTTAAGCTGAAAAAAATAAATGGGAATATATTTTCCCAAAAACATGTGTTCTTTTATATAATGTTAGTTATTAGGAGGATTTTTACCAATTATCGCAGTATCCCGATATTATCGTTATCGTGAGCCATGTATCACGTATAGCATCGTATTGTGAGGTACCCAATGATTCCCAGCCCTAGTCAGCATGTCAAAAACAATGACAACAATGACAGCAACAAAGGTCTTAACCATGCATTAATATGTGACTTGGGAATGAAAATGTGTTGATTTGGGAAGATGCCTACATCATCCCAAATCAACACATGAAAAGGTTTTTTTTGTGACTGAAGTACTGGAATTGGCACCGATTAGGAACCGAAACCAAAGAACTGCTGTGGCACCAGAACCGCATAAAGCCCAATCGGTGCCCAACCCTAATCCAGTTGTACAATGTTGAGCCAGATTTCAGCTCAGACGAGGAAAACTAAGGGATAACTGGATCTAGACGTCAACTAATAGAGCAAAGCAGGGAGCTTGTGCTGTACCTCGTGTATTTTTTTTTCACGTAGAGCTGCGCTCACACTGGATGCAATTCTTGTCTTAAGTTTTATGTTAATGTTTTATGTTATGTTAATGTTAGGTCAATGGAACAGATGTGATCTGAGATCCTGCAGCATTTAGGTGTTGGCCCCGATGCCTCAGTATGGCAGCAGTGCGATTTGAGCGTCGCAAATTTTGGCATCAGACGCGACACGTCAAGAGTTAAAAAATCTGAAGTTTGGTAAAGTTGACGCGCGATCAGGAACTCCATTTGGGCAAAGTGACGGTTTCAGTGACTCAATTAGCAGGTAGAAAACAAACTCAATATGGCTAAATGATGCAAGGGTTTTTGTCCTGAACTTCCATCTTATTTCTTAACCCACTGGGGCCGCCGTAGACTGTTCCAGCTACTGTTGGCGGAGGTGGGATACATCCTGGACAAATCATGAGTCTGTCGCTTGGCCGTATCCCGGCAGTGGACACGAGTCGCCTGGATGTAATTGTGATTTTTCTTCTTATTTTTATTGAGACAACAATAAAACGATCCTCTACTTTGGTTCTTGATTTTATTTTTCCCCCTCTCTTAACTAATTTGGGGCAGAAAGTCATCGAACTGGATCAAGCGCCGTCATTCAGACCCAGCCCTGGCAGCAAGAGTGAAGCTCACCCTACCAGGACAATCTCTCAATGATCTCATGAACCCAAACATGGATATGTGATTGTACTGATGCTTTTGCATAGCTTTTTTTAAAAATAAATCTGATCCGTAAACATCTTCCATTTCTTCTCTGCATTAATTTGATGTCCACATACACCCACTCCATGTAGAGATCAGGCTTAAAAACATTTTAGGACACTAAATTTGCTGCATGACAAAAGAAGAGCATCCAGTGCAAATGCAGCATAACAAATAAGCTCTTTTCCAACCTGCATTTGTTCCTAATGTTCTAGATTCACAACAATTTGGATCTTTTACATCAAAACCAAACCCCTCTCCATCTGTTTCCAGCCACAGATGCACTTGTCTCTTTTCACACATCAGCAAAAATAACAATAATCTGCTTTAACCATGTCACTAAAAACCCACCATCAGCACCTGAACATGTCAGGTCTCAAACACGACCTTCAGTTGAGGGTTTTGTTGTTTCACTGTAAGAGCTTACAAAAACCCACGCAAGCAGATCGAAGATGGCTCAATAAAACACCTGACCTCTGACACTAAACGGCTCTGAAGGGAATTTCTATACAGGATAAACATGTGGGGATAAAATAGTAAGTAAGAAAACTTGAACTTGTTTTTGAGGAAGGAGGAGTAGAAACAGAAGGACGTCCAAGCCTCCAAAGAATCTACAAAACTCGAAAAGTTTTGGTTCCAAAGATTGAGGACAACAATCAAGGCGAAATGTGCAGCATGGATGCTGTAAAATAACTGCATTTATTTCACCAGGCTGCATCTGTAATTTCTTCTTACAAAGGGATGAAATTCAGCGTGGTTTATTCTTTCTTAAGCACTCTGAAGGTCAAAATCCAGGTTGAGTACCTAATGTGCACCAACAATACAGGAAATATAATGTTTTTGTGTAAAAAGGAACTGAATGAGAGGTCAGACTGAAAGAAGCAATGTCATTTTCAGCTGATTTCCACTTCTTAAACTCGGTTGAAAAAGGACAATTGTGTCTGACATGGAATAAAAATGATAAACCAGCTAGAAATTATACTTATGAGTAAGTTATGCTACGCCATCGATAATTAACACCAATGGACCCTGCTTGAATAACTTTTTTTTTTTTCATTTTTATTATTTTTATTCAAAAAGCTTTAGGAATTCAGGCAATCTTTAAGAGCCTCTCTTCACATTTCATCCAGTTTTCACTGAATGTTTGAGCATCTCCTTGAATTCACATTGATTCAATTCTTTCAAGGTTTTTTAGCTCTTCTGACAAACAGAAGTGTGATAGATAAAGAATTGATGTCAAAGATGACAAAAGAGATGATGTTAAAAAAATGTGACCCCTTTCACAACGTACTAATAAATCCAGGACTTAATTTAGCCTCACCTTGAAGGAAAAAAAGCACAGAAGAACATATATTTTTTAATATAAATGGAAATAAATTCTACATTTTTTATTTAAAAAAAAATGTAACCCTACTTAAAATAAATAGGAATCATGCAAATTTCCAGATGAAAATATAAAACTCCTAGACTTTTATCAAATAGGCTGTTTTTAGTGAGTCAAAAAAATTAGACATCCGCAGGTTTTTTGTCTATTTTGTGATCAGGTCTGAACTGAATTTGAACGTGTTGCAATGAAAGCTGCTTTGGTGTTGAAAGCAGCAAACGTTGATTACCATATGGGAACGGCAGCATGCACAGACACATTCCCAGGCCTTGATGTTAAGACAGAGGAAGCCATTGATGAGGCTGTCAGTGTGATTCACACATAATATGCTGCATATGTTTTTCATCCTTCCGCAGGATTAAGCCTCTAAAACCAAACAGGCACACACATGCGTGCACAAAATCACACATGGTAAAGAGCGCAGCCATGCAATCTTGGGGTCCCCCCTAATGATGCTCCATCCACAGGTCCCCCGCTCTTCATTAAAACTCAGACAAGAACAGGGGGTGCAGACGGAGGCAATGAAAGGCTGCTGAGACGGAGTCCTCCAGCCTGTCTGGTCGAGAGTGTGGGAGCTTGTTTGACGGTGTGGGTTTCTGGAGAAAGGGGGTGCGCAGGAATTGACTTTGGCATTAAGCAAGTTGATTGAGAGACACCCACCCACTAATTCCTCAGGCGCGAGGGCAGGAGTGGCAATTGGACTCAGAGGGACCCGCCATGACCACCACAGCAATTTGCTGTCTGGGAGGCACAAAGGGGAGGTCAAAGGTCAAATAAGTGCAGTTAGATGGAAGTGCTTTCTCATGATAATGCCTTCACAAACAGCTCAGCGTCATTCCAGGACTGTTGGAGCAGAATGCCACAAAATGATGCTTTTCTGATGATGAATGATAGATTCCAAATTTTTCAAATAACTTGTTGGCACTTCTTTATCTTTTTGTCATAGTTCCTTACTTTTGTGTTTTAAAAAAATGTTTTGATTGCAAATTAAAACAAAAAAATGCTTACAAAATGTAAAAACACATCGGAGCCAAAAAAAAGGAAAAAAATTCCAGTTTATAAATCTGCAAAAACAGAAAGCACATTAGTGGCAAAAATAAAGATACAGACACAAGAAAACCTGCCCTAAATAACTGTTTTAATCCTTTGCTCATTATTATGCGATTTAATTAAGATGAATAGACTCATTCTTTTAATAAATATCTTGTACAAGAAACTATGTTCTTTCCCTGACAGAGAATTTGTGTGACTCCAGCAGAAATTGGAGCATCAAACAAATGGACAAATTATTTTATGTCTTGTTGTTAAAATGGGTTGTGATTAGTTTCTTTAAGGTCAAGCCATTTTTACAATAAAAGACAATTTGATGGTAGAAATTGGTGTGGTGGAGGTTAGTATTGTCTCCTAGCAGCAGGAGAGTTCCTGCATGAATCTCGGCGGGGGCCTTTCTTATGGCTCCTCCCACTGTGCAAAAACACAATTAAATGTATTGCATAGAACTTCATCTCTTTCTGACTAGAAAAGGGATTTTTGGTAAAGGGTTTTACTCGATTCACATTTTTTTTTCTTGGGATTTAAAAAAAAATAATAATAATATAAATAAAAAATTGTCAAACCAAATTATTAAAATTAAAGACATATTCATGGGCTGGAGGCCTGACTGCTGTCTTCCTTTGAGGGGCCACAGAGACAGAGAGGCCCCTCACAGACAGACATGCCGCAGCCTGTCTTACTGTCTGATTCAACAGGCTGCCCAGACAGAGGAAACAAGGGAGCCCTGGCCTGATTGATGAATGCTCTTTGTAACTGATTTGGTGTAAAAAGTCCTGGGGTGAATAAACATAAATGCATAAAAAAACTCTATAAAACAAAAGGGCGACATGCTAGACTCAAAACTAGACAGCAATGTTGGTTAAAAAGCAAAATTGTTTACATCTTCAAACATTTACACTAAACAGCTGACATTAATTAAAAATACTAATAATGACAATTACTTTAGAATATTGATTCTGTTTGAATTTATATTTACCTGGAAAAGCTGTTTTACCCTTTTAGAAATCCAGCTGATTTCAGCACCAAAAAATATTTCAAAAACACTTGTTTCACCTAATGCCAGCAAAACTGTAACACTGCCTCCTAGTGGTGTGGAGGACTGATTCCAAAAGACTGTATTGGAAGTGATTGAATTCTTCAGGAGAACAATGTTTTATGACAAGAAGAAATGCATCTTTCTTCATTTCACGTCAATAACGGACTATATATCCATGAAGGTCAAGTTTTATGAAAATAAAACTTAAAATAATTAACGTTAGTTACTCGACTTTCCGTTTTGAGTCATACGATGTATGAGTTTCCTCCTACTGAAAGCAATTATTTGAAAAACATTTACATCTATGAAACATATGTTTTTGGATCACCTTCCCATATTTTTCCAACATCTGGTTATTAAACTCATAAAATCTGACAAAGGAGGATTCAATATTTCCACCTGTTACTGTAGCTCCCATTACTCAATCTATTCCCTCACAGCATTTTTTTTTAACAGAACTAAGTAAGCTTCAAAGTATCAATTTTTTAAAACATTGATTGTAAATTGAAACTATCTTACAAGGATTAAATTAAATAAAAATGGATGTGCTAAAACACTTAAAATGTGTTAAAAATATATTCAATTTAAACAGTTTTAAGGGTACAACTTTCATCTAAAACACAATTTTTTCTGTGCTTTGAAAATGAAAAAAAAAATCAGCTTTCATTGACAAAAAGTAACATATTTTAATAGTTTAAAGCATTATTGAAATTAAAGTTTATCCATATGTTTTTTTCTTTCTTTTTTTTTTTTTTGTCCAATAGGAAACTTTTTGGGGGTCCAGATCACTCTAAGAGGCTGATATGATTTCAGATTCATAAAGGGCTCCTGCAGCGGATGAAGGAGTCAGATGTCACTTCAGTCACTTGAGCCTAATTACAATGTAAACCGTAAAGTAATCCAATAATACCCAGAAGCGTACATCCGTTATGAGGGATTCCTCCGCGGCGCAGGCGCAGTTAAACGATGAGAGAGACGCGCCTTTTGTTGATCTTGACGCTCCCCCTTCATTGATGACTTTGGCTGAAACAGTTTTTTTAAATTATTATTTTAAATATATTTTCAATGCCTTATTTTTTTTATATGTGCTTGAATTTAAATTGAATTTGAGGAAATGATTTGTAAATTTCCTATGTTGTTTTGCATCAGTGTGCCCAAATTTCTACTTTAAGAAGAAAAGCTGAAATACTAAAATTCACATTTTTATGTTTATTAGAAAATGTTTTAAAATAGAATTAAACTAATATTTAAGAAATTGTATTTTATTTGAAACTAAATTTACGTAAACTTCCAGATATACTCTCATATTATAATTTTAATTAAAACTGTGTTTCATAGTGATGTAATTCAGATTCTATTCTGCATTATATATATAATGTTATTATGGGGGAAAAAATCATTGAGACTTCAATTCAAAACGCCTGGAGCGTTCATGACCTCCATCACAAAGAAGATTATTAATTCTCCTCCGTATGTTGGTGATATGCTGCATGGTTGAAATGATCCAATAAATGCAACAAAACGATCCCATTCAGCAGCAGAGGAGGCGGCCTCGTGCGTCGCAGCGCGCTCGCGGAGGAGCTGTGCTCTCCGGGCCTTTTCTGTCTCCTCAGGCCTCTCGGTGCGCGCGGCTTTTGCGCCCCTCGCCTTGTCTGCTGAGGGGTGTCTAATCAGGGAAGACAAGCGGCTGACGGAATGACGATGCCTAATTGGCATGGAGTCGTGGGAACGCGTAAACAAACAGCTGCCATTTTCATTTTGCTTGTTTCCCCCTCGCCCCTCTTCCTCATGAATAAAGCCGCCGCGGAGAAGAAGTGGAACAGCAACCTGGCAGCTGCAGGGAGGCTGAAGGAACGAAAGGAGAAGAGGAGGAGGAGGAGGAGGCGCGCACTGGAGATTAGTCACATTTTAATCCGCCCTCCATCTCCTCCGAGGATGGGAGGACAGAAGATTTACCTCTGAGAAACAGAGAAGTCTTCTTTACATTAAAAAAGAAGAATTTTTAAGATAACCACAGAATGTGATTATCCATCTCATATATTCTGCATGAAGAAAATAATCTCAAATGATCAGTGCTTTCCTCAGAAATAAATCCAGCACTGCACAAAAAACCCACAATCCATCCATTATGGCGCACTGTTCTCACAATAATCTTATTTTAAAGTATAAAGTTAAACTTTATATTGCAGGACGTGAAAAAAATGTTTTGATTCTTTAGCCTTCTGGAGAATAAAAAAATGCATTTTCTCTTGAAAACATTTTACAGCTTTAAAAGTATCTCTGAAAGCAAATCAAAGTTTTTAATTATAAATTAATTAAACTGAAAATGATGCTTAAAACCGCAAATGTAAAGTCTACAGATAGTTTATTCAACATTAGCCACATGTTATTTACAGAAAAACACAACCAAATGTGTTTTATCACACAAGAATTGTCAAACTATTCAAGGAATGGCTTTGACTAAGCTTCATAAACTTCATGCTTCTTTTTATTGTTTTTGTATGTAATATTTATTGTATTAACAGTACAAATGGCAAACTAAACCAATACACATTAACATGAACATAAAAAATTTTTAAGAATTTGTTTACAAAAAATGTGAAAAAACAAAAAAAACATGAAGAAATGTAATTTAAAAACCATCACAGCAGCAGAATGAAGTTCAAATATAGAACAAAAGCTACACAAGAACTCTTAAGGTTGAAGGATTCATGGCAACTATAAAAATAATGTCATATTATAAATAAAATTAGATCATTAAAAAAAACAACAACAAGTTGTTTAATCTAAACCAAAATGTATTTCAAAAGTTTGACTCAACGATGCAATCTTTGAAAGATTTGAGTTTTAATACTTTTGTAAGAACATAATTTAATTTATTTTGAGAAATTTGGTGAGGAAGTTTCCATACCGTCATTTTGACCCATAAGGTGTGGTGTGACATCAGTGTAACAGAAAATACTCAGAAATTGTGTTCTTTGGTCCACTTAGTCAGTGGTATATTCCACAAAATAAGATTCAAAGGAAAAATGCAGCTTGGTTTCTAATGGGATATGCCTTAACACCAATCCATGTTTCCAGCTCACCAATGTAGTTTTTTTCTCTTCTTCTAAAATTGTTGGGGTTTTTCTGGATTTTCTGTTGCATTTGGGGTAATTAATTCGCAGAAAACCGAATCCCTAACCAACAAAGCGCACACCAGAGAGTTCCTCATGAAGATATTGAATCCTGGGATAGATGTTTTAGTCCAGGTCGTTACTCATTTCGTCCAAGTAGCCGGTTCTGAACAAAGCAGAACCATATTGCTCCCTGCTTTGTGTTTGACAGTTGATATAAAAAAACACTTTTGTGTTAACATTTTTGTTTCATTTATATAGGAAACGTTTTTGGCACGTTATCTCCCAGCCACATTTGAACAACAATGGTGTCCATTTGAGCTGTGAATTCTTAATTAAATAAAAGAGGAAAAACTGTTGGTCATTGAAAGCTTCTAACTTGCAAAAACACAATGCCGTTTTAAAAATAGGTGTAAAATATATGCACAAAATCATCCATTTTTCTTAACCCGTTAAATCTCTTTTAGGGTCACTGTGTTGCTGGAGCCTGTCCTGTCTACTGCTAGCCTGTCAATGGGCACTCAATTCCTCCCACACACCTAGGTGCATATTAGAATGACCAATTAACCTATGAAGCATGTAACTGGACAGTGGGAGAAGGCCAGAGTTCCTGAAGAAAACTCTTACATGCGTGGGGAGAACATGTTGCAAATTCTACTCAGAAAGGTCCCGGCTGGGATTTTGTGGAGATAATACAGTCTCATTTGATGTGATTGTGCTTAATTCTTTTATTGACTGATTTGTAAGTCATTCAATATATTTTGTGCATTGGTGTGTCCTTGCAATTGTGTATTCACGTGTACCAAAATAAAAAAAAAAATGAAAAAAAAGAAATTTACACCTGCACAGTTTAAGATTAAAGCAGCTTAAAACGAATTAGACATACAATATATTTCAAAGTGCCTGATACATACAGACAAAACTGCATTTACTCGCAGATTTGTGGATAGGCATAAAAAATTATTGATTCTAAGAAAAATATTGATTCAGTTGAAACAAAATAAACATAAATTTCATTCTAGTTTTAAAGTTCAGCTTTCCACTTTTGCTTTTCAAAGCCATGAAGTCACTAACTTGAGTGGATCTTGTTGATACAACTCCATGTGACCCAGATTTAAATTTAACCTTTTAGTCAAAGAACAAACATGCATTATTCATTTGAGCTGAAAGATGCTAACATGGTCTTTGCCCTTCAATTTATCAGTGCTAAAGATTGAGGACCATTTCCTGTCATTATTTCAATTTATGAGTACTCCTGCTATTGGTAGAAATGGAAGCTACTTTTTCCTTTTGTTGAGTGTTTTGATGAAAATTCCCAGTCATTTAATGAACATAACAGCACTTCAAATATAGAAATATGTGTTTTTTGAGCTAAAAATGACACTAAAGGAGTGTTTCAAAACCCTTTTTATGTCTTCATTCTCGCATTGGCAATCACACTGTTCTGACACTCTAATTTAGCAGCAGTTAGTGAGTCTCTGTATGAGCTTCTCTTCTTCTTGATGACACTTATTAGCAATTCATTTTCTGCATTTTAATCCCTTCATATGTTCTATCAGAGGTCCATATAGTGCTGAACAGACATTAAGATTAGGGCTTGATTAAAAACCAGAATTAATTAATTCTTTTAAAGTCACACGCCATCTGATTGGTTCTTTTAAAAGGGAAGAAAAAACAAAATATAACCCTGACAGCAGTAGATCATCATCTTCTTACTGTCAGATCTTCTCCAAAGGAGTTGTGTTCAGGAGATAAAGCAAAGACTGGAAAATCTGACCTGCAGACGCAGTGAGACTAAAATTTAATTTTGTGCTTTCAAATACTGTCTCAGTTTTATGACAACGAATCAATAAAGAAAAATAAAGACAAAAACAACCCTTTTTTTTTAATATGATACTGCAGACCAGAAAACACAACGACTGTCTGAATTTGGGGGACAGCAAAAAGGTTCTTTCACTTTTGTTCATGGATTTGTGCCATGACGTTTTCAAATGCGGGCTGTGCAGTGGTGTGTTGGTTAGCTCTGTTGAAGCAAGAAGGGTTTGAATTATAGACATATATTCATTCACTGGACAAAGCAAACTTTTGAAGTCACCCATAGAAAATGCCTTACCTCCGGCCCTCAGGCCAAAACTGTCACACTGGTTTCCTGTTCATCTGCCGCTATTTTGAAACCCGGCGACAGTGATTGATCCGAGTCAATCTGGGTCACGTTTTTAGAAGAACTACTGTTGCCAATCATGAGTGAGTTTGTTCAAAGTCCACACCCCTTCCACTGAAAGCGAGGAAGCAAGGAGCTGTCAATCAAACGGAGGTGGGGCCAGCGGGAACCACTGAGGAATCTGATTGGTCAGTTTATAACTTGAGAACCTTGCAATAAGGAAACAATATCTTTAAAAAAAATAGGATTAGAAATAATATGTTAAGAAGAATGTATCAGAGCAAGAATTGTTATTTATGACAAACAATGGAAGTCTAAGGGATTTCAACCTTCTTGGAACCAACAGGTACTTCCTATTTGGAACACAAGAGGGGAAGGGTTGATGTGTCCAGTGAATATTCAGTCAGTGGTTTGAATGTTTCTATTTGGTGTGGAGTTTGCATGTCCTCATGGGGATTTTCCTGGTTAACTGGTGACTTTAAACAATCCTAATGGAATGGTAAATGGAGTACACTTGCAGCGCTTTTCTTCTTTCCTTGAAGGCTCAAAGCACTTTGCAGTCAAAGTCCCATTCACACACTGATAGTGGCTCCGCTGCTGAACACTGGCGTTCAGTGTCTTGCCCAAGGACACATCAACACTTGGACAGACAAGGTGGGAATCAAACCAGCAATCTTCCGATCAGTGGTCAGCCACTCTACCACTGCACCAAACAAAGTCGCATCATTTGCTATTAATGGATACGAGTTATGGATATATGGATGCTGCCGTGTTGGAGCCAGAAAATATCAGTAGATCGTTGTAAATAGTTCAATGGTAACCATTCTCACCAATCAGGAGTGAGCTTGTTGGACAGCAACACCCCTTCTACTAGAGAGTGAGCTCTGGAAAATCTGTCAACCAAACTTTTGGAACACAGTTTTATTGAAGTATCTGATTGGCCACTTTATATCTTGAACATTTAATAAAAAGGAAAAATATTGTGGAAAATAATAAGATGAGCAAGAACATGTTAAAAAATTGTAGTAGAGCAAGAATATTAATATTATGTTATTCTGACAAATATAATGACTGAGTATTTCTGTTTTAATATCTCAATGGAAGTCAATGGGCACATACTGTTTGAAACATGAGGGAGGAGGGGTCACTCAGTCCAGTTTTCATACACAGTTGAAGGTATAACTTTTCCAAAATACTTTGGTTTTATTTGGCAATTTTTAAAATGTCTTAATCTTGGGAATCTGTGCATTTTCAGGAAGGCCACAAAGAGGCGCTGCGGAGAGCAGCAGGGTTTGTCTTAAAATGTTTGACTAAATTTCTTCTTGTTTTTCAAATCAATTTTTTTTTTTCCAATCCAATTTCTCAGAAAGAAACTCGACTGTGAACAATTATTTTTGTTTAAGCAGCTTGTTACATAATAAATTAGTCTGTTTATATCATTAATTAGTCTGCTGAATCTGTGCTCAAAACAAGCACAATGTGAGGATAGTGGTTTTAGGTTTTAATACTATTTTTCTCTAATTTACTTTGTACCAAAGATAAACAATATAGTTAATGTGAAACAGGAGCTGCAATGAATAAGCTATATACTCTCAACAAAGGTAAATATGTTCTATATGTATTTGTTTTCTAAATTTTATACATTTGGTAGGAATTTCTGTTCAATCATCTAAACATTGAAGTAAAGAAAATTTGTAACATTAAAATCTAGCTCCAATCATCTTATGAGCTATTTTCAAAGCATTCTCAGTGGTTTTAATTATAACTATGCCGTTTTAGCCAAGAAAAGAAAAAAAAGAGAAGAAAACTGTTGTTTTTGCAGAACATATTTTCTGCAGAGGGACAGTAGTTGTTGGGATCCCTCTCTGTTAGGCTGTGAGTGGAGTGCTTTGGTGGCCTCACCAATTACACAGCTGCCTCCAATCACCTGCTTAAGCCTCCAGTATAAAGACCCAGCTTCTGCTTCCACTCTCTGCCTGATTGTCTGTGCTCTTAGCCCAGCTCCTAGCCAGCCTGTCTACTCAGCTCCAAGCCAGCCTGTCTACTCAGCTCCAAGCCAGCCTGTCTACTCAGCTCCAAGCCAGCCTGTCTACTCAGCTCCAAGCCAGCCTGTCTACTCAGCTCCAAGCCAGCCTGTCTACTCAGCTCCAAGCCAGCCTGTCTACTCAGCTCCAAGCCAGCCTGTCTACTCAGCTCCAAGCCAGCCTGTCTACTCAGCTCCAAGCCAGCCTGTCTACTCAGCTCCAAGCCAGCCTGTCTACTCAGCTCCAAGCCAGCCTGTCTACTCAGCTCCAAGCCAGCCTGTCTACTCAGCTCCAAGCCAGCCTGTCTACTCAGCTCCAAGCCAGCCTGTCTACTCAGCTCCAAGTCCAGCCTCAAGCTCAGCTCCAAGTCCAGCCTCAAGCTCAGCTCCAAGTCCAGCCTCAAGCTCAGCTCCAAGTCCAGCCTCAAGCTCAGCTCCAAGTCCAGCCTCAAGCTCAGCTCCAAGTCCAGCCTCAAGCTCAGCTCCAAGTCCAGCCTCAAGCTCAGCTCCAAGTCCAGCCTCAAGCTCAGCTCCAAGTCCAGCCTCAAGCTCAGCTCCAAGTCCAGCCTCAAGCTCAGCTCCAAGTCCAGCTCCCCTATCTACAATAAACCAAACTTAAGTCTCATTATCAGTGTCTGCTACATTGATTCTCAAGTCTCGCTCTTCAATCCAACAGAACAATCAGGCCCATAAAATGGATCAAGCAGACACCAGAGAAGAGGCCAGTCCACTCCTCCATGCTGTTTCCAGTCAAGGTGCGCTTCTGGGTCACCATGACAATAGCATAAGGGCCCTGATCGACGCCAATCAGTCTCTCTCCTACCAAGTGTCTCAACTGGCCAGCCAGGTTTCTTCCCTGCTCTCCATCCAGACCTCTGGATCTGCTTCCGCCCAACCTCGTGGGGAAGCAACATCTCGTGAGTCCCATTGCACAGACCCTGAACCGTTCTGTGGTGAGCCCAATTGCTGCCGTGGTTTCCTGTTTCAGTGCTCTGCTGTGTTCCAGCAACGCCCCAAACAGTTTGTCACTGATTCTGCCAAGATCCACTACATGTGTGGTTTGATGAGAGGTAAGGCCCTACAATGGGCAGAAGCAAAATTCTCCAGAAATCGTGTCGAGGACACAAGTTATGATCACTTTGTCAACGAACTTAAACTTGTTTTTGATCACCCGGACTACAACCTTAATTCATCTCTTCGTTTGTTAAAGCTCAGTCAAGGAGTTAGGGCTGTCTCTGACTACACAATAGAGTTCTGGACGTTGGCTGCAGATGTCAGCTGGACTGAGGACGCTCTGAGGGCAGCCTTCATCAACGGACTGAATGATCAGCTGAAGGACGAACTCGCTTCCCGGGAGGAGCCTCCTGACCTACGGGCTCTGGTCTCCTTAGTCAACCGCATCGACAACCGCCGTCAAACACGGCGTAACGAACGTGTCTCCAGTACCCCGCTAAGCACCAAGAGGCCCAACGGCGGTATGTAACCTCACCCCTTCCAGCACCCTTCTCTGCTCAGTCAGTCTCCCCACCTTTAATGCCAGAGGAACCAATGCAGTTCGGTCGAGCCCGTCTCACCCCGGAGGAAAACCAACGACGTCGGATTGCAGGAGTATGTCTCTACTGCGGAGACAAAGGACACTATCTGGCTAACTGCCCTGTTCGGCCAAAAGACAGGACTCACCAGTAAGACTGGGGGTACTGGTGAGTCAAGACCCCTTCCCTGGTTCCTCCAAAACGCTGCAGATTCCGACCATGCTTTGCTGTCAGAGCGATGCTCTGCCAGTCCAGGCCCTGATTGACTCCGGTGCTGAAGACAATTTCATGGACAAACAACTGGCTGAGCAAGTTGGCATCATCTGCAGACCCCTTGAGAGCCCACGGACAGCTCTGGCGCTCGACGGCAGGCCCCTGGCTAAGGTAACGCACATCACTGAACCAGTAACAATTGTACTGTCTGGCAATCATCATGAAAGGACGTCCTTTTTCATTGTTCCTTCATCCACGCCTCCTTTGATACTGGGCTTTCCCTGGCTAAAGAAACATAACCCAGTCATCGATTGGTCTGTGGGAAGGGTTGCGGAATGGAGTCCTTTTTGTCATGCCCACTGTCTTCAGTCTGCTTTATCTTGTGCAGAACCAAGTGCCTCTGATTCCAAACCACCCAAGGTGGACCCTGATGTATCCATAGTGCCTGCGGTGTACCATGACCTAAAGGAGGTCTTCAGCAAGAAACAGGCACTATCTTTGCCTCCGCACCGGCCTTATGATTGTGCCATTGACCTTTTGCCTGGCGCACCTCTTCCCTCTAGTCGTCTCTACAACCTGTCAAGACCAGAGCGAGTGGCCATGGAAGACTACATCCGTGAGTCATTAGCAGCCGGAATCATTCGACCTTCGTCCTCACCGTTAGGGGCTGGGTTCTTTTTTGTGGAAAAGAAGGACAAGACACTCAGACCCTGCATCGATTTCAGAGGCCTAAACAACATAACAATAAAGAACAAATACCCTCTGCCTTTATTGGACTCGGTTTTTACCCCTCTCCATGGTGCCTCCGTCTTCACCAAACTAGATCTGAGAAATGCCTACCATCTAGTGCGCATTAAAGATGGTGATGAATGGAAGACGGCCTTCAAAACTCCGCTTGGTCAGTTTGAATATCTGGTCATGCCCTTTGGCTTAACCAATGCCCCAGCGGTGTTTCAAGCCCTCATAAACGATGTGCTCCGAGACTGTCTCAACCAATTTGTCTTTGTGTACTTGGACGATATTCTTATATTTTCCAGAAACCTGCAAGAACACCAGAGGCACGTTCGTCAAGTACTTCAACGACTCCTGGAAAACAAACTTTTTGTCAAGGCCGAAAAATGCCACTTCCACTCCAGTAAGGTCAGTTTTTTGGGTTTCATTATTGAACCAGGACAAGTAAGGGCAGATCCAGAAAAGGTTAAAGCTGTTCTAGAGATGGCCACGACCGAGACACGTAAGGCAGTTGCAAAGATTCCTGGGTTTCGCAAATTTTTATAGACTTTTTTCATAAGGAACTTCAGTCAAGTGGTTGCACCTCTAACCCAACTGACTTCCCCTAAGAAACAGTTCAGCTGGACTCCGGAGGCTGAGACAGCTTTTCTTCTACTTAAACGGCTCTTTCAACGGAATCCTGTCTGCGACAGCAGCAATTTGTTGTGGAGGTGGATGCCTCTGATGGCGGCGTGGGGCGCGTCCTCTCTCAGAGGTATGGACCCAAGAAATGTCTTCATCCCTGTGCCTTTTTCTCTCGTCGACTTTCCCCCGCAGAAAAGAATTACAACGTGGGAGACAGGGAACTGCTTGCTGTTAAACTGGCCCTAGAAGAATGGAGGCACTGGCTAGAGGGAGCAGAAGTACCATTCCTGGTGTGGACGGACCACAAAAACTTGGCGGTATATCCAAACCGCTAAGCGTCTGAACTCCCGCCAGGCCAGATGGGCTCTTTTCTTTGCTAGGTTTGACTTCTGCCTCACTTATCGCCCTGGTTCTCGACACGTTAAACCCGATGCACTGTCCCGCCAGTTCTCTGAGCAAGACTCCTCATCAGAGCCCGAACCCATCATCCCATCTACCTGTGTTATGGCGCCTGTGACATGGGAGATCAAAAACCTCATCAAAGAGGCACAACACACACAACCGGATCCAGGTAACGGGCCCTAATCGAACTTTTGTTCCTGACAGTGCCCGTTCCGAAGTCCTGCAATGGCTCCATGGTTCTCGGTTCTCCTGTCACCCTGGGGTCAACCGGACTCTGTCCTTAGCTAAACGCCACTTCTGGTGGCCCACCATGGACAAGGACACTCGTGAGTTTGTTCTTGCCTGTCAAACCTGCGCCAGAGGCAAAGCATCCCACTCCAAGCCCATGGGGCTCCTTCAACCTTTGCCGATCCCGGAACGACCCTGGTCCCACGTTGCTGTGGATTTTGTTACCGGACTACCACCTTCTCAAGGTAACACCGTCATCCTAACAATTGTGGACCGGTTTTCCAAAGCGGCTCACTTTGTTGCTCTGCCAAAGTTGCCAACTGCAAAGGAGACTGCCGACCTGATAACTCACCATGTTTTCAGGTTACACGGTATCCCCAAAGACATTGTGTCAGACCGAGGTACCCAATTTACCTCGCAGGTCTGGCGTTCTTTTTGTGAAGCTCTTGGGGCCACCGTTAGCCTGTCCTCGGGCTATCACCCGCAGACCAATGGGCAGACGGAGCGCACTAACCAGGATCTGGAATCCGCACTGCGCTGCATGACTTCCTCCAATCCTGCATCCTGGTCGTCATATCTGTCCTGGATTGAATATGCACATAACTCTTTGGTTTCCTCTGCGACAGGCTTGTCTCCGTTTGAAGCGTCTTTGGGCTACCAACCACCCCTATTTCCGGCTGAGGAACAGGATTTGGCGGTTCCCTCCATTCAGCACCATCTACAACGTTGCCAACGTCTGGAAAAGGACTCGTGCAGCTCTCCTCAAAGCTTCAGCCAGGTCCAAAGCAGATGCTGACAGACACCGCTCGTCTGCTCCTCTTTACCACCCAGGTCAGTCTGTTTGGCTTTCCTCTAGAAACATCCCCCTGAAGACGGATTCTCGTAAGCTGTCCCCTCGGTACCTTGGCCCCTTTGTGATCGAATCCGTCCTCAGTCCCTCTGCGGTTCGCTTGAAGCTTCCTTCGGCCCTCCCTGTTCACCCAACCTTCCATGTCTCCCAGCTGAAGCCGGTCCGTGAAAGTGCTTTGTGCCCGCCTGCCGGTCCCCCTCCTCCCGCCCAGCTTGTGGATGGCTTCCCTGCCTACTCGGTGCGCCGGCTCCTTGGTGTCCGCAGACGCGGTCGGGGCCTCCAGTATTTGGTGGACTGGGAGGGTTACGGCCCCGAGGAGCGTTCGTGGGTCCCGCGGGCTCGGATTTTGGACCCTGCTCTCATTCGGACTTTCACGCCTCCCGTCCGGTTGGGCCTGGTCAGCCGCCTGGAGGCGTCCTTTGAGGGGGGGTACTGTTGGGATCCCTCTCTGTTAGGCTGTGAGTGGAGTGCTTTGGTGGCCTCACCAATTACACAGCTGCCTCCAATCACCTGCTTAAGCCTCCAGTATAAAGACCCAGCTTCTGCTTCCACTCTCTGCCTGATTGTCTGTGCTCTTAGCCCAGCTCCTAGCCAGCCTGTCTACTCAGCTCCAAGCCAGCCTGTCTACTCAGCTCCAAGCCAGCCTGTCTACTCAGCTCCAAGCCAGCCTGTCTACTCAGCTCCAAGCCAGCCTGTCTACTCAGCTCCAAGTCCAGCCTCAAGCTCAGCTCCAAGTCCAGCCTCAAGCTCAGCTCCAAGTCCAGCCTCAAGCTCAGCTCCAAGTCCAGCCTCAAGCTCAGCTCCAAGTCCAGCCTCAAGCTCAGCTCCAAGTCCAGCCTCAAGCTCAGCTCCAAGTCCAGCCTCAAGCTCAGCTCCAAGTCCAGCCTCAAGCTCAGCTCCAAGTCCAGCCTCAAGCTCAGCTCCAAGTCCAGCTCCCCTATCTACAATAAACCAAACTTAAGTCTCATTATCAGTGTCTGCTACATTGATTCTCAAGTCTCGCTCTTCAATCCAACAGTAGTTTAGTTACCTCTGAGATGTTGGCACGGATCAACCCCGACACCCTTCACGTCACCACCACCCTACATGCTTTCCTGGTAGCTTACAGTCCCTCACACCCTCAACCTAACATTACCAGTGCATCAAAAATGGTGAGCAACATTGGAGCAATCCAGCAGTAAAACAAAGACGCATATGGATCTCTTTGTCTGCAAGTAGTTGCATCATTTTATATATATATATTTTTAATTTTACCTTTATTTTACCAGGAAATCCCATTGAGATTAGATCTCTTTTTCAATGAAGACCTGAAATGGAATGGAGCTCAGCACATTTTCTGTCACAAATATACTTAATTTCAACAGCTGTTTTTTTTAAACTGCTCACAATTCACAACAATTTGAATAAAAAAATATTTACACATGCAATTTTAAGGTCAATTTTATGCCCTCCATCATCAGACCTCAAGAGCATGTTAAAAACAAAGTGAGAGTCTTGTTGAGAAATTATTACTTATAATTGAAATACATTTCCATGAAAAAAAGATGACCTCTTACTTTTTTTTATTCTGATTAACTTGAAACTCCAAAGTTTATGAAATGGACCTCAATAGATGAGTAATCCCCTCCAGCATGTGAACGGGGAGGGGTTTGGAGCAGCGATCCTCTCAGCTGGAAGTATTTAAGGGTTTGAGTCACCTTTGATATGTTTCTCTGAGTGAAGGGGGAGTCTATCCCCTTTTTGTTTTGTAGAGTGGGATAATTGAGCAGGGAGGCAGAGAGGGGACACCTCTGCAAAGACACAAATTACATCATTTGCAGAGCAGTGCTGTATTTTTTCCTCGCCGGTCGACGTGGTGCCGTTAAGGGTGCAACAGGAGAATAAAAGCAACGTGGCCACAATTGGACCAATGAAGCATATCACCCACATTCACTTTGCATTTGCCACTTCCTTTAAGACTATTTTTGCTTTGATTTCTTTGAGACATTGGGGCACTCCTTGCGTGATAATAATAGACTTGTCCATCAACTGTCCCCACCCTTGGAGTTAATTGGAGCCGTGCAAAAGGAGCCAGCGTTGCTCTGAACTTGGGTCATCATTAGATCAGTGGATGCTGACTGTCCCCGGCTCTCGTAGATCCCTCTGATCTCCACACACGCCCGTCTCCTTTTCACTGCCCCACCTGGTCTCATTGCACCCCACAAGCCGGCCCCTGTGGAGCTGACCCTCCTTTTTCGGTTGTCCCGTGGCAAGACCTGAGAAGGTCTTGGGAAGGCCAACCCTCCTCTTTTCATACCTTTGTCTGACACACAGCAGTGGTCTGACCGGATAGATTTCCAACGCAAGATGACATCATATTTATTCTGAAAACATATTTTATCTCACAACCAAAGAACCTCAATGTTTTTTAGTGTCTTTTTTTGTATCTCTTCATTTTTTTTGTTGAATAACAATCTTTGCAACTGGAAAAATATTCCTAAAAGTTATATTTAAATTAACACAGTCTTGGCAGGAAAAAGTCCAATAATTAACCACATTTTCCAGCTCTCAAGAGCCACCATCTGAATGTTCTTCCAGATGATGCAATTGCAGTCTATAATGTTCATGTTTTCATGTATTCTCAATCAGAAAGTTATTAATTGATGCACATTAACACCTTAATAAAACAGGAAATTATACCATTTATGTTTTGCAAGATCAAAATTATTTCTAAACTACAAAAACTGAATTCAAAGGGCTTTGTTTCAAGAAATATTTCTTATCTCCTGTCTTGCAAGAGAAATAATCGTATCAAGAAAGTTTTCCAATGGCAAAAGGATCCCGTAAACTCCACTGCATCAAAGACTTGATAGAAAATGTAATTTTTTTGTAATTAAGATTTTTAAAAAACCCTTTCATCCAATCCACAAAAAGAATTTGCAGTATATTTTTTTTATGAGCTATAGACAGCATCAGTTATGAAACATTTGGTGATTTGGTAAGTTTTTGCTCGCAACAGTGTTAGCTGAAAATATTGACTAGTAGAAACTAATAGAAAAAAAATTGATTGTTTAAGTACCGCAAGGATTCTTAGTCTACCTGAGTCAGTTTAGTCTACTTAGTCAGTTTACTTGAAGATTACTTTTAACACACTATACTGTAAACTTAAAATTTTACAATTTAGTTTGACAAGTTAATATACATCCAACACTATGCGTACAAGGTTCATAATGTACTTGCTATACTTAAACTCAGTTATACTCAATAAAGTAAACTTGAAGTGTGCTACTTTTTCATCATTTTGATCTACATATTTTTAAGATGGTGTAACTATATTATAAAGAATGAATTAGTACACAAAGTAGTTATTTAAAAAAAATAATAACTATTTAGAGTTATTCTCACCATCAAGTTTTGAAAACCAGCTAGACTTTTTCCCTCCAAAAGTGTTCCTGAGAGTTCATAGAAGCTGCCATTTTAAAATATCCAGGAAAAGTCATTTTACTGTCTCTAGTGGAATGTCAGTGAACTACAGGGCAGGAAATGTGGACCAAGTCATATACAGTGAGTTTTTAATGAAAGTTTGGATCATACTAATGAGATGCATGTCTCAGAAATGTGTGTTTCAATTATGATATAAATGATTATATGGGTTTAAGAAAAAAGTGACTATTTCTCTGAAAATATGAGAATTATTGGTAGGACTATTTTCTGACCCCATCGGTAGATTTTTTCTTTTTGCTTTTATAAAGAAAAAAAATAAGATTTTAAGAATTTTTGACTAATTTCTTGGGGTGCCTGTTTTTGCAGCGTGTTCAATTCTTTTTCTTTCCTGGGTGCATCTCGGTCAGTGATTGGAGAAGAAGTAGGTCAGTGGTCCTCAAGGCCTGATTTTGGCTTATTCCTGAGTTTTTTTCATTTTTGATTGATGTCAATGTAATTTCAACAGTTGTAAAACAAAAAGAACAAAAACTTGTGTTTTAAAAACGTGTTGTGTTCTGGATTCTATATATTTCTATTTTTAAACTGCTATCAGATATATAGGCCTGCCACAAATGGAACCAGTCAAATGGGCTTTAAAATATTTTTAAGGTGTGTGTTGGTGGGTGGGGGTCCTTGATATTTGCCAGTTATGTTGATGGTTGGTTAGAAAGAAAGAAAGAAAGGGATAAATAAATGTAAGTTAAGCATAAAAACCTAATGCTCCTTCTATAGAAAAAACATGGGGTTGTCTGTGTTTTTATTTATTTATTTATTTTGCTGCACTTTTTTTTTTGGTGGGGGGAACCAATTATCAGTCATCTTTATCGCTTTCTCTAATCTTAAATGCTTACATAGATTGATCTTTTATTTTTGATTTTTTTTGTGCAAATTCAAAAAAAATCTCCATAATTAAACTAGATGAAATAAATAATTTAGAACCTATGAAGATTGTTTGTTTGTCATTCACCTTCTGTCATGAATTATAATAGTTTCAACTGATGCCTGTATTCAGTGGTGCCAAGAGGATTGTGGTGGCTGTGTGTGCCATGTGAGCCATGGGTTCATGTAAACATGCAGAGCACACATGCGTGCCAGCAAGCGTTTAACTCAGTTCTGGCTTGTTTTCCGTTTTTCATGAAAGACTTGAATTATGTAACAAATTGATTTAGTTAGATCCATTTTAATGACATTGGACTATCTGTATGTAAATGTTAGGCATGTAATTTGGAACACAGTTTTACTTAAAGTCAGTAAAAACAGCTGACGGTCATATCATAAATACAACTGTATTATCACAATAAATAATATATGAGTATATTGCTTTTCTAATGTCTATCTATTTTCTTCACTTACTGTATCCCTTTCCGGGTCACGGGGTTGCCAGAGCCTGTCCTGGCTACCTCCAATTTCTATGACTTTTACAAAACGTAAAAGTTTGAGTGTATACTGGAATATTAGTATAGATACCTAAATGTTTTATATCAGCGGTAAAGCAAGTAAGGCCGATTCTAGGCCTTTGGGGCTTTATATTGTTCTAGTTTTTTTTTTTAATTATCTTGTCACTGCAAACTGACACTTGCAGATATTTAAAACCTTGATTTTAAGCATTAAATATTTTTTAAGTTGCTTTAACTTATTTTTTCTCCACATTTTTTTCAATCTAAATCTGGATAGTTGAGATATTTTTGTCTCATTAAGAGGGTATTATTGTTAAAATGTGTCCAACTCCTTTTGCCTCATGCTCTTGAAAATAGAAAAACTGGATTTAAGACTCCAAATAACTAAAATCTCACTGTAATTTTTGGTTCAATTTTAAGGATGTTACAAGTTAGACTCACAGTCATTGTTTTCATGTTGGAAACAAAAATGTAGATTTAGATTCTAAGAATGAGAGCTAGTTGTAGGTTTTTATGGTGATTTATATTAAGATAGGATTCTGATTTTGTTCACATTTTGTTCTAAAATGACTCATTTTCACCTTTTACATTGGATTTTTTTGTGTGTAATCAAAATGATCTATAATTGGGTACATAGAAATTCAAAAATAAAACTAACAAAAAACCAAAGTGTATTATTGGGCTGTAAAGCATTCAGTTTTGCAATAAATTTATCAAACGTTTTTTCCTGTTTTGAATACTTGTGTGTACTTCCACACTCCTTTTTATTTTTTATTATACAATTTCTCGCTAAACAAAAAGACTTTCAGCACCAACATATAATTGAGAACTTTCAAATAATTTTAAGATTGGTGCTCACCTATTTTTAGGCTACCCCTTGTTGCAGTGCAGCTGGAGTTGATCACTTGGATCAGGTGTATTCAGCCAATCAAAAGGCTGCAAAGGAAGGTGAAGAAGTGCGACTGTGGCTCTCAAAACCTGGTATTGACCAAAGTGGATGGGTGATAAATTAATTGTATACATATCCTAACAAAAACTCTTCATGTTTTTTCAGTTTTGCTGATCATTCTGGAGAAACAAAAAGTTAAAATTATAAAAATATATATATTTTTTGGAGGTATTCCTCACTGATCTGACATACATGCATTCATTTATTGTGCAACAGCATACGTTTGTCCTTTGGGGAGTTTTGTATTTGTATATACACAGCACTGAGTTAGGAACACAAAATGTCGCCTCGTGCCCTCTGCACCCCTCCTCTTCCTGGCAGATTTCCCATGATGCCCTTGCCTTCAGCTTCCTGCCTCTAATGGGCATCTCTGTGTGCCACCTCGGGAAGTCTGACATCCCCTCCAGAGGCAGAGGGCCCGACGTTAATGGAAGCCATTGATGGGCGAAGAAAGCCTCCTTTGTGGTGTTGGGGGCAGGCTTGGGCACCCGTTTGCTCAAACACAACTTCCCCTGCACACACACTGGGCCTGCCGCTCAGAACTGTGTGCCAACAGCGGAGATCGAAAGACAGAAGCGGCAAAGTGCCCTCTCAGTGGAAAGGGATGAGTAGAACCTAGCAATGTAGGGAGGGCTTGAGCGCACCAGAAAGCGGAGGGGGGAGATCTAAATGACAGGGTGATTTTGCAAGAAAGGGCCTAGCAAAAAAAGGAGAAGGAAAAAAAGAGCAGAAAAGATTAGCCCCAATAGGACAAATTCAATTGACGCACAGAAACAACAACAACAACCCAAAAAAAGGAGAATGTGAGGGAAATGGGGTTCAAACCCCAGAAAAAGGGGAAACCGAGCAGCTCCAACAAAGAAACGGAGGTTGGGATCAGCCGTGGCTTTGAGGCTGGGTGGCCCTGCAGCATAAAAAACAGAAGCAAGGCTCTGGAGGTCTCCGTCTGCCACTGTACTGCCTGTCAGCCGCTCCCTGCCTTCCTCCCCTTTTGGTGATTTATAACACCTGAATTGTTCCCCATTAACTGAGTTGAATGGAAGCAAAACACAGGGCGCTACCAGCATGCCAGACACTGGTTATTGATCACTGAACAGATGTGCCTAGTTTGGCAATCTGAGACTAGATCTGGCCTTAACGGTTTTCGTTGTCAGGGTAATACTGTACATTAGCACCCAACAGCCGAGCCACGTATTTGTGCATTGCTTAAGCTTTAATTTAAATGAACAAAAATACAATTATTTACAGGTACAGTGAGGTTATATTTTTAACTTTGTTATATAATGCATTCTTTTATTCACAAATCAGCTTTTTAGGACTTCAAAAAAGAGCTTTTATGCTAGTGTGAAATTCTCGACTCAACGTCGCCACCTAAAGGTTTGACATTCCCTCCATCAGCCCCCTTTTGTGTGCCTGCTGTGCAGCACACAGCCTCCTGTATTGTTCAGGCTGCTAATTCATCCTAACAGCTCCTGCTGCTAATTTCCAACCACTGGCATCACGCCATCACCGGAAGTCGCCGCCTGAATCGCCTGTATCCATGCGCCACCGTGGGAGAGAAGCAAGAAAATAGTGCAATGCTTGTCCCAATAGGTCATCTGTTTAACACGCCTGATTGGCTTTCACACCATAGCCTCCCAATTAATATGCAGAGGCCCCCTCGCCCCACCTCTTCCCGCCATGCCATAAGACAAAAGCGTATTGTGCGAGCACCTCCTGTTTTAATTACGCTCTAAAAGGAGCCGAGTGAGGCTTTTCTGTGTGTGTATGCGCCGGTTTATTCTTCTCTGATAAATGCACGTGTGATGCATGCATGTGGGTATGCCATAAGTGTGTGCACACATTGTGCACAAAAAAATTTGTACATTATGGTAGTAGATCATGAAACGTCAAATATTCAAAGCCATGTTGTCCTGCACGTATGCCCCGGTGTGAGCGTTCACAAACAACTGCTAACCCATCGCTCGGGGAGGGGCTACTGCTGTCCTGTCCCACAGCAGAAAAAGAAAGTTGTTGCTTTTATGCAAATTGGCATTCGATGAAGGTTTTTTTTTTTTTTTTGTGGGGGGGCACAAAGAGAGTTTGTGATCGGAGTGCGGAGGAGAATGGGAGAGGTTAGGAGGGGTTATGGGGAAAAGACAGGGACAAAATTCCCATCGCTGTACCCAGACCCATCATGTTGCATCTTTTCTCTTCATGCTCTTTTTTTCCTCCATCTTTTCATCCCTCGCTTCCTCACATCCATGAGCCGGTTATGAATGTGGCTGAGATTAGTGGCTCGTTAATTAACACATGCCCCCCATCTTTTCCTCTCACCGCTTTTATCTCCTTTGATTGTATCAAATTTTTGGTATTCTTCCTCTCTGTCTTTATCTGTAGCTTTCCTCTTTGTTTGTTTTAACTGATGTGAATGTGGTGAAAAGTGCGAGAGGAATGAGAGCGCAGGGTATGTCCCCCTACAATTCCTACACTGATTGTTTCATGAAGAACCTTTAGCATTTAATAGGACCAATTTATATTTTTAAGTGGTGGATGAAATTTTGGACTTACCTCTCTCAATTAGTTCCTAACAGCTCCAGACTGGTCAGGTTTGGCTTTAGCCGATTAAGGGTTTACTACAATACTAAACAATAGTTGCTTCCACAGTCATATAGACTCTCTGAGTCCATTTCTCATCCACTTCTCCTCATATATTAACAGAAAAATGTCATATTCCGTTCAAAGAGAAAAATACTTCTATTCTGGCTGCTTTACTTCAATTGTATATGTTCAATATGACTGTTTAATCTCTTTTTTGATTTAATTTTGTTTTCACTCCTTGATGTGTTGATTGCATTCTTGTCATCACCTTACTACTTCCTTTTTTATTGCAGATTTGTCTCCTTTTTCTCTCCATTTTTAGTTATCTGAACACAGTTTAGTCAAGTGTCAGTTTTACCCTCTAATTTGGACAGCTGTACTAATAAACCTCAATGAGAGTGAAGTTGATTTATTGGGCACATTTGCACCTCTGGGAAATATTCTGCTCTTTTTTTTCCATTATTTTTAGTTTAGTTATGTTGTTTCTGCAGAGAATTTACTTAAAAATGTTTAATCAGAAAACCAAGTTGACCTTGAATCAGATCTGAACATTTTTTAATGTTCTTTTTCCTATGTTTCATCATCTTATATAACACTATGTATGGTCAAAGTCTGATGTGTGACTTGCATAGATTATAAAGTCAGAGTCTAAAGTATTTTTTCCACATTGTTTTTATGACATTCCATCTTTTTGCACATAATTAAGACAAAATAATTCTAAAATATGCACTTTAGGATTGCACGCTTGTCTGAAAAGTAGTAGAAAACACCAGGACTGTATGAGATAAAGTAATAGTTAGCTCGTAATTTGTGAAAGGTTGCAGGGTACAAAGCTAATTACAATTTTTACAGTCAACTCAAATGTTAATTGATAATTAATTGATGTGACCCAATTAGCATGCCACTGATTGCTTTATTTCACACTTTTTTGCCAGCTAATGATGATCAAAATACAAAAATAAATACCAGAATGTGGACCTATTAAAAGTTATGTCAAATTTCAGTCAGGCAGTGAAAACCTATTATGAGCAGAAGTAAGAGAAATATATGTTCTAGTTCTTTACTTAATTTTATGTTTTGGGAAAACTGTTGAAAAATCGTACAACATGCAGAACGACTACAATCTAAAATATAAAATCTAAAATACTTAAAAACAAAAGATGAACAAAAACATTCAAGACCACAGAGTAATAAAAAAAAACGGGGGAAAACAAGACTGCAACAAAAAACAACTGAAGATTTTGAGAGAAAAGGTTTTTTCGAAGACCAGACCAGAAGCAGTTGGAGTAGACCATGAATGCATTGGTGCCTGTTAATAAAAACAAGCATCAAACCACTTCTGCTTCAAACTTATCAATTCAGCTTCTTAAAAGCAAAAACAAGAATGCTTCGTTTTACAGCTGGAAATACATTTTGAAGTCAAGGGGTTAAGCATCAAAAAAGGAAACAGGAGATGGTCGTGGAGTGTAGCTGAACAAAGAAAAATAAAAAAGAATAGCAATCCCAGGATGACCAACGTTTAGGGCCAAAATGAACAATATGTTAGGACTAAATTGTCAAAATGTATGCCATGATTACCAATTTTAGGCCAATATTACCAACATGTATTCTCCAAATTACAGCACAGAGGAGTTTTAGAGATTACAAAGAGGATTCGAAAAATATTTAGGATAATTTATTCAAGATGTTAGGGTAGATTGCCATATGATGTTAGACCAAGATTATGAATATCTATTTCAAGATTAACAACATTTTGGCCAAAAATACCAGCATTTTTTCAATTTACACGAAAATCATTTTCTAGGGACAGGATTCAAGTTACCAAATACATTTGAGGCCAAAATGAGCATTACCAATAATTTTAATTTCAAGATTATAAAAACTTTAAGACAAGATAACCAATTTCATGACAAAATTACCAACATTTGTTCCAAGTTTCCAACTTTAAGTCCAAAATTACTAACATTTATACCAAGATTACCAACATTGAGTGCCAAGATTACAAACAGTAAGGGAATACAGTCAGAAAAAAAGGTTTTTACACCTTTAATTGCAAAACACACCCAAAACACAATTTTTTAGTTTGCCAATCTTGCAGTGGTGGGATTAACACATTGAAACAGCTGATAAAAATAATTTAAAACTTTTTTTTAATGGTTTTTTTTTTTTTGGTCATATGTGTAGCTAATGTCAGTAGTAATGTTATCACAAGGAAGGACACCATTTTTTTTTAATCACCAGAACTCAAAGTACCAGTTATACTCCTTTATTGTCTTAGAGATCACCAGTTAGTGCCAGAAGTACAAAGAAAGAAACTCCCTACATAGGGCAGATCCACTCTGGAAATGTCTTTTATTGAAGTGTTTCAGACCAATAAATTAAAATGATCACACCTGCAAAATCAGCCTTTTCTTTTTTATTGCATCCAAAAGTAAAAATAGGTTAATGCTTACTAAGATATAAATGTTATTGAAGGCGTTCTAGGGGAGAATTTATGATACATGATAAAGTAATGATTAACAAAGTCTTCCATTTTATTCCTTAAACTAAATTGCATTTTATCAAATCCAGTCAACAAAAAAATAAAATTGAATCTATAATCATTCTCAACAAGTGGGATTTAATCAACACTTGAAAACTGATTTCATTTACGAACATTTACTCCTCAGCAGGACCTGATGTTTGTGTCCTTCTGACCGTTTGGGCAGCTTCCTCTGCTGCACCCTTGCTGTGGTCTGTCAGTCCTCCTTACACGACTTCGTCTCTGCTCTCCTTCGTTAGGAAGTAGAGACTCTGCCCCCGGTGAGCCCCTGATGAGCCACAGGCTCCCTCAATCGGGTGCCTCAATTAACAGGCCACAAAGCCCCCGACCTCTCCCAACCTTTGCAGACCTCCTCCGAAAGACATGCAGCCCAGAGGCATTCGTGTGATAGAAGTGGGGGGCAATTGGGGTGGAGGTGGGAGGGAGATTGAGATGGTGGCGGTGGGGTCGGTCAGAGCTCTTTTGTGGAAGGGGTGTCCAGCTTGGCCCCCTTCACCCCTGGTGTCTTTCATAAGGAGTGTGTAATAACTGCCTTTGTTGGTTTTTCCTCTTGTAATGGGTCCGGTGGGACTCCTTGTTAGAGCACGGGGTGCTACGCCGGGGGACCTCGCAGGAACTCTGGATTAGGCGCTGCCCTATTCTGTCCTAAATGTGATCCTTCCCTGTCTGTCACAATGGACATTCAGCCCTGTGGATGAATATGATTCCTCAGATCTTCCTAATTGCAAAAAGGTTTTTTGTTCTATCTGAGGGCCCTAAATTTGGGTTGCTTAGTTATCTAAGCAAATTACAGGCCTGGAATGCCTTTTCAGGACACAGAAAGGGGCGTTTGTGTTACAGAGTGGCACGCCAATGATATAATTACCTCAAGCCCTCATGCAAGAACATTTCCCATTATGGCAGAAATCTCAAATATATATATTCTGAGGACTTTTAGCTGTAACCTTTAAATGAGAATTTAAGCAAATGTGCATAGTTTTGTGGGAACTGTACAAACACAATGCAAATTTTGCTCCAGAACTACAAATTGTTTAAATGAACTGCAATAGATCCTACATAATGAGTAGTGATGTGCATTGGCTGCAGTCGAGCAATACGATACGTTTTGTGATGCACATGTCATGAAACAATACTCATTCCAACATGTCTCAAGACAGTACAAGAAAATATTTCACCATTTGCATTAAAAAATACGATTTAAGAATTATCTTAATATTAATACATATGTATTTACTCAAGTAAAATAGTAAAATAAATGCTATTTAATGATCAGAAGATGAAGCACTGCAACTGTCTCTCATAAACAAGTTACTTTTACTCAAGCAGATTCTTTTCTTTAGGTAATATTTAAGTGGAAAACAAAAGTAAGACTACATATTTTCTTATAAATAATTACATATCATCTGAGCCATTTAACCCGAGAACACTTTCATTATAAGAAGTTTCACCATCACGTTTGCTGAGTAGTTTTCACCTTGTAAAATATACCCAATAAAAGCATTTCTCACAAAAAAATATGACAACACATGATAAATTAGAATCCTTTTTTTTAAACTGTGGTTTATGGAACAAAATGGAAAATAAATACATAGGAAGATCCTAAAAACAGGCTTGAAAATAGCAGAAAAATTAGGAATTTAAGAAAAAAAATCCTAAAAAAATAAGGTCCACCCGTTCCTAGAGCATTTGAGACTTTACTCAAGGACCATGACACTCAGAACACTGTTTGGCTCGAGTGGAAATCACCCAGCAATAGTGCTCTAAGGTTAAATCGATACAAGTCTCACCAAATAAGTATTGCTAAATTTTACTGAATCAATATTTTCTTACACCCCTAAAATGAGCATCGCAATTTTAGGTGGTGTATGACGCTTGTAATACTTCAGAGCATCATGGTAGTATGGATTAGGGCTGGGCGATACTGAGCAATTAGGTATTGATGCGATGCCGGTCAATATCGCCAATATCAATACTAATATTGATATATTGATTTTTTTCGCAAATATGGTGGCTGTGACATGAACCTCAAAATCTCAATTGTTTTTAATTGCAGTGAATGTTTTTTTGTAAGCTTCCCTTTTTTAAATTACTTGATAAATATAAAAAACATAATTATTTTCAATTAAATGGAAAATATTTTTATTAAGTTATAAACTTCTTGAAATTAAATAAAAAGTTAGCTGTCATGCACGTAGGTGTGGGGAATTTGGGAGTGGTGAGCTGCAGACACAGCTGCAGTCAAGAACCATTTGATGGTTTAACCCCCCTCATCCAACCCCTTAATGCTGAGTGTCAAGCAGGGAGGCATTGAGTCCCATTTTTAGAGTCTTTGGACTGACTCAATCAGGGATTGAACTCATGAACCTTCTAATTCAAGGCAGACACTCTTCCACATGACCACTGAACTTGAAAAGTGTAGAAGTGATTGCAAAACAGTCAATAAAACAAAAATCAAACAAGCAAACAAACAAAAAAAAAACAAGTGACTATGACCCAAAAACAAATCAACATGTTCAATGATAAAAAAAAACAAACAACTGGTAGAAATATAATAATTTGTGACTTCTTAGTCTTTAAATAGAACAATGAGTGAAAAGTAAAACAACTCTGCTTTTTAATAGAGTGGAACTAGGGTGAACAATGCATGTCGCCTCAGTTGGGTTCTTTTTTTTGCTGATACAGAGGAGTTTCAGACAAGAGTAGAAATATCGATATCTACGGGCCAGTATCGATCAGATACCAACTTGAGATCGATACTATTGCTATTTTGAATCGATTTCATCATTTTTCTTAATGCCTGTTGAACTTGACTGGACTCTCCGATTTACACTCGCACACCCGGGATTCGACCACCGCGTGCCGGCTGAGGCGGATTGTGTGGCCTGAAATTGAACACTGCAATTACTTTTGTTGATTTGACATTCACGGAGCACGCCATTTTAAGGAGGTGGGGGGTGTCAGCTGAAGCACCCTGTGTCCTCCTGGAGCACCAAAGGTAATTTCCCCTCAGTCAAGTAGCTGAAAGCCTCTTCAACTGAACAACTTCCTGCATTTAGTCAGAGCCCCCCACAGACACCTCTGCTCCAGCATCCTCTTTGCTTTGCAGTCACAACCTCTCTGCTTCTTCCAGAAAAGTTGGATTGTTCTTTTACAAGTTCAGGAATAATTATGTGGTAAACTCAAACACATTTTTAACACCTCTAAATGTGGGGTAAATACGAGAAAGTGTCTGTCAATCAAATTATTGTAAACTTAACAATTTTTCTTGTTTTGTTTCAATTTTACATCAATTTAATGTGGTTTTTCAGGTCTCCATAAATCATAACTGTCTGGAGTGATGTGTTTTTGCATGCAAAAAGTCCCATCAGCGTGTCAGTCTGACAGTCATATTAGCCCTGGTCCATTATGGCCTTTACTGGACTGTCAGCGGGCTGAGTGCTCCCACAGGAGACCCGGACATCCTAAGGGAGCCTATTAATCTATTATGTTCACCTCCAGAACAGGATTCAGGACAACAATCGCATACAAGCTGGAGGCTGAGCCGCGGGAGGCTCCAGCTGCACGGGACCCCGCACAGCCCGAGGGGCCGATGAGGCCGCATTCCCATGAGACGGGCTCACATACAGCAGAGTACAGTCACGGGGTTAAGATGCTACGACTGTCTGATTTAGGACTTTCTTTACAAGAAAGAGACTTAAAAAGAACCTATTTAAAGGGGGAAAAAAGCCTAATTGTTCACTGCAAACCATCTATTTCATTTAAAGTTTAATTAATTTAAATTTTTTTAGTCATTCATTGTTCAGAACTTGATTTAATTAATCAAAAATATTCTTATTCTTTGTATTACAACACACTGAACACAATAAGGCTTTAAAAGCAACAATTAATGTGTTAAAACTCTCGTTTCTTTTGTAATTAATTTTTTAAGTCATAAAAAACATTTCTTAATATAATAGTTGCTCTGCCACAATCAATTTTTTTACAACAATTTTCTTTAATTGTCCCTAAAACAATGCAGGTATGATGTCAACCGAGCACATCTCTTGAAAACACACTGGACTCTAAAATAATTACCATAATCATGATTAGTTTTTCTTTGCATTTTAATTAGCCCTATGAAGCTCAATTAAGCTCTTCAGTTTGAACGCCTATTCAGTAAACAGCTGTCCACCTGTCTTTTGGTTCCTGGGAAAAGGCTGCAGCTCCGTTTCACGCCGTGGCACCATCACCACACTGGCCGGGGGGGGATCAGACACCGCTCATGCAGCCTGTAAGGGGCCCTCATAAGGGGAGGGGGAGTGATTAATTCTGCACAGCAGCAGGAAAGACATCGAGGTATGCAAATAGGCTGATTGCCTCAGTTAAAAATGAGCAAGGGGTATTAATTTGAGGAAAATTTCAATAATGATTTTGTAATGTTAACATGGAAATAGACCTTTGTTTTATGCAATAACACACTGGGGTTTGTTGGTTTACTCAATATTAGGAAAGTGATCAGAGAAAGTGATGATATTATGCACAGAAGTTGGAAGTTTCAATGGGACTGGCATCCCTGAAAAACGACTCAGTCAATTCAACTTTGATTCATAAGTTTGCTTCTGTGTGATTGTCAAATTTTCTAAAAGTAATTTTGTTTAATTAGACAAAGTTTACTCTTATATGAAGAAATTATTATTTTTATGCTAAAAAGTAACAAAAAAGTTGTTTTTTTTGGTGTAAAAATATAATATACTGTTTTAAGAAGATACATTTGTTATACATCTGTTTTCTTTTTTAAGTAAAGATCAATTTGAGTGGATTATACAGTTTGATTTAACCCAAAGTTCAGAGTATTTTACTGTAAATAGTTAGATGAATAATTTTTTTCAACAAAATTTCTAATTTTTCAGAGTTTCCTTTCTCGTTTTTGTGCAGCATATTTGCGATGTACCATTAAATCAAGGACTACTCTACACTTAGGATCAACTTGAATGGAAAAAGTATTTACTATAATTCTTTATATAATTATAAAAAGAATCAAGCATGACAGGGTCAAAATGCAGAAGAATAGAATAGAATAGAACAGAACAGAATAGAATAGAATAGAGTATTCTGAAGCTCTATGTGTTGTTGACAAAGATCTCTTTATTTTTAACCCTAAAGTACTTCCTTGTACATATTCCTGGTAAATAATGTAAATAAGAAACTCAAACTTCCTTTAAGAACTGTTTTTTATCAAAAAGAGAAACTATCATTTACAAAACATTAATAGTTTTATGTTTTATATGCGCCTATTACATGTTAGCATTCACATCAGCTGATGCAAGTCAATATTCATGAACATAGGATTAAAATAAGGGGTGTACATTACTGAACTGGATTAAAGGATGCCAATAAAGCTGAATAAATCCTTGAGGGGATCAAAACTCCACAAAAGTATTCTCTTATTCTATCTAATCCTGTTTTGAAGGGCTGTGCCCATTCCACTTAACCCTGCCTCTATAGCAAAGACTTGAGACCCATATGTTTGCTTCCACAGCAAACAAAGAGAAATGATCAAGAAGTAGAGTTTAGATTAAAATATGCTTTTTATCAGCTTCGTGAAAGGCCTGCTAAATGTTGTGAACATAAACTTCTCAAATGGGACCTAAATGGAATTACAGGTGTTCTTACTTCTGGAAAACTGCAGCTGCTGTCAGCTCTAAACTTGGGTGTTGCTCTATTAAAAGCTTGGTCATGATGATGAAAGGAAATAATTTTTTAAGCTTTTCACCTGTGTCCTGGTATTCTTGGCAGTTACTTGATCACAATAACCTTTCATGATAACCTAACCTGTTGATGTTTAAAAACCGACAAGATATATGTTTTTAAATGATTGATTTAGTCATTTTTATATGACGTCTGAGTTTTGGCTTCTAATCATGGCACATTTTTGCAAAAACTTTGAGGAAATTTAAAAAAAAAAAAGTTTCATCTGTCTTTGAATCTTGAATGATTTCTTCTTTATTCATTTGTAATTTCTTTAAATATGGAATTAAATGAATCGAAACCCTTTTAGTGTAAAAAGCTCACCTTCACAGTAATAAAAATCTCAAATTAAAGGAAACATTGAAGCTTAGTCTTCTTTACAGAGCAGAAACTTGACCATACAGCTCCACTTCTCAGTCCTTGGAATTTTTTTTTTTTACAAAAGTTTAATTTCTTACATTATATATTGGTGGTCTCTGTGATTTGTTTTGAAAATGATTTCATTGTTAAAAGTTGAAGCAAAATATTGATTCCACATTTTATTTTGTAAATGCAAACAAAACTGGGCATAGTTTTTGAAGAAGACCACATATGTCAAAATTCTTCAAAGATCCAAATATGCACATAAAATATAATGTAAATATCTAAAAATAAAAGACACTTCTATCCTAATCAGTAAGCTACAAGGAGATATTGTTATCATTTTAGCACTCACAAGATTTGTATGAAATCGGTTTCTCAGCACCCTTAACATCATAACATAAGATGACATAAAAACAAGATATGCTGAAAAATGCAACCTTTTAAAAATCATTTTAAGCAATTTTATTGAATGTGGTTGTCTGGGTTGACATTTCTTTGGTCTGAAGCTACAGGAAAAGTCAAATTTCTCTGACATGTCATGGTTTATGGCTCCATTCCAAAGCAAGTCCAGCAATTGACTTCCCTGCAGATTCACATGCGACACAGACCAACACAGCATTATACTGACCTCTGGTGGCTTTAATTGGTATTACCCTGTAAAATGTGTTTTTTATTCTTTTTTTTTTTTATTTTGTCTGAGGAGTAAATAAAAAAAACTTTTTTACATGTAAAAACACAGTTTGGCAGCTGACACGTCACGATTGAGGGAGGAGGAATGTTTTCAGACTGTGTAAGCTTCGATAATATTCTGGTTTCCCCGTGCGCACGTTTAACTGTTAAGCGTGTCGGACTCCTCGGTCTTCACAGCGGTCATCTGATCTTCATGAGACTCTTCTTCTCCTGGCACCTAAGACAGATAGCCAAAAATAGCCATGAGTTTACAGACTTTTTATATGATGATAATTCTTTTATTTCCTTAAAACACGGTAGCAGTAAAATACATTAAATGACAAAAGAAAATTTTAAATCTGTTGTTTCTTTGGAGACTATATTACATTACATTACATTACATTACATTATATTATAACCACTGGACCGAAGGTCATTTTCTGCTGTTATGTGCTAACAAGTAAATTTGTTTCAACCTTTATAAAATGTTTTTAATTCAGACAAAGATATGGGACTTTAAAAAGTACTTTTTTAATACTCAAGCAGCAATTATCCAATGATTTGCTGATTTTTTTTTTTTTTATTGCCTGCTCTGTCTGGGCCTCATCAATATTTCTCCTTATATTTGATGGTGATCTGGCGCCCCCTGGTGGTTAAAAGGTGGCTCTACATAAAAAACCTAGATTTAGACTTTTTAATGCCAAATTCATGTTTTTTTAAAATATATTTTTGCATCCTATATTTTTTCTGTTATAAATTATGTTTATGTTGATGTTTGTGGTTTACTGTTTTCACCGGAACAATTCATTTTAACTGTACAAAAAGGCTCCTCCATGAATGTTCAATAATTTTATGATTTAATGAGAATAAAAAAATCTGAAATACTTAATGTCTATAGAAATTGTTTATAAAAATGGGATGCAAACAGACTTTATTACTACTTTTTATTTTACAAAACCTAAATCTCCCTCCCCAAATGGCAATTTTGTTCATTTCTGAGTTCCTCAATAAAAGGCTGAAATCTTATTTTTGTCTTTGTACAACAGGAATGTGTTTGCGGTTTTCTCACCTCCCAGTACAGGCTGTCCTCAAAGCAGGCATTGTCCCGAGGAGCACCGAAGATTGGCATCTTCAGGATAAAACCTGAACACAGAACAAGAGTATTTTAAGAGGATTATGGACGTTATGTGGTACGGATAATAAAAAAGAAATTTAATTTAAAAAACGCTTTTAATTTACCATAAATAAGCTAAAACTAACCACAGATGAAGATGGTTTAGACAGAAAATATGATTTATAACCAGTTTTTTGTCTCATCTTTTTGCCGTTAGTTTGAAACAGAATTGATAAAAAGTGGAATTTGAACATGGAACTAACATTAAAACTAAATGAAGGGCATATGTCACTTTAAATGTATACTAAACTGGCACTAAACAAACAAGAATATCAAAACAACACAAATGTTGCAGGAAGCATCGCATACCGACAAGGAGTCCTCCGATCAGAGCGATGCCCAGAGTCACAGCGAGAGAAATGGCCTGAACTCCTCCCTGGTAAGATGCTGTTCTATTCCCGCTGGCCACACCAGGAAACACCTTTTCCAAACTGTGAGATTATCAATTTCACATGTTCATACTTGTGGAAACAGCAGAATTATTGACGATTATTATAGAAACGTCAAGAATCAATGTAACTTTTAATAAAAAGTGAAAATTATGTGGATTGTTTTGTAACTAAAAACATTTTATGGCAAACCTTTTCAAAGTTTACATTAAAACATCCACAAACTTGTCACCATTTCTTTGAAATAACCCAGAAATATCTTAAGAAAAAAAACTTAGAGTATTTACCCCTCTCCATAAACTTCTTTGCTTGCTAGAGAAGCAGTGACGGCTCCCACGATGGCACCAAGAACACCGGGCATGCCGTGCAGGTTGTGGATCCCACAGGTGTCTTGGATCTTCAGCTTGCTCTCCAGGATGGGCTGATGATGACGAACAGAGAGAAATGCTGATTCTGGAATGGTGTGACTTTTTTTCCCAAATAAAAAGTACCCATTATAAAAGGGTAAAATCAAAGCTCTACTTTTAAATTCAAATTCAAATAACAGCCATTCAAGGGCCTTGGTAATAAAATAATCTGCTCGCATGGGGTTTAACACAAGATGCTGAGTTTTTCTTACTGTGAGGTACTTGAAGCCCAGAACAGAGATGATCCCGGCCAAAAATCCAACAATCATAGAGCCGACAGGTGTCAGCATCATTTCACCAGCTGTTCCTGCAGCGACTCCACCGGCCAGAGCAGCGTTTTGGATATGGACCTGCAATAGAAAAAGATTAACTTCTATTTAACCATTTTTAATATTCTTTATACAAATATTTTTTATTTCAATATATATTATTATTTAATGTAGAATACAATGATAAAAAAAGAGAATATTGAGAGATTCATGTTGATGGCCTGTATCGTTTTGTCACTATCTGCTTTCAAATAATTATTTCTTTATGGCACAAAAATGTCCAAAATAAATACAAAGATGACAGCTGTGTAGAAAAATAACTTGGATTTTTTTTTGGTACAACGGAGGTCCCTTTACTAACATTTTTTAAGGAATAAATGATCATTAATAATTAATGTATTCATTCACATTAATAATGAATGAAGGGTTGAATGAATAATTAAGCATTAATTAAAAATTAATAATTGATTTTACCAAGGTTTTCAATGCTTAAGTAATTTTTATGAGGGTTTTCAGCATTTATCGTTTCCAAAGTAGCTGTTTCCATTACACTTGTCAACAAAACTTTACAGAAATTCTAGAAATGTAAACAAAAATGAAAGTAATTTCACAATAAGAATGTTTCTATTAAATCATTATTATGCGAATAAACCCAAACCAACGTGCGCAATAAGTCATTCAAAAACATGGATGCGAACAATTCTTAAAATTTCTGCCACCCCACTAGCGTTCATCTTCAATTATCAAAGGTGATGTCGGCGTCTTATTCAGGTCATGGAGCGGCAAGTTATGTGGGAGTGGCTACGGATCATGAGATTCTGGGAAATGGTGATTTGTGATTTTACAGAATTGTGGATTCGACAATTCTGCATGACACGGTCAACTTTTGACGAGTGTGCTGTCGTGAGACGTCAGATGTGCAGTGTAATGATGTGACTCATTTAATCTAAAAAAAGGAGCCTCCATTGCAGTTTTGAAAAATATGTAAATTTAAATTTCCTCAAAACCCACCACAATTTTTTGTTAATTTTTTTCAATATCATTGTGTTTCGTTTAGTATTGCAAATCAAGTTTGTGCAGTTTATATCGTGAATGGAAACACAACTACAACTCACACTTAACAATGAGCTTCCAATGATCAATTCATAATTGTTAACTAAGGATAATTAATGCTTATGAAGCTTTTTAGCATTTATTTATGATTCGGTCAAGCTAAAACTGTGATATAAAACCTTAAATATATATTACTTCATAATAATAATAAAAAACAACCATAGTGAATGATTACTTTAGACATTATTAAGGTTATCAACTAACTTATTAGATGCAAAGCAATTCCATAAGACAACTTTCATTAATGCTTCATAATGCATTATGTACCGTTGAATAACAAACTTTAGCTAATTGTTAACTAAAGATTTTAATAATATACTTAGTAATGCAAAGTAATGCATAAAAGGGACTCAAACTTCATTGTTAATCAATACTAGGAGTGATAATTATGTTATAACTAGCATTGGTAATGGGGCCCTATTGTGGAGAATAACCCATTATTACTATATATTCTAGTTGTACAGACTCTTCTGTTTGATTTTCTTCCAAATAAATGAACTTAAACATTTTTTATATATAAAAATAGGATGTTTGGATACATGAACTTGCATTGATCATTATATTATGTTTTAAAAAGAAAAAACTTTTTTAAAAAATCTGAGAACAGAGAAAAATACTTCTCAATTTATGACAAGCATAAGAATTCAATATATTTTCCATGTAAATTGAAATTTTTCTACTAAAAAATAAGCAGAGCTTCGCTTTTAAAGGTTATTCTTCAATAGTGAAAAGCATTTGCAAATGTGTAACAACTTCATACCAAAAACCAGCAGGTTTTTATTTTCTTCTTAAAAAAAAAAAAAACATGGGGGACACTTTGCTTTTAAGCTGCAATAACATTTGCTGTTAATCCATGCTTGAAGCAAGTACCTGAACATATAAGCCTTAAACTGATTTTTATCAGGGGATTAACTTGTCTTCACTTTCAAGAAGCCGAGCGGCTTGTCAAATCTCATCGACGAGCCTCTGCGATGAATCTAAATCCCCCCCCAGTTTCGATAGCTATCAGTGGAAGAACTCAGTTGGATGATCCCGTGACGATTTACCAGCCGCACGTTTGTGGAATTCCTTTCTTGACAGATCTGCCGGATGGCACCTGTTCAGGTGACTCGATCACATTGTCTGTGTTTTTGGGTGTGTCTCAAGTCAGATGATGGAACTATCTGCTTTCATCTAATGAATAGCTGTCACACACTTTAAATCGTGATAAAATAAACTGTTGACTTAAACTGAAACTGGGATAAAATATTATCACTTAGTCTTTTTTTTTTTACTTTTCTAGATTTTTATTGGTTTTTCCCCCTTCGATATTCTTACAGCGAAATGTAAATCTGTTTGTTTTTATTGATTTGTGTTTGCTTGTTTTAATGAATTTAAAAACTAAAATCAGTCATTATGAACCATCAGCCTCACCATGTCCAGCTTGCCGTCGTGCGCTGTGAGGGAAGACATGGCGTATGTGGACAGAGTGCAGGCCGCCAGAGAGTAGTAGGTGTTCATGGCTGTGCGGTGCTGAGGGTCTCCATGCTCTGTGACGGCAGAATTGAAGCTGGGCCAGAACATCCACAGGTAAAGTGTTCCTATTTGGAAGAAAAAAGTATGAGAAAAAAAGCCCAAAAACATTAAGAAGCTACAGCTCCTGTTTGAGCTCAGGATTACCGATCATGGCGAATAGGTCCGAGTGGTACACCGAACAGTTCTTGTGTTTGCTCTTATCTAGGTTGGGTCGGTACAAAATTCGGGTCACCATCAGACCAAAGTAAGCGCCAAAGGTGTGAATGGTCATGGAGCCTCCAGCGTCTCTGGTCTGAAACAGATTTGTCCACAGGTTGGTTCAACACAGAAAAACAGAAGGAAAAAGTATCAGAATAGTATTAATTAAAACCCTGCATCCTAATCCTTTAACACTGGAGCTATAGAGTTTATGTTCTTTGATTTATTGTAACTTTTCAACTGTAACAATTAATGTAATTCCAGTAGATTGGGAAGGACAACAGAGGCGTTGATCATGTTAACGGTTGAAAGGTTACAGTACGCTAAAGCCCCTGATGCTAGCAAGACACAGAGCTATCATAATCAGACAGGAGGCATCAGTACAGCTCAGCTCCCAAAGCCACGCCCTCTCAGAGGAGATTTTGGAAACAGAGGCTTCAGATCAACATAAAAAATGGCTTTTTAAGACATTTAGGTTGTGGGATTTTGATTAAAGTCATGATCATGATTAAAACACAACAGGGAACTTTTTTTTTAAATAAAAAAAAATTGTCATAGGGGGACTTTAAAGATGTTGTGTTTAAGCATCACTTACGACGCCTCAGGTGTTAAAGGGTTAAAGTAACTCACTCCTAGAAGGCTCAGCAGGATGTATTCATTGACGGCAAACAGGGTGACCTCAAACACGGCCATAAACAGCAGCTGGACGGGGCTGGTTTTACCCAAAACGGCTCCGAATGAAATCAGCACAGAACCGGTGCAGAAGTCAGCGTTGATCATACTGAAATGGGGAAAAAAAAAACAGGTTTTTACGGGTCAGATTGCAAAGAAAATAGAAAAATTCTGCTTTATTTATTACTATGTTATATGTGTTAAGTATTATATTAGAAACGAAAAAGGTTAAATATTTTTGCTACTTTCAGCATGTGGCTAAAATCAATAAGAAAGCTCAAGGTTGAAGATAACCCTGACTATTTGGGGTTCACATGTTCACCTCTCCACTCCAATGTGGATTTTGCCTTCATGCATCCCATGGAAGAAGCCCTGCATCAGCGTGGCCCACTGCAGGGAGAAGGCTGCGATCAGGAAGTTGAAACCCACGCTGCTGAAGCCATAGCGCTGCAGGAAAGTCATCAGGAAGCCGAAACCGACAAAGATCATCACGTGGACATCCTGGAAACCTGAAAAAAAGGGTAATAGAATGTGATCAAGATGCAAGAAAAAAAGAGAAACTTCAGGTGAAGCCTAACAGAACAATCAGTCAAATTCCTGCGGGTTGAATGTCGGTGTCTGCGAGTCATAGCATGCTGCAATGAGGCCAGAAACATTGAAACAAACGTTGCTCGTTCTTGGTGATAGATACTTGTGTGCTGTCACAGTCAACCTCCAAACTTGCCCTTTTGCTGCTTCCCTCAACAAAAGCACCTTCATGCAGTCAAGAGCAAAGTCACTGCGTAAACTTTAACATGGAGATCAAGTTTAAACGTGACTCAGTAGCTGTTTATGTTACTCTTCTCTGACGTTTATGTTTACCCTCGTCTTCCCTTTTCAAACCCTAACCATATTTGCAGTCAATTTAGGGGCTAAAACGGCATTATTTTCCCATCCTCACCTCTAATTTCTCTCCCAACTCAATATTGCTCAGCTGGTGTCGTCATGGTGACTGTTAATTGGCATCCTCACGCTGAGGGCTTGCCAATTTCTTTGTCCGCAATTTGGCCTAGATGCATGCATTTTCCCAGTGACCCAGATTTTTATCAAAGGGATGTGATCAGGAGAGCTACTGTATTCTGAATTCTTTTTTTTTTCTATTTTTAGGAACATTCCTCGTATTCTCAGGTGGTTTGTTTGGACAAAGCTTCACTAAAGCAGATAGAGGCACATTCAAGGGTTTTTAAAGGAACGGTTGTGGTACAAGCTGTTCTGTAAACCTGCATCAATTTACAGAAAAAAGAAACACGCACTCTTCTTGTGGAGCGTGACAAGAAGGAGTATGTTTCTTTTTCCCAGGCATGCATTTAATATAAGATGCAGGATGTGTACATATCCCTGAAACGTGAAGGTGAACTCCTCTTTCAGCTCCCATGACCGTGGAGAGCCGGCTCAGACATTGACACCTTGAAAACAAATCCAGCTCTCACTCTTTCATTGTTTTAAAGCAGAACAAAGAAGACGTGGATTTTTTTTAAAAGTTGGTTAAAGAGCAAAATCACAGGCATTTACAGTGTTTGATTAGCCAGAAATAAATTGTGGGTTAACAAAAAAATCTAGTTGATTTAATTAATGATACAAAGGGGGAATGCTGATCAAAGACAAAAAACAAAAAAAAAAAGAGGCCGGACGGAGTTTGAAATGCTGGCAGCAGTGAGAAACTGAACTTTATCACTGCGGGACTTCAAGCAGAATGCTGACATCAGCTTTCCCCACTCAAAGAGACTCTGTCAACACGCTGAGGAAATCTATTTTACTTTGACAAGTGAGAAAATTGTTTTTGGAATCAACAAAGCAGCTTTTTGCCCATAGAAATGTACTGAAAATGTAAAAATACGTGAAAAAAACATTGTTTTTATTAGAAAATTATAAATTTGAATGTTCAATTCAATGTTCAGTTTTGACAGTAAATTGTGATGAAGTCCCATTCTTACTAAACTATTATGTTTATGTCGTGTTAAAGCACACATAGAATAATCTGTGAGCAATAAAACACTTTTGGACAATCTAGCGACTTCAACAAAAAACAAACAAGTTGCTGAGAGGCTGAAGCTAGGCTCTGTTGCTGTGTGAAGCATTAAACAAAGGGACTTGAATTAGATCATGCTTTGAACCTTTTATTAAAGATAATAAAAATGGTCAACACAAAATTTAGCAATTGAGCTCACCCTCTTCACTCTACTTACTGGTACAAATAAGCAGGTGAGTAAAAAAAAAAAAAATGTCTCCGCCCACAAACATGTAATCCACCAGGCAATTCTCTGCTCAATAAGACCATAAACAATACTAATTCAAAAAAACAAAAAACAAAATTCACTTACTTTAATAAAAACAACAGTTAATTCAAGGCTTCTACAGAAATGTATAAGTTAGACTTTCTTTTTTACACTTCCTCTGTGTGCTACATCCCCTAAAATGTTTTGATACCTTAATGCGTTTTTGAAAATATTTTTTTTTTATATTTGTGTGAATAATTGTGCAAGTAAACTGTATTTATTTAATATTTAACTGGACAGGAAAATGAATATTTCTGTAATGTGCCAGTGTTAGCTGCAAAGCTAATTTTCTACTGTAGTTCCTGTGCAGGGTGTGCCAAAAACAAACACCAAAAACACATATCGATACCAAAAAAGAAAAATTATATAAAATGTCAGCTTACATAAAATATAGTAAAACTGATAGCAAGAATTGTTAAGATTTGTCTTCCATCCACTCATTTTCTGTTCATTTATCTATTTAAAAAATGGTTCAGAATAAAAGAAAATCAAATTAAATAGAAAAATAAATCTCTTTTTTTAAAGTGAAAAATAACATAAATGTTCCAAAACCAACTATACATTTCTCATATCATGAACCCAAACAAATATCCAATTCCAAATTTATTTCAATTTTTATTTTAACACTCTTTTTTTTTAAAGACTTCAACTTTGGACTCATTACTTCTTGGTTAAAGTTTGATTAAGTGTTTTCAACACTTAATGCAGTTATTGAAGTTCTGATAGCTTCAAAAAAGAAATTTATGTTCTATTTATGACTGAGGAATTGTCCAGCTGCCCAACTTTTATGTTTGTTTTCTCTTGTAAAGCTCTTTGAGTGACTCTCGTCAAAAAAAAAGAAAAAAGGTTACACAGAAAAAAAAAAATTTGAAGTGTTTAAAAGAATAACTAACCCTAATCCTTTTTTCAAGGTGAGAAAGCGGATTTTCTTATTCTTAGAAAGTCCTATTGGATCATCTGCACACCTCATTAGGAACATAAAAGTAAACGTTTCACTGGAATAGCGAAAGGATGATACCAGAGAAACCTGTTTTAGGCGGAGGGGTTATGAGGTAAAAATTTGTTCAGTGTTATGTAAAGAGAACAATCTTTCCAAACTCTACAGAAGGAGACTTCCTGCACACCTGAGAGACACTCCCCAATGTTCAAAGTTTCAGAGCTTTTGAGATCAAGTTTCAGAAATTCTGTTGCAAAATACAAACCATCTTCGAAAAACTCAAAGAAAAATAAGCATTTACTCACATTCTCACTTCCTGTCAGTGTGTTTGAATGCACCTTTTGTTAATGACTGCTTTGATCATAGAAAAGCATTTTCTTTCTAGTCTGACAGTTTAAATAAATCAGGAAGTAAATGATGAGAGGGACCAGTGTATCTGTCTCCACAGGACGGCAGCAGGCTGGAAGACTGAAGAGCTCTCAGCACAAAGAGGAAAAGGAATGCTCTCATTAGAGAATAAAGTGCTGTTGTGTTGCCACTCATCAGCTTGTTGCTCCCTGAATGCTTTTTTATAACAGATAAATGTGCATTGATGCTTGTTAAAAAGAAACATGCAGCTTGTGAACATCCTTTAGAATTGCATTTTAGTCATAGAGAAAGATGTGGGAGCAGAAAATCAGGGTTTAAGTGGGAAAAATTTGAACAGGATAAGTCTTTTTCTTGCTTTTCTATTATTGATCCTCTTGTAATTTCAAACTAGTATCTGTGACAACTTAATCTAAGGACAAAGTCTGGTTTGAATGGATTACGAGGAGGACCTCCTCCTGCTGATTCTGGACTATAAAAGCTCAAAAACTGTTTTGAAAAAATGCATTTTTGTCATGTAAAATACTTAGTTTAAGTAAATATATTATTCTAGATACTAGGATGATCTAAACTACTTAAATAGGAGAATAACTTGTGACCTGGACATATTTAACACTCACTTGGATATCTGTAGTAGAAGTCATTCTCCATGTCAGTCTTGGCTTCAGAATGATTGCCGTGATGATGCTTCTTTGCATCTGTGTCTTCGTCGTACTGCACCAGCACGCCGAAGAGGATGATGAGGATGATCTGGAGGATGAAGCAGGTGATCGGCAGCTTCAGCCGCATGTTGGTCGATGGGTCCGTCATGTTGTCTTCTAAGTGGGATGAGGAGGGAAATCCACACAGAAAGTTGGACACACTCTCAGCAGCAGACACTGTTGTGTCCTCAGTGCACAGAGGCTGTGTGTGTGTGAGAGGCCACCAAAAGTGTTTTTCTTCTGCACAGTCACACCTACAAGACCTAATAAGGTGCTGCTACCCTGTTAGCCCCGCCTCTGTTTGGACAGTGCTTTGACTCACCTGCAGCAGAGTAAAGGAAGCCACCCTGTACTACAGAGATCTGTTCTGAACACTAAACTTTGCTGCAGGTAAGCTGTTGGGGCTGTCTGCAAACATCATGGATTTTGTTTTTTTCCATTTAAGCTTTTTCAAATATTACGCAAAACAAAATACTTTTTACTTCATCTGTCTTGCCTGGATAGATAAAGATTAAATACATAAAATGCATAAAAGCCCGACCCCTTAATACTTGCTACAAAACACTATTAATATGGTTAAAAGGTACAAAATTCAGCAATATTCTTACATTCAAATCCAAATTTAACACAACTTTTCCACATTTATTGGTGGTCTGTTTTTTTTTTAAGTTCACCAAATACCACATAATATATGGCATTTCTGGCAAATGTATTTAGTTTGAACTGTGTGCTACTTTGTTGAGTCAATTTTTAAAATCTATTTAACAAGTTGTTCATCAAACCAATTTTCAGATATCTCAAACATGTATACGTTATGCTCCATTCAATATTGATAATAATTATCAATGTATTCTCTATTACTATTGCAATCTAATTTGCATGTTGAAAAGAAAGCCTGGATTCATGAAACAATTGCATCTTTCTCACTGAATTTATGAACTTAAATGTTGTTTTTGGTGGTTTTAAGATGTATGTAGTATTTTCTGATGATGGAGAACATATATATAAAAAATAAAATGAGAAATTGCATTTTTATCATTTCTTTACTCAGATTGGGATGAATTAGGAGCAGATGAAAAAGTATTGTTTGAGAAAGCTTTCTTTGGTGATACAGCAACTTAAATGGACAGGGAAAAGTCTCCCTGCTTTACTCCATTTCAATGCATCCACTTATAGATGAAGATTCATGTACGCCTTCATTTTCCTCATCTACGCTCCCATCTATCTCAAACTGTACAGCTGGATGGCTCTGTTATTGCTCGTCATATTTGTTGCACTGCTAATATTAGGTTGGAGTCATAGGGTGCTATAAGCTAGCAGGAAAGAGTGTAAACAGCGGGATCGTGGGATTTTAGTAGAGACTTGCTTCCACACCAACAGTCCCGCCCACAAATCCGAGGCAAATTTCTAAGGAATTGCTACTGCTGCTCTCCAGAACTATTTCCTGGAAAACAACAAGTTTTTTTATTTTATTTTGCCTAGAACCTGCATTATCATGATTAAAAGATCACCAGGAACGCTTTCAAGATTGATCAAACTGGAGTGGGACTTTAAACTTATGTGCAGTTTCGTCTAAAAAGACTTTTGGTGTACAAGTCACTCTATGTTCAAAACTTTCATTCCTAGTTTTACATTTTTTGACAGTATGTGACATTATACGCAAAATCTCAGGCATTTTGATAGTTCAACCAGTTGAACATTTTCACACGGAATCACAGCAACGCAGTTCTGTGACCAATCGGGGGGCTCGGATTTGGTAGTGACGTGTGGGCACTTCAAAACATGGAAGTACAAACCATTAACATGATCACAAAGGGGAAATTAGTAATTGAAGTTTATGCTCCAGTTACTCAAGATGTACGTTTATAGGGACAGGGCGGTGAAAAAAAAAAGCCTAGAGCAAGATTTGCGGGGCCTGCACCGCTGTGACTGAGCCTCTACCTATTGTAGGTGGTGAACGAGCACTAGTAAACAGTAAAAAAAAAAAAACAATAGAAGAAGAATCCCCTCCACCATTTGACAATCCGGCTACCCGTGTGTCTGCTGCTGATCTGGTGTGAACGCCACCAGCAGAATGCGCCATCATGAAACCACGTAAGCACGTTCTTGAACGCACCACAAGCGGTAAGTGTGAATGCAGCATAAAAGATTAATTCTATCATGTGTTTAAACTTTCATGCAGACTTTAAATGTTCTATTTTTTCAATGTGTTCATTTAAAGAAAGTCAGATGAATAAATATAGTTTTTTCTCTTGATTTTAAACTTACATTAATGGAAATGTCCGACTTTGACAGTGAGACAGAGTGCAGTACATCTTGGTTTCGACACGGTGATAGAACACGTCATAGATAAAACATGTTTAGCTAATAAGATAATATTGTTTGGACAATCCACTGATTAGTTTTAGCAAAAAAAGAAGATATGTTGATGCAACTGACATTCAACAAAGCCAATGGGGAATCCCTGAAATTTATGAAAACGATTGTTTATGTGTAATACTTTCTGAAACAAAATTTTTCTGTTTGAAAACATCAATCGTTCTATTTTAGTATGAATAGAATTAATTGATTCATTTTAAATTAATTCCTCATTTAATTTTAATATAAACTTAAATATCATAGATTATTTCCTCAACAAAATTGTAAAAAGGATGCAGGATATGTTCAAAGAAGATGTCCATTGATAAGGTGGACAAAGACGAGCTCAAGGCTCCTTTGTTCCACCTCCCCCTCTACCTCCTGCTGGAGAATTTTGCCGGCGATGCCACTCACGCTTGTATCTGTGTCTCCCATCGACAGACGGACGTTTCTGCAGAGGTGAAAGAAGCAAGAAGAATGTTGTGATTGTAAGGAATTTCTGCTATCAACACTAAGGACAATAGGTGTGAAAGAGAAGGACACTTTCTTTACTGTATTCTTAAACATCTTGTTTATCTGGCTTCCTGTTTGGTACTTGGTGTTCTGACCTTTTGTTTCTCATATTTGACAATTCTTGCAAAAAAAAAACAAGAACGGCAGTGTTGTTTATTGAAGAGTTGTGCACACATTTTACCTTTTCACCAGTGCTTATGGTACAGCAGGTACATAGTGAGGTGGTGTATGTTTGTTCATAGAAGTACCTATCGTTGTAAACCTGATTATGAATGAGAAACTAATAATTGCGGTTTGTACCAACCGGAAAGGGGTGAAAGATCAGCCAATTCAAACATATTTGTGAAGCTTTGGCGCAATTTCAATAAGGAAGATCTACTCTCCCAGGTGTGCAGGGCGTTCATCACTACTCTCACGTCATCGGTTGGTAAACACGGGAGCCAATTGCGAAGTACTCACTCATTTCATGGCCAATCACAATCGAATGTCTACCTTTAAATTCAGTGACGTTTTGTTTTTTTCCGAATTGCAGACATTGCGCCGGCCCACCTCCTCCCCTTCTCCCCCCGGCTTGACTGGCGCTGTCCTGCGTACCACCATCAGCGTCTGGGCTCTGGTTCCAAGTGTCCTGTGGCTCCGTTTCTTCCCGAATCCCGTGTGGGGGATCTCTTCACTTGGTCAAAGATCATCATATCAAGCAGATTTCTACAGCCCAGAGCCCAATCGCCAAAAGAGACTTATTCTTGCAGCTGTTGAATCATCACAATTAAAAATTTTCTACGCAGTTCTGAGTTCTCTCCTTATTGAAATGTGTTTATATGCAATTCATTAGTGATTCGTGCATCAATTGCGTAAAGTATAGAGGAACAGACAGTGGATAAACACAAAGCTGAAGTTACAAATTTCAAAGCACTCTACAAAATACAGTTTCTCATAATAACACTTAGAGCACACATATCTTCCTTCATGATAATTAAAAAAATCAGTCAACTCTTTTGTGTTCATAAAGTGTCAATATCTTCATGTGCAAGAATTTTTGCATTGTCCTCAACTACTTCAATAAAAATATGTAAATGTATGTACCCGAGTACCTGGACAAGAACAAAACAACCAACAAATAGGACAAAATGGGATTTGTGGGATAAAATGGTTATTTTTTTTTCCTCCATGTCTGAACTGTTTCTGTAGAACCAAACTTAAAATCTGTCTCTCTGTAGGAATCTAATGTATGTGCCAGCATGTCTAGTCTTGATGTTCATTCCCTGCAAGTTTGGCAGGTAAAGCTGTTGGTTAAACCAACAGTAAGGAAAGAAAAAACAAAAAAAGAAAGATTCAGATCACTGCCACTCACTGTTTTATAATCAAACGGATTCTGCTTCTTTGACGCCATTGATGTGTCTGTGTCTGAGCAAACTGCTCATCCGTTCAGCTCTGATTTACAGCCACAATATTTATTATTGCATCATTGAGGACATTTTTATTTTCCCAGTTGTACAAATTCAACTGATGTTTCCATAAATGGTCACATTTCTTCTACCCAAATGTTACCAGGACTTAAAGAATCAGTTACTCCAACTTCCTTTTAGTTAGAAAAACAGAGAATTAATCCAGGATAAATTACTGAACTGAAATACAGGATCATGCTGTATTTTAAATATGAACTTAAATATAAAATTCATCATGTGACTAATTTAATTCAGCTCAAGTTTACATGTTGAATTGTCTTGACCAATTTAAATTCTTTGACCAAGGATTGGCACTTACTGTGTTTAGCACAGTAATACGTTATAAATGTAGATTTTGACTGTTGTATAAATAAAGCTGTTTGTTGATTAATTCACAATTTCTGTCAAACTTTTACATTTTTTTCAGAGGGGCATCCACCATACAGCTAATCCTACCCTACCTTTAGAAACTGAAGTTAAAATAATCAATAATAATATTATATATAAACACACACCAGTCTATAAAGTGCCTTCAAACTATATCTTTAGTTATCGATATGTTTGCATTCCCTTCGTTTAAAGTGACTGAGATGCCGAAAATTGCTCTCATTCCTTTACTTAGTCAGCTGACAAAACCCGTGACACACACCTGACTTCCTAAAAGTCACGTGTGTGTTGAAGCACAAAGCATATCTATCGTTGTGATTTTCAGATAAATGTTGTGGTCCTAAAGCTCATTTGACATCTGCATTGTTGTGCCTCATGGCTTCTCCAAAAGCTCCTGAACATCTCAGTGGTGTAGACAGGTTTGTAAATGTTCTAGAAACCCTTTTAGCCTTAGTAACATGTACCTGTACCGAACACAAACTTTTCTGACTACCACATATCTTCCAATAGTATCTCCAGCATTTATTCAAAAAAAGTTGGCAAAGAAGTTTACAGTTCTAATCTCCAATAGAGGTGTCTATTGGAGATTAGTTTCTCTTCCATCACAGACAGAATGGTGATGGTAATGAGTTCATTTTGTGGTGAAATTCAGTCAAGAAATGCAGACAGCACAGGATGAACATTTCAGAATGTATTGAAATGATGAGAACATTGTATTACGTTCTGATCAGCACTGGCTGCAAAAGTTACTTTTCTCTTGGAAGCATCGTCAATCTCCATATCAAAAATCCTCTTCGCTTTTATGCCAATCATTTTCCTGGAGACACGCACAGCTTTGAGTCTTTGCTCAATAATCTATGTTAAAACCAGCTGTTTTAATTTGTTGCTCACTTTTTTGTACCTTCACCAGGCAGTCATTTAGCTTTTGCTCCTTTTTCTCAATATTACGCATCTGCTTGTGCCGTTTTCGGATGGGTTTATGATCCACCCCAAATGCCATGGAGATTCCTCACCAGAATGTTCTTTAGCATATTCTGCAACGTTTACATGCTAAATCAAATGAGTGTTTCTTAGCCATTACTACAAAGGCTCAAAAATCATACCACAGACAACCAGTGTCTGTCCGGGAAGATGGGAGGATCTCAAAGGAGCCTGGACACTATTAGAGACCGACATCCAACTGTTACAAGTATCCATGAGACCCGACAATTATTGGAGACTGGTCTCAATTAGAGAGGAGCAACAATTAGAAGACATACGGGATCTTTCATCTCTTAACAGTCAGGCTGCACAGACAACCCACAAGGAACCCTCACTGATCATGTGACAGCACTAATGGACTCCTTGCACAGTAAGCAGGATTCGAGGGGAATGAAAAATATAAAAAATCTGAACGACACACCTGCGTCTCACCCATTGCCTCATTTACACCAGCGTCCTGCTACCTGCAGCATGCCCCATGAAAGAAAATGTACACAAATATTTTCACTCTACTGAGTGCTCTTCAACCTTGATATTTGGTTCAGGCCACTTGCCTTGACTTGACTTGATACTTGCCATATCCTATTCAGGTTTGCCCACTTTTACCACCTTGTATCCACCCAAGGGCAGTTAAACAACCAAAAAGACAGTTGCAGACAAGCACAAAATTGATGCAGGTCTATTTAAGTGAGTGTGGGAATTTCCAACAGACCTTTCAGGACACAAATACCATAATGCCTGGTGGTGTTTGGGCACCAATTGAAAAAACCACAGTCTTCAAATCTAAGTTCTTGCATCATTTTATTTTTTTATCTCCTGGCAACCAGGGAATCTCCTTAAATTTAAAGTAAGGGAGGAAGATGATTTTTTCACCATAAATTAGGAATTAAGTTAAAAAAATATGAGCACACAAAAACTAGCTGTAGGAGAAAAATCCTTAACCTCCTCACCCAGCTTCGCGCCAGCATCTTTGCACATGTCCCAGTGATAACAGTCCACCTTTTCTTTGGCTCTTTCACCCATTCATTTATTATGTTTGCACCATTATGTACATTGTGATTTAAAGAATAATTAAGCATGCAGGACAGTCAAAAGATTGTCACTCTTAGGTGCAAGAGGTCTTTGCGATTACGCCATGCTGGATGCGGTAAAACGTATGCATCCAATCACACCGCACAAAAAAAATGACCCACCCACTACCCGCTGTGTCTATTAAACAAAAGTAATCACTCAAAACCCTAACAGTTTTTCAACAAACCTATCCGAAGTGATCTTAAGCAATAAATAAATTAAAAAATAGTCTAAACTTATCAAACTAACTTAACTAGCTTCTACATGAGCTGAAATCCAGGCCAGACCCAACTCCGAGGCCCAATCCGAATTCTTCCCTCTCCCTTCCCCTTCATATAACCCTCTAAACGGAGAGTTGTGGAAAAATTGTGTCTAATATTTCGGACGTCACTTTCATCGATGACGTCACAAATAATTGCCAGTCCGCTAGCTTAAACGCAGAGTTTCCAGCGCTTGAACATACATAACAACAGCGCAGTTTTAAAAAGTTCATGCTACAACAAAAAGTCATTATTTACATTTAAATGTGAACTTCTATGCATCAGAGCACACAAAACTTTATCAAACTTATGTTCTCTTCACTGGCTGGGACCTTTGTATTTGGAGACATTTCTCTGAAAAGAGCATTTTTATTACAAGTAAATGCAAGTGAAAAAAAAATAAATTCAAAGTGTTGCGCATTTTCTTTTTAAAGAATGCACCAGTCTGTCACCTGATCGACAACAGACACCTGATAGCTTCACAGTTTCACGTGCAGATTCCTCAGAATTATTTCATCTGTAGATGTGCGTCTTTGTCGCTCCATCAGTGCAGCTGGCTGGCTCCAAAGCCTGATAACCGATCTCCCAATCTGAGGTACGGGGATGTCGCCAGTTATGAAAGGGAGGCCAGAAAAATCTGGCTCCAGATTAAAAGAGATAAATGTGCAAGACTAAACCTGTCTGTTATGCAACACTGAGATAACATACATAAGGAGGCTATGCAGGTGCTTCACACTTCTACTGCGTTGAACATGAAGCTTAGTTTAAGAGGGTAGAATTCCCTTTTGACAATCAAGAAAAGCCAGGAATGTGTTTCAACTGGATTTAAATTTATGCGTACACCTCATCGCTTGCAGTCATGCAAATATTCTCCCTCTCACGTTCGGCTTTTCCTAGTACTCCATTAATCAAGTAAAGGTAACGATGGGAAGAACCGTTTGTTGGACTGGAGGGAGCTCTTGCAACCTTTTAAGCATGCGTCATCTAAGTCAGTGTTTTTCAACCTTTTTTGAGCCAAGGTACACTTTTTCAATGAAAAAAATCCCGCGGCACACTAGTATCCAAAAGGTAAAAAATTTTAATCGGTATTGATGTACAATCTAATTTACATTTTTTAAATAAGTGGGAAGCGTCATTGCAGCACAGAGGCGCTGTCATTTTAACCCAGTGTTTCTCAATGTCAATTCTCGTACCCCCCTCCACACACACAAACACAACTTTCTGCTGCGAATATCATTGGTACCATTAGTCAATTTTCTCAAGTTAAACTTATACCTCTTCAAAACAGTCTACATTTATTATCATTAAAGAATGATTAAAAAAAATATATTTAAAAAAACTGATTATTTATAAGTTTTTTCTTTTTTTTAAGAATACTTCCAAAACTTTCAAAGTAAAGACAACAATCTTTCCTTGTTTCCCTCCACAGTCGTGATGGGAATTCTGGCTTTTCTCAAAAATTCTGTACTTTTGCATTAGCTCTCTGAAAACAGCGGTTTTTTCAGCTGCAAAATGACTTTTTATGTTGTTTTTTTGCTTTATTTAATTTATCATAAACTATTGTATAAGATTATGCACAAAGTCCATAATGTAAACATGTTTTCATTCATTTAAAGTGTAAATTATGTTTATGTTGTTATTCATCCCTTCCAGACAGAATGTACAAAATCAATGAAAAAAATAACTATTCAATTTTTAACTCGATACATTTTAAGTTTTTTCCTTTTAAACACATTTGAAGTGAACACAAAACTCTGCAACCACAACCAAAAATACAATTTAAATTGTGAAAAACTAATAAATAAGGCCTTTTATTCACAATACAATTAAGAAAGACAAAAGAGTCTCAGCTTTGAGATTGAAATCTGGTTTCTTCTCTCTGTCTGAGCTTCATTCTTTTGTTCACTTCTTAAACTGTCTGACACCGGATCCTGCAGGAAGTTACACCGCTAAACACGAGCTGTAGCGGCTGTTTTTGTTAGAACCGAGAGATTTTATGAGCCGAAAAGGAACAAGGAAGTGAGGACGTTAACCACTTCTGATTGGTCAGATTTGTGACATGTGATCAAGCCTCCAACAATGATTGGTGGAGACAGTTGAAGGGGGCGGAACTTTTCTGAAAGCCGAGTTTGCAGCTGGTTTTGCGGCCAGATTGCGGTAACATTATTCTGATTAAAAGTCATTTATAGAAACATTGAAAAAATATTTTACAATCTTGCATATTCTAAACTATCTACCAGAGTTAAATCAGGGCCCGTTTGGATGAACGCAGAGCGGATTCCCTAGTGATGGTAAATGTTTTACATATGTGAAAATTGGTTATTTGCCGCGGTACACCTGACCATCTCCCACGGCACACTAGTGTGCCGCGGCACACTGGTTGAAAAACACTGATCTAAGTGCCCGACCACCTTTACAGCCATGCCATTTAGGTGTGCAACAGAGCTTCAAGGCGGAGCGATGGGTCTCAGTACCTTGACTGGCATTCACCTATACTGCAGTGTGTTTCTGGATGCACACATTAACAGAGTTAAACATGCACATGTACATAATAAAGCAGCATATCAAGCATCAGCATGAAGTTGAAGGTGTGAAGCACAGCTAAAAGTCCACAAAGCTAAATCCGGGTCAGGCAGGCAGAGGTCAGATGAAACAAAAGATCAGGTCAGGTTGAGAACGCTCAGTGATGCAGGCAAAGTGGCACAAACAAGACTTCGCACTAAGAAACACTGCTGGGAGGGATTACTGATGGGGACTAGCTGTGGAGCTCCTGGGAGTGGCAGTAGAGGCTGATGGGAGGTGAAGTGCGGAGAACCAGAAAGTGCTAGAACTCTGGAGATAGTTTCAGCTGAAGGCTAGAGGGGGAGACAGGGGACTGATTGATTACTGATGAGAAGATTGCAGGTTCAATTCCCACCGTCCCTGCCCATGTGTCGAATTGTCCTGAGGCAAGACACTGAACCCCACCTTGCCTCTGGTGGAAGGTTGGTGCCAGTATTCAACAGTGTATGGTTGAATAGGACTGTGACTGTAAAACATTTTGGGCCTTTGAAGTCAGTTGCAAAGCACTTATAAGTATACGCCATTTAACATTTATCACACCATCCAGCCAGTGATTTTGTAATGATATCCTCCGTGCCTGTCACTGGATTGCCTCTGCGCAATTTAAAAATGTTCCCAGCTATGTCAATTTTCACAGAGTAATCGTCCAGCTGCCAAAGGATTTTAGCTTTTTTTTCGTCTTGAAAAATACTTGTTGTAAAAATACATCGTAGCCTCTGAAGTACAAATACTGCCTAGCTGCCTCCTGCCAAATTTGATGAAAAACTTGCATATAGGTCTCTGTGCAGTGGCGCTTTAGGATATGTGAACATAGTCAGAAGGTTTATCCTCCAGATATAGCCATTGTTAAATTGTATTATTTTTCTGCTGCTCCTTCAAGGGGTCGCCACTGCAAATCATCCACACATTAAGCCACATCACCCTTCATCTAAATGTAAAACACTCTGTTCTTTCTCCACAGGTGTGAAAAAAGCAACACTGAAGTTATGTAACCATAAAAGTGAGTGACAGTAATATTTTAAAAGGAAGTAACATCAGCAATCTATTACTACATTGCTTAACACTTAGAAAATTTCCCAGCAAATGATTTGCTTGTTTGTACTATCAAACTGTAATAATGTCCAAACATTTTTATCTGTTAGTACCACATGAATTTGTCTGAAAGGGAGAATATAAAGTTTAGTGACTTTGTCTTGATTATGTACAGGACCTGGAAGGATGAAAACATTGTTTTTAAAGGATCAACATCAGCAATGTTCTGAGAGAAACATGTTTAAAATGTTCTGGTTTTAACATTCAGCAAAAAGAAAACAACCAAGAGGAGCTCCAGGCTGAGCAGGTATGAGATTGTTTAAAAAAAAAAAAAAATCTTTCTCCCGCTTTGGCTGTCAGATCTATATCTGCGCGTGACTCTTATGCACATGATCCTCCAGCAGCTCAGCTCATGAGTAATTAGCTGATGAGCCCCAGGCTTGTCAGTAAATCACTCCAAGGCAGGGACAATAGGTCAAATGATTGCTGCACGCTTTTTACCATTTATGGATTTATTTGACACCATTTAGCTCATTTAAATACCAGAATACACTAAATTGTAGACAATTTGGGACACATTTAAAATTTGAGTAAATGTAAAAGCTTTAAATTTCTTTTATTTTTGAGTGAAGACGCACAATATTTATATTTCCTGCAAGCTTCAGCGTAATGAACGTCGTGGGCTATAAATCCACGACATTGGAGCGCAGCACAGAAAAAAAATGTTAGTAATCAGTTCATTAACAGTTTTTCCGAGTGATAAATAGCACACAGAGGCCAAAATATGGGCTGTTTATGGTGATGAAATACTATGAATCATTGCTCAACACTGTTTTTAACACAGTTATGGCTTTTTTTCACTCACAGCTCTATAAAGACAAAAACTGACCTTGCCTTTTGTGACACCAGATTAAAACTAAACCTTTAGTGTCCATTTTATAAAAACAAACTTGACCCGCACGACCTGAACAGAAACTGAGAAAAAAAGCAAGCTAAGCTAAAATGAATTGCCACAAAGCAACAATTTTCAGTTACAAGCTGCACTTTTTCAACTGGTCAGTGTTTGATGCATGACAAAGCTTCAAGATCATGCTCCATTTAGAAACCTGAACCCTAAACCACAGTTATGCACAAACAAGAAAGGTACCAGCATGTCCTTTGTGGAAAACAAGAGGGGGATACAGGTAGTCTTCAGTCAGTCACTGTGAACTTGGCAGAAACGTTAAAGAACGTTGCAAGAACGTTAAAAATCTTTCAGCAGTTGCATTTCTCCAGCAGGTGAAAAGGGGTCTTTCAGAGTGATAAACATGTTAAACACACTTCTGTGCATGTGGCTTCTTCGTGACCCCAGTACATGTCATTCCATTTGTCAAAATAGTCACGCATTTATGCAACTCCATTTCTGTCTCACACATACTTCATCAGGGCTGCAAGCGGGCTAACCTGCTCTTATATCAGCCACACACATCTCTTCTACAGAAAACCAGTGCACTACATTAACCCCTCTGATGTTTCATAGAGTTACATATAAATTGCAGATTAAAGCATCATTTCCAAACATATTTTCATGCAGAGCTATTGGTCATGTGATCTGTGAATTCATTGGCATGAATCAAACCGCCGACCAGAAAAGCAACTTTACAGCAATAAATTAGGAGGTAATAATATGTCAAAAACAGAGACGTTTTGTCTTCGGGCTGAAATTCGTCACTGTCAATACTCAACAGCTGCAAGGAACTGAAGAGGAGGAAATCCGTCAAACCATGAGGATAAGGGACAAAAAGAACATCGGAGAAGCAAATCTACAAAAAGAAAAAAAAAAAAAAAAAAAAACCAACGCCCCTTTGATCAACATTTAGCTTGCACATTAAAAATGTAGGTTTGTCAAAAATTGTAAACATGTTTGATAAAAGTAGAGGCCCACATGAACAGTAGAGGACAATGTTTGTGCTCCACGGTATGAAGGTTCTCTTTAAAAACAGAAACGGTGGTTCAGTTACAGAGCTGAAAATATATATATAAAAAAAAAAAAAAACAGTAACCTGTGTTTCAAATGAGAGCCTTTTTCCTTTTTTAAAAACATTTAACCAAAACAAGAATAAAACCTTGTTTCTGGTTAAATGTCTTTTTCACCTGTTCTTGTAGCTTTTTTCTCATGGAGGCTATTTATTAAGAAGTTTGAGCTCAAACTTGCATTTTTTGAGTTTGAAAAATAGCATATTTGTGATGTAGAAGATATTCTAGGCAGACCTGAAGCTTTCTGCTACAAAGCTATCAGCAACAGGGAGGGAAGAGAGGTGGGGTTGCTACATGCCAACAGTCCTCCCCACAATGTAGATTTTTTTAAAGCTAAAAACGACATAATCATAATTAAAAGACCACTGGGAACGCTTTTAAATTTGCTCAAAAAATCAGAATGGGTTTTTAAGAAAACTCACAAATTATGTTATCTTTCCTTTTCAAAAACAATTAGTCGCTAGTAGGCTGCTGGAAGTTAGAAGCTTGGGACAGTATGGTACACCTATTTTCATTCCCTCTTTTCTTAATTTATTTTTCATTTAGTTCTCCATGCCTCTGTTTGGTGCAGTGCGATTCAAGTGTTGTCCCTCTTTTGGGAGAGACGTCAGATTCAGTTAGGTAAGATGATTCCACCATCCTGGGAGAGGGTTACTTCTTTTTTTCCCTGGAATCAAGGTTGTTTTTAGGAGTTTTTCCTTACAGAGAAGGAGGGTCTAAGAGCAGGGATTCCCAGTTTAGTTTAGCAACCAGTGATTGTTTATGTTTTGTATAATTACCGGTGTAAAGCTCATTGAGACAACTGTATTGTGATATTGGGCTATATAAATAAAACTGAATTGAATTTTCAATAGTCATTTTTATGCTTTTCTGATCATACCAAAAGTCATCAAGTGCCTTTATGTTAGAGGTATTAACACTTATGAGTGGAATCCATGCAAAGAAATACATTCATGAAGTGAATGTGATCATAAACAAAAAAAGTGCTGCAGGGACAGTTGGCTGCTGTCACCTAGAGGTGTTTGTTTGAATACTAAGTGGAAGCCAAGACAGAGTCCCATTGATGACGGAGCACAATGAGAAAGCAACACAGGAAAAAAAAAAAAAAAGGATCCTATCTTTGCATCTTTTTTCTACATTGGATGGTTTTGTGCATCTGCCTCTTGCAGCCTCCGCAGAGACAACCGTGATCCTTACAATGCCGCCCTTGTGACTGGGTGCCATGGTGGCAGAAGATCCGGGATTGCATCCTCTCCTGCTGCCTCCAGAGCCACGAGGGCAACAACAGAGATGGCTGAATGCACACAGAGCCTCTTTGGAAGCCTGCTTGTTGAAGAAGTTAAAAAACACAGACAAGCTGTTTGTCAGCCTCATTTACTGTTAGTGCTTTAACATGAGTCAAAACTGTAGGAAGTAATGCTAAGGTGAACAAAATATGATTTGCTTCATGTGCACTGATTTAATTTATATAGATTAACATTATCTGACAAAACTGATTAATTCTCTAACAAAAAAGTTCGTAATTTATGAGAACATTTGTCTGCTTTTTCCCCTGACTGTTCATGCACAGACCAGAATGTATAAAAAAAGACAACATTTTATCAATAATGAAAAAATAAATACTACACTTTTTTTTTTAAATATTCACAAACTGTGTGGTTGAGCAAATATACACCAATGTGGGAACTGATTAAACAAGTAGCAGGTGTGGCAATTAAACCACAACCAGGTGTTACTGATGAGCAGACACAGGGGAGAAGGAATAGAGCTACCTAAAGTGGAGGCATTGGTCACAAATTCATAACTGAGATCAAAAAAAAAAAAAAAAATTTGAGAAAAAACTTTTTTTAAAGGAAGTTGATTTTTAAAAAAAAACCCAGTAACAACATATAAAACATATCCGTAGTATGGATCTCATCATTACAGCTTTTCTAATCAAACAACCAGCACATTAGGAAGTTTGCTTTATCACAATTATTCATTTAAATGCATTTTCATCACCATCAGTATTTTTATAATATACATATATTTTTACTTTTGTTATTTATAATCAATTGTTTCTTACAGTATTTATATTGGTTATGTTTTCCCTTTATACAAATTATTTCAAGTGTATTTATTTTTGTTTTGTTTTTAATAATATTAAAAAAAATAGGTAACACTTTAGATGAGGTGCTGCAAATCACTAAATGTAACGTTGACAAAGATTGTTAACGCATTTGTTAAGCTTGTTAACAGTTTATTAATATAGCCTTCATAAACAATGGTCTCATTTTAGATGATAATAAATCTTACTAAGTATGTTAATAAACTGTATTTGTCTTATTATGCGTATAAATGTCTTATAAACATCCTATAAGCACATTAATAATGTTTGTTAATGTGTTAATAAAGCTTGTTATGGAATCTTATTATAAAGTGTTACCAAAAAATAAAAATTTATATATTTAATAACACATAAAGCATACTGCCTCATTTTTAGTATAGACTAAGTACAATTAATTAGATTAATTTTTTCTCAAGACCGTTATATATCTTTCTTTTCTTTTTTTTTCTTTTCTTTTTTTGTTTTCCACATATGCTTTTTTGCAAAAATTAAAAAAAAAAAAAACTTGCATGGATGACCCACATCAGAAAGTAGGACTGATTAAATTCTCGTTTACAATCTGGTTTTGATGGTCAATAATAAAGCTTAATAATAATAAAGCTAATTAGGTTTTGATATTTCCATAAAAACGAAAACCTGTTGACACATCGTTTTCTGAAGTCCACCATCCGTTTGTTCTCAGTTTGATGGCGTAATAGTTCAGGCCCCCCAGGCTGTAAAGAGCACATGTAAATTTCAAGACTAATAACTTTCTTTTTATTTGTGCATTTTATCCATTCTATGTCTTCGTGTAATTATTTTAGTCGACACAAAGAAATAAAGAAAACTGATTTCAAAGGCTGTTGATGACTAACCATCGTGTGCTCATTAACATCAGAACAGAGGGAACAGCTGTGTTTACACATTGCTGATCACAAGGAGGACCATATGACTGAGGAGAGAGGGACGAGAGGACGCTGAAAGATCCAGACAGACGAGCTAACACTAACATAACCTGAAGATGAAGAAAAATAAACACTCACCCTCAATTTCCTAATTGGACACCATGAAAACCCTGACATTATGTTGGATAGCATTGAAGGACGACTGAATACCTGCGTCATTGTTATTGTACAGGTTTGTCAATTATTTTATATTTTTAATTTGACAAGTAGAACTTGAAGAATGCATTTGTCGTATAACTATGTTGTGTTTTTATGTGGATAGGAGCCAAAAGAATGGCACCTCTCATAACGAGCTGTGCTGTGGTTCTATTATTTACATGGAGCTTCTTCAGCTGGTCCTCCGCTCTGTATTCCTCCATCAGAGAAGGTACAGTTCTACTTTAGTCATTCGAAGTACCAAATTTAATAATTGGTTGTTGGTATTTGGATCTGTAACATTTGACTTCATGCGAAAATATTTCAGGTGTTTAACTGGAGTTAAATTTCTCTTCGACTCCAAAGTGACCAAACCTTTTACTGGATCCATGCTGTTGTCTGATTTTAAATGTGTGAGCAGCTACAAAATTATTACCCAACTAAAGTATTTATGGCAAATTTAAGAACCTTGAGGCACTATTAGGAAGCCTGATAGATTGTGATGTGGCCCAAGAAAATGTCTAGGCTTCTTGTTAGGTTAAGGGCTAAAAAATTAACCCTAACCACCGTTTGGGTATGTTGTTAATCATCCATCAATGGGATGGATGCCCCATGACCCCTTTAAGGGTCACACTGCACCTGCACACCTAGGGGCAATTTAGAAACTCCAATTAACCAATGAATATGGTTTGGACTGTACGTGGAAGCTGGAGTTCATGTTGAAAAACAACACATGCACGAGAATGGAGACCACACAAACTCCATGGGAGTTGAATCTTCTAAAGCTAACTACTGCGCCACCGTTTACCCAAGTTGTTATTAACAACAACACTAGTATTCATAACAATGTCATCATGCATGGAAGTGAGAGAACATTTTTAGTTTTTACTGGTGTAATAATTATTCTTGTAATTCCACATAGTAATTAATTGTAACGTATTGTGTATCCCGCCCTCCACAGACACAGCAGCTGCTGTCACCAAGAAGCTGCAGTATCTGCTTGAACCACCCGTGTTCGCTGAGGTCATCGGCAGACGAGGAGAAAATGTTACTTTACCGTGCATCCTCAGAACTAAACCAAAGAATTATAAAGTCAAATGGACAAAAGTGGAGCCCGAACGGGTTGGACTCGAGAACATTGTCATGATTTTTAATGCTAATGCCTTCAAACCGTACGGCCTGCTCGGACGGAGAGCTTCTCTTCGGAGGGCCCATGAGATGGATGCTTCACTGTTGCTCCGCCATCTTGAGCTGGACGATGGAGGCCAATATCGCTGTGAGCTGATAAATGGCATAGAAGATGAGAACGTCGTCATTACTTTGAGGATTGAAGGTACTAATGGTCACATTTCCAGCTTTCTCTAGATTTAATAAAAGTTTTATTTATATGTTTTTTTTCTTCAAACTATCATTTATCATGGAAGTTTAATTAGTTCACCTTAAACATTTCCTAAAACCACTCTAACATGTTCTAATCAACAAATTAAAAAAAATAATACTAGTTTTCTTGTGAAACATTTCTCTTAGAACTTAGAAAACAAACTTTATGGAATTGGACGTTTTTATAAAATTTCCAGGAATTTGCTGTCGTTAGTATTTATGTGCACAAAACAACTTCTCAAGGATAAAGTCATGGTTATAGAACAAAACCCCCCACATTTAGGCTAAAAATTTGAAGCAAATCCAGAAGTGACAAATGCTGCAATTCCAGAAAAGACCACTGGAGGTTGGTTTCAAAATTGACTCCACTCCCATATTTGAAAAATAAATCTAGTTTTAAGCTTTAAAAACCAAGAAAAACTAATATCAGATCTTCTTTTAACAATATTCTGATTTTAAAAGAGCTAAAATTTATTAGGGTTGCTCATCTTTGATTGGCGGGTGGGAGCTCTCTAAATGCACATTTCAGTTTTTCTCATCTAATCGCCCATTTTCGGGACGTTATTGAGTTGGCTGAAGTTAACTGCAGAAAAGATGCCAATGCTACCTTAACAGGAGGTTTAGGAAATAATTGGCTCAATCAAGATATCCATGTCAACCACACACTACGACTTAGAGACAGCAGCATGAAGAATGGGTTAGCGGTGAAAAAAAAATCCGAATTATAGAATGGCTTATTTTGTGTCTATCTATTCAATTATTTCTTCAAGACTTGGAAACATAATTTACTTCTAACAACCATTTTGTGTTTGTAGGTGTGGTCTTTCCATATCAGAGCAAACACGGTCGCTACAGGTTCACCTACCCTGAAGCAAAGGAGGCTTGTGTTGAGCAAGATGGCCGTTTGGCTTCATATGATCAGCTCTACAGAGGTTCACATTTAACACGTTTCTTGGGGTTTTTGATTGGCTGATTAATTTATTTGTTAAATCAATGGAGTTCAAATGATAGCACTCCATTTTCACTCACTTCAAGATTATCCTAATTTGATCTCACATTTTAGTTTAAATCTGTAGTTATATAAAGAATGTTTTTATGATCAAACATATATTTTTTTAGAGGAATGTGAACAATTTAGATATGCAATGAAATCAGATAGGAAATGTAATCAAACTTTGAGATTGTGAATCATAATCATATTTATTCAGTATTTTGTTAAGGAAAACCAGCTCTAAACAGCAGTTGTTGTTTATGTTGTTCATTGTTTTTCATCCGCCTGTTGGTTCCTGCAGCCTGGACGGAGGGCCTGGACTGGTGTAATGCAGGTTGGCTTCATGACGGAACGGTCCACTATCCCATCATCCGTCCTCGACCGGTCTGTGGAGGAGAGCTGCTACCAGGCATCCGCAGCTATGGACCAAAAGATAAAAGCCACGACCGCTTTGATGCTTTCTGCTTCACCTCCAATAACAATGGTAAGACAGAAGAAGACCTGATGTCTGGAAAGTTCACACGTGAGAAATTGTCAGTTGAAATGTGTGCTGGGTTATAACATACATACGCCACAGAAAGACCTCATGGATGCTTTTTCATGTAATGGAGGCATTGATCCGACTGTTAGATGTCCATGTGAAGGTAGAGGTAAATAATATTTAGAGCTTCAGTTCTTTTTTATTTTTTTTAAAGGAACAGTACATCACTACGTCAGTATCTGACTTTTAATAAATAATTTTAAAAAATGGAAACTTACTTAAGTACAATTTTAATATATCGATTTATTTTTTAATCTGGCACTACTTATGGTTTCGTATTAAGCTGTGAAGCATCATCATTCTTTGAATTTAGTCGATTTTAGTTTGTGTTAATTTATTTGAAACAATTTCTGTGCAAAAATCAACACATTTTATTCTGACAGTTTAAAAAATAGAGAAAACTAAACTGATGACCATGAAAAGCAACAAAAAAAGCAAGCTGCAGTTTAGTTTTCATAAAAAATGCATCAACTTTTTAATGAAAACCTGTGTTTCTGCAACTTCTTGCCACAGGCTCTGTTTTCTACATTTCGGGGTCCCTTTCCTACGATCAGGCGGAGCACGCTTGCAGAGCTCGGGGATCTGAGTTGGCATTGGTGGGCCAGCTTTACGCCGCCTGGCGCTTTCAGAACTATGACCGGTGTGATGGCGGATGGCTTAAAGACGGCAGCGTTCGATTTCCCATCAGCAACCCCAGGAATCGATGTGGGGGCATCGCAGAAGCAGGCGTCCGCACGTTTGGATTCCCTGACAAGATGACACACCTGTATGGAGCCTATTGTTACAGATAACTTAAACATGTCAAAGACTGGAGAAAACCTGGATTTTAAGAGGTTCATGATCAAATATTGTTCATCTTTTACTGCTGCTTCCTTGAACATCTGAAATCCTCTACTGTCAATAAAATAATCTCTGTACAGCAGCTGATGCTCACAAAAGCTAAATCACTGGGATAACCTCAATAATGCTAATATCTATTGTTTCTCGTGTAGTTCCATATGAATGGAACATTAAAACAGAATCTTAGTGCTTGCTGATGCTATTTTTGCTATCTGCATTAATTTAATTTTTCATTAAATGCTATTTTCTAGCAAAATAGGAGTCGAGTCAATTTTGGTGCTTTGAGTTTTGGCTTTTTGCCTCAATAATTAGTAAATTGCTTATACTTGTATGGCACTTTTCTACCTTTCTTGAAGGCCCAAAGCGCTTTACAGTCACAGACCCAAATGTTAACTCACTGATGGTGGCTCTGCTGCTGAACACTGGCGCCAGCCTTTCACAAGAGGCAAGGTGGGGTTCAGTGTGTTGTCCAAGAACACTTCAAAAAGTCGACCCCCCTACCGCTGCACCAAAGCTGCCCGAGCAAAGAACCCTTAACTATGGTGGCCTGAAGTGCCAGTCACAACAACAAATTATTCGAAGCAAAAACATTTTAAAATCCCAATGACAATTTAAAAAGCTCAACTATTATATGTTTTTATATATTAAAAAAAACAAAAAAAACATTGCATTTCAGAAAATAAAACCAAATTTTAGAAAAAAAAAAATCTGTATATATATATATATATAACAATTAACTATATTGTGTTTTTCGTGTATGTTTGTGTGTTTGATTGCAATGTATGTCTAGAACTAAATTAAAAAAAGAAACGTTTTTGCATAGTGTGATTTGCGATACGGCACTTAATTCCATACTTAACACTGGTAAATTCATTTAAAACAGAAAAACAAAACTGTTAATCAGTCTTGTGTTGGAAAAGGAAGTCAAAAAGATACAACAGCCAACTGATAAAGCTGAGGGATCCCTTGGCGTGATCAATCTTTGGTATTCTGACAAAAATAACTAATCATCTTGAATAAATGTGCTTCCATTGAAATAAATGAACTATAAAGCAAAAATATTTAAGAAAAAAATGTAAAAATTCTTAAAATATCAAGATTTCAAGAATTATGTTTTTTTTTCTTTTGCATGTAAAGACTATAATAAAAGACAGTAACCTTTCTCAAAGAAAAATTGTTGAAGATGAACTGTAAATATGCATTTATAGCTTTTAAATAAATCCACCTTATTTACACAAATCTTAATAAAAAAAATCTGATTTTTACAGATAATTGATTGACTAACCAAAACATTGAAAACGTCAAATTTTTACTCAAGTTCCCATCTAAAGATTAGACTTCTCTGTACTCTGGAATTTAGTTGTGAATCTGATGTTCTGAAATGGTCTTCTTGGGAATTCAATGAATGTATAAGAGTATAAGATCAAAGAAAACAAAAACTACCACCGACATGTTTGTGCCTGATCCTGTTATCTAATCTTCCCCACACAGGGACAGATGAATCATTCCTTTGAACGGTTAAAAAAAAAAAAAAAAACAGAATTCTGTGCAGATTGAGTGCTGTGGGAAACTCTAGACACCTCTGAAGTCATATCTCAGAACTGTCAAAGAAAATAAGCAGGACACTTCTACCCACACAAACTCTGATATGCAGCTTTTGTGAGATCCGGTGAGTTCATGAAGACAACCATAAAATGTTTGTTTCTTTGCATTAAACAATTAAAACTAATAATTTGCTCTTTACGATCAACAAAAATAGCTTTATTTTTACTTTTCTGATTACTGCTGAAATCTAACGACCGTTTACACACACTAAAATAACTGATAAGTTTGAAAAGAAATCTCATTTGAGGATGTCGATTGTAATCTGGCCACTTCAGTGAGCGTAAAATGTCTAAAAACATGTTTACGAGCTCTGTCCAAAAGCCTTATAACAGCAGAGGACGTTACATAAAACGACAGCACTTTCATTTGACTATTGCTTGGAAATATTGCCTCTCCTTGACAATTTGAGATAGTGAACACAAAAACACACAATTGAAAAGTGTGTTTTCTTTGCAGCATAACACCTATTGCAAAGAAAAAAAAGGTTTACGGCTAAAAAATGTGTTAAAAACGGATAGAAATAATGCAAATGTAAATATAAAAAAGGAATATTGTGATTGAAAATTACATTTTTTTTCTTTTTTTAGCTATTGAGCCATCAGTAAAACCTATAAGTTACGTATTGTGTATTTCTATTATGAAGTCTAAAAAATAAAACTTTAATTTAGAACCACTGACATAGTAATGAACCCTAAAATCAATATTCTATTCATATAAATTATTATTTTTAACATATGAATTCATTATACCGCTTTAATTTATGGAGGAAATGTGAATTATGTTTTATCCAAAATTTTCATTTCCACTAAGATTCCATTCTGCAAAATCAAATCATTTTTCACTGAAAAACATTTATTTGTTTTATGTTTTTCTGACATTTTTCAATGAGACAGAAACCAAATGAAAAGATTTTTATTTATCAAATTCATAAAATATGGTTTTCCTAATGTTTCACTTGTTAGACAAATTATTGTTGCTTTACTGGAAACACATATTTGGATTAAAGCACATTTAAAATGTCCGGGAATATTGAACATGTGGTCTTAATAGAATTTTAATTTTGGATATTTGTTCTTTTATTACATTTAAAAATGACATAGAAACTCAACAGAACACTCATGTGAGGCACAAAAAAAGTCAGTTGAAACAATAAAAGAAAACATTGTTCTAAAGCAAAAAAAAAAAAAAAAAAACATGGACGACTTTAAATATTCCATTTGATATCCCAGAAAAGCGGGCCGGCTTTCTCAGCGGCGGCCGCGCCAACGACGTCCTCATGCTGGTCCGGCTGTAAAGCAACAGAATCCTCTTGAGCTGAATGAGCTGCAGGTAAGAAAAAAAAAAGGGATTACAGCTGTCAGGGTTTAAAAAGACTGTTCTCCAAAGTGCTGATAAAGATCATATTTTCTGAAGCTTTGTTAGGATAAATGCAGCACTTAGCAGGATTACACTACAGATTTAGCAATAATCTTTCTGTAGCATTTTGAAAGAAGAGATCATCTGTCATTGTAAGAGCTCAAACCTGTTGGTAGTTCTGACAAAAGTATGTTTATTTAAAATAAAAAAACTTCCACTCAGATTCAACATGTTAAAGAAATTCATGAAAGTTAGTTGCATAACCTTTTTCCTTAAATTTACTTTTTCATCTCCTTACAATCTAGAAAAAGAGGCCAAACCATCTGGAATAATTGTGTTTATCTGTTAGAAAAATAAACATATTTTCTCATTTGAAATTGATTAATTTAGATGATTGATCTGATTTGTTGTTTTCTTTCTTTAATGAAAGCACCACACACACAACATACATTCAATACAATTTCCAAAGCCACACAATCTGCAAAACCACCCATAATGCATTGAACACTAATAGCAAAGCAAAACGTGATAGGAAAGGGCAGATGGAAAAAAATCAGATTTTAAGCCAAACAATTCATGTAATCTTATTTAAAAAAACAAACAAAAAAATAAATTAAAAAAATCAAGCTAGTTAACTTTAGATTTTAATAGTTATTAATCAACATTAACAAGAGATTAAAATATTTCCTAAACTTTTCTCTCACAGTTTTTAAGAGCATATATTTAAAAATTGAGTTCTGCTCATTTTTATGTATCGCAAATTATTTTTTAAAACATTTTGTTGAGGATTCTAAAACTACCATACATTATTATTTGACTGTTTGATGAGCTGGAGTGCTGGTTTTTGGAAAATAAAGGGAAATTGAAATGATCAGTGAAAAACTGGAAAAAAGGTCATCAAACTTTAAACTTATAAAACAAGAAGAAAGAAAGTCACTAAATCCAGGACTAAAAAATGAAGTTATTAAAGCAACTACATATTTTAAATGCAAAATGTACTATACAGAGCTTTCAGTGGGCCATCAGTACTCAGTACCAGCACTTCTAAAAATAGCTCCTCAGGGTACTGCCACTTCTACAGTAGTACTGCCGTTACTCAGTACCGGCACAAAATAGTCGACTCAAAAACTTTAATTTTGATTGTTATTTTTTAAGAGAAGAAAGTGGTAATCAAAGTAACAATTCTATCCCACAGATATAAAAAAAAATACTTATTTTTATTGATCAATATTTACATTCAAGATTCTCTGCATTTTATGTTTCAACTTCCATAAAAGGCAGTACCGCCACTTCTTGATGTCCACTTAAAGAACTGATCCTATACTGTGTACTATACTAAGATAACATTTGCTGTCCTAAATTCTGACTAAATTAAAATTAGTCATAAATGATGTTCATTTAAAAACCAAATTTAAAATTTACCTAACAAATACTGCAGCATTTCTAAGATGTGTGCTGCAATTTATTTTGAAATTTTGAAGATTTTTAAGTTTTTTTTCTAAGTTCAAGCCTCAAGTCTGGTTGACTTAAAATCAAGTCTCATTATTAAAATATATTTTTGCCACATTTTGCAATAAGAAGACCATCACTTATTATGTATCTGATATTAAACTTTCACATCAACAATTAAAATAAAATGGAATAACATATTTTTAACTCTTAATAGGGATATTCTGTAGGTAGGAAAAGGCAAAAAAAAAGTTTTTTTGTTTCTACCTGGACTTAAAATCAGGAAAAACTTTGTTTCAGATCAGTTCACTGCAGCAACCCCGTTATAATAATAAGCATAAATAAATTGCATGTACATTATAAAAAGTGAAGCATTAGATCAATTAACAAAAGAACAAAAATTTTAAATATAGCAAATTACAGAAGTTCTGTTAATTGATCCAATGTTTCACTTTTGCACAGGATTTGCAAAAGTTTAAAATATATCAATAGGTTTAAGATGCATGTAAGTCCCCAACCCTGGATTCCAGGTTATAAATCTGTTTCTTCTTTTTCAAAGAAATATGAGCATGAAGCACAAAGACTAAAACAGGAAAAGAAGGTAACAAAAAAGTAGGATAACGGTTAAAATATAAATGATCAATAGAGGTTACAGGAAGCACAAGGTATTTTTTTTTTCTTTTTTTAGAATAATTTAACGTGATAGATCAAATATGAACTAATTATCAACTCACTTGGAATGCAGGTGATCAGAGGCTCCTCCCACTGACCGCCAGGCAAACACGTGATGACGGGGTTGAGTTTCTGCACGAATCCCTCCTCACAGTAGTACCGCAACTTGCTGTTGATCTCATAGTGTTGACGCTTTTTTCCAAAAGTCTGAGCGTGGTGAACATGGGGGGGTTCCCCGCAGAACGCTGTTTGAAAGCAGATACTTGATTTTTGTCAGATCTAAAAAAAAACCCAAAAAGGAATGAAAAAGGAGGAGAACTCACAGATGCCTTTCTTGCAGGTGTATGACAAGTGGTAGTTGCACGGCACATCGCTCCAACGGCCGCCATCGTGCCACACCATCACCGCACAGTCCTCGCCAGACAGGAAGTAGCTGTCGGGTTGCCCTTTGTACCAGTTATCGTAGAGCTAACAGAAGAACAGCAAGCTCTAGAGTATCACTACCTTTACTTAAAAATTATAGAGCAAAGAAAACTAAATAAAAAAAAGATAGAAAAGATCTCACCAGAGAGTTGCCGTCTGACCAGCGGAAGTCTCCCTCAATGGTTCTGTCGTTCAGTCCAATCCACTGATATTCTCTGAATTTGTCTACATTGAAAATCAAACATTTCTAAGATTATTTTTTAATTATTCCTTAAATTAATTTTTAAAATCAAGTTGAAACAACAAATTTTCCTGGATTAACAAACTAAAAGATGGCTGAATTTGTCCATGTTTGGCATTAGAAAACAATCAAAGTGCTGCTGTTCCGACTAAGAACACAAAGTGTCCACAGGAACCCCAGGAATGTGAGATCTCTATCTCATCACTGTGTTGCCAGACAAAATACCATCACACGTTTTTAGAAAAAAATGTAAGTTTCCATAAGCTGAAGACACAGAACACCTTCCTGTCTTGTCTGGACAAATGTAGCCTCTTTAGATCTTTCACGAGTCTGCCTGGGAGGAATGTTCTGGACAAAGATGACTGATTTGATGCTGCCTGCAAGCAGAAGTGTGGACCTGGGCTCTTCCTGTTATTATTGTGGCTTTTGAGGATCTGCTGGGATCTTAGGTCATTAGGTAACAAAGTGTTCTTTAATTTTTTACTTACTCCAACTTTGTTTCTGAACTCGCACACATCAAAATAGCTCAAAAAGGAAGATTAAAATCCCACTCTGACCGTCTTTGATATTTATTTATGTTTAATTATGATCATTCAGTTTTTAGCTTTAAAAATCTGTTGTTTTCAAGGACATAGTTTCTGCAGAGCAGCAGGAGTTCATTGGAAATTAGCCGAGTTGTGGGCGTGACTGTTGGCTCAGAGTAAGCCCGCCCCCTTCCCATCATCTATCTGTTTACACGCTCTCCAACAAGCTTACAGACGTTCACAGCTAAACTGGAGCTATCCAGTTGTACAGTTTTGAGCTAGATGCAGCTCGGATTTAGTCGTCTGCAAGTGGATGAATTAAAATGGAGCGAAGCAGGGAGCTTGTGGCTCGCTGTTGTAGTAGCTTCTACATCACATCTACAATCTTTTACAAATTACACGTTTTCTTTCAAACCTGATTCACAACTATTTGAAAGAAGAAATACTCAGAAATGCAGTTTTAGTACAATTTTCTTCACGTTTGTCCTTCGCAGTAAGAAAAATGCCACAAAAACACATTAAAACACCACAAACATGATTTTTATCTGAGCTGGTCTTTAGGACATGCTGAGGTTCTTTGAGTGTATTGTTCATCAATTTTTTGAGATTTGTGAAAAAAACTGTGATTTTTTATTATTATTATTTTTTTCTTGTTTATCTGGTTTTACATTTTTGCATCCCATATAAAAATATTTCACTCTGACAAATCTTTTATAAAGTCTGACTTCTCCTCATGTTACCGTTGATATAGTCCTGCTCTTCAGGGGTCATGACGGAAAGCAGATGTCCTCCGCACATCCGGCAGTGCTGCTCCGCCGCCTCCCAGCTCTGCCGTTTGCTGAAGTGACGGTAGCAAAAGCTCTGGAACTTCTCCCAGCCCGGCTCACACTCCTCCACATCTGACACAAGGAGCGCAGAGAAATATGATGAGTTTTGGCAGAAGTCTGAGCTGGTGGAGAGCAGGATGTTAGAGTTGACACCTTTCTGACAAAAGTCTCCACCGTAACCGGGTAAACAGAGACACCGGATGGGCTGAGTCTCAACACAGGTGCCTCCGTTCTGACACGGGTTCTCTGTGCAAGAATCTGCAAACACAGAACAATAAAAATACAGGAACACATCCACTTTTTCTTTAAGTGAAATCATTATGTTTTAGTTTTAGCAGCCTTGCAGGTGCGGTGTATTTTTTAAGAATGTACTTTTATTATACTTAGAGTCTTCTGTTTTAATTTAAGGTTTAAAAAAAATCCCTTTAGCACAATATACAGTTTGGTTTAAATTAATCACATTTTAACATAACTTCGTTAATATAGTCATGATAAATATATTGAGTTATTTATGTCAAATCAGTTTACCAATATATTGATTTATGTTTGTCAAAAATATTTATATGAGTGTATATTTATATAGTGCATATTTATTATTTTGGTTAATTTTAGGGCAGACACTCGCAGAAAAAAAACACACAATTTACTTATATATTCATATAGCTGGCAAAATATATAAACCTGACATGATATAACAATTTTTAAACACTTTTTTCATCTGTGTTTATTTATTTTATAATAAAAAAAGGTACTTAATTATTTGTCTTTTTTGGTGGGTAATTTTCTTTTAGTCAGGTAAGGCTTGAAATAAACAAAAACATGCAATATTACATTTCACCAGCAGGTGGCGGTGCTGCTCCATATTTGGTAATCTCTCTTCTCTCCCACATTGTCCTGATTTCCTTATGAAGTATAGAATGAAAACTGAACCATAACCTATAAAGACCCACACTCCTTTTTCCTAAAAAATTAAATTATATGGAATACATCACAAACCAAATAGGCCACGTAATGCATTTCTGATGTTTTCATGTGACATTGATGTCAACATGAGTTCTCTTTTAAACTTTTTTTTTTTATTATGTAACAAAGCAAACATTTTACTAGCAGTTTTTAATTTTTGTAAGTTTAATTAAAAACATTTTATGATCATTAACGTATCAGGTGCCTTCAAATTATATTTAATTTTGTGTAATATTTTCTTAAACAATATTATTGCAGTATATTGAAAAATACTCCATAAAACAAGTCTTTGTTAAATTTTAAAATAAAAATTTATATTTTAACATAAATATTTGCACAAAGTAACTTGAGGCTGGAAACAAACTGAGAAAAGTCCTAATGTGACATTTCTAGAAAGAAATTCCTCTTCCAGGCAGTAAAACTCACTAAAACACCACCAGCTGTCTGTGTCTTTTGTTTGCTCTGCTCAGCTCAAATACCTGGACTGCCTCCTTGTCTCGTAGCAGAAACCTTGACAGCAGGAAGGGACGGGCCCATGACTGCTTCCCTCTCTGTGTCTTTTCTGAAGCTCCTGGGGTGGCGGGTGGGAACGGCGACGGTCGCATCCCCACCGTCTGCTGTGAGCGCTGAAGTGTTCTCCTCTTCAGAACGCCATGTGCACATGTGCACTGAGGGCTGGTCTGTGGCAGGTTCTCTCTCGTCATCATCATCGGTAGGTTCATGCTCTGTGGAGGAGGGTCATTTAATTCACAGTTTCGCTCCTAACAAAAGCATTTATACTCTTCCTGCTGTAAGGAAAATTTATAAAATAATATACTTTAGACCACGTGTCAAAGTCAAAGCCCGGGGACCAGATCCAGCCCGGCGGGTAATTATATCCGGCCCTCCAGATCATTTTATTTTATTTTATTTATAGCCAGATGTCATCTTGCGCTTATTTCTAACTAGCATTAATTGTAAAAAATATATTTTTATGGAAATTAAAATATTGAAAGTTATTTAAGGGTTAAGTGGATTTTTTCTGGAATAATAATCCTTTCTTTTTAATATTCATAATTATGTTAAAAAAGTTACTGCTTCAAAGTTAAAAAAATTGGCATTTTCTAGATTTTTGGACTATTTTGGAGTTTAGCTAATATTTGAGCCACATGCTAGCTGTTTTGGATAATTTAGGCTTTTTTGCTAGATTTTCAGACTATTTTGGAGTTCAGCTAATATTTCAGCTACATGCTAGCTGTTTTTGATAATTTAGACTTTTTTTTAAGTTTTTAGGCTGTTTTGGAGTTTAACTATTTTTTCAGCAACATGCCCTCTGTTTTGGCTAACCTAAGTTTTTTTTATTTCTTTTTTTAGTCTAATTTGGCATTTAGCTAGTATTTTAGCTGGCTATCAGTTCCAGCTATTAAATTCAGCATCTTCAGCAGCCAAATTCAACTTAGAACACTCCCACTAGCATTATCGCAGGTAATGCTACATATCTAGTTCATAATTATGTGAAAAAATTACGTTTTTACATTTTTTAAAATTTAGTTTTAGAGCGTTCAATAAATGTTAATCCTGTTCGGCCCGCTGCCTAAGGGGTGTTTTGGATTTTGGCCCCTTGTGCGATTACCCTGTTCTAGACTTTGATTGGTAAATATTTGAAAACATTTGATGGTTAACAGTTGAAGCTAGATAGACTTGCTAACATACAACAATCAAATTATTTGAGTTTAAATGTTGTGATTGAGAGAATGAGAGCTGGCTTCACCCTTGGTGTTGTGCGCGGTGATGTTCTGCTCGTGACCGTCTTCATCAAGTCTCTCTGCTGTGTGATCCGGATCAGAGCGAGATTCCTGAGGCGTGAAGGTGGAAGAGCTTCGTTCCCAGCTGGGGTGGGATAAGGGAGGGATTTTTATCTCCAGTGTTAGTGGTGCATCAGTGACATCTTCTGAATGACTTTCTCCTGACAATTCCTCTGACCCCTGTTCCTCTATCTTCTCTGAACTCCCAACTGGAACATCCTGGTTTTCCTCAGCAGCTTCAGTCCCAACAGAAACACTGTTTTCCACTCCAGTCTCAAGGGAGCTGACCTCCACCCCCAGGGAGGGTGGAGACGGCGTTACAAAGACGGGAGAAGCCAGCAGAGTGAATGGGTGATGCTTGAGGACAGGAGCATTGATGTCTGTGACTTGGATCACCTCTTCCGTATAGATCTGAGTGGGATTCATGTGTCCACTTTGGTCGGTAGGATCATATGATGCTGCGTCTCCTGAAGCACTGCCAACTTCAAAGTCAGAGTGGTCCACAGTGACGAAAGACTCTGTTACAACTGGGGGTCCGTGAGTGGGATTAAAGCCTGTAAAGAGTAACAGAATCGTGAATTTAACAGATGTTATAACTCAGATGTAACAAACAAGAGTACAGGTTTGCAGCTCACCTGCATCAGCAGTCATGCTGACTTCTTCAAAGCCAACAGTGTTGTTGAAACTGTGTGTTCCCCCATCTGGAGGAGGATGTGTCATCACCTCTCCTGCTTCACTGTGATCAAAACTTGCAGATAAAGTCACAAAGTGCACTTCTGTTTCCTCCGTGTGCGATAAAGTTGTCACGGCGAACATCTCCTCCGTAGAATCAGCAGTAGCTTCTTGTAGCTGCTCCGAAACTATAGATTCGGTTAAAGATGTGTGCTCCAGAGAACGTGTGAAGTGTGGTCTTCTTGAGAAACGGGGAGATCTTCCTCCTCCTGATGCACCTCGGATGTGATATTCAGCACTAACAGATCCAGGCTCTCAGTTTCAGAAATGTGCTTCAGAAAAGGATCCATGCTTTCATTCAGATGGGAAGGAATATTCAGGTACTGAAATGTTGAGACCAGGAGAGGTGGTATCAGGATCTTCGTGATCCGAGTCCAGGTTGTGTTCTGGTCCAGGCTGATAGGACTCAGGATGGCTGGCCTTCTCAATCACCTCATAGATGTTGTGGGTGGATGGAGTCTCTGGATGCTCCACCGGAGTCTGAAAAGGCTCTTTAGTAGACAATAAATCTTTGTCAGAATCTTCATTTCTGGAATCGGCATCAACAGGATCCTCCTCTGTGGGATTTGTCGTCTGGGTACTTTGCATTCTTTCAGTCTGTTTGATAAATACTTCACTGGAACTGACATCTTCCTGAGTGGTTGAGAAAAGGATGTCCTGGCCGATGTCCTCTGGCTCAGTGGCGAGGAAATCCCGAGGAGATTCGGTGTAAAAGCCGTGATTACCTGCCAAAAAAAGACATTTTTAAAACGAAATATCACCCCTCCTAAGAGGAAGTTAAGCACATTTTTCTCTGAAGATTTCTTTCCATACTTCTGAAGCAGTAGACGTCATGCTGGGAGAGATGTTCTGGGAAACCTGTCTGGTTGCTGTACCGATAGACGGTTTTAACTCCTGGTTCTCCTCCTCCACAGCGCTCCCTAGGGGTGACGATGGGGTACCTGACGCTTCCGTCTGCCAGCCAGCCCGGACTGCAGTGGTCCAGTCCGTCATTCCAGGCGGCGTAGAGCTGAGCGGTGGTGGCCAGCTCCGCTCCGTGACTCACACAGTACGCCTTGGCCTCCCAGAAGGTGAAACGTTGAGGGGCTGGGCCAGGAAACACCTCGCCTTCACAGAAAAAGTCAATTGGCCGATTTTTTTTTTCTTTTTTTCCATTATCTTCGGTAATATTTTCAAACTTTTCTGTATACTTTGACTTAAATACTTTAAGAATTAATGCTAGGATTTAAATAAATGATGTAAAGTTTCACTCAAGAAGTGATTCATTTTATTTTTTTATTTATTTTGATTCATTTTTCTGATAAAATTAGGCGGAGGCAGCTACTCTTAAAGATTGCCTCCCCATCATGCAATGGCAGTTTTATAGTTTTATATCAAGACAGCATGCATACTCATAAGCATATAATGAGTTATTTATGAATTTATCAGGTTTGCATTGAACTAACTATGAAAAAAGACTAGTTAAGGTGTTTTTAGAGTTGACTAACCTTTAATATTCTCCACATAACAATAAACGTCATAAAGCTCGTCAGACTCCACCAGTCCATAGTTCCTCACTCCTGGCATTCCGTCCATGTCTCCAAAACATCCTCTCTTGGTCTCTGAATGGGATATCTGTGGTGAAAATGTGATTTCTGAAGCAATTTTGACAAATTCAAAATGGCATACTTAAAGTTAGGACAATAAATGTAACTTCCTCAAAGGTGAAAGTGTATGAAATGGTGTTTTGGAACATTTCCTGTTAGTCTCGTACCTCACTGACAGATCAGAGAGCCAGCCCGCGTCACACTGCTCGTATCCACTGTGATAGGCTGCCAGGAGCTGCTCAGGAGTGGCGATGTCAGCCCCGATCTCACTGCAGGCTTCTTTGGCTCGCTCGAAGGTGAAGGCGTAGCGGCTGGATGCATCACGATAATGAAACACCACACCTAAAAATGAGGGGAAAAAGGTCATTTAAGAAAATAATCTTTGTGGTTTTCGTTGACTCCACAAATGTTGATTTCTGTGTCTAATCCTCACCTTTGACCACAATCTGAGCCATGTCATGAGCGTCCTCCAGGCCCTGCTGCACCTCGCAGCGGTAGAAGCCGGTGTCGTTCTGCCTCAGGCTCTCCAGGCGCAGGGTGAGGTCCGCGGGCGAGTGGGCGTAATTGAGAAGCGTGGCTCTGTCTTTGTAGGCCTCGCTGACCTTCACCCTGTCTCCACGGGCCACCAGGATCTCCGTCTCCTGACTGTCACTCAGGACGGTCCACTTGATGCGGGGAACGGACAGGACGGCGTAGCGGCCATTGGAAGGGGGGGACGGTGGTGGGTGGGCAAGCGACACCAGGCAGGGCAACGTCAGAGAGCCTCCCAGCACCGCAAGGACAGGTGGGCTGCTGGGGATAGTCACCTGGAGGAGTTTTGAATCATCTAAGACGACAAAAAACATTCTTGAAATTATGTTAAGCATAAATAAAAAGGATTTTTCATTCATATATTTAGAACTCAATGTGTAAACAAAGCAGCCTGTGCTTTAAGACAATTTCTGCAAACAAAATTGTAATATTTTGCTAAAACTTTTTTTTTATTTGTAAACTTGACTTTGAAAAACTCTTCTCTCTTTTGTTTCTGCAGGAACTCTTCTAAAATTGCATGTTAGCAAAGTCAATAAACAGCAGGACATGATGAAGACCCCAAAAGTACGAGAGGTCACCGCGGTGTGACGGAGCAGCAGATGCCTGTAGTGGAAGGCGGCGTGGAGGGGACACACCTGACTCTGGGGGGGCAGCAGAGGACGACGGCGGGACGAGTAAACAGATGGCAAACAGCAGCACAGTTGGAGATGCATCCAGTCTGTGAAACGTGAAGAGGACAGAAGAATTACATTTAAAAAATACTAAAATCTGTCTTAATTGAGGACTGGAAACATTTAATTCCTGTCAAAACTTCGACCAGGCAATACGGGAATCGGACCTTCAATCTTCTGGTCAGAGGGCGACCAGCCTGCTGCCGCACCACGACCGCCCTGGTTTTTGTGGTAAACCAGAATCCAAAAACATCTAACCACAGAGGACTTGACCTCCAGCATTAGAGACTAAACCTCTCTGCAGACACAACATGACCTCTTATTTTGGCATTTTAATTTTCTCTCCCAAGCTCTCCATCTGTAGCTGCTCCTCGGCCTCCTGTTGACTCACTCGCTGACATTTGCTCTTCTTCACGATAACATTATCGTTAGTATTGCAAGTCAAATATAAAGTCCTGCTGGTTATTGTAGTCAGAAGATTGAAAAGAAAACAAGTTTCTTCAGTGCTCCAACCTCGATTTTTCATACTAGCTTCTCTATGCACAGATTCCAATACACAAACACAAAGGGTTCTACGAAATTTGAATAGATGCATCATGTTAGAACAGTTTGTAGTGGTTTTCTGAATGATATAACTCCAACAAATTTAAGAGGCTTATGAACTTCAACTGGACTTAAACATTTGCAGCAGCTGCATCTCAATATGGAATGTCTTTAATCCTCATCAGATTTTCTGAAACTTTTTCAGACTTTTAAGATTAAATATGTAAAAGTTGTGTTTTTAACATGTTCTTGTGGCATTTTCTAATGTTAGAGGGCATTAATAAAGAAATGTAAGCTTATTATTGCATCTTTGAGTGTTTCTTTGTTCAAATTGTTGAAAATTAATAGTAAACAAATAAAAGGCTGTTTGAAAAAGAGTTCAGAGCTCTCAGCAACGGGGATGGGAAGAGGGTGCGGGGCTGCTCTGCGCCAACAGTCCTGCCCACAACTCAGAGCTAAGATTTAAATAAACTACTGCCACTCTGCAAAACCTATGTCTTAGAAAGCAACATAGGTTTTATTTTATTTTGGCAAAAAAATAGCACAATCATAATTAAAATATGACTGGAAATTATTTTAAAATAAATCAAATTACGATAAAAGTGGGAATTTAAATCTCACACATTTATCCTAATTCAATTAGATTTTTTCCTATTGTTGCCTTTATTTCTTTGTAATTACGTTTCTTTTTTATATTGTTTTATAATTTTTTTTTACAATTTGCATTTATATTCTCCTTCTGAACAACAATTTGGATCAAAGATTGTGTTAAAAATGTTCTATTGAAAAACTGTAGGACATCTCTGCCACCCCTATTTTTATTATTTTTTTATGTGTAATTTGATTAATTTCTTGTAATCGTTTCTTCTCTTTTAAAAAGTAACTGATAAGTTGATTGAAAAGATGAGGCTGTTGAGTATGTCAATAAAAAAAAAAAAAAAACGAGTTGTGTAGTGATTTTTGTGGTTGAGTCATTGGAGACATTTAGTGAGAAAGTGTGGAAATGGAAACGGTTTGCTTTGGTTAATGCCAGATTAAGGTTGAGGTTAGGAACTCAGTTGTGACTGTTAGCATGGAGAGGAGTGGGAAGATACTTTATATCAGTGAGTAACTCCCACGGGAATACATGTTTGCTCAAACAGACAAACAGACTGAGACAGACACAAGAAGTGTCTGTGTGTCCTTGGAGCATTTCAGCTCCTGTGAGGCAGACTTCAGGGTTTGCAGAGTGTGACCTGAATTCTGATTTCCCTGAAAACCTCCAGGAGGGTCAGACAGAAGCCCAGCTGCCAGAGAGGCCAGATTTACATTTGTAACACTTCAGCTATTCTGAAGTTTGTTCACTTTTGTCTTTATGTTCTTGTGAGCTGAATAAAGAATATTCAACACACAATAACTTGCTTTCTTGTCTCTGTTTCTTACCTAATATAATACTTTTACACTAACAAACGGAAATGCAAAGCTGTGGTGTTTTTACATTGTAAAATCAATTTATTTTAATCATTATATACACTATATTTTGGCTATTAATGTCAATGGTTATAATTCATTTAAATGACAACAAACACATAAAGATATACTTAAAAAGAATTATCTTAGAAAAAGTAGAAATTTACATTTATTCGTTGATGATTCTTTTATTTATTTTTTTACTTTAAAATGTAATTCAGCATATTTGCTTGCAAATAGCTGTTTGTACTTTGCATCTGAGATGTTTCAGCGGAGACAGGATTCTGACGATCATCAAGTTCCTTTTATGAGTTTCGCACTTTAATTTTCAAAATAAAAGCTTTGACTATAAACACACATTTAACTATGATATAGTGTTGCTTTGAGCAAAAAGTGTTTTGGCTATGTCTGCATTCCCTCACTACTCCCCTAATCCTTAAAAGACTATCTAGTGCTCTGGATTTTAAGATAATTTAGAAACTTTTTTAATGACACAGATGATGCCACCTAATAAATATACGTAATTTACAAAGAATCCACTGTGTCCTGATGATGAAAGCTATAATGATTTATAAACTAAATGTTTTTTTAAGATGACTAATCATTCAAATGCAACACATTTTGGTTTATATTTGCCCATCTAGTGAGCATATACACTAATTTTTCACAGAAAATCTTGAGAAATTTTTTAGGCTTTCGGAATTTGGAATTGTAGATTCGGACAATGCATAAAAAGGTGAATGCCCAACGTTAGTGGTACCCAACCTTCAGACCGTGGACCGGTACTTATCTGTAGGACATGTGTTTAAAAAAGCACAGCCTGCATTTTCCTGTTTTATTTAGTCTTTTTGACAAAGTCTTGTGTCAAAAATCCATCTACTACTTCTTTTAACAGGCTGTAAATTAAAATCCTCAAGTTAGCAAAATTATGTTAAAACAAACATATTTGGAAAATGTATTTTTGCTGAAACAGTGAGGAAACAGAAGATGGGCTTTTGACTTCAAAGAATAAATAATCTCCATTCAACAGACAAAAACCTGGAGTCTATCTATAGATTTATTGCAAACATTGCTCCCAGATATTTTCCATCCATCCATTTTCTAAATCGCTTTCTCCTTTTCAGGGTCGCGGGGCTGCTGGAGGCTAATCCGGCCACTTCTGGGGGAGGGCAGAATACACCCTGGACAGGTCACCAGTCTGTCACAGACACGCCATAATAACAACGGATAATATTCAGCAACTGCTATAGAACCTACATAGGACACTAAGCCTTTGGGTGGAGAGTGAATTTGGACACAATCTCAGACTCCCATAGATTGATTTTAGAGGGATCAATAACACTTATTTGAGTATTAAGGCAAAAAAAGTGATATTATGATATTAAAGTTTAAAATTAAAAAAGTGGTTATCATACAATTTTTTCTCATGAATTTCAAAGAATAGGACCACACAAATTACTATAATTGAGTAAGTGAACATCATCTGCAGCAGCAGACTGACTTCTTGCACTACTCAATTAGGTTGTCTGTCTTGGATATGAACAAGTAAGCTGAATGCTTACTGAAAATGTTACAAATTTTTGGACTCTTTTTTTTGTTTGATTTACAGCTGTTTAACAATGGGTGGCTTGCAGGATCTCTGCATAAAGTCATAATTTTACTACTTGAAAGCATGTAAATTTACAAGGAAAAAGTCATAAATTTAGCCTGAATTTTAAAGTTGTAAATATATGACTATACTAGTAATTTAATAGCTATGTGTTTTTTCTTGCAAATTTTCTACTTTAAAGTTGCAATAATTTTTTTTTTTTGGCAAACTGGCCTAATACTTAGTTGTTCACTTAAAACTTAATTTTAAAATACAATCAAAACTGTATTTTTTTCACTTTATTTTTGCTTTTAGTTTTAGACTTCGAGAGCTGCTGGACAGCTTTGTACTCTTGACAGTTTTATTTACCTTTTTTGTATTAAGCAGATAAATCTACTACAATAAATATTTAAATGTGGAGGAACAACATCATCTGCACCAAAACGTATTCACCATTTTAAGTTTTTTTTCTTATTCCTTTAAACACACTCATTTGTCTGACCATCCATTGCCTGTTAGTTGTTTCAAGCAAACAACTCATGTGCCCGGGGGCGGAGCTACAGGGCTCTAAGGGAGGCCTGTGCCCGTCCCTCGGTAAAAAGCTTTATCCTCCTTCCTCCCAATTTTTGAAGAAATATTGGTGTCCTTAGTGACAAAGATAAAGACATTACCAATAAAACATTTTTAAGCATTTCAAAAACAACAAACATAATTAAAAATAGCATTAAATGAAATTATGATAAAAAAATAACATGTTATCAATTTTCATCTTTACAAATTTTTCTGCCCACTCTTGCCCCCTGTATAAAACGTTCGAGATTGCATGTGCCTGCTTTTTACTTCTACTTGTTTTCTTTTTTTAAGTAGGAAAGTCCCTGAGTACATAAAAAAAAACAAACATGAAAAAACATGCAAACCACTGGGGCTTAAAAAATGACTTTAAAATTCCTCATCCAAGAATTTCTAAATTTGCAGTTTTTTAGCCTGCAATTCTTGATTTAAAAGAGCAACCCCTTTTCCCCATAACTATTATGGTAAAAAAACACTTCTGTCCTTTCTTATCATCTGCTTCTCTTACAGAGTGTGAACATTGAGCGAAGCACCACTACATTTCTATACGCCAACAAAAGTCAGACAGTGGGGGGAGGGAGGAAAAAAAGGTTTTCTCTAAGTAAAGGAAGCTTCCCGGGCAACATCGCAAGAGAAAAGACGGCCATTGCAAGCAGCTGAATAGCCAACAACATTACCTTGAGGGAAATGGAGGTTTGGGCCAAGAAAGGATGTTTGACCACTCAGTTTGCCTGAGAGGGTCATTTAAGGCTGCGGGGGCGGGGGGATATTCTTTGAGAATTCACAAAAGTTTACCTCATTTTCTCTGATTTCTATGCTGGTTTTTCAGTTAAAAAAAAAAAAACTTATAGAAAGAACTTTAAATGAATAAAAATGTAGACACAGCGTCTACATTAAAAACACGGAAGATGTACAAATAAAACACAAAGAACACGTAAACCAGCGCTTCATTGAATTTCTTCATTTTGATTTTTATGGAGCTAAATCGGGGCCATTATTATTTGAAACCGAAATAAAATATTTTGAAAAAAAATTAATGTTTGGCTGAAAAAATAGGTTTCCAAAACTACTAATTTCCATTTCAGAACTATTTTTTCAATTTCAATTTTTTTTTTCAGTTTCAAAACTTTTTTTCAGTTTCAAAACTTTTTTTTCAGTTTCAAACCTTTATTTTTTTCGTTTAAGAACCTCCAAGTTTCAGTTTCAAAACTTTTGGCCCCGTTGTGGCGCGTTGGGGCAGGGCTTTCGTAAACGAAAAAAAAAGTTTTGAAACTGAAAAAATAGTTTTGAAATTGAAATTTTTAGTTTTGGAAACCTATTTTTTCAGCAAAAACATTAATATTTTTTTCAAAATATTTTATTTCAGTTTCAAATAATATTGGCCCTGATTTAGCTCCGTAGATTTTCAGATTACTGGTAAGAAATTGTGTCAGCACCATGGACAGCACCCACCGCCATGATTTTATTAAGTCTTTTAGAATGAACTATATCCATATATAAGATGCACTACTTCAATGTCTAAACTTTAAACTTCAATCCCAGATGGCACAGCGCTCAGGATCTAGATAATTACAGAGGTCTGCTTTCTTTTGCCAAATTCACCCTTCAGCAGACTCAACAGCCGTAAGCTCACAGAGTGAAGCCGCCTGTGGAGGGTTCAGTTCCCAGCCAGTCCAGTCGCTGTGTCCTTGGACAAGAAACTTAACTCCACATTACGCCTGATGCTCTCATCAGTGTGGGAGCGTGAGTACCTTTGTGTGAAAGTGTCTAGTAAATGTAATGTAATACAATGCAGCACAAACACTCAAGGCTGAGTGAAGTTGTCAGCAGATGACTTTGTAACCCCGTTAAGATCTGCAGTCAGGATGGAATCTAACAATGTTCAGAGTTTCCTGCCTGCCTGCAGGTGTGCAGATCAATTTGTTTCTTTTCATTTAAATCAATATCAGAGAATTGAAAATAATTTCTTATAGGTTCTTTCAAAGGACAATAAAGAAACAAAATCCATTTTTGTTAGATTAAGAGAATGTAGATCATGTAATATAAACAGTAATAAGACCTGAATAATAATTTTAAAAAAACTATTTAAAAGTAAAATTTGGGGAAAAATGAAAAAATCTCACTAAAAAAATGTAAAAATGTCTCAGAATTTTTTGTTTCTTAGAGATGTAAAGAAAACATATTTATGAAAACATCAATTGAGCACTGGGAGTAACAGCAGTGTTGGCTAAAAATCACATACAAACTTTGCTCGTTTCTCATCCTGGTGTTTCTACTGTCTCCTTTTTTATTTACATGTGATACCAACAAGAAGCATCCAATCACAATACTTACTTTGTTCAATTACAATTGGCTGAAGATAAACTCGCAGTGAGTGACGTGTGGTGTGTGAACTACACATTTAAAATTTTTTAACAGCAACTGAATATGTTATTAATATACACTTCTTTAGCCACTATGTGCCACTGGACTTGCAATCCAAAAAAATCCCAAATATTAAAAATTTGAAGCCACTAATTTTGCATTTTGTGTGCTCAAATTTGCATTTTGTGGACACAATTTAGCTTTTTGTTCAATTACAAATTAGCTTTTTATTTGCACAAATTACTCTCCAAGGGCACAGATTACAATTTTAAGTGCACAAATACTATTTTGAAGACCCAGTTTAGCATTTTGGTGGGCACGAATTTGCATTTTGTGAACACAAACAAGCCTTTGGTGAATAAAAATTATAATTTTATGTGCACAAATACAATTTTTATGTGCAAAAATAGTATTTTATTTCCATAAATTAATATTTAAAACCACAAATTAGCATTTTATGTACACAAATTAGCATTTTATGTACACAAAGTAGCCTTTTATATATACAATCATTGTGTGAGGGCATATATTAAAATTTTATCAGCACAAATACCATTTTGTGAACATGGATTAGCATTTTGTTGGTACAAATTATCCTTTGGTGGATACAAATTGTTTTACGTACAAAAATTAAGCATTTTGTGAACCCAAATTCGTATTATGTGGCCACAAAATAGCCGTCAGAATTTGAGATATTAAAATATAAATTTGTAGACACAAAATGCTAATTTGTGCACATACAATTATAATTTGTGTGCACAAAATGTTAGTTGGTGCTCTCAAAATGTTAATAAAATCTAATTTGTGACTATAAGATAATAACTATTGCACACAAAATACTAATTTGTGGCCACAAGTTATTAATCTAAGGAAGCAACTTTTCCATTTTTTAATGTGCTGTCCAGATTTCTGTAAACCTCAAAGAGTAAAACAGTCTAAGAGCCCCAAAATGTCAGGTTTAGTGTTAAAAGATGCTAAAATTAAAAAAAATCACTGTTAAATTGATTCATTGAGTAATTTAAACAACAACAGAACTATACTCTCGATATTCTGATATATCGATTAATTGAGATGCATTTTCAATCATGTCAGAGAAAAAGATCCACAAAGTGTCCAATTATTTTTATAGTGATGTCTAAAATATTAACTTTGTTCTCTATAAGTGATCCTTCTTTATGTCTCTCTATCAAGTTCTCTTTTACTTCAATACATTGGATGATTTCTTAACATAAAAGTGTCTTTGAAGCACCAGTGAATGGATGGCAGGAAGAGATGACATCTTATTATAGTCTGGATAAAAACTTTCTTTGACTTGAAAGATTCAGACGAGGATTCAGAACCAATGAGGTGAATGAACCCGGTGACACCAGAAGTCTCTCTCACCCTTGAATTCAAAGCACTAAAGTCATGTCGGTCATTCAGATTGAGAATAGGTGCGAGACCACGAGCTGTGCCACCGACCCGACCTCTGTTTTCTCACGGCTAGGACCACCTCTATTTTACAGACTCCGGTCGCTCCAGCCCACCAGTCCCTCCACTCACGCCACCTCAAAGGATGTCCATCTCCAGGGGCAACCTCTACCTCCTCTCCCTGGCAGACACAAGGAGCCGGGAGCTGCTGGGAGGGCTGCATGCGGGGGAAACCTCTCAGAGGAAGAAGCAAGAAAAGAAAAAAGGCTCTGTGCAGCTTGAATGAGTTCTGAGTGAGACGTTAAGTTCACAGGAATGATCTGGAACAGTTCACCAGTCAGCTTCAAGCTGCAGCCAGCTCCTATTAGCTGGTAGCAGCTGACTTTCTCTGCCAAGAGGAAAACAGACAAAAGCTCGGATTTGAAAGAACCGGGTTTTAGCTTCAGCACAGTTTCAGCTGAACTGAAACTGAATGCAACAGTGGATAAAAATGCTGGGATTTTTCACAAATACGCAGGTCAGTTGGGGTGAGAAGAAAATTTAAAATAAAGAGGCTTTACTCAAATCTCAGGAGCAGCATCCATAGAAATCAGAGCCAGAAAAACAGGAACATAATTCACTCAGATATTTGAGAAATATACATCGTCACGTAACATCTATTCTCCTCTAGATCTAACTATAAATACTTGAAGTTTCTCATTGATCTAAGATGGTTCCATTGCAGAAAAAAAGACTTAGACTTATTCTAAAACAAAAATGTTCGGCCCCAATTCTTTTTAGAATTGAAGGAGCTTCTAGGCTGAGTTTTTAATTAAAAAAAACTAATCCAGATCATTTTTTAAAAACTTTTCTGCTATACCTAAACATCTGAGGTTTGGTGGAGTTTGTAAATGTGTAGAAAATTATCCATAAAACAGTCAATTCTTTCTTTCTAGAATTTACAAACTGTTTACAGTTTACAAACAAATGAAAATGTATTGAAAATTGTCAAACTTTTGGTTCTAGAGTTCTGTAAAGTAAGATGTTTCTCATTGTAGGCTACCTAACATTGCAAATAGATTATCTTCAAATTATGTCTCAAATTAATCATGTGTGTGTCCATTGCTACAGTATGTGTTTTAATTTTAATTAAAAAATAAAGAAAAAACTTTGAAGGCTACACTTTGGTTTAAATATACACTTTCAGATTGAAATTGAAATGTTAAATCCCCCAAAAATTGAATTGATTCCATGACAACTTTACTGTGAAAAAATATATTTCAAAAATTTTACTTAAATAAAGATGCTATTATGCAATTGGAAGGCTAACTGCTGAAAAAGTAAATCAGGAGCCTGTTTGACCCCATACAAATAGAAAATAAATAAACAATTGGTATGGAACTTGTACTTTTTTAAGTATTCATCAAAAAGTAATGCAGCTATTAAGATATAATTGGATTATTAACCACATTAAATAACTACTAAATAAATCAGCTCAGAATGACACTTTTTGGATCCTTACTTCATGTTTGACGTCAGTTCTTGCTTCCTCCACGTCTCCTGCAGAACAGGTGCAGCTCTGATCTGTTTGGACCAAATGTCGTCCTGCAGCTCCTTCACTGCAACTGTCCGAGTCCTCCTCCGGGATGAGGTGAACAGAGCCGGAACCGGGATGAGAGCGGCTTTAAAGGGACCGAGATCCCCCCCCACCACCACCACCATCGCCCCCCACTCCCAGGCGACCTTCCTCTTCCTTTATTTAAAGATTCAAAAATATTTAAACCAAACAAATAGAGACACAGTTCTTCTTTGTAAAATAGGAAATGAAATTAATCGTTTTTTTTTTTTTTTTTTTTTTATTTACAAAAGGACGAACTCGTATAAGCTAAAACATCTACAAAAAAATGCATATTTACTCGATTTTTCAAAAGGTTATGCAGTAAACACAATGGCCACTAGAGGGCGACAAAAACTATGTATATATATTTTTTTTACTTCAGAATTATTGCGTTATACAACAAGAATCTTGAACATCAAACTCAACCAATAAAGGGAAAAAACAGAAACTAAAATTAAATGCTGGGGGTTCCCATATGTGTTATTGATAAGGAGAAATCCGAAAAGTATTCTTGCATTTTGTATTTTTCATTAATTTTAGCAGAGTAAAACATATTAAAAAGTCCATGTTTAATTAGTATTCAAAAGTGGCTTGATATTTTAAAAATCTGTTTCGTGAAATTCAAATTTTCATAGTTTTAAAACAACATTAAAAACTAAAGGCAACAGTATGTGTTTATTTGGTGTTTAACTAACTGTATGTGTTTGTGCAGCAAAAAATAAAGTAATTTTTTCTGCAAAAAAATAAAACGAACATTCACATTACTGACATCATAAAACAGAAAACCAATCACTTATGTATTATCAAAGAAAGTACAGTTGTTTCTTTGAAAATCAAAACGTAACAGCTCCTTGCAGTTTTATTTTTCTGAGGCGAAGCGGAAACAAAGTTGACCATAAATGTATGAAGTGGAACATTTTTAGTATTTCTGAAAATTTTGACTTTATTAGTTTTTCCCCAAATTTATTTCATAATTATATATTTTTATATTTAAAATCCAGAAAACAAAGATTTCTTATTGAATTTCTTCAGTGGTATTTGCTTTTTCTGATTGTATGTCATTGGATTTTTAACCCGCAATTTTGCTGCTTGTGCGTGGACACTGATCTAACCCGCCAATTTCTGCAGTGAATTTCATGTGTAAATGGAAAAATTCTTGGCTGCAGGCTTGGTAATCAAAAGCGAATTATGCACAGAGAGCTAAAGCTGGTCCATGACTAATATCTACTTTGTGTGATGTGTGTAACAGAAGGAGTATAAAGTAAAGTGTAATCTACAGAGTCCAGCTGCCAGTAAGTCCAGCATAAGAAGCTGCATGTTAGTTATAATGAGAGTTGCTTTGAGACCTGCAGAACTCTTTCATGTGTTTTGGGAGATTTTATTAATTCAGCAGGCAATCACGTAATCTCTTTAAATTACAAATAATTTAAGCACTTGTCAATCAATATTTAAAGAAAAAAATCCCAAAAGCCTACATGAAGAATAGCGTTATTGAACCTTAAAATATAAAATAAATTAAAAAAAATAACTTTTGTGTTTAATTTCATTTTACAAAATAAAAGCTCCTTTGTTCCTTTATTTACAATGAAGAAAAAATAGTTGTTGACAATTCTGCAAATTTTCTGAATTTTAAAAAAGGATCAATGTTTGAGATAATCAAAGTTCAAAAAGTTGAGGCACTGATGCCTTTAGTCACTTTGTGCCTGAATGTCTCCCCTCCAAAAAAGAAGAAAAACCTTTACAATGATTTGGAACCATCTAAAGCCAGCAACGTAAAAGAAAACTGGATGAAAAGGGGTTGGATCGATATTGGCTGGACGCTGCACATGCTCAGTTTCTCCTTGTGGATTTTTCATGACCTCTCACTCACAATTTCAATTTCTAACAAAGTACTGCCGCTTTGTAGAAACCATGTCATAGAAAATGAAAGTTTTTTTTTAATTTTGGCAAAAAAACAGCCAAATCGTATTGGGAATGCTTTGAAAATAGATTAATGGTTAAAGTGGGACTTTAAAGTTTTACAGATGTGTTGGTGTGTGAAAATAACAATTAAAGGGGTTTTTCGTTTGAACCTTCCAAACAATCTAATAAAATCAGACTTTTACAGGTCAATATTTGCTTTTGACGGCACAAATTTCAACAACAAACATCAACTATTGTCGGCTAATTAAAAAAATAGGAGAAAACACACATTTTTAATCATCTATAAACCATATCATTTGTTTACAACAGTAAACATTTTTCAACCATACAAACAAAATTTAGTATATTTCAATTACATGCAACAACAGAACTGAATAAAAAATGTTTAAATTATCACCTCTCCAACCCACTTTCACTTTGTTACAATAATCCCAGTGTTGTCAATGTAAAAAAGTCATCTTAAGACCTCAAAAATATTGGACAATAATGTGTTTGTAAACAAGCAGAAAAAAAAAAAAAAAAAAAAAAAAAGGAAATATTTGTAAACACCACAGGAACACAAACAACCAAAAAGCTCTGGAACACAACTGAGTCTACAGTCTGAAAAGACGGTAAACTTGAAAAATTAAATTTTAAATCAAATGTTATTTGCATATTGACATGTAATTATTTTATTTCAACTTTAAAGATAGAAAATGCTTAATTTTAACAGTTTTTGCTTATTTCTTTCCCACACTGGCGTATTCAAAAACCCACTTTATGAAGAAATATCCCTGGAAACTTTTGATAAAATTGAAGTTCTAAAGAAATGCAGTCCTAACATATAAAAGCCTAACATCTAAATGAAGGAAAACTTTTAAAGAAGCACGCTGGGCAGCATTTTAGTCCATTTGGATCTTTAGCAACAGCACCTAAAATTAAACACAGTGCTGCCAAAATGATTTATATTGCTTTTACATTTCTGACTTGCATCAAGGTTTTCAACTTAAAAGGCAAGTAAAAAATTTTCTATTTTTTGTTATAAAAACACACAGAAACCTTTAGCTATGTACATTTTGTGGCTGAACAGACGACACAGTAGCACCTTTTACAATCCAAACCCTGAGAAAAATAACAGTAATTCTTGCAAATATTTGTTTATTTACTGTTAAAAGTCCAGAATATAATAATAATATAAATACTCCTTTTCTTTTGACCGAAATTTTCTCCAATCTCAATGTTGTCATAAAACTTGTTTTTTGTGTGTTAAAGAGGGTTTTTAAAATCAGATTTGTTTCTTTTTTTTTTCCATTCATTTTTCAATTAACTATGTGACACCAAATGATGTTTAAGGTCAAAATGACCACAAATGTAGCACCAAAGCTTATCCTCATTTCTTCTTCTGTTTTCTCTTTTGTAAAGTTATACTTCCTTAAGTACTGAATTTTCCTGACAAAGTTAATCTCATTGTTTATTGCCTGTTAAATATTTTCCTTTTACTAAAATTCTTGTTATCCGGCTGCTTTGGCAATTCGTATTTTTATGCTAAGAAATGCCTGAAAACAAAGGTTTCATTTTCCCACACACCCTCTAGATCAAAAACCACGTATGTACACAATAACCTAGATTGAGTGGGGTTTTTAGATGCCTTTATGCAGCCTTTATAGACTTCATTTAAATGCCAACTAACCAAACCAGGCTTTAAGAAGCCACTGAATTGGAAAGGAGTGTTTTCTCCCACTCCACTTCCACCACCTTGTAGAGCTCCATAGTGGCTTTAGCATCCTCCACAGAAGAGTGGCCTTTCTTGTTCTGAGGAAGCAAAACCACAAGTTCAGTTAGTGTCATTCAAAACATGCTGATGCTACCTAAGACTCATATGAACCTGAGAATCTTTATTCAGCCGCTTGAACTAAAACCCTGCCTTTTTCTGAAGTCCCAATATGTTTTAAATAATTAAAAATTTAATCTCAATATACTTTTTCTAAAAACCTGCGGCAAAAAAAAAACAACAAGAAAGAAACCCTAAAAAAGAAAAAAAAAATTGTACCTGGATGTCCCGGTTAAAGAGAGCTTTAGTGAATCTCTTCAGTGACACGCACTCTTTTTCACCAAAGCCAGCCTTCACGTTGAGCAGAGGGATTTTTGAAGTGTCTCTGGTCAAGACTGCCGGGTGAAAGTAACTGAGAGCCTTGAAGTCATTGTGGACGGCATGGCCAATGACCACTTTGCCCATGAGCAGTTTAAGGATCTGCAGGAGCCAAACACAAAGCACATTTGTGACTTGCAGGTCAAGCAAAACGCAATTTATAACATAAATTACAATAATAAATAATAAACTTCACATTTTTGGCTAATTTCGAGCCAAGTTTGATAGTATACATCAAGTTGTTTAAAAAAATATTTTTTTAACACTTGAGGTCTTTCTGTCTCAAAATTGATTTAAAAACTGGACCAAGTACATGTTAGCTCACCTCCTTCCTGGCCTCTGAGTATGGTGTAGCCTTGATCAAATCTCGAGGGCGAATGCCGCTCCAGCGGGTGCGATAGTCAGTCACAGGCATGGCGGGCTTGATATACTCATCATAAATCACATCTCCTTCATACGATACTATACTGCAGCGTGCAAGTTGGCTTATGCTGCCCTTTGGTCCCGTACCGACCATCTCACAGTCAATTGCGAGGTACTTGTTGGGGTTTCCGGTTGCCTTGGCACAGGGTTTGTGGCTGCTTGTGGATGGCCACTGGTTTGGGCTTTTGTGCTCAACAGTTCCTTTGGTTTTTCGTGGTTGTCACTTTTGTTCACAGTGGACGTCGTTGAAGGCAGGCTGTGAGTGAATCCCAAAAGCTGGGATTTAAAAATATAGGCACTGTGAGGAGGAGGTACAATTTTGTTGTGTGAAGCAGAGGGAGCAGGCGGTGTTGAGGTTTTCTGATACGATCCATTCTGACGTGGAGTCTGACCACCTTGAATGTCTCCCGGGTTGCGGTTGTGGTTTTGTTTACCCCTGAGGTATCCCTTTTCCTCCAAGTATCGCTTTGTTTTATGAAACTTTTTGTTTTTCCGATTTTGCTTTTTTGGTGGATGTTCTCTCTGTGTGTTGACATCAGAACACACATTAGTTGTAATGTTAGACATGATGACTGTAAATGTGAACTCCTTTCACTGTGCTTGTGTGTCTTGGTATCCTGGAGGTCTCAGCAAGCTTTGTGTCTTTTCGGTGATGTTTGAATAAGCCGAAACCAGTGACACTGTGACATCCTGAAAGAAAATAGAATACAATCAAACTCTGCCCCAGGTTGTACAACTTTCCACATCATTAATTCAAGCACTTAAATGCAAGATAATCTTAAATTAACTGGAATCTTTTGCTCAGTGTGTAAAATATGCAATTAAAAACACAATTTAAGGACATTTTTACTCTGCCTTCTTTTTTTTTTTTTCTTTTTTTTTTTGTCTCAAGATAAATACTAAAATGTCAGTATTAAAAACTTTAGGGAGCAAAATGTACTGGAAGTAACCATTTATGACCTCCAACCCCTATAACCAACCATAATAATAAAGAAGATAGCTTTTTCTTCTGATTATATTGACTTCAACTATGACAATACTTATATATAATATATATATATATATATATATATATATATATAAATTTATTTATTAAGTTCACGCAAAATTAATAATTTGTTCCTTCAAAAATGCACTCAAAACGAACGGGTGTTCTTGTGATGCATTTGAAAGTATACAAACATTACAATTGACATTTGAATAACATTTGTGACAAGAAAACATAGCATTCAAATTTATCTTAAAATAATGTCAAATAACACCATGTCTAAAGAAGTTTTTCAATCGCTCGTTAAGTTGTCAAACGTCTTTGTTTAAAACGCTGTTGAAAGCCAACAACGACAAGGATGTAGTCTCGTTAGCTATTTAATGGAAGAACAACAGTTAGCTTTTTAATGACAATAACGATTAAAGTTCCTAAAGTGTAAATTAATTAAGGTAACGTTGTGTTTACTTTCATTTTATAGTAATAATATATCGAAATCAATACGCAAATACATGTACATTATACAATAAAACAAACAAAACAAAGCAAACCTCCAGTCTAAACCCGCCGGAAGACTGCACTACATGTAAACTCTTCCCCACAGCTACGGACTTCCGGCAACACGTGAACAACATCCGGGGCATGCTACCTTCATGAACAGTGGGACGTATGACAAACATCGATAAGCATTGTCCAATACTATGCCCATTCATGTAATTTCTAATGAATCAATGGCTTTAAAATAATAATTTAAAAAATTTTAAAAAAAGAGGAGAAAAAAACTGGTATCTACACCTTTTTCCCCACGTTTATTTTGTTGCTTTCTATGACTGAGAAACACGGAAAAATATTTCTTAGTTTCCATGAAAATGCTTAAAAATGTTCAAAAATCATGGCAATACACTTATACAACTATAAACCCAACAAATTTAGCCATAAATATTTTCGATCACTCGTAATAAATATTCATGATAAAACCTTTCAAACACATAAACCAACAATTACATGGAACATTTAAATGCACCACTTCTCTAGAAGTGAAAGTTGCAGTGAGCTCTAGAAAATAGCGTTTTGTGGGGAAGATCTTGAATATTAAACATTTTATGAATGCATCAATATTGAGACAACTTCAATAGTTTAGTTTTTTTAATATAAACATCACATTTCAACTAATTTTTTAAAGATAGCGTGGGTTTACGAAGCTAACGCATGTTAGCATTAGCTTGGTCAGACTGATGTCATTGGAGCCTGCAGCAGGACAAGATGAGGGGAACTTTATTTCAAGTTTCTCTGCAGAGCAGCAGAGAGAGCTGGCTAAGAGAATCACAGCCTTTTTGTCCAAGTACAAACACCTAACGGACTCCTTTATTATTGTGTGTATTTATTTCGGTTTAGCTGCTTTTGTGAAGATCTAAATGCTTTTGTACATTACCTCCTTGAAAAGTAAAATGGAACGGATCTCATTGTTTTTTTTCTCTGCAGGAGTTCTTCAGTGAAGATCTGTGGCACTCCTTACCCAACAGCTGGCAATCTGTCCTGCAGGACCTGTCATACCCACAGACAGCAGATCTCCTATTAAGCACAAATACAGACAAAAGGTTAATAAAAGCTTTTATTCAAGCTTTGGTTATAAGTATCATATGAAACCAGGATTACAAACTAAAAGCCCATGAGATAAGAATAATGTTTTAGATTTGAATTAGAGAGATTAATGTGAGATGAAAAAAAAAAAAAAATAGAGAGAAAACAAATACAGTGTCGTAAGCTGATTTCTTTGTTGTTCCAGGTATCCGTCGGTATGGCCCTTGTCACTTTTGGCCTTCCAGACCACGGCTCACGCACTGGCGTTTCCCAGGCAGTGCAACGGAGGGGGTCTGTTGAAAAGGCCCGAGGAGTTCCTGGAAAACCACAGTCAGAGTTCTCTGCTGGGGCACATTTTCAGGAAGCATGTTAAACCCAAGAAACAGCATGAGATTCGAAAGCTTGGCATGGTACAGGAATTCTGCTGTGCTGTGATCCCTGCTTTATGAAGACATTTAATAACATGCTATTGTGTTCAATTATTGTTGTTTCAGCTGGTTAAACAACTCTGTGACCAGACTGGCTGCAGGAGGGTGGTGGACGTGGGCTCGGGTCAGGTATTATCCTCCCCTTTGATAGCATTTGTTTGTTCTCCAGGAGGGGGAGTCATTTATTACGTTTTTAAAGGTTTATTTATTTTTGGCCATGTAGCATCACACCTGAAGCCATTCAGCTATCAGTCTTAAAAATACCTAAACATCTTAACTTTAAATATTTTCACTCCACACAGGGTCACCTGAGCCGCTTCCTGTCTTTCGGACTCGGCCTGTCTGTGACAGCTGTTGAGGCTGATCACACCCTTGTTGCCATGGCATCCAAGTATGATGAAGAGTTGGTATGGACATTGGAGAAGGAAATACAGAAAAAGGTTTGCACAAAAAAAATGCACTAAAAATTTCTGTCATAAACAATGATCATCCCATTTAGGGTATGACAGGTTCTAACAACTTGTCTGCAGTTTCTGTTTTTGACCACTTGGGGGTAGCAGAATAAAAAGCCAAACACAAATTTTCTTCCAAAGATGTATTAAACAGAGACTACTTCTCTAATCTAGCAGAGAATTTCAAAATTTTAATCTAATTTTTGATGTTAAATATGGGTCATTGAAATTGTTTTGTGAGAAACTGCAGAACAAATGGGATTTACGATTTATCTGAAAGTTCTCTTTCAGAAAACATGGAAACATGAAGATGTTAGTCTGTAACCTGAGACTCCTGAGCCACATGGAGCGATTTTACCCCTCGATTGTGGCTCTCTAGTTAAAGAAAAATACAAGGATTTTGATTCTAAAAAGTAAAAGTAAAGTTCAAAGTAAGTAATAAAGTAAATTTATGTATCACTTTGCGAAGCTACTGACCATGAAGCAGTTCGGTTTTGTAGTTTAAGGCGTACTTAAGGCGCACTGGATTTTAGGAATTATTAGGAAAATTTGCTATTTTTTGAAAAATACAAAGATTTTTAATTCACCTTTATGGTTAAAAAATGTGGTAAGTGTCAGTTAACCATTTATGATATAATCTTAGCTGGTTAGAGTTATGAATTTCTGGCTTATATGAACCACAAAAGGTAAAATAAACTTTTTTTTCCCCCATCACTGCTGACATACTACTACCAACTACTTCATTTGCGGCATTAAGATGATCATAAGTGACACAAGATGTCTTTTATTTTGAAAGGTAGTCATATGAACCAAGTATTAAACTATTTAATATTTAGAAAAAAATGTGATTTTCTCATTTAATTGATCATACTGATCATAATAGTAACAACAGCATAAATTCAAAGCAGGATCCTACTTTCTAAAAGATTAAACAAGACTGTGTCTCCTTCCTTGTTAATACCAGTAAGAAATCGATCCAAATGGTTTTTAAGTGTTGAAGGTTGAAGACCTGTGCTCTAAATCCTCAATAATCCGTACTGGACAGTAAAATCCTAATGAACATTTGTTTTTCTCTCACAGAACAACTTCTCTCAGCTCTCCATGCCTTATAACTTTCCCAAACACGTAGCTGCTTGGGTAAACCCCAAAGACTCATGGGAGTCTTTCATCAGGCAGATCAAGTCTTCAGATTGTGCCAATGATGGTCCGATGACTCCATCTCAGCCCAGCAAAAAAAGACTGCGGGGTTTTGACCAGCAGGAAAACCCTCATGGAACTCCGGACTGTTTTGATAACTGGAAGTCAAGCACAACTCAAGAGGCGGAGCTGCCTTCTGGTAACTGTTGTTCATGCTCTCAAGCCAAATCTGAGGAGGGTGGGAATTCAGAAGAACTCCGCCCTGAAGGTTTCCCGGACTTTCTCCTTACTGGTCTTCATGCCTGCGGCGATCTCAGCGCCACCCTCCTCCATCACTTTGTCAACTGCCCTCACGTCCGCGGCATCACCTCAGTGGCGTGCTGCTACATGAAAATCTCAACCAAGGAAAACCCCACCCCTCCAGGACTGGTCACGCCCCACACTCCGCTCACAGACGATTCATTTCCCTCCAAGTTCGGTTACCCCATGAGCTCCTGGGTGGGGGGATTGCATGGACATCAGCTGTCCTACAAGGCGCGGGAGGGGGCGTGTCACGCCATGGAGGACTACGAGAGGCGACTCAGGAATGAAAGTCAGCAGCTCAGGTCACACTGTTACCGGGCCATGCTGGAGACGTTCATCCGAGACGCGAAGCCAGATCTGCGCAGGGCGGGGATCCAGACCATCAAGAAGTCCCACTCCTTAGCGTTTTCTGAGTGAGTGAACAATGTCGCCTCCAGACACTCAGAGGTGTAAAATAAAATAAAAATTGGTTTGTATAAATATGTATTTGAGTTAATGTGTTAAGTGTCTGTGATGAAAAGAGGAAATAACAAAGGATTTAAAGCTAAACAGTCTCAAACAAAAAAGATTGTTTCCTTTCATCCATAATTTAACTCATCTTATTGATATTTATGCTTAAACCAGTAGAATTTAATCCTCTATTTAATTTTTTTTTCTTCGTTGTCTAAATCCATGTGGCTACTTAGATATGCCCGTCTGGGTCTGGCCCGGGTGGGTCTGCCTCCTGACTTGCCGCTGGACCCGGAGCGGGTGGAAGCCATGCTGAAACAGCAGAAGAGAGTGGTGGTGTATTTCAGCTTGTCCATGCTGCTGGCCCCGGTGGTGGAGACGCTGGTGCTGCTGGACAGAATGATCTACCTGCAGGAGAACGGTGAGGGATCCGACACCGGCTGCACGTTCGGCTTGGTTTGACCCCTCTCACTGAAGTTCTGCTCTCTCTGCAGGTGTGGACAGCCAGTTAGTTCCCCTCTTCAATCCAAACTTTTCTCCCAGAAACTTTGTACTGGTTGCCATGAAGCCATCTGGATAGCAGGAACTTGAAGGGAAACATTAATCACTTGTGTCTTTATTAGAATGTTAAATTATAAATTTTCTGTGAAGGCTTTTGTTTACACCCCGTCTGCAAAGATGGCTTTTCCTCAGTTTTTATTATTTGCTCTGCTGTATGTTTAAACACATTTGAGTTTTGTGTTTTTGTTTGTAGTTTATTTTAATTTATTGCATCTATTGTTTTGCCAGAACATAAAAACCCACTCTGATCATCTTTTGAACTATTTTTTTTAGTTTAAAAAAAATTAGAAATTCACTTCTGAGTTGGAGGCAAAACTGTTTGCACAGAGTAAGCCCGCCCCTACATCCCTTCATCCATCTCTTTACACTCTCTCCTGCATGTTTAAAGCCCCTCACAAAAATGCGGTGCAACAATGGAGCTATCCACGTGTACAGTTTGGAGCCAGATGCCAGCTCAGGCGAGGAAAATTAAGACAAACGATCTAAACCACAACAACGAGCCATTTCGTGTCATTTTTGCAACTGCTCATAAGTCATAACGATTGGAAAAAATATTTAGAAATGCAATTTTAAGCTCAATTTTATATATATGTTCACTAACACTTAACAAAAATCATGATTTTCATCAGAGTGGGTCTTTTATATAGATAGTCTTAAATTGTTGGTCAAACAAATTTCTTGGTGTAATAAATGGCCAGACATGGAGTTGAGCTGCTTGTGACAAAAGAAGTAAAATAAACCATTGAAATTGATGACATTTGTTGTCTGAAGGGAATCTATCATTTAAAAAAGATGATGCAACTCATCAAAAGCCTTAAGGAAATCAAGAAAAAACTATAAAATGTAGAGATGTTCTGCTCGAACGGGCGGCTCGAATCTGTATCGAGCTTTCAAAGCAGAAGTGTCACTGATGACGTATCGAGCGCTCGCTTCAGACTACGTGCGCTCACGTGACCTTTCAAATGAAGCTTCATTACGTCAAGCGTGCATTCCCGACCATTCGCGCCACTTTTGAATTCAGGGCGGGGTTAACATTATGTCGGGTATTATAAAGAGGCATAAACTTATCCAGCCTTTGTGGGTGTACGAGAGGAGGAGACTTTATTTGCATTGCTTTATAAACAGGGAGAGAGATCTTGGCGAGTTTTGTAGAACATTTCATCCACTGACATTTGCAACCAAACATTTGTTTACATACCTAACATTCATAAATACATACTTGCATTCATACATACACACATTTTTGTACATATACGTGTTAGTTTCGGTGTGAATGTTTGGTTAGTGTGTGTTGTGCTTTGTGATATTCTGTGTTGTGAAGCGTTTGAGGAACTTGAGGAAGTAATACTAGGAAAGGGAGAGCTAGAATGGAGGCAATACCACCAAAAAGAGCCAGATCATATGTGTGGGAACATTTTGACCTAATTTGCCCAAAGAAGGTCAAGTGTCTGATCTGTGCTCAAGAACTGGCCTTCAGCAGCAACACCTCATCTATGCTGAGGCACCTGCGCTCCAAACATCCAGAGACCACACCCAATCCATCTGTACCAGCTACTGTCACTGGACCAACTAGACATGGTAAACATATTGATATTGTATTGCATATCATAATATTGATCTGAACTAAAATACAGAGTATTACCATAAAAGCTTTTCAATGGTGATATATCCATACTTACTGAAATCTCATTTATACAGCTCGACAAGCTGAACTGGATGAGGCCCTCATCAACATGATTGTGCAGGACTGCCAGCCATTTTCAGTGGTGGAAGATGAAGGCTTTAAAGCATTTGTGAACAAGCTCGATCCAACATATGCCCTGCCCACCAGGCAAGCACTGAGAGCCATGGTGGAGAAAAAATATAACGAGGCTAAAAGAAAGGCTATTGTTGAGCTAACAAAAACTCCGTCAGTCAGATTAACAGCAGACATGTGGACTTCTATTAATATGGATGCATTCCTTGGGGTCATTTGTCATTACATTGATGAATACCTTAGACTTGTTAGGTGTAACTAAGTTCCCCCAATCCCACACAGCAGAGAACCTGAAGATTGCAAAAGAACTTCTAATTGATGAATGGGGCCTCAGAGACAAAATACATTGTGTTATTACAGACAACGCTCCAAACATGGTAGCTTGTGCAAAACTTCTCAAGGTTCGCAATGACCCTTGTTTTGCCCATAGCTTGAACTTGGTGGTGAAAAAAGCACTGGATGCAACTCCTGAACTTCCAGACATCCGAACCAGAGCAAGGAAAATTGTTACATTATTCAAGACTAGCAAGGGCCAAGGAAAGACTATTGGAAGTACAAGCACAGTTAGAGAAACCTCAACATAAACTAATTCAAGAAGTTGAAACGAGGTGGAATTCCACTTTCCACATGTTAGAGTGACTTTATGAACAGCGTGAACCAGTAAGGGGCGGCTCTGACATCCCTCACAACAGATGTGGTGCCTCTAAGCTTTGCTGACTACGAAAATGTGTGCGAGTGCATTGACGTTTTGGGACCAATATCAATCGCTACAACTGAGCTGTCAGAGGAGAAGAAGGTGTCTGCCTCAAAAGTCATACCAATAATTAGAATGCTACAGCACAAGATTACATGCAGGTCTTCATCTCTGACTCATCCATGTGCACAACTGCTGAGTCACAATCTGCTGCAACTGTTAAGGACGAGATGCAGTGCGGAAAATATCAGAGTCCTGGCATCGGCAACAGTCCTGGATCCCAGATTTAAAACCGTAGTCTTTGGAAATCAAAGCAATGCTCAGGAAGCTATTTCCAGAATCACAGCAGAATGTGCTGGGGGGATAAGATCTGAAAATGCTACACCCTCATCATCACAGGTAATAGCTTCAACTGAATTATTTGATTACTAGTAAAGAATTTCTTTAAGATGTATGTTCATGTTCCCCGTATGCCCCCATGAACAGACACTCACTTTGCTTTTCTTTTTTCCAGCCAACACCAGTTGAAACACAAGGTCAGACAATACATGCTCACGCTGACAACTTGTGGGAGCTTCTGGACAGTAGAGTTGGTTGGTTGCACTACTTTAATTAATTAAAAATTGTCAAGTTCTAAAGTGCAGATTGTGAATTTCATCTAATTATGTTCTGCTTCCTGCAGGTGCTGGTCAGAGACTCCAAAACCCAACAGCTGAAGCATCTGTGGAAGTTCAGCGCTACTTGGCTGAGCCCCACCTGCCCAGAGGAGAAGACCCATTGCAGTATTGGAAGTCAAGAGCAGCAGTTTATCCAAATCTGTGCAAGTTAGCTAACAGATATGCCAGCAACCTCTGTGCCGTGTGAAAGGGTCTTCTCCAAAGCTGGAGAGGTCATTTCAAAGAAGAGGAACAGACTCAAGCCAAATACTGCTGAAATGATTCTATTTCTAAATAAAAATATGTGAATCCCTGATGTAGTTAAATACTTTATTTTCATTTTGTCCCAGAGCAAAAGCATTTCACAGTTCTTTTACTGTTGTGGAGTGATTTTAAACACCTAATTAATTTATTATCAAAACTTACCAGTAAAATCAAACAGTATTTGATTGACAATATGGCATGCGAGGAATGTCATTTTATAGCTACATGAATCCATTATGATTATCTATGACTGTGGCAAATTTATAAATTAATATGATTTTATTGCTACACCTGCCTTTGGATACATGATTACTCTTTCATGACACACTGGCTTTTTTATTCCAAGCTGATGCAATGTTGACATCTGGCCAGCAGATGTCAGTATTTCTAATTGTATCAAATGCTTTACAACCCTGAACCATTTCAACACAAAATGATTCATATTGGTTCGGTGGTTTGGAAAGCTTTGGTTTCCCCATCTCTAATAAAATGAATGTCACAGTTGGGCACAGGAGGGAGCCCAGATGTTGGCAAAACTTCAAGCAAACATGTAAGTTTCAAGAAATTATGAATAAACTTCACCACATAAAGCCTAAGCTAGCAATCCCTCAAATATAAGAACACACAGAGAACTGGGATACAAAACAAGATGTGCTGACACACACAGAGTTCATATATACTGTTTGGGTAATCAGCAAAGTGCAAGCAGCTGTGACTGCTCAACAAATCCACAGGTGAGTGGGTGGAGCCAAATCCAGCCTCCATAGAAACCCAAGAAAAATGGGCGTTGTACTGGATGGAGTTCTAGTTCCTGTTTTATTATTACAGTGGGTGAAAGTTAGAAATTCAGAGCCCCACAGCTTTTGATCTAATGTAAAAATATTCCCGGTGGTCTTATGATTAAATCTAAATTTAAAAAGCTGTGTCGTTTTTTTAGGACATAGTTTCTCCAGAGCGGCACAAGTTCAGCAGAAATTCATTTTCTGAGTTACGGGTTAGTAACCCTCTGCTCATTTCCCACTTCTCATTTTTTTTAACACCCTCTACTGCCAGCTTACATCTCCTCACAGCCCCAAACTAACATTAGCGGAGCAACAGAAACAGTGAGCGACATCAGAGCTATCCAGCTGCACAGTTTTGAGCCAGATGCCAGGAAAACAAAGACGTACATGGATCTATTTGTCTACAAGTGGATGCATCAGAATTAAGTGGAGAAGTGAACTTTTGGCCCACGCAGCATGCTCTCTACATCTTAGCTACGCTCTTATTCAGACTGCATTTCTACATCTGCTCTAATCCCAATGATTAAATAAATACTCAGAAATGTAATTTTAAGCTTAATTCTCTTTACATGTCTCCTCCATCATTCGAAAAATACCAGAAGAACAAGCTATAAACACCCAAAATGCAATTTTCCTCACAGTGGGTGTTTTAAAGAACTTCTTCCATTAGTTCATCCAGGACAACAAATACTCTGATTGAGAAGCAAAGCTACCACTAGCAAAAATGTTCAATTCTCCTTTGTTATACAAATCTTTGCAGTGAGCTCTGAGCACCTCAACCATTGGTTGACCTCTGAATTCAGAGGTTTAGAACGCTAAAAAAGGTTTTTCTTTCACAGTTAAGGGTTGCAAGATATTGGAAGAAGATGACTTTCCAACATTGCTGTTCTCCACTGTGCAATTTCAACATCTGAATCTGTTCAGCTTTACTTTCTGCAGAACTGTCCAAAGATCCCACCCCCTCAAAAAAAAAAAAAAAAAAACACAGTTCATGCTTTGTTTGCAAGACCTTTCAACGTTTAGCGTCTTGAGCGAACAAGTTTTATTAGAGTAGTTAAACCCCCCTTTTGGGATTAGCAGATATTTACAACTCCAGACTTTAAAAAGTTCAGTTTTATCACTTTACATTCCAATTTTTGTGGGGGGCTGTTGTAACTGGCAACTGTTAAAATGACATATAGATTTTACATTTTTGCTTAACCTAAAAAGCAATAAAGTCTGTATGTTGTCCATGCAAGGACGTTAAAATGAGCAAAAACTCTCTTTATATTTTGGAAAGTAGCTCCTTTTAATCTTCTGACATATCTTTTAGTATACATTTCTATAGTAAAATAAATTAGAACTTTGAGGATTCCTTAGGAGTCATAAAAACATGACATGAATTAAAAGTAAACTCCAGAGGAAATTACAAAAAATAGACAATGCAATTGGTTGTTTACTCTTAGGAGTTATTTGAGTTGCAATACTTTCCATTTGGGTGATGAAAACCCGGGGAGCCAATGATCGCAACCAGATGTGGAACTTGCCCCAGAGCTCTTGTTCTTTTAGAATGAATTTCAGAGAACATAAGGTCAGCTCTGAGACCAGTTTGCTTCCAGTGTTGTTTTAAGTATCCTCCTGACATGAGGACTCAGCAGTGGTCCTAAATCAGTAAATCCTATAAGAACAAAAGCCCTGTTCATTGGTTTGTTCTCCAACTCTCGTGGAGCAGCACACACAAAACCATCTTAGCTCTGCAAAAGAATTCAGATCTATGTTTGGGAGAAGTGAGAACAATGACGCATGTGCTCCTGATCCTATGTCTGCTGCTGTCTCTTCAGGAGACCCAAACAGGGAGCAATGACAGGACAAACTGTAAGCCGGTGACAGCCAGCTTTTGTCAAGGTTTGGGGTACACTACCACCCCCCACCCTGACGGAGTCCAAGGATTCAGTTTAAGGAAAATTGGTCAGATTGTGGAGACGGCCTGTTCACCGCATATCGCCACGGTGATGTGTCGTGTTGCGTTGCCGGAATGTGGCTCAGAAAACGACAGCCGGAAGAAACCGTGCAGAGCTCTGTGTCAGAAGGTCAAGAAGGACTGCGAATCAACCCTGAGGGAAAAAATGCTGTTTTGGCCAATGAGGCTTGGATGTGAAAGTCTTCCAGAGTCGGACTGCATCCAGGTTAGTGTACCTAAAATAGGTTTGTTTGTCTGAAAGGTTTCTTAGTTCTTTCATAATTTTCTGTATGCCAATTTTCTAATTGGTTTCAATTAAAAGCTATTAAACACTCTACATTCAGGCCCAGATTTAGCTAGCCCCACTATGGGATACAAGTGGAATGTTGGGGGGATTGGGGTGTGTTGAGAGTTTGGGGTGCCATGTCCCTCCAAGTCCATGCACAAGAAGCCATGCTATGATCATGTGACTCATTTATCCCTAAATCTGTCTCGTAAATTTTATAGTGAAAGGTCTTCCTGCCTTCTCTATTTACTGGGCCAGGGACAGGTATTATAAGGACACGACTTTGTGCTCTATTGAAGCTCCAGTTTTACTTATGAAGTATATTTCTTTCTGTCTATCTTTAATCAATAATATTTCTATCTTTCTGTCCATTTATCTATATGTCTTTTCAACCATCCTTAAGCTTTTTTTTGTGTGATGTGTGGTAACTTTAATTTCTTTAGTTAATATCGGGTATTATTATTATTAATACCACTATTGAGATTATTTCTATTTGTGTTTTTAGAATGAAGAGCTTCCAGTCACAACAGCTCCAACCTGTCAGAGAATCGCTGTGCCTTTCTGTGCCGACCTGCCTTACACTGAAACCATCATGCCAAACGTTCTGGGCCACAAATCCCAGGATGAAGCTGGCTTAGCAGTCCATCAGTTTTACCCACTCATCGAAATTAAATGCTCCCCTGATATGAAGCCTTTCCTGTGCTCCGTCTACATGCCGAGATGTGTATCAGGAAGACGTCAGGCTCCCTGCAGAACTCTCTGTGAGCAGGCACGCTCTGGTTGTTTGCCAATAATGAGAAATTATGGCTTTGAGTGGCCTGAAGAACTAAAATGTGAGGCATTCACCTCAGAGTCCTGTGAACAGGTAAGTTAACTTTATAATCGGTTTGTAGTTCTTTAATCCTGATATTACCTTTTTTCTACCCTAAAAAAAACTAAAAACATACAAAATTAAAACTTTGACTATGAAAGTTAAAAGAAATTGTAATCTCTTTTGTGTCGTAGATCTTAATTTCTTTATTGTGGAGTATTAGTTTCCCACACAATATTATGAAAAAAAGAAATATAATATGTAGTGAACACCTGATCAATAGTTAAACATTTTAAATGTATTTTTCAGATTCAGGAAGTCCCAGTCAAACCAACTCTCCCAACAGGAACCTGTCAAAGAATCATAGTGCCTCTCTGTGCAGACCTGCCTTACACTGAAACCATCATGCCAAATATTCTGGGCCACAAAACCCAGGATGATGCTGGCTTAGAACTACATCAGTTTTACCCACTTGTCAAAGTGCAGTGCTCCCCTCATCTGAAGCCCTTCCTGTGCTCCGTCTACACACCTAAATGTGAATCAGGAAGACGTCAGGCTCCCTGCAGAGCTCTCTGTGAGCAGGCACGCTCTAGTTGTTTGCCGTTAATGAAAAAATTTGGCTTTGAGTGGCCTGAAGAACTGAAATGTGAGGGGTTCACCTCAGAATCCTGTGAACAGGTAAGGCTTGCAGTTTTTTAAAATCCTAGTTTTAGTTTTTTTCTACCCCTTCTGGAAATTACTGTAAGTGCAAAAAAAAAAAAAAAAAAAAAAATCAAAACTTTGACTATGAAAGTTAAAAGTCATTGTAAGCTTTTTTGTGTCATAGATCTTAGTTTCTTTATTGTGGAGTATTAGGTTCCCACACAATATTATGAAAAAGACATATAATATGTAGTGAACACCTGATCAGTAGTTAAACATTTTAAAAATCTTTTTTCAGATTAAGGAAGTTCCAGTCAAACCAACTCTCCCAACAGGAACCTGTCAAAGAATCACAGTGCCTCTCTGTGCAGACCTGCCTTACACTGAAACCATCATGCCAAATATTCTGGGCCACAAAACCCAGGATGATGCTCGTTTAGCAGTCCATCAGTTTTACCCACTTGTCGAAGTGCAGTGCTCCCCTCATCTGAAGCCTTTCCTGTGCTCTGTCTACACGCCTAAATGTGTATCAGGAAGACGTCAGGCTCCCTGCAGAGCTCTCTGTGAGCAGGCACGCTCTGGCTGTTTGCCGTTAATGAAAAAATTTGGCTTTGAGTGGCCTGAAAAACTAAACTGTGAGGGGTTCACCTCAGAGTCCTGTGAACAGGTAAGTTAACTTTATAATAGGCTTGTAGTTCTAAGGTAACTTAATTGAAGACTTGCAGTTTTTTTTAATCCTGGTTTTAGTTTTTTCTACCCCTTCTGGAAATTGCTGTAAGTGCAACTAAAAACAAACAAAATCAAAACTTGACTATGAAAGTTATAAAAAAAATTGTAAGCTCTTTTTTGTCAGAAATCTTAATTTGTTTATTGTGGAGTATTAGTTTCCCACTCAATATTATGAAAAAGGACTATAATATGTTGTGAACACCTGATCAATAGTTAAATATTTTAAATATATTTTTCAGATTCAGGAAGTCCCAGTCAAACCAACTCTCCCAACAGGAACCTGTCAAAGAATCACAGTGCCTCTCTGTGCAGACCTGCCTTACACTGAAACCATCATGCCAAATATTCTGGGCCACGAAACCCAGGAGGATGCTGGCTTAGAAGTACATCAGTTTTACCCACTTGTCAAAGTGCAGTGCTCCCCTCATCTGAAGCCTTTCCTGTGCTCCGTCTACACACCTAAATGTGAATCAGGAAGACGTCAGGCTCCCTGCAGAGCTCTCTGTGAGCAGGCACGCTCTAGTTGTTTGCCGTTAATGAAAAAATTTGGCTTTGAGTGGCCTGATGCTCTGAACTGTGAGGGGTTCACCTCAGAGTCCTGTGAACAGGTAAGGCTTGCAGTTTTTTAAAATCCTAGTTTTAGTTTTTTTCTACCCCTTCTGGAAATTACTGTAAGTGCAAAAAAAAAAAAAAAAAAAAATCAAAACTTTGACTATGAAAGTTAAAAGTAATTGTAAGCTTTTTTGTGTCATAGATCTTAATTTCTTTATTGTGGAGTATTAGGTTCCCACACAATATTATGAAAAAGACATATAATATGTAGTGAACACCTGATCAATAGTTAAACATTTTAAAAATCTTTTTTCAGATTAAGGAAGTTCCAGTCAAACCAACTCTCCCAACAGGAACCTGTCAAAAAATCACAGTCTCTCTCTGTGCAGACCTGCCTTACACTGAAACCATCCTGCCAAATATTCTGGGCCACGAAACCCAGGATGATGCTCGTTTAGCAGTCCATCAGTTTTACCCACTTGTCGAAGTGCAGTGCTCCCCTCATCTAAAACCTTTCCTGTGCTCTGTCTACACGCCTAAATGTGTATCAGGAAGACGTCAGGCTCCCTGCAGAGCTCTCTGTGAGCAGGCACGCTCTGGCTGTTTGCCGTTAATGAAAAAATTTGGCTTTGAGTGGCCTGAAAAACTAAACTGTGAGGGGTTCACCTCAGAGTCCTGTGAACAGGTAAGTTAACTTTATAATAGGCTTGTAGTTCTAAGGTAACTTAATTGAAGACTTGCAGTTTTTTTTAATCCTGGTTTTAGTTTTTTCTACCCCTTCTGGAAATTGCTGTAAGTGCAACTAAAAACAAACAAAATCAAAACTTGACTATGAAAGTTATAAAAAAAATTGTAAGCTCTTTTTTGTCAAAAATCTTAATTTGTTTATTGTGGAGTATTAGTTTCCATCACAATATTATGAAAAAGAAATATAATATGTAGTGAACACCTGATCAATAGTTTAACATTTTAAATATATTTTTCAGATTCAGGAAGTCCCAGTCAAACCAACTCTCCCAACAGGAACCTGTCAAAGAATCATAGTGCCTCTCTGTGCAGACCTGCCTTACACTGAAACCATCATGCCAAATATTCTGGGCCACGAAACCCAGGAGGATGCTGGCTTAGAAGTACATCAGTTTTACCCACTTGTCAAAGTGCAGTGCTCCCCTCATCTAAAACCTTTCCTGTGCTCTGTCTACACGCCTAAATGTGTATCAGGAAGACGTCAGGCTCCCTGCAGAGCTCTCTGTGAGCAGGCACGCTCTGGCTGTTTGCCGTTAATGAAAAAATTTGGCTTTGAGTGGCCTGAAAAACTAAACTGTGAGGGGTTCACCTCAGAGTCCTGTGAACAGGTAAGGTAGCTTATTTTCTTAAAATATCTTCCAATAGTAGCCCCAGCGTTTTTTCCAAAAATTTGGCAATCAGCCTAGCGTTTGTTAGAAACAGGGTGTTGGTTCAATTGTTGATCAAGGCATGTCAAACCAAGCAAATATCTTGTACATTAGGATTTTCCCGTCCTTAATTCCATCTGCATTTTACTGTTTGGAAACCAACATGACAAAAAGATTAGCTTGTCAATCACTTATTCTGGATCCTTCTGCGTCCGCTTTGTCTTCCTGTTGATCGATGGTTGACGGAATTTCATACATTTGTCAAGTCAACATTTCTTTTCTCTTTGAAGCCTAGCTATTTACTCAGAAACTTTAGATAAACAGTTACCATAGACACCGTGGCCTCCTGACCCCAAGAAGATGGGCGGTTCTTAACCCTTGTGCTCTCGACTGAGGTCCAGATGACTCCACCCTTATATTGATGTGTGATCCCTCCCACAACAAAGGTGGACAGGATTTTATGTCTGCCACGGACACCAGTGAAGATAAAAAATCCTTGATAAAAAAGTTTAGACTGCTGTCTTGTGGGGTCCAGATTACGACTGAGTATTAGGGTCACTTTATGAAGAAAAAAATATTTTTCAAATTACGACTTTAAATCTCGTAAATTTACGAGAAAAAAGTCGTAACTGCTAAATTATGAGAATAAAGTCATATATTTATGACTTTAAAAGTCATAGGTTAAATTTACAACTTTTAAAGTCGTAAATTTATGAGAAAAAAACGTGTAAATCTACGGGATTTAAAGTTGCAAATCTACGAGATCAAAAGTCGTAATTTAATGAGAAAAGAACCAAAGTTGTCTGTTTATCAGAGCCGTGCTTGAAGATGAAAGACGTGGAGTATCTGGTGTAGATTATGTCCAGATCGGTGTTAAAAACAAAGAAATTCTGAACCTTTTGGCGATTCAAAATCAAATCATTGCCGGGTTCGGTACTGCGTGTGTTGTCTTGCGTATCTTCAAGTAAGCAAAAGAGGCGCTATTATTGTGTTAAACAGACTTTTTATTAACAGTCTCTTCATACTGCTGCACTGTGCATGACTAGCGCTCATCTGCTGCTTACTACTTGCCGTGCATCGAACATGTGACCAGTCGCTTGGCCTTCTGGGTAATGCAGTTCTTAAACAGCTAACTTCAATACACAACAGTGCGGAGTTTCATATGTAAAATAAAGAGCTCAGAGATACACGTTCATCAGGATCAACACTTTATTACGTCTTTCATTTCCTTTCACCACCTTTACGTCATGTCTCTGTCATGCTCAGAAACCAAAAGAGAATGTAAACAGAGCTCCGGACGCCTCCTTCCCCAAATGAAACGTCCCGTCTCGATACAAAACATCATTGAGAAATGACATTAGCACAAGAACATTGAAAATTCCAAAAACTAGTCCTCTTCAGACGGAAGCATCACAGAGTTGGAGGAGATCTGGTCTGTCATAGAGGAAGAAATGACGTGAAGTGGACAGCTGGAGGATATGGACCGCTTCATAAACGGGATCTGCAGAGATCCTGCAAGCAGCATCAACGAATTAAACATTAATACACTGTAAATCAAATAAAGGAACTTCCAAATATTTGAAATGTTTTAAACATTCAGTTTACCTGATGAAATCCAAGACGCTTTTCACAGTTTGGTTGGTCTGCTTCAGTTCACGGCATAAATTCGCTGGAATGTAGACTCCCCTCGACTTTAATACATTACGAGAAAAAAGTCGCAAATCTACGAGATTAAAACTCATAAATTTACGAGATTTAAAGTCTTATATCTACGAGAAAAAAAACTTGTAATATTACTTTTTTTTTTTTCGGTGACCCTAATACTCAGTCGTACCAGATGACCCCACTTTTAATGTAAACATGCCTAGACGGCAAAAGGGATGTAGGCCAGCTAGTAACGGCGAGTAATAGAACAAGCACTTGTTAGACCTGGTGTTTATTGGAGATCGACATCTATTATAGACCGGCCACTATTGGAAGATATATGGTATACCTTCTTCATATGAACTTTAGACCTATGTTCATAGTAGGTCAAGACAAAACCAATAATTTTTACTTTAGGAGGCATTGGAGGGCTGTGTTCAGCTGTGTACTTTCACTTTTTATGAAACAAATAGAGATTTTCCAAAAAGTAATCCGAAAAAAATAAACAAACATTTGAATAATTGGTAAACATCTTTTCCAACAACCTCTGGATTTTATTTGTCTTTACTTCCAGGCTCAAAACGTTCCAGTTACACCAATTCCTCCAACACCAACCTGTGAGGGAATCACAGTGTCTCTCTGTGCCGACCTGCCTTACAATGAAACCATCATGCCAAATGTTTTGGGCCACAAAACCCAGGATGAAGCTGGCTCAGCACTAGATCATTTTCTCCCACTTGTTGAAATAAAATGCTCCCGTCATCTGAAGCCTTTCCTGTGCTCCGTCTACACGCCTAAATGTGTGTTAGGAAAACGTCAGGCTCCCTGCAGAGCTCTCTGTGAGCAGGCACGCTCTGGCTGTTTAGGAATGTTAACAATATTTGGCTTTCAATGGCCTGAAGAACTGAAATGTGAAGCATTCACCTCAGAGTCCTGTCAACGGGACTCTGAGGTGTAAATCAAGAAGATGAGAAAAGTTCAAAATTTTTTACCTTTTTTGATGTAACTGCTTGTATGCTTTTAATCTTGATTACCACATATTTGATGATACTAATTTGCTCCAAATGTTTTGTTAAAGACATATTACTATTAGAGTTGGGTTTAAGTTTATTTTACAAGTTTTTTATTTTTTTTTTAAGTATTCATTGTGTGTGGGGTTATGGGTGTATGTGCTACGGGGAGGGTGTGTGCGTGTGAAGGGTGGGTTGGGGTTTTACCGTATATGTTTTGTTTTTAAATGTAAAGCGCTTTGAGTTGGTCACAGTATGAAAAGTGCTTTTATAAATAAAGTTTGATTTGATTTTGTTGTTTAAAACATGTTCTTGTGGCATTTTTTTATGTGATGGAAGAAATCTATAAAGGAAAATTACATTTTTTATTGCTCTTCAGGGTATTTCTTCATTCAAATTGTTGTGATTCAATAGCAAATAAAAAATGCAGTTGGAAAAAGCTTGTATCACTGACGTAGAAGATACAATTTCTAGGCCACAATCTCCCTGCTCTGCTCCATTCTGATGCATCAGTTGTAGACGATCAGATCCATGTACATCTTTTATTTCTTCATCTTTGAGCTGGCATGTGCATCAGAACAGTACATGCACAGATAGTGTTAGGTTGGGTAAAAAAAAGTCAGGCAGTTCTACTACGTGCCACCAGTCTGAGAGGTATGAAAACACATTGCCAGCTATATTCAGAAACCGCCTTTCCTGGAAAAATCCAAACTAAAAGCACATGTTGTTTATGCCTCTCATCTAATAAACATTTATTGACTTTCTCGATCCAAAGCCTCTGCTAAGACTGGCTTCAAAACACCACAAGTACCCAATTACTTCATGACCCCAGCAGACATCCTAAATCAGTGTTCAGTTTGAACAAACTTCTCCCATTAACTCACACTCCTCCCACAACTTAAAGCAGCACACAAATCAGTTCATTCCCTCATTTTTTGTAGGACCACTGAGAGCCATGAAGCATGTGTTTCTGCTGGTTGTTTCTCTGCTGCAAGCTCCTCAGCAGGCAAGAACACGGACAGATGACAGGACAAACTGTAAGCCGGTGACAGCCAGCTTTTGTCAAGGTTTGGGGTACTCTACCACTCCCCACCCCGATGGAGTCCAAGGATTCAGTTTAAGCCAAATTGGTCAGATTGTGGAGACAGCCTGTTCACCACATATCGCCACGGTAATGTGCCGTGTTGTTGTGCCTGAATGTGGCTCAGAAAATAACAGCTGGAAGAAACCATGCAGAGCTCTGTGTCAGAAGGTCAAGAAGGACTGCGAGTCCACTCTGAGGGAAAAATGGCTGTTTTGGCCGATGAGACTTGGATGTGAAAATCTACCAGAGTCTGACTGCATCCAGGTTAGTGTACCTGAAAGAGCTTTGTCAGAAAAGTATCAAGTTTATTTAATACATTTCTCTTTGCTAGATTTCCATCAGATTTTAAATGAAAGTCACACTTTTTTAGACTAGTTCTACTGTTTTTCTACCCCCTGGGGATTGCTGTAACTGCAACTAGAAAAAAAACAATCCTAACTTTGACTTTGGTAGATAAAAAAATCTGTGCTGTTTTGTGCTGTAGATCCTGATTTTTTAAGTCTTGAGTCTTAGTTTATCAAAAAGCATTATTAAAGGAAATTACATTGAATGTGTGGTAAACAAGTATTTGATAATTATGAGTTTTTCTTTGAATATTTTCAGAGTCAGGACAACCATGTCACACCAGTCCCTCCACCAACCTGTCAGAGAATCACTGTTCCTCTCTGTGCCGACCTGCCTTACACTGAAACCATTATGCCAAACATTCTGGGCCACAAATCCCAAGATGAAGCTGCCATGGCGATGAGACAGTTTTCCTCACTCATTAGAGGACAATGTTCCTCCCATCTGAAACCTTTCCTGTGCTCTGCATACACACCCAAATGTGTATCAGGAAGAGCACAGCCTCCATGCAGAAGACTGTGTGAGCAGGCAAAGTCAGAGTGTGCCATATCGATGAGGAACTTCGGCTTACAGTGGCCTGAAGCTTTGAAATGTGATGCATTTACCACAGAGTCCTGTGAGCAGGTGAGTGAATAGATTCTGGTTTATTTCACAGAGCAATAAATAACAATATAAGTTATGTAAAATTATAATAACAAATACATATTGTGGAGCCAATGCAACATGGTTTAGGTGGCAGGCAAAGGTAGGTGCCCCGGTGGTAAGTTGTTTTCGGATGGATGTCATACCTCAGGCAAGGAAGAACTCTTGGCCTTTCCAGGAGGTCAAAAGATACTGACTACATGTAGTCAGGTTCACCTCCAAGCATCTCCTGTGTTTTGAAACTCAATCTCTTTAGATGGGTTGGACTGTCTAGGATTCTGGAGTTACTCATGGGGAAATACAGCAGGCTGGTGTAGGCTTACTTTTGAGCTCTAAGCTCTTTGCCACATTTTTGAATTGTCACTGGTTTATAGGGTCCTGTCTCGTCACCTTTGGGCAAGGGATAAGTCTATGGCTTTGATTTCAGCAGTTCAGGATATCTAGCCATGTTGGGGTCTCTTGAAGGAGTACCGAAAAGTGCCCAAATGGCCAATGATGATGGAACATGGAGCAGGGTCATTGCAAGGAAAGCCCTCTCTGATCTGAACCCAAGTGGGGCTCTGCCGTTAGATTTCTGTGCATTTAATGTTTTGATGTTTTGTCCATCACAAAAACTGTTTTTCAGTTCAGTTCAGTTCAAAGAATTTATGTAGCGCAATAAATAAGAAAATCATAGAAACAACAAAAGTCTGAAAGGGAGTGAGAGGAAGAAAAAAATCTTATAAACTCTCACCCCGTAGATTATAACAATATATTCCTAAGACCAGTGCAACTAATGAACACAAGGGTGTTCAATAGTGCATACAGTACCAGGATGCCATAAGCACAATATTGATCACCATCTTTGTATTTATGTCAGGCAATATTTGGCAATGTTACTTGGATGCTTGGGTAAAGCGAGGGGAAAAGCTCTCAACCAATCACTACTGGGTGAAGAGTTGGCACCATTGGGATAAAAGGATGCTGTAGAGTATTGGTATACACAAACATGCTGTGAGGGCTTGCTGGGATTATCTGATTGAAGTCTCCACCAGGGAGGTCCTCAGCTCCCACATCCAGGAGAACTTTAAATAGATACTGTGTGAGGCTTGGGATATTGAGTCCAAGTGGACTACGTACTCAACCTCTATTGCATCTTCGCCTGCTCAGATTTGCAGCCACATTCCCTCTGGTGGCTGTTGCAATGGCAAGCCCAAAACCCAGTGGGGGACACAAGAAGCAAGGGATCTAATCAAACTGAAAAAAAGAATCCTACCAAGTCTGGTTGTTAGATTCTTGAGGCAGTTGACACCAGTCTTAGCAAGCTGCTGAGTAGGTTGTTGTGGAGACAAAATTCAGTCATGGGACAAGTTTTATAAGACCACGGATAAAGACCGTCAGTCAGCTTCAAAGACATTATGGCAAAAATACTGGCATATCTGGAAGAGAAAGCAGTTTTCTGCGGGCACCGGTAACATATAAGACAGGAACCTGTTGACTTCAACTGAGGATCTTGTCAGGCAGTGGAAGGAAGAATGAAGACTTCCTTAACCCTACTGATATGACTTCTGTTGAGGAAGCAGAGTCTGGGAACTCTGGGGTGGAGTTGTCCATTATCCAAGCTAAAGGCATTGTTGTAGTTAGAACGGTATTGACAACGTGCTGGGGATGTGTTAAGCCTCTGGTTGCTGTGGCACTGTCTTGGCTGACGTGTCCCCCGTTGGCTTCCTTGAGCTTGGGCCTCAAGTGTATTGGGGGGTTCACAAGGGAGTGTAAAGTGAATGGGATGAGGGTTAGCACCACCAGTCTGACGCCATGGTTCTCAACTCTAGTAAGGGGAGGGGGAGAAGTTCCTGCCCAAGATGAAGTAGTTTAGGCATCTTGGGATCTTGTTCATGGATAAGAAAAGATTGGAGCATGAAATCAACAGAAAATGGGTGGATTGGGGAAGCCTCAACTTTCCTCCAGTCATTGCGCCAATCCATCATGGACAAGAGTGAGCTGAATTAGACTGCTAACCCATGAATTCGCAGATCAATATTTGTTCCAATATTCACCTGTGGTCATTAGCACTAAGTCATGAGGGAAAGAACTTGATCATACATACAAATGGCCAAAATGAGTTCCCTTCTAAGGGTATTTGGGTGTTTTCATAGAGATCGACGAAGCGCTTAACCACTAGGTGATCGATCATAAAAGAACGGATTCTCCACAAGATTGAGAAGAGCCATCTGGGGCATCTGGTCTCGATGCCTTATGTATACCATCCTAAGGATGTGTTCTATGTGTGTCCCACTGGGCAGGGACCCTGGGGAAAGACCAGGACACACACTATGACTCTTGGCATGTGTATTCCAAGAGAAGATAGAGGAAATGGCAGATGAGAGCAAAGGTCTGATCATCTTTACTGAGACTGTTCCAAAAGAACAAGAGAAAATAGATGAATAAATGGATGGACAGACTATTATTCAGTAGTACATGATTTTTACATGATTGTTTTTATGTCATGAAATCTTCAGTTTTTCTTCAATTTAAAATAAGATGCTTAGTTAAGACCCTTTCCGTTAAACCCTGTTTATTTAGGGTATACACAAACCTACTTTCCTGAGAAAATCACAATCAAAACCACATGTTGTTTTGGCCTCACATCTGATCAACATTTATACCTCCTTTTTCCATCTTGAGCTTCGCACAGATTGACTTCATAACATGCAAATAATCCTATGGTTTCATGACCTTAGCATATGACCTAAATCAACATTCAGTTTGTACAAATTTCACTCATTAAATCACACTTCTCCTTCTACTCATAGTACCACATAGATCAGTTAATTCCCTCATTTTTAGTGTGACCACTGAGAGCATTGAAGCATGTGTTTCTGCTGGTTGTTTCTCTAATCCAGGCTCCTCAGTCAGCAAGAACACGGACAGATGACAGGACAAACTGTAAGCCGGTGACAGCCAGCTTCTGTCAAGGTTTGGGGTACTCTACCACCCCCCACCCCGACGGAGTCCAAGGATTCAGTTTAAGGCAAATTGGTCAGATTGTGGAGACGGCCTGTTCACCACATATTGCCACAGTAATGTGCCGTGTTGTTGTGCCGGAATGTGGCTCTGAAAATAACAGCCGGAAGAAACCATGCAGAGCTCTGTGTCAGAAAGTTAAGAAGGAATGTGAGTCCCCTCTGATGGCAAAATGGTTGTTTTGGCCGATGAGGCTTGGATGTGAAAGTCTTCCAGAGTCGGACTGCATCCAGGTTAGTGTACCTATTTGTCATATTTCTATTTAAGTTTCATCTGAAATCTGTAAATAAACACTTTACTTTGAAACAGATATGTGTATCTTTCCTTTTTTATATTTTATTTATTTATTTGTTCGATGCAAAATACTAACCTTTGAAACGATTAGCCAAAATTTTGGTTTTCTTTCCGTCAAAAATAAAAACAGTTTAACTGGTTTTTTTTTCAAAGAAAATGCAATTTATCAAATGACAATGCCACTCTTAATTTTTATTTTTATTTGCTTTAAGGATGGAGCACTTCCAGTCACACCAGTCCCCCCACCAACTTGTCAGAGAATCACCGTTCCTCTCTGTGCCGAAATGCCTTACACTGAAACCATCATGCCGAACGTTCTGGGCCACAAAACCCAAGATGAGGCTGCCATGGCGATGAGACAGTTTTCCTCACTCGCTAGAGGACAGTGTTCCTCTCATCTGAAACCTTTCCTGTGCTCTGCATATACACCCAAATGTGTGTCAGGAAGAGCACAGCCTCCATGCAGAAGACTGTGTGAGCAGGCAAAGTCAGAGTGTGCCATATCGATGAGGAACCTTGGCTTTCAATGGCCTGAAGCCTTAAAGTGCGAAACATTTACCACAGAGTCCTGTGAGCAGGTAAGCAGACAACTTTTGGTTTATTGGTCTGTTTTACGTATCAATAAATACTACTAATACATTTGTTAAAATCAGACCCCCCAGGATTTTGTGATATTGCGATCGCAACTACAGCTGCTCAAAAAATTAAAAGAACACTTTTTTTTTATTGGGCCTGGCATGAATTGAATTAAACCTGTCTGATCATTTTCTTGTTGATTACTCAGCTGAGGGCCTCGTTAATCAGTTTCAGCTGTATTAGTGTTCATGGAATTAACAACAGGTGCACTTCAGTGGCAATAATTAGAAAACCCTCCAAACAGGGCTGGTGTTACATGTGGAGGCCATTTCAAGTTTCTCCCTCTTGATCTTTTTTGGCTGGTTTTCCACTCGTGCCTATTTTGGCTTGTGCAATTCTCTCTACTGGCAGTATGAGGAGATTCCTTAACCCTACAGAAGTTGAACAGGTTGTCCAACTTCTCCAGGATGGCACATCCACACGTGCTGCAGCAAGAAGGTTTTAATGTGTCTCCCAGCACAATCTCCAAAGAAATGGAAGGAGAGATTTCAGGAGACTGGTGGTTATTCTGGGAGAGCTGGACAGGGCCGTAGAAGGTCCTCAACCCCTCAGCAGGACCCATACCTGCTCCTTTGTGCAAGGTGGAACAGGCTGAGCACTGCTCGTTCCCTACAGAATGACCTCCAGAGGGCCACTGGTGTGAATGACTCTACCCAAACAATCAGGAACAGACTTCATGAAGGTGGCCTGAGGGCCCAACGTCCTGTAGTGGGCCCTGTGCTCACTGTCCAGCACCGTGGAGCTCCGTTGGCATTTGCTCAAGAACACCAGATTTGGCAAGTCCGCCACTGGCGCCCTGTACTTTTCACAGACGAGAGCAGTTTCACCCTGAGCACCTGTGATAGACGTGAAAGAGTCTGGAGAAGACGAGGAGAACGTTCTGCTGCCTGCAACGTGGTTCAACATGACACGCTGTCACAGGCCGTGGACAACATAAACATCTGGAGCAAAATCTGTAACCATTTTACTTTAATTGATAATACAGAGGAAGAGTATGGATTCTGCAGGAAAACAATTCCATAAAGAACCTCCTCCACATACCTGTACAGACACCTGAGAGAGCCTTCTCCAAAACAATGTAGATCACTAACGACAGAAGAAACCAGATCAGCTCCTAAACGCCTTGTTCTTCCTCTATCAGTTACTTGCCAGGGATGCTGTTGAATTAGATAAAGAGGAAGATTCTGAGGAGAACATTTCAATTAGTCATTTATAAAGCACTTTTCACAACCAGCAGAGGAGGCCAAAGTGATGTACATGAAAAAACCCAATACATTACAATCAAATAAACAATTTAAAAAATAAAACGTAAAATTCTATTAAAAAAGACATTAAAATTTAACATCGATATCTGAGGCTTAATCAGCTTATGCCAATTTTTCCAGCAAAATGTCATTTTATTGTAAAGTATGTTTACATCAGTGCATAAATATTTGGCTTATTTTGAGCAAGGAGAACCAAATGCTCATTTGGGTCTTACAGTTCTATTTATGTTAAATGAAAGCCCCACAATGTTGTATTTGATGATGTTGCAGTATTTTCCTACTGCTCATGTCACAATAAAAAGAGTAGGAATATGAGAAAGTGAAGTTTATTTAATAGTTTTTTAGGCAGTTTTCGAAAAAGCATATATTATAAAACATTGCAATTTTTTTCGCAACTTTTCTCAAAAGCTGCTGCAAAATCAGGCATTTAAGACCACAAAAATCATAAATATCTGTGGCAAAATCCTGGAGCGTCTGTATAATATAGTAAATTACAATTAATAAATATTATAGTTCCAATGCAAGTGGTTTAGGTGACAGTCAAAGGCAGGTGCCTTTGAATCCTCAAGCTTTTGCCGGGGGTCAAGAGAGAAGAGTAAGCGCTTTTATATGACCCCGCCTACTTTTTAAGAAAAGGCAAAGAGATTGGCTAGAAATTCCAAGTACTTAACAGAGTAGAAGTGATTTACATGTTCTAAAAATAAATAGACCTTCACTGAAGCTAAGCGGCGAAATGCAGCACCGTTTGCAGCAGCTTCTTTTGGTTTTGGTAGAACTGCGTAAATCAGAACGGTTCCTACTTGGAACTGTACTTCGGTGCCCAACCCTTGAGAATGGTATCCGGGGAGACTCATTATGGGCTGTCTGGTCTATTCATCACTGGAGGAGGAGGTTGGAGGTTGGAGACAGCCTGACAATACATTGGTCCATTTTCCCTGTGCATGCTTGACTATGGCAAGGCTGCTCTCTATAACTAGTTCTGTTCATAATCTTTGCGGACGGAAAATCTATGCACAGTTAAGTTAAGGGTCAGTAGTTTGAGAACCACAGGATTTTCTCTCTACTTTTTGGTGATGAACTGAGACCTCAAATACCCGTTGGGGTTTTTTGACAAGGATTAGGAGATGAGGGTCAGCACTACCAAGTCAACGGCCATGGTTCTCAAAATGAGAAAGCTCTAAAGGAGCCAACTGAGGTTGCTGGGGCATCTGGTCTGGATGCTTTCAGGAAGCCTTCCTCGGGAGGTGTTCCGGCTATGTTCCACTTGATGGAGACCCTGGAGAAGACCCAGGACACACACTATGACTCTCAGCTGGTATTGGATTTCCCAGAGGTCATGGAGAAAATGGCATAAGAAAGTAAAAGTCTTGTGATCTAAACTGAGACTGTCCCAGATGAACAAGAGAAATTTGATAGGAATATGACAGAATTGTATTCAGTATTACATAAGTTTTGAATGCACAATTTTTGCATCAATCACATTTTTTAATGTCACGAGATCTTCAGTTTCTCTCTCCAGTGAAACCAAAAGCTTTGTAAAAAGACTTGCTGTCAACCCTGTTTTTGGTGCCAGCTGTGTAAACAAACATTCTTAAGAAAATCCAAACCAAAACCACATGGTGTTTTTTGCCTCACATCTAATCAACATTTATATCTACTTTCCCCATCCAGAGCTTCTGCACAGATTGACTTTAAAACTGGCAAAGCATTCTATAGTTTCATGACCTTAGCATATGACCAAAATCAACATTCAATTTGAGCAAACTTCACTCATTAACTCACATTTCTCCCTCTACTCATAGTACCACATAAATCAGTTAATTCCCCCATTTTTTGTGGGACCACTGAGAGCCACGAAGCATATATTTCTGCTGTTTTTTTTTCTCTGCTGCAGGCTCCTCAGTCGGCAAGAACACGGACAGATGACAGGACAAACTGTAAGCCGGTGACAGCCAGCTTTTGTCAAGGTTTGGGGTACTCTACCACCCCCCACCCCGACGGAGTCCAAGGATTCAGTTTAAGGCAAATTGGTCAGATTGTGGAGACCGCCTGTTCACCGCATATCGCCACAGTAATGTGCCGTGTTGTTGTGCCGGAATGTGGCTCAGAAAATAACAGCCGAAAGAAACCATGCAGAGCTCTGTGTCAGAAAGTCAAGAAGGAATGTGAGTCCCCTCTGATGGCAAAATGGCTGTTTTGGCCAATGAGGCTTGGATGTGAAAGTCTTCCAGAGTCTGACTGTGTGCAGGTTAGTGTACCATTGTGTCAAATTTCTATTTAAGTTTTATCTGAAAATGGATACAGACTAACAAGCCTCTCAATGATTGTCCAAATTTTTGCTATTTTCCATCAGAAAAAGGTGAATGCAATCATTTAGATGCATATGCCACTAATACTATTTTTTACTTGTTTTTTAATTTGCTTTTAGGATGGAGCACTTCCAGTCACACCAGTCCCTCCACCAACCTGTCAGAGAATCACTGTTCCTCTCTGTGCCGACCTGCCTTACACTGAAACCATTATGCCAAACATTCTAGGCCACAAAACCCAAGATGAGGCTGCCATGGCGATGAGACAGTTTTCCTCACTCATTAGAGGACAATGTTCCTCTCATCTGAAACCTTTCCTGTGTTCTGCATACGCACCCAAATGTGTGTCAGGAAGAGCACAGCCTCCATGCAGAAGACTGTGTGAGCAGGCAAAGTCAGAATGTGCCGCATCGATGAGGAACTTCGGCTTACAATGGCCTGAAGCTTTGAAATGTGAAGCATTTACCACAGAGTCCTGTGAGCAGGTAAGCAGACAACTTTGCTGCTTGATTTATTTCAAAATACTAATAAAAAAGTGATAATAATATAGTAAATTACAACAAAAAATAAATGTTAAGGGGTCAATGCAATGTTGTTTAGATGCCTTGGTGGCCCCAAGCTTTTGCAGGTTGTCAAGACATTCTGGGTACATATAGTCAAGCTTACATACCAAGAAACTCCTTGGCTGTGAACCTCAATCCTGTGAGAGGGGTTGGACTGTCTATGATTCTGAATTTGTTATGGTGGGAGGCAGCAGCTGGTGTGGGCTTATTTTTGGGCCCCCAACTCCTTTGCCAAGTGTTGAAGTTCTCACTGGTGGTTTAGACTGTCCTGTTTCTTCACCTTTGGACAATGAATTTCTCATTTTCTATTATTTTGGGGTTTAAAGGCTGAACAGCCGTTCTGAGTAATTGGTCATCTTTATGGACATAATATCCAGGCACAGCTAGGTGCCAGAGGGAGTCTGGTTTGAGGAGCTCAGGATCTCATCTCTGCTTTTTGGAGGTGATGTCTTGTTTGACTTCGCCAAACCAAGGCCTCAAACACTCATTCAGGTTTTTGATGTGGATTATGGGATGAGGGGTCAGTATCACCAAGTTTGAGGCCATGCTTCTCAAATTGAGAAGGTTTAATTTGAGCCACCTGAGTTGGCTGGAGAATCGGGTCTGGATGCCTTCTCTACCCCTTCTTGGGAAGTCGTTCTGTGTGTGTCCCAATGAACCGGGACTCTGGGAAAGACCCTCATCTGGCATGGGAAGAGAAGCTGGAGAAAATGGCCGGGGGAGTAAAAGTCTGGTCATATTTACGGAGACTGCAGATAAGTTGGAGAAAATAGAGTTATAGACTTTTATTCAATAGTACAAGAGTTTTGAATGATCAATTTTTGCATCAGTGTATTTCAATGGGATGGGATCATCAGTTACGCTTTCCAGGGAAAAAAAAAAAAAATTCTGTGTGAGAACACTGTCAGTTAATCATGTTTATGATGCCAGCTGTATACAAAAACCACCTTTCCTGGGAAAGTCACAATCATATCCACATGTTGTTTATGCCTCACATCTAATCAACATTTATATTAACTTTCCCCAACTAGAGTTCCTGCTCAGATTGGCTTTATAACATGCAAAGAATCCTATAGTTTCATGACCTTAGCAGATGTTCTAAATAAACAAATTTCACTCATTAACTCGTGATCCTTTCACTACTTAAAGCACCACATAAATATATTTTATTACTTCTTTTTGTGTGAACACTGAGCCCCATGCAGCATGTATTTCTGCAGGTTGTTTCTCTAATCCAGGCTCCTCAGTCGGCAAGAACACGGACAGATGACAGGACAAACTGTAAGCCGGTGACAGCCAGCTTTTGTCAAGGTTTGGGGTACTCTACTACCCCCTACCCTGACGGAGTCCAAGGATTCAGTTTAAGGCAAATTGGTCAAATTGTGGAGACCGCCTGTTCACCACATATTGCCACAGTAATGTGCCGTGTTGTTGTGCCGGAATGTGGCTCAGAAAACGAGACCCGGAAGAAACCATGCAGAGCTCTGTGTCAGAAGGTCAAGAAGGAATGTGACTCCGTTTTGTTGGGAAAATTTCTGTTTTGGCCAATGAGGCTTGGATGCGATAGTCTTCCAGAGTCTGACTGTGTTCAGGTTAGTTCACTTTTGATCCAAGTGTCTTGTCTTTCTTTTGTGTACTTTTTGTACTTTTCAAATGTTTGGCCATACAATTGTTTTTTTTCTAAGAAAAAAGTAACTTTAAAGTGTTTAAGTGAAAATGCAATCAATCAGATTGATTTTCCACCATTAATAGTTTTTCTTAATGTGCTTTAAGGATGAAATGCGTTCTGTCGCACCAGTCCCTCCACCAACCTGTCAGAGAATCACTGTTCCTCTCTGTGCCGACCTCCCTTACACTGAAACCGTCATGCCAAACATTCTGGGCCACAAAACCCAAGATGAGGCTGCCATGGCGATGAGACAGTTTTCCTCACTCATTAGAGGACAATGTTCCTCTCATCTGAAACCTTTCCTGTGCTCTGCATACGCACCCAAATGTGTGTCAGGAAGAGCACAGCCTCCATGCAGAAGACTGTGTGAGCAGGCAAAGTCAGAGTGTGCCATATCAATGAGGAGCTTCGGCTTACAATGGCCTGAAGCTTTGAAATGTGAAGCATTTACCACAGAGTCCTGTGAGCAGGTGAGCAGAAAACTATTTCTTTGTTAAAATATATCATTTTGATTATTAAGTTTACAACAGATTTTGTATGTTAAGTTATAAATATTAAAAATATGTGTTATTTTATTTAATAGAGCTAAATCTTTATGATCAATATTTGCATCTGTTAATTATATTGTCATTACATCTTCAGTTTCCAGTAATATAATAACTTTTGTGAAAACACTTTCCGTCAACCCTGTTTATGGTGCCAGCTTTACCCAGAAACCTTCATTCCTGGGAAAATCTCAACCAGAACCACATGTTATTTAAGCCTCACATGTTTTTATCATTTATACAGACTTTCAGAGATTTTGCTCTCAGGTCATCTTGGTTTCATAACATGCTGAGCATCCTATTGTTTCACGACCTCAGTCGACGTCGTAAATCAGCATTCTGTTTAAACAAATTTCACTCATTAACTCACACTCCTCCCATCACTTAAAGCAGAAAACAATTCAGTTAATCCCCCTTTTTTCTGAGAGCCATGAAGCATGTGTTTCTGCTGGTTGTTTCTCTGCTTCAGGCTCCACAGCCGGCACGGACACGAACAGATGACAGGACGACCTGTAAGCCGGTGACAGCCAGCTTTTGTCAAGGTTTGGGGTACTCTACTACCCCCTACCCCAACGGAGTCCTGGGATATCAGCTGCAGCAAGTTGGTCAGCTTGTGGAGACGGCCTGTTCACCACACATCGCCACGTTGATGTGTCGTGTTGTGGTGCCGGAATGCGGCTCAGAAAACGACAGCCGGAAGAAACCGTGCAGAGCTCTGTGTCAGAAGGTCAAGAAGGACTGCGAGCCTGCCTTTAGGACAAAGCGGTTGTCGTGGCCAATGAAACTGCGGTGTGAATCTTTACCAGAGTCAAACTGCGTGCAGGTAAGTTCATTTTAAACATTAATACAAGTATTTAAGTCACAAAAGTGATCGCACAATTTCTGCTTGAATCACTTACAAAAATCCTTTTTTTAAATAAAACTTTAATGTGGATATAGCATTAATCTGAAACAGGTTTTTCTTATACTGCAGAATCTGCAGGTTTACAGGACACCAACTAACAGCATTAAACTTGCCAGATATAAAACAAAACTTGGTATTTCTAGGCTAAATATGAGAATTCTGTCCGATTGTCGAGGCAAATAATTGATACAGTCAATAATTTAACTGAATTCATTGAAAACATATTAATGTTTTTATTTTTAGCTTATATTCAAACAATGCTGGGGAATGAATGATTAAAAGGAAATACAGACTTGAGGTTTTCTTTTGCTTATCAATTGTGTGAACAAATAATGTCACAATAAGTAGTCAGAACTTTAGGCCTTAAATTGGAAAGTCTTGCAAATGGCGGTTTGGGTTATAATAAAATACATACATTTACTAACATAAATTTGTTTAAATATCTGTGGTTTCAGATTCAGGAAGTCTCAGTCAAACCAACTGTCCCAGCAGCAACCTGTCACAAAATCACTGTACCTCTCTGCACTGACCTGCCTTACACTGAAACCATCATGCCAAATATTCTGGGACACAAAACCCAGGAGGAAGCTGGTTTAGAAGTACATCAGTTTTCCCCACTTGTTAAAGTGGAATGCTCCCGTCATCTGAAGCCTTTCCTGTGCTCTGTCTACACACCTAAATGTGTGTCAGGAAGACGTCAGGCTCCCTGCAGAGCTCTCTGTGAGCAGGCACGCTCCGGCTGTGAGCCACTAATGAGAAATTTTGGATTTCAGTGGCCTAATTCTCTGAACTGTGAAACATTCACCTCAGAGTCCTGTGAACAGGTAAGCTTGCAGCTTTTAAGTCAGAGAAACCACACAGAAAAAAATCAAATGAAACCAAAATATTTAAAAAGAATTTTTTGTTTTGTTTTTTTAAGGTTCCACCCCTTAGATTTCTTGAGAAAACTTCTTCCTCGTGTCAGGCCATCAGATCTTCTTTCTGCAAGGACCTGCCTTACACCCAAACCGTAATACCTGGCATCCTTGGCCATCCGACGCAGGAAGAAGCAAACCTGGCAATTAACACTTTTACACCCCTGATAGAGCTGGGGTGCTCCCCTCATATAAAGACCTTCCTGTGCTCCGCCTTCTTCCCTAAATGTGTGTTTGGGGCAGCTCAGAGCCCCTGCAAGGTGCTGTGTGAGCAGGTGCGATCCAGCTGTGAGCCGGTGCTGAACAGTTTTTCCTACAAATGGCCTGAAGACCTCAAGTGTGAAGCATTTACCAATGAACACTGTGAACAGGTAGGCACGCCCCACTTTTATAACTAATCATTTGGTGGTTTTGATGGATAAATAAAAAAAAACTGTAAGATGCTCCTCAGGCTGAAAGATCTTTCCCCAAAGATAGAAACAACTGTCATTTTAGAAAAGCAAATACTATAGTTCAAATATTTCAGGGCGTTTTGGGTTTTAATGTTTGACATTTTTGGAACTGAACTGTGTTTTGTTTTATTAGCTTCATCAAATTTAATATAAAATTACATGTAAAGCTCCATAAATTTTTATTCTTAGCATTGTGTAAAAAAAATTAGATTTTAATCATATTTTTCTGAATCAAAACATGTTTACTTATTTTATTTTGTGAGTCCAGTTATGATTGTCTAAACATGTGGGAAGGAAAAACCTGAAGCGACTATTGTATCCTGACTGGAAATTATTTGTACTGAAAAGTTATCTTAAATCAAGATTTTTATGAGTATTATTTATCAGCTTAACATCTAGTGGAAAGTTCCAGTTTGGACTTTTCATTTTAAAAAGCTGCTCAGTTTCAGGATCTGCTCTGATGAAAATTGTGTTTCTTTTTTTTTTTTTTTTTTTTAATTGTCCTGTCCAACAGCTGGGCAAGCAGATACGGGCTGAGAGCCTCTTGTTTGGAACAGATTTTATTGTTCCCACACGGGTTTATACTTAATAAACCCCTGTTGTATTTCATGCTAAACTTTATTTTAATTATGTTGTATCTTATTCTTTTTTCGTTGGACCAGACGGAAACAAAGGGGAGGGGGGGGGGGGGGCGGGTAAAAGAGTGGGGTTAAGATAACAAAGAAGGTAACACAGAGTAGTAACATCCTATAACAACCAGGTCTAAATAACAATCTGGAATGGGCGGGGCCTGTCTACAACACAACTCAGTTACACACATACCTTTTGGCTAAAATAATCTTTACCTTTAAAAGTTGTCAAAAATGTACACAATACCACTGCAGCTCACACACAATCATAGAAGCTGACACAAATAAAGCCTTTCATTCCATCACACATTCTGTTAGTGCGAGGTGAGCTGACACCTGTGCTCAGGTGAGTGTTTATGTTTTGCTGATGTGAATGTTGATGGAATGTATAGAAGGAGAGAGAGCCCGGCCATCCCCACGCCAAGGCCCCCACCGGGGCGGCAGCAGCAGCACGGCCCCCCAACACCCATCATGGAGCCATGGAGAGAACAGTCAGCCGCAGAATCCCGCCATACACCCAGACCAGGGCACACGGGGACCGCCGCGGAGGCCCCCCGCCAGAGAGCCGGAAGGCACGGGGAGCACAGAGAGCGCGGACCCCCGCCCAGCCAGAGCAGCAATCCCCCCACCACGCCCAGAGGGCCAACACAAGGCCCCACACCAGAGAGCCCCCCAACCCCAGAGGAGCAGCACACCACCACCCAGCAGCGCCGAGCATCCCCCCGCCCCACCCCAGGCACGAGCCAGAGCTCCCCAGGATGACCCGCTTCTATGCTCCAGACGTCCGCGCGGCCGCCGCGGGAGTCCAGGGGCAAGCCGGGAAGGGGCCGCCCACCCCCGCCAAGCAGAGAGACACCCAAGAGGAACGAGGGTCCCAGAGGAATGATGTTAACAAGGCCCGACCAGGCACACCCACTGATGGAATCCCGGAGAGGCCCATTTCTCGAGAGCCGGACGCGGAACCCGAACCACGAGACCTGGACACCCCATGGCTCCGATGTAGTTTGATCTCCCGTTAGATCTTGGGGATCCCTTCCCAGCGTGCCGAGGAGGTCACAGAGCCCAGAGAGACCGGCACCCAAGAGACAAGACCACTAGGCCGAGGGTTTCCCCCCCTCGCCAGGGATGGGGTAGGGACAGAGGGTCGAAAGTCCCACCTTCCTTGTGTGATGCATGCGTGTTTGTTTGTTAGAGTGTATATTTGAAGGTGTTAGAGGTGTGTTTGTACTACAAGGTGCGGTTAAAATTGGTGAGAGTAGGCCTGACAGGACATCTCCTGATTGCTCACAGCGATGCCCCGTCACCCTCTCACCAATGCCCTACATGTCTATGGTGCTGTTAAAATTGGCGGAAAGGGCACTTAGAAAATTGTGTTTCTTGAGTTTTAAACATGTTTACTGTGGCATCTTTCTGACAAGGAGGACTTACATTGAGAAAATTAAGTCGAAATGTTTCATTTACGAGTATTTCTTGATTCAAATTGTTTTAAATCAGTTGCTGACAGAAAATTGCAGTTAAAAAAAGAACATATTTGTGAGGTACAAAATAGCCCCAACCACCTTTCTGTGACCCCTTAGCAAGAGGAAGGGGAAGGGGCAGTGGGGTTTCCCTCTGCCTGCCCAAAATTCAGAGGTGAATTTCTACTGCCGTTCCGCAGAAACTATGCCCTAAAAATCAACACAGGTTTTTTTTGTTTTAGGCTAAAAACATCATAATCACAATTTAAAGACCACTGGAAACACTTTTATAATAGATCAATAGAGGATCAGTCTTTAAAGAACAAAAATACTTATTTGAAAGCTTATGACCAAAAATATCCCAAACAATTAGAAAAAAAAGGAGCAAAATCATACCTAAAGTGACAATTTTTCTTCATCTACAGTACGGCATGAGCAGCAGTGGGGATATCTGTGAACCCATCACGATACCCATGTGCCAGGGCTTGTCCTACAACCAGACCATTGTCCCAAACCTTCTGGGCCACACAAGTCAGAGAGAAGCGGTCACGAAGATGTCCTTCTTTAACTCCATAGTGCAGACTGTGTGTCCTGCAGACATACGGCACTTCCTGTGCCGGGTGTACGCCCCGCAGTGTGTGGAGGGGCAGGTTCAGCGCCCTTGCAGGTCATTGTGTGAACAAGCCAAGCGGGACTGTGAAGGATTGATAGTCAACTTTGGGGTCTCCTGGCCTGCTGAGCTGCAGTGTCACTTATACCCAGAAGAAAACTGTGTTTCTGTGAGTAACAAACATTCGCAATGATAATTTATTTTCTATTTTCTTATTATTTTTCTTTTTCAGTTACAGGAGAAAAGCAAAATGGAGGTAATTAACCAGAAACATTTTTGCATCACTTTATAAAATTGTACCGATTTTTCATCCTAAAAGAAAAGTTCCTCTCATTTCCAGGTGATGCACGCAGAAGATGTTCTCGAAAAACTGAATGCTGGTGGTTACACAGTTCATGGCAAATGTTAGTTCCTTTCTGTCTATTTCAATAAATGTATGTATTTTTTAAATGAAAAAAAAAAATGACTGAATTCTCTTCTTGATCAAATTTAGCACTGACACTGAAGACTGCCCAGCTGCTCACGGTTCTCATGGATGTATCCTTTCAAATTTGAGGCTTAACAGATAAATACAGAGCAAACATGTTTTAAACTTTTTTTTTTACAATTTTAACCAATTTTAAAGTTATTTCCAGCTATATATATATATAAAGTAGATGCTAAAGTAAGGTCAGTTCGGAAGTGAGTTTTCTTCAAAAAATAAGTTCTACGTGTGTTTAAAAAACAAGTTTAAACTCTTTAACCAGCTCTTCTAGAGAAACAAGTCAGGAGACCTGGATGCAATGGAGTTCTTTAAGCTGGAGCATTTTGTGGCTACTATCAGGAGGGAGTATGCAGAGAACTACGACAGGAGGAATCCTGCTGTCACAAAGATCCAGATGAAGAAAGCCATTGCTGCTCATGGTATGAAAGTGCTTGTACAACACTGAATAGGTTCATTCTGATTTCTTAATCCCAAATCCTAATTTTTGTGATTCTGCTGTCTGTTATCCTGCTGGAACTTAATAACTTTTCATAGCACTTCCCATTTTTGTAGGAACATTTGCAGCTTTCTTATTTGCTCTCAAGATTTTTTCTTATTTGGTGCAGATTTTAGCTTAGATGGGGAAACGTTTGATGCTCTGTGGTCCGTGCAACACTCCAAAACTGGGATTGACTATGATGATTATATGGCAGCAGTGACTAAACTTTATATTCTCAAAGGTAATCAGTCTTTTCACATTTTTTTTTCACAAATGTTAAAGCTTTCAACTTATCCTGTCTGTGTTTAAATACAGTTTAAAAAAGAAAATATCTGATTTTATTTTTCAAATTTTAAATTATCAAACTTTTTTTTAATTAATAATTAACTGATTAAGTGTGTTTCTTGTTTCAGATCGTTTTCAGGCCCATCTGCTTGATTTGCCATGTAACTGCCACGTGGCCAGCTTTTCTTTAGACCAGGTGAGTTTGAAACACTTCTAGAAATCAGGTCAAATCAATGGTTTGAAGCAGGGACTCATGTAATGGATGAACCTACACCAAAGAGCAAACATTGTGGAGTCCTTTTACAGCTGTTATTTTTAAAAAATGATATTTGTGTTGTCTTGATAGAGTTTGGGTCCATTCTGATCTTTTTCTGCTTTCTATAATGCTATAATTAATTTGTAACTGACCACATTCACCCTCACGTGTGTTTGTTATTAATATTCATTTCCATTTTCAGTTCATGAAAGCAGCCATCCTGTGAAGACTTTTAAAGTTCCAACAACAAGAAGATGTCAAACAACAACATGGCTCTACAGTACATACATTTCTACACAATCTGGGAAATTTGATATCAGTCTTTATTTGTTAACAATATTTGCAATCGCTTCATTCATTCATTTATGCAATCATTTTTAGAGCACCTTCCTCCGCCATTCAATGAGGTTCAAAGAGATGTACACAAGATCAAATCATACAGCGATAAAACAAACATGATCAAAACAACTCAAAAAGAGTTAAGCCACTATAAAAGGTCAGGTAGGCAGATATTGAGGCACGGCAGTGGAGGAACAGTTCAGCTTTAAAAACTCTGCAAGAGGGCAGCCTCTCTAATAGCCGGTTCAGTTTATTCCTGAGTTAAGAAGCCAGCACAGCAAATGCACGACACACCCAGTACTTGCATTTGGTTTTTGGAACTTAGCACTTACTTATCTGAAGAGTTCAGGGGATTTAGGGAGGGACATTTTGAAATAAACTAGAAAGATTAGAGAGTGTAGAACCTCCAAGTGACGAGTAAAAACAAGAATTGTAATTAATCTGAAATATTCAATGAGACCAGGATCATTATATGCTCAAACCTCGTAGCACCACAGAGAAATCTTTTATTTTGAACCAGCTGCAGCTTCACTACTGAAGCTTTAGGCAACCCAGGTTCTGAGGAGATGCAATGATGAAACCTGGACATCTCAAAAATATTAAAACTAAGACTTAAAAAAAAAAAATACAAAGTTATAGAACTTGTTGATGTACCCTATACTGTTTATTATTACTTTTAATTTCTGTTTTGCTACAATAATTATTAAATATGAACAAGTTTGACTAGACCAAGTACCATTAATGACAGCCTTACTACAATCTAAAATGTCTAATTAAAACAAAATAATTAAAAAATACTGTTGATTATTATTTCAGATTAAAATCAAACATTTCCACAGAAGAAAGTTCAGTTCAATTTTAGAAAATATAAAAAAAATATCTAAAGACTAAACAGACTAAATAAACTGGTTATCCCTGCCCTTAGAAAATTGGTCTATGAAAATTTTCTTTGACCAACAATTAGAGATTGGTTTTCACATTTTCTTTTGCTATGTTTGTTTAAACAGACTTTTTCCATAGATCAGCAGAAAATGCAGATTTTATATTAAAATGAAAAAGGATCCAAAAAACAATATTGTACAAAATGTTATGACATTTAATCATACATAAATCATACATTGTCAAATTAATTCTACATTCTAAAGGTAAATATACTTTATATTTTGTTCAAAATCAGATTCTTTTCTGTGATGTTGTTAGAAGTCACAAAGCCCTGACAATGCACCAACCTTCTTGTCACAATTTTGTCTGTCATGAGAAATCTACCACAAGGTCAGACAGGAGTTTAAGTGATGATTCTTGACCCTGAAAGCAGGATAGACTGGCTCACTGAATGTGAAGTGTGAATGTGGGTCACTGTGTCTGACCAGACCTTGTGTACCAGTCAGACCCTGTGTACACAGGATCTGTTTTGAATCATCATATTTCTTTGGATTATCGCAACACTTCTGCTTCTTCTTCCCAATCATCATTGTTTTGTTGTTGTCAGTCAGTATGAGGTTTTGTGAGCTGTGTTTTCATCCCGTGTGAGATCATCTAAAGGAGATTAAAAAAAAAGTTTATCACAGTATTTTTTTTATCTGATTGTTTTTGTTGAAACATTCATTTGTATGTCTTATTAAAATGATTTAATATAAATGGGAATCCTTTTTATTTGAGCATCCAAATATCATCTACTGTTCTTCTCACATGTCAATAATAAGACAAAAGTTCTGACTACTAAAACTGTATCAAATTTAACATCCAGCTATCCATTTTCAGCACCTGCTGAATCCCTTTTAGGGTTTTGGGGTTGTTGTAAGCATTTCAATGGTAGTTGGCTGAAAGTGGGATACGCCCATAGACCATAAAACAATGGACATAGCAACTCTTCACCTCTCATGTTCCAAATAGAATGTACCTGCAGGTTGCAAGAAAACCAAAATCCCATAAACTTCCATTGAGAAATAGACAGTTATTTCTCAGTCATTTTATTTGTCAGGATAATAATTCTGTTCTTTGTAATCCAACATTTTTACAAGATGTTATTTATTTACTGAAAGCTGTTCAAGCTATAAACTGACCAATCAGATCCCTCAGTAAAAACATGTATTGGACGACCAGGCTATTCACAACATAAACATGAAAGCACAAAATACTGTATCATTTTGGGACCTATACCATTGTGGTTGACATTAATCTACATTTGGTGCGCCTCTCTACTGCCACCTGCTGAGATAAAAAAGAAAAGACAAGGTCCAAATAGTTTGTGCCAAGTGCTTTATTTATTTATTTATTTATTTTTGGGAAAGGAAAAGAAATTAAACATTTAAATCAATAGAATCAAATGAGAAAAAAATGCAGGCACTTGTCATTTTTCCCCTTCATTTCAAAGTAGCATATAAAGTCAAGGAAACTTTAAGTTGACATTGTCAACTTAACATCAGAGCAATATCTCATTGGTATACTGGTACTTAATGATTTAATTGAATACATATCACTGACCTCATTCACAATCTCTTAGAAAGACAAACCTCTTAATTGCAATGAAAACCTTCACTGACAATTATACTCAACATTTTTTAGATATTCCATTTATTGAACATTTATATGCTTTTTAGAGTGATAAAATAAGAAAAGGTGTAGAAAAATGTTGGAGCCACTGTTACGCCCCGTTATGTCTAGGGGTGTGAGGCGTAGCATAAAAGTAAAATAAAAACAAATGTCTCCATAAAATTATAACAAATTTATTTACAACAACAAACAAACCAATTCAAAAAGTGAAGCTAAAGGCTTCAGGGTGAACCAAGGCCAAAATAACAAACAAAACCCCAACTAACTCAACCCAGGGAGCTTACCTGCAAAGGAAATAGTAAAAGAACGACAAACACTAACCTCCCTGGACTAACATAAACATGAGAAAACATTTACTAAAGAAAATGGCGGTTCACCCCTACAGCTTCACATAAACTAACACAAAACTAACTCACAAACTACAAAGAACAGAGTGGAACCAAAAATAGAACACCAAACAAACTACAAAGAGTGCACAAACAAAAACCAGGTGGAGAAGAACACTGAGCTGCAGTGGAGACTGGTTGCAGCCCAGCTCCCTTCTCATGGGCTGGAGGTCCTCATGGTGCTTTTAAGGTGGCTCCACTTGGTTTGGGCCAATTGGAACTGCTCCCTCCACCACCACACCTGAAAGAAATAAAGAACAGACACACGAACAAAGATCCACAAAACACAAAGAGGTCCCACTCTGACACAAATACACTGAACAAAACCAGATACGGCCACAGCCGTAACAGCCACATTTACCAACACATTATTTTTATGGGTTCCTAAATAGTAACTGTAATCTTTGGCTCCTGCAAAAGCTGAATCCATTTCCATTATGCAATAATTTAGAAGTAATTTATTTAGAATGACTTCTCTGCGATGCACATCAGGAACTTTGAATTGGAGTTTTTCAAATAGTTTTTTCCGTTTCACCAAAACCTTTTCTGATTAAAATTATAAGTCAGATCAGCAACAGTGTGAATACAGACAGCCATAGATGGGGTGCCACAATAAAGCAAAGTGGAAGTTGCAGAGTTTGAAGATGGAAAAAAAAGGACCCGGGTGTGATGTGGAAAAAATTAGAAATATGGGAAAAGTTGTTAAATATGTTAAATATTTTGTTGATTAAAATGACGCATTGTCCTCATATCCCCATGTCCCCTTCAATACCTTTATTCAAAATATAAAATACATGTATATAAATATTAGTTAATATAAATAAAAACTGTATCTGTGTCTTTATGTTTAAGTATCTGTCAAATGCTTTACCGACATCGTTTGCTGATTTTTTTAATGTATTCTTCCGATGTTCATGTTTATCCAACAAGACGCTGTGATGATTTATATCTTCCTTTCTGTGGAACTATCATCAATCAAAATACATTTTGATATAAATGGTGATATACATAGAATAATTCAAACTGTACTCTTAAATCTATTTCTTTGTTAGAAAAATTAAAAAAAAAAACAATTAAAATTAAGCTTACTTTTATAAACTTTCAAAAAAGTGTGAATGGGGAAAAATGTAACATTTTCATTTTGCTTGAACTTTCTGTTTCTGTTCCGTGACTATGTTTTGGGGGAGGTGGGTATATAAGACCTGTGTAAGGTCTTCTTCACACTCTCTCCTGGACAAATACATTTCAGTTGTACTTGTCATTGTAATACATATGATTTCATTATGTATGTGAAAATAAAGAAATAAAAAATCAAATTGAGGAAGTGCAGTCACCCTTAAAAGTATTTTATTCAAAGGACCAGATTTGGTATAACCTTCAACCCAAATAAGAAGCTGTTATAACTGTAATGTAATATGTCACTAAAGCAACCCATTAAGATAATGTAGTAAAAAAAAACAAAATCCGGAAATGGCCATTTTACATTACAAATGTAAGAGTTAAAATAAAAGATGTCTGGTTGTATCTTGATTTCAGGCAACACAAAGGCTAAATGAAAACCAACATGTGCTCTTAGCTCGTATAAAGTGAGTTTTATTTTAAACTTATGAAACAAACTTTAAATTTTTTTTGTTTAATTTTTTAACTTTTTTCAAACAAGTTCTTACTTCCATGTATAAAAAAATTATATTTTTTTTCTAAAAACATTCTCATTGTAATAAATAGTAATTATTTTAAATTTGTTTTTGTAATATTTTTTGGCATTACTTGATTACTAGATTTTGCAGAGAGTCAATATTTATGATTACTGATGCTACACTCACACCGGTCATGTTTAGCCCTTTGAAGAACCCGCTAAAAATGTGTTCTCCATCCATTCATTTTCTAAACCACTTTGCCTCCTTCAGCATCATGGGGCTTCCAGAGCATAACCAAACCACTTCTGGTAGACAGGGTAAACCCTGGACAGATCAGCAGTCTGTCGCAGGGGAAAAAAAACCTCTTCTTGAATGTGCAGTTAACCTATGGTGCCCACACAGCAGGGAAGGGATTGATCTTCTCTTTCTACTGTTTGGTAGCACATGTCCTCCACCTATTGTTGGCAGAAAAATCAAATCGGTGCAAATCTCGTGATTTGGGCACTAAATGGAAACAGTTAATTTAATTGCTAGCATTCTTGCAATGGTGGATTACAATCATGTCAGAGGAGTAGCCTTGACTTATCTTTTTAAAAACCAATGCAGACGCCATCAGACTAATTTAAAATGGTTGGTACTTCCATGAATTCAAAATGCCATACTAAACACTACTAAATCAAAGTCCTTAACTGGTCAAAGTTCAGCTAGTTTTCGTTTCAATGTGCATTCAGTCGATGTGTGCTTTGTACCATGACCCTATTAAACACTCTTAAAAACTTGTGTTACAAAAGCCCGCAATGGGCACAGTGTGAGTGCAGCATAATCGGATGCTTCTATTAATCCGTTAATCAGTTAGTCACTGGCACAGAATCCCCCCACCACCACTACACACACACACTATCCCATTTACCTTCTTGTCTCATTTAGTCTATCATGACAAATCTAGCACAAGGTCAGAGACGAGTTGAAGGGTTTAGTCCTGACCCTGAAAGCAGGGTAGACTGGCTCACTGAATGTGGCCTTGAAGGTGTGAAGGTGGATCACTGTGTCCGAGCAGACCTTGAAGAAAGACAAAGTACCAGCACCTGAGTCCAGATAGACTCCCACTCTGCTGGAAGGAACTCCAGAGACTGATTCACTGTTGTTATTGTGGAGGACAGAGTGGCTTTCATCAGAACACGGCAGGCTCCAGGATTTTTCATTCTTTCCAAGGATGCTGTCGTCCCTTTCTCCCTTCCTTCTGATGTCTTTAAAAGTCACAGCGATGTAAACCTCACCTTTCCACTCCACCTCCCAGTAGTAGCGCCCAGTCAGACCCTGTGTGCACAGCACCTGTTTCCAGTAAGAAAACCTTTCTGGATGATCGGGATACGTCTGCTTCTCTTTCCCCATCGTCACTGTTTTGTTGTTATTTCTCAGGAGGAGGTTTCTGTGAGCTTTGTTTTCATCCAGCGTGAGATCAACAGCATCTAATAGAGATCAAACAGTGAATTACATTATATTTTTTACCTGATAATTCAAGTTTAGACATTAGATATTTCCTATAAAAAATAAGAATAGAAATTTGAGTACCTTATATATAAAAATCCAAACATAATTTCCTGGCTTCTCAAGTCTTAAGAATTTCTATGAGCGTGTGCTTACACATATCAGCTATTATAAAGACACATGTAAAACACACATCTTAATCATCATAATTTTTAAACTTGAAGTGTTTCAGCTATATGCAAACTAAAAATAAAGACAATTAGGACATTAGTTTATTAAACCTTTAATGAATCATCCAGCTTCATTCATTCATTTGTTACTGGTATTAAAGCAAGACTTAAATCTAATGATGTAGGCATCTGAAACAAAGGAACTACTTTTCACAAAAAATAAAGTTTTAGTCTCATTCACTCAAATATAACAAAGGTGCATTTTGTGGTGCTGAGCACTCACAATTGTATTCAACTTCACTTCACAATTCATTCATTTATTCATACAGCTGCTTGTCCCTTTCAGGGTCACAGGGGTGCTGGAGCCTAACCTGGCTACTAATAGGCAAATTAGGCAACTCAATCTCACCTAGGGGCAACTTAGAGTAACCAATTAACCTATGAATCATGCTTTTGGATGATGGGAGGAAGCCAGAGTCCCTGGAGAAAACCCACACATGCATCTCTATTGATCTCTATTAAAAGTCATGGCAGCCTTACAGCATAACTAAAGCAAAGAAGCACCAACCCCACAATGTTTTCTGAATAATATTTGTACTTACACTTCATCAGACCAGGCTTAAGGAATTTAGCTCCACGTGGCTTTATCCTATAAAATATGCAATATTGGCATTAAACACAGCGTATAAAAATATTTTAAAGGGTTGCAGATGAGCAGAATTATCCAGTTACTAATTTAGATTACATAATATAAACATAAATGTTTGTATACAATTGCATAACATTCAATCAATTTAAATATATAAGTTATACCATTTTAATGAACCAAATCCACTTACATTAAGAAAAATATGATGGGAGGAAATATGCAGCAAGGGATTGTTATAATAATAATAATAATTACTATGTTTGCTTTTATTTGTTAAGCAAAATTTCCCTGTAGTCCCTAAATAGATAATTTAATTTGACATACTTGAGAACGTTCAAAGCCCAGGTTGGATCCTTCCAGCCATCTGCAAGGACGTTCACTCCAGATTCTCCTGGATGATTGAAGCTCATGTCCAACTCCTTCAGGTGAGAGTGGTTGGAGTTCAGTGCTTTTGCTAGATAGGTGACACCAGTCTTTGTGATGAGACACCCTGAGAGCCTGAACACAAAGACATTCACATTCATATTTATCTGTAAAACTTTGTGATTCCAAAAGGTTTTCATTGGATCCCATACATGTCACATCCATCCGTTAATGTGACATGCTGAAGAGCCAATTTTTTTTAAATCAAAAACTCTGATGTAACTTCTGTATGAGTCATAAACATGGATCCTGACCTGAGAGTTTCCAGTTTGCAGTGCGGACTCTCCAGTCCTTCACAGAGCAGCTTCAGTCCTGAATCCTTCAGGTCGTTGTTGCTCAGGTCCAGATCCTTCAGGTTGCAGGACTCAGAGCTGAGAACTGAGGCCAGAACCTCACAGCTCTTCTCTGACAGGTTACAGCAACTTAGACTATATGAGATATAACATAATGAAAAACTTCAGTCATATTATAAATTGCTGTTCTCCTGACCTATAGTTCTGTTAGACTTACACAGCTCTGCTGGATTCTTTGATCACGGGTAGCAGCCTCTGCAGACCCACATCTGAAGCAAAGTATTTCTTCAGTTCAAACTCTTTTAGGGTTTCCTCTGAACTCAGCAAGATGAAGACCAGAGCTGACCACTCAGCAGAAGACATGTCCTTTGGAGAAAGACTTCCTGAGGTTAGGCTTTGCTGGATTTCCTCAATCAAAGAACAATCCTGCAGCTCCTTCAGGCAGTGAAACAGATTGATACTTTCCCCAATAGATTCCTGTTCATTTAACTTCCTCTTGATGTGCTGAACTGTTTCTGGAATCACAGTTGAGTTTGTTTCTTTTTTATGTAAGAGTCCTCTCAGGAGAACCTGGCTGTTTGGTTGTGAGAGACCCAGGAGGAACCTCAGGAACAGGTCCAGGTGTCCGTTTGGACTCTGCAGGGCTTTGTCTACAGCACTCTGGTAGAGTAAAGCTCCATTCCTTTTACCTATAAGCCAATTGATCCATCCAAGACCTGGTTGCTCTTCTAACAGGTTCTTACCCGTCTGGAAAAATGTGACGTGGACATACAGAGCAGCCAGAAACTCCTGAACACTCAGGTGAACGAAGCAGAACACCCGGCCCAGATGGACTCCACTCTCCTCCTTAAAGATCTGTGTGAACACTCCTGAACACACTGAGGCGGCTCTGACATCGATTCCACTCTCTGTCAGGTCTGACTCGTAGAAGAACAAGTTTCCTTTCTGGAGCTGCTCAAAAGCCAACTTTCCCAAAGACAAGATCATCTTTCTGGTTTGTAGAGTCCACACTGAATCTGTTGCAGCTCCTCCATCATACTTGATGTTCTTCATTTGAATTTGGATCAGCACAAAGTGGATGTACATCTCAGTCAAGGATCTGGGTGTTTCTCTTTGCTCTTCTTGTTTCAGCAGCTCGTCCAGAACTGTTGCAGAGATCCAGCAGAAGACTGGGATGTGGCACATGATGTGGAGGCTTCGGCACTTCTTGATCTGAGAGTAAACTGTGATGGCTTTATCTTCATCTTCTCTAAATCTTTTCCTAAAGTATTCCTCCTTCTGTGAATTATTGAACCCTCTGACCTCTGTTACCATGTCAGCACACTCAGCTGGGATCTGACTGACCGCTGCAGGTCGTGTGGTTATCCAGAGCTGAGCAGAGGGAAGAAGCTTCCCCTTGATGAGGTTTGTCAGCAGGACTCCCAGAGATGCAGGCTGTGTAACATCAGTCAGGATCTGTGTGCTGCTCAGGTTCAGAGGAAACCGACACTCATCCAGACCATCAAAGATCAACAAAACCTGGAATTCTTCAAAACGGCTGAAATCTTCTGTTTCTGAATAGAAATGATGGATGAGTTCCACCAGACTGAACTTCTCCTCCTTCAAAAGATTCAGTTCTCTGAAAGAAAACAGAAATAAGAACTGGATGTCTTGGTTGGTCTTGCCTTCAGCCCAGTCCAGAGCAAACTTGTTTGTTAAGACTGTTTTCCCGATGCCGCAACTCCCATTGTGATCACTGTTCTGACTGGTTCGTTTCTTCCAGGCGTGGCTTGCAGACGTCCTCAGGTTTGATTGTTGCTTCTGGTCTGTCTGACTTTCTGAACTCTCTTTCAAGCTGTCTGATTTCATGTTCTCTGTTGACCTCTGCAGGCCTTCCTTCAGTGATGTACAGCTCTGTAAAGTTCTGACGACTCAGAGAGCCTGAAAGTCCTGCTTTAAGTGTGATGTCAAACTTTTTCCTTAAGCTCGACTGAAGTAGACTGATTGATGATGACATTTCTACAAAGTAAAGGTAAACATTATAATTCACACCAAATATTCAAAATTCTTCATTTATCTTTTTTACAGAATTTTTAACTTCATATTATTTAAAGAACAAGTAAGATAGCTGTTTTCATTTTTAAAGACAATAACTTTATTTAATGAAACTTAACAATTAGAAAAACACATTTTAACATAACTAACATTAGAGATAATTAGCAGAGATAATTAAACGTACCTTTACCTGTGTCTTCTGAAACTAAATTGTTTTCCTTAAGAACCTGTAAAAAAACAGATTCATCAATATAAATTAAAAAATGGCTTTTCGTTCAAACAGTTAAAGTCTTGTTTATTTCCTGGAGTGCCTTGAACACAACAGTTAATAAAACTGCTACCAAATAAATGTGAACTCAAAACGAGAAACATTTACAGTGAAAGTTTGGCTTGAAACTATATTTTTTCCTTTATACCTTTGTAATAATATTGTGAGACATACAAGTTTAAGGGGAAACATGCTAAAAGATCTTATAAAATAAACATTGAGCAGAAGTTTTAAACATCAATTAATTTTCCTCTAAAATATTAATTCATATCTGATACAGTTAAATTCACTAACCATTTTTCCTTGTCCTGTTTGACCTCCTGGAATATTCTGGTTAATCCTGCATAGAAAGTGTGATGTAATAATTACAGCAAGTATGTACTACTTTACAATGTAGTAAGCCATTCCATGTCAGAAAACAGCATTGACAGAAGATATCACATGTGTGAGGGTGTGTGTTTTTATAAACATCTTGAAAAGGATTGGTCCCACTGGCTTTCACAGCCATTTCGCAGCTGGAGCACGGAAAAAACTTTATCCCCGTGGAACAGACACTATTAGGAGCGAACTGGTAGTGCAACGGGCTTCTAGGTCTGCGGAATCGACGCGCATACACGCAGTAAAAACTTTGGCCGCCGTGAATTTTTGAACTGCTCAAAATATGAGACGAGGATGACTGCGTGTGGTACAGCGGTACCGCCGTGCAATGGCTGTGAAACAGCGGTGCTACAGCAGTTTCAGTGCGAGATCGGACCGTGGAGTGGATGCAGGGACACGCGCTTGGACGCCGAAATTCCGCGCTCTTGAACGGCTACAGCACGGCTGTTTTCCCGGCCAGTCAGCGTCTGTTTAGTGGTTGATTGAGGAAGGACGCATTTTTACGCGAGTAGAGTGCTCTGGCAGAGGAATGGACTCCGATGTCTGCATCACTGCAATTCCGCGAGCATGCATAAAGTTGGTGCGTCTAAGAGCGTGTGGCAGATTTTCAACTTTTTTTAACCTGTGATCTGGCCGTCAAATCCTGTAGGACCAGGCCTTAAAGTACAGAATATCTTCTCTGCTACCCTCATATAAATGTGAACTCAAAACGTGAAACATTTACAGTGAAAGTTTGGCTTTAACCATATGGAGAGAAAATAGACTCACTCTGATTTGTGCGTGCGTAATTCTTGATTTGTGGGTAAATTAGGACGTGCGTGCATATTTTTGATTGGTCCATGCATAATTCTAGATTTGTGCATAACTTTGAATTTGTGCATATGTGATTCTTGATTTTTGCATAAATTTGGATTTGTGCATGCATAATTCTTGATTTGTAACTCATATAATACGTTTTGTGCAAAAGTAAAAAAATTACAAAAATTTAAAAGATACAAAAAACAATTTACACATGCACAAATTAAAATTACAACAGCTTGAAACTAATTACACACAAAAATATTTTTAAAATACGCACGGATCACCTCTCAGCCTAAGATACGCACAAATTTACCGTGAGACTCTTATACGTCTCACAAATTCGTCCGTGAGGGATACGTTCAAGTCCTACCAGAATGCTCGTTCACCATAGTTTTCTTTTCAGCCGTTTTAAACTTTGATTGTGAATAACAACCGGTAAAACTTTATATTTTTCCTCTTTTTTAATAGCATATTCCAGATAATTCATATAAAAAAAGTCTAAATAAGCGTTTTTAAAACATGTATCCCTTTAAAAATAAGAACATTTCCAGAAAAAAGGCTTTGAGCTGCAGCAGCTTCTCTGACAGCGCCCCTGCGGATTCTGGGCGGGGGAGTACGGCGGAGGAACGAGGCGATTGAGATCTGTCCATGTGATCGAGCCCTTCTGCCCTGTGGAGAAGGGTCTCATGGTGCAATCACCATGTTCTGCCGCCACCACCCCCCGAGGTTCCGCGGGAGGATTAGACCAAGTTGTTTTAATTTTTTAATTTGTGCATGTGTAAATTGTATTTTTTCTTTTTTCAATTTTTGGATTTTTTTTACTTTTGCACAAAACATATTATATGAGTTACAAATCAAGAATTATATACGCACAAATCAACATTTATGCACAAATCAAGAATCACCCATGCACAAATCCAAAGTTGTGTACGAATCAAGAATTATGCATGCACAAATCAAAAATACGCATGCACAGATCCTAATTTATGCACAAATCAAGAATTACGCACGCGCAAATCTGAGTGAGTCTATTTTCTCTCCACAGAAATACATTTTTTCCTTTATACCCTAAGTGTTAAGGTATTTCAACACATTATTATAGAATAAATAATAAATTGATGCATGGAAAATTAAAAAAACATTGAAAAAAGATGAGTGGGGAAAACAATTAAATCAACAAACAATTGAAAATATTGATAATTCTCTTTAGATACCAAGTTTGATGAATGTTTGGAATGATCTTAAAAAAATATATTTTTAATCAAAGAAATCAAAAGGTTTTCACTTTTCTTTGGACCCAAGTTTTTATCAGTATGAGTCAAATGTGTCAGAGCAGTGAAATAATTAAACTATGCAGAACAGAAGAATAACAGACATGTATGTTTTCATTCAAAGATTAAAAGAGATTTTAAAAGTCACTCATATACACAGCAAGTCAAACTTTCGAAGAGTTTAGTTCTTATAACACATTATTACAGCTTCTATTGTAACTCATTGCACGCACACTGTGCAGACACTAAAAGAAGGTCAGTTTTTGGAATTATTTTTTTAATCAAAGAAATCAAAAACTTTACACTTTTCTTTGGACCCAAGTTTTTATCAGTATGATTTTCAAATTTCTGATTAGAGTGAGAAGATAGTGGTGTGAATTAAATGTCTAAATGTTGTGTTGATTTACATTTGTGATCCTTTCTCTTCTTTAAAATTGAGTGGAAAATCCATGGATGTGTTACTTCTCCCTGACAGAAAGTTTGATGAAGAATCTTCTCTTTCCACTTCAATTCTGAAACAAACAAAGACTTTGATTATTGACGGCATTACTTTACCAAACACAGAAGAACATCATCTGATGTCCAATAACAGAACATAGGTATAAAACAATTAAATAATTTTAACAAGTCAATAGAGAAAAATTGTTTAAATCAATTAATAAGTTTACCACAGTGATTCTTGAATGCAAAGACCAACCAGTTGGCCTGCATTCTTTAAACTTTTATAAGACAATTACTACTAATGAACTATTCAATGTTTTTTTTTTTCTTTCCTTATGCAAGGGGAAACTTTTGATTTCTACTCATAGAACATGAATGCATATAAATATTTTTTTTATCGAAATTAAAATAAATTTTGTATTGGAGACTAGAAAAAAATACATAAAAAGTTAAGCTAGGAAAAAAAATCTCAACAATAAACATGAGTTCATATAAAATGTTGCATATTATTCATTGTTAAATGATCACTGTAAACTTCTAAATGTAACTCGTGTGAATTGGATAATCACACGAATAGTTAATTCATTGAGAAGTACAAAACACAATAGTTTTCATCAGTGAAACAAATTGTTCGTGTCGTCTACAGAAAACATTTTAGAAATAAGTTAGAAAGTATCAAAGAACGGTCCTATGACAGTGTTTCCCACAGGTTACAATGGCTTATGACAAAACGTAACCAATCACAATCAAGAATTTCTATACACAGCTTTTAAAAAGTGTTGAGGGATGTATACTATTGATTTTATGACAGGTGTCTTTTTGCGGGGAGCATTTGATCCACTAGCTTCTACAACACACCTGCATGAACTACTTTGTTTACTATATGATTCAGCTTTCAGATCTGTATTTGATCAAATGTGTCAGAGCAGGGAAATAATTAAACTATGCAGAGCAGAAGAATAACAGACATGTATGTTTTCATCCAAAGATTAAAAGAGATTTTAAAAGTCACTCATAAACACAGCAAGTTAAACTTTGGAAGAGTTAAGTTCTTATAACACATTATTACAGCTTCTATTGTAACTCATTGCACGCACACTGTGCAGACACTAAAAGAAGGTCAGTTTTTGGAATGATCTTTAAGAAATGTTTTTCTAATCAAAGAAATCAAAAACTTCACACTTTTCTTTGGACCCAAGTTTTTATCAGTATGATTTTCAAATTTCTGATTAGAGTGAGAAGATAGTGGTGTGAATTGAATGTCTAAATGTTGTGTTGATTTACATTTGTGATCCTTTCTTTTCTTTAAAATTGAGTGGAAAATCCATGGATGTGTTACTTCTCCCTGACAGAAAGTTTGATGAAGAATCTTCTCTTTCCACTTCAATTCTGAAACAAACAAAGACTTTGATTATTGATGGCATTACTTTACCAAACACAGAAGAACATCATCTGATGTCCAATAACAGAACATAGGTATAAAACATTTTAACAAGTCAATAGAGAAAAATTGTTTAAATCAATTAATAAGTTTACCACAGTGATTCTTGAATGCAAAGACCAACCAGTTGACCTGCATTCTTTAAACTTTTATAAAAGACAATAAATACTAATGAACTATTCAATGATTTTTTTTTCTTTCCTTATGCAAGGGGAAACTTTTGATTTCTAAACATAGAACGTGAATGCATATAAATATATATTTTTATCGAAATCGAAAAGGATCTGTGGTTCATCTCAATGACCATCTGCAGATATATTCGCATATGTTTCTCATGGGAAGCTTAAATTAGAGAAACTATTACAATCTATTTCAAATTCATAATTAAAGTAATGTTAGCTTTCTGTAGATCTGATGCAGTTAATATCACAACTTTTATTTCTTTTTACCTCTGAGGTTGGTTGCACTTGTCATGTTCTTCAAGCAGACCATCATTTGAGGACTGAGAAGTTTCGGTTTTCTCCGCTGGTTCACTCATGGTACCTTGTTAAAACACAAGAGTTAGATTCCACTTATAAAGCTAGAGTTAAATAATACTGCCAAAGTTCCTGTTTGGCAATGTTGAGCAGGACTGCTTATAAAATTTAGAACATCAGGTTAAGGCTTCAGTTTGTGGGATTTGTTTTCAAACAAGAATTACACTTCAGAGCAAACTGTAGGCAGCTTCACATAGATACTGATGACGTGTAAGTCACCAATCATACAAACTGCAAAGCAAACCATAAAAAGAAAGAAATACAACAGTGAAGTACCTGTTAAACAACTTCTGCTGTTTCAAAAGTAGTTTGTTTGTCTGGTTCTTCACGGCTCCAGGAAACACAAAAAGGTCTGTTCTATGCTCACCAACTTAAAAACAAAAATATGCTTTTTCTTCTGAAACTTTGTGGTACTCTGTAGATTAAACAGAACATTTACACGATTAGTCTTCATTGTAGATTTGACATAAACTTTGAGTACACAAGGTCACATAACACTCCAGTAAAACTATTAAAATGTGAGAAATGTTTTATACACTTAATTTTGTCAAAAATTATTTTGTTATTACATTTGATTTTTTTAGTAAAGATTCTGATAAATAAAAAAAGAAAGATTGATGAAAAAGTGTAAAGAAGATTTACATAAAATGTAAGAAAAATCTGAAAAAGTTTCTTTTTAGTCTTTCATATACACTGTTTTAGAATAATAATTGAAAAATAATCACATTTTAGTGATCCACAAAAGTATCTGAAAGTTCTTACGTCAGTACCATAGAGGAAAACAAAAATATGGGGGGGGGGACTTCTGACAGAAGCCAGAGGTATGGACTCCCTTCTTTTTCTCTTTTATGTTTAGCCTTGTTTGTTTTACTGCTTTTTTCTTTACTACACAACGCATACAAATGTCAACATATTTTACAGAAAGGATTTACATTTTTATTATTAACAATTTCACACTTTTACTCAATCTCTTTTTAAATTCAGTTTTTCCAATTTGATGACAACGCTATGAAAGTGCAGTTTTCCCTTGTTGAATTAACAAACACAGACAGCTGATTTCAGTGAAATTTAAACATAGACTTAAATTCTAATATTTTTAGTTTTAACTTTTTGTCTTAACTTTGCTTTAAGGACTCCGGAAAAAGATCAGACTGGTTAAAAACTGTACATTTGGATTAGGCCTACATTGTAAATTACTTAGTCTGTGTAAACGTGAAACAAACCCAAGAGTAAAATAAGCATAATATATAAAAAATGTTCTCTTACCATCTCTCACCCGCTGTCTCGGTAAACAATTGGAACACATAGGGGAATGTCAAAGTAAAACTAAAGCAAACACTAGTTAAACCTGATAAACCAGTTATGCAAGTTTCTGTTTATGCCTTGGGATACAACTAAAGATTTAGATTTAAAGATACATTTATTTGTTCATAAATCTAAAACAACAGTTAACGTGGGACCTTGAAAAAGACCCTTCATGCCACTGCCTAACCATGTAGCAACAAAGGGGCCCTGAGTCCCCCTTTGCCGGTCCCCAGCCCAATAAAATACAGCATTGTGTCAGGAAAGGTATGCGCTGTAATAATCTCAGCCAAACCACCTGTGTTGATCACTGAAAGCTGATTCGCTGTGGCCCCAACTGAGGGCATGTGCTGAAAAGTTAACAACACTTATCCGTGAAAACAACTCCACAGTCACATTCAAGATTACCATGGATTCAAAACTATCATGCAAATTATATTTCCCTATGACTTTTCTAAATACTCAATGCAAATGACAGCATACTGTTCTAGTCACTAACCATTAAGTATATATTAAATGTTACTAAGCAAACCTCCTAAAAATAACAGTTTTTTTTCAAAATAAAAACCTTCCAATGTACTGTTCCACATTATTACGCACAACAAGAGTTCCACATCAGGCCATTTTTTGTGGCAGTTTCACAATTCTTGCATTCATTGAACTTGTGAGTTTCTGCTTGAATTTCTTTTCAGGATGTCAGAATAGCCTCCCAGAGCTGCTGTATGGATGTGAACTGCCTCCACCCTCAGATATTTAGCTTGAGGATGCTCCAAAGGTTTCCAATAGGGTTGAAGTCAGGGGAGGATGGGGGCCACACCATTAGTTTATCTCCTCTTATGCCCATAGCAGCCAATGATACAGAGGTTTTCCTTGCAGTATTAGATGGTGTATTGACATGCATAAAGATGATTTTGTTACAGAAAGCACAGTTCTTCTTTTTGTTCCATGGAGGAAAATGGTCTGTCAAAATCTCCTCATACTTTTCAGAGGTAATTTTTACACCTTCAGGGACCCTAAAAAGGCCGACCAGGTCTCTCTTGCTGACATTGTAGCCTTATTGGACATGGTGGTTATCAACCACCCGCTGACTACTCCATCCATCTGGACCATACAGGGTTGCACAAGCAGTCATCAGAGTGTTTGAAAATGAGTCTTTATGTCTGTCTGGGCCAACTGCAGTCATTTCTGCTAGTGAGTGTTGTTTAGAGGGGGCTGAATAGAAGGTTTACAAGCTTCTGGAGCATCCTACACCTTGATGTGTGTGGGACTTTCGAGACATAAACAGAATCAAATATGTGTTTGCTGCCTTGTAATGGTATTTTAGCAGCTGCTCTTTAATTCCAATGTTTTTGTCTGGCAAAAACATTCCTAATTGTGTCTTTATCTGTGCTCTGATCAGCCATAAATCTCATAATAATACAATTAAATATCCAAGATTTTCATTCCTTTTTCAAGGCATTCAACTATTTCACGCTTTTCAGCAGCAGAGATCCTTTTTCTTTCCCATATTGCTTGAAAATGTTGATCTGCTTAATAATGTGGAATGTCCTTTTTTAGTTCACCTGGAAAACGAATGATCACAGGTGTTGATGTCCGTGATCCAAAGAGCCCAGAGACACATCATCCATTAGTTTAATTAATAAAAAGAAATTCATCTTTTTGGCACTTAAAACAATTTACATTGTAACTGATAATGGACTTTATCTGTTATTAAAAGCTATAAAAAGCAGATCGTTAGTGACTGGGCTCTACCTAAATTTTGATTTTTTTTTCAGTGGTACTTTGTTTGGGGAAAGCTAAATAAACAAATCAGCTGTGAATTTTCCGGGCAAAGGAGTGAAGGATGTCATTTGTAATTAACAAAAGGGGCCAGTCCAGGTGGGCAAATACACAACAAAAAAACTTTAAAATCACCAAATCAAAAAGTCTCTTAGCACAGAGTAGAAGCGAGACAAGGAAGACCACAACTTAAGTAACAAAACTGAAAATACACTCCAACACTCTGAAACAGAAGTGCTTAAATAGAACACAAACAAATTAACTACAAGTGCAGGCAGCTGTGCACTACTCCATGGAGATTAACGAGTGGGTGGAAGTCTCCAGATCAGAAGCCACAGTCAACCTACACAGAAAAAAAGAACTGAGAGCAAAACAAAATGAAAACTTTAAGACTGGGGCATTGAACTACAAAGTTTTATGTCTTCTTTACTGTAAAAAGGTAATTGAGTCTTAAACAGTTTAAAACAAAATGTGCAAACACATTTAATTAAACAAAAAATTGTTTTAAAGATTATTTAAGACCTATTAGATTAAGTAGTATACTTTCATAGTTTTCTGTTTAATTGTAGATTAATTTTAAGTCTTAAATTCTCCGCATAAACCCTGGTTTAAGTTGTTTGGTCATTTGGACCTTCTGTTATTCTGTCAGATACACCCGCCAAAGACTTTCAACCAACAGCTAATTTTAAGAAGACCAAATAAAGACAGATAACAAGAAGTAAAGAAATAGTTTGATATTTTTAAACAAAAGTTAGTAAAATCAATGTACTGTGAGTGTGCTGCCAACTTTAAAATAATTTTAAAGGACTTTTTTGGACAATCTTTTTCTTTCAACTTTTCCCTTTTCAGGTCAACACAGCAAATGATCTTGCTCCATCTAACTAATCTTAGAATCAACCTCACTCATACCAACAACCCTCATGTCCTCGTTTACTACATCCATGAACTTCCTCTTTGGTCTTCCTCTTGGACTCTTTCCTGGAAGCTCCAATCTCAGCATCATTTACCAAAATAGTCTCTTCCCATACTTTCAATTTGACAAAACAACCTCAATGTACTTACATGGGTTTATCTCCAAAACATCTAAATGGTCTGCTCCTCTGATGGCCTAATTCTGTATTCTATCCATCCTGGTTATTCTCAAAGAAACCTCAACATCTTTAGATTCTTACCTTCAGCTCTGCTTCCTGCTTCTTTCTCTGAGTCTCTAACAAACAGCATGACGAGTCTCACCACATTCTTCTACACCTTTCCTCTCACACTTTAGTCATACAATCCATCTGAAACCTTCCACCACCTGTTCCGACTTGCTTACACACACCTGTTTCCCACACTGTTGTTATGGACTGTTGACCCTAAGAACTTGAAGTTATCCATCTTCTTCTTCTCCGCTCCATGTAACCTCATCATTCCACCTGAGTTCTTCTCATTTACACAGAGATAGTTTGTCTTGCAGCACTTCACTCTTCTCCAGAAAACCTCCTTCTGAATATCTATTACTCCATTCTTCAGGAATTCTTTCACTCTCTATGTTCTGATTAAACATATAATAGACTCTACTTCCCCCTTCATTAAACATCCTCTTACCTCTGCAGGTTTGTTGTCAGGAGAATCTGCCTTTTCACTCTTCATCCTATGTAAGGCCTTCTTATTTCCTGTCATGTAATTAAATGTTTTTTGATTTTTTAAGAAAAAAAAAAAAGTTCAACAGTCCAGGTGAGCGAATAAAATGTTTTTGAAATGGGATCTTTCATCTTCAAGATTGATTTTGACGCGCAGATGGAGTTGTGTTTGGTAAAACCAGCAAGATGAACGTTATAATAAAGGCTCCTGGGAAGACAGGAAACACTCGTGCTCCACCAGACCCAGTTTAGTAAATAAATAATACAAAAAAAGATTCATGATTGTTAACTTTCATATTTGGTGTAAAACTATATTTCCTTCGAAACTGACAAAATTTTGTTTCACATGAGTGTTTGTTATTAATGTATATTTCCATGTTTTGTTCCTGAAGGCAGCAATCATGTGAAGGTTTGTAAAGCTGCAACAAGAAACATCAAACAGGGGTTTAACTTTGCAAATTGAAACTGATCAAAGACTCGTTTTGATCATATGGAACTTATCTTTTAGGTGTTTATTCACGTGTTTTCGGACACCATACTAATGAATGAATAGAAAATAATGTATCATACCTCTTTGACCTATACCAAGGGACTGCGCCTTTTTGCTCAGGAGCATCATGTTGTTCTTTTATCTGTTTATTGTGGCTCTTAAGCTTAAAAAAATGCTAATGATTCAAATAAATAATCATTTTTTTATTCAATTTCTGTTTATATTTTTAATGTGTCAAACCACTGACGAAAATTAAGACAAAAAGTCAGATTTAATGTTATTAAGATTTTGTAGAAATGTTCTGTAAATGTGTGTTTTTGTTAAAAAGTTAGTCAAATAAAAGTCTTATATTTTGGTAAATTGCACTAAAGTGGTTAAATTTCAAACAAACACAGTTTAAACCAATTAACAATGATTTAGATTTTTTTTTTTTTTTTTATATATATACAATTGATATGACTTCAATGTTGTTTATATTTGACAGTAAGAGGAGAAAAATGATGGTGGAACACCAAAATCCTAATGATGAAATACATTATGTTTGACTCTCTTGCATTTTATTTGAAAATGTGACATGAAAATTCTTTTTCTTCTGATTTTACCTGAACTCGTTTGTATAAAGATAACTGCCAACACCCGTGGGATAATCAAAAGCAAAAAAACATGAAAGCGATAAAATCTGTGAATTCTTCTTTCACTTGTAGCAATTAAAATCAACCTCATCTGTGTTTGATTTTTTGCATCTCTCGTGTCACCCACTCTGATACAGAAATACAACAAAACAAAAGGTTCTGAGTTTTAAATGCAGATGTTTAGAAGCTAGACCTTGCTATGAAGAGAAATTTAACATTTAAATTAAATCAAATAAAAAACAGAGACTTGTCATTTTTCCTCTTTATTTTAAAGTGCCATATGAAAATCGACGATACATTATGTTTATAAAATGAACCATAGTCAGCAGAACAAAATCTTTAAAAATGTATTTATATAAAGAAAAATTATCTTATTTCACCTTTTATTTGAGATGAAACCTATTAGAAAGAAGGACTTTAAATATCGAAGAAATTAAAGTTCATTAAGATATAATTTTAAGCTGTTTACAAACCAACTATTGTGGTTTTCTAAATAGCTAGCAGTGACATTGGCCGCATGTCATAGTTTAATCAGTTTTCATTCATTCTGCAATAATTCAGGAGAAAAGTATATGATAAAGCAAATTTATACAACATAATTTTTATCTTTTGATATTTGACATTTTTGCTTGAAGAAGAAAATCCAGCTTCCTCCTAATATATTTTACTAAATTTGGGATAATTTTTGGTCTAAAACTTCACTGCAGTGATGGAGGTTAATTTTCATGGCAAGATGGTTCTTGAATATGTCCTAGTTTTTAAAGGAAGAGTTTTTTTTGTTTTTTTTTAGCTATAAATGACCTCGGCCAGTATTGCAGGGGGTTCACTTTAAAAAAAAAATCTGCCATAAACAAAAATATTCTTGAAGCTGGTAATTGCTGGATTAGATACCATGGCTTTTCTTGTGTATGTACAGTACTTTAATGGTTTTAAAAGCTAGACTATGACTGCTTTTTATTCATTCAATTTAGTAATATATATATACTGTATATATAAGAAAACTTTTTCTTATTAAAATAAAAAGTAAACTCCTACAAAATCAGCAGCAGTGTGAATGCAGACAGACATGTCGGCAGATGGAAACCAAAATAAAGTGAATTTAGAGCTGCACAGTTTAAAGATGGAAAAAATAAATATCTGGCGTGAAATTTTTAAAGAATCTCTTCTTCCCCTCCACGGGTAGTTTTTCACCCAAGCTCAGGTCCTCTACCACAGACTGCAGTATCTTTGCTGTTCTGGACTGAAATGTCTGAGATTTTTCCAGGTCTCTGCTGGAGCCTCTCCTCCACTTCAGGTCTACTGTCCCGAGTATGCCGATCACCATGGTTACAAGTCTCCCTTTCACCTTTCTCAAGTACCAAGTACTTCAATTAAAAAACACATTTTTTTTTTCTTTATCTTAATAATTTAGACCTGTAATCAGATATATATTTGTGTCAATTATTTTATGCAAGATTTAAAAAATGTCATTATTTGAAGCAGGTATAGATGTAAGACAATAGTTGAACAAAAAACAGATTAAAGTATATGTAATAAAACTCTTATAAGTAAAAATATTCAGAATTTTTTTATTTGCAGCAAAGAAAATGCAGCAAAGCAAATGATCTTGAACTTTTAAAATCTTGTTTAAATCTTTATTTTAGTTTGTCACTGTTTTATTCTATTGTATTTGCTGGATTTTTTTTTTTAATTCAGCTAGTTCTTGTAAGTCCCAGAGTCTATTTTCGCATTTTTTATCAGATCCTTCTGTTTAGTAGTTAACCAGTCTCTTCTGTTTCATCCAACCTTTTTCATGACAAATCTAACACAAGGTCAGAGTAGAGTTTATGGGTTAGTCCTGACCCTGAAAGCAGGATAGACTGGCTCACTGAATGTGGCCTTGAAGGTGTGAAGGTGGATCACTGTATCCGAGGAGACCTTGAAGAAAGACAAAGTACCAGCATCTGAGTCCAGATAGACTCCCACTCTGCTGGAAGGAACTCCTGGGACTGACGTGTTGACGTTATTGTGGAGGACAGAGTGACTTTCATCAGAACACAGCAGGCTCCAGGATTTTTCATTCTTTCCAAGGCCACTGTTGTTACTTTCTCCCTTCCTTCTGATGTCTTTGAAAGTCACAGCGATGTAAACCTCACCTTTCCACTCCACCTCCCAGTAACAGCGCCCAGTCAGACCTTCTGTGCACAGCACCTGTTTCCAGTAAGAAAACCTCTCTGGATGATCAGGATAATTCTGCTTCTCTTTCCCCATCGTCACTGTTTTGCTGTAATGTCTCAGTATGAGGTTTCTGTGAGCTGTGTTTTCATCCAGGTTGAGATCAACAGCATCTAATGGAGAGAACATAGTTTATTGCAGTTCTTTCTCCTTGATTTATTTAATATGTCCTAAGTTTCTTGATGAAATTTCTTACAGCAGGAACATTTTCAAACTTGTGTAAGAGGTGATAAACTTTTTGTCCTAACTTTTAATAATTATTTATGAATTACTACAAATAACGTTTGTACTTACATTTCTTCAAACCAGGCCTCATGAACTTGGGATCTCGTGGCTTCATCCTATAAAATATATAACATTGGCATTAAATAATGAGAGAGTAAAACATTTGTGAGGTGTTGTAGCTGAGCAGCATAATCCAGTCACTTTTTAGATTACAAAACATCAGCATTTAAGGTTGTGGTAAAATGCAAATTAATAAAAAACAACTGAAATAAATTATTAGTTTATTTTAAGAATTACTATGGAATGTTAATGAAAGGAGTCTAAATACATGTATACAAATGTAAATAATAAACAGATATCCTGAGACAAAATAACTTTTTAAAGATACATTTACAGACTCTACTTATAATGAGTTATTTCATATTATTTCTCATTTTTCAGTCTGATGTTGCAGGTGAACTTGATGAGTCTCAAATGCCTTGTTTCCACTGAGTGGTCCGGACCGGACCAGACCAGTCCCCTCTTGGCCTGTTTGGAATGGTCCTGGCATTTCAAGTGAGCGTTTCCATTGAGTGTTGGACCATGAAAGCCCATACAGGGTGTAGACTGATGACGTAGCTGCACGTTAAAACAGTGAAACAGGAAAAGTTCAACACCGCGGCGAAGAAAAATCCAGCCGAAAAGAGGACAAAACTTTCGGTTTGAATCTTGAGTCGGGAAAAGCTCTGGTCGGACGCTTCCTGTTGTTGTACAACCTTTCCACCAATCAAAGGGTTACATCGTGTGACAACAGAAGCTCTGCCCTCACGGGCCCATTCCGTTTTCCAATGGACCAACGACCAACACGGGTCTAAAAATTGTACCAGTTGGACCTGCTTACCAGGTCCATTTTGTAATGGTTAAAAAAAGTCCAATCCTGCCTGGTCCAGTCCGGTCTGGACCACTCGGTGGAAACAAGGCAAAAGTGTCATCAGCAGACTTGAAGACATAGAACTACTGGCAGAGTTTGTGACAGGCCCAGGAGTGGAGCTCCGAAAGTACTACAACAACCCTGATCATTACCTAAGGAACTCTGCATCACAAATGCAACACAGCTGCAGACCTGTTTACCAGATGTGAGGGGTATCAAGGTTTCCAGACAAACCATTCTCAACCAACTCTGCTGACACCTGTTTTTTTTTTTTTTTTTTAATAAAAATGATTTTCACCAGCATTGCTGGGGAAGGCGAGGAGAGATACGCCAAGGTAAACATGGTCATAGGGTTGGCTTTGGTAGAGGAGAGCAATAGTCTGGACAGGCATCACCAGTTGTTGCAAATCTGATTTGGTTATTAGATGGTCCAGTCACTGCACTTCATACTTCAGAGACATCGTAGAACCCATACTCATTTCCCAATTACACCAGAACACCCCAAACTTTCTGTTCATGGATGATAATGCTCTACCACAAGGTTACAGAATTGTCACGGCTCAACTTCAGGCAGTGGGCGTGCATCTTACGATTATGATAAGCAGTTTCCCCTGACTTGAACCCCATAAAACACGTATGGGACAAGCTGAAGAGTGGCCTGACAAAATACATTGTGGAAGAGTGGAATGCATTACTCCATAACAACATACTGAGGCCTGTGAGAAGCATGAGACGTCACTGTGAATCTGCCATTGTGGTAAATAGTGGAATGATCCACTTTTGACACGGTCAATTTTTGAAAATTGGGATATCTTTATTACCATCCAAATTTTTGGGATAATACATATCATACTAATAAAAATGTGTTTTTTGTCATTTATTATTAGTATTATCAAAGGGAACTTATATGCATTAAGTTGCTATTCAGAACAAATCGGAAAAATACTAGTGCAAACAGCAATATTCCTAACTTATTGTGAGTACTTTATATTTAAAAGTAAATACTATTTAAAAACATAAAAATAGCAATATATCTTGTATTAATAATTACTAAAATTTATTGTGCAACATATTTTTTTTATGTTTTGCAATCGTATTCCCTTTAATCCCCAAAAGATCATTATGTTTTACAAACTTGAAAATGTTCAAAGCCCAGGTGTGATCCTTCCATCCATCTACAAGGACGTTCACTCCAGATTCTCCTGGATTATTGAAGCTCAGGTCCAACTCCTTCAGGTGAGAGTGGTTGGAGTTCAGTGCTTTTGCTAGATAGTCGACACCAGTCTTTGTGATGAGACACCCTGAGAGCCTGAACACAAAGACATTCATGTCTATCTGTAAAGCTTCATGAAACAAAGCAGCTTTCATTTTATCACAATCATCCTTTCTAATTAGTTAAAAAAAAAAACGCAATCTAATAAATGAATGCGACATGTCACAGAGTCATTGACGTCTTGCTGTGGTTCAGTATCAGTATTTTAACTTACAGGGTTGTAACTGTTATGTAAAATGCGAATATCATAATCATTACAGACTCAATGTCCATTTGCCACAAGAAAAAAAAAAAAAGTGAATACAAGACTTATAGGGGCCTACCATGATTTTCTTCAGCATTTCAGAATAAACTATATCCATATATTTGATCATATGTTACCTTTAGAACACCAAAAAACAAATTATTTATGAAATATTAGTCATTTTTGTGGCCCCTTTTAATACCCGGAAGTAAAACGACTCGATTTCTGAGGCTCCACCTTTCGCTCCTTGTCGGTTCCGCCCATTTCACAACGTCATCCTTGACCCGCCTCCCCAGCGTGAACGAAATTTGTAAACAAAACTAAAAGAAAGATGGATGCGCTGTGGTCTTATTTTTTCCCTTTTTCAAACTTTTTCTTTTGCTGATGGATTTTGAGCGTCTGTATGAATGCCAGATTCAACACGGTTTGGTACTGCGGAGGAATCCTACACGACGGTACAGGTACAGTATGCAAACTAAAAGACGCGGCGGTAGAATCAATGTGGAACACGTAAAAAGTTGTTTTATTGCGCATGAATTAATCCGACCACATTTTAATGAGTTTCCGTGTCTCACCGTTGTGGTGTTATGGTTCGTTTTTAAGAGAATTCTGTTGAAACTACAATGGAGCTTTCATTGCAGCAGCCGGGGCGCGCCACGTATGAGACACAGAAGAGAGTTTTAAGTTTTTCAGTGGTATCAAAATAAACGTTCTAACAAGTAAACGGTTGGACCGATTATTTCCTTTTGGAACATGACAATTAATGTTCTGCATTTGTCCGCGGCTCACCGATCACCTAATTTCTAACATGTTTACATCACGTGACTGTCGGGTACGGTGCCTGTTTTGGTTCAGTTGTTCCGCTCTCGGTTCGTTTCATGTTCAGACTGAGGAATCTCACAGTGAACCGAAGTTTGGTTTGATTGGGAACGAAGCAAGACTACATTTAAAAAATTGGTCCCGGAAGGTAGTTATCTCCTGCCACAGCTCCGCGGAGAAGGTGGGTGTGTTTTCGTTATAGTCTGAGGGCGGAGCTTGCAGCACAGACTCTTCCTGGAGGGAGCTGTCAGCAACGATCTTACGTCAGCACGTTTCCAACTGCTCGTTTTCGTGGGTTTGGGAAGGGCTGCTGCAGATACTGCAAGTTTTTAGAGGATTACTCTTAAATGCATGAATGGATTAAAAAAAGCTTTAGGGTTCTTTATAGTGAGGAATGAACAGTAAAAGGCCTTTAAAACTTCAAAAAGTAGAATTTTCATGCTAGGGCCTCTTTAGAAATAGAAAAATAAAGTCACAGCCAATTTTTTTGAAATCAAAAACTCTGATGTAACTTCTGTATGATTCATAAACATGGATCCTGACCTGAGGTTTCCAGTTTGCAGTGTGGACTCTCCAGTCCTTCACAGAGCAGCTTCAGTCCTGAATCCTTCAGGTCGTTGTTGCTCAGGTCCAGATCCTTCAGGCTGCAGGACTCAGAGCTGAGAACTGAAGCCAGAACCTCACAGCTCTTCTCTGACAGGTTACAGCAACTTAGACTACATGACAAATAATATTAAGAAAAAGCCTTCAGTCATATTTTGAACTTCTTTTATCGTGAACTGCACAGTGAAAGACATAATTATTCGATCCATTGCTGATTTTGTAGTTTTGCCCTCTGAGACAGAAACTGCCAGTTTGTCATCTTATGCTAGGTTTATTTGAACAGTGAGAGATAGAAAACAACAAACAAGTGATTAATTTTAAATAATTTATATAAACTTGTTTGTGCTTAATTGAGGAGTTTTAATATTTGAAACCTATTGCAGAAAATTATTCTGTGGCAAAATTCTTATTAGCAGCATGAAGGTCAGACATTTATAGTAGTTTATAATCACGTTTCTGAACATATTAGGAAGAATTTTGGTCCACCCTTCTATACAAATTAGTTTTTGTAACGGGTGTGTTTTCATTTATTCTTAATCTATTTATTTCTGGGCTCATTTTGGATTATATGCCATCAGCGCAGATTCCGATGCAGTAGAACTCCCCATGAGAATGATTTGAAAAAGGATAAAAGGAGTGCTGCTTATTAAGTGCTGGTGACATTAAGAAGAACATCAAGTGTGGAGGAGAAGAGACACACCAGTAAAGAGAAACCTCCAGGAGGCCATAGAAGCCCAGAGCGGGAGAGGGGACCTGGACGAGGGTCGCCCGCCTCTTGGAGCCATGCTGCCACGGGAGTGGGTGGCCCATCGTCCTATCCGAGAAGGGTAGCAGCTCCGGGTCTGAGGCTAGCAAGACGGAAGGAGCCAGTGCTGGCTCGGCAGCCAGATGACATGACCTGCAGACTGGCCCCACCACGTGCCTTGCAGAGTGGTTGACGAGGAGGACGCGCCGGGGGATGGGGGTGGGGACTGGACAGGCAGAGGGGTATGGTTACAATAAGCCCTCCTTGAGCCGAGTACCCCTTCCTATCATTGAACTGGAGCATAGCTTTTAGCTGCTATAGAAGGGGTGCATGTTTTTGTCCCAGGGCCCGTTCTATATTTTGTGCGTGTTGTTTTATTTTTAGTAGAGCTTTTGTTCATCTTCCCTATTTTTTATCAATTTTTTTTTTTTTACTCAGGACCTGGTTTTCTATTTTGGACTCTGAACTCCTCCTAATGGACAGCTTTGGAGTCCAATGTAGGAAGGACTTCTACGACTCTGACCAGATTAACTGTATCTTCCACACCTCAACAAGCCTGGTTGTTGTTTGTTCTGCTCCTGGTTGATTGTGAACTGTAGTGGTTGGATTATGAAGATTTCATGGTTGTTGCTTGACAAGTCTAAACTTCAGCTCTTTTCCTAGGTTTACTCTAGGATTAAGGTCAGGAGACTGGCTTAACCACTCCATCAACTTCTTCTTCAGCCATTCCTTGGTTGCCTTGGTTGTATGTTTTGGTTCTAAATCTTGCTCTTACTCATCCACAGCCGTTATTAATCTTTCTGGCAGAGGAAAGAAGGCTCTCATTCAGAATTTGACAGTACATGACTGTCCGTTTTCGTAAACTTTCAGAGTGGCTTCAGGAAGGGAAGAAGTACAATAGATTCAATTGCAGTGCTGGATAGAGATGTTGGGCAGGCTATGATAAATACAGAAGCTGTGATTGCTGTGTTTCTAGATATTGAGAGAGCCTATGATCACCTGTGGAGGGGGGTGGGGGTGTTAATGAAACTACGTAGAGCTGGAGTTCATGGCAGAATGTTCTCTTGGATTGAAGATTTCCTGAGTGGTAGATCTATACAGGTTAGGGTGGGGAATGTATTGTCAGGAGAAGTGGTTATAGAAAATGGTACTCTCCAAGGTGCAGTTATTAGTACTGTACCTTTCAATATAATGATAAATTATATTTTTACAAATATCGATTACTCTTTTGGCAAGTCTCTGTTTGACGATGATGGTGCCATCTGGAAGCGTGGAAGGAATATTGCTCATCTTTTTTTACAAACACAGAAGGCATTAGACCCTATTGTTCAATGGGCTGACCAGTGGGGATTTAAGGGTTCCAGCGAAAAGAGCAAATTTATCATTTTTGGTTTTAAAAGGAAGATTCCTCCCACAAATCATAAAATGTATGGACATGTGATTGAAAGGGTCAGAGTCTTCAAGTTTCTCGGCCTGTGGTTTGATGAATGGTTGACGTGAAAAACACATATTGGAAAAATTGTGATTAAATGTGAAAAAGTTATTAATATCATGAGAAGCCTGTCTGGTAGCGATTGGGGGGCAGAAAAATATACTTTGCAGTTAATTTACAGAGCCATGATCAGGTCTGTCTTGGATTATGGCTGTCAAGTGTTTGGAGCTGCTTCAAAGACCCCTCTTCTAACTTAGACAGAATTCAAGCAAAACCTTAAGAATTTGCTGTGGGGCCTTTGGAACAACGTCGATTCCAGCTCTGTTGGTTGAGGTGGTGGAGTTACCTTTGCAGCTGAGACGTTTGAAACTGGGGGTGCACTACTGGGTTAGGGTGGCAGGATACAGTGGCGATTTGACTGCAAAATGTCTTGTTGTTGACTGTTGGGAGTTTGAGGGCGTCCATAAGAAAGCTCATTTTATGACACATGTTGCACAAGTTTTGGAGTCTATGCGGATACAGAGTGATTCTCTGGTTGGACTAGTGAGGCCTCCAATGCCTCCGTGGTGTGGCCAGAACCGGATGTTAATATGGATCTACTAGGAATGGATAAAGGGCTGGCATGTCAACAATTAAGATTGTATCTTCATGAACAAAGGAAGGCAGTAAAAATATTTACTGATGGGTCAAAGGAGAGTGAGTCACAAAAAACTGGGCTTGGGGTCTTTGTTGATGGGTTGCAGGTCAATTTGAGTATCAGTGTCAAACTTTCTATCTGTGTTCACTGTTGAACTTTTAGCAATAGTGTGGGCTTTGAACTGGGTATCAGATAATATACATCCACATATAATCATATGCTCTGACTCATCAGCTGCCTTGATGGCCATTCGACACAGGGATTCAGAAACCCGCCCTGACTTGATTTATTCTATTTTGCACTGTCTTTACAAGGTAGAGAGTTTGGGATGCACAGTTTTGTTCATCTGGGTTCCGGCACATGTTGGGATTGAAGGCAATGAGGCTGCGGATGCTCTGGCGAAGGGGTCCCTTTCTAAAGATAATGTTGACGTAATAGTACCTTTGGGTAAACAGGAATGCTTTAGTATTTGCAAAAAACATCTAGATAGTCAGTGGCAGGAAAAATGGGACAAGGAGCAGAGGGGACGACTGCTATATTCCTGTCAGAAGTGAGTGAAAATTAGTCGACCTGCTCCATACTCTTGCCGTAAAGATGAGGTAGTCATCAGCAGAATACGACTGGGTCACTGTGGACTGGCTGATGCTTGTTTACTATTAACAAACATGACAGTGGACTTGTGAGTGTGGAGTGCGAGAATCTATTCCTCATGTCATTTTTAATTGCAGTAAATATAGGGTGGAAAGAAGGTGTTTTTATAACAGACTGAGTGATTTTAACATTTCCACTTTTTCATTTCAATCTGTGTTGCCTTTATGTGTTACTGATTTGTTGATTAGAAAAGGACTCCTTCATTTCCTCCGTCAAACTTGTTTATATTTTAGAATTTAGTTAAATTTTACTGAAAACCTGTGGAGGGCAGCATTACACACCTCAGTGTACAGCCTGCCGGAACTTATTCGAAGAAGAAGAAGAAGAACACTTCATGGTTAATAAGGGGTCAAACTACTTCTAGGGGTTGCAACAATTAATCAATTGAAGTAACTTCTATCCCTAAGATCCAACCAGATCAATCTCTCTGAGGCAGTATTGAACTGAACAATACTAAAAAAAAAAATAATTGCACAATGAGACAAACTATAATCAAACTTGGAAACACAATTTGAATTAAAATATGGTAGCTTTGTTATACTATATGACCTATTGTAAATTGAACTTTATGACGCTAAAATGCGTTTTTAATTCTGGTTTACTTTTTTCTTATGATAGACATTGATTTTAGGTCAGTAAACCGACTTGTTCAAAATAACCCAATATCAAATATAAATTGTATCATCAAAAATTTTGATTTGACTCAAATAGTTGTTAAAACAACTTGTTACAACACCTACTTATTTTCTTCATTACAAATCAAATAAAATTACCTAAATTCTTTAAAGTGGATTTCTTGATTCTATTTGTGATTTCTATCTCTCAATGTTTAAGTGAACCTACCATCAGGATGGCAAACTTCTTTTCATGTGGCAAACCTACAAAATCAGCAAGGGATGTATTTCGTCCTCCACTGTATGTTTGTTAAACTTACACAGCTCTGCTGGATTCTTTGATCACGGGTAGCAGCCTCTGCAGGCCCACATCTGAAGCAACGTATTTTTTCAGTTCAAACTCTTTTAGGTTTTCTTCTGAACTCAGTAGGATGAAGACCAGGGCTGACCACTCAGCAGAAGACATTTCATTTGGAGAAAGACTTCCTGAGGTTAGGCTTTGCTGGATTTCCTCAATCAAAGAACAATCCTGCAGCTCCTTCAGGCAGTGAAACAGATTGATACTTTTCCCAATAGATTCCTGTTTACTTAACTTCCTCTTGATGTGCTGAACTGTTTCTGGAACCACAGTTGAGTCTGCTTCTGTTTGATGTAAAAGTCCTCTCAGGAGAACCTGGCTGTTTGGTTGTGAGAGACCCAGGAGGAACCTCAGGAACAGGTCCAGGTGTCCGTTTGGACTCTGCAGGGCTTTGTCTACAGCACTCTGGTAGAGTAAAGCTTCGTTCCTTTTACCTGTAAGCCAATCGATCCATCCAGGACCTGGTTGCTCTTCTAACAGGTTCTTACCCGTCTGGAAAAATGTGACATGGACATACAGAGCAGCCAGAAACTCCTGAACACTCAGGTGAACAAAGCAGAAGACCCGGCCCAGATGGACTCCACTCTCCTCCTTAAAGATCTGTGTGAACACTCCTGAACACACTGAGGCGGCTCTGACATCGATTCCACTCTCTGTCAGGTCTGACTCGTAGAAGAACAAGTTTCCTTTCTGGAGCTGCTCAAAAGCCAGCTTTCCCAAAGACAAGATCATCTTTCTGGTTTGTAGAGTCCACACTGAATCTGTTTCAGCTCCTCCATCATACTTGATGTTCTTTATTTGAATTTGGATCAGCACAAAGTGGATGTACATCTCAGTCAGGGATCTGGGAGTCTCTCTTTGTTCTTCTTGTTTCAGCAGCTCGTCCAGAACTGTTGCAGAGATCCAGCAGAAGACTGGGATGTGGCACATGATGTGGAGGCTCCGGCACTTCTTGATCTGGGAGTAAACTGTGATGGCTTTATCTTCATCTTCTCTAAATCTTTTCCTAAAGTATTCCTCCTTCTGTGAGTCATTGAACCCTCTGACCTCTGTTACCATGTCAACACACTCAGCTGGGATGTGACTGGTTGCTGCAGGTCGTGTGGTTATCCAGAGTTGAGCAGAGGGAAGAAGCTTCCCCTTGATGAGGTTTGTCAGCATGACTCCCAGAGATGCAGGCTGTGTAACATCAGTCAGGATCTGTGTGCTGTCCAGGTTCAGAGGAAACCGACACTCATCCAGACCATCAAAGATCAACAAAACCTGGAATTCTTCAAAACGGCTGAAACTTTTAGTTTCTGAATAGAAATGATGGATGAGTTCAATCAGACTGAACTTCTCCTCCTTCAAAAGATTCAGTTCTCTGAAAGAAAACAGAAATAAGAACTGGATGTCTTGGTTGGTCTTGCCTTCAGCCCAGTCCAGAGCAAACTTGTTTGTTAAAACTGTTTTCCCGATGCCGGCAACTCCCATTGTGATCACTGTTCTGACTGGTTCGTTTCTTCCAGGCGGTGGCTTGCAGACGTCCTTAGGTTTGATTGTTGCTTCTGGTCTGTCTGACTTTCTGAACTCTCTTTCAAGCTGTCTGATTTCATGTTCTCTGTTGACCTCTGCAGGCCTTCCTTCAGTGATGTACAGCTCTGTAAAGTTCTGACTAAGAGAGGCGGAATGTCCTTCTTGGTATATGCTTTCAAACTTCTTTTTTAGGCTCAAATGAAGCAGACTGATCGATGACAACGTTTCTAAAGAGCAAGGAAAATGTAGATATTAAACACAGAATATTAAAAAATCTTCATCTTTTCACTTTTGGACCAAAACTTCTCAAACTTGTGGTCCAAATTCTCAACAGAAATTGAACTGAATGCATTTTCTTTTAAGAAAATGACTTTATGTGATTAAACTAATTCAACAACAAAAGAAAGAAACAACATTAGAACATATTAATGGAAAATGAAAAAAGTACCAAAAAATTTTAAAAATCTTAATTTTATGCAGTTTTTTAAGAGATACAGTTTGAAAAAAATTCAACACTAAAGCAACTATTTTCTTCATGTGAACTTAATACCACAGCAATGTCAGTTATTTGCGATTTCCATTATGATGGCTTAACTAGAAAAAATAAATTAAAAAATAAATAAACTTTAAACATTCAAATTTTCAGTTAAACATTAACAAGTCTGCAGATCCTTTTGTGAAAAATCATTACTGTATTTAATCTGTCCCTTGTAGACAGAAGTAGATCACAGGAGCATCATATGGAAACATCTTTTTCCCAAAAAAAAGAGATAATGATCTAACTTAAGTATTCTCAACTCAAAAGCTTACCCTCAATTGTGTCTTTCCTAAAGGCGACTGTCTCCCGAAGAACCTGTAAAAAAAAAAAAAAAAACAACAGACATTTATACACTTAAATTAAAAAACAACTTTTTGTTTTAGTATTTCAAGTCCAGTTTATCTCCTTAAGTGCCTTAAAATAATTGCTACAAAAACAAGGAGCTGTAAACGTGATTAAATAATTTACAAAGTAAATAAATACCAATTCATTTTTTACACCCATAGTAACAATCACATCTGAAAAGAGTGTTATTTTCACTAACCACTTTTTCTCTTCCTGTTTGAGCCTCTGGTATATTCTGGTTAATCCTGCATAAAAAGTTTGATATGTTAATTTAAACAGTAAACCAATTAAGGAAAAGGAGAGAGCAATATAAATACATATGTTTTAAATAATAATGTTATAAAATAAAGCAGGTATTTTCTGCATTCAAATAAATAAGGGATTAATCAAGAAAGAGAAATATTTTTAAAGTTCATTTTTTGACAGACATTTTGTGTTTGCTGTTGTTAAATTTAATTTTTTTTCTTTCATTCAATCACATTAGTCAAATATATACAGCCAATTTTAACTTACAGCCAAGATATGGATCAGTGTCTACCATAAAAGAGATGCAATTAAATCTTTAAATACATTATGATATATTTAATATTGTAATGCAGGCAAACTTCACAGATACTGAAAAAAGCTGAGTGTTTGAAACAATACATATGAAAAAGAAAAATGTAGGCACTTATAAATTCTCATTTCCGATCAGTGTGAAAAGACAAATTTAGCTCAGTGCTGGAAGATAATTGTCTCAAATTTGAGGTTTTATTTACTTTTTTACTTCCTTGTTGAAACCAAGAGGAGAATCCTTGGACCTGTGACTTATTACAGACACATGGCTTGCTGGAGAATTTTCTCTTTCCATCTCAATTCTGTAACAAACAGAAACTTCGATCAGTTTAAATTTTACTTCACTAAACACTCAAAACTTTAACTGACATCCATCAGAGCAACATATATTATAACACTTTGAAGTATACTTTATTGAAGTATTTGTCATTCCTGGATGTGTCTCATGTTTACCTGCTCCAACACACCTGTACAGATTTTTTTTAATTATGCATTTCAGTTTCTCATTTGGATCAGATGTATTAGAGCAGTGAATTTAATGAAACATGCAAAACAGAAGACCATTTGTTATCACCAGTCTATTCAACCTGTTTTGTACAATTTTTACCCAATGATTAAAAGATTATAAAGTTACACACAAAGAAAATAATTAGAGCTGCTGAATTCAGTATTCAGATATTTCAACACCTTATTCAATAATCTACTATGTTTCAATGCATGCACACTTTGATCGGACACTGAAAAAAGATGTGTTTAAAAATATCTTAAAAATAAATTCTAAATCAACATCAAAAAAAGGTAATATTTTCTTTGGACACAAAATTTTTTTATTGGTAATATTTTTTCATTCCTGACCAGTGTGAAAAGACAAGTTTAGCTCACTGCTTTGAGATAAATATCTCAAAGTTTTGGTTTTATTTACATTTTTATGTGCTTGCTGAAACCAAGAGGAGAATCCTTGGACCTGTGACTGGTTACGGACACATAGCTTGATGGAGATTTTTCTCTTTCCACTTTATTTCTGTAACAAACAAAAACTTTGATTAGTTAAAGTTTTACTCGATGAAACATTGAATAACATTTAACAATGTCTATCATGGGAACATATTATTTGCATCAAATTATTTTGGTACCAAAAATCCCTCAATTTAGCAACTCCATGACAGTAAAAACAGTTTTTTTTTCATAGCTGGAAATAACTGCAGGCATCAAGGGCTTAAAGAGGCAGAGTTACAAATGTGTTTATATGAGTTTTACCATAGTAATTCCTGCATGTTTTTCATGTTTACCTGCTCCAACACACCTGTACAAATGATTCTTGTCTTCTGTCAGATTCAGCTCATCAGTTCCACATTTATAATCAATGTGTTAGAGCAGCACATTTTACAGAAACTGAAAGAAGCAGCAACTTTGAAAACATCTTAAAAATATATTCAAACCAACAAACAATGCAAAGGATTACATTTATTTGGAAACAAAGTTTTATCTGTAATAATTTCTAATTTCAGATCAGTGTAAAAAAAACACAAGTTTAGCTAGGTGCTGGGAGATAAGCATCTCAAAGTTGTAATTTTTATTTACATTTTTACTTCCTTATTGAAACCAAGTGGAGAATCCTTGGACCTGTCACTTGAAACGGACACAGAGCTTGATTGAGAATTGTCTCTTTCCATCTTAATTCTGTAACAAACAAAAACTCTCATGAATACAAGTTTTGGTGCCAAAATACGTTGTGCCTGTTTTTTTCATTGCTAAGACTAATTTCACTCAAAGGGTTTAAAACTGAGTATTGTAAATGTATTTGTAAAGGAGTTGTACATGAAAGTCTATAATGTGTCAATGTATACATACCTTACAGAAACTGAAATATGCTGAAACTTTGAAAAACATTTAAAACATTTAACTTTTTTTTTTTAATTAACAAACAGTGAAAATGATTACACTTTTTTGGAAACAAAGTTGTATCAGTAACAATTTCTCATTTCTGATCAGTGTAAAAAGACAAGTTTAGCTTAGTACTGTAAATTTGCATACTACAAGTTGTGTTATTTACTTTTTTATGTCCTTGTTGAAACCAAGAGGAGAATCCTTGGACCTGTGACTTGACAAGGACACAGAACTTGATGAAGAATTTTTTCTTTCCACCTCAATTCTGTAACAAACAGAAACTTTTATCAATAAACGTTTTACTTTAGAAAAAAGCTTATGTCAAACAGAATAACATAATCATAATATACTTAAAAATATAAAATCATACAAGCATCTCAAATTTGTGATTTTATTTACATTTTTACTTCCTTATTGAAACCAAGAGGAGAATCCTTGGACCTGTCACTTGAAACGGACACAGAACTTGATGAAGAATTTTTTCTTTCCACCTCAATTCTGTAACAAACAGAAACTTTTATCAATAAATGTTTTACTTTAGAAAAAAGCTGATGTCAAACAGAATAACATAGTTTTAATATACTTAAAAATATAAAATCATATAGGCATCTCAAATTTGTGGTTTTATTTACTTTTTTACTTCTTTATTGAAACCGAGGGGAGAGTCCTTGGACCTGTCACTTGAAACGGACACAGAGCTTGATTGAGAATTGTCTCTTTCCATTTCAATTCTGAAACAAACAGAAAAGATTGTAATTGAGTTTTACCACAGTAGAAACAGATACAGACCTGTACAAATGACTGTTTACTATATTGTTTAGGTCCTATGATCTGCAATCAAATTATCTGTTACATGCAGTCGTAAAAAATGTAATTACTGTGTCTATTTGATATCTTCTGTACAGTATTTACCCTTTGCTAAAAAAATATTTCTAAAAAAATGTGAAAAAAGTCGCAATTTTAGCTGCTGAATTCAGCATATAAATCTTTTAAAATAATATAACATTTATCTATTGCCTGCATGCACTCTTCAGAGACACTGACATGAGCTGAGTGAAAATATTTTAATTAAAAAATGTGAAAAAGTTCACACTTTTCTTTGGATGCAAAGTCTCATTCATCCAAATAACATTGTCGTAAAGTTGAATCGTGATATCTTGACTAAAAGTCCTCTTTTTTTTAAACGTTTCAGCGCTCATCCAGGTGGCTTTATCAGATTAAGACCTATCATTTGAAAGCCAAAATATACAAATTCTTGACAGAGAGGAGAGGTGGCTTAAAAGAGGAGTCAGAGAAGCAAAACATGCACATATTATGAACCCTTCCTTCAACAGAGAGGGAGGTCTCAGACACAGAACTGATGCATTTAATCTGACAGCTATTATATGATGTAAACATGTGCTATGACTTACCTCTCAGGTTGGTTGTGGTCGTCATGTTCTTCAGGCGGACAATCAGTTGAGGACTGAGAAATCTCTGCTTTCTCCTCCGATTCATTCATGGTTACAAAATATCTTTGCTAAAACACAACAAGAGTTAGACTTTAACCGATTACAGCAAAACAATGTTACATAATTTTCCAACAGCTCTCATTGGCCAGTGCTGAGAGGGATTGTTAGAGTAAACATCAGGTTCAAGTTTCCATCTGAGGGATTTGTTTTTAAGGACCCACTCCGATAGAAATTGTCTTCAAAAATGTTTTTTTTTTTTCTTATTACGGAGAACGTGTGTAAAATAATCTTTTTTAAAAACTGTATTTCTCACTATTTCTTTATTCAAATTGTGTTAAATTATGAGCAGAAAAAAAGATGGCATTTGAAAAAAGCTCTCTTATGATGCTGCAACTGAAATGCTTCTGGTGCATCCACTTGCACTCAACTAGATCCTTGAGCGTCTTCATTTTCCTCATCTAACTCATAACTGTACAGATGGATATTGTTGCCATTTTTGTTGGTCTCCAAATGTTAACTTGATGTGAAGGACTGTAAGCTATCAGGAGGGCATGTAAACAACGGGAGGATGGGATTTCAGCGGAGGCTTACTTCCACACTAATGGTCCCACCCACAACTCAGGTGAGTTTCTGCTGCTCTGCAGAAACTATGTCCTAGAAAATTACATGGAATTATTGATTTTTCCTTAAAAAAAAATGGAACAATGATAATTAAAAGACCCCTGAGAACACTTTCAGAATAGATCAAAATTTGATTGGACTGGAACTTTTAAGAAGCAAAATGTAGGCTACATCACATGCATTATTGATGATGTAAAAAAAAAAAGAATCAAATACAAATCTGAAGTACCTTGTGAACAGCTTTGTCACTGTTTTATGTTCCTCACAGCTGCAGGAAATTTAGTAAGACTTCTGTTCTACTTTCATTAAGTTTAACAAATGGGCTTTAGATTGTTGTACTTCTGAAATGTTGTGGTGCTCTGAAGATCCATCCATTTTCTGTAGTTGTTTTATTCCTTTCAGGGTCACAGGTTTGCTGGAGCCTATATTCCAGCTGTTAAGCAAAAGTGCCGCACACTCTGGAAAGGTCTTCAATCGCCTGCTCAATCACACAACCACAGAGACTCACATTCACACCAACTTAAATAACAAATGAACCAAAGCACAATTTTTGACTGTGGGAAGAGAAACATCCAGAGAAATGAGGGGAATATGCAAACGCTGCACAGAGAGATCGCAGTCATGATTTGAACCTCCTTGCTGTGTGGCGAAAGTGCAGCCCTGTACTCTGAAGAAAAAACAGAAAAAATACAGTATTAGTTATTAAATTCAATTTTAAATAAACTTTGTGTATATTAAAACTATGTTTAGCAATGAAGGGTTGGCATATCTGATATAGTTTTTTTTTTTTCAAAATGAATGACAATATTATTCATATAAATCTAATCTTAATGGAGAAATCACATTTTTATTTTTTTCCAGATTTTGTTTTACAGTGACTGTCAGAAGTTGTAACCAAATAAAGTTAAATGCAAAAGTGCAATTACATAAAAAAAGAATTAAGAAATGATTGGGAATAGAAATTGTCTTTGCACATTAATTAATTTAAAAGTATAAATGCAAAATGATGGATACAATATTTAAGTCTCATGAAGGCTCTAGTGGCAGTTTGCTTTGCTGCCACCTAGTGGCATCAAACAAGAAATGCATTACTTCCGGCTTCCGGGTTCTTTTTTTTTTCGGTGAATTGTTTACTTCTTTCCTCTTTTTTTCTCCCATTTAGTTCCAGTCAGTTTTTTTTTTTTTTTTTTTTTGCACAGTCCACACAATTTCCAAACCGAACATATATCAAACAAGTTGACTGACAATTATCTTAACAGTCACACATTTTAACGCGATTTTTCCTGTTTTATGCGGTTTAAAGGCGATATATTGGAAACACGAATGACAGCGCAGTTTTAACCAGTCGAATAAACACATTTCAGCAGCTGTTTACGCTGCTTTTACAGGTAACGATTTGAACGGAGTATTTATTTTTTGTTTCAATTTCTCTTATGAAGTAAACCGGACAGGCTTTGGCCTAACTCCGTGCAAAATCCTTCCTGACCGGATAGAACAGCGCGATTCGATGTACAGTCTTAAGATTGGTATTTAAAAATAAGAATAACGAAATCACGTCATCTGCGTCCATCATATTAGACCAACTCAGGGCATAAACATGAAATAATCGTTTTTCTTTACCGTTCCGCGCCCACAGCCAGAGGAAATGAAAGTGGAACTTAAGCCAGCCCACTCCTGATAAACAGGATATGTCTCAGGGCTTCTGACAAAGTTTAACAAATAAAAATTTAAGAAATTAATGTTACAAACCAGAGGAAAGTGGAATTAAAAACTACCCTCTCTTTTTTAGAAATCTATATAGACAATTCACTTAAAAACCATAAAGACTCTTTTACAAAGAATCAATTTAAGCATGGTGTACAGCTTTTATTGCTGTTTGCTTATTGTGTTATTATTGTTTTTATTATCTGGAAGTTAGTAAAAGCCCAGAAAGAACTCAAGATCTGCATTTCTGGATTTAATGGAGAGAAACTTCAAAGAAAAATTAATTTAGAGATTGATGCCCTCTAGTGTGCAAAAACAAACATTACATTTGAAACAGTGAAATCTAGCTCAAGGCTGACTTTTGTTATTGTGCTCCACTGAACTGAATACAAATGCTGGCCAGAAGAACAATTACATTTTTTTTTTTCATTTTTTTTTTTTTTTGTGAAATAAAGCATCTGCTGAACAGCTGTGAACAGTTTTGTTTTCACAAACACGTCACGATGCTCACATCTTGCAAGGTCACCATTCTAAATGAGAACCTCTTCAATTAGTCCTCCTGGCAAAATAAAGGTTAAATTAAAAAAGAAAAGCTTTATTTCTTTCTAAACTCAAAATACAGATGCTAGAATAAGTCTGTGACAGCCTTCTTCCTCATTGGTGTTCAGATCAAAATATGCTGGCTAGATTAGGTGATCTTTTGAGATATCTGCGAACTGTGGCTTTTTTTTGTACTTTTATTATAAAGTAGTTGCAGGTGAAACAGCCACTTTTATTGAATATGGATTTTTTTTTTTCATTTTTATTCATGCACGCACTAAGTTTTTAGGTATAGGGTGGAACAATAAATTTATGTTACTAACACATCATTGGTTGTGAATTGTATTAATTTTTACGTATATACCTCAATATAAAAAAAAAATGATGCTGATGCCAGAAATTTTGGAAAACAAGTAACTCCAGGATGCAAAAATTATAGTTCTGTCTTTCTTGTTTCAGTTTTTTGTTTTGAGAATCTGACACAAAAAAACTTTTGACAGTGTGAAATGCCACAGAAGACGGACTTTGTGTGTAGAGCTGCTGGAGTTAACTTTTAAATATATAGAATGTTGTTGTGAAGCAGCTATGATTTAACCATTACCACAAGGCATTAAGAAATATAAAAAAATGCTTAAAAATGGTTTGTTTTCCTGCTTTTGGTCACTTCTGCTTTCCTTTTATAATTCATCTAAATTTCTGAGATAAATTTACTTTCAGCCGTTACCCAAAATAACTATTTGTTTCTTTTCCCTTTTACTTTTTTGCTTATTTTTTGTTATTATTTTGTTGTTGTTGATTTTTTTTGTTTTGCTTTAAATCTAAAGTAGACAGCCTATATATTTTTATATTTTTGAACATAACGGACCAAAGCTGAACTGCACTTCCCGTGCTTATACTTTACTGAAAGAAAACGATATTTATAAATGACTGATTCTTGTTACACTAAATGTCCCTCATTTGTATGTGAAATACTTTGAGATACATTTCTCACTTCAGTGGCCTTGTTCTTTTTCTGCAGGAGTCATAAAATGTAACTTAAAAGTAACACAGAAATCTTGTAATGAGTTATAATTATAACAGAGTAATAATGTGATATAAGGGATTTGTTTTGAAGAATAAGTAATTTGTATCATTTTGAAGTAACATATACAACACTGGTCCCACCCAACCTCTTTCTACATTTTATTCTTTTATGACAAATATAATAGAAGTTTAGAAACAAGCAGAACTTTTTCCTTGGATGCTCAGACATTTAGTCTTGTTTGCACTTCAGTCCATCTCTCAATCAAGAGTGGAAGCAGTCTGGTCATATCTTAGCATAAATTCAAATGATAGTTTTCATAGTTTCCCAGGACTGCTCAAACCCCCTCCTACAAATGGAGGAGTAGGGAGAATAGAGGAATTTGGATTGGGCCAGAGTATTCCAAATGGTGTGTTTACATGAAACATTTTTATTCTGATCAGGCATTTAATCTGATTACTTGTGTCCATGTAAAGACAATGGGGCAAAAAAGTCTTTAGTCAGCCACGAATTGTGCAAGTTCCCCCACTTAATATGATGAGAGAGGTCTTTACTTTTCATCAACTATGACAGAAATTTGGGAAAATCCCTGAAGAAAGGAGAAAAGAAGATAGACTGCACAGAGCATCAACATCTTCAAAAATAAAACTTGAGAAGAATGTTTCTGGAAGCTTCAGGGACATGTGTAGATTAGGTACCGCTGCCATTTTCTTCCTGTCCTCTTTTGAAGTTGAATTGCCAGTTATTCTTTATACTAAATACAGTCAGAAAGGGGGAATAAAAGATCTCAAACAGAATACTCAAAAGCTTTTGGGTGATCAAACCTGGTTTCAAATATAAATGAGCTATGCAGGAGTTGATTTGAGACACACAAAACATCATGAAGCAGTTTATCCCCAAAACCTTACTCAACAAAGTAGTAACTGAAAAAAATGTAAAGCTGGACACGTTAATCTAAAAAAAAAAATGTCAGTAGATATTAGAAGGTTGTGAAACATTATCTCACATATATTCAAATTTCAGGTTATCAGTCACCATGTGCCATTTTTATCTGAAACTATTCTTAACAGCAAAACAATAGAGCTGGAAGACAGAGGAGTTGCAGGCACACTGAAATTTAAATTAAAAAGCATTATCAGCCCAACCTGAACATGCCATATTTTACTATCATTTTATTATCAAGTGCAGGCCGTTAGTTTACAGCAGAAGTTTTACTTGTCTAAAGACAACCAAATTTTATTTTGATATATTTGGCTGAGCACACAGTTTGAGATTCGGCATAGTCATTTTAAAATGTAAGCGTTACTTCTTTAACATTAATTTTATTTTATTTTTTCAGGTTATTCAATTCATAGCTAAGGTGCTTCTTATAAAATTAGCCGTGTAACATTTTCCACAACATCGCTTTCATTACACTAAATCAAGAAGCTTTATGTGAGCAATTATTGACTCTAATTATTGAGCAAACCTTTGGTAAAATGTTTGATCTTTTGTTAGATTAGTGTAGGTACATTTAAAAAAAGCGAATTATTGCATACTGTTAAACAATTTTTAGTTACTGTTCAGAAGGACTGTCATGGTTTTTCACCCCTCCCTTCCCTCCTTTGTGTCAGCGCTCTGCTCTCCTGTTAATTACTTGACCTGTTTCACCTTTGCTTCCCCTTTCTTAAACCCTTCCACTCCTTTGGGGTCCAGATGATTGGTGCCAGAGTGTAAAAGAGCTTATTGCCTTCCCTCCAGCCCTGTGTAAAAAGTCATCTCAGTCTTTTCCGGTTCCACAGAGTTTCAGTCTGTGTCATCCTGTCTTTTTCCTATTTGGATGATTTTTGGATTTTCTGCCCAGGACCATCACGTCTGTGGTCTGGACTCATTTTAGCCTTTCCCTTCTCCTCCCAAGTTGAGGGTGGAGCTCAGCTCACCTGCAATCCTCCTACTCTGTCCTCAGTTAAAGCTTCAACTACAGCCTATTGTCTCTGCTGCCTCTACTGGTCAGGAGGATCCAGAGGTCCTCTCAGCTCTCCACATTTTTTCTTTTGGAGCAAATAAACTTCACTCTTCTCCAGCTGAGCCTGAGTTATTCTGGGTTCTGTGTTAGTCCTTACAAGGACAGTTGCTTAAATATATATTTATAATTTTATTAATAGAACTCATTTTTCTAGGCAAAGATTTGCTGCTCCTTCTGGGTTTTGGAAAGAGAGAAATTAGCCCATTTGTGCTGATGGTGACAGACACCTGCTTTAAACTATGGCAAGATATTTATATTGTCCAACTACATTTATCTTTAATTAGTTTCTTAAGGTAACATTATGGCCAGTAACAGGAAACTAAGGATAAAAAAAATTGTTTCACAGATTTATATGCAGGGAAGTTAATAGAAATGTTTTTTCATATGTATTTATTTGCTTTTAAATTAAAATTATCATAGGGATTACAGTTTTACTCTGTTAAATATAGTTTAAAAGTAAAATGTGTACACTGTAATTTTGTACTCACCAATTTATAGCAATGGCTTCTGAAACAAATGTGCTGCAACAATGCCATTTTTAAAAAGGTTTTCAAGATAACTAAAGGTTTTGCATAAATGTTATCTCCACCTACGAGCTGACTCCACGTTTTGAAGGTTACACAAAGATCTTAATGTGAACTTAAGTAGTGGTCAGGTATAAATAAGGAGGTGCTCCCCTTCACTACTCACCTTCGTCATCTCGCTGAAGACAGTAGGTAAGGAATCTGTCACAGATTGTTTTAGCATCATTATTGTTCATTACATGTTTCATCTTTTCTTTTTCTTTTTTTTCAATGTAGGTACTGCTGCATAGAAATACTGCCATTTTTTTGTCCAGCTACAATAATAATTGAGGGTGGCTGGGTGAGATTTGGTGAAATTAAATTTTTACCACATCTTTCTCCTCTTTCATTATAAAACATTTTAGGTTCATGGCAAAAGTCTTTCAGTTGTGTTACTTTCTGTTTTGTTATTTATCAGTTTTTTTTTTAATTGCTATAAGATCTCTAATAGATTTTTCTCTTTTTTTTTTAATAGATACTGTTTCAAAATGCCAAGCATGAAGACTCTTCTCCTCTTTGGTTTGGTTGTCCATGTAACAATCATAATAGTAAACAGTAAAGAGGAGGTGAGTTGTTGGTCTTTGCTACAGATGAATTTGCACAATCAAATTCTAACAGAAAAACAATTGCTAATGCCTAATTTTTTCTGTTTTATTTTTAATATGAATTTATTGTTTCTGTTTATTTGTAGATCCCTTTTGGAACCATTCTATCATTTAATAGAAAATGTATAAAAAATAAAGCCCTCTACAAACACTTTGCTTTGTATGTGGGAGATGAATACCCTGGGCAGGGAGACATAATACACCGCGTGGGTAAGCATTGAGCTAAGTTAATATGGAAGAATAGTAACAATAATGTCAACTAATTAAAAAAACAGAACAAAATGTTCTAGAAAGATGAGGAGTTAATAAACTTAAGATAATTGTGACTTTACCCAAATTGAAGAGGAAAAAAATAAATGTAGAAGGATAGTAAATCTAATCCGCTTTCACTGTGGAAATCAGCTGCTGTGCTGCATAATGATTGATATTTACAAAGAACTCTCCTCTATTCTTTTGCTTCTAACTAAATTTCTGTCTCTCAATTGGACCAGGTAAAGACAAAGGAGGAAATATCACCTTTGGTAACCTAAGAGATGAAGGCTCCTACCAACCAGATAACTACCTAGATGATATGGATTTAAACATAACTGTGGCAGCCATTAAACAGCGCATTCAAAAAATGCTTAACGCTACAGGGTACAATCTCATAAACAATAACTGTGAACATGCTGCCACCTATTTCCGATATGGAATATCGAGTTCAAAGCAGGTATGTGTGAAATCAGTTTACATCTTACTATTCTGTTCTTCTGCCAACTTAGGTCGGCAAAATAGCAAAACTCAAACATATAACATTTGAGGACATGTCTTTGAGTAAAAGCACAAAACCAAAAAAAAGAGGACTATTTGAAGCTATTCTCTAAATGGAAAAAGTGTCCTTAGAATCCTGATTTATTTTCTCCATTTTTGGATTTTAACAAAAAAAATATGCATTATGTGTCTTTGTATTTTTTGATGCAATTTTTCTGTCAACCCTTGGGGTGAACTTGAAATCCATTTCATCTGCTCTGTTCACAGCTTGGAACACTTGCAGCAAAACCCATGTCGGTCATAAATGGATTTAGGACAAAATTTAAGGAGAGAGTCAAAAATGAAATGCTATGTGCCAGTTAAAAAAGAATAAATGGCTAACAAGTGGAAAACATTACTCCTTGTTTCTTTGCTCAGTTATTTCTGCACTGTCCTTGAAATAAAACTGAGAAATAACTGTCTGATGGTTTTTCTTTAGTTAAAGTTTCACTTAAAGTACTAGAGCGTGGTGCTGTGAAGGAGAATGGCACCAAGATACATTAAAATAAAGTTTTACAAAGTCAAAGGGGGGTCTATCAGTTTATTACAGTGTGGTACATAAACATTACATGCAAGTCAAGATTACAACCAACACTTACAATATTGGTGAAAGACTTTAAAACTGTGAGGATTAATGCTTTTGGTTAATAATCAAGTATTTCTAGAGGTTAAACTCACAGTTACATTCTAACAATACAATTTCAATTTAAAAAACAAACAAACAATGGAATGTGTCATTAAGATCCAGTTTGTAATTGCAATTATAAATGTAAAACAGTAAGTTATAAAACGTGTTAAGTGTTGTATCCCCATGGTTCTGTCGTCCACTATACGCTCATGGTGACCTGGATAAACTGAGGACACAGAAAGATTGTTGGTATTGTTAAAACTTGACAGAACAGAATCAACTTTCCAAGTGATAATAAATTAAAAAAAAAAAAAATAGAGGTCTGACACAAGTGTCTCAGTGCCACTATACGGCTCTAATGTTGTACATGTAAAGCCACCTTAAAGAAAAAAAATACACATATTAATTAATATTAATTGGTCTGTGAAAATTTATAAGTTTCTACACATGCAAAAATACTACTATCCCTGATTGGAAAAAAAATAAAAATAAACAACAGTCTTATATTATTAAAGCACAATTTTATTCATGTTTTGGAATTGAAAAGGTTAATATAAATAGATTACCTAAAATTACAAATGCTGGCTTAGACTTCTATTTCAAAAAAAAAAAAAAAGTACTTAAAGGGGCCCAACCATGGTTTTCTTCAGCATTTCAGAGTAAACTATATCCATGTATATGATCATACATTACCTTTGGAACACTAAAAAACAAATTATTTATGAAATATGAGTCATTTTTGTGGACTGTTTTAATACCCAGAAGTAAAACGACTCAATTTCTGAGGCTCCGCCTTTCGCTCCTTGTCAGTACCGCCCATTTCTCGACGTCATCCTTGAACCCGCCTCCCCAGCGTGAACGAAATTTGTAAACAAAACTATAAGAAAGATGGATGAGCTGCAGTCTGCAAACTCTTGTTTGAATTTTTGACTTTTTTCAAACTTTTTCTTTTGCTGATGGATTTTGAGCGTCTGTATGAAGGCCAGATTCAACACAGTTTGGTACCGCGGAGGAATCCTGCACAACGGTTACTGGGGAAGCTACAGTCAGGTACACATGATAAAAGACACGGCGGTAGAATCAATGTGGATCACGTTCAAAGTTTTTTTATTGAGCATTAATTCATCCGAACACATTTTAATGAGTTTCCGTGTCTCACCGTAGTGGTGTTATGTTTTGTTTTGAAGAGAATTCTGTTGAAACTACAATAGAGCTTTCACGGCAGCAGCCCCCCCGTGTGCGGCATAGGAGACACATAAAACCGAGTTATACATTTTTTCAGAGGTGTTAAAATAAAGGTTCTATCAAGTAAACCGATCACCTAATTCCTATCGTGTTTACATCACGTGACTGTCGGGTACGGTGGCCGTTTTGGTTCAGTTGTTCTGCAATCGGTTCGTTTCAAATTCAGACTGAAGAATCTCACAGTGAACCGAAGTTTAGTTCGATTGGAAACAAAGCGAGACTACATTTAAAAATGGGTCATAGAGCAGTTTCTTGTATAGGAAGTTAGTTATCTCCTGCCACAGCTCCTCAGAGAAGATGGGTGTGTGTTCGTTGTAGTCTGGGGGCGGAGCTTGCCAACAGACTCCTCCTGGAGAGAGCTGCTGGCATCGTGCTTACGTCAGCACGTTTCTAAGTGGTCGTTTTCATGGGTATGGGAGGGGCTGCTGCAGACTCTCCCATGCATTTACTCTTAAATGCATGAACAAATCAAAACACCGCTTTGGGATTCTGTATAGTGAGGAATGAACAGTAAAATGCAATGCTTCCATCTTGGATGCAAGATGGAAGCATTTGAAGCAGTGATGGAGAGGAGGACCTTGAACAAACTCGTATCCATCATGGATAATCCTCAGCACCCACTCCATCCTGCACTGGACCAACAGCGAAGTGTCTTTTCTAAGAGGCTAAGGCAACTTCGCTGCCACACCAACCGCGACAAGAGATCATTCCTGCCTCATTCTATTGGACTTTATAACTCATCAGCCTTGTGCCGCAGATAAACCCACTGGATGTCTGTTTGGAAAACTGTTAAAAGAGTGGTGCTCCCGTAACTATTTTTAAAAAAATTTCTCTACTAATTTTTTTATTATTTACTGCTGTTGGTTGATTGTCTGTTTGCTGAATGTTGTGTCTGTACACAGTGCTGCTGCAACGTGCAAATTTCCCTGGCAGGGATCAATAAAGTATCTTTATCTTTATCTTATCTTATCTTATCTTATTACTATATATTATTCGAAATAAACGACTAACTAAATAATTTATTTGCCTGTTGGTTATTCCTTTTAGGAGTCATCACAAAGAATCATTGACTTTCATCTAAGCTTCTCCTCTCACCTTCCAACAATATAAACCATCTCAATCTGCTTTCTTGCATTTATCTCTAAAACCACTAAAATGAGCTGTCCCTATTAGGAATCCCTTCCTGATCCTGTACATCCTCGTCACTCCCAGAGAACCTCAACATCATCAGCTCTGTTACTAAGTATTTAAAGACCCACTCCAATGAAAATTGCGTTTTTTAACTTGTTTTTGTAGCATTTTCTCACGTGTATTAAGAAAATTAGGATTAAAGCTAAATTCCTCAGTATTTCTTTATTCAAATCATTGTGGATCAGGAGCAAACAAAAAAAACAGCAGTTTGAAAAAGCTTGTAGTTGTTACATACAAAACTACAAGTGGAAGGCCAAGCTCTAATTAATTCTGATGCATCCACTTGATGACAAATAGATACATCAAAGTGTAATCAAACTGGGAAGTTGAAGGCTGACTCCACCCACAGCCGAAATTTGAAAAATGGTAATCCTTTAACATCTTTGTTTTCTTTGCCTGAGCTGGCATGTGGATCAAAATTGTAAGGCTGGATTGCTCTGATATTGCTCAACAATTTTGTTGTGCCGCTAATGTGAGGTTGGGGTATGTTACGTGCAGTAACTTAGTAAGAGAGTATAAACAAAGGTATGATGGGAAATAAGGGCAGGCTTATTTTGCTCCAACAGTCCAACAACAGCTCAGAAGGAAATTACTAATGAAATACTATTGCTTTTCAAAAACTATGTCCTAGAAAACTGGCAAATTTTTAGATTTTGTCTAAAAACAACATAATTTTATTTTTAAAAAATAGATCCAACAATGACTGGAGTGAGACTTTAAAAATCTGAATCTCAACATCAATTCTTTTAAAGAAAGTAATCACTTTTTATGGTTACAAATGTTTCAAATTAGGATTGAACAAAAATAAAATTAAAAATGTAATATTTAAAGATTAAAAAGTTTAAACTCACGTCATCATACTGAAATACGGCGTTTCCGCTCTGGTTTGTGTCCCTTCTTCGGAATTGGTCTAATGAAAAAAAAAAAAGATGTTATTATCAACAATAAACATGTAACTACTTATTCTAAGTCAGGGTAATTGGCTTGATCTAATCGTGTGTACCATCAATCCAAACTATTTTTGTGTAAGACTTTTAGGAGAACAGATTTGAGATACAATCAGATCAAAAAGTGAATAAATGTTGGACATTATACATTATAAACATTCAGAGTAGAAAGCTCCTTCATTAAGGTATTGAAATAAAGTTTTATAAAAAAGACACATGAGAACAGGCAGACTGCCTCAAACAAGTTTCTAAAAAATGAAAAACGTTTTTTGGGTTTTTTTCTCACCAGTAAGAGCCCGCAGTCTCACGCTGCAGCTGACAAAGTCATCAAAGGGGATTCTGCCGTGATTGCTGTAGCGCTTCATGATGCAGTTCATGGCCTGAGGGCTCAGATTGTACCCTAAACAAAGAAATACATAACTTAGATTTGGATTTATGTTATCCTCTGAGGCAGAGGAAGTCTGGATTTTTAAAACATTTTCTATTATGTTGCCATTCTGGATAATTGAGTCTTCTTGACATTATTTTAGTGTCTTTTCTTTTAATTGAACTTTGTTTGGATAAATGAGATGCCATAAGAGACGCAGAAGCAGAAACAGACAAGTTTCAAAACAAAGTTTACACAAACATTCAGAAATATTGACTATTTTTTTCTTGCTTTTACAGAGTAAAACGATATATAATTTCATATCAAGTTCTTCCTTTGAAGACTACAGTAAACAAAAAGCTAAAGTCAAACTATCAACGAGAAAATTTGACCAAAGGGCCGGACCAGTGGCGGATGTTTGGAGTGTTTTGGTGATCCACCAGAAATAAGAAATAGAAAGAAATAGCATGGAATCTGGACAAAAACATGCTTTAATTTTGATTGAAAAAAAAACACAGATTTAAAAACAGAACATTTGGGAGCGTTTTTGGTTCTTTGAAATTGTGGCTTTTGTCCTTATTTTAGTACAAATTCCACCAATGGGTTGATCTCCATCAAGGAAAAACTGCAAACTTAGAGAAATGCTGCGTTCGTGTCCTGTTGGAAAATTGGAAAAATGAGTGTTCGACTGGAAAAACACACACGAATGTTAGAAAACAACAAATCTTCCAACACCATATGAATGTAAAATAACTTTCTGCTCCTAAACAAAGAGCCATTTACTTGTAGAGCACAATCTCTGGGGAAACAGTAGAATTACAGGAAAAATACAGCATTATTTAAGGATTATCATTATTATTTATTCCAGTTTGGCAAACCAGATTAAATAGTTTAACAGGCTGCTAATGGATGTGCTTTGCTCACTCTTGGGATGAAGAGTACTTTAAGCAAATTCAGTTTTGAGCTTTAAAAAATTTTTGTTTATGTGTAGTTTATGCACAGCTATTACGTAAATCTAACAAAATTGTGTGTGATTTTTGGCAAGACGCATATGCAAATTTGTGGCTTTCCGTGACCGTTCCAATATGTCAAGTTTCATGCCACGTATACTGTGTGTATCACAAATTTTCCCCTCTCATTTAGTTTTAATGTGGTTCAGTTGTTAAAAATTTCACAAAACTTTCTCACTTTTTCCACACATATTTAATAACCAATTTTCATCTGTGGAATATGCACAAATCGTACAGTGCAATATACTGTCACCGTGCAGTGTGACACAGCATTATTGAGTATTCAATCTGGTAACAGTTTTAAATAGATCAAGGAAAAGACGTGTGACCTCTCGAGTTTGACCCGTACCTAAGGTCCTGATGGCCTGCTGCAGCTCCTGGCCCTCTATTGTTCCACTGTGGTCTCGATCGAAGGACACAAAGGTTCCCTTCCAGGCGTTCAGAGCCTGCCACAGTTCCTTAAACTCGTTGAAGCCCATGGTGCCGGACATGTCTCTCTGAAGACAGCAACGTCAGTCAAGGACCTCTAGCATATCTGATATAAAAACTTAACCAAAGAAATGTTCACAATGTGTGATAGTAGCAGTGATATTGAGGATCTATTGGGAAAGAAATACATTGTACTAACTCGGCTGTACAGCAGCTTGTTTGGAAGGATACATCCAGCATGTTGATCATAAGGACGCAGGTCTCCAGGCTGAAAGCTAGAAATAAACACTTTTTATTATTCGTTTTATTTAAGTAGCAAAAGCTGCAGAACTAGAGAACAAAAGCTGCTGCTCTCACGCTTGTATGTGCCAGAGATGCCAGACTGAGTGAGGCAGGCCTGAAGCTCGTCTGCTGTGATGTGTCCATCCTGGATAAAAGTTATTTATTTATTTAGCACACGAATAGCATCAGCACACAAGACAATAACACAGAAAATAAAGCTAGATCTTTTACATTCAGTAGAAAAAGCAAAACGTGCAGGAAGAAGCCGGAAAGGTTTAAGTTCACCAACAAAAGGAGGCAAAATGAATAACCAATAACTGACAGTTGTTGCACAAAAGCTACAGGAAGCAGCATTGCCACAACAAATGAACTTCTCTAGGTTTGATGAGGATGTAATTTTACTAAAATGGGTTTCTTACCTGACCGGCCACTGCCGAGAAATATCCATAAAGAGGATCTTGTTGCTAGAAAAAACAAAAAACTAAAGTCAAAAAGATGAACTGGTTCTCAAAGCTTAATTTTATTTAAGGAGTTTGACACTTTTAAGATCAGATAAAACAAACACAGTGGAGTTCTCACCAGCACCCAATTTGAATATTAGCATGGAAAAACAGAAATGAGACTCATATTAATATATCATACATATATATATATATATAAAGTATTACTGCAGGGCTATTTTAATTTAACAGTCATATATTGTACTTAAAGTTCCACTCAAATCATATTTTGATCTATTTTAAAAGCGTCTCTAGAGGTCTTTTAATTATGATTATGCAGAAATTAATCAGAAATTTGCTTCTGAATTTTAGGCAGAACAGTTGGACCAGAAGTAAGCATCCACTTATTTCCCACAATCCCTTTGTTTACACTCTCTCCTGCCCTTTACAACCCAAGCTAACAGTACTGGTGCAACAAAATGGCGAACAATATCAGAGCGATCAAATCGTACAGTTTTGAGCTAGATGTCAGCTCAGATGACAAAAACAAAGATGTTCATGAATCTACTTGTCTGCAATTCTATGCTTATAAATGGAGCGGAGCAAGTAGCTGTCGGCCCGCCTATTTCACTTGCATCACAAAAGAGCTTTTTCTGTTAAATGTTTTGATCTGCTCCTGATTCATCCCTACTTAAATAAAGAAATACTCAGAAAAGTAGGTCTAATCTTAATTTTCTAAACATGTTTTCCGTTATGAGATAAATGCAGCAATAATTTTAAACCACTTTTATCAGTTTATATCTTAAGACGCTGATGAAGAGGAGACCTGTGAATGACCTCCAACTAATCTGCAAGCTTCATTGATCTTTGATCTCCGGAAAGGAAAACCACGAGGAGTGTTATAAATGTCTAATGGGCAGGTCCCTGTAGAAAACTGTCATTTCAAATCCCTAAAAAGTACCTGCAGCAATTAAAAAAAAAAAAACAATTCATTAAAATCAAGATTTTTTTGCAAAACCATGTTGAAACTCAGGTTACACCACTTAACAAATATATTGATAGTCGAGTAATCACAGATTATTTTTTTAGATTAGTCGACTAATCGGGTCGAGTGCAAAGCTGATGTAATAGACACATCTTGGCTTTTATTAGCTTTTAACTAACTAAAAATAAAAAGACAATTAAGATGATAGTCTATTAAACTTTTAATGAATGGTGCAGCCTCTGCTCTTCATTAGTTTCTGGTATTGAAACAAGAGCCACCCTTTAACACCGGAGCTCCAGTGTTTCTGTCCGTTGACATGTTGAAGGGTTAAATCAAATGAGGTTGGCATCACAAACAAGGAACTATTTTTCACAAAAGATAAAGTTTTTGTCTCACTCACTCAAATATTAAAAAGTACAGTACTCACAACTTTATTCAACTTTACTACACTCTGACTCCATATAATATAAAGTAGCAATTAATTGACTATTAAATTAGTCATAAAATGTGTCACAAATAATTAATGACACATTTATTTATTTATTACATATTAAATATATTTATTTCAATTTGGCTCTTTTGACCCACACTGGGCAATGAAATAAATAAATATGTCATGAAATACTTAAATGTGCTATTTTAATATTTCAATGCCACATTTGTTTCAACATTTATTTACTTATTGCCACTTTTAAAAAATTAATGGCATATTTATTTATTTATTTAATGGTGTATATATTTATTTCATTTTGGCTTTTTCGAGACCCCATAAATACTCCTCTAACAGATTAAAATCACAATAACCTTAATTTATGAAAAGTTTAGGCTTTGATTTAATTCAAGAATAAAGTCTAGAAAATAAAGAAGTCAGTTACTTTGAATTAAAACAGTCCATAAACTGTTGGAGACGGGCGTGTCCCTCTAGAAATATTTAGATTTCATTTAGCATTCAGCTGCATTTTTGCAGTTTCTTACCATTCCTGGGACTCCTCCGGGTGGTGCTCCATATCCAGGATAAGCCATTTGTGTGATATCTCACAGGAGAACAAGCCAATTAAAAAAGAAACCTCGCTGTTTTCACAAGGATGTGTCTGACGGTGGACACAAACACTTAAAACCAAAGAGCAAAAGTGCAAAGACTTCAGGGTCGTTTGGGTTTTTTTTAGCCTATGGCAGAAACGATTATAGTAAAAGGAGGTTAGAGCGAGAATAAGGTGTTAAAGTGTAAGCGTTTCCGGATTTTTTTCTAGTGACCAGTTTCCTGACTGCCAGGAACAATCCTGCATTCCTATTGGAGGAGATGGACCACGTGACCCATAGACTCTCCCCAGGCAGTGCCTTTTGGGACCAGCATAGTTAAACGTGTTGTAAAAAAAAAAGTAGATAAATAAATAAGCCATGTTTTAAGACAATTCAAGGTTAAAGAATGTCAAATACATTATTTCATTCCGAAACAATATTCCGATTGAAATAATTTAAGAATAAATTAAATATAATCTTTCAAAAAACTATTCTATAAACAATTAAAAAAAAAAGTTTATTGAAAATATCTGATTCATAAAAGAAAATTTGATAGAATTAGAGAAGAAAAAATTATAATATGTTGTAGTTGCAATGTTGTTCCTCTTTACAGTACTTTTTAAACCTTTTGGCAAAAAAAAAAATAGTATTACACCCTATTTATGTGCACATCCAAAGCCTTATTATTGTCCATGATCCATCACTGAATAATGTAAACAGGGTGAATTAATGTCTTTTAAATCATTTGGACATCCACTCTGATTTTGTTTTTTTTGTTTTTTTTCTTTGTATATCCAGATACAAATTTTACTTGAATTGGAGTGGAACAAAGCTTCAGAACAATACAATTGTGCAAAGTCTCCTTTTAAATAAATGCATTACAAAATTCCCTGCCAGTACTGAAATTATGTGGATTTATTTGTGCATCCATAGAATAAATGCTTCCAATATTAAAAAAAGTAACTTAAACAATACTCCTCTCTGAAGCCAGACCCAAGATTAAAATACTTTGTTGTAGTTGAAGGGCCAATTAAATTGCAAGTGGTCAGCCAGCAGCAACAAAAAGATGAATAAGAACCAAAATAAGGATAAAGTGTAATTTGTAAATATACCTTTTTAATAGAGGAATTATTAGAGGGTGTTATAGTCCATATAGTCATGGGGAAGTGGATTTTTGGAAGTCCAAAAGTGTGTGATCTGATTGACCTGTAGCATTAAATAAATATATTTACATGATTTTTATAGAGGTTTAGGTAGAATATATTGTATTATTACTCCCAGTGTGATATTACCACTCATACTGCATAAAAAAATGCAAATTAACAAATTTTCACCAAGCTTGGACATTTAGTTAAATAAAAACAAAATAAATAAATTATTGTGTTGTGACAGTCCAAGGATATAATTTAACAACAAACACATCTTGACAAAAACTAAAACAGTAAGAAAAAAACTAACAAGTTGAGAGATCTTTTATTTGTTGACCTCTGTACCAAAGTGGGTGCAGTCGTAGTTTATTGTGTGTGGGATTGATAAGACTTTTGTTGCACAGTTTATTGCATCAAAGTTAACCTATCCTTAGCAGGAGAATAATGTAAAAAGTACAACTCATTCAACATAAATAATAACATCCATCTTTTTCCACTTATCCAGAGTTGGATTCCCAGAGGAGCAGTCCAGGAGCAGTCCAGGCGGGGGAACACAGACCTCCCTCTTCATAGAGGCTTCCTTCTATTCTGCCATGAGACACCGGGGTGGTTCCACATCACCAGAGACACGTAGCTCCTCCTACATGGGTCTTCACTCGGTATCTCTCGATCATTCCCTGCAGTATCACAACCGCTATCCATGTGGGCATTAAAGTCTTCCAGGAGTACAAAGGAGTCCCAAGTCCAAGCACTTCCTGGTAGCCTTCCTGTACTGTAGCTCGCCTCTAACGCCACATCCACAGAAAAAGAATCGTCCTCAAAGTGCAAGGATGCAATATTCTCGTTCTCCAGGGAGAATCTCAAAACAGAATGGATGACCAAACATATCCACAGGAGGAGGCTTCCTTTTAGCGTGGGCTACTTCAGAGCTCAACACCTTTTGAGAAGAAAATAAAATATATCATGTACACATAATGATGCTCACATTGACTAAGCTGCATTTGACCTTTTTTAAATTTGACTGCAGTATATATTTTAATGTATCTAAAATTAGAAGTTTTTTATCAAACCTACTAACAAGAAGCTTACGTTTTATAGCTCTGATTGAAAAAAATAAATAAATAAAATCTTGATGCAAATAAAAAAAACACACCTGTATGTCTTAATGACTCACAGGTATATTCCAGAAACATAAAGTGTTGGAATGATCCTTTACCAGATTGCATTACATCATAATAAGTAACAAATCTCACCCAATCAGCGTGTCGCATGAGATGACACAGGGGGCACCTGCTGTGTCCAAAATTAGTAGAGAAATACCCAGCAGCCCGATCCTTCATTTAGAGGGCGAGCAGAAAGAAAGAGGCTGTTAATTTCACCTCGTCTGAACAAGGATGTACACACGTAATCCTAATTTTTGGGTTGTGTCACCTGAATGTCATCTGTCCCATCTTCTATATTCAAACATGCCAACTGACCAGGATGAAGATGAAGAAGCAGCAGAGGGTTTTTCTTCAGTGTGCCATCACACAGGTAAAAAAAAAAATGTAACGAAAAATTGATCATATTTTTCAATATTTTTTAAAAGGAGAATTTTTTTTTGTTCTTTCACAATCTAAGTCTCATTTTTTTGGAGTTTTTGTTAATTTTATTTCAATATAAAAGCATCGCAGTTTTTATACATATGTCCAGTGCTGTCTGCTGTTTGATTCCTCCAATTTCTAACTTTGGTCTTACTAATAAAAAAATCATTCATTTTCCATACCGCTTTATCCCTTTCGGGGTCGCGGGGATGCCGGAGCCTATCCCGGCAGCTAATGGGCGAAGGCAGGGTTTACCCTGGACAGTTCGCCAGTCTGTCGCAGGGCCACATTCGTGCACACAGTCACTCACACATTCATACCTAGGGGCAATTTAGAGTAACCAATTAACCTATGAAGCATATTTTTGGACAGTGGGAGGAAGCCGGAGTCCCCGGTGAGAACCCACGCATGCACGGGGAGAACATGCAAACTCCACACAGAAAGGTCCCAGTTGGTGTTTCTGATCCCCCAGCCGGGATTTGAACCGGAGCCTTCTTGCTGTGAGGCAAGAGCGCTAACCACTGCGCCACCGTGCAGCCTAATTAAAAAAAAAAAAATATATAATAAAAAAATGAAATTCTAAATCTCTGAATCATCTTATCTGACTGGGAAAATTCAGTTTAGAGCATCTTAAAAATGCCAGAGAACCATCCAGACATTAGATGTGAGTATTTTTGTTTGGAGCTTGAAGGCCTCCTGTCGGGAGAGTCTGCGCACTGTGACCGAGTGCCAGTGTGACGTGACAACTGCAGAACCTATTTTTCATCCAAGCTCAGCAGGTCTCCTCTGAGAGGACAGAAAGCAGATGGACTCAACGCATGATTCAGTCCTGAAGAGCAACCCCCTTGTTTTTCTGCATCAAACAGCCATGTGCATTTGTTTAGAAAAATTGAAATGTTCTTTTTTACTTTGATAATTCACCTCCTTTTGTCAACGTTGACTGAAGTCGCCACCTTTACCTCTGCTTTCAGGCTACCCTCATGATGTTATCAGTCAGGCTGTTGACGCTCGCTGGTCTTCATGTGAATCACCCACATTCTCAGGAATCTCCAGCTCTCTGTGCATGATTGAACAGGAACAAAGCCTCTCCTCATTGGAAAATCAAAGAACCATAGTTGAAGATGATCAAGAGGAGATGCAGCATTTTGTTGAAGGTTGTTGTTGGAATCATGTAAATACAGAAAGTCACCAGTGTGTCGATCTTTATGAGCAAAGGGACCCAGAAGGAATGAACCCCTTCTGGGGAGGATCTCCACTGATTTATTATGGAAGTAAGCTCATTTGAACACATACATGTTCATTAATAAATATATTTTCTTACTTTTTTTTTTTTACTATTCTTTTAATCATTTGGGTAGTACTAAAAACCCATTTTGTGTTTTGTAAAATAAATAAATAAATGAATGTAATCTGAATCTGAACAATCAGATTCTACTGAAAATAAGAGGAACTAGATGTTTAATAGTACAGTAGGCCTGTAGAAAACGCTTTAATTTCAATTTGTTCAGAAGGTGATTCTTCTCATTTTGCCCTTTTTGAATATCTTTGTATAAGCACATCACTTTCTACAAACATCCGTTTGTGCATTTGCCAGACTAACTTTTTGATTTCTTTTTGCAGTGGCGAGAAATGTCGTGGTGGGAGTGGATGTTGTGGAAGAAGTAGAAGTTGAAGATGTTGTTGAAGTAATGTTAGTACTTTCCTTGATATTACATTCAAATTTTGATTATTTCTTTCAGTGCATGCTTTAAACATCTTTTTAATCATCAATAAATTTATATATTTCAAAAACACAACATGTGATAGAGGTTTTTCTTTTCACAGAACAGGGGATGTGTTTGCAGATGGTCAGAGAGAGCCAGAGTTTTTGCAAGAAGAACACCTGTTCCCCACTTGAAAAGGACAACTTCAAGTTTTTTCCACTGACAAAGCTGTTATTTACACTTTCAGTTGTTCTCTTCGTGTATGTTATTTTTTTTGTCTTTATTTATGTATTGAAAGTAATTTTAGATCAATAAATTTGCTGTGCTCAACAGTTTTTTTTTAAAGTGATTTAATATTAAATTTAGGTGAGACTATGTCTGTTCTCATCAGTCATAAGTTCCTGCACACAGGAGGAAACAATTTACAGACAGTAGCATTTACGGCCCAATAATCTGTATTTCTGGTTTATGCATGTTTGGGTTCTCACAAAACTTAGAAAAGTCCGAGCACAAAGGGGAGACTTCCTGATTACAATAACCTAATTTTCTTGTTATCATATTTGCTTTTCTCAGAGGAGCAGCTTTCATCTGAATTACTGCACTCCTGCCCTCTGCTGATGATGGATAATAATCACAGTTTGAAGCAGTCAATTTCAGTCCTCATCAAGCAGAACATCATCTGCATATAAAGAAATTTTTCGACGAAAAATAAACACATGCTGAATTTGACATAGTTTGAAAATAATCACTGATTTTAGTTAATCCTCAACATATTCGTTTTTCCCCTTTTTTAATTAAAACAAGGCAACACTGTAGCATAGCTGTGCATATTTAAGATTTCATTTTACCTATTCCAAGTAGTTCTCATAATCCTTAATCTGTTAATGAGCCATCATGCATGTGAGTGTACTGAGAAACTACAAAAGTGCAGTTAACTTACTCTAACTTAGTTCTTTTGTGCTCCATCCTTTTTTTCTATTTCCTCATGTTTTATACTTACTGTCACTGAAAAATGTCCTATTTAAAAGTAAAAACGTTCAGTATTTTGACAGTTTTAGTTGTAGAGTGAAGTACAGCGTGAAAGCAGGTTTTCATTAATCTTTTGATATATATAAAAAGTATTCCCAGTGATCTTCTGATTATGCTGTTTTTAAGAAAGAAAACAACTAACGTCTTCAAGGTCATAGTTTCTGAAGGGCAGCAGGAGTTCATTAAAAGTATGCCTCTGTGTTGTGGGCGGGACCGTTGGTGAATCCCTTTGTTTACAAGCTCTTCTAATAGCTTACAGTCCCTTACAACCCCAACCCAACATTACAGGTGCATCAAAAACGACTAGAAATATTATAGCTATCCTGCCGTACAGTTTTGAGCCAGATTGTGGAACCTACATCACTAATACAAACTTTTTTCAATGTCATGATTGCGTCTGCCCCAGATTCAGAAAGAATTGAATAAAGAAAAATGTAAAAACTCAAATTTAAGCTCAATTTTCTTAGTACATATCCTCCATAGTTAGAAACATTCACCAAAAAACATGTTACAAACACCAAAAACACAATTTTCATTCGAGTTGGTATCTAACTACATTTCCTAGAATGCACTTCGGAGGAAGTTTAGTTGCGTCATCACATCGCGCATAAAAATGACTTCCGTTTATGCTGTATAAAGCCAAAAACACCGCTGGTTTGGATGAAAAACGACATTATGTCGGATATTTTAGTGCCACAAACAGACGAGGATCGATTAAAATGTCTACAGGAGCTGACGGAGTTCACGGAAAAGTGCAAAAAAGAGCTGCACGACATTTTTGAGACGCTGGGATGGTCACCGGATGACACAGCCTCCAACCAGGTATCTGTTGATCTGCGCCTATGAGCTACTCACATCTGTCTCCAGTAACTAACAGGATATTTCCTGCCCTTTTGGTGGGATTTTAGGAACCATTGGAGCAATGTCCCTATGATCCTGACCACAGAGTTCCAGCCAAGTCTATGGAGAAACACAAGGCATCCTGCAGGCTGAGAAAAATGGGCTACTCAGCTGAGGAGCAGGTAAAACTGAAACTCATTACTACAGTGAATTCACTGCAATCAATTCACTCAAACAGCTTTTCAAATCTTCTCTTAGGCAGAGATGTACGATCCATCTGTGTGTTATGAGAACACCTCTGTCAAAACCTTTATATTGGGTGAGTATTTATTACAAAGAAAAAAGACAGAAATGTTGTTTCCAACTGTTCCGTGTCACGTTATTAGTCATAGAAAAAAACAAAACAAAAACAAACATTTTTTTTCCTGGATCTTCTTGATAATTAAATTTTGATTATTTTTGTTCAGTTTAACAAGGAACCTCAGTTATTTTGAAGAAATGCAAACAGCTAACAGTTTGTGTAATTATAGACAATTGATTGTTTGAAATGTCAGCAATTAAAACAAACTCAAAAGGACAAAGTAAAATGCACATGTATATCAAATCTATTTATATTAATCCTCAATAGTCTTGAGTATTTTTTAGCGTTATTTACAACTTCACAAATTACTCTAAAATGTGCCTTTAAAACAGAATATTGTGACTATACCTCAGCTTCTTCTTTTCTTAACAGATATTTTTTATTTTATTTTCACAATAAACTTAAAATTATAGTTAAACCAAATGGGAAAGTTCAATATTTCAAACTGTGTAAAGACAGAATAAAGTATAACTACAATAAACAAATAAAAAATGACTTTTAAGTAACAGTTAAAACTTCTCTAAATCTTCTATAGATTAATAACGTAACTAAAACTTTTTTATAGGTATTTTTACATTATGAAACATTATTTCCACAATGCACCTGAAAATACTAAACCAAGTGGTAAATTTTGTTTTCTTTTTTCACTGCAATCACAAAAAGTGAGATCAAACTGTTAAAAATGCTCTATTGAAAAGATCAAAAGTGTATGGATTTAAAAAAAAAATATGTATAAATAAAGACAGCAAAGAAAAGTTCAAAAAATTATGAAGATGACTTTAAAAATGACAAAACTTCCCAAAAACTATTTAAAATCCCCAATAAGGAATATCAAAATTATGCGTCATCCCTCTTATGCTCATTTTGAACCAAACATTTCAAAGCTATTCTTGAAACTTGTGTCGAAAGATAACTATACCAATGGTGGGTCGGCGTCATACCTGTCTTTGTAAATAAATTGCGGATCCAATTGGTAAACTAACTGATTTCAGATATTACTGATGATTGATTCATAAATTAATTTTAAAATATAGATATATTCTGAAGTAAAGCATTGATCTTGATATTCATGAATGTTCAAATAGGATCATTCTGGTTATCTGTTGAAGCAGTTTATCAGCGTTTCTGTTGTTTTTGTCTGACAGACAAAGCAACCCAACACCAGGTGATCCTTCAGGCAAGATCTGCAGCACCTCTGATGAAGATGGAGGGAGTTTTCTGGCAAGGTATCTGCTCACGTTAAGGATGCTAATACAGAACCATTTATCTTGTATGTCCATGTTCGCTACTTTGTATGATGATAAAATATTTTCTTTATTAATCTGGAGGAGAAATGTGACTGTTACAGCAGCCAAGAATCACACATTTGAAACTTTTGTTTTTTGGTTTTCCACCTCGGTTTGATGTCATTTTCCCTGTGTGTTCTCTTTGCAGCAACAGGGGTGAGTATTAGAAGAGATGGGCTGTAGAAAGTGCTGCTGCTCCGGTTCAGGCTTGCCTGATAGCGTGCAGTATCCTTTTAAAAAAAAGAATATCCTTTGAAACCACAGGAGGGGGTCATGGAATTGACATTAAAAGATGTTTTCCCTCTACGTGGCTGGGGAAGCTCCGTCCATGAATTTAGACTTTTAGAATGTTTATTTCATTCATATGGGAATAAATATCCATCAGTTTGATCTTTCATATTTAAACCTCGCATTCTTGTTCAACTTACTACACGAACCTTTAGTTTAAAATTTGAAAAATCAAAAAAATAGAAGTGCAGTAGATTTCTAATGTAATTTTAGCAATAAGTTCAGTTGGAAAAGTTATGTATTATATTTGTCATCTATAAAGAAACATTTTTTAGTTATGAAAAAAAGGCTGATATTCAGTCACCCCACCTGATCCCGACAGGCTAATGCTTTAACATATCAATTTAGTTTTATATAATCCAAAATTTTGCCAGAATATTTTGTAATATTTACATAAATTTAACCCAAATTACAAATATATCTTACATTTCTGCTTTTATTAAATAACTTAGTTTTGGAGCTTCAATACAAAAAATATGAAATACAAACACAAATAAAATGGGGTTTTTTTCAGTTATTTATTTACTTATTTTTCCTACTTCCATTATTAAGGTCTTAGTCATTTTCTTTAGCCAAGTAAATAAACTTATAATCTGATTTTTTTTTTTTTCCCTCTCAATCCTTACTGATTTTTTCCTCACATTTGTAAAGCAATTTTAAAAATATTTAGTGCATACTTCTATGGTGAATAAAGAAATAACAGACTTTTGTGTCTGAAATTGTACGTTAGTCTATAATTACTTGTGGAGATGAAAGACTCTTTTGTTTTCTGCTGTATAAATGAGCAGATGTTCATCTCCAGGTTGTGTGCTCACTCCTCCTTGATCCTCTGCAGGTCAGTACTCCGGTGAACCCGTCGACGTTCCTCAGAACCACAAGCGAGCCGTGTGCGATCTCACCGTCGCTGATCGATTGGCTCTTTACAATCACGTGGTCGGCGCCCTCGGCCAGCAGAAGGAAGGCAGCAAAGACGATCTCTACGTAGATTTAGTTTCCAAACTGCAGAAAGGTGAAAACTCATTTTTGCAGAGAACTTCTCTTAATTGTCAATGATTAAAACATCCAATCATTCATCGATTTTATTTTGTAACAAATGTTTTGAACAGGAGCTTTTATTGTTTAAACACAAATGTGTAATTTTGTTTATTTGCAGACGATGAACAAAATGAGCCAAAGAGTCACCTGGAGCTCATAGCAGAGATGAGGGACTACAAGCGGCGGCGTCAGTCCTACCGGGCCAAGAATGTCCACATCACCAAGAAGTCCTACACTGAGGTAAAACGACCAATGAGGTCACACTCTTACTTCCTTTAGGGCCCCTTCACTGCATTTACGTTTTACTTTTTTAAAGACTTGCTGCTTAATCTCCCCTTCCAGCCTTTTTTCTCATGTGACATGATGAGTTTTGACACCTACTTCGATTAAAAATAGTGTTTTTTAACATGTTTTTATGATTTTTTTTTTTTTTACACTGAAGGACATTTATAAAGAAAATTAAAAACAAATTTTTTAGTGTTTTTTTATTTAGATAATTATAAATTAGGAACAGATGAAAACATTCTTTTGGAAAAAGTAGAGAATATGCCAGGCGGGCCACAAGCTCCCTGCCTTAGCAACGGGACAGGAAGACGGGGTTGCTCTGCATCAACAGTCCCTCCCACAACTCAGAGAATTTCTAATAAACCTTTACTGCTCTGCAGAAACTATGGCCTAGAAAACAACACAGGATTTTTTCATTTGAGCTAAAAATGGATTAATCATAATTAAAATACAGCTGAGAACACTTTTGCAACAGATCATCAGACAGTGAGAAGTGGGACTTTAAATGTCTAACACACTGAAATCTAGGAACGACTCGGTGCTCTGACCTCTCACATTGCTGTTCAACTCAAAATGGAAATTTCTATTGTTTGAGTTGTTACTTTTGGAAATGTCACACACTTTAAATGGACAACAGACCACGGAGCATTTTAAATTAAAGTTCCATTAGTTGTCACACAGCCACGTGAGTGTCAAGCAGAGAGGCATTTCATTGTAAAGCCATGGATTTGAACTTGCAGCCTTCCAGTCTCAGGGCGCACACCCCTCCACTAGGCCACTGAGCTTGTGCATTTTATATTTGGGTGTTACATCCCGCCCAAGGGGGAGGGAGAGAATAGGTAACAAAGAAATATTTGTTTATTTGTTAGTTATTGTTAGTTATTAGTTGACAGATGCAGGAGTGAAACAGAACTGAACAAAAATTGAGTAAAGGGAGCAAACTTAAATTCTAAGGCTCTACTCAGGGCTGCTCATTCCTGGTCCTCAAGATCTACCAACCTGCCTGTTTTCCAGCTCTCCATGTACTGTTTGCTGCTGAATTACCTGGACCAGGTGTGTTTTTCAATCAGATTGGGAGACATCTGACTTGAGCAATCAACAGCTGGCAGGGCTGGAGAATCGTGAAAACAGTCAGGGTGGTAGATCTCGAGGACCAGGAATGAGCAGCCCTGCTCTACTTAAAGTCTAATAAACAAAAGATATCCTCCAAATATACAACCAGAAGTTGTAACAAAACTACTAGCCCACAGGGACAAAGAATCCGCCTGGGGCAACAACAGCGTATGCCGAAAACACCCTCAGCGCTCTACTCAAAAGCTCTTCCGCCTCTGCAGGATGACGAGACTCTCCCCGCTTCAGCATGACTCTAGTTCCCCCTGCTGGCTGTAAACAAAAAAAAAAATACTGAAATGATCGGGAAAAAACAAAAGAATTATAAAATAAACTAGATTTAAACAAGGGGGCGTGGCTTATTTTCACTGTCTTCACAGAAAGCAAAAAGTATCAGAAAACAGTCATTCCACTTTTAGATTCAAAGTGTAAATAGGGTGAGGTGCAGCAAAGATCCAGCGGCTGCTCATGACTGACCTCCATTTGATCCTTACAGGTGATCAGAGAAGTGATCAGTGTCCATTCAGAGGAACTGGCCCGTCAGTGGAAAGAGGAAGAGGAGGAGCCACAGAGACCTGAGTCCTCCTCCCACAGGTACACATCCCTCATGTTCATGTCCTGCATGTTTGTGTTGATTGGGACTTAACGGCCGTGGACGACTAAGGCTGGTTTGCTTTGCTTTTCAGCCGTCGGTTGGAAAGAAGGCGGTCAGCGTCCGCAGAGTCCCGTCACTCACACGGAAGACGTCATCGCAGCCGGGAACGAAGTCACGACAGGGAGAGCAAGAAGAGGAAGAAGAAAAAGAAGGAGAGGTGTGGGGGAAATTGAGACGTTCCAGCCCAAATGGCAACAGTTTCAAATTAATACGTATCTTTTTGGTCTCTCTAATGATCTGTTGAATGTTTAAGATCACTTCTGATGAATCTCAACAGGGATTCCCGTTCTCCAGAGGATCATCATCACCACCACGACCAGAAGAGAAGAAAGAAAAAGAAGAAAGACGACAGAGAGAAAGAAAAGTGCTAAATGGCGTCCAGATTGAATGAAACTCTTATTCTTATCAGATGTTGTAACGTGTGACTTCATTTCAAGTTCACAAGGTGAAGGGATGTAAACTGTAATAAAGTTTTAGAATAAACATCACAAAACGTGTTGATCCTTTTGTAACAAGACATTTTACATCACTTTTCGTTTTCAGTGTGATATCAAACAGACTAAATCTGCTCATTTTTAACAATATTTGTGCATTTTTGTGTCTCCTCAAACTGAAGAATGTTTTACAGAAGAGTTATTACTAATAGAATTGCTCCATGGGGTCAAAGGTCATCGTTGCTCCATTTCACTTCAACTAAAATGTCTGTTATTGCAGGAAAAGTTCATGAACTTCATTTGAAAACATCTAATTTATTAAAATGTGCCTTTTAATTCAGTCCGAAGGTCTAATTGGACTTGGTTGGACAACATTTCTATTAGTATATTGTTTTTTTTTTTATATATAAATAAAACACATTTATAAACATGTAGCTTTTAATGTTACAATATGAGCAAAAGTTCTCTCTTTTTGTGGATTTTTTTCTCCACCAATGCTGGATTCTGGAACAAAAATGTCTCACCCTGTTGAGAGGTGGGTATGGAGGGCAAATGGGAGCAAAGAAAAAGATGGAGTGGATCTGCTCCGAGCCTGGGAACCTGAGGGATCCAGGGCAGGCAGACAGGAAGAGAACCATCGCAGTGAAGATGCTGTGAGTGACCGCTCGGGGAACGTTAAATCGAGTGCTGATCTGGGATTTAAAAGCTACCAGATCAGGATCTGATCAGAGAGGACTATAGCATCATGGGAGCCTCCGGTCTCAAGGTAAGATGGTGGCAAATTAATTCATTTTATTGAAAAGAAATTGTTTAAAATGGGGGGACAAAATTTAGAAGATGGAGTTTGTTTTTATTTGAACACTTCTTGTCTTCCACATTTTTCAGTACCTAGAAACATTTTTAGTGTTTGCTAAACTAAAAATATATATTTTTGAATATCAGAATTGAAAAAATTGCATATTTTTTTATAGTCAGTGTTAAAAATCACCTAAGACCATGTTTATTAGCCATTTTAAAAAGATACAAAATGTTTTGCATTTTCCCATCTCATATTCTTCCACAAAAAATCATTACCAGAACCAATTTTGCTTTCCCCCCAAAAATTATGTACATTGTAAAATTTGCGCTTCACATGCATATTTACTTCTTTTCCAAACAAATCAAGATTTTTTTTTTTATTTGAAGATAATTTCTCATTTTTATTTGTAGTATTTGTTTCCTCATTTACATGTTGTTTTTATTACAAAAACAGTATTTTGATTTTTTGCAGCTACAAATTTAAGCCTAAATGCATAATATGTGTATATTTGCAGCCTATTATATGAAAAGGTACGTTTAATTTGTGAGGGGATTCAAAAATAAAGCTGAAAGCACAAATTTTCAAAGGCCAAGCAGTTTAATGTTCCCAGTTAGTTGATTATTTTACCTCTTTATTGGACTCTTAGTTTATTGGAAATTCAGAAAGTTACTAATAAGCTCTACATATCATTATTAAAGTGTTTCCGCTCCAACAATTCAAATATTTTAGCTCTCTAAAGTGTTTCTGACAAGTTCTTGGTCATATTTGTGCTGGGAATCGGTGGTTACAGCGGAGGTTTGGTCGTCCCGACCATCACGCCGTTGACCTGGTGCCAGCCGTCCGCTGAACTCTGCAGGTTTTTCCTCGGTTGGTGTTCAGGCTCACAGCGCTGCTACAGGAATGTGGAACGAGTTTGAGAAGAGCTGTGTGGTTTTACCCTGACAAAGAAACCTCAGTCTTTTGACTTCTCACACAAACACCACCACCATCATCATCATCATCGGGGCTCTTCAGAGCTTCAGCAGCAGTTAAGCTCTTGAAGGGTTCTGCACTGAAGTCAGAAGGTTCATCAGTGGAGGTGGTTAATCCCTACTCTTCATTTCAGTAGATTACTATAGCAGTTCAAAGCAAAAAGGCCTGATAATTTCGCATTTCTTAATTTATTTTTAGAAAAATCTTGTTTTATTCTGACAGTCCAAACATATTTATGTCAGCTATGAACCGTTTTGAAGCTGTGAATGAGAATGTGCATGTTTGACTAGTATTATGTCTGTCCATTGTAGCCTGTGACCTCATTACAGCTTGTTCAGATTCAAATATTTCACCCAGAAAACACAAAGTGATGAGAATAAAAACAAGCTGTACAGAAAGCACAACACAACTGTACAAAAAAAGAAGAAACAAGAAAAAAATGATTTGGAAAAGCATCTAAAGCACACAAACATGTTTTAACTTTAGATATTTGTGAAAAATGAACATCTAAACAGGTTAGAAGATGCAGTTATGGTTTGTTTTAATTTGATAACTGTTTATTGATCACAGTTTTGAGTATCTGAAGAGCTTTTTAGAGTGTTTGATGAACTAAAATGTTACCTATTACCTAAAAGGATTTTTTCCCCATTGTTTCAAGCTGGTAAACTCGTGTTTCAAAGGCATAAAAATGTTCATAAGGCTTTTGTGTTTTCCCATCCTACATTTTTTCCACATAAAGAAACTGTCAAATGCATCAATTTAGCTTTTTTCCATACATTTCTTTTTTTGCTCAAGCTAGAGATACATTTTTTGCTAAAAATATTTTAGAATAAACTATATTTAGAAGAAAACGTATAAACGTGATTGAAGATTAGATTTAAAAAATAAACAGCCTTGAATCAAATTAATAAATTACTCATAAGTTTACAGTTATTCCTCTTAACGCTATAGTTTGTTGAACACATATTGTAACTAAAATGCTTTTAAATTAGTTGAATAACATAAATATCCGTTAGCTTTTCTTTAAACAACGTGATCTATAGGAAAAAATTCTGAAACATTTGCCAGAGCTGGTCTGATTTCATCTCTATCTGAGTCTCTCATTTTCACAAAGTCTTATGTATTAAATCCAGTCTGTATGCTGCAGGCGTGGAACCTCTCAGGACTTCTCGTGTTCCTGCTGTGTGTGGTCTCTTCCCTCTGCCAGGACGAGTACTCTGGATACCCGTCAGGTACGATAAAGTTCTTAAAACACAAATACTTAAGTGGATGAAAGCTGGTTAAAGCAAATCAAATCATGTCGAAAGACACAACAAATAAATATGTTTTAAATGTTTTCCTACTTGTTCCTGTTTACAGTAAAATCTTCAGGTAATTTTTTTCCCCTCCAATCACATGATGATGGAGGGCTTTTTATTCAATTAACTTTCTCCCACAACTGAATTCCACGTTTTTAAATTGTATTAATTCAATTAACTTACATTTTGTTTTGTTGAAGTTTTCTCATGTTATCTGCAGGTGAGAACATCTATGAAGACTCTCTTCCAGTTGACCACTACAGTCAGTCACCAGAGGAGGACTACGACCGTACCGGAGTCACCATGATCACAGAGGAGGTCTTTCCAATCGCCTCCACCACCGAGTCCCACTACGCCAAGGAGGACACTGAGACCATGCAGGTGGGCAGCAACAAGAGGTTTCATGTTCAAATAATTGAAATGTGTTTCAAAAAAGTATAAATCTGACACAACAGAATTTAATCTATTACTAAAAGTAACACAATAAAACATTGGGAAGTGTATGAAGAAAAATGTGGTTTGTTTTGTGAAAGGACCTTAACCCTGGAGAACCAAGGAACACTTTTTTTCTGAGGTTTTAAGGTTTTAAAGTGAATTTGACAATGTTTCGTATTTAGTCAATCATTTTGTGTAGCAGAAATTAATCACAGCCAAACAATAAATAAATGCAAATGAAAAAATGAAAAATGAAAAAAGAATTTTAATGTGAAAAAACAAAGTCAGGTCAGGCAGCATCCTTTCAAAAATGAGACTCAAAACCAGCTTCATTCTGATAATGCAAATAAAGTCAAATGTTCAAAACTAAGGTTTTAGTCACAGTTAAAGGCAAACAACTTTTCACTTTAAATTTGAACCAGGAATAAGTGACTTCTAATCTTGCTCTTGCTGGATGCTTTCATTTTTGTTCAGGTTCCGTACCGTCCTGCAGGCCCAGACACCGACTCCGTAGAGGAGTCTGGAGAAGATGCAGCGCTCGGGGAGGAGGCCCGACAGAGTGCGACTGTGAACCGGGGCCCGGGTTTGCTGGTTTTGCAGGACCAAAGGTGTAAAACCATGATGGTTAAATTATTTTATTTAATTAGAAGTTTATTCATTCATGCATTCATAGAAGTTTATACGTCTATGTGGGAATTAGTCTCTTTTGACCAAAATAAAGGACTACTTACAGATTTTTTTGTAAGAATGGCATCATCTGCAAAAGTTGTTCATATTTTTAAAGCTGATGATTGCATTATGATTGCTTGAAATAAACCATTTCATTCATTCATTCATTCATTCATTCATTCATTCATTCATTCATTCACAATACATCAACCTTTTAAAATAATACATAAGTAGAATAAGAATACATTTTTTCCATTATAAAATTATTTTTTCTTTAATTTTATTGTCTACGTGGCAGAAACATAATTTTTCTTTCTCAATGATAGCTTCCTAAATTTGGAAATTTGTCTTCTGTTTATTTAGGGATCAAGAGGTCTTCAAGGCCAAACTGGTCGGCCTGGAACTCAAGGCAGAGAGGTTAAGAAACCTCCATGATCACAATCATGAAAGAACAAGAGCATGTCTGAACAAATCTTATCTTAATTGGGATTTTATGCAAATGTGTTCAGGGTTATAAGGGAACCAAAGGGGTCGTCGGAAAACGAGGAGATCCTGGACCAGTGGTGAGTAAATTCCAATGTAACTCAGACTATAAAAGGTACAATCATGAGGACTTCTATTGGTTTGTGTTACACTGAAAATAGTCTCAATTAACCCCAATGAGCAAAATGCATGTAAAAATGCATGTGTTAAATATGATAAATATCTGTGGGAACCTCTCAGAGGAAGATCTTTACAATTTTTTTTTAAGTGAGAGGATATGTTTTTTTTTGGCATACATTTCTAGTTTTAAAAATACTGCAGAATTAACTAAGAGTTAAATCTCAGGGGGATGCTGGACCTGAAGGAGAAGAAGGAGCTTCTGGTTTCTCTGGGGGGATGGTGAGTTCACCACTAAAGACCAAATCTGATATTAAAAAGCTTCAGGCATTACTTGACAAGCTGCTTTTTCTTTGACTTTTATAAATACATTTTAATTGTGATGGATTGTTCCAGGGAGAACCTGGACTGCAGGGTGATCCCGGCGAGAGTGGAGAGCTCGGTCTGAAGGTAAAAATGCATAAATTAAATTTAAATAAATTAGCTTTTAGTTAACATTTACATAAACAACCCAAAAGCTGGAAATGTTAAATTTTGTATCTTATCTAATAAAAAATAAAATTTATTTTTGCTTTAATACAAACATTTCTGCAAATGATTTCATTTTTTATTGTTTATCTGAGAATTAATCCAAACGGCTAACAGAAATTGTCATATTATTCTTGTTCCAGGTAATTTTTCTAACTTTACAGTATTTAAAAATAGCTAAATTCTCTCTGATTTCAAACCTTGTCATGTTGCATTTTTCTGAGCGACCGTCCTTCTGCCTGCAGGGCGACATCGGCATACAGGGGCCCCGCGGTGGAGTCGGGGTCCTGGTGAGACTGTAAGAAAACAGCTTCCATCTGTCTGACTGCAATGGAAAATTTCTACCTGAAGTTATTTAACTTAATTTTACAAATGAAAATAAATAATTTTTTAATTAATGGCCATTAATTGCATTTAAGCCTAACATCACCAAATAATGAGTTTGCATCTTTTTCAAGGGGAAAAATAAATAAAACGGTTTTTAATCTTTAAAATTGCATTTTTATTCTGTGGTTTTCTGAATTTTAGCTTTCTGGCAGCTCAGATTTAAATATAAATTAAATGTTGTGGTAATCTATGGAAGTTTTTTTTTTTCCAACCATAATTCAAAGTAATATGCAATTCTCAATTAAATTTGCGATTTGAAACTTAGATATCAGACATTAAAACAAATCAAATGTTAAATAAAAACTAATTGCATTTTAAACTGTCACATGTGATATATATATATATAAAGGTCTTGCCTTTTGCCAGGCCACAGTTGCAAATAAGAATGTTGTTCTTAATCTGTCCTGCCTGGATAAATAAAGGTTAAATAAAAAAATAAATAAAAATAAAATATGCTTCATAGATCCTGTAAGCTTTTCTGTTTTGCATTACAGTATCATTTTTGATCCAAATAAAACATTTATATTTGCATCTAAAAATGACGTGTGTCCAAACAAACAGAAGAAAAGCACCTGTAAGGTTATGAAGGTGTTTATGCTCAGTTGAAAAACCCCCCATGCTTCCCTTCCCCTCATGCTGCCCTGATGCCCTCGATGGTATCAACAAACAGGTGATTTATGAGGAGCTGGAGGAAGAGTTTGGGGTTTTACAAACCAACAGCTGTTTTGGTTACAGCATGGCTCTAAATTCACTTTCACCTGCTGAGCCGCTTAACTCAATGTTTTAGAAGCGACACATACAATCAAAACACATATATCTTGGTTAGAATTAAGTAATATTTTCACACAATTGTTAAACATTTGGTTCAATTTAAATGTACTTTTAAATGAAAAAAAAGTTTCCATTGTATTTGTTTAGAAAAGCCTGATAGTTATAAGTTGAAATTTAATCACTAATTGTTTTTTAAACTATTTTTTCTCTCTTTTAGGGTTCCATTGGTGATCCAGGACCTGCAGGACCCAGGGGGAAAAGGTATCAAGGTAATTTTATTATATTTTTCTAGTTCATCAGAAAATTCTAGTTAGAAGTGCACTAAATGTACTTAAAGAAGTGTCACGTCATTGCAGGGGTCTCTTGGTGAACAGGGCAAACAGGGTCTTCAGGGAAAAGATGGACTAAAGGTAAAAAGATAGAACATGAACCCTATATGTGGTAGATTTAATACTATATAATTGTAAATTCACATGTTATGTGCATTTTGGGGTTTGAATTGATTTCTCACATTGATTTTATTTTTTAAACTAAAGCTTTTATTACACTCTGGCTAACCAGCACATGTCACCTCCCCGTAATCCTCCTGTCTGTCTCTTCAGGGTCAGATAGGAGCTCCAGGATTTCCAGGAGACATTGGAGAAAGAGGATACACTGTAAGACATCAGTCATTGAAGCAACTCTTAAAACTGTTTTTTTTCTTCTGCCAGTTAGGAAATATTAATCCTCTGGTGCAATAATTATGGAAGCCATTGTCAAAATATTTTAAAAGTTATTATTCTTGTCAGGACACAAAACCAATTCAACTTTTTTTTCCTCAAAAATGTGACAGCCCCCTGTAAAGTTTCAAACATTTCCAATCCAGAGGATCTCAAGAAACAGTGAGGACACTGCATTTTTTTTATATATATACTGGGTGATGCATTAGGTCAATTTCATTGGACACATGATTTATCCTAATTTCCTACATAAATTATCCTTTCATTTTTTATCATTTTTACACTAGTGAGGCTTTTTCAGCATCGAGAATTGGCAGGAGATGCCAGAAGTAATCATCAGGGATGGCTGTTTGTTTTATTTTATTTATTTTATTAAGGGATGACTGTTTATTATCCATCTTGGATTATAAGTACATTTTCTTGCAGTTACACCAACTGACCACTGGGTGGAACTCAATAGTCTGTGGCAGCCAGAGGGCACTTTACTGACTGTTACACAGTGCAGAGGATTAACTTTATTTCCACAAATAAAGCACAAGTGAACTGAAACCTCCTTTTTTTTACCTCATGTGGCCTCACTGCCCCAAAAGAACAATACCGCGTTTGTTCCATGACGCCGTGTGATGTCAGATTTATGCCAAAAGGACTTGTTCCCTTTCTGCTTTCCATTTCCACACACGACGAAATAAGCATCTGATGTCTCGTTTTACGTGCTGGCCCAGACTTCCTCATCAAGTTTTGCTCCATATGTACAGTTGAAACTTCTCTTAAAAAGCTGCAATATGTTTTGATTCTCTATTGCTTCAAAAATGACAAAGAACTTGAATTATTCTTATATTTTTTTAATAATCTGTTTAAACATAGTGAGTTAAATCTCTGTGTTGTCCTCAGGGTTATCCAGGTCAGCCAGGGGGGATCGGACCAAGTGGACCCAAGGTACATGCTCACATTAAAATGTTTCTGTGACCCATTTTACAGTCTTCAAGGTTGGAGAAACAGTAGAGTTCTGAGAAGTGTCATGCTTAACCAGTTTATCACTTTTGAAGTGAGATTTTAGTTCCCCCATGATGCAATTTCAGAGAGAATTAAGTTATTTGGACATTTTTTGGTTTTGTCCCCTGTTCAAAATAAGCCCAACCAAGGGAAACTTCATTTAAAAAACCCAACAAAGATTGCAAATTTTGGATTAAATAAACAAGCAAAATGTTATTAATAAATGTTCAATCCGTGTACGTCTTATTTATCAAAAATAGCACATATAATTGAGATGATTCTGTGTAAAAAGTAGATCGTTAAGTTTCTTGGATGGAAAATTTGGGGTTTGAGACCTAAAATTTGTATTAAAGCCATAATACTTAAGTTAACAACCAAATGTTTCCCAAATTTTTGCTCTGTGGAAAATATGATGTTAAGCAGATCAGGAATTAGTATAGTAAAACCTAAAACTGCACAAGTTCAGATATGATAGCAGAAACTTAGGTTTTAACTAATTAATTTAAACAATAATTAACCCAGAAGCAAAGGACAGACAAAAAAGTGTCAAAATGAATAACCTGACAAGGGGAAAACACAAACTGAAATGTAGAAAATAACAAAAAAGATATGACTGAGAACAAAGCAGACTAAAGGGCAAGAAAGCCACTGCTGAAAGACCCTTGGAGAACCAAGAAGATTGTGTCACTTTTAGGTTGACTAAAGCTGTAAACATCTTAACATTAGTGTCATAAAAAATTCAAGGTTGAAATAATGTCACCTCCATGTGAGAAAATTCTCACATTTTTAAATAAATGTGTTTCACAAATGCACAAAGTTGCACCTCTTTTTAGCCACATTTGATGATTAAAAAAAAAAAAAAAATAGAAGCTATGTTAATCATTTCATCATGTCAAAGTTTCCATCATGTTCCTGCTGTGTGTCAAGTTCAATTTCTAAATCAGAGGTTAAACAAATTAATTGTCATGCAGACGTTTGATGCTACAGGAGGTCAGGCTTTCTGGTGCATATCTTTAATGAAATAAACATAAAGGGAAAAGAAATGTAGTAAAAGATCACATAACAAAACTCAAAACAAGGAAATGACAGCAAATGTTCTGAAAATGATCAGCAGGAAACCAGAAGCTTATATGAAGCTGTGGGGTAATTAATGAAAACAGAAACAGCTGAGTGAGCAGACCTCTGAACCAGAACAAGGTTAAAGATTACAAAAACATGACCCAAATGGAACTAAAGTTCATGAAATTGTTTTAGGTGAAACTTTATCCAATATCAAAACAAAAATATTGATTATATTCTTTCCTGCTCAAACAAACTGAAACATTTCAAAAGTGTATATATATATTTTTTTAGTAAAACAAATGCATAGATCTAAAAATCCTTTTTTAGTTTAGCTTTAAAAAGTATTTTTGATCATCCTGTCTTTATGAAGTCCATATACCATTGGAGACCTCATCAAATTGACTTAGAGGGTACAACTTGTAAAGGTCCATCAACTTTCTTTTACTACTTTTGAGCCCTCAAACAATGAAAGTAATTGACCTTATCCTTATCATGACATTCCTGTGAAATTTAGATTAACATGAAACGCTGATCTGTAAATGAAACATCTGGGGAACTCCAGCGTAGTAAAATAGAATCTCCCGTTTTGTTGTGGTGTGCTGAGTAAGCATCTAAAGTATGCTTGTTAAACTTGATCTTTAAACATTTTTCATGAGAAGTGAAAGTGTTTGGATCTTAAAAAAATAATTCTTCAGTTTTTGTTGCTGCAATTGTATTTATTAGTTTAAGAAACAGAAGTTTTGCAAACCACTTTTTTTGCCCATATATTAGGACTGTGAACATTAATGCATTAATATTCATTAACGCAAATTAATTGCACCTTGAGGAGCATCAATCATTCGCTTTGCCTCGCCAATATAGGCTTCCACTGCGAACTTTTGTTCAAAAGCTGCATATTGTCATAAAAGCTACCAAGTAAAACATTGTGCTTAATGGTGAATATTCACAACACAAAGTTTGATTATTATGATTTTTTTTTTTTTTATTGACAGCCTTGCTTAAAAATAAACATCCTAAATCTGTAGTTTTGTGTGTCATTTTATATTGTGGTTATTTGCAGAAAATAAGTGGTCGGAAAATACTGTAACAAAAAAAAACAAACACAAAAAAAAGCTAATTGCTATTAATTTTTCCCAGGTTTGCGATTTTTTTTTTTTTTTATCGATTCCCGGCTCTAATACATATATAACTTCTCTGTTCTGAGTGGATAGCGAGAATGCCCTGGTTTGAATTAGGGATGTCCCGATCCGATCACGTGATCGGAAATCGGGCCCGATCACGTGGTTGAAGACTCGATCGGAATCGGGCTCCGTTGTCCGATCAGGATCGGATTTCATTTATTCTTCTTATAATCAGCGCTTTATATTTCAATCTTATTATTCCGGATAAATCCTCCACTAGAAGTCTGCATGTCAAGAACAGATCACAAAATGTTATTCCCGGAAAACGCAGCAGAAACCGGCAACAGTTTGGCCAGAGGACTGATGTAAAGTTAGCTAGCTAGCCGATCACGGATTCAGACTTCCGGGATCAACTCTTTTGAAAACGCTTTTAAACTGACAGCTAGTGTCTCTAAACAACAACCTCTAAAGGCATTTCAACAGAAAAAGACAGAGTTTTGTTTCTTTTAATGTTAGCTCTTCGTGCTGCAGACAGATGCTAACGGCAGCTGCTAACTGCTACATGCTAGCCGCATGATTTAACTCCTTTAGACCCGACTGTCCTTTGATATGCCTGTTTTATTTATCTGAAAGAGAAATAAAAGTAAAGAAAATTAACTACTCTGATAACAAAACCGAAATGTGATGTCTTAAGAACTTAAAAAAAGACGCACATAATCTTAAAAAAAAACAAACGAATAAATTAAAATTAATAATTATATGAGTTAGTCATGAACACTCATCAAATTCATGCTAAAACCCACATAATTTATTTTTAAGAATTCTAAATTAGGACAGGAATCATTTTGGTCAAAAATGTTCAATAACTAAAGATATTAAAGTCAAAGTCACTAAACTTTCTCACATGACTAATTATCACTTATATAACAAGAAAATGTTTTTTTTTTTCTAGTTTATATTTGCTCTAATTTACTTGTTTATTAAAGCTACTTCACTGAAGTGTTTTATTTAAGTTCTAATGATAAATAATTAATGAAATATAAATAAGGGACAAGACAAATCTGTTTATTCAATTTGTTTTCATTTAAATGTGTTACAAAAGTATCGGATCGGAACTCGGTATCGGCAAATCCACAAAATCCAATGACTCGGAATCGGATCGGGCCCAAAAAAACCTGATCGGGACATCCCTAGTTTGAATCCCAGCTGCGACCTTCCTGTATTGAGTTTGCATGCTCTTCCTGTGCACGTGTGGGTTTTTCCCTTCTCCTCCACAGTCAAACACGATTCACAGGTTGATCGGCATTTCTAAAATGCCCTAGGTGTGCATGTGAGTGTGTCTTTCCCCGCAACGGACAGGTGACCTCTTCAGAGTGTACTCCATCTTCCCCTAACTGTAGCTGGGATAGGCTCCAGCAACCCTGTGACCTCAAACGTGACACATGAGATTTAAAAGATGGATGGATGGAGTTTGTTCTATAAAAATAAAATGAGAAGAGTAGCTCAATTACTGGTCTGTGGGTCATAGTGAAGGGTGAAACTGAAAGTGAAATCATGCATAAGCCATGAGTAACAGGTTTGATTACTGCCAGGATATTCCCCCAATGCTCCACAGCCATGACCTGTCTGCTTGTGTTCATCACTATGCAATGCATCTGGGAGGACTGCAACCAGCAACTATTAAGTCAAATCCAACAGTTTGTAAATAAAAACAGAATAAACCTGATAGACAGATTTTTTATGACTGTTAGTCTCTCTTTAACCTTTCTCTTTTAAAATGTAGCTACACAAAGTAGTTCTGTAAATAATTCATCTTCAGCTGCTCCTTTAAAAAAATGTTTTATGTGAATTGTGCTCCCAATCACAAAAAAGACATCAAAAAATCAATAAATCCTTGTCTAACCCAGAAAAAAACTTCAGTAAAAATATTTAAACAATTTTTTTTTACAAGCATATTTTCTTCCTCTGTTTTTATTACAGGGTACCAAAGGTCAAGGTGGTCTTCCAGGCAGCGACGGGAACCTGGAGAAGATGTGAGAAGATCACACTTAAAGCAAATTTTTGATCTTCTGTTTGCGTTTTTATGTCTCTGTTCACGCTGTTTTCCTGTTCAGGGGCCCGTAGGAGTCACAGGGTTCATGGGGGAGCCCGGTCCATTAGGTGTCAAGGTGATGGTGTTTAAATGTACTTTTTCTGACACCTTCATTTTCTCTTCTGTATAAAGATGTGATGAAATGTTGGGGTTTTTTTACACAGGAAAATAGAAACTTGTGATCAACTGAAGCACTCTGAATCAAATTGGGCTAAAAAGAAGCATTTTAAAAGAAATCCCTTTGAGCCTAGGAATTAAGTCACAATAGAGATCCCCGTTCCTGATAAGTTCTGTAAAGTTATAAAATGTTGTGTAAAGATTTCTGGAAATTCTAGATGTTTTTCAAGTTCTTGTTTTCCTTTTCTGCAAGGACTTTTCTATTAGTCAAATTGTTTTCTATAGAAATAAAGATGGGTGGATAAGCTCCAATGACTGTCCTATTTGTTTGCACTAAGCCATGAGGAATCATGGGAAATTTTCTGGCTTTCAGCAGCAACTGTGTTTCCATATCCCTTCCTAATCATGAATCATGTTAGAACTTGTTTTAAACACAAATGTGTATTCATTATAGATATGGAAATTAAAAGTCTGTGTTTCTGTCATACTTGTTTAAAGTTATATTCCTATTAAGTTTTTTGCAGCATTAAAGCTGTTCTTCATTTCTTATTTACAGGGAAGCAAAGGTGATCCTGGCATCAAAGGGCACCGTGGGCGTCTGGGAAGAGCGGTGAGTGAGCCGATGACCAAACTGAGTATCAGTGAGTCAAATGAAGGACTATCGGCTTACAGTGAGAAGGCTCAAATGTCAGCTGGGACTTTTCTGTAAAGAATTTGCATGTTCTCCCCCATGCATAAAAAAGATATTAATCTTCACGTGTGCGAAAAGCTACTAAGCCAATGATTGTTTCTAATTAAAATGTACAATCTTAACACTCAGAAAGACCCACTTTGAAAAGAATGGTGTTGGTGTTTTTAACATGTTCTTGTGGCATTTTACTGATGATAGAGAACATGCATAAAGAAAATTAAGCTTAAAATTGCATTCTTGAGTATTTTTAACTCAAATCATGAATAGTTTTGACGTAGAAGCTTCAATAAGCAGGCCACAAGCTCCTTGCTCTGCTCCATTCTGATACATCATGTACGTTTTCCTCATCTGAGCTCCAATAACTAACTCCAATATTGCGTTCCATTTTTTTAATATTGCACCGCTAATGTTAGCTTAGGATTTTGAGAGGCTGTAAACTAGCAGTAGATTTTGTAAACAGATGGATGATGGGAAGTGGGGGTGGGCTTGCTCAATGTAAATTTCTGATGAACTAGACCCGGGGTCTGCAACCTGAGGCCCCTCTATTGTGGCTCTTTGGATTTGAAGAAAACATCAAACTTAACTAATTAATTTATGTTTTGATTTTTGACATATCCGAAATTAATCTAACTGGTTAATATCATAGTAAAAGGTTAATCTACTCTCATGGCGGTTTATAATTAAATTACATAATCGTATTGCATTTATGTGTGTAGATTTTTTAAATAATTTGGATTCTACACTAATGTTTTCATGTTTTTATTCACTAGTAAAGAAGACAAAGGATGAAGACAAGTCAATAACAGAAAATCTCATGTTTCTTGCATTTTTAATTAAAGTCAATCTAATGCAGCTGGGTGATCTCATTAAACACAGAAGGTTTTATTTTGAAAGGAACTTGACTATACTATTGTCTAAAGTGAAATAAGTTAAATTTGTTACATTTAGAAAAACTCAATTTTAAAAAACATTTCAAAGCTATATTTTATAAATGAATGGCCACAAAAACTTAATGTGAATTTTTATAAAATTGAGATGAGTTTTGGTTCATAAGAACCTGGACCAAACGTTCTTTTAGCATTAAAGGTTGTAGACCCCTGACCTAAACAATGACCGATTAAAAGATCACAGGAAATGCTTTTACAAAAGATCAAAAATGTATACAGTTGGACTTTAAAGTTCCTGACATTTAAGATAAGTGTGTCTCTCAACCAAAATATTTTGTCATCAGTTTCTCTGACCTTCTGGGGCATTCCTCGGGCGCCCTGACATTTTGAAGGCAGTCAGAAAGCAGTTAGGAGGAAGCGAGAGTCTGATTTGTTTCTCTTTTCTGATGAAGAGATCAAAAACAATTCTGTGACAAACTAAAAAGTTAGTTCTGTTTTTTTAAATAGTACTCATGAGTGAACAAATAAATGTCAATATTGGAAGTTAACACTTTAACACCTGGGGCCTCGCCAGTGACGCTTAAAAGACAAAATCTTTAACGTGCTGTCATTTTTCAACTGTTAACCCCTTGAGACGTTTTTTTCCTTCAGAAAATCAGGTTAATATGTTTTTCTTCGTTAGTTTTTGTAATTTTTCCACTTAAAAATACATCAGATAAAAAGTGAGGAAAGTGAACTGAGAAGAAATTTGGACTTTTACTGTATGTTAACCCCTAAAATAAAAAAAAAAAAAATCACAAATGAAAACCCAAAAGCTGACTCTGGAAACCCAATGAATAGAACATAAACAGAAACAACTATTGCGGTATAATAGAGGTGGAGTGAATTTTTCGCCCAAAGTAAGCGTTATAAAGCAGAATTCTACAGAAATAAGTCTCAATATTTACAAAGAATTTTCTGTGTTTTTTGGTGGATTTACTATGAATCTAAAAAGGGGAAGAAATTCCCCAAACATGTGACCACCAGCAGCTCCTCCCCGTGCTCTTTTACTTAGCAGCAGAATTTGGGATGTTTTGACTTGATTGTGGTTTTAACCAGAAAAATACGCCGACCTCGTAAGGGAATTTCCCCGATTTAAAAATACAAACACTTTAAACTACAACTTATAGAAAAAGGGAACTAGTCACGATTAAGAGAAGTGAATGTGTCTTTGTTTTTAAATGCCATCTTTTAAAAGATAAGTGCTTGGGATAAAAAATCTTCCATCTTTCAAATGTAAAGTTTTGTTGTTGAATGTCATCGTGTTTTAATTAGGTTTCACAATTTCTATTAAGTGTAGCTTCTGATTCCTGATGTTTTCTTCTGCAAATTCACTGATAATCATGTATTTTTTATTTTTTCAAGTATGCAAGAAAAGTAATCCTTTTTTTTTCCAGCAAGGATATTAAGACTCAAGAGCAAAATTATTGGGAAATCCTAACAGGGCCTCCCACCATTGTAAACAACACTTTCAAACACTGGAACAGCTGTACAGCAGCTGCAGAGACAACAGTGAATAAGCTGTTTTCTGAATTGATAGAGGAGAAAATATAAGATATTTATATTATTACATATTATTGTAGAGGAGATAAATAGTAAATGTAAAGGGGATTTTGGACTGTTAATAGAAACTGAGTTGAGAACGTCGTTTTAGTTCTGTATCTTAGTTTATTACACAAAAGCAAAATGGATGTTGTGTATGTGGAGCTTTGAAACAGAATCAGTTCAAACTTAAAGTAGTAATAGGTAAAGGGGGGTTTTAGTGCAGATATAAATTTGATCTTGATTACTCCGTTTCGGATATTTCTTTCATTTTTTTGTACTATATTTTCCTTTTAAAGTACAGTGTGAAATAAATATCATCATGGAGCAGAGGCTCTGGATGTAAACCAGCTGTTTTGATGACTTTATTCAGTCAGCATGCACTCACACAGTTCTGTGTTTTCAGCCGTACCATTTTTTATTTTCTGGTATATGTTCTGGATAAAAGAAAAATATTGTTTTAAGTTTTTGAGTGTCATTTTACACACCAAATTATTTCTTTTTCTGCAACAGGGGCCTCAAGGAGAACCAGGAGATGCTGGGGTGCCAGGAAAACTAGGAGCGAAGGGTCTGCAGGGCCAGACGGTGTGTAAACGCAACAACAAAGTCTACACAAAACAAACAAGATCGTCAAATTGTACATGCAGACAAATTTGATCTACAAGTCATTTCTGAAAGTCCATGTAAGCAAATTAGTAAATAGTTGAAATTTAATTATTTTTAGTGAAAGCAAGCACTTTACACTGCTAAAATTAGAAAGGGATACGTGTTTTGTTTTATTTATAAAATTAAAGTATAAAGATGATATTTTATGAAAGTAACATGTGACCTGAGAAGCTAAAACTGGCCCAGAAATGACACAATGGGGCACAATCTTTTTGAAAATCCAAGTTTACTAGGTTTAAAATTCAATGATTCTGAATATACACTTTCAAAAAAGAATTTTTATATGGGGTTCTTGTTCTTGCTTCCCTTTTCAATCCGTTTGCTCATATTTAACTCATTCTAGACCATGTTTATTTGATGCGCAAGGTCAGATTAAAGATTAAATCCACTGGTTCAAGATATAACACAATTCTGATAGATTCATTTGTATAAGTGTCATGATTGTGTAGTGGTAAAAGAGCAAACAGAAGGAAGACACGATTAACAAAAAAAACAACAACTTTAATTTATACTATAAATTATTATAGCATATAAAGAGACTGCAGATATGACATCCTGAAACACAAAATCAAAATAAAAATGTATTTTTTTGCTTAAATCCATCTGTGTTTATATTTCTATCCACCTATTTGTACAATTTGCTGTCATAATTGTAATCCTAGAGACGGAATTGTATTATGACTTATTTTCTTTGCTGCAGGGTTCAAAAGGAGAAACAGGACCTGATGGAGAAAAGGTAAGCTCATGAAAAGCAAAATGCAAAAACTGTTAAAAATGGAAATCACACATCTTTGAACTACAAAGATTCCTAACTGTATTTAAGAATAAAACAGTTAATTCAAACTGTTAATTGTTGTAAACTAAAAAAAAAAAGTTTTTGGTTTTAATTTAAGCTCAAACCACTTGGATGAATGGTGACATTTTTCAGTAAAGATGATTTTAGGATTCACATGCCATGAGTTAATTTCAAGACATTGTTATTGAATGCTTGTGTAAAAAAAAAAAAAAGAATGTTTGTGTGAAAACCAGTTAACTAGTAAACTATTGTGCTTCCAAAATTTAAAAATCTGGTAAAAAATATCTAATAAAAACAGAATAGACATATTTCAAAGCTGAAACTTTTTTGCACCAAATGTAATTTTTATCTTTATTTTGCAGTTTTTTTGCCAAATTGATTTGGATTTAAGTTTTTATAAAATGACTAAATATTTGTTTGTAACATTTATCTGTTGTGATCCTTTTGCAGCAGCAAATGTGATTTTAACAGCATGTTCAATTCAGGCACAAATCCACATAATTGAAAAGGTGAAAATATATCAATCATGTTATGACGTGCTGCTGTCAAATGTTACCAAGGAAAGTGAAAGTCGGAGTACAGTTTTGGTTAATCCAGAAAAAACCCCTACGATAATCAGTGGTTTCTTGTTGTTGTACTTGCTCACTGATAATAGTGTGTCACAGTAAAGTACATTGTTACAGAAAAAAAGCAGGTCTATTATCTGCTTTCAACCTTCTTATTGTTCCTCTTAACTTCCTCTCTCATTACCTGCTGTTTTGTTGCTGTTTTACAGGGTGCAACAGGAAAGAAGGGGATTAAAGGAGAAAAGGGGCTGAAGGTAATTTTGATTCTTGCTTAAACACGCCTCCACCCACTCAACTCTATCAGTTTCGGTTTGCACACCTGCTGGAATTTACCTGACATTACTTTGCTTTTTTTTACCTTTCAGAATGCTCCAGGTGGTCGTGGAGATAAAGGACAGGTGATGGAATGGTTTGCATGCACTTTGCATTTGGTGAAATGCAATTTAGGAAGATTTGTGAGCAGGAGAGCACGTCCCAACAAGTTTACTACTAAAAATAAACTGGAAACTTTACTTTTATTATACATAATAGTGAAATAAATCTTATAAGAATAGTTTGGATCTGAACAATCATTTGCCATATTATAAAGACAAATTGGGCAGAAGTGTCAGTGAAACAAACAAACTCATTTAATGGTTTGCATCATTGACAGTTCATTGAAAGTTCTATTATTTGGTGTAAAAATGTTAAATGTATTGTTTATTTTTAACAAAAAGCCAAACTCAAGTGATTTGTTTTAACAGATGGGTTATTGCAAACAAGAAAGAGAATCAATCTACCAAAAAAGTTCCAATGGTATTATTATACTGCTGCAGAAAATGTTATTTTTTTTTCATTGTGGTTATAATAACAAAACAAAAATAAAAAAGTACAGCAATCATATAATAAGAACATTTTTTAACTTCTGTTTGTTCTTGCTACCCAGCGAGGTCCAAAAGGAGTGCTCGGGCGTGCTGGAGTCCCGGGCCCAGTTGGTCCACCTGGAGTACCGGGGTCAAGAGGAGAGCAAGGTCCGATCGGCGATCCAGGTGTTGCTGGCCGAGCTGGACCAAATGGAGCTCCAGGACCAGTCGTGAGTAACATCTGCTGATGTCTGGAGTGGTCTTAAACAAACACACTTCCTTTAGTCTCAGCAGTTCTGAGGTTGGCTCAGAAGTTGACACAGTCCCACCTTTTTCTAAAAGACCCCCTTTTTAGTTTTCTGTCCCTTGTACCCTTTGATAACATAATGCTTTTGCATTATGTGTTAAAATGGTTTTTGGGAAAAGGAAAAGCATCAGATGTAAGGTTTATTGTTTTTTTTTTTTTTTTTCCATCTTGTGCTTAAAATAACCTTTGAGTCTTCTGTGAATGTAAGATGAGGTTCCTGTGCACGCTGCAGGGTCCTGGTTTGACCGATGAGCAGGTTCTGCAGCTCTGCAGAGGAGTGGTTACAGCCCAGCTCTCCCAGTACGCCCAGTCAATCCGAGCCAAATGCTCTCAGGGCTGTCCCATCAACAACAGAACTCTCATTGGGCCGCCAGGAGCCCAAGGACCTCTTGGAGTTCCAGGAAAAGCTGTAAGTTTTTCTCCAGATGCACTCCAGCAATAATGAAAAGACTGTCAGATCTTCTGTGGTTCATAAGTGAACAGTGCATCATAAAATACATATAGAGAATTAACCGAACTTCAGAAATCTCAATTGCTAGAGATCAGAAATAAAAAATTTTATCTCTAAACACTGGCTTTAAAATGTTAAATTTTGTTTATTTTTATGCTATTTCTTTTAGTGTGTTGTATTTTGTAGGTTTATGTCCTGTTTCATATTCATATTTGTAATTTCTTACAATTAAATCTGTTTTATGTCTTCTAAAGCCTCACTCTGCCAAGGGACTGTAGATGGAAATTAGCCTGGCATGTTTACATTTGTTTTTTAATGTCCATTAATATGCATTAACATTACTTCTTAATAAATAAATGTTCACATTTATGTCTGCAAACATGATTTTTCATGTCATAAAGATTTACTTCACATTTGTGGGTATTATAAAAAGCAAAATTAATGAAAATAAATCTTGAAAACTATTAAATTATTGAGAAAACATTGTACAGTGTAAAATGGGCTTCCACATTAATAAACATTAAGAAAATAATATGGTAAATAAAGATGGAGTTTCACCAATCGCACAATAACCTGAGCCGAGTGGGCTCAATTGATTAATTAGCTTTTACTTTGTGAAAAAAAAACCTGAATAATCAAGACTCTCTTGTGTCTATTTTTAAGGGTAAAGCTGGAAAAGCAGGAGCAAAGGGAGGCCGAGGTGCTCAAGGTGACAGAGGGCAGGAGGGACAAGAGGGGCTCAAGGTGCAAGAGGTAAAAATCATCTGTTTTTTTCTTAAATTCTGAGAATTAAACCACAGTTATTAAAAAAAAAACAGAGCAAATATCAATAAAACTTTTAACCTACATAAACATAACAGTTGTTATCCAAATATCATCTTTATGGCTCAACTGGGAATTTGGTCAAAACTTTATCACAGTTTTGTATCTGGAGTGTTCAGTTGATGCTCCTATATTGAGTATGTTTTATGTTTTTTTTGTGGTTGTGACCTGCACTGCTAGGCTTTGTTGTGATTTATTATTATTATTTGTGAAGTGCTGTGTAAATAAAATTGGCTTGGCCTCAACAGGTCCAAAGGGACCTAAAGGCAATGCTGGAGATCCAGGTAAAGGCCAGCCAGGACTAGACGGACCGCAGGGACTCCAAGGTTTGATTCTTTTCACACAAATTCCTTCACTCTCTGTGTCAGAATTGTTTTTAACAGTTTAGATCTCATTTTTATATATTTATGTTTAAGGTTGTGGAAGTTTGAATTTATATGATTTTTATATTAAACTGTGAATTTTTAAAACAACCTTTTCCAGGTTTGCCGGGTTATCCGGCAGAACCCAAGAATGGCATGGAGGGCCCCCGCGGCCCTCAAGGCTTCCCCGGTCCAGTGGGTCAGCAAGGAATGATGGGAATTCCAGGCGTGCCGGGATTTTGTGAAGCCAGAGACTGCAGCATCTACGCACCTGTGATGCGCAAAGAGCAGGGTCTGGTTAAAGGACCCACCAGCACAAAAATCTGAGCCTGAACGGACGTCACCAAGGACCAAAGTGAAACTCTTAGTGACAGTCTGATACTTTATCCATATGGTTATGCAAATGAAAATCTGGATTTAAGTGCAAATGCCTATTATAGTCTATTTGTGGCACAGACACCACACTGGAAGAAAAAAGGAGAAAAAAAAAGTTTAAAAAAATGAATGTGAACCCCAGAATTGTGTTGTTATAAATGAATAAAATCTTTGTTCTTTTACAAGAAGACAACAAATTAGGAAAATATCTGCTTAACCTAAAATAAATCTTTTTTTTCTTATTCATTTAAAGATATATTATGATGTGTAAATATTATGTAAAAAAATTAATCTGAAAACATATATTGATCTCGATGCAAATTTCTCAAATAAACTAATGTGTTTTTTACCCGAGTCTCTGGTCTATCAGTTGTGAAATTCTCGCAATGTTTTCCAAAACAAAACAACCAGTTAAGTAATTTTTAGAACCAGATAAAAATGATTAGTTTAGACAATATGCTATCAATATCCTATAAGACTGAGAAGTGAGGTCAATTATATTTAAAAAAAATAAAAGTTACCCGGAAGTATTTTTTATTTCAAGTCCAATAACATTACTACATTATCAAGTTCGTTTTGATCCAGATAACCAAAGTGGTTCAGTTTACTTATATAATTAAAAGTGGCTATTATAAAAAAAAAAAAAACAAAAAGGTGTTAAACAGATTTCTTTCATTAAAAAACATGTTTTCAGAAAAAGATCGAAAAATTTAAGAAGACATCTAGTAGTAGATCAACAATCAGTATTTCTCACCTAAAATCACAGTTGTTTTGTTTGTGCTTTCATGTCATTTTGGTACTTCCATACATTTAAAAAAGTAGGTTCTTATGAATAAATAAATATGATAAATAAACTAATTAATAAATAATAAGATATATAAATGATATAATATGATAATGATAAATAAATCAATAAATATGATAAATAAATCTCAACAAAAAATAATGTATTTTATTATTTTATTTCAGTAGGAAAAAGTAGCAGCACAGAAAAATAAAAACAGTACATAAACATTTATTGAAAGCTTTTACACAGACTGGTTGAGAACATCCTATGGCAGCGGTGTAGTGTTTAAAAAAAAAAATACAATATGGCTCAATTTCAGGTTCAGCATAAAAATAATACAAAGGTGGTCTTATCTGAAAAAAGTCACCACTACAATGAACAAATAAATGGATCAGCATATCAGTTCAAGAATCTGTAGGATTTGTCCTGAGTTTATTTTCAAGTTGTGTAGTCGGGGTTTTCTGTTACAAAATGTACAGGCAATTCTCTAATCAAAGCTATTTCAGCCGTAAACAATAGTAATCATTGATTAGTGCATAGATTTGAAAAATGCCCAACTTAGATCATGGAGCAAGAAAGAGCATCATCACAGTTAAAAAAAACAAAGGTTTGTGGGTTCTGTTTATGAAGTTGATAAAATAAAGCTTCACTGTAAGATACATGTAGATTACCTGAGTTTAAAATAGAATTAAATCCTTGAACTTGGTAAAATGTTTAAGTATTTAACGGTACTGTAAAAGTTGGATGAAATGTTTGCGTAAAAGGAAAAAATATTGCATTGACAGTAAACTTAGTAAAGTGCATTTTAATAAAAGTAAGCTTTATGATTTTAAATATTGAAGTAGTTAAATAAATACATTAAATAATAAATATTATTTTACACTCAAATGGATTTTTATGTACAAGACGGTGGCTTACGAAGTGTAATGACTTCATTTCTGTTTTGGGGTTTTGATTTTATCTCTGTGGAAGAAAAACATTTTGCTGATGGTTACATTCTTGAGAACTTGATATTTTATTGAGGCATTAATTAATTAACAATAATTACTTTGTAAAAGGTGTTTTTTGGCGCCCCAGCAAATTTAAAAACAAAAAAAAGTTCTATGTCGGTCAGATATTAGTCATATAAGAATACACAAATGATCTTTTCTATCTGGAATAAATTGATTTTTGAAATTGGCAGTGAGAACTTACACTTGTTTTACTTTCAGTTTAAGATAAAATATCTTCATCATGGCTTCATTTGATCTTTCAATTATAAAGCATAAAAATCTCAATACATTAGCACAAATGGCCAAACACAAATTAAGTAACAGTATAATTGATATTTCTTGTTATTTTAAAGAAGCTTGAAATGACATAAGCAGCATTCACCAAAGTGAATGCTCTAAAAAATTTAATTCTGTCTAATTATTTTTATCATCTAATTATTGTCAGAAAGATACTATAACCCACATAAAGTTAAAAGTGCTAAAATTAGGCAAGATGTGAAACTATTAATACTATTATATATATATATATATATATATATATATATATATATATATATATATATATATATATATATATATATATATATATATATATATTTATTCTAATTTGAAAAATTCTTACAAAAAAAATAAAAAAATATGTGCAGATTTTTTTCATCAATAAGGTCATTAACATGAATACCACTTTAAGGACTATGGTAAAGGGATGTGGTCGGAGGGGCACTTGTGGTCGAGTTTTCAAACAAGCATTCACAATTACTTCTACAAAAAGTTGTTCTTTTGGATATATGTTTTGTTTGTGAAACTATTAATACTTAACACTTTTTCTAAAATATTTTAGAAAACTATAAAGTTGGAAGTCAAAAATAATACTTTAATTTGTCTTGCTTAAATTCTACAATACAGCCTAATGGTCATGTCAACCTTAATTCAAATGTAACATTTTTTAAACAGTCAAAATAAATGACTTTTCTGCTCTTCAGTTAGGACTGTCAGTAGTTTGATTTTAGCAATATGTATTCAAAACCTATTTGAATAAAAAATAGCTTAATTTTAAATTTTTAAGTAAATGTTTACTTTTTTGTAAATTATTATCTTTCTTATTTTATGGACTTTTAAAATCTATAGATTTGTAATAGACTATTTTAAAATATAGAGTTATTTGAAGGTTATGTAGTTCGACATTCCCCCTCAGGAGTTGCCACAGTGAATCAGCTTTCACTAAACTGCACATTTAGTTTTACGCCAGATGCCCTTCCTAACACAACCCTGAATTTTAGCCGGGCTAGGGACCGGCACGGGGCAATCCAAACCCAGAACCCCTTGTGGCTACATAGTTTGGCAGTAGTGTGAAGGGTCTGGCCTAATGACCCACACAGGAATAAGTTGAGCCATGAAGCTGCTTTAGGGTTATTTTAATGGAATGTTTTTATAGAACTAAAGTAAATGAATTAGTTTTCTGTAACAGAACAGTTGTTAACAGGATGCCCTTTCTTGCTCCGATGATCTATAGTTTTCCTTCAAGTATTTTTTAAGTTTCAGTGCAGAAGTTTAGTGATATTTTCTCTCACAAAAAAAAAAGACATTCACCCAAAATAAATAAATTTGCTACAAATGGTGAAAATAAAAACAATTTTGAACAAATTTTTCACATTTATATATATATTTTTTTAAATGAACATTATTATAATACCCTTTTCTTTAAGAATAAATATTTGGATAAAGCCAATCCAACACTTGAGTGTTTTCCCTTTTTGTCAAAAATTGGAATTTAAAGAAAAAATAATCAAAAAATATAAATAAAATAAAACAATTTAGAAAATGCCCAACTCTTCCATTATACATGATTATTGGTTGCTCTTTAGAAAATGTTGTAGCTGTGTTTTATTATCTGGAGTGTTTAAGGTAAAAAAAAAAAAAGATGAATATTTGATCAGTGATATTTTTAGCACCATCCTCCATTTGAGAAGCACCTTTGATCTTAGTGGCAATATGCTTTATAAGTTTTTATTTAAAAAAAATTCATTTTTGATAATTGACATTTTTGGTAGATTTAGCTTATTATTTTGGAATTGGGGAAAACTGAGAACTAGTTGAAGAATCTACATTCATTTGCGGTGAGCTCACACAATCACATCGTACCGTTCTAGTAAAAAACGATTGGATCACGGGCATATGATGACAAAAAATTTGTAACAATCATTTTTTAGCTGCATCACATTATTGAAGGCAATTAAAGTAAGTTGTTTGTTTTGATTGGCACCTTGAGATGTTCCGTTTTAAAACAACAAGACCTTGAAGAGCGTGATGGCGAGATGATACATGATGAGATCAGCAAGAAAAGAAGCAGAAAAGATCCCCTTCTCTCTGGAGATGATTTAGCTGATTCCCTACAGCAGAAACTTCGCAGCCACGAGGACAGGCATCAGCAGCATAGTGATGGAGGCTGAAGCAAAAACAAAATAAAATCAGGTGACTGCACCTCATTTTATCTTCAGGTGTTCAAACAGAAAAGCATGATCCATCTCAAAAAGTAGAAAGACCAGCATTTCCAAGAAATTATGAACAGAGCCTTCATAATTGGTTGCATTGGTTAAAGACCCACTCCAGTCATTGTTTGATCCATTGTTAAATATTCCCAGGATCTTTTAATTATGATTGTGCTACTTTCATCTGAAATTTAAAAGTCTGTTGTTTTCTAGGACATACTTTCTGCAGAGCGGTGGGAGTTTATTAGAGTAACCTCACTCTCTCTTCCCCTACATGTTGGTGAGAGCTCTTTGTTTACATGCTCTCCCGCTAGCTTACAGACCCTCACACCCCCAACCTAACATTAGCCATGCAACCAAAAATGGTACAATATTGGAGCTGTCCAGCCTTTCAGTATTTAGCCAGATGCCATTTTGGGTGAAGAAAAAAAAGACATTCATGGATCTAGTCATCTACTAGCTGATTGATAAGAATGGAGCGCAGCAGGGAGCTTGTAGCTCTCGCAGCGTATGTTCTTGACCAAAAATGTGCTCTTTTTTTAAATGGCATTTTTTGTCTGTTAACAACTATTTGAAAGAAGAAATACTCAAAAATTAAATTAGGAACTTAATTTTTTAAAAGTCCCCTTCCAATGAAAATCATATTTTTTAAATTTTAACATGTATGTGTGGTATTTTTTTATGAAAAAGAACAAATGTAATAAGAAATCCTTTTATTTTTGCATTTCTGAGTATTTCTCCCTTTAAATCGCTTTCAATCAAACTGTCGCAGAAACACTCTGTTTGAATTAATAAGCCGTTAATATGTCACAACAGCTCTGCTGCACATGTACTAAACTCCTCATCTGGCGTGTCTAGTTCAGGTACTGGAGAAGAGAAGATGGTCCTCCCATTGACTGCAGTCAAATGAGCCGCTGTTCACATTTCTGTGGTAAAATCAGCCGTCTCTGGATATTTCTGTGCGAGTTTATCCAATACTTACGGTAGCAGGGCTGAGAACGCTGGAAAATCTCCACCAGACTCCACAGAGCTTCCTGATGTGACCAGGGAAATGTGAACGGCGGCTCATTTGACCGCAGTTGGAAAATATTGCAAATCAATGAAAGAGCATTTTGATGTTAGCTTTCATTATTTTCTGCTCTGAGAAACCAATGGATTGATTGTATTGGTCACAGCACTGTCAAGAAACATTGAGCTAAAAGAGTCTTTGGTGAACTGAAAGCAGAAAGAATCAGGCTGACATCTGGATCAAAACCATACGGCTGGACATTACCCATATTGATAGACATTTTAATGTAGCAGCGGTGAATATTAATGCTAGCAAGAGAGAGCTATCATAATCAGACAGGGGGGATCAGGGGCGGCACTACTCAGCTCATCTGCGAAAGCCACACAGGGAGTCAGATCAACTTGAAAAACGACTTTTTAATACATTTAAGTTGTGGGATTTTAGTTAAATTCTCTATAATCATTAAAACACTACTGGGAATGTTTTTTTTTTTTTTTTTTTTATAAAAAAATGTTTAACATACGTCTTCCAACAAGAGAAAAATGCCACAAGAACACCTGATTTTAATTGGGTTAGGTCTTTAAAAGCTTTAGAGAAATCAAGAAGTTTTTCTCAAGTATTAAAGCCATGTACTGTGGCATTTTAGAGGCCAGAAATACAGGTGTTCTAAATTTGTAGAAAAATCATGCATTTTTCATGGTGGATTATCTATGAAGATGGAAAATAGGATTTAAATAATTATAATAAAACCTACAGATGCTTATTTTGTTTAGAATGTAATTGTAAAAATATGTGTAAAAATGTGTATTTGTTAATGTTCATATAATTAATATCATTTTTATTTTTTACTTCATCACAAACCCACAAATCTAGAAATTGTGAAATTAGTGATGATATCAAATTGTTTTCAAAACTGTAATATATTAAGAAAACTCACATTGATATGCAGCTGACGATTTGCCCACACGAGGGTTTGGAGGGCATGGGTGACTGAAGAAGTTGGTAACGGACTCTTCAGTTTTATCATTTCCCTGAATAAACAAAAAGCAAATATTATGGTTTTTGTTATACATTAATCAAAAGGAGAAGAAATAAACAAAGCATAAAAAATGGAGAAACTCACATTCATGCACCATGTTTGCCGAGTTATGTTCACACATTCACTCAGGGTCATCATTTTCCCCTCCTTTACTTTGCATGGAGGAGAGCAAGTTTCATTCGCTTTTTTGAAGCGAGCAAATGGCTGGAAAAAAAATAATAAATTCTGTGACTGTATCAGGGGTGCAATAGAGGGTGGAAATCTCTTCATTTTAACAAAAAAAGTTCCAAATAGGCTATTAGGCTTACTTTGCCGTCACATGACAGGATGTTGTCACAGGTTGAGTCGATCTCTATGATGGGGTTACAGCAGTCATAATGAAGACTCTTCTCCTTCACCTGTGATCCAGCTGCCATGCTTACTGTGACTAAAACAGCTGTCAAAGATAAACAAGTATTTATGATTCATTTTCTAATATCACTGTAGTACCAGCGCATTATATTCTACTTTTTAGTGAACGAGAGAAAATTGTTTTATTGACAGATCTCATCTTCATTGGAGCAAACTTTCATACTTTCAGTAAAAACTTTACTAAAGTTATAAAAGTCACATCGTTGATTTTAACAACCACTTTGTTAAATAAAATAAAAAAATTATAAAAATAAACTAAATGACAAAGCTGTTTTGAGTATATGCGGATGTCTTGTGTAAGAAGAGCCATCGTTTGATAAAGAAGATCAGGGTGTTTTTTTTTTTAGTATTTATGATCCTTCAAAGCACAGAAAAGTTAAAAAAAAAAAAAAGAGAAAGAGAGAGAGAGAAAGTTGAATTGGCAAAGAAACTGTTATTTTTGTCTTTGACTCCACATGAACTTTTTTAGAGGGGGCGGGCGGGTGACATCTTAAATACCACCTCTTTTTATTCTGCATCAAACTACCCGGGCTCTCATATATATAACTGCTTAGTTAAATTACCAATATTAAAACACTGACAAATTAGCAATTTGGCCACTTTTTGTTTCTGTTTATTATGTCAACTTTAATACATATAGTTTTTAAATGCATTAAAAATGACTAAAATTACAATTGAAATGGGGATTTGTGTGATTTTGTTGAACCAGAAGTAGGTAGTAAGAACAATTTCTCATTTACAATGACGACACTTGTTTTGGTTTTGCTTCCTCAGTGGAGTTCCCGAACCTTTTTACACTGAAACTGCTGAGTCAGAGGGGAATTTCTAACCTGTTTTCACTTGTGGGGCGGGAGGTTTCGGGAAATTCCTCGATTCGTTTTATTTATGCTTTCACTTTTTTTTAAATAAACATAAACAACCATAAAAAGCGTAAATGTATGTAAATGTATATATATATATTAAAAAAACATGGGTTAAAGCACTAAAACAAACACAAAATCCACTTTAGTGGTATTTAGTACAACAGCAGGATAATTACACGCTTAAAAAAAAAAGTTAACGTCAAAACGTTTCCCGAGGATTAAAGTATTTTTAAGTTTGTAAAGTGCAGACTCACCGCTACGCTACAGAATCAATTGAGGTGTTGATTTGAGAGAAGTTGGAGCATAATTGAGCAGTTTTCCCCCTCTTGATATGTCAGGACGGAGCCCGATATTCGGGACATCCACGTGAATGCGAGTTCTTATAAGTCAGATGCATTAAACTTACTGTAGTAAATCCGTAATTGCAAATACTTACCTATAAGGAAAGCCACAGCTTTTGACATTCTCGGTTTCATAGTGCTATCTAAATCTCTTCCTGTACCTGTTCTCCCAAACACTGGTGTCAAGCCAGCACGCTCTCGTCGAACGACTGTCAAGTGAGCCCTCTCTCAAATACGGCTTGCCGCTTTTGTTCATAGGTTACGGTAAAAGCAGTCTGGACTTGTTTAATAAAAAAAAAATGGCCTGAAACGTTCCTTTCAATGTCTGTCATTTTATTTTACCATGATGTGATGCCCTATCTCGTATATATATTATATATATACATATATATATATAAAAACATACAAATATATAGTTGTCTATTACTATTAGGTTGGCACATCCATAAAAGAAAAACTCCTAGTTTCCACAGAGTCATTTCACTTCTCACTTACAGTATTCCTTCTGTGTTGTCACTCACAAAGTTTCAGCCAGATCTGATGTATATTTTGTAGTACTGTCCATTTGAAAAAAAGTACTTTAACGATAAAAAACTACTGTTTTAAAACACTAATAAAACAAAAACTCCTAGTTTCCACAGACTCATTTCACTTCTCACTTACAGTATCCATGCTTGTTGATTACCCCACAAAGTTTCAGACAGATCTGATGTAGCATTTTGTAGTTTTGGCCTTTTGAAATGGGGTACTTTAGCGAGAAAAGGACTATTCTCCTATATTGACAAACAAATAAAATAAAACTCCTAGTTTCCACAGACAACTCATTTCACTTCTCACTTACAGTTCATGCTTGTTGATTACCCACAAAGTTTCAGACAGATCTGATGTAGCATTTTGAAGTTTTGGCCTTTTGAAATGGGGTACTTTAGCGAGAAAAGGATTATTTCTCCTATATTGACAAACAAATAAAACAAAAACTCCTAGTTTCCACAGAGTCATTTCACTTCTCACTTAGAGTATTCATGCTTGTTGATTAACCCACAAAGTTTTATCCAGATCTGATGTAGCATTTTGTAGTTTTGGCCTTTTGAAATGGGGTACTTTAGCGAGAAAAGGACTATTCTCCTATATTGACAAACAAATAAAATAAAAACTCCTAGTTTCCACAGACTCATTTCACTTCTCACTTACAGTATCCATTCTGGGTTATTAACCCACAAAGTTTCAGACAGATCTGATGTAGCATTTTGAAGTTTTGGCCTTTTGAAATGGGGTACTTTAGCGAGAAAAGGACTATTCTCCTATATTGACAAACAAATAAAAAAAAACTCCTAGTTTCCACAGAGTCATTTCACTTCTCACTTACAGTATCCATGCTTGTTGATTACCCCACAAAGTTTCAGACAGATCTGATGTAGCATTTTGAAGTTTTGGCCTTTTGAAATGGGGTACTTTAGCGAGAAAAGGACTATTCTCCTATATTGACAAACAAATAAAAAAAAAAACTCCTAGTTTCCACAGACTCATTTCACTTCTCACTCATAGTATCCATTATTGTTGATTCACCCACAAAGTCCCAGCAAGATCTGATGTGGTATTTTGTAGTACTTCCCTTTTGAAATCAAGTACTTTTGCGATAAAACTAATGTTTTAAAACACTCATAAAATGAAAACTCCTAGTTTCCACAGAGTCATTTCACTTCTCACTGAGAGTATCCCTTCTTTTCATGTCACCCACAAAGTTTCAGCCTGATCTGATGTGGTATTTTGAAGTACTGCCCTGTTGAAATTGGGTACTTAAGCGAAAAAAGTACACTTTTAAAATACCTGTAAAATGAAAACTCCTAGTTTCCACAGAATCATTTCACTTCTCACTGAGAGTATCCCTTCTTTTCATGTCACCCACAAAGTTTCACTCAGATCTGATGTGGTATTTTGAAGTACTGCCCTGTTGAAATTGGGTACTTAAGCGAAAAAAAGTACACTTTTAAAATACTCATAAAATGAAAACTCCTAGTTTCCACAGAATCATTTCACTTCTCACTTAGAGTATACCTTCTTGTCATGTCACCCACAAAGTTTCACTAAGATCTGATGTGGTATTTTGAAGTACTGCCCTGTTGAAATGGTACTTAACGAAAAAAAAGTACACTTTTAAAATACTCGTAAAATGAAAAAGTCATAGTTTCCACACAGTTTCAGCCTGATCTATTATTAGTCCTATGTTGACAAACCAATCAAATTATAATATAAACACTTATTTAAAATTTTACTTTAAAATTTACAAGATGGATCACGGTTTTTATGCTGTCTACTGAAGAAATATTGAATTGACTGGAACAACAAATGCCAATATACATATTACTAACCTTGAATAAGAAATCCAGAGACTCTATGATGAGTTGAGGTCGAAGAGTGATTTTTCTGAACTCTCTGCTGCCATCTGGTGCATCAACGGTCAATGTATAGTTCCTCGCTGATGGCCACGTTCTCTCTACTTGCTTTGAAATTCTGTCGGTCTCGATAAGTTAGCTGATCAGCTATGTTGATGACAAACAACTTTACAATGCTGTCTCCTCATAATGAAGAGTCAGTGAACCGTCTTTTAAATTGTTTGAGACATTAAGCCACAGATTATAGGGAACTTTCTTTCAGCTTAACCAGCACAAAACAGAGGTTTTAGTGATCGGTTTTGAAGAGAAGAGATAGTTTGTTTAACCTAAAACAAAACATTCTAAAAACTTTTGAATGTTTGAGAAATCTGGTGTTGCTTTTTACGCTGCACAGTGGTGCAGTGGTTAGCACTCTTTGCTCATGGTAAGAAAGGCCCGGGTTCAAATCCCAGCTGGGGCAGCCTCTTAGAAGCACCAACTGAGGACCTTTCTGTGTGGAGTTTGCATGTTGTCCCCGTGCATGTGTGGGTTGTCACTGGGGACTCCGGCTTCCTCCCACCATCCAAGAACATGCCTAATTGTTACTTTAAGTTGTCCCTGTATGTGTGTGTGATTTAGGCCCTGACAGAATGGCAACCTGTCCTGAGTGAACCCAGCCTTCCCCTCATTAACCCGGTTTATGCTCCGGCGCCCCCACGACACCTAAAGGGACAAACTGGTTAGGAAGATGAATGACTTATTTAAAACATATACTAAAACAGGATTTATTTATCTAAAAAATATTTTCAGGGTCCACTCATTTCTCTCACTTGTTAGCACTGAGGTGTTAATGCATGCTTTTATTTCCAGTAGATTGATAACTGTGATGCCCAGTCCTCTGTTCTTCCCAGACAAAGCATATTAAACCTTCAACTATTACAAAACTTCAGCCGCACGCTTGCTGACGAGGACCCGGGGGTGAGAACAATCATCCTCTATGTGCAATTAAGAACTAATTTAAATTCTTTCATTGGTTTATAAATGTCATATGTTATCAGGCTTTCATATTTAGCTGATATGATTTAAGTATGAACCTTCACAGACCCTGAGGTCCTCTGGTTAATGCTTTTTAATATTCCAAAAGTCAAAACCAAAACATACGGCGAGGCCTCATTCAGTCATTATGGACCTCGCCTGTTGAACAGCCTCCCACAGATCCTCAGGGCCGCAGAGAGATAGTTCATGTTTTTAAAGGAATGCTCAAGACCTACCTTTTTAATCTGGCTTTTAGTTCAAATTTACAAAGCTTTCTAATATTTTATTCTGTAGGGCTCTCTTTTACTCAGTTTATATATCTTAATCCTTTTTACTGATTGATGTCTGTCTATAGATTTTTTTTACCTGTATGATTATTTATATTGTTTTTATCAATTCATTTTGTAATCTATTGACTTCTTTTGCATTTTTAACTGGAGTTATCTGGCTCAGAGGGATGCTGCACAGCAGTGATTGACCTGTCTGTTGTAGTTATCACTCTTAGTTTTTTTTCTCGAGTATTTGCTGCTTTCCACTGTCTGCTTTTCAACATCTTTTTTACCTATTGAAAAAATAATCTTTTCAAGACAAAATTTGATTACAAGATTATAATGTAGGAAACAATGTTGAAACACTAGGAAACAACATAATTAGCTATAGTGTGTATTTATAATATCTGAAAATTTAAAATAAATTAAGAAACAAAAAAACGACAAAATCTAGGTTGCAGGCGGGACTTGAATCAGTGTTACTTTGACTTTTTGTAACTCGCTCCCCACAACGTCTTCTCGCCCCTTTCTTCTAACAAATTTTTCCCATTGACTTGCTTTGGGCAGTAGTTAAGCACAATTGCCTTTCCCTGAGAAGATCCCTGGTTGTAGTCTAAGATGGAAAACCTGATAGAAGTGCCTGCAGAGACGCCAGCAGTCTCTCCTCTCCACCTCGGGTGCCTGTTACGGCACAGTGGTATCCGGCACTCTTTGTGTATGGTTTGTGGCTTGAGTTTGGATGTTTGGGGTGAATGAGTTGGCGTGCATGTGAGTTTTCTTTCTTTAGATGTCTGAGCTGAGAGCTGCAGCTCTGCAGAGTGTGGACCCGCCCATCTTCACCTGATCCTCATCACGCAATCAGCTGAGGACCAGTGACAGAGGATCCACACCTGCTTAAAAGAGCTGACTTCCCCATCAAAAGTTGGCAGCTTTTGTAACACCCTTTCTGGTGGTCAGAGTGCCCATGGTGTGAACTCCAACTTTAAGTTCCTGTCCTCTCTTTTGTGGACTTTGGTGGTGGAGTTCATTGTTGAGAGCATGTGTAAAACTTTGACAGTTTATTATACTTAACAGAACTGGCAGGTCTCAGTGGATGATTGTCATGTGGAGAGAATGCGTTCTTGTGCTGTAAAAAGTAACCCTCAGGCAGAACTTTTCCTTTCGTAGTTGCATTCTGTTTATGTTCATTTGCGGCTAACAGCAAATTAAATGCTGCACAGCACTAAAGTCTGTGTTTTATTTATTTTTATGTTACACCTTCTTTTCCCTTCCTTTCGGCTGGGATCATAACAGTGCCATGCAGCACTAAGCAGGAGAGTTTTAATTTGATTGGTTTGTCAACATAGGACTAATAATAGATCAGGCTGAAACTGTGTGGAAACTATGACTTTTCATTTTACGAGTATTTTAAAAGTGTACTTTTTTTCGCTTAAGTACCCAATTTCAACAGGGCAGTACTTCAAAAATACCACATCAGATCTTAGTGAAACTTTGTGGGTGACATGACAAGAAGGGATACTCTAAGTGAGAAGTGAAATGATTCTGTGGAAACTAGGAGTTTTCATTTTATGAGTATTTTAAAAGTGTACTTTTTTTCGCTTAAGTACCCAATTTCAACAGGGCAGTACTTCAAAATACCACATCAGATCAGGCTGAAACTTTGTGGGTGACATGACAAGAAGGGATACTCTCAGTGAGAAGTGAAATGACTCTGTGGAAACTAGGAGTTTTCATTTTATGAGTGTTTTAAAACATTAGTTTTATCGCAAAAGTACTTGATTTTCAAAAGGGAAGTACTACAAAATACCACATCAGATCTTGCTGGACTTTGTGGGTGAATCAACAATAATGGATACTATGAGTGAGAAGTGAAATGAGTCTGTGGAAACTAGGAGTTTTTTTTTTTAATTTGTTTGTCAATATAGGAGAATAGTCCCTTTTCTCGCTAAAGTACCCCATTTCAAAAGGCCAAAACTTCAAAATGCTACATCAGATCTGTCTGAAACTTTGTGGGGTAATCAACAAGCATGGATACTGTAAGTGAGAAGTGAAATGAGTCTGTGGAAACTAGGAGTTTTTTGTTTTATTTGTTTGTCAATATAGGAGAATAGTCCTTTTCTCGCTAAAGTACCCATTTCAAAAGGCCAAAACTACAAAATGCTACATCAGATCTGTCTGAAACTTTGTGGGTTAATAACCCAGAATGGATACTGTAAGTGAGAAGTGAAATGAGTCTGTGGAAACTAGGAGTTTTTTTTAATTTGTTTGTCAATATAGGAGAATAGTCCTTTTCTCGCTAAAGTACCCCATTTCAAAAGGCCAAAACTACAAAATGCTACATCAGATCTGTCTGAAACTTTGTGGGGTAATCAACAAGCATGAATACTGTAAGTGAGAAGTGAAATGAGTCTGTGGAAACTAGGAGTTTTTGTTTTATTTGTTTGTCAATATAGGAGAATAGTCCTTTTCTCGCTAAAGTACCCCCATTTCAAAAGGCCAAAACTACAAAATGCTACATCAGATCTGTCTGAAACTTTGTGGGGTAATCAACAAGCATGGATACTGTAAGTGAGAAGTGAAATGAGTCTGTGGAAACTAGGAGTTTTTGTGTTATTTGTTTGTCAATATAGGAGAATAGTCCTTTTCTCGCTAAAAGTACCCCATTTCAAAAGGCCAAAACTACAAAATGCTACATCAGATCTGTCTGAAACTTTGTGGGTAATCAACAAGCATGAATACTGTAAGTGAGAAGTGAAATGAGTCTGTGGAACTAGGAGTTTTTGTTTTATTTGTTTGTCAATATAGGAGAATAGTCCTTTTCTCGCTAAAGTACCCCATTTCAAAAGGCCAAAACTACAAAATGCTACATCAGATCTGTCTGAAACTTTGTGGGGTAATCAACAAGCATGAATACTGTAAGTGAGAAGTGAAATGAGTCTGTGGAAACTAGGAGTTTTGTTTTATTTGTTTGTCAATATAGGAGAAATAGTCCTTTCTCGCTAAAGTACCCCATTTCAAAAGGCCAAAACTACAAAATGCTACATCAGATCTGTCTGAAACTTTGGGGTAATCAACAAGCATGGATACTGTAAGTGAGAAGTGAAATTACTCTGTGGAAACTAGGAGTTTTTGTTTATTAGTGTTTAAAAACAGTAGTTTTTTATCGTTAAAGTACTTTTTTCAAATGGACAGTACTACAAAATATTACATCAGATCTGGCTGAAACTTTGTGATGACAACACAAGAAGGAATACTGTAAGTGAGAAGTGAAATGACTCTGTGGAAACTAGGAGTTTTTCTTTTATGGATGTGCCAACCTAATAGTAATAGACAACTATATATTTGTATGTTTATATATATATATATATATAATATATATACGAGATAGGGCATCACAATCATGGTAAAATAAAATGACAGACATTGAAAGGAACGTTTCAGGCCATTTTTTTTTTTTAAAACAAGTCCAGACTGCTTTTACCGTAACCTATGAACAAAAGCGGCAAGCCCTATTTGAGAGAGGGCTCACTTGACAGTCGTTCGACGAGAGCGTGCTGGCTTGACACCAGTTCCCAAACGCACCACATGCTTTGTAATTGTCATTTGACGATAAGCCTGATGGGTTTTCCAGGGGCGGGGCTAGTCGCCTACGTCAGAAATTTACATCCTATCGCTTCATTTGTTAAGACGCCCTCGTTCCGTTGTTTCATGGGTTTATAAGGAAACCGGCGATTTCTTCGTGTGTCGTTACTCCTCTACGACAAGATGACAGCTTCACATCTTCTACTTCTGGCTTCACTGCTGTTATTCAGTAAGTGGTTGAGAACATTTTTTTATGCAGTTATTTTCCGCACTAAAGGATTGTCGAACCCCCCGAGCTTCTGCAATGGACGGATCCTAATGGATTCTTGTTTTCAGGCGCATGCGTGGCGATGGCTCGGACCTTCGTCGCTGACATCCCAGAAGTCACTGCTCCCTCCGGTTGGAATATCAGTCTACAATGCACCGCCGAGTTTAAGAAAGGGGTCCCGTACCTAGCAGTGGGCTGGTACAAGGTAAATCTAAAAAAATATCCTTAAGGACATTGACATTTCACTTAAACATCTGCAGAAAAGAGACTTTTGGTTTCAAACTGGTAGTAGTGGCTGCAGAGCGGAAGTCACGTGTCTGTCACTCATTTGAAATTCCTCTTTACAAGAAGTATCACACTTAAGTCCATTTTATTTAGTATATTTGAGTACAAGTATAGCAATATAGACCATGTATGTGTAGTGTAAGAAGTACACTTATTACTGCTTTCGACTACATTGTAACATTTTAAGTTTATAATATGTAGCTTGTACATAAGAGGTAAGATTCAAGTTTACTGCCTCATTTTTAGTATTGTGAAAATCAAGTTTGATTGAACAAATTTGCTCCTAAATCCTTTCCTATTTGAAATTCAACATTGCAAGTATTAATTTGTGGAATAAACAGTCAGGACTAACAAAGCCATTCATTTTATTCACTGTTCATCTGTTATAAAACTGTTATTGGTGCTTTTGCAGCTTGAAGAAAGCCCATCACTGCACCGCAGAGGCCTGTTGAGAAGAGAGCTCCCTGATGGCCCCACAAGGCTGTATGAGGGCATGGACAGGGAGGTGGAGCTGCTGGACGAAGATTACAGCATCCTCCTGTCCAGCCTGACGTGCAGCGACAGCGGTCTCTACGCATGTCAACTGGCTGCACCTGTGGGCGAGCAGAACAAGGAAGGGAGGATTCTCCTGTCTGTGGAAGGTAAATGCTAGCTTTTATGTCACGTTTTCAGATTTGATAGTTCTAAGACTTTTGAAACAAACTAAAGAAGTTGCTTCACAACAATTCACAGTTTTGGCTGGAAAACAATGTAAATCTGATGCTAGAAGCTGTCAAAATTAATAGAAATAAAAAAAAAAAAAAACGAACACCATTGCTGGTAATCGCTCAGTTTGCTTTGACGGTTCAAATACTAACGTGGATGTCTCCTTCATTTTCAGATTGTCCCACTGATTCAGTTTTGGAAACGGTGGTGAGGGATACCAGCTTGGTCATTTTTGCTGCAGCACTACTGATAGTCGCACTGTTAATATTTATCATCAGCCATGTAAGTAATAAATGGAAAGGCACACTTTTTTTTTCTTCAAATTTAATCCTTTTACACTTTGTACAAAGTTGTCATCTTTTCATTACTTGAAACTATAAATATTTCAGTTGTAAAACAAACATTTTAGGAGTTTTCTCTTGATTTTAACCTGTCCTTTTAATCTTCTCCACAGTACTGTTTGAAGAATACTCTGAAAGAAAAGGACAAGACACCAAAAACTGAAATTCTACTGGATGCTCCACTCAAACCACTTGAAAAGAAGGACTTGATGTTGATTTACACTCTGGGTCCTAAAGCATCCTCCATGAAGCATGTCTTTGTTTGAAGATGCTGAGGACATCTAGTTTTCAAGAGCAAGGAAGCCGGGGAGCAAGAAGTCCAACAGGTCCAGTGGAGCAGAAAAAGTACATTTTACTTTAAGAGCACCTTTTAGAACAGCCAGAGACCCTTTATGATGAGTTTTAAAAAGGCAAAATTTAAAATATACATGTAAAAGGACAAAGAAAAAGCTGTTTTAAACAGACAAATTTTGAGATTTGATTCAAACATAGGAAGTCAATGTTCTGATGTCTGAAGGACGAGGTCTGCTCCCTGTGATGCTTGGGCTGGCAGAGGTTCCAGTGAGATAGATGGAGCATGATGGTCCAAAAAGAGCTGATGGAGGTGGGGATATGCAGTTACACAGAGCCCATGGAGTCCTTTCATATTGGGGGTGATGTGGCAAGAGGAAGTACCTGTGTTGGATGCAATCTGGAGTTGGTCCAGAACTTTAGAGATGAGAAAGTGGCAGGAATGAGTTGGACATCAGGTTGTAAATTCAGGAAATATAATAGATTCAACAACCTGGTTTCAATTGTTGTAACAGTTAGTTCCAACTGTGGATCGGAACCCACATTTTTTAGTCTCAGGACATCAAGGTACACTTATATTTAATGTTAGGCACTTTATTAGTTACAATGTTTTTACAGGTGCTGGGTGTGAAAACCCAACAGGCAGATTACTGAGTAAACTCTTATCTGCTAATATGTTTTTCTTCCCTTAGACTGAACAAAAACGGAGCCATAAGCAGTCCAGTCTTGAATGTACAATAGAATCTACTTTACTGTTGAATTTGATGAATGTGATACAAGCTCATAACGTTGCACACTTTAATAGAACAGCAGACTGCTTAGCATTTTGTGCGTTTTATTCTCAAGTTCTCATAAGCACAGCCTGTTTGCGACCACATACAGGTGGTTTTCTCTGAAAAAACACTCCGCGCTTCTCAAAAACTTGTCCTTTCTCTCTCTTTCACGCTGCCCTGCCCACTCAAAGGTGACGTCATTCTTCCTCCTTGGTGCTAGTTCCACCTGCTGGGCATTTATGGCACTACAAGCTGTGTAATCTTGTTTTCACTGTATTTTTTTCATAAACTTTATTAGACATTCTTTCTATTTACAAATGTTCACACTCACTGTTTTCACTTCTACTTCTTCTTACAATTAAACGACTTCGTGTTTTTGTCACATACTGTTAAAAGTCTAACTTACACGACCTTTCAAGTCAAGAAGTGAAACCTGGTGAAAAACATGAATCCTTTTTTACATGTATGTAAAAGTTGTGGGTGTTGGTTACAAATGTTATTTTTAAAGCAATGTTTTTTTTTTTTTTTCTTAATAAATTACTGTTTCTGCATTTTTGTTAAAATATGTTTTACTGTAAAACCATAGCCAAATCTAAAGTACTGCACTACTAACAAGGATCAGCATGACTTTTATGTGAAACAGAATTCTTAAATATTACTGCACTTCACACTGGCAGCTTCACCATCTCTTTATGCAACCTGTTGATTGCTACTTTTGTGAAATTGTCACACATCTGAGTTTAATGCATTCCAGTGAAATAAAATTTAAAATTGAGCAAAAATGTGTTTGTATTTAACTTTTTTAATATATGTATATTTCTCATTTCATGAACATACAGTTTAAGTGCTGATAAATTCTTTGCACATTTCCAGCACTTGACATTTTCACCCAAATTAATTTTACATTCTTTATCTAATACGAATGAATGTAGGAATATCATTTAATTAATTTTTTTTTACAGCTTGTCAATGACATTTTTCTTAAGGAATGAGTCACAAATCATGAATCAAGCACGCACGAATCAAAAGTTATGCACAAATCAAAAATTATGCATGCACGAATCAAAAATACGCACGCACAGATCCTAATATACGCACAAATCAAGAATTACGCACGCACAAATCAGAGTGAGCCTATTTTCTCTTCATATATTCAGCACAAAAACTCCACCAGGAGCTCCTTTTAGACTTTATTTATTGATTTCACATTGCACGTACATTTTATGTATTGTTTGTTATATATTTGTTATACATTTTTTTTGTATATTGCATTTGTTCATTTTCCATGCTTGGCGCCGTGGATTGCTAACTCGGTGTGTTTGTGCGCGTTGGGCACTAACATAACCAGGACAAATTCCTCGTATGTGTAACCATACTTGGCAATAAAAGTTCGTTCTGATTCTGAAAAACTCAACGTCATAAATACAGAACTTTTGGAGTTTAAGAAGCGTTTGAAACACCTTATAAGCATGCAGTTGTCGTGGCCGAGTGGTTAAGGCGATGGACTAGAAATCCATTGGGGTCTCCCCGCGCAGGTTCGAATCCTGCCGACAACGTACTTTTCGATTTTTACTTTCAAAAAGCTCTGCATTTTACCGACATATCAGTGCCTGTATAATTTTCTCACACTTTTAAGCCACTTGCATTTCCGTCATGCACTGGCCACTAAATTCTATTGGAAACGACAACTTCCTCCTCGGGTTTCAAATTAAAGTTCATCTTATGTGTTTACTGATACAAACTTTTTGGCGTTTAAAACGACTGAATACATCCAGTTACATCTAGATTTTAAATCGTTGTTTATGGAGCGAGAACTTTGTAAACAGTCAAGTACAAGTAGCATTTCGCAGTGACTCTTGAAATTGAAAAGGAATTGGGCACTCGCTTATTGTAACTAATATGGTATCACATAAGTGTAATCCTTTTCTAACATTTCCTAACCGATTCCTAACAAATCCTGACCATTTCCTAACCAGGTGTAAAGGGGAGTCTTTGTTTCTGTTCCTTCCACCGTTTTTGTTCTTTTTCTTGCTTTTAACTTCTTCTTAAATAAATGATGATGCGGATTTTTACACCTAGCGAAGTCTGGTGAGACTGGGTTAGTATACGGCAAAAAGTGACTCCGTCAATTTTTATTGGCAAAGTCAAAAACAACAAAACATCCTCCACAAATTACATCAGCAGGAAACAACAATGGCTTAGCGCCCTCTAGTGTTAATACAGAGCAAATGTTTCGATCTAAACAACAAATTGCTTCCAAAACTAATATACACAAATCTGAGTTTAGCTGAATAAAATAACAATAACAATAACAATAACAATAACAATAACAATAACAATAACAATAACAATAACAATAACAATAATAATAATAATAGAATAAAAAAAAAGAACAATCCTGCTGAGGAGTGAACTTTCAAAAAGTTGTCAACCTTTTTCAAAATGTTGGAAAAAATATTTTTTGATCACAAATCATATTGTTTTTTTTATTGACTACGCCAAATCAACCGATTTATTTCAATGTAATTTTTGTCAGTTTTGGCTCTTCCTTTTACTGACAGATTTCATCACTGATAACAATTTGTCCAATTGTAAGCCAATTAGACACAGGATTTATATGATGCACTGACCACAAATTTAAATTGTAAATTACAACTACTTTTTTGGGTTTCAAATTTAAGTTCATTTTGCGTATATTGATGCAAACGTATCATTTAATTTTTAAAATATTTGGCTACATCCAGTTACATCCTAATTATAAAGCTTTGTAGAGAAATTTTCATACACAGTCAAGTACAAATATATTGCAACGAGGTAAATTTCTCAGTTACTTTTAAAATTGAAAGGAAAATAGTAACTATTTATTCCAAATATAATATCACGTAAGTGTACAATAAATTAATAAATACTGAAGGGAAAAGGGAAAATAAATCAAATATTTTTGTTATTTCGGACACTTATTTTGAAATCGTGTTTGACACGTGTCCGTTCTGTTACTTGGCAACGGCTAACGCCATGTAACCCGTCTCGTGCGCTGGTTAGCTTGAGGCTACCAGAGCTGACACTAGCCAGATAATAATGTCTGATGATGATCTAGATAAGTTGCTTGATGAAGTTGAAAAAAAGTTTTGTTACAACGTTTCTGTGGAGTCTAAGGATGCCCCAAACTCGAGCCAAACCGGGGCAAATGTCAACGACCAACAAGGAAAAAATAGGTAATCTTAGCTAGCTGTTGTTAGCATCTGTCCGAGGGATTTTGTCATATTTGTATGAAACTTAAAACATTTATTCAAATAAAGTGTAGCGGTTTTTGGAAATATTTTCTTATATTATTTTACCAATGTGTGTGTAGTAGTCAAAGCAAATGCAAGCCATAACACTTTTATTTTGCTGACAGAACTCTATTTTTCTATTGCAGTATTGTTAAACTAAAACGATCTGAAAGCGACATCTCTGAAGAGATTGATGCACTTCTGGAAGAATTGCTGGATGACAAAGACACTTATTCTTCCCAATTAAAGGTGAAATAGTAAAATATTTTTTTTAGCTACTTCCAGGGAAAATCAAATGACAATTCAGAACATTAAACCACATAAAATATATTTTACAAAGTTTGACATTCGTTCTGCATTTAATTTTTGCTTCAATGTCAAGATCTCTTTTCTTGCATTTACAGCAACTTAGTATTTTTGAATAATTCCTTACATTTTTAGACTGAAAACTGTTATCTGAAATTACTTCCGATATCTTTTATCTATATTTTTATTTTTTACCTGTACCATTTTAGACTGAACAGAAAAACTCTAAAGAAACACAAGTAGACAAGAAGTTGTCTGGCCAAACGGGGAGACGAAAGTAAGTAATAAAACCTATACATAGCATTTAAAGATATTGGATGAATTCTTGGGTTTTTGTGTGTCTGAACACAACTATAAGTTGCTAAGTACTTATTTCATGTTATACATGCTCACAATTTTAAGGAAATAAAACAAATATAGTGACATGACTTTTTTGCTTTGTTGTACTTCCAGATGTTGTCCTGTCTTCGTGGGCGGGAGCTCTGTCACAAACGGAGTCGGAACTGCCACGTCTAGAAGGTGAAAATAAGAACAGAAGTGAATTCATACCAGGATCTGTTTATTCTGGTCAGATTTATGCATGTTTTGTCTCTAAATTATCCACTTTCTCACAACAACAACAACTAAAAAACATTTAGCATGTCTGAAATTTCTTCAGACGAACAGTATTGAAAAGCAACATATCTTGACTTGTGTTTAACTTGTTATCCATAATAATTATTACATTATACATTTTATTTTTCAAATCTTTATTATTTTGTCTATCAATTCAAACATGTGGGGTTATGGTATGTTGTCAGGTCATGTGACCAGCTGAGATGTATATCTTGTGACTTCCGGGTGTTAATGTTTGATGACTACGAGTGGGACCAGTCCTGTGATTATCTGTTTCTCAGGTAAGTCAGAGCATCATCGCCAGTAAACCAGAAAACACAATTAGGAAACAACAAAAACAAGTCATGAAATAAGATGTTGAACTCCATGAAATTATTTTCATATTAGGTCACTGTATAAAGTCAGGAAATAAAGGTTTTTAGTACACTTACAGTTTTTTATAAAGTATCTAGAACTTTTTAAATTTGATTAAAATTTGGAAGAGAAAAACGTATTTTATATTTAATTTTTATAAACATTTGTAAAATCTTTACACGGGATGAATTCCTAATAAAAAGGGTCAAAGAAGTGGAGTAAACTGTAAATGTCTTTCTTGTAAAAAAGAAATGACTATTAAGTTATTTTTTCTAAAATCTACACATGAAAGTTTTTGAGTGTCTAGAGAGTATGCCACTGTCATTTAATTAGATAAATAAATTAAAATTATGTTTTAATTTTATTCATAAATAAATATTAATACTTTTGATTTAAAAACAGAAAATATCTTAATAAATCAACATTTGTAATTTAAAAAGAAAAGAGATAATAAAATTCATTTGGTTTTCTACCAGATGAAATAAAAATTTGTTAGAGATATTACAATGAAGAAAAGTGCTGAAAATCAAGATGAACTGTTGAGAGGCTAAAGTAGTCAATGCAACATATAGATTTATCTCCACGCTATTTAAATCCTACATTGACATGAATTTACTTAATTTTTTAAAAACTTTTATGTTATTTATTGCTTTTATGTGGTTTTTTAAACTGTCCAGAAGGTGGCAGTATTAAACTTCCAAATACATAAATATATATATATGTATATATATGTATATAGATATATAGACAGAGAGCCAAAGGCTCCCAGAGAGGTAATGAGGGGTGAAAACATTTGACATTTTTGAAAGAATCTCATTAAAGTTTCTACATCCGTGTCAAATTATTTTGGCATTTACTTTATTGCTTGTAGTTCTGCCCATACAGACCAACAGAGACCCCATAAGAGCAACAATCAAAAGAAAGAATAGTTTTAAATGACTAAATCATTACTGGGAATACAAAGGGAATTTCTTCTTGTTATTTTTTCAGAATTTACACCAGATCCTTGGTTCATTATTATTATTATTTCTGTATTAATTTCAAACTCCAATCTGGGTGAAAAATATCTATATTTTTGTACTTGCCCCTTTCTTTAACTTAATAAGAGCAGCTTAATTTCCCTTGTAACCATACAAATGTATTTTTTTTCAATAGAAAAATCTCATCACTCTGAAGCAGAATCATTCCTTTCATCTGAGCTTGTAGATAATAATCTTATTTCATTTAACACAAAAGAGCATCGTTCTGACTTTTTGCTTTTATTAATTAAAAACAAGTCTGGATCTCAAACTTTCATGTCCATATTCATTTTCATTTATTATGCTATTAAATATCATCCAGGAGAAAAAAAAAGTTGTTAATACATAAAATACTGGAACATTTTGATCTTTCACAACCATCAGAGCTTTGAATCCTGCCAAACTCATTAAAATCTGCTTCAGCTCATTGAGCTTAATGCACATCATTCTGTGTATGTTCCTTTCTGTTCACAATGATGTTGCCACTGTTTCCATATAGCGCACAGCCTGGCACTGCAGTGAACCCGCTGCGACCTGAAAACTGACAATTGCATTAAAGTTTTTCCATTTATAATTTCTTCTTTAGAATTGGACTATGTTTCATTTATTTATTTATTTTTTTTACAAAAACGACCGAATGCTTCAAACAGCACAGAGCTGTTTTATAGAGGTGCTTACACTCCTTAAGGTTGCAACACTTATGATTAGCAGCTGTGTTGGCTGCTGTAAAAGTGGAGCTATTAAATTTTTATATGTAATGCTTTTGCAGTATCCATCCATCCATCATTGGGTCTCAGGGGAAACAGCCCAGACCTCTCCCATCCACAGAGAATTCTCATGTTTTGCCAGGAGAAACCTCCTAAGTCAGCCAAGAGACTCCCTCCAGAGAGTCCTGGGTCTTCCCGGTGGTACATACCCTGAAAACCTCCCCAAGAGGGAGTCTAGGGGGCATCTGAAAGAAAAGAGCAACCTCAACCGGCTTCTATTGATGTGGAGGAGCAGAGGCTCCACTCAAACCTCCTCCCGGGTGACTCTGCTCCCCACCAGCCGCCCTGCAGAGGAAACTAAATTCAGTGGGGAGTATTCAGGGTCTAATCCGTACCGTCAGGGACTGCATTATTACTATACATTTTCACCTGTTTTTAGTCTGCAGAGTGGCCCGTTTAACTCACACAAAACAGTCTCAAGAAATTTCTCTTTAAATCAGTTTGTTACTTTTGTTTGTTTTTATTCTAATTTGCTTTAAAAAAAAAAAATGTATGCTCACAATTCAAGTTTCAATCAAGTTTTCTTTCTGAGCAATCAGAAAAATAAAAGCTGCAACATTACACGATCGCTACAGGACGTTTAAAAAGGAAGATGTCAGTTGTCTTGACTTGGTAAAAAAAAGTTGGAAAAATCAAATTTTTTCTGATTCTACAGGGGAATATTTCATCAGCTTTTCAGCTTTTTTAACTTTTTCCCGCTAGGGGCACCTTAGTTTGTTTGATGCATCAGGTATTCAGGTTTAAAGTTGTTTTTTATCCAAAGTTTTCTGACAGGTTGCTTCCATCCATGTTTTCTGTTCCACACTTTAGAATAAAACAGTCAATGACTGCACACCGATTGTTTTACTTTGTTTTATTGAAAGGAAATAGCTTTATTTCACAAAACATCTTTAATAACTTGTAAAAACAGCAAAAATACTGATTTAAGGACTAAAAATTATTTAATGTATATGGATAATCTGTGACACAATTAAGTTTCTAACTATTTGTAAAAGAAAAAAAAAATGTTTCGTCTTTTTAAATGTTGCCACTTAAGTTAAAACTTCAATTTTTTAAATTCCAAAACTATTTTAACATGTTTTTTATTCCATGTTCAGCAGCAGTAATTCATGCTGAAACAGAGGAGCAGCTGGATGTCTTTGTATTTACGACACAAACAGAACAAAGCAGATCTGCTGTCTAAATTATATGAAATGAGCTGAAAATGATCTGTATCTTTCTGGTTCAAGGAGGTGCTGAACAAAGAAAAAGAGAAATTGCCGCATTTAAAGTGAATAGGTAAAGAGGAAGCTTCTGAATGTGGACCGCAGCTGTTTGACGCTTCTCGGGGTGCGTGTGATGCTTTTAGAGCAACCTGCCTGCGAGTCAGCTGCTCACACATTAAACCCACCACCATTCTTTCCCCAGAACATTTTCTCCATAAGTGCACAGGTGGTTTTGTTACTTTAAGTTCAAGTCACTCTGAGACACTCTGCAGCACTCCGGCTGATTTGTTTGCCCTTCATGTTGTCACGGTGGTGGTATCATCACAAAAAGCCCCCAGCTCCACCGAAGCAAACCACCAAACACACAAGTGGAATCAAATGTTAGTCTTCCAAGTAAAGAAAAATGTTCTTATTTAATTAAATTTATTTAAAAAAAATACTGGATTGTAGGACAATTATTAGGCTTAACATGTATTTGCAGCTTTTTTATTGAAAGATCTACCTAATAAAACAGGTAATACAACAGGTTTAGTAAACTTTGTAGCTATAAAAAGCAGTCATAAGAATTTATATATTGTATTTAGAGGATATACTCCCCACCCAACACATTGTCTTAATTTTTTTTAGATGTGAAGCCTGAAAATATAGTATTTGTGTGAACAACCGAAAGCATTTGCACTTGGTTTTTCAACATTTTTAATTGAATCAAAATCTGCAGATTTCTATGAAGTTTTTGATTTTATCTTTAATTTTCTAACTAATATTTTATTAAATTATTATGCATCATGAAGAATAAAAAAGTAATTTAAAAATTGGGCTTTTTCAGAACCAAGTACTTTGTTTTTTAGGAGGCAAACAATAAAAAACCCTCTGGTTTTTGTACATTTTCATTTCTATGAAGATTTTTTAAATAATTCTGCTTTTACTATTGTTTTATGAAATGCTTTGAAGCCTCGAGGTGATACAGTTTGATCAAATCGATTTTCTGCACTGGCAGGTTTATCATTTATAGCATTTTTCTTAGTACATTAAAAGCTTAAATCATTCAGTGTTTTCTGCAGAAAGTACATGTTCAAGTTTAACCCAGAAATGTCAAAAGAATTATGATTTACTGCTGTCCAAAAAGCACCAAAGAGAGACATAAAACATTATCGCTAGTACAAAAAGCATCCAACACCATATGTATTGGAGTTTTTTTTTTTTTTTCCAATCTCAGTAATAACTGAAGTCATCCTGCTTGCAGAAACAACATGCCGGATTGTGAGAAGCTCAGGAGAAGCTGAAGAAGAGGAGAGGGCAGAGAGCGTACGCCTGCCAGTGCAGCTGGTTCTCTGCTTCAGAGCCCGCCGACCTCCGGGATCAGCCTCAGCTCCGATGGGTCTGTGGCAAACACCCGGACTGACCGTGCTCACCTAAATATAAACTCTCCATCCTTCAGACGTCTCTGTGAGTCTGAAACCACGTCTAGGAACAACTCATCTATGGCCTCCATTGTCAGCACAAGTAGAAAAGATGTTTTCTATGCATGTGTCATCACCCTGGAAGGAATTTTAGGCATTTCCATCCAGAATTGTCCAAGTCTTTGTGGCACCAGTTTGTAGTGGGCTGATTTGTATCTTTTCTTTGGATACAAATAGCTGGAACTTCAAAAATGTCTTGAAATATTGTGACGGACATTTCATCCGTGACATGATTTTCTGCAGCTACTTTTAAAAATCTGTCACCTGCCTGTACTAAATCTAAAAGAGATCAATGAAAAACATGATAACTGATGACAACGTAAAACATTAATAATCTGGTCAGTAATATTTAACATTTTGTTAGAAGTTTTACATTTGGTCAATATGTTTGATTTTTCTTGTCTTATGTTACACCAACTGAAACATTTCAAGTATTCAAAATTGAAGAAAAAGAACACAAAGCATAAAGACAACTTTGATTAAATGTTTTTAGGTCACTTAAAGCCAATATACAACATACTTTGTAGTCTTTTGTCCTCCATTTATTGTCATTTTTTCCAGTTTTAGTCACTTTAAATTTAATAACTATGGGTGTGTTGGCCAGAGTCTGGAAACACGATATCTATCTCGATACATGTTTCGCAATACGATACCTATCGCGATATATTCCAAGAACAATTTTTCACTTTTTTTTAAGTGTATGACTTAGAAAAAACTAGAATCTTAATGTCTTTCATTGCAATAAGATGGCAAAATTAAATTTATTTAACATTCATAACATTATGCACTGCAACTGTATACCGATACTGGCAGCAAAGAGTTTTAGTTTGGAACCCATCCCAAGTCAAAATGAAGTAGTACATGTCTTATAACAATAACTGCGAGGCTGACCGAACATTTTTTGACAATTTTTTAACACCTGTCCAGGGACTACAGATGAAAAATAGCTTTTAGCTAATTCTGGCACATTGCAGAGATGCTATTGATGTGCACTGTCCCTGTGAAATAAAAAAATAAATAAATAAACATTGAATACAAGCTGGTTCTCGTGAGACCTTGTTGTTGTTTTGTTTGTGGGGTAGAGCTGTTCAGAGAAGCTCAGTGTACTGCAAACAAGTGGTCAGAGAAAACAAAAATAGGACACTGAAGGATAAATAATAAATTAAATATCGTCTTGTCAGCATTTTAAATCGATACAAGTACCGGAACTGCCAAATGAAATATCGTGATATATTGCCAAATCTTAACCTGGAAGAGCACTTTTCTATTTTTTAAAAGGAAAAAAAAATTGAACATACGACATATTAACCTTTTAATTGAATGTTTTATTTGAGGTTTTACTTTTGTTTTTCTTTAAACCGAAGTTTCCAACTCCTTTTCTGAAGTCGAGTACTCAAGAGGAAGTACTGTTGAGGATCTTTTGAAGTTTTTTTCTGAATTCAGATTTCTGATGGGGATTTCGCTTTTAGGTAGAGTATTCTAGAAAAGTGAAAATGATAAACCCAAACCATCTTTGAAACTAAATCAAAATGGACAAATGTGTCAGTAATGGCCTTAATTTGGAGAAAATATCAACTGCAGTCACTTTTACACAATGAAGTTCTAAATCTGTGAGAAAAAAAAAAAACTTGAAATTCACTAAAAATTTTTTTTTTTTTGGTAGTTTTTTAAGTATGTGAATAATTCTGAGGTCAGAATGTCAAATCAAATAAGTTTGATGCAATCTTTTAAACTTCACCTCTCATCTGAAAGTTTCATTGAAAAAATGTGTATCATCATTTGAAATATCAATCAAAAGTCCTTGGATTGGCCTTATAGGACAGAATGATCGGTTCCCTCCAGTCTGTCATCTAAAAAGCCCATAATAAACATTTTTATGTAGAACCTTGTCAAAGTCACATTAACAGTGTTTTTCTTGTGCGTTTGCTACTAAAAGCAAGAGCTTCCCTGTCTAACAGAGCGTTAAACATTCGCCTCATCCTGTTACGGATGATCAAAGTTTCATCAAGCTGCTGTTCTTTCAGACTCTGATCTTGTCACACAATAGCAGTGCAGCTGTCTGCACCCCCAGATCCTCAGAGGGGGTTTTTGGAGTGACGAGAGGCTGATGAAATTTCATTCAATGCTTGAAAGTCATAAGATTAAATCTTTGAATATGTGGTTTGCTTTTAACAAAAAAAAAAAAAAAACGTAGACGTTGCATCATAAAGTGTTTCTGTTTTTTGGAACTTCCGACCGTTACTGAAACTTGGTCCATAATGTTGTGAACTATACTTCTGTCCTAACGAGAGTAGATTATATTGAAATTTTTATAATTTTTTTGTGCGAAACCATTCTATGACATGTAATAAATCATGTGGAGGCTGTGTTCTCGTTTCTTTCTGTGAGTGTCAGCGGTGTGGCCCTTCTGGCAGACCCTGAAAGGCCCGACTCTGGCTTTTAACAAAAGCCCCTCCAAGGTGGAAGCAGTAGATATATTTTCAAGTGGGAGGATTAATCCTGATTTAGTGCCGAAGTGAGAGTTTGTAGAAATGAGGATGGAGTGAACCTCGGACAAAAGCCCCTTTCTGCAGTCACTTGAATTTTGGATGTGTGAATAGCCCGTAATAGTGTTTATACGCCACACAAGAAATTTCAAATAAATATGAAAAAATACGTGATGCAACAAATGGACTCACCGGTGAGTTTTTATTCAGTTGGTTTACTCCTTCCAGAGGGAAACTGTCATTTCATCACAGCAGAAATGGGCTGTGGTGGTACATCATCATCTGCACCCCTACCTGTTGTGTGGAAGTGCGCACAGCAGCAGTGTGATGATGTGCGTCACCTCATTAGGAGAGGCTCTATTTACCACCATTAGCATTCGACTGCGTGCTCCAGTGCAGTCCACTGGTCTCATTCCGGCTGCCGATAGGCGTTCCGAGTGTCCGACTTGTTTGTCCTCCTATTGCACAATGGCTGTCTGAACCTCGCTGTCAGACCTAACGGGGAGCGGCATCATTATTTTCTAAAACATAACCGTTTTCACATAGACATGAAACACAGTCAGAGTTCACAGGCAGCAGGTTTATTTAGAGACATGGCTTTAAAAAAAAAAAAAAAAAAGCTCTTGGGGTTTGAAAGATACTGACTGTAGAAATGCAAAATAACAGAAACTTTTTGTAAACTTTAAATAAGTGTAGGAAAATGGTAAACGTTGAAATAGGAATATATTTTTATTCCACTCTCCTATAATATAGACACCTCTTCTTGTACTCCAATGTCGATGTTCTGTTTTCTATCAACATAAATCCTTTGCTTTACATTGATCTTTTGTGCATTTTAATTTTATGCATCTAGAAAACATATATTTTTTGCTTTTTAAAGACAAAGTTTGTTGTCATGAAAAGGTTTTACTGAGCTTTTAATCAACTGTAAATGTTGTTTTATATTTAAAATTTTAAATTAAATGCAGATTGTTTTCTGCTCTGTGATACTGTGTGTCAAGGACAGTTTAAATTGGTTTTTCATAAGTTTTTGTTGATCTTTAAGGAGATTGTACACATTTAAATAAACACACTTATGTCGTTTCACCCGTCTCAAGAAAAAAAAACACAAATTTACCATATTGGAGTCTTTTTTCCAATTGATAGTAAATCATTGATACAACTCACTAATGACAAGGTTGAATTAAAGTTCAATAATAATGCCAATTGGTTATTATTAGGCTCATAGAAGTTAGAATCTGGGTAAAATATGGAGCACTGAGGTTCTGTCCTCTATTTTCATATACTTCTCCACTATTCTTTATCTTTTATTTTTCATTAAGTTCCATTCCTCTGTTTGGTGCAGTGTGATTCATGTGTTGTCCCCTTTAAATTATATTTTCTACTATTATAACTTGACTCACAGTGTCTTTGAAAGTTTAATACTTTATAAGTGGCCTTGAGGTCTGTTTGACTGCACTCTTTGTTTCTGTAGCACCGAGTCAACTTAATCTAGCCGAGCAGAACTCTCACTTCCTGTCGGCGTGCAGAGACTTTTTCATGTGCTCGTTACAAAAAGGATCATTCAGTCCACTTTGAAGGGCTGTTCACCCTTTTTCTATTATCTTTTTAAAGGTCACGCCTTCTCCTCATTTTCTTCCCCTCTTCCATGTGGGTAAATGAGAGCGGCAGAGCCTCAGAGTGACGGGCTGTGGCTGCTCTTTTGGTAAACTTACTGTGGGGTTAGAGTGGATTTTGGATGAGTCATCATGTCACATTAACTGCATTTCAGGAATAGGAAATGCGATGTGGCAGTAATGCACACATACTATAAATTAGTTTTGTTTATTCATCAAAATGTCCCTGCTGTTTAATCCTGTCAGCCACAACATTGACAAGAACACTCGTCTTTGTTGTACTTTTTGAAGTCTCGGGATTGAAATGTTTCACTATTCTGTCACACCAATTCAGGCTTAGTTATCTCAGTGAAGAATAGAGCAAACTAAGGTGTTCTGAGTTTTCAAAGCCTCATTCCTAGAGTTTTCTATGGTAAAATCATTTCCAGTAGTCTTTTATTTATAATTGACTTTTTTTTTTTGCCAAAATCTAAAAACCTGTGTAAGCTGGTCACTCACAGACCAAAAACTCAAATGTCTAGCCTGCTAAAGGTCCACAATAATATTGTCGTGTCCGCCGACACCAAACAACCTGTTGTTCTGGCACTGTTGGATCATGTCGTCCTCCTGTCTCAACTAGATCATTTTGGATTCGTGGCACCACACTTGTTTGGTTGAGGTTCTGTCTAACAGGGAGAATTTTCTGTTTGGATTGGCAAGGCCTCATTTGTGGCTCCTCCGTCATTTGGTGTACCACAAAGTTCTATCCTTGATCCTGCTCTTTTCTCTTTAAATCTGCTGCCCCTTGTTTCAGTCATTGCATGGCATGATGTCTCTTTTCATTGTAAAAATCGATGATCTGGAGATACATCAGCCCCTCAGTTTCAGAAAAAAAAAGAGCTCACATTGGCGACGCATTGACGGCATAAAACAGTGGTTGAGCCAGAATTTTCTGTATTTGAGGTCTCATCTTTTTTGGTGACACCTCTACAGCTGATTCTACTACTGTTATATATGTGGGGGTTGTCTTTGATTGCTGTTTTAGATTGACAAACAGATTGACAATGTTGAGTCACAGTGATCTGAAACAGGAACCCACGCCATGATCACCCCTCATATAGATCACTGAACCGTCTCCAGTTAGTTCAGAAGACAGCAGCATGACTTCCTCTGTATTTCTCTGTATTGTCTTTGTGATTGTTTCTGTCTGTCTTATTGTGTATATTATGTTTGGAGTTTTATGTTCTGCAGAGCAGGAACCTGCTGAAAACCAGTTTTAAACTGAGTAATGCCCGATTGTTTTAATCCTTTCCTGTTTAATAAGAAAGAAAGAAAGAAAGAACCACAACATCCAGACGAGAACAGATCACTCACATCACTTCACTTGCTTCAGTTTAGAATTCAGTTTAAACTTTTATTCTTTGTTTTGAGAACTCTTTATGAACTTGCCCCAGTTTACATAACTGAGCTTTTAACTATCACAGCCATTCTAGGGTTTTAAGGTCAACCAATCAGTATCTGCTTGATGAGTCCAGGTCACAACAGAATCACTGGGATGACTTTGCATTGCCGGTCCTCAGTGATGGAATAACTTTCCTACAGAACTGTGCAAGATATCTGACCTTAACAGCTTTAAATGTCAAAACCTTACCTTTTTAGAATAGCTTATAATGCTCAGTAGTTGGTGGCATTTTATTCTCCCTTAGTTATCTTTTATATATTTTATTGCTGAGTGGTTTTTGCAGTTTTGTGCCATTTTGATTTCACGCAGGTTAAGGCCTAATAAATTAAATCCAAACAGGAGCAGAACTGAAGGTGAGAGCTGTAGTTTAATACACTCTGGGATGAGAAACTAGTCAAGAGGGAGAATAGGAGGAGCAATCGTTGATGAGAATTATCAATAACCAGAGTGAGGCTGGGAAATAACCATGACAACTCTTCTCCATTTTATTCAGATTAGCTATTATTTATTTGTGCATCTTTTGTTTCAGATAATAGAAAACTGAAGTCCAGATTTCTTTATCAGTTATCCAACTACATTTTAAAAACATTTTTGTTGGATGACCAAAGGTTGCCCAGCCTTTGTCTGCAGATGACCCTTTAAATATCCTCCTTCATGCCAAATCATTAACCTTCCACCATCATGCATCATAGTTGAAATAATACTGTTTGCAGTTTTGTGTTGAAACTGTGAGTAATGTGCAATAACAATGAACAATTAATTTGAGGATAATTAAATAGGTAAGATTTGAATCCAGGGAGATTAATGACTGCACAAGGCCAGCTCTGGACACATCCAAGCGTGTTTCCGTGCTGTCAGCAGTTCAGAGTAACGGCTCCATTGAGGGCAGAGTGACAGAAATGTGACTCGGTTTCTCATCCGTCAGAATCCAGGAAGAGCAGAATGACAGAGTGAGGGGGAGGAAGAAAGGGAAAACAACAGCTGCAGCGATGGATTGCTGCGCGGCGTGGGCAGGAAACCGTCACCAGTCTGTCCCGAAGAAAAACGTCGGTCCAAAAGGAGCAGCAACGGTGATTGGTATATTTAAAGCTCGAAACTGATGTCAAAAACTCCTGTCAAAACTGATGTTTCCTTTCTGGGGCAGACAATGAGCCCAGACTTTCCCTCCTCAGAGACAGATAATCGTTTGACGTTAACCTTCAGTAGTCCCTGAACTCACCGGCGAATTTCTGAATCACATAGATGTTTACAATGACACAGGAATTAAATCAAAGGCCCTATTAGTAGAGTCTTCATTTAAATTTATTGTAAATGATTAAAAAAAAATTGTATTTCTGGAATTTTATGTTTAAACCAAATATAAGAAGAGTTATGACAGACAATTGTGATAACTGTTGGAATGTTCAATACAGTTTAATAAAGCTTTGCCAGTTTTTTTTTTTTTTTTTTCTTTTTTCAGACACTTTTCACATTGTTTTAACCTAGTCTTTGGTTTGTTTGTAGATTTTTACATTTTCATTTTGTCTCTACATGTTTAAGCCTTTGTTAAAAAAACACAAAAGCAGTTATATATCCTTTTTGTGGCTTTTGCACAAAAAAAACTTACTAAATTTTCCACTCCTAATTGAGGTTTTTGCACAGTTTAAGGTTCATTGTGACAATATTATGTAATATAATAAAAAAAATATCTGAAACAAAGAAGAAGCTGGGGTAGTAGCATTAATAGAGCAAATTTTAAAGCAGAGAAAAAGCTCAAAAGGGCTTCAGGATTGTAAAGGTTAAGGATTGGACTTTTCTGAAATCAGATTCATTTAAAGCCAGGTTATCTAAACAGTTAAAGCTTCTTGACTATATCAAGGCTGAGAATTAGATATAATAAAAAAAAGCTGACACACTTTTTAATTGCCATTGTCATGCAGAAAATATCAATGAATATCATTTGCAACCGATCATAAATGCCTACCTGCTCGCTGAGATGCAGACAAGGTTTTTTTTTTCCCCTTTTTTGTAAAAATGTTACTCTATTTTGAGCTTAATTAAACATAGTCAAGATCTTACATGAAAAACTATCTTAAAAAATAACAATTATAATAATGAAGCAAAAGAGATTAATCATATTATTAAAAAGACAATTCTGGAGTATTGATCAGAATTTTTAATTTTCTGTTATAATATGGTAAAAAAAAAAAAAAAAATTTCTTTATATTAAATGCTCTCCTGAATAATCTAAATCTCAAATATGAGATGACTTTTCTGGTGCTCCCACAAACCTCCAGGCTTGTAACGTGGGTGCAGTAACCCTCCTCACCAGCAGGTGTCAGTGTCGCATTCTCAGAAGAGTCGAAGCTGCACACAGACTCAGGAAGCGCGGAGATTCGCCTGTAGTGGAGAGATGGAGGACTCGGAGTTTGAGGATGTTTTGGATGAATGGTTTATAGAATCATTGACAGCGTGAGCAAACTTTGCATTTTGATTCTGTTTCCTTCGGTGTAAAACTCGCCTTATAAAATGAAATCTGTATAAATAACGTTATTCTATGGAGAAGCTGAGACTAAAACACACCAGTAACAAAACTCCAGCTAGCTAAGACTAAACTTTATCTGCTCTTATTTGAATAAACCATGCTAAAGTGTAGATTTGAAAATGGGACTGAAGCTAAATTTAAAAACATCAAACGTCTGAACTCTGGATACACATCCGTATCTTTTCCTGCTGGGCTGATGTCTGTGCAGATACGAGGTGATATCTGTGTTTCCTTCCTGCAGGTACAAAGATCTGCATGTTTATCAGCTGGAGCATCCCACCCAGGTCATCGAGTGGACATCTGGGAAAAGTGAGTGAAAATGGAGAATCATCAGGCTCTAACACAGGCAATGATGGGAGTAAGTTGATGAAAAAGTCATGTTCTACAGTAAAATATCACTTTTTGCTGCAACAAAGGCATTACTGCCAATTTATTTATGTAATCATTGTGAACTACGTCTTTAATCACTTTGTTACCAAAGAATGCTGTAGATGTTTAAGCAGGCATAATGAGGTAACTTTAACAAAATGCAACAAACTATAATTAATGTTTGCTCTTGGTCACATAAATCCTATTATCAACCCAAACTTTATCATTTTATTTTTATATTCCCAATAAATATATTTAGTCCCCCTTTTTTTTCTCCAAAAAGCCAATAGCCATGTCTTGTTGTAGTTCTATGAATGTAGTCAAATACTTCCCATAATATCCTCTGCAGTTTCCCCACATTGGAGAATCTCCACATCTCCATCTGCCTTAACAAAGCACAGGAATATCAGAAACTTCACGCCAATCACTCTGAGCGGCTGTCCTCTGGGAGATATTACAAGGACAAATTGTCTAAAGGACAGTTTTTAGCGTACCACAAATTAACCCATTGCTTTAGCAAAACAAACAAAAAAAGAATATTAAAATAAAAACCTGCAGCTGTGGAAACTTAACAATGTTTGGTATTCTTTAAAACTTGCTTCATTGTGGTTTTGAGATTTTAGTATATTTATTATTTTTGCTTTTTTTAACAAGAGTAATTCTCTTCCAATTGTAAATACTTGATTTAAATTACTTGATTAGTTCTATATTCTTGTTTTTAAATGACCAACTGATATAATTTTTTTTAAATTTAAAATGTATAAGTTTTTTAAATGACAAATAATAGACTTGGTTGCAAATGAACTAGCTGTACATTTATTATTGTTTTTTAATAAATGGTCAGTTCACTGACCTAAGAGCACCTACATTTTGTTGGACATGTGATAACACAAAAGTATCCATCCATCCATCCATATTTTTTTAGGCAGCATTCATCTTTTTGAAGGACCACACCAGCTTCTGTTCTCCATTTTCTCTTTTTACAATAGAAATCCCTGTTTTTCACTGTATGGACTAAAGTGACTAAAGCTGAGGATTTATCCTCCAAACCTTCCAGTTTTTTTGGCTTTTAATTCAAATGTGTTACTAAAAAAGATTGTCAGCCGTTATCAATAAAAGCTGCCAATACTTTACAGTATATTTGTCACTTTTGTGTTCCATTTCTTCATGTTTTTCTGAGAAACCAAGTTGCTATAAAGTTCTCAAGCAACACAATACAACTGTGGGATGACAGTGTAAGATCAGCATTACTTTAAAAAAGCAAGTGATTTGTTCTGTGTCAGTTTGGAGGTAACTTATATAGCACAACACTGCTTATAAAGGATTTGATTTTACGTCTATGTGGGGGGAAAAAAAAGTTAAATCCAGACCTTAGTTTGTAAATTTTGCAGCTAAAAAAATAAAAAGCTCAGTTTTATGGAGTCGTTTTTGTCTGTAACAAAGTTAAATGGACTTCCACTGCTCAGATATCTGATTTTCATGTTGGTTCTTTTGTCTTCCTCCATTCATTTAGTCTTGTTGTTTCAGCTGTTTGCGTGGCGGGATTCAGTTCGTCTAAAAATGAGCTCCTGGAACTTCGTTTACCACTGAAGCTTTTTGCTGAAGAAAATAAGGTAAAAAAAAAGGTAGAAAAGTTTTCATGATGATTTTTATGTCTCTGAACTTGTGTTCCATTTGCTGCTGAGTTCAGGGTCTCTGTGCGGAGCGGGATTTTAAAGTTGTCCACGGCGGTTTCTCTGAATGCCCAGTTAGCTGCCTCAGACATGTCCCAGGAACCAGGTGAGCTCAAACATCTGCATTTCAGTTGGTTTTTCTTCTCCTGCTCAAACCTGATCTGTTTTTCTAAAATGTGTTTTTCTTATTTTTGGCAAAATTGAGAAACCAGTTTTGAACTAGTTTGGAATTTTGAATCAGATTATGACTTTCCCCAGAGTAACAAATGCTATCGGCACTAAACGAGTTACCGTGAATGTGACTTCTTTCTTTTGAGGCAGGCTGATTGTGACCAACGATGGGCGTGGGACTGACCTGCAAGTATGGGACCTTGGAGGAGATGACAGCGGTGAGATTTAGCTTAAATATTCTGTCTGAAGCTGAATTTAGAAGAAGTTTAAAAATCTCGTTTCTCATTTACTGCCAGAAAGATTTAAACTTGTCTGCCACGTCTAACTCGGTGATTTAAGATGGAGACGCTGCATGAAATACAGTTAGTCAATAATTAGTAATTGATGTAAACAGACGTTTCTGTTTGAATGATAGAAAAATAAAATTTTAAGATTATTTTAGAGTTTAAGTGCATGTTACTGAGAGTTGTCTATAGTCAGACTAGCATAACATTTCCATATCAGAGCAAACTTTACCTTAAAAAAAAACAACTTAAGTTTTTGTATGTATTTAACCTAAGATATTACTTTCTACATCTTAGACTTTCTGAAAAACTTATTTTTTAAACTATTTGAAAACTTACTTCACCACAAAAAAAGTAAAGATAATTTGACCCCAGAAATACTAAAATAACTTTACTGATACTCAAACATCACAAGTCATAGGAATACTTTTTTTTTTATTAATTTATTAACAAGTTAAACTGAGCTGTGAACATTTACTGTATGAGAAATCCCATAGACTTTTATAGATAAATAAATGGCTATTACTCAGTCATTATACATGTCAGACTAAACATTTTTGCACTTCTACCTTTTTTTAATTAACATGTTCTTGCTGAATATTTTTTTAAATGATATTTTTTCTGCAGTTAATTCAAGTGGCCAGTCAGATGCCTTAATAATGTGAAACGTTCAAAGCGTTTGACAGATTCTCTCTCGCCCACTTTTAAGTGATAGGGATGTGGACTTCCAATAAGCTCACTTCTGATTGGAAAGAGTAGTTGCTATAGAAACAGCCAGTCAGACCAGTCATTGCTTACTAAAGCTGTCTGGCTCTAATATGGTAGAATTTGCATTTTGTAAAAAAAAAATGTGGTGACTGAATTGGCTTTAATTTGTAAGCACCTGAACTCAGTAATTTTCTATGGGTGACATCACACTCACTTGGTCCAGTTCTCAAATGCAGTCAATGGTTGTGACTTTTAGTTCAGCTTTTATTACTGAAAAATGAACTTTACTATATTTTTTCTGTCTGTTTGAAATGGATTCAGGTAAATTTTAAAAGTTCTGCAAAAGTTTGAGTTCAGTTCCTGCTCTGACGGTGGTTGGCTCTCTCTTCCTCCAATTGCAGATGTGATCAGAAGAACAGGAAGTGTCAAAGGGAGGGAGAGCGCTCCACAGCGTGGGAGCAGGATTGCAGCTTCTGCTCTCCATCTCCTCAAGTCCTTCATGGAGCAGAGAGCAGCACCGTCCAGCTGACTCAGCTGACTTCAGGACAATCTCTTTATAAATTAGGTTAAACTGAAAGATTTCAGGCACATGAAACTTGTGGAAAACAGGATAATAAATTAACTTTTTTTATTGAATACATTTTTCCTCTGAATAGAAACAGACTCTGCAGATCCTCTGAACTCCTTACAGTTCACGGATGACGCGGTTTTCCTCGCCGGATGCTCCGACGGTAAAATTTACTTGGCGGATACCCGGACGCCAGCCGTTCCTCTGATGTCACCGCCTCCTGCATATTCCGGTCAGTCCGTCGTGTGGTGGACGGACGCCTCTGCAGACCCTCAGCAGCCGAGCTGCAGGGTCGTCAGGCTGTCCTCCTCTGGACACGCCGTGGTTTCAGACCTGAGGAAGCCTGGAGAAGCCGTGTGTCAGGCTCAGCTGGACGTCCACAGCAGACCGGACGACGTCACGGGTCGTGGGCGCCGAGGAGAAACTGCATCTCTGTGTCAGGTCAGCCAAGCTTTTATATTTCCACAGAAATACTGATGTGACAAGAGACGTTTTCTAAATTCAGGTTTCAGTGGAGTTGTGGAGATCTACGACACACGCGACTGGAGGACGGCGCCGCGGCGGGCTCAGCCGCTCTTCCAGCATCGCGGTCACGCAGTCTCATGTCCGCAAACTGACGGCTGCGACCCCGTCTGCATCACCGCCCACGTCTGGCACCCCGAGCGCCCGCAGACGCTGCTGTCCACCGCTTCAGACGGTTCAGTCCACGTCTGGGACTGGGTGGAACCGGGTGCTAACAGAATAGAATCACAACCAGAACCCGGCATAGAGCAGGACCAAAAATAAACTGGAGAGCATGAATCACCTCAAAAAGTTTTTTTTATTTCAACAAGGGAGGAAAAATCTGAGCATGACTGGCACTAATTAAAATTCCCACAATTCTTAAAAACTGATGACTCAGCTGTTACCCGTACAGCATCAGCTGCGGTGTGTAATAAGTAAATATCAGTATTTTACTTCAAATTAAATTCCATCCAAATAATTTTTAGTGTTTTTTTTTTTTTTTTTTACTTCAGATTCAGTCAAAAAACTAAAACTTTGTTTGTGAAACACTTCTGAAACCTGTTTCTGTGTAAAATACATATTTGCACTAATGACCAACTCAATGTTTTTTTTTTTTTTTTTTGTCTCTGCAAGGTTGAGCAGAACAGTTTAGTTAATGGAGTTCTTACAAACCATTCTGAATGAAAGGAGGTGACTGATTAATACTGAAGTTTTATTTTATTCATCCAAGTTGATGAAGCTCTGAAAGATGGTGGATATTTGTGTGTCAGTAGAAGGACTAGTCTATATGAATAAAAAACTCATTTCATCGAAACAACAGGAATAGTTCCAGTTGAGAACATACAGCAACACAACTCATGACACTGACCTTATATCACTTTCATTTCAGGGCAGTGAATGTTATATTACAAAATAAGAGTACACAAATCAATCTAGGGCACAGTTTGTTCACTATGCAACAGTAAACTGACATATTACAGATATATAGGATTTAAACTGAACTCAATCAATGAAGTTCCAGTTCTAATCAGTCAGAATCGTTCAATCCTTTCAAAAAATCCACCTATTATCACTTAAAATATATTTCAAGGATCAGAGATAGGATTTTAGTTTGTTGTTTGATAATAAAAGCTTCATTCATTAACTTATTACATTCTCAGTATAGGGATGGGATTAAACAAGTTTATTCTTTTCTGTCTAAAGAGTAATATTACCCTCATTTGTTTTATTTTGTCTCTTTTTTTCCCCCCCATTTATCAATTAATAACCCCCCTCCCCCAATTCTATTGTAAACCCATAAACTATTCACCAGATTTTCTTCAGAGATCCAGTAAAATAATGATTTATCAAGAAATAAACAGCATTAAAATTGGTTTATATTTAGGAAAAAAAAATCTGGTTTTGGGGAAATCAGTAATCTTTAGTTTGTTTTACTAAAGTGAAAGTTAATGCATAAAGCAAACAAAATATTGCATCTTTTTTTCTTTAATCAAATTTTCACTCAGTGTGTGCCTCAATACAACCTTTCTTTTGTAAATGAAACCTTGAGCTTTGACAGCAGAAGTATTTGCATCAGAAAATTCCTGGAGTCGTGAAGTTTTCTCCACAGTAGCGTTCTACTTTCAGATCAGAAAAGAACAAAAAAAAGGTCGCAGAAAAAGTCAGAATAATGTTTCAGCACAAAAACATCACAACAGCTGATTGCTTGTGGGTTTGATTCCCTACAGTTGCAGATTTGACACAAATTAACAGGAAGAAGCAGCTGAACGGGATCGTCTAAACTGAGCAAGGCCATTTTAGCCTCGGAGAATCGAGTAATTTACTCCATGTTGCATCATCTGCTGTTTTGTCTGACATCTAGAACTGGTTAGCCTTCCACTCACAGACTGCAGCTCAAAAATCCTTTTTTGGGTTTTGATTTGGGAAGAAAAAACAAGAAGTTATTGTTTAAAATTCAATTAAAGAAAATGTTTAATTAGTGCGATCTCATTTGTTTTCTAGAGACTGAAACAGGAAGCATTTTAGAAAAAACAATTCTCAATAGAAAAATACTTTTTTAAAGGTGCAGAACGAAACAAAGTGAAGAAATAAATAAATTTTGAGTTTGAACTGTGGATATACCTGATCTGGTGGGACAGGTGAGAGAACAGCAGGTTAGTTTCCACAGGGGTGTGTCGGTTTTGCACCGCCAGAAATTGGAATCCCGATTGGATCCTCTCTGGGCAGTCTCCCTCTGAAACGATGTGTCTCCTCCAGCTTTACCAAATATGTTGAAGCATATGGATTGAATGGTGGCTCTAAATGTGCATCTGGGGGGGGGGGCACTGGAATGGAGATAATTGCTATTGTTCATATCTTTGGAAAATGTACAATCTATTCAGATTTTTTTTTCAATTCATTGAACCTTTAACAGCTCTGTATTATCCCATCTTATTGTCAGAGTCTTCAGAACAATAAGCCTTTCAACACATCTTCTTTGGATAATCAATTATAATATGTCATTATGATTATTTTTAATTATTAAAAAAAAACAAGTTCTTCCCTCAAATACAGTAATTTTCAAATCGTTTTGAGAAATGATAACCATGTCTTGGATCTACCTCACCTCTGCTCTGTAGTTGGAAAAGGCTCCAATAACTTCAGTGACATTTGCACAGGCTGTAGTGGGAAAAGGAGACAGATTTATGGGTGATTAAAGCTTTTAGATTTGGATTACATGTGTTTATTAAAAAGTTGCCTTCAAGCTTTTGGCTCATCCACAAAACTTGCACAAAGCAGCCTCAGAGATACAACCATGATTAAATCAAAAGTCTCAACGCAGTGCCAAAATCTTATTTTTTATTGATTATTTAGCAAAATGTTAGTCTGGAAGGCTTGGATTATATTCTTAAGGGGATACTTGATCCCTTTATGAAAAAAAAACTGTTAATATTCACATCTTGTTGGGAGTTTGAAAAATTTACAAATCATCAAAAAATGTTTGTAACTAATTAAACCTTTTTCAGAGCTGGATTATCTCACATTATGTTCTGCTTTTAAAACGTCTTCTATAAATAGCCAGTTATATCATTCCATTATATTGATTACTGTTTTTAATAAATAAAATAAAGTTCTTCACTCAATACTTTAATTTTCAAATTGGTATTGAGCAATTAGGACAATAATTGAAGCTGCTTATTAATTTTAGGTAAACAATCATTGGATTTTATTAGATTTGTTTATAAATCAACATGAGTAATGTTTTGCATTAGTTATAATTTTAAATGTCTGTGATTGCTTTGGAGTTAAAAAAAAAAACATTATGGAAGAAACAAGCTGTTCTTTTAGACGTTAGTTTTAGAAAAGAGTTTTACATTAGGTTTTATAGATGTCTTTATTTTATTTAATCAAAATCAAGACATTTATTCCATATTCTCGTGTTGTAAAGGATAAAGAAAATCTTCTCAGCCTGAATTCATAATCACATGCAGGGTAATTAATAAACAACTCTGTAAATTAAAAAAATATTTATTTTTTGCTAAGTTTTCACATCCAAAAAAGTAATTAATTTTCTCTATCTTGCTTAAATGTTGAACATATTTCATTCTTTTTTCTAAATTTGTTTTTCACCCTTCGCTGTCAAATTCTATCATGCAGCCACAGCTCGTTTCCTCTGATGTTTTATGCAGAGTCTGATGCCTTTCAATTCACTGGAGCAAACTCTGGATGAAGTCAGAGAGGCAATCTTTGTGAGACTCACTTTAACAAAAAGGTCAAAGGAAAGTGTGAGAATGAGTAAAACTATCAATTTAGATATGTAATACAAAAAAAAAAAAAAACTCCAATGAAATACTGATGGAAATTAGCCTGAGGCTAAAATCTGGCATATTTACATTATTGTCCCTTTCTCAATAAAGTTATAGATATTCAATTCAAGATATCAATGTTTTTAAGTAGCATGTTTTTGTTAACAGAGAATATGTTCAATGTTTAAAAATCCTCAGTCACCAGACAGATGCATCCAGTTTTGATGCAATTCATATGTTGGAGACTTAATTTATTCTGTGAAACTTCACTCAGAGGAGATGTGGGCAGGAAGGACAAAAGGTGCAGCGTAGGAACAGATCGGCTTGAGGCCGAGCGAGAGCCGCGTTCCAGTCGAGTGTTTAATTGAAGCTAAATGTTTGTTTGTGTGGAGACAGAAGGACTCAGGTGGACAACTTCACAGAGTTGTCAAACACACAGTAGTTCAGAAACCTTAAAGGGAAATAAACGGTTTGAAATTCAAATCATGAGCAAAATGAGCAGCTGAAGTTTGTGCTTTCTGGAAATTTAGAGAAAGAACCAATCAGAGCGAAACCAGTTTTTAATACGTTTTTTTAACAAGTAAATTTATGGTGACAGGAATTAATTGATTCTTCTTTCCATTTTGTGAAAGATTTAGAATCTTCTGCTAAATATTTATAAACAAGTAAACCTTTAAGCCGAGGGATGTCCAAATCCAGGGCTAAAGGGCTGGACTCCTGCTGGTTTTCCAGAAATCCTGCTTTATCTGCTGCTGATAACCTGGATCAGGTGTGTTTAGTTGGAAAACATGGACACCGGATCTGAAGGCCTGGATTTGGACGCCCCTGCTTTAACCTCTCTGTATGTTGAAAAACACTAAATTGTGACTGCCTCATTGCAGAATATCGTCCTATAACAAACTTTTTGCATTTTCTTTTTGGTGGCTAAAGTGAAATTTCAGTGGGCTGAAGATAATCTTTATGGTGGAATCTAGATTTTTTTTCCCCTACCTCTTCAATTGAAAGGACATTTAAAGCTTTAGTGGTGCCCAGACTTTTTTTTTTTTTTTTAAAGGGGAAACTGTAGTGACTCAAGGCTGCCAGGAGAGTGATTGAGGAGAAACATTTTTTACGTGGGTGTGTTCTGCACAGAAGTTACTTGCACTGTAATGTAATTTGTTCTCGTTTTAAAATGACTTTTCAAAAATACAAATTCGCTGTTATGTATTTTCCGAGTCCTGCCAGCTGCGCGCTAACGTAGATGACAGAGCAGTAACACAATGTCCAAATTTGAAGACACTATTTTCCATAACTCTCCGTTTGGAGGGCTAAATGTAGGGGCAGGAAGAAGTTGTATGGGTAGAGGAAGAATTCAGATTTGGCCTTCGTTGAAGTTATCCATTTGTGCCACTAGATGTCAGTAAATCCCTCAGAGGAGCTGTTTGAATTTTATGGTTGCACTCTTTTGGGATAAACTTGGTTAGACATCAATATCTGTAAGCCTTGAAGTATTTTTGAGATGATAGATGACTAAAGGTGATTTTCTATGCCACAAAAACAAAAAAAAACAAAACAAAATAAAATAAATCTTTTACCAAATTTTCTTTTTTCATTTTCTCCTAAATCAAAATGGCTGTATTTCTATTCCATAAGTACACAAAAAAACAACACAATTTTGCAATTACAATATTTCCATTAAACTATAATTATGTCAACAGACACAAACCAACTGAAGCGATAAGTCGTTCAAAAACATGAATGTGAACAATACTTTGATTTACAGCAGACTAGTGCTCATCTTCTATCAAGGGAGATGTCGGCGTCTTATTCAGGCGGATGAAGAGATTTTGGGAAATTCTGCTTTGTGATTTTACAGAGGAGCTGTGGATCCAACAATTCTGTATGACAAGCTCAACTTTTGATGAGCTGCGTTATTCCACGGGACTTGTTGTGGCACCTGCTGTGCATGCTATTCTGCTATTGGTTACTCATTAGGGTTTCCATGGCAGTTTTGCAAAATATGTCCATTCCAATATGCCTCAAAAATCACCTCCAAGCACAAAAACCTTTTAAATGAATGAGTTTCTGAAATTGTTGTGTTCAATTAGACAAATTTATTTTTGTAAATTCAATTTTGCACAATTTTATAAATCAATGGAAATGCAGCTAATAATTTGAAAAATAAAAACACTCAGATGTACATTTTGAGCACAAATTTTTTATATAATGTGCAATATCAGAAAAGTGCTACAACATTTAAGAGACCAAAAATGGAACTTTCATTGGTCTTTAAACAATGTATTAATGCAAACTAGATAAACGTATGTGAGAACTGCTTTTGTGCACTTGTGTGTCTGAATGTGTGTGTGAGTTTAATGTGAGGTAAAAATGAGGGAGATTTAAAAAGGACACAAGAGACTATAATTACATTGACTGACAGAACAGTGAACCATCAGGCTGAATCCTCTGGTGACCCGACGCTGCAGCAGCCATTATTCCAGGTCTTTACTAAACGATCGTAATGAGTCACACGTCTTGTCTGATTTTGCGAGGCTTTACACAAGCAGACTCCCAAACAATGAAGCGCTCGCTGGTGCATAGGAGTTCAAAAACATTCGAGAACACGTGAAGCTCCCGCAGAGTGAAAATGTGGACTTAATGGAGCATCAGCCTCATTCTTAACAGGATTTTACTTCACTTGATACAAACGCACCAACAATTTTATTATAACTCAACATTTTTCACGCCATCCAAGCATTTGGAGCTACATTTCAGTGCATTATTTTCCCAGAAAACTTACTATAAGTCTAGAAAACATTTCATGTTGTTGATCGTAAACAGGATTTCTTTTGTCCACTTGGTCAAACGCACAAACCTTGTTAAGAATCTTGATTTCAATCGAGGTTTTCTCCCTTTAAAACGTTGTAATTATAGTAATACAGAGGGTGTTTCATCTGATGAACTGAAGGTGCATCTCCAATTCAAACTAAATTGCAGTAATCAGCTATCTGACAAGCTGATGTTTTGAGCTGATGAAAAGCAGAAAATAGCAGATGGCAAAAAAAGCTGCTGATATTGAGAATGCATAGATTTATCTCCTCATTAAAGCACTCGGTTGTTTATTGTTCTTTTGCGTTAAATAAAAAGTAGAAACCATAGCAACCAGTCAAAGAGTCGATTATGAATGCAACTGGTCTAGAGTATTTAATTCCATTTTAAATAATTTAGTGAGATGGTTTGACCAAGTAAATATTTATGAAAAATGCACGAGTTTGTGAGAAAATAAAATAATCTCATGTTGCTGCCCTATAAACTTTTGGTTATTATTTAATTCTCCCTTCTTGTGAGGACTACCAAAAAAAAAAAAAAAAAAAAAAAAAAAAAAAAAACTACCAAAAATAATGAAAGATGGTTAGAAAAAAAGTAGGAAGCTGATATTTCATGTATTAGACTGTTTGGCTGCACAATATAGATATGCTGCAATCTTTCGACCATTTTATGAAATTGTATTGCTCAGTCATGAATTAAAAAAATACACAACAGATGAAATTTAATGAATTGGAAATATTGAGAGTATGTTTGGTTTTAGTAAGAAAACCAAACAGTAATTTATTTCCATAAGTGGTTAAAAAAAAAATAATTGCAGAAAAATTGTATATAAAATGGGGTGTAATGCAAGTGAGAATTTAACTACATGAGATGAGGTTGTGGAAGAGGAAACCAAGCTAAAGTGTTGGCTGTTGTCTGTATTGTGGACTTCTGGTCAGACTACATTAAACTTTTGTGGAACAGATACCCAGCAGTGTTTGCCACAACCAGGTTAACAACCACAGATATTGTCTCCATTTTCACCAATAGAAAAAAAGACAGTGGGGAGCACATGTGAAACTATCAAAACATAATCATTGATTTTTTTTTTTTTTTTTTTTTGCATCAGTCATAAAGATTTCAGGAAAAAGAAGGTAATGGGAAATGCATTTCCCTTGTTAAGCTAAGATACAAATAACAAATACAAAGAAAGAAACAGCACTCCCCAAAGAAAAAAAAAAAAAAACAAGGAAACCGTTGCTCCATGTGAGCAGTATATAAGCTATAGTGTAATTAGCAGAGTGACCACAGCTGACGACAGGAGCAAGAAACATTTAAGCAATTAACAGTTCTTGATCAGAAACACCACACAACAAATGACAGAACACAATATGAAGACAAAATATAAACCAAAGAAAAATAAGTAACCAATTAAAAGGATAAAAAAAATTACTCTTAAAAACAAAATCAGCTATTTTTTTGTCTCTTGAAGTTAATTCTCATATATATATATATATATATATTTTTTTTTTCTCACTTAAAGGATGAAATATAATATTCACTAAACTTTTTTTTTTCCTTCAATAAGTTTATAAACTGGGGTTGAATAAGTTTAACTACTTACAGAAAAAGTGGGAAATATCCATGCAATATCTTGCAGTTATGTATGTATGTATAAAATTAAACTTTTGAATTTTAATTTTTTTTTCCAAAAGTACATTTATGCATATACATTTACATATATAAATACAGAAATTGATACCATCATCAAATTCTGCAGGTGGTCTCTCACCTAAACTTGATATAAACATTTTATATATATATATATATATATATATATATATATATATATATATATATATATATATATATATATATATATATATATATTTATTTATGATTTATTGCTGGCGTAAATCTGAAAAAAAGTAGATTTACAGTTATTTCAAGGTTGTAAAACTGCACACCACAACTCACTTAACACAGTTTTCTCAAACAAACAAACAAACATTTTAAAGTGTCATAATTTAAATGTTCTTTGAAAAATAAGTCCAGTGAAAGAAATCTGAGATCTGATCGCGATTAAAGACTCTTGAGGGAGCTGAATCATTGGTGCCCAAGTAGGTTGATCAACTAGGTCAACAGCCAATCAGGATGCAGAAAATAGTATGCTGTTAAAAAGTTATAAAACCATTCAAAATTGTGCTGTAAAAAATCTGTAAAACAGCAAAACCACAAAACACTGAGACTGCAAAATGTTAACTACAATAATTGCAATTAAAAAAACTGTCTGTGGATAATGACTCAGGAATGGGGCCACTATCGGTTATTTCCTTTTCATGGATGACATCAATCGATACACTAAGAACGAGCGTCACGTTAGGTGTGTTTGAGATCATGCAAGCGGGCACGGCGCAGCGCAGATCGCCTGGATTGTGGTGCATGTTGGTTAGTTTCTTGCACCAACGTAAAATTTTCGCAGTTATGAAGTATCGCGAGAAAGGGGCGGGTTCAAGGCACTTACCTAAGCCAGCGCAGCCAGAAAATAGGTACTACGCTGGCTTCAAGCCAAGCTGCCTAGATAAGTACAAAACAATGCATTGTGGGAAACGGTGTCCACACAGTTCTTGTAGTTCGACGTAAAACAACTGGCGCTAAATGAAGGAAGTCGATGTTATTATTTAACTCCTTCTGGAAAGGAGCGAATCACTTTTGAAAAAATAAACAACCTTTCAAATAATCTGTGGTTATATCTGTTATTGTTTCCTCTGAAACTTAACTTTAATTTAATTTTATTTATTTATTTGGGACAGTCCACATGCAATGAATTCCGCGGCTATTTTTTTAACTGCTTCACTCTAAAAGATTTGAAAAAATAAAAGAAAAGACATAACAGCACAAATCATACTAGGAGGAGTGGCATATTAACTTTCAGCCGAATGTTAAGGACAACCCCCAACTCCTTGTTCTCGTACAGTCTCGTCGTTCACCCTCATCTCAGGCGCCTTTCCCCGCCCCCTCCTGCAGCAGCTTAGTCCCGCCGACGATGCAGGCGAGGCGCTGGGTCAACTGAAACACACCTATTGACTCCCTGATCCACACCACCTGGGTCTAGAGTGCTGATATTGAGATGTCATTCAGGCTCAAGAAATGCAGTCGGATGGTAGGCAAAGAGAGGCAAGGTAGTCCACACAGAAGGAGCCTAACTACCAGAAGGAACGATAGCAGTCAAAGAGGACAGTTACAAGTGCCTTGGAATATCACAGGCTAGAACAGGCAACAAGGAAAGCCGGGACAGCCAAATATCCCAATGACTAAAGCAAGTCAGCTCAATGGCAAGAACAAGACCCGAGTAGATCCTGATGGCAGAACAACCTATGGATGGGATGTACCACTGGACCATAATTGATGTGGTGGATATTAGATTAGATTAGATTAGATTCAACTTTATTGTCATTACACATGTACATGTACAGGGCAACGAAATGCAGTTTGGCATCTAACCAGAAGTGCAATAGGCAGTAAGAGCATGTGGTATAAATATAATGATAAATACGTATGTTACAGGTTGTTATAAAGGATATGGACAGTATTTACAGATCGGATGTATAAGAGATGACCATATACAGGTTAATGACCTAGATATATATATATATACATAATGAATGAGGTAGGTACTATGAACATATTATACAGATGGATTTTTAGGAGGGAGAAGACTATAAACAGAACTAACATAACCTAATTTACAAAAAAAGGGGATGGCAGATGATAAATATGGTGGGGCAAAACAGATGACATGGACAATTTACAGTGCAGAAGGTATTAATAAATAATATCAGAGCCTATTTAGGTAACAAGACTAGTGCAATTTCGGTACATAGTACTGTGCAAACAGATTGTAAATATGTGCAAGAAGATCAATAGTGCAATGATGAAGGTGATTGGATGAATCGGTTGTGGGGGGTCAGCGGGGGTCAAGGGGGTGAGAGTTCAATAAGGTCACAGCTCTGGGGAAAAAGCTTTTCCTCAGTCTGCTGGTCCTTGTCCGGAGGCTTCTGAAGCGCCTGCCTGAGGGCAGGAGGCAAAATAGTCCATGTGCTGGGTGGGAGGAGTCCTTCAGAATGCTGCGAGCACGACGCAGACAGCGCTTCTTCTGGATGTCCTCAATGGCAGGGAGGGGAGTTCCTGTGATGCGCTGGGCAGTTTTCACTACGTGCTGCAGCTGTTTGCGCTCAGCAGCAGAGCAGCTTCCGTACCAGACTGTGACACAGTTTGTTAGGATGCTCTCTATCACGCAGTGGTAGAAGTTCACCAGGATGGCTGAAGACAGGTGGTTTTTCTTCAGTGTCCTCAAGAAGAAGAGGCGCTGGTGAGCTTTCTTGACCAGGCTGGAGGTGTTGGTGGTCCAGGACAGGTCCTCTGAGATGTGGGTCCCCAGGAACTTGAAGCTGGAGACACGCTCGACGGCCATTCCGTTCATGTGAATGGAGTCATGTGTGCTTCTTCTCTCCTTCCTAAAATCCACAATGAGCTCCTTGGTCTTGCTGGTGTTAAGGAGCAGGTTATTGTCAGCGCACCATGTGGTCAGGTGCTGTACCTCTTCTCTGTAGGCTGTCTCGTCGTTATTCGTGATGAGACCGATCACGGTGGTGTCGTCTGCGTACTTGATGATGGAGTTGGATCCATGCACCGGTCTGCAGTCGTGTGTGAAGAGGGAGTACAGGAAGGGGCTCAGCACACAGCCTTGTGGCACACCGGTGTTGAGTGTGACAGTGGTGGAGCAGATGTGGCCTGACCTCACGTTTTGTGGTCTGTTGGTCAGAAAGTCCATAATCCAGTTGCAGACAGCGGGTGTTTGTGCCAGGGCTCGGAGTTTGGTGATCAGTTTGGAGGGGATGACGGTATTAAATGCTGAGCTGAAGTCAACAACAGCAGACGTGCATAGGTGTGATTATTGTCCAGGTGTGAAAGCACAGAGTGCAGTGCAGTGGAGACTGCATCATCTATGCTCCTGTTGCTGCGGTAGGCAAACTGGTGTGGGTCCAGTGTGGGAGGGAGGGAGTCCTTCAGGTGCGCCAGGACCAGTCGCTCGAAGCACTTCATAATGATGGGTGTGAGTGCTACCGGGCGGTAGTCGTTGAGGCACGTCGGGTTGGGGTGTTTTGGCACTGGCACTATGGATGTTGCTTTAAAGCATGTTGGCACAGCTGCTTGGGCGAGGGACAGGTTGAAAATGTCCGTAAAGACCCCGGTGAGCTGCTCCGCACATGCTCTGAGGACACGTCCTGGGATGCCGTCTGGTCCTGCAGCCCTGCGTGTGTTGATTCTGCTCAGTGCCATGTGGACATCAGTGGGGGAGAGTGAGAGGGGCTGGTGGTCTGCAGGGAGCGTTGTCTTGGTGTCGTTGTCTCCATTGCTCCTCTCGAAGCGAGCGTAGAAATGATTCAGCTCGTTCAGGAAGGAGGCGTTCATGGCTGCGGGGGTGGGGTTGCAGGGCCTGTAGTCCGTGATGGTCTGGATGCCTTGCCACATGCGTCGAGGGTCAGAATTGGAAAAGTGACCCTCTATCTTCAACTTGTAGCAGTGCTTTGCTTTCTTGATGCCCCTCCTCAGGTTTGCCCTGGATGTGCTGTAGGCCTGTGCATCCCCTGATCTGAAGGCAGCATTACGGGCCTTCAGCAGGAGCCGCACCTCCTTGTTCATCCATGGCTTCTGGTTGGGGTATGTGGTGATCTGTTTCTCTGTCGTGACACCATCAATGGTGGATGTGATGTAATCCATGACAGAGGAGGCATAATTGTCAATGTCCAAGTTCGAACCACAAGTGGCTTGAGAAGCAAACATACTCCAGTCCGTGTGTTGGAATCTGTCCTGGAGTACAGAGTCTGTCTCTGCTGGCCACACCTTGATAGTCCTCACTGATGGCTTGACACGGTTGATGAGGGGTGAATATCTCGGGGTGAGGAACAAAGAAAGGTGGTCTGACTGTCCGATGTGGGGGAGGGGGGTCGCAGTGTAAGCGGAAGCCATGTTTGTGTAAACATGATCCAAAATCTTATTTCCTCTGGTGTGGCAGGAAACATGCTGGTGGAATTTGGGGAGTACAGTCTTTAAGTTTGAGTGATTAAAATCACCTGCAACAATAAAAGCCGCCTCCGGGTGATCCGTCTGTAATTTACTAATGGCCGCATAAAGTTCGTTCATTGCGAGCTATCTGACGACATGCGGGATCAGAGACATCTGATCCCGGGAGGATATCAAACAACCTAAAAAGAGCCGGCCCACAGGAAAATATAAAAACATTCATCCTGGCAGCTCAAGAACAAGCCCTGAGCTCCAGAGCAATAGAGGCTCAGATCTACACAATACAAGACCTAAGGTGTATGTATGCTGTGGAAAGAGACGTCTGAGACAATCCAACACATAAATGCAGGGAGTGATATAATGGCAGAGAAAGCAAGCAACCAACTAGCTGGAATAATATACAGAATACGGACTGGAAACCCCAAAGTCAAAATGGGAAATACCTCTGAAAGTGGTAGAGAATGAGAGTAAAGGTCTTATGGGACTTCCAGATACAGACTGACAGCCTTAATGGCAAACCAACCAGACGTTGTAGAGGTGGATAAAGAACAGAGGAAAGTTATTGTGGTGGACAAGGCAACATCAGGAGGAACAAACATAAGAAACTGGAGAAATACCAGGGAAGAACTGGAGAAAACATGAAACGTGAAGGTGACAGTGGTGCAGTGGTAACTGGAACACTTAGGGTACTAACTCTTACAGAATATCACCAGAAAGACCTCAGACATCTTAGTTGAGAAAAGTGCAGTACCCTAAATCTCAAAGTCGTTGATAGGGTTTAGAATCATCTACACAGAGAGCTTAAGAAGATATATTTTTTAATTGTATACAACACTGAAAGAAATTAAACTAAGATCAAATTAAATGATTCAAATAAACAGGATATTCTGATATTTTTTCTAAATAAGTTCTACACATGCAACTTTGTTCTTAGTTTGTCACCTTTTTCTAACCCTATCAAAGATCCCCAGTTCTCTGGACCTCACCAGAAGAACATATTGCAAAAATATATCTAATGGAAAGCCAAATAGGCTGGAGGCGCAGTGTATTTTCTTCCTCGTGTTGTGAGTCAACAAAGAAAAAAATGGAAGAAAATAACAGGAACAGGCACTTCTGAGCTAAATTGGAAACAAAGTGAGAAAAGTGAACTTGCTGAGAAAGAGAGCGCTGTCAGTGTTTTAAAAAAAAAAAAACCCAACCACTCAGCCTTCAAGGGCATAGAAGATGTCTCTGATCCCGCATGTCGTCAGAAAGAGCCTGGGAGTCCACATGGTTCTGAATGAACTTCTGATTAGATACTGTTATGTAGAACATGAAGTGTAGAACTGCAGTCTGGGTAATAACGGTGTTCAAATAGCTTTTTCACAAATTTTCATCTTAGCTGTGTGCAGTTGAGACACAGTTACTTAAACAGTCAGCTGCACAAATTAGAAACTGGTGATTAAACGATGTTGCTGTGTCCGTGTGGTTAAACTGACAAGAACATTAACAACTCTTATGATGTCCACTTTTCTGCCCTAAAAACTAAAAAAGACTCTAATCTTTACACGTCTTGTGCACCACTTTGCCTTCTATATACTGGACATATATCCTCTGATATCACCGACAAGAGTCAGAAGAGTAAAAACGGATCCTGAAGTGGGAGGTGCATATTTGTTTTTGTAGAGTTTGCCCCACCCACCTCAACAATGTGCCAAAAAGGTCAAAGTAGAGAAACTAGGTGACAAAGTAAAGTAATAGGATTCTTGAGTCCACTACATTTCATTCTCAAAATTTCATTTCATTCTCTTGGCGTCAGTAGTTCCTCTACAAAACGTGACTCAGACACAATCGTTTGCAATGTGGCGGTAGATGTTTTGGGAAGTGACGGCGTTGTGTTTTAGCAAGGGCTAGAGGTAAGGCTTTTCCTATGGGGGACCTCAACACTTGCTTTGTGGTCATGGTCATGACCCAGAGCTCATGAGGTGTATATGTGAATGAAATGGTAAATTGAGAGTTAACCTGTGAAACTTTTAAATGGGATAAATCTTAAGTATGTTCAATCTGGATTCAAGAAAATATTCTATACATTTTTTGCTTTATTTCCAATTCAAAACTACTGTGCGAATACAGCACATGGTGTCAGTGTGATCCATGGGGAGAAGGTGGAGATTGTCGAGAGCTACAAATATTTAGGTACTGTGTTCGACAACAAACTGAAATTCCACATGAACACAGACGCTATTGTGAAGCGTGGGCAGCAGAGAATTTACCTGCTGAGGAAGCTGAACTCTTTTAACGTGAAACAATCCATTCTTAATAATTTTTATTGTTCTTTTATTGAGAGTATTTTAACATTTTCATTTATTTGCTGGTTTTATGGTCTGTCTCTGAAAGACAAAAACAAACTGCAGAGCATTGTCAAGACTGCTCCAAAATAATTGTGTTAGTCTGAGGGACCTTCCTCTCTCTGTGGAAGGAACAGGTGCTGAAGAAAGCCAAAAACATCCTGGGACAGCCCCAGCATCCTCTGACTCCTGGGACAGCCCCAGCATCCTCTGACTCCTGTCTTTGTTTTGATGCCTTCAGGGCGCCGATTTTATGCTCCGGCACGAAAAACGAATCGTTTTTCGCAGTCCTTTGTGCCCTCAGCAATTACGTTGCTGAATTAGATAATAGTGTTTTTTCTTTAAGGTTATTGATGAGGTGACGTACTACTGTATGCTGATGTTGCGGAGCTATGGAGTACTCATTTTGGACTGTGATGGGCTGACACATTGATATGATTGTGTGGTGTGTGTGTGTAACTGCACTGGAAGTTCTATTAATGAATTGCCCTCTGGGACCAATAAAGTTTTTCTGATTCTGATTCTGATTCTGAAAGCAAATATTACATTTAGACAAACTTTATTATTATATTATTTCAGAATTGATTCATAACATTAAAAAAAAAACATTAAATTGCAAGTTTAGAATCTACTAATGCCTACAATGACTTGTCAACCAACCTGATACTCTTTCTAAATTGGAATAGTTTTAAAGAAATTTAACCTCAGCATGACCGAACACCAAGTGTTAATCTATTTAAGTTTTGATGAATTTAACTGTAATCAAAAATGCTTGTTTCTGCATGCTCCTAAAATTTACTACCCTGGTTGATTTCCTAAAATGCTCACTAAAAAAACACGGAGCAAAAAAATGAATCACAACAACTGATTTATGGATGAATGATTCAAAAAAACTTCTCTCCTCCTCCCACATACATAAATGTCACATAAAGAAAGCAAAGTAAAACTATCAAAAAAGGATTTCGACAGCAGGCATGCATTTATTTGCTCCCCTTTGACACCACCTTCTAGTGGTAATTTAAGGTACTACAACAATCTATAAGTTTTAGTTTGCATTCAGTCCCCGAATTAGGTTGGTGATTGGCAGGTTTAATGTTGGGAATGCATAAAACTTTCTCATGTCAAAATGTTTTGTACCAAATTAAAACTATTCAGGTAAAAAGTGAATGTTTGGCTGTGTTTAATTATTTGCCAGTGCATTTGGTATATCTGTTTAATTCTTGTTAATAGAAATTTTAGTTTGCCAAAAAGCTGTAGTTCCAACTGAGCATCAGAATAAGAATCATTTGGATTTAAATAGTTTTGAATATTGTTGTTGGTCAGAAACTGCAGAGATTACAACCAGTGTTTACAGATAAGTCCAAAAATAAAAAAATCAAGAGAGTGGCTGATTTGTGAATAAATCTATTTAATCAAAAAATACCTGAAACAAGTTTTTGTGGCACAAAGTGTTGATCATTGTCTGAAAATCAAGATTTAACAGATTCTTTCTGCATGAGTTGCTTCTGCTTTTTGACTGACAATAGATCAGCAGAAACTGCAATGTTACATTAATTATTTAGAAAGCTTTACCACTGCATTTTAGCTCTTTTTCTACTCGCATTCCTCACATAAAGCTGCATCAGGCGAGAAAATGCGATGACAGAACATTATGTGATTACCCCCTGAAAAAGCCTTAAACGACTCCCTTTTTTTGCTAACAGTTTTCATCATCATCCTAACCACAGAGTTATGCTGCGCGGTAATGAGTTTCAATGTGTAATGATGTGCAGAAACACCAGCACAAGCTCGGAATCTGAACTGAAGCAGAATGTAACTTTTAATTACTATGAGGAGGAGGTCTTTCATCTTTCAGAGGTTACACAGTCCCACTTCTAAGCACTTTAGCAACACATGTGAACATTTTAATTGCTGTTAAGGTCTTTTTATCCTGTGGGGGGGTTTGTATGATTTAACACCCTGTCATTAAAAACACCCACCAGTTTAGCCGTTTTCGCAAACCAAGGCCGAAACGCTGCTTTGAAGGGGAGAAACGAAGGGAGTTGATTCTAAAACTGAAGCAATTTAATAAAACTTATATTTCTGTGAGAGTCACTGTCTCTGAATGAAATAAACCTGTGAATTCTCCACTGATATTTGCCCAAGTTGAGAAGCAGGGAGAGCAGACACCTGTATTCAAGCCCCGGTCTGAATCATCTTAGCTGTATTGCCCAAGGGCACTTGAGCCGTCAGCCTGTGGGGACCTGCTCCCGTCCTGATCCCCAGAGCCCCTGCCCTCCATGTCGTTAGTGCTACCCCAGTCAAACTCAGGAGATCTGGAGTGCCAGCAGGGCAGGAAGATAATGAACTGAATCAGGTATGTAGGAAACAGGAGCTGGTGTTCCCTGAGGACCGGGGTTAGAGAAACACTGCTGAACCACAGCAGCAAGCAAAGAAATCTGTTTTTACGGTTATGTCTAAGGATGTGTCATTTGAGTGAAAGATAATTAGTTGAAGGTACCTGTGAACTGGAGCGTCACTAAAAAAAAACTCCTACATCCGACAAATACGCCCTAACTCTTAACCTTTTGGAGTACTTTAATGCACAAGTCGCAAAAATTAAATAAAACAAACATTTTCAGTCAGAACATACAGTAAAAGTACTTAAAATACTTGAAGTCAGAGTCATCGACATGAATAGAGATGGACAAAACAAGGCTGTTGTCATGAGTTCCAACGACATGAAGTCAGTCTAGCCGCCATTTTTCCACGGTACGAATGTTGTCCGATTTCACCATTTTGGGACCAAACGACATTAGTAAGCAGTGATTGCTCAGAGAATCTGTCAATCAAACACTCAGGCACCCCATGCTCTTATTTATTTAGTTTATAACTTTAATAACTAGCAATAAAGAAAACATATCAGAAAAAAAATTAGGTTTAGCAAGAACATATTTAAAAGAGACAAGAATGGTTGTTCTAACAAACAGAATGAGTATTAGCTGTGTATTTTTCAATAGAAGTCTATGAGACGTTGGCTCTCAGGGACGAGAAGGTGTTTCCTATTTGGAACACGAGGGGTCCAGTTCTCTCTATGTACTGTCTATGGTCAGAGTACTGCATTACAAAATAAAAAAAATCTCACCAAGTATTTTTTGGCTACTTTAAATATTTTGTTTTTACTAGTTACAGTTCAGTGAGATATAATGACTTGTTTAAAGACAAATCATTTGACCTTAAAAAAATGTAATTTTACCAATATCTATGATGAACAGTTGTAAGCAATACAAGGAATTTGGGTAAAAATTTGATACCAAGTAATTACAGGGCTAAAACCGTTGATATTGATACCGATAGTGTTTCCTTGAAATGTTTTGTTCTATAATAATTTTGTAAATGCACATTTTGTTGATAATTTAGTGTATATTAAAAAACAGCACAGGCATTCAGCAAATAAAAATATGTATTAACTAATTACAGTGTACTAAGCATGCACATGTATTTTAAATAAGGGGATACTGCCTGTCAAAGTGTGCCTTATAAGAAAGTAATGCATGAAGCGGAACCCTCAACCGTCCGATGCAAAGCGGAGTTTCTTGTATTAAATCTGTGGGTAAATTTAAGCTCTTTAGTGCATGTATTGAAGAAAAACTGCAACAAAAGTGTCGATCTCATCACTCTAGAGTCAATACTTCACCCTGGCATCGATACAAGCGATAGTATCGATACTGCATATTGATACTATTGATACCCAAATCAATACATCCACCTCTAATAATGAAACAAGTTTTTTTTTTTTTCAATAAAGCTTTTATTTGTTATAAGTAATCTTTTTATAAAAAAAAAAAAAAACAGACTTGCTTGATTACAGTTTCACTTGACTCATAATTTACACATAATTTTTGTTTATAAATGTGCAATTTTTGTCTTATTTGATTCAGTATGCATGGTGTTGTTTTTGTTTTAAATTTGATCATTTTGAAAGAAAAGGGTATAAGCATGTATTTTTTTAACTGTACATACTTAAAAGATATACATTTTTTTTAGGAATACACGCGCCATCTTAAGAAATTCAACCTGCAATTATGTTCTAGTCTTCAATGATCCAGTTTGTTCTGACCACATCTATCATAATCTGGTTTGGATCTGAAACCCGATCTGACAGGAACCAACTGTAGAGGTTACGACCTTCCCTCCACGTAGGACCTGTACCAGTCTGAGGTTAGGAAGTGAGGTGAGAATGTCTCTACAGACTACTCACACCCTGGATGAACTGATGAACTCCTGAACAGCCACAGAGCACTTGACCACACCCTTACATTTCTGTAAAAATTGGTTAAATGTTATTTTGAATAATTTTTTTCCCCTATATTTTTTTTTAATACATATTTTTGTGTTTTGTTCTCGTACATGAGAACAGAATTCCTTCTTAGTGCATTCATATTTGGCTAATAATTACAGGCTGATAATTTTAAGACATAATATTTTCAATTACCAGGGAGAAACACCCATATAATTTCAAGAATGTTTTCTTGTCTTCAAAATTGTAGAAACAACTTATTTTAAGAAATCTTACCAAAACAAGTAGTTCTATGGAAGTTTTTTTTTTTTTTTTACTTATAACAAAGTAAAAACAAAAATAATACAAAGTTTGTTACTTATTTTTTTGGAAGGACATTTTTCCTGTGTGTCATTACATTTTAACCTTTTCTCACCCTTCAACCTTCATTTTCTTTCTAAGATAAACGTGATGTGAATCTAAAAATGTTTTTTTTTTCATTAGTGATGAAATGACATTCATTCACAGAGATGCACACATTTGGCATTTATTATAGAAAGCCACAACATTATCAGTGATGAGCAGGTGTTGAGCTGACAAAAACAATCCGTTAACATAATTAAAATGACATTTACTAGATAAATGCGGGAAGTTATGCCACTATAACGCTGATTATTTTAACCTAAATCCATATAGTCAAATCTTACATATTTCTCCACTAAGGAGAAACCCATTTTGTCATGCACTCAACTTTATATTTAAATGTACGTAATTCATTTTTGTTTTAGCATGACTTTTTAAAGTTATAAAACTGATGTAATTATATATTTTCCGAGCGATGGCAGCTTCGGACTACATAGGACACCGGCGACTATTGATGACGTCATTGAGTGGTAGTAACATTCAAATTTGAAGAAACTATTTTTCCATAACTCTCCGTTCAGAGGGCTAAATGTGGGGGTTGGCAGAAGCCGATGGGGAAGGTGAAGAATCCAGATTCAGAAATTCATCTCCTAGTTGTGGGCGGGACCAATGGCGTGGAGTAAGCCCGCCCCTTTCCTATCATCCATTTGTGTCCTGCTTGCATTACTGTTGCTACAAAAATGTTGATTAATATTGGAGTTATTGATTAAAATGAATGTGTCAGAATAGGAGCTTACAAACTTTTCAAGCAACTAATTTTTTCGAAGATCTAATAAAGCGCAACTTTAAGATTTATCATCAGAAGCCAACATCAGAAAAATGCTACAAGAACATGCTAAAAACACCATTTTCATCGGGTGGGTCTTTAAAACAAGATTTCATTGAATGGGATTTTATACAAATAGAAAGTTATCGATAATAAAAACTTGTCACACAGTATATTTTACAATTTGTGATTTTTTTTGACTTCTTATTGCGGTTTCTCCTCCAGTTATGGTGTAACGCAGCTTTGTATTCCATCAAACCAACACGATTACTACAATCATCCTCCATTATTAGCTCACTAATGGCTGCAGCCCGCTTCTGTTGGCTGTCACTCAAAGAGAAGCTGCAGTCATTTGAACTTTAAAGAAGTGCGTGATGACCTAAACTGGAGAAGAAATGCAATCATCTCTGCTTTCCATCCAAATATCAGCCCATCTGACGCATGCGATGCTGTCTGCAGAGAGGGAGGAATAAAACTGGATGGAATCAGTGTCATAAAAAGAAGAAGAAGCAGCAGGACACACGAGGATGTCTGCGTTAGATCTTAAAATGTGTTTGACAACATCAGATAGAAACAGGATTTAGAGTTCACACCTGAAAGTTTTAGTGGATCTGTAAATCACCAGCAGGAGCTTCAAACTTCCTCCTGACTTCTGTTTGAACTCGCATCAAATACTGACATGAATTTAACAAGAATGTCAAAAACATAAAAACATAAGCTTTCCTCTAGCAAACTATTGACTACAAATCATGCTGGTCGTTTAGCAGCTGCAGAGAAAAAAAAAAAAAACATTACCAGTCACGAGAAAATAAATAAAAATGCATTATTTAAAGGATAGTCTGCAACCACATTCTGGTCGATTTTCTGCACTTTACTTCAAAAAGGTCAAGCTGAGAAACATGTGCACTGAGCATTAATCATATTTAGGTCTGGCTGTTTGTCTTTAATCTTAAAGCTGAAGCCTCAGCAGGAAATAAACAGCCGAATCTGTGTAAATTCAGCGGCAGAAAATATTTGTGTAGCCCAGGGGTCTGAAACCTTTAACGCTCAAAGAGCCACTTGGTGAAGCTTTTTTCTGATCAAAACCCACGGAGAGCCACAATGCAAATACACTTTATTCATTTTTTTGTAGCAATAAGTTCACAACATGTAGCTTTTAAATATTTACAATACTTGAAAATGTCTTTTTTTTATTCTGTATAAAACAAATTTAATGTATTTTCTTTAGTCGGGATTAGGGCTGGGTAGTCATTTTCAGAATTTATTCGATTCTCCTGAGCCTGGATCGATTCTGATTTTTTTTTTTTTTTTAACGATTATTTTGATCCACTCATTTCAATTTTGAGTTTAGACGTTTAGACACTTTTGTTTAGAAATACATTCATAATCTATAAATGTTTTTAAGATTTTCATATTAATCTGATACAGTTCACATACTGTAAAATGTATTAGTGAAATTATAATGGATTGTCAATAACATACAGTGTTACACGGCTTCTCAAAAGGAGAAGTTCTAACTAAAATGTTCAGATCATTAACAAATCATTAAGTTCTCCTGGAGGGGTTTCAGTTTGGCCACTAGGTGGCGATTGCGCTATAGCCAAACACTTTTTTTTTAAGAAGAATAAGCAAACTAGGAGTAAAAAACTAAAATTGTTACTTTAAAAATGTTTCCCTAAAAGAGTTTGGAAAATTAATTCCTGTGAGTTTATAAAGATGTTCATTTAGTCAGCAAAGTATGTTCAGATCGACCAATCCTTAGCATTAGCCGTCCAAAGGGAAATTCTATTAAACGTTAGCATCAAGCTAGCGGACTTACTTTCCCCTTTTGACAATTTTTTTAAATAAAAAAAAAAATTACTCAGTAGTGTTTTAATTATGATTATGAAGTTTTTAAACAAAATACTAAAGCCTAAATATCCTAAAAAGCTATTTTTCATGTGGATCTGAAGCTTTTCTCTGTAAAATCTCCTCCGAGGGGGCGTGGCTTTTGGAGCTGGGCTGAGCAGCTCTGCAGCAGACTTAAAACTTAAAACTTGATCAAGTAAATAAAGGAGTAGCAGTTTTCTTTAACCATTTCAGAGCCCAACCAAAACAACATTTTTAAACATATTTATTTATCTTGTTTTGATCTTTAAAGGAGTAATACAGACCATCAACGTCTTAAATAATGTTTTCTAAAAATGCTCTTGCATTTGGTTGAGCAGGCAGTCAAAGGATGAGCAAAAAGGTTGAGGACCGTAACGTTTTTGACATTTTCACTCTGTTGCAATATATATTTCACATAGATTTTGTTTTACTGATATTCAGCATTTATGATTTTTTTGTTAACTGAAATCACAATTAAACGAGTTCAACATATTCCCAGTTATTGTTAACTTTATGACTTTGTTTGAGTTTTTTAAAGTTCCTTCTCCGTTGATTTCCCTTGTTCTACCAGAACTTAGCTCTAATTTTAGAATTCAGTTTAAAATCCTCTTGAACACTTTTGAGGCCTTCTTCAAACTCCCCGTATTATCTGTCTGAGCTCCTCAATATTGCCTTGAACCCCCCCTCCCCATCACTCACAGGGTTCTCCATCTGCCTCGGCACCGGGGTGGAGCGGCGGCTTCAGCCGCTCTGCGCCTCCACTCTGGGACTCACTTTCATCTGAAATCAGAAACATCATCTGTCTTCTTCTCTTCAAATTAAGACTCAAAGTGAATCTGTTTATAGAAGCTCATTTTCAGCGGCATCTCGAATGGCGCTGTGGGTGCCGTTCACCCCTCGTGGCGTCCACTCAGACAAGTATCCCTTGGGGAAGCAAAGTTACCTCATACGTTTTCTGCTAACAAGCTGCATCTGAATTATATTAATTAGCTTTCATAAACTTGAACAACTTTGATGGTTTTTTTATAGTTTATTGTTGTGTGGCCTTCTGGTTGAAATAATTAATCTATTACAAACATTTCTACTCTTTTAATGTAACATGTTGCTTAAAAAGATCATGTGGTGCAGGCACAGACAAACAGGCTCTGGTATTCTTTAAAATTCTCCCTCAACTGCATTAAAATAATAAATAATTTCCAAAAAAAGAATTCTAAATAATTTTGTGCAATTATTTAAACAATGAACTGTACTTAAGACCCACTTTATAAGAGAACAAGAAATTGCAATAACAGTGGAAGTTTTCATTCCGGAGTAAATAAAAGTGGCATAATTATTTGTAATCTTCTCATTGTCGGTTGTGTAATCTAACTTTGTAATAGAGGTAAATAGAGCAGAACAGGATGTTTCCTTTTATATTAGATTATATAGGCCTGTTTTTATGGACTCTAGTACAGCAGGGTTTTACCTTCTTTGATATTGTGAACATTTCTCTTACTTTTTTCCGTTTTATTGTTTTTACCCTTTTATACGTTTCCATAATAATATTTTTCACAGATGTCCCACAACACTCTATTGTACCCCAGGTGCCTTCCTCTTTTTTTTATTGCAAACAACATGTAAACAACAAAAAAAAATCAATAAAAACTGAAGTTTCAACTATAAGAAACAATACTTATGAATACGTAATCACAAAAAAAAAAAAAAAACATTTTGTGTGAGACCAAAAACAGATTTTTGAAAACCTTTAAGTCAAAACATTGATGACCCCTGATCTCTCTGAGAACCTTTCTGGATCCGTCCTGCAGACCAGGTAAACTAGTGACATTAAATGTGACAATTTAAGTGATTGGGGGTCATTTGATTGTTTATTTATCACCTTTTTTACTTTTAAAAGCCTTTACTTTACTGTGTTCTTTGTGAGCCCAGATACCACCACAGATGACGTCCTGGGTATGCAAGTTTGCCAATTCACCACTGATTACTGTAAGCAAGAAGTAGTACACCTGAAGTTCGTTTTAAGTATAAGTATAGCAAATATACTACAGACCATATACATGTACAATTCAATTTTATACCCAAAAATCACAAAGAAAATTTGCCTCATTGGGTTTGTAGTGGAAGTGTACTAACTGAATACTTCTTTAGCCTAAATGGAACATTTTAAGTTTACAATAGATAGTATATACAAAGTCCACATCAAATACTGACCAACTTTTTGTATAGACTATACTTTTAGAGAACTTATGTAAACTACTTTTTACGAAGAGAAATTTAGTGTAATTCTAATCTAATCCCATAACTTTCTTTGGCCTTTTTTCCTCTTTATTAATATAAACAATATTATTAAAAAACAATGAAAGATTGCAGGTTCAATTTCCATCTTGCCCGCCCATGTGCCAAAGTGTCTCAATTTTATTTAAAATGTTATTTTTTGTGAAGGATTTTCCTCCAAAATGAAACTAAATTAAATGAAAACTAACTTGAAACAGGTTTACTGTTTACAAAACCAATAAAATAAATATTGCTTCTGATTTTTTGGGAAAAAGCAAAGAAAACTCAACTTAAAAAAAGTGGAAATTGTTTTTTTTTTTTTCTTCATATCCTAAATACCAAAACGCTCAATATTCAGAAGCTTGAATGTCATATAAAGAAAAAGCATAAACAATTAATGCATTGAAAGCTTAACTTAATGCTACCTGTGAGGCATAATGACAGCTTAATGATCAGGAAACTCCATGCAAATGATTTGCTGGCACTTATGAATTTGCGTTAAGATTTCCTCTTAACCTTTTCCAAAAGCATTAACAGGGCATTGACGCTAAAGAAACGCTAATGAGTCAGACTGAGCAGGTATATTGTTATCTCGTGCGTTTAAATGTTCGTTCGTGCTTCATTAACACATTTCCATCTAACAGAAGCGGTGGACTTTCCAAACCGACTCCAGAACTAATAAAAAAAAACGCAACAGTGCTTTTATGTGAAAAATTCCACTTGATCTTTATGTTTCTGACCAATCTGTCGCTCTGGATCTAAAGGAGACTCAAAAAACAGCTGAAAAATAATTTATAAAACATAACTTTATTATGAAATAACAGCAAAAATCTAAAGTCAGCAAAAGAAACAGGAAAAACGCGGAGAGAATTAAAAAATGTTTATTAATGTGACCTTTTCTGCCCTCATTTGACCACCCAGATACTTCAAACAAACCCACCACAGAAAATCAGAATAATTACACGCATGATCCGTTTGCATTAATCATAAAAAAACAAAGGCTTTGCCTTTAAAATTAGGAGTCTTTAATCGTTTGAAAGAAAAGGAAAACACACCAGCCAACATCTGGGGGTATCTTCTTCACTCCGAGATGACGGCTGTGACTATAAAACACAGTCAGATCGCTTGTGCCAGTAAACATGTGAAGTCAGACTTCTCTCTGCTGCAGCGTATCATCGAGCTTGCTTTATTTGATCTGAAGCAGCAAAAGTGGATCTGAAACATGTAAATGCCTCCTGCTGACCCCTCTCAGGGTAAACTTTACTCTCAGTCACTGTGGCTGGTGTGTTCCTCCTCCTTCATTCATTCTGCCAGTCTAAAAATAAAAGGATGTGAAAAAAAGGAAGAAAAAGGGCTGAAACATTTCGTTTTGGAACCGTACAGCAGTCTATACAAATGTACAAAAATCTTACAGATTAAAAACGCGGAGGGTCGACGTGAAACAAGATCTCTCCATATAAAGCAGAAACCTGGAGCGTGTGATGGCGAGCGCCAGGCCACTGCTTCTGGGTTTGACAGGGAAGTTGTAGCTTAGAAGTCCAGCCACAGCCAGCATAAACGACAACCTGTTAGTGACAACTATGCTAGCTTCTCACAACATAGCAAGTATTCAATCAAAAGAAACAACAAATAAATCCCTTTTCTTTTCCTACGTTTTGACTGCAGCTTTGTGTTTTATGCCAAAAAAAAAGAAACTTTTACACAAACAAATGAAGAAAAGCTCATACAGACACTTGTTAAAGTGCTATTTTAAAATAGGCTAAACTGAAAGAAAAAAAAAAAAGATTTACTGAAACCACTTGAGAAGCAAGAAAATAGGAAGTTGCAGCTTAACGAGCCGCATCATTTTTGGAAGTGTGATCGTGAAGCCCGTCTGGATGTGACGGCCTCATGCCCAAGTACGTCTGATTATAATAGACTTTTAGAGGGAAGCTGAAATTCATCCAAAGGCTTCAAGATTTCACACTCAGCCTCTGCAGCGAGGGCGATCCTTCCCTCCCACCACAACAGAGGAACCACCGGGATGTTTTACTGATTACATATAAAAAAAAGCTTATTTTTGTGGTAGATGTTAAATATTTTAGGTGATTAAAAAACTTGACCTCAAAAAAAGTGTGTCAGGAAATTCTGGAGAGATTGAATCTTTTGCAGGTTTCTCCATGAGGACACTGAAGGCTTGTTGGGGCTAACCCAGAGATCCCCTGCTCTGATGGGGGGCCGGGGTCAGTTGGTGGGCTAACAGAAAAAGGGTAACAACCACTGCCTAAACGTAAAGATTGATAGTTTTCCAGAAAGCCACACACAGCCAAATTTTAAATAATTCATTTCTGTAATCTTCACAAAAAAAATGAAACTGAAGATATTTTAAAAACACGATATATAGCATTTCCTGCGATAGATTAATAGCTTAAGATGCTAAAATTGATAGCTGAAAACATTGAAGCTGAATATTAGCTGAATGCCAAATTAGCCTAAAAAAACAGAAGAAAGCCTAAATTATCTGAAAAAGCTAGTATTTAGCTGAGCCATTAGCTAAATGCCAAATTAGCCTAAAAAACTGGAAATTTTTTTAATTTAGCCAAAACAGTTTGGGGGGCTGGGCCAAATCCGGCCCACAGGCAGTAGGTTGGGGACCCCTGGGCTAACCAACTTCTAAATATAAAAGACTGACTTTGGAACACAACCTGCCCTCTACAGTTAACAGTTCTAATTTCTTGGATTCTGGATAATCTTAATCAGCTACAGTTCTTTAGAAAACCGAAATATTGAGAAATGAAACCGTCCAGAAGCTGCGGCTGAATCATCAAACATCTGTGCGAGTCAGGCAGCTCCACTGCCCTGATTCCTCTGAGCAGCTCGTTTTTTTGTTTTTTTTCTTTTCAGTTCCTGGTTTGGTGACTGATTATATGATCAGAGAGTTCTGCCTACAGGAAGGGACGGGCGGCAGAGTTCAGGGGTCGCTCACCAGCAGGAAGGCAAAGACTTCCTCACTTTAAGTTTATAAAGTGCTTCAGCTGCAGGACAAAAAAAATAAAAACACACAAACCACACTTTTTTTTGATGGCCGATTTTTCATATAATCATTCATTTAAGTGTCTTTCTACAATGACATTTATGATTTGTACTTATTTTGTAAAAAATAACAGAATCAGATGACAATTTTGAGCAAATATACATGAAGTCACAGCAGAGAAAACCCCAAAAACCTTAGTAAGTGAAAGAAATATTTCCCTTTTTTTGATACTTTCCCCCTTTTTTCTTCACCCTCTCGTGTTTCAAGAGCAAAGACCTCTGAGGTAATGCTGAATCCAGACGAAATGCCACATAACACTCCTCAGGCTTGTTATGTAATCCTTCAGGTTACCTGAGGAGTCTTTGCACAGCACAGTGTTTGCATTTCAATAGAACTGTGTGGTTTGGTTTACACTTGTGAATGTTTCCTTTCAAATAAAACTATTTGTAATTTGGATAAACTGACCTCACAAAGCACGACCCACACTTATGGGCTCTGATTTTGAAAGGAAAGAAAAGGAAAAGCTTAAATCTTCAGCTAAATTCCAAACAATTAGCACCTAAATCTAATCTTTTATGGGTGAAGAGCCGCTTAAAGTGTTTTTTAAAGTGTTTCCACAAACAAACTTAACTTTCCCTTTGTTGACTCAGCGGGTGGTCACACTCCCTGCACCTCGATTTCCTGCTGACGCACACACCGACAACAGCCCCGTCCTGGGTAATACGTCTCAGAGTCAACCTATCATGAAGTCCCTGTGTTTTTGACGCCTGCTTTCATTTACTCATTACCTTTTGCTGTCAGAGGAGTGCAGTTTTTCACAAGGCAACGCGTGACAGTAAAGGCCACGGCTCCAGTTAGGGTTTTGGGTCGGCTGCTGTTGGCCGGCAGCGACTATGCCGACAAGAATACAGCTGCATATATAGTGTAATAAAGGGATTTTACAGAATATAAATGTAGAAAAATAGAGCAAAAATTCATGACTCTGTTACGTTTCTGAAGGACGATTAAGGGAAGACCTCAAACATTTCTTTTCTGTTAGTTGATGGACAGGAAACAATGAGAAGTACGTAAAAATGCATTAGTAAGGAGGACTGAGCAGAGGGAAGTCTCATCAACACCTCCGCTTTCTGTAGTGACTAAATGCAAAGTCATTAGAAGAGCAAAAAGTGGAAGTGATGGTAAGTTTTGGAGTTAATTCCACATTTCGCTTTGTCTCAGGAAATTTTAAATCCAGCTGGGAATGAAGGAAAAAAAAAAATACTTTGACCTCAAAGGGAAAGAAACGAATCATTCGGCTGTGGTTAAAGTCTTTACATGACGATCATGACTCCATTACGGAGGGAAGTGAAGAACGTCAAGAGTATTTTTGCATAAGAAGCAGCAGAATCTGGCAGTTCTCAGTCACTGCTGTCGTCTTCGTCCTCGTCGTCTGACAAGTGGTTGTTGTTGTACCTGGACTCCGCCCAGTTGTTGGAGTCTGAGCGCGGGGCGTGGCTTCCTGACGTCAGCTGGGAGTAGCAGTATTCACAGACGCGGACGGGTTTGGACGACTGGCTGGGAATGAGGTACTTCTTCTCCGAGCAGGGGCCGCACACCACGTAGCCGCACTTCCTGCAGTGGTGGCGGCGGATGACAGGCGTGAACTTCACCTTCTCGCAGCGCATGCATATGGGCGCCTCGGAGTCGGGCACCCACACGGCGGCGTGCTCGCCCGTCGGGGACTTGCCGCTCTTCTGCAGCAGGTCCCTCACACACTTCCCGATGTGGTTCATCCACTCGCACTTCTCTGTGCCGGTGGCGGCGTAGACGGCAAACGACTTGGTGGGCGTCTTGATGAGCCAGCCGTTGCGCAGGTCCCCCTCGTCCGGCACCGTGTCGATGGTGACGCTCTCCAGAGGGATGATGTGCTGCTTGTTGTACTTCTTCTTCTGGATGACGATGTTGCCGTAGACCAGGATGTCGTTGAAGAGGAAAAACTGACGCGCTTTCGGCTTCTTGCGGCAGAGTTTGGTGAGAACACCCTCTCCAATCAGGACGCGGCCCGGTATGGCGAGCGGCTGGCCTGCGGCTCCAAAGCAGCTCTCCACCATTGCTATCCGCTTGGAGTTGGCCTCGCTGTTTGCAAGCCGGTCCACCATCTTCACCTCACCTGCAAATAAAAAAAGATAAAAACTAATTTAACCTCACACCAACAGCTCAGTGAAATACATGTTCTTTTATATTTTTGTTAAACTTTTTATTACCAGAGATGCCACCCGCAACACCTAAATAACAAAAGCTCACTGATATAACATGTCGACCGCAATCAACGTAAATCAGCTGAGAAAACTGGCTTTTTCATTAACTTTCACCAATATGCAACACATTACTTAAGTGTTGCATATTGGCAGAAGGCTGCTTTTCTCCACTTTAGAAATTGTTGGAATTACATTGATTGCATTAACAGTTGCAAAGTTAAAGTAGTCAACAGAATATAAAATATTCTTTGGCGTTTATTAAGGAGTTAAGAGCAAAGGATGTCCTCAGAGAACATGAGAGAATGAAGTCCACCTTAGCTTTAAACTTGTTCTGTTAGCTTCTTCTTACAAACCCACTCCTGTTTTTTGAAGCATCTCTTGCTCACATCCAGCCTTCTCTGTGACTCCAACAGAATCCACTGAATCTGCTAAATGCAGCTCACTTAAATCACTTACTGGCAAGACCATTTATTTGTATTAAATCAAAATTCTTTGAGATAGATAATAAAAAAAACTGTTATCTAAGGCAACAATTGTGAACTATCAGATGAACTATTGAAAGCAGCAACCATGGGTATAAAAAAACAAACATGTATTTGACACTTTAAAAACCCACTCCTGCCATCTTTTCAGCTATTTTAAAACCATTATCAGTAGTTTTTTTTAAATTATGATGATATTTTTAGCCAAAATTAAATTAAAAAAACTCCAGAACATAGCTTATACAGTGGCAGTAGTATTTGCCTCCAAGTTGTAGGTGGGACCGTTGGCATGGGGCAACCCCGGCTCCTCTTCCCCTCCTTGTTGCTGAGAGATCTCTGTTTGCGCGCTCTCCCTTTAGCCTGCAGCCCCTCACACCTCCTACCTAACATTTCTACATTACAAATAAGCTCTTCTTCAAACTGTACTTTTTTGTCTGCTGCTGAGTTACAATAATTTGAATAGAGAAATACTAAAATAAACACATTTGAGCTCCATTATCTGAAAAGAACATATTAAAAACACAAAACACAATTTTCATCGGCCACTGACTCAAAAATAGGATTTTTTTAGGGAGTTTTATAATTAAAAAAATGTATATCAGGTATGGATTGTCTGAATTGTAAATCCCCGGTTAAAATGTATTAGCTTGTTCTTTGTATCTCGGAATTCACTCACCAATTGGAACTAAAAGACAGAAGGCCATGTTTACTGAAGATGCTGAAAATAAATATAAATATAGTAGTCTTAATGACTTTGTGAATGATTTTTTTTAAAACTTTTTCTACATAAAACAAAATCTAATTTCTTCTTTCTAAATGAAAATCATCTCTGCAATAAGTCATGCACACACTTGTGTGAGCTCCATTCATTACATCAGCATTGATCGTCTGTGTGCTTTTCTTAAATTCTTTTAAAGCTTTCACGACAGTTTGAAAAGACGACAGAGACCAAAGCCTCAACACGCATTTTCTTTGCCGCCGAGACCCAGATGGCAGCGCAGTGGGGCTCTTGGCGTCTTTCTCTGCCTTTCATAAAGTACAACAGGCGAGGTCAAAGGTTATTGATGATAAAGATGAAAGGGGGCCGCTTCTGTCTGGCAGGCCCAAAGGGTAAGTGCAGAGCAGCGATAGCGAACGCCACTCGGAACAGAGTTTAGTATGGCAGCAACATCAAACTAAAGTGCACATATGCATTACAAAACCGCACTTTACTTCCACCCGTCTTCTTCCTATACTTTATCTATTACACCCAACCAAAATGACAGCTGCAGCCAAAAGCTTCTTCCTTTGAAGTGTCGAGATAAACAGCGGGTCAGCAGTCAGATTTATTGTAAAACTTTTCCAATGGATCAAAAGGAATCCTAAAAGTGCTTCTTTCATTCAACAAAGAACAGAGTGACCGAGTGTGAGTGTAGCTGGTGAGAACAGAGAAGTGCTTTGGTACTAACATTTATATTTCCCTCTAGAATATAAAATGAAAAATAGTTTTTTTTACCAAAAGATTTAAAATTATTGCTTTACAGAACTACTCCTGTGAAAATTGTGTTCTTTTTTTTCTCATAATTGAGGATATATGTAATAGAATTTAGGGTTAAAACTGCATCTCTGAGTTTTTCTTTATTCAAATCATGTTGCATCAGTAGCAGATGAAAACCAGATGTTTGCAAATGATGCAGTCACTCCCACGGGAGAGTGAAAATCTTCCTTCTCTGTTTCAGTTCTAAATTCTCCACTGGGAGACAAATAGATCCATTAATGTCTTCATTTTCTTCGTCTGAGCTGCACACTGGCTCAAACCTTATGGCTGGCTAGCTCTGATGTTTTGGTTAATGTTAGCTTGGGCTTGTCAGGTGCTTGTCAGTAGTCGAAGAGAGTATAAAAAAGGCATGCTGGGAAATTAGACCAACAGTCATACCCATAACCCAAAAGCAGAATTTCTATTGAGCTCCTGCAGCTCTGGAGAAAATACATCTCAAGAAACCTCACAGATTTTTTTGATTTTGGCCAAAAACTGCATAACCATAATTAAAAGACCACTCAGAAAGATTTTACAACAGATACAAAATATAGTTTGAGTGGGGCTTAAAGCAAAGTTGTGTGTTTTTGTTTGACAGCAGATGAACAAACAGCAGGAGCTTCTGTAAACCAACAACGCTGTCATCTTGTCGGTTTAAGGTCAGAGATTGTTCTGACTCTCTCTGACCCGACACAAGAGAGCCACAGGATTCTTTAGGAAATTTAAAAAAAAAAGAAAAGAGATATATATATTTTTTTTACAGAATTGTTTTAGGTTAGGCTGGAGTTCCACTTTTTCAGAGATTTGTCCTTTTCAGTTTGGATTCTCATAGGTTTACAATGACAAGCTAACTCATTAAGTTTACATGGTCAACATAATCACTGACAAACGCAATTATTATTATTTTTTTCCAAATAATACTTTATTTACTGCTCAGGGGAAATTCATGCTCTCATGTTCCATTTCTGTGACAGGTTTCACCAGTGGGCAGCTCTGAGACGAGGCGCCCCGGAGCAGATGGGGGTTGGCTGGGCGCTCTGGATGGTGGCGGGGGGGATTCTCTTCCAACATTGTGCCATTTCAATCAAACCAGCAACCCTGCAGCCACGCGCTGCATTCCCAGCCTGTGGCTACAACTGCCCCCATTTATTACAGCTCCACTTCTCATCAGAGGTTCTGAGTTTAATGAAGGCGAGTCTGGAAATGACCCGGCTTTAACTAGTTTAACAATTAAGAAAAATCCCAACAGACCGGGATTCAACTAGTTTACTCACAACCTGGAGTTAGTTGCATTGACTGTTTATGACAACTGGATTGAGTGACTCCTCTTCTCTAACAGGAAGTGCCTGCAGGCTTAAAGAAGCCACAGACTATTATTGTGAAATAAACGTCTATTACTCCATCATTATACTTGTGGGAACTGGCTTTCTCGCTTCAAACTCTTTTTTTTTTTAATGCTATTTATAATTCTATTGTTTTTAATGATATTTTTTATGCAGTGCAAGTTATTCAAGATAGAAACTGACCAATCACATGCCTTGATAAAAGTGGTGGTGCCTGCAGGCCCCCATATTGAACATTCAAAACCTCTGATGAACAGATTTGCTCAAGCTCACTTTCAAGTGATAGGGCTGTGGACACCCAACAAGCTCACTCCTGATTGGAGAGAGTGGTTGCCATAGAGATGTTGACGAGAGAATGTCTGGCTCCAACATGGCGGCAACCGTATTGCAAAATATGGCGATAGGCTTGACTTCATATTGGTGATGTCGTGCTCGCTTGCTCCAGTTCTTATATACAGTTAATGGTTAGGTGACATTAGGACTTTAAAGAGTAATCAAACCCTAAATTAACTTTTTTTGGCTGTTGACCTCTATAAATGGGACTTTCAAAAGTGCTGTCTGTTAGTTGTTGCCAAATTTTTGACAAGTTAAAACAAAATTGTTTAATTCTTGAAAATATAGTGAAAAACTATGTGTGTGCTGCCCCCTAAAGGTTGAATTGAGGTATTACAGTCGAATTTTGTTTTTAGTCAAACCATGTAAGTTTCAGAAGTCCCACATTGTGATCTGCAGCTCCAGTAATGACAACTGTCCTGTTCCCAAGCCCCACCCCTCAGACTGTGTTTTCAGATTTCAGCTGTGGGTGGAGTCAGCCTCCAACTTCCCTGTTTGGTTACTCTTTAAGAATCCATAAAACGACAATGGCTATTAAACTATACTGATTAAAAACAGAAGAGTGGTTTGTTGGATGGTGAGACTATAAAAAAAAGATATAACTGGTCATTTTAGAAAAAAAGTGTTTTTACATGTATTTTTCTTTGATAAATATATTTTGAAAAGTTGTCCACTACAGTGAAGTAAAGCAACACAGACTGAGCCGTATGTCAATGAAAGTACCCTGTAGTTTGTACGACAAGATCATTAATAAAGATTGATGGGACATATGTAAAAATATTCCCGTCTTCCAAATGTTAAAAACATGAAAGAAATGCTTTTACTGCAGTGGTAATTAACTAGAAAAACCAGCAAAAGCAGGGTGGGTTCTCCAGACATGTGAACATTAATAACTCGAAGTGAGGCTGTAAGCCGCCTGACAGACGAGCGTGGCTGCTGACATATCAACCCTGAGGGTGAGGGCTGTTTGCCCAATGCTGCAAAACCACTTCCCATCATCAGAGAGCTGAGGGTGCAAAGGCTATGAAACTCCAAAAAAAGCATTGTATAAATATGGGCTGGAGTTTCCCAACCCGGTGAGGAGAGTCAGGGAGAAGCATCAGCTACAACGCGTTTGGATCAAACAAACAACAACTTTATTTCTGCTCTGCAGCGATGTGCGTCAAAAATAGCAGCTTACAAGAACAAATAAAAATCAAAGTCAATTAGTGTAATTGTTAATTAGACTTCTGGGATCAATAACTCTTTTCAAAACGCTTTAAACTGACAGCAAGTCTCTCTGTTGGTTCGTCTTAACACAACCAACAACCTCTAAAGACATTTCAACAGAAAAAGGACAGAATCTTTGTTTCTTTTTAATGTTAAGCTCTTCGTGCTGCACACAGACAGACAGCTAAACAGCAGCTGCTAACCGCTACATGCTAGCTGATTTGCTGATTTAACTCCTTATGACCCCAGCTGTCCTTTGACATGCCTGTTTTATTTATCTGACAGAGAAATAAAAGTTAAGAAAATTAACTACTGTGGTAATAAAACCAAAAATGTCATGTCTTAAGAACTGGAAAAAGAAGCACATAATCTTAAAAAAAAAAAAAAAAAAAAAAAAAAAAAAAAGAATAAATGAAAACTAATAATATCAGCTAGTCATGAACACTTATCAAATTCATACTAAAACAAAGTCATTTATTTTTATGAATTTTAAATGAGAACAGGACTCACATTTGGTTAAAAATGTTTAATAGCTCTAAAACTATTAAAGCTAAAGTCACTAAACTTTATCAAATGATTATCACTTACATAACAAGAAAATATATATTTTTTCCCAGTTTATATTTGCTCTATTTTTACTTATTTATTAAATCTACTTCACAGAAGTGTTCTATTTAAGTTATTAATGATAAAAGGAGGTTAATGAAATATAAATAAGGGACGACAAATCAGTTTATTTAATGTATTCATGTTTTAAATGTGTTACAAAAGTATTGGATTCGGACTCGGTATCGCCACAAAATCGAATGACTCGGAATGGGATCGGGTGCAAAAAAACCCGATCGGGACATCCCTGAATTTTATACAACTTTTGTGCTAAAAAATGCTAAAAAATGAATAAAACTAAAGCCATTGTGTGAGCATCCAGCAAATAGTTCCATCAACATTTTATCATCCTGTCCTTTTCATTTACTTTACAGAAGAAAGAGAATTAAAACATTCCAGAGCAGTGAAGGTTGGCTCAACATCTTGTTGTTCAGAGGGCAAAACTGCCTGCCAACGGAAACTAAACTAAGAGCACCATGGTGACTTTTCAAGTGTTACCATTCAGAACTTTTAAGAGGTAATGTGAAGAGCCCACTTGTTATTTTACACACCAAGGTTTTTCAGATATTTATGAATTCAAATTTGGTTTGCAAATGAAGAGCACTGGTTCCAGTTCCAGTAATCAACCTCTTAAATATTTAGATGAAGCAAAGGGAGGGATTGGAGAAAAAAAAAAAACTTCAGTGAAAACCACACAGACAATCACTGCGGTATATACCCCAAACATAAAATAATAATAATATGCTGAAAGATATTTTAACTTTATAATTGATATGATAATGACTTTAATAATCCAAGTCAATCAATTAACAGTGAAACAAAACTTGTAACTGTTACAACATGCTGATAATACTCATTTATCTCGTGTGTGTGCTTTGCTACATTCTCTCGTACCTTGAATTTCATGAAAAAGCTCAGTGGTATCTATGGCTGCAGGTTTTTAGAAGTTCTGCACAATTGTTGCCAGTGCATGATATATTTAGTTTAAAGTGTGAACCTTTTTCTACAACTTCTCTAAAGGAGATGGTTGCAGTAGTCTTTGCTCAAATGCCTCTTAACTAATTTATGCGGTGCAGTCATGTTACTTCACCATGACAACTCCTCTAAAACAGGTATACTTGTGCCGACTTGTTCCAATTATTTTGCTTCGTGTATTGAATTATTCCTAGTTCGACTTGTAGAATCTAAAATGCAGTTTTTGGGATTTGCTGCATTTCTGTAGATGGCATTCTCAATAAAAAGAGCAGTTTTTCGTAGCTTTTACTTCACATGATAAGACTGTGTTAATATTAAAGTAATTCGAAAAGCCAAATAAATAATATTTGTTATTTAAACTGTTTTTTTCTTTTTGTGAAGTTAAACAACATGAAAAATAATAACCAGAACATCTGACAAAAAACTGACCAGAATATTTAAAGATTTGTAACAGGGCACTGGTCAAAGCCTCATCAGTCCCTACAGTGTCGGTCAGACAGTCATACCGTCTTGACCCCTTCATGCAGAACCGCTCTGGCTTCATAACTATCTAAGGAGGTCAATCAGGGATGAAACAAAATAGGAAAAAGTTGCAGATTGGGTCATTTTAAACAGCACATTGCTGTTCAGTCAAGATGCATCAGAGGTGGAATGTAACGGCTGCAGGAAAGGGGCAAAAGTTTGAGGATTGCAACTGTCTTAACTTTTCTCTGAACTCGTGGGCAGTTTGGACAAAAATCTTTGGCATAAACTGAACAAATATATATATTTAATGAAAACAATTTAAATGACTGCATCATATTCTCCATGAATGGTGAGAGTCAATTTCAAAAGTTAAAATTAGAGGATATATTGCTTAGAATAGTTTTCGAAATGTCCAGAGTATTCTTGTTGCTGCAGCACATTCTTCTTAATATTTTATATAAAACACGATGAATATCTGAAATATGTAGTAGATATGTATGTAGAAACAAAGATTCAGTAAATTCTGATTACCTGGAAACGTTGAACTTGACAATGTGGTAAATTTTACATGTTTTTCATATACAAATATACCCTTGCTAATATGAATAACAATGCAGGAAGTTGGAAAATCATTGTCCTCACTGAACACATGCAGCACGGTTTTCCTAGAATGAAAAGCGTCGAATACTACAGTCCAAACTCTGCAAGGAAATAAGAAAATGTTCTTTTACAAACGTGATTTTAGCAGGAAAGTGAGAGATATAAAAATCAAAGAATGCGAGGTTGGCACATCACTTTCATAACCTGCAGGTAAATTTACAACAGCGGTCCATTACGGAGCCTGGAAGAATGGGAAGCATGAGTCAGACGCTAAAAGGAGCGAGCGACGATGACACAGCATGGGTAAGTATAGAAAGAAAGTATTCTGTGGTCCGTGAACAGCTCCCACAGAAACAACGACACCCATTTTTCCTGAAGGGAGCAATACACAGTCCCAAAGATGAGCCTATGCTGTCATTCCTGTTCTATAAAATGCTGCTTTTGTATCACAAATAGTACACTGGTAACAGCACATCATGGTAGGATGCAAAAATGACAAAACTAATACACTTTATAATGGGACCAATTAAAGACTTTGTACAAATTTTAAACAATAATAATACTATATTTCATAGTAATATAACATTATTGTTTCATGAGTAATATTTTCAAAGACCTGTATCACAACCAAAATACAGACTTATAAGCGTTTCACTTCTTGAGATCACACATCCATACAATGTCTTATAAACCAAGTTAATCTAATTTTTATTGACATGTTTTTAAATACTTTGTTTTGGTTGTTAAAAACTACTTTCAGTGACCTAAACTGAATTTTAATGATAGAATTGTTATTTATGAAATAAAGGATCTCACACGTCTGTAGATTTCATTAATCCAGGATGATCAAAGTATTCCATTCCATCAAAGTCATGGTAATGTAGGTCCAGTCAGATGCACTAGAGTAGGGGTGTCGGGAAAAACTGATTCGCATTCAGAATCTAGCAAATCGGGCAGTGTACATTTTATTCCATAGGAGTAATTTGGACCCAAATAATCACCAATTCAGTGTAACCTTTACTCCAATGGCACAAAATGTACACTGCCCGATTTGCTGTGAAATTCTCATTTCTAACGATTCTGAATTGATTCTAGATATCCAGAATCAATTTTTCCCCCCATATTCTTGCATTTATATATTTCATTAATGGCTCGAACCTGCTAGCTTATTTGCAAGTTGTAAAGTTTGTCACGAAACGGCTACCGTAGTTCGTTTTCTCTGAAGGCTAGTGGAGAATACTGAGCGAGCGTGCGCCATGCTACAACATGGGAGAAGAAAAAGAGATTCCTCCTGTCACGTCGTCAATGAAGGCAAAAAAGTTCACAATTTTTCACTGGATAATATTTTACTCTAAAATATGTTTAAATTAACACATATTTGGGTTACTATGAGCTGGAAAGACCAAAGTTCATTTTGTGTTTCACAATTTTATTCAAGTTAAATGACAGCTCAACAACATTGTATATAGTGATGATGAAGTATTTTCTTTGTGCATGTGTCACAATAAAAAGAGTTGGAATATGAGAATGTGATTTTTATTTCATAATTAAAAATTTTTAAGCGCTTTTAAAAAAAATTATATATTCAAAACAAACGTCAGGCAACATCAGGCACTTCAAGCCACAAAAATCACAAAAATCTGCTGCAAAATTCTGGAGGGTCTGAATAATATAAGTTTGCACAGTATCATAAATCAATGCCATTTCTTTATCAAAAGATTTCTTTTGTGTTTTACATTTTTTGAATCGATTCAGCATCGAATCGGCACCCCAAGAATCGGAATCGAATCGTAAGCTGTTGTAAGATTCACATCCCTAGACAAGAGTCATCTGGTGTTTTGTATTTAAGAGTCAAATAACATTATGGGAAGCTTGTCAAAGCAACAACCAAATAAAAATGCTGATAAGGATAAAGATGTATCAACAAAGACGCTAGGAAATAAAAACTGCCATTTTTTTTTTTGCAATTTTTAAGTCCCCCTATGTAGTAGTAGTGTTTTAATTATGATTATAACGTTTTTAACCAAATCCCACAACCTAAATGTCTCAAAAAAAACAGAATTTTCATGTTGATCTGAAGTCTCTGTTGTCAAAATCTTCACTGAGGGGGCGTGGCCTTTGGAGCTGAGCTGAACAGCTCGGTCCCTGATAGGCATAAGAAAATGGATAAATGATGCATGGACACTACTTTTAAAGGAAACTGTACAGTTCTTCATAGTAACTGACCTAATACTGAGCAAACGTAAAGAGCTGATGGTGCAGCATGAGTCAGGACGCTGAAGCGTCAGGTCACACCACCCTGACATTTATATGTTTGAAAGTGAAAAGCTCATATTTTACATGAGGGTTCTCAGAAATACATTTTCATTTTTCACTATTTCCAAGAGTTTTTCATGACAGAAGGGGCAGTTGTACAGCACTACTATTGACTAAAACTAACGACGGGTGCCAACAAAATATATGTATAATCACAGGCACACTAAGCCTTAATTAGATGATAATGTTTTTAATATAATCTACAAATATTTTAGTATTTTTCTTCACATTAAGGCCTTTCAATTTGGAAATACGTTCATGAAAGTCTTAAAAAATGCACATTTTAATTGTCAGTTTGTTCTCATTTTTATTCTACCATCAAATGTATTTTCCAGTATAAGAATGGCTCATATTTTTAACACCTGTGTTTTGCTTTTATAAAGTTACATTGTTAATATTCAACAATATTTGAACTGATCAAACTTTTCATATGTACTCGGACTAAATGAACAGAAAAATGTCACCCTACATCCCATGTTTCATTTCTTTCTGCAATTGTGGATTATTGTCCTCCTCCCACTGAAAAAGCTAAGACGTTCAGTCCAGCAGAATGAATTTGCAGATGGAGGCCAGTTTGTTCCCTACCACAGATTTCTCAGAGTTCTGCCACTTCCATTTTTTTTGGGGGACTTTATGATAGATGTAAGAAAGGATTTCTATTTTTTTTTTTTTTTTTTAAGTCATCTCAGGTATTCTTCTAGCAAAGTGTAACGTCCTTACCATAAGACAGACTATCCGTATAAAAATAGCATATTTATACGACTACAGGGACATATTTATTTCAGGCAGAACTCTTGGAGTTGTCAGCGAGCACACTAATCTGCCGAGTTGTTAGGCACAACATAAGACTGTAACTATTTCCTAGATAATGATGCGATCCTCATGGCGTTTTCTAACTTTAAGATGATGAGTCATTCGTGAAAGGCTAACATAAAATGTCATCAAAAAGCAACTTCAGAATACTAAAATAAAACTAACAAAAACACTCCGAAACACATTCTGGCATTGAGACAAATAGGAAGGATGAGCTCGAAGTCCCTCGCTGCAGGAATGAGAACTTTCCTGCTCCGTCCTCATCTTTTCCACCTATTAGAGCAACTGGACAATTATTTTTATTGTTATTTATTGCTTAGTGTTATTTGTAATCTGCAGTTTTTTTTAATTTAGCTCTGGTGAAATCAATTTCCTTGTTGTAGGATTGATAAAAATTCTATTCGGAAAAACATCAATGTGCATTAGGACACATTTCCTTATGTTGCCCTAATAAAACATTAAAGATAAACTCAACTTTTAGCAAGGTCCGTTAATATAACCCTTAATGCTGTTTTAATTTGTTTTATTTGCGGATAATATTTCTGGTTGTTATTGAACCTTTTTTAAATTATTAGATCTGAAATATGAAGTACGCTACAAAAAAAGGCTGGTATGGTTATTATTTTTGCTGTATCATGGGCAAAATAAACATTTAAAACTAACATTGCTGTAATAAAAGTATGATACATTTCCTTGGGATTGTGTAAGGATTTTTTTTTTTTACAATTGTCGCACCACAAGAAGCCTAAAGTTTTTTGTTTTTAGTTACTAAAATTCTTAATAAAGATTTTTCAATTTTATTTTCCAATTTTAAAGTATTTTTCCTAATTAAGAAGAAGAAGAAGAAGAAGAATAGCTTTATTAATCCCAAAGGGAAATTTAAAAACGGCCAGCTGCTCACAATCTCTAAACATTCATAAAAACAAATAAAAAAATAAATAAATCAAACCCTAAAAACACTTAAGATCTATCAGTTAAAAAGTATAAAAACATTCAAAATTTAAAATTGACTAAAATCCTCTTTTGTTGCTCAGTCAGGGAGTTGTATTGTCTTATTGCACGAGGGACGAAAGACCTGCTCAGTCTGTCTGTGGAACAGCGTTGTGACAGAAGTCTGCTGCTGAACATGCTCCTCCTCCGGTGAAGGCCTCATGCAGGGTGTGAGGGATTGGTCACAATGGCCTTGAACTTGAGCAAAGACCTCTGCTCCGCCACGTCCTCCACAGAGGCCAGCTGCATGCCAACCACTGAGCTTGCCTTACGGATGAGCCTGTTCAGCCGGGAGATGTTCTTCTGACTGGTGCTGCACCAACACACAGCAGTATACAGGAGGGCACTCGCCACCACAGTCTGATAAAACATGTGCAGCAGTTTGGAGCAGATGTTAAAAGAGCGTAGACGGCGGAGAAAGTACAGCCTGGACTGGCTCTTCTTGTAAAGCTGGTCTGTGTTGGAGATCCAGTCCAGCTTGTTGTCCAACACGACCCCCAGGTATTTGTAGGACTGTACCATCTCTACGCAGTCTCCCTCAATTCGTATGAGCTGAGGTGTTGGAGCTTTTCTTCTGAAGTCCAGAACCATTTCTTTGGTCTTCTGGACATTCAGTTGCAGCTGATTCTCCCGGCTCCAGGCCACGAAGTCCTTAACCAGCTCCCTGTACTCCCCGTCTTCTCCTCCCTTAATGCACGCCACAATAGCTGTGTCATCAGAAAACTTCTGGATATGGCAGGTTGAAGTGTTATAGCGGAAGTCCGATGTGTACAGCGCAAACAGAGCAGGAGAGAGTACAGTTCCCTGCGGTGCCCCCACACTGCAGCTGAGTGTACTGGATGTGGATCCCCCCATGCGGACATACTGCATCCTGTTTGTTAAATAGTCCATGATCCAGGACACCAAATATGGCTGCACAGCCATCTTGGTGAGCTTCTCCTGCAGCAGGTGAGGTTGGATGGTATTAAAAGCACAGGTGAAGTCGAAAAAAAGAATCCTCACAGCACATCCTCCGTCGTCCAGGTATGAGAGGGTACGATGTAACATATAGAGGACAGCGTCCTCTACCCACTCTCTCCCTGTACGCGAACTGCAGTGGTCTTGGTCATCCTCCACCTGTGTCTTCAGCTGCTGCAGCACCAACCTCTCAAAGGTCTTCATTACATGGGAGGTCAGTGCTACAGGCCGGTAGTCGTTATTGCCTTTGGGGTTCTTAACCTTAGGGAGAAGGGATTTACGCAGGACTTCTTCCAAAAGTGGTGAACATGTCCAAGTGCAGGCTCAGATTGAAGAGAGTGTTGAGAGGACCTCCAAGCTCACTGGCACAGGTTTTAATTTTCTTTTCCAATTTGATCTTTTCCTTAGTTTATTGAACTACAATTGTATATAACCCCAAGAAATGCAGTGTTGATGTTTCCACAGTGATTTATTTTAAATTAAAGGAAACTTAAACAATTGTATGATGGCGACATGCTTAGTAAACTTTCAAAGTTGTAGATTATCATATATTAGCAAAGTCAAATTTATTACCCAGGTAAAAAAAAAAAAAAAAAAAAAAAAAAAAAGATCACTCGTACCACATGCGGGCCTTCGAAGCGTGTTGCTGTCAGCGGGACTACTCTGACTGATTAAAATGATTTCTAACTGTCTCTAACGCTTTCAACAACTTACAAAGCTCATGCTGCAGCAAATTCAGAGTCCAAACTTGGAACTCAGGATTTATGCAAAGTTAAAATTTTGAAAGCAAAAGTAGATTTTTTTTTTTAATGCTAAGTTTTAAAAGTCCTTTTTGAACATGCAGTATAAAGTGTTTAAGAGCTTTAGTTCAACAAAAGAAAAAGGCTCTATCCCTTTTGAACTTATCTTAAGAGAAGCTGATCAGCTGACATGTGACACCACGTGGACTGGGAGAGAAGCTTAGAGAGGTACTGCAGCACATTTAAAGAACCAAAAACCCAACAATAAGCTTCAACATTTCCTGCCAACTGGCATTGCATGGTTACTCCTACATGCTCCAACTAGAATTCTGGACCATGAGACAGACTAAGAAACAAATGCAAACTATTGAAATCAAGCTCAAACTAGAAAGTGGGGCTGAGAAGCTAATTGATAAAAAACCATCACCTCTGTTCTATTTTCCTATAAAAGCTTCAAAAGCTAAGGGAAATTTTATCTGATCCCACATAAACACAACAAAATTGTCTTCTTCGCTGGGTACATATGGAACACTGTGGTGAGTATGCAATGAAAAGACTATTTTCTTAAGTTATAGAGCCATGATGGTGGTTCAAAAAAAAAAAAAAAAAGGGGAAGCCATCCCAAAACTGCCTCTGTTGAGTTGTGTTGCAAGCCACGTCTCTGATGACTAACATAGTTGTAGTATTTCTTTCAAGGTTTGAAATGTCTTGGCCTATTTTTCACAAAATGCAACAGTCGGGAGCTTAATAGCTTTTTCAGAAACGTAAGAAGCCTGACGTCCAAAAGGGCGTCTTGCCAATGAAGCTGACAAAGAAAAAAGTGGAGCAAAGAGCAAAAATCCAGGAGATCCAATGCTTCATATAATTCATTTTCTTGAGATGTCCTTTCATGCATAAAAGAATAAAGAAAAGAATAATAAAGCAAAAGTATGTTTTCAAACTGAAGTAAAGATAGATTCTGTCAATGAATCAGTGGATTGCAGTTTGAAGCTTGACTTGGTGTCATAAGAGGAGGAGTATACAAAACAGACCAGTTATTCTGGTGTTTTTCATTCTATAATACTTGTTGACAAAACATCTTGAGAACTTAAAGCATTCACACACAACCATGTGAGGACAAAACTGTTTCTAGACATTTTTCATTAGTCTTGGTTACAGGTACATCTACTGGCTGCATGTGTTCTTTAAGAGTTCAGTGTTTGCCAGTCAACATGAACTTTGCCAAGTAAATAAAGTCATTAGGTCAAAAGACAAACCAATAAAAACGTTTTAAATAGAAACTGGGCCACCAATAAAAAAAAAAATACGATCATGTTAATATTTTAATTTTTCTACACAATTTCTATTTACCTGTGTCTCAGAATAAATTATATTTATTGAGGTCAACTCAAAAACTACAGTTTTGTGTAACACAAGAATGATCATTTACTTTTTCTCCAATTGAAATTTAATGTTAATTAGTAATACATAGGGATGTCACAATCTGATCACGTAATCGGAAATCGGGCCCGATCACGTAGTTGATGACTCGATCGAAATCAGACAGAGTCTACGGATCAGAATCGGATATTTCATTTATTCTTATTATGACCAGCGCTTTATATTTCAGGCATATTATTCCGGATAAATACTCCGCTAGAAGTCTGCATGTCATGAACAAGTCACCAAATGTAATTGCCATAAAATGCAGCAGAAAACGGCAGCAGCTCAAGCAGAGGGCTAACGTAAACAATAAGTCAAGCTAGCTAGTAGATCACAGATTCAGACTTCCCGGATCAATAACTCTTTTAAAAACACTTTAAACTAACCGCAAGTGTCTCTATTGGTTGGTCTTAATGTAAACATAAAGGAAAATTAACAGAAAAAAGTCAGAGTTTCTGTTTCTTTTTAATGTGAAGCTTTTCGTGCTGCAGACAGACAAATGGCTAAACAGCAGCTGCTAACTGCTAAACGCTAGCACCGTGATTTAACTCTGTAGAACCCGAGCTGTCATGCCTGTTTTATTTATCTGACAGAAACACAAGTTAAGAAAATTAACTACTGTGGTAATAAAACTGAAAATGTGATCTCTTAAGAGCTTAAAAAACTCAAATAGCCTTCTCAAAAAGAAAGAAACTAATAAGTTAAACTCATGAAAGTCATTCATTTTTGAGAATTTTTAAATGAGGACAGGGATCACATTTGGTTAAAAATGCTCAATAGCTCTAAAGATAGTAAAGGTACTTTCTCACATGTCTAATTATCACTTGTATAACAAGAAAATAGTTAATTTTTTCTAGTTTGTATTTGTTTTATTTTTACTTGTTTATTAAAGCTACTTCACATAAGTTTTCTATTTAACTTTTTAATGATAAAAGAATGTTAATGAAATATAAATAAGGGACAACACAAATCTGTTTATTCAGTTTGTTCATGTTTTAAATGTGTTTCAAAAGTATCGGATCGGGACTCGGTATCGGCAGATACACAAAATCAAATGACTCGGATTCAGATCGGGCCCAAAAAAACCTGATCACTAGTAATAAACAAACTCTCATTATAGGAAAATGTAGGATAAACCAATAAAAGTTTAGCTTTCATTGTAAGAAAATGTTCAAATTGCAGGATTGATCATAACTGTGTTTTTACTAAGTCTTAAAATAAATAAAATGAAACACTAGCTGTGTACAGGTGAAGAATTTTTCTTAAGAATTTGATGATGGAAAAGCAGTCGATCTGGTTTCTCCTCCAGTTGCCATCAACTCCCCACAACAACCGGGAACATCACTCACCATAATCTGTTCCTTTAGAGAAGAAATACACATAAAATTCTGTATTTATCTGGCTTGTTAAAAAGGGATAAATTTGAGAGAGTAAAATCACCAATGAAAAGAAATGTTAAAAGATAATCTCAAACTTAACAGGTGCGATCTTTGTTTACCTGTTTGACGTGTCACAAAAGGAAGTAACAACCTTATTTGCGTAATCCACATCTATTTATAAACCGAGACATGCTGGATTATGTGATGGACAGCACACTGGATTAGCTAAAGACATCCTGTGCTTCCAGAATAGTGACAGACGGTCTGCTAGTCTGACAGGTAGTTCTCACACTAGTCAACTCAAGGAAAACTAGTTTAGACTTTTCATTTCGTGGCTGCTTGGGTGCGCGCCGACGCAGCAGGCCGATGTGTGAACAGCTTCCGGTTCGTGTTTGAAGACGCGTCACCAACACTAAAACCTGTGGTGTGAAGACATCTCGAGCTCACCGTCGAAAATGATTTCAGGGAGAGAAATGCATTAACAAGAAGTACAATATCTCCAAAATTTGCCTCATCTCTATATTGTACAATGTGGAGACGCACGTCCAACATGGCTGCCCGTCACTAAAATTGAACAACTAAGCAGGTAACACAATGAAAACATCCCTGATATATTTCAAAAGACTAACAGTGTCACCTCAGATAAACACAAAAAAAAACTGACACCATCAGAGTGTTTATTGCTAAAGCTCTGCAGTCTTTTTTAGTGGTTGATAATGAGGACTTTTGTCATTTAATGAAAATAGTTGACCCACAATTTACTGTACCAGAATGTCCATATTTAAAAGAAAAGTCTATATATTCTGCGCTTTATGAACAAGTGCACAAATTGAAGACGACTTAGTAAAAACGCACATCTTTCCACGTACCGCTGGACTTTCCGGGTAACATAGAACTATCTGTAAATGTGCATTATATGACAGCCTTCACACTGGTAAATAGAGAGTGCAGTAGTGCAGAATGTCAAGACTTAAGAGAGCACAGCTTAGCTTGTTCGAGTTTGTTATATTCATGTTTACAAGTATTGATGACTGAGGTACTTTTACATTTGATTACATTGTATGCAAATTGTAATGTTTACAAGAGTTCTATTTAAGTGGGATTCTGCAATAACTGCCAAGAGCTGAGCACTTGAAAAAAATCTAATTTCTTTCTTATGTTATCTTAATATGTGGAATAGTAGGATTTCAGGGTTTTTTGTTCAATACAAACCAAACGTGACCCGTATCAAACCGTGAGCAAACTGTATTGTTACATTCCTAGTGCAGTTCAAAGACACCAGAGACTCGTCGGGGTCCTAAAACAGCTTTGTCATGCAGTCAAGCTATATTAATGGTCAATATTTTGTTGTTATTCACTCCATTTAAAACTCAAATAGTAAAACCAAACTAGTATTCTAGTTTTTATTTTCAAATTAGGTAAATAGTTTGTATATTTTTGGATCCAAACAAAGACTTATTTTCTTTATTCCTGAAAGCAAGCATAAAACTTATAAATAATAGGAATTTTTGTACGTACATTCATTTCTTGTGAGGTTTATTTGTAATGTTATTTTGAGTCTTTTTTGTTTGTTTTATATGTTTGTCTAATTCTAGCTGATTAAGCAGTAACAAAAACACAACAATTCAAGTGTTAAAACATATTCAGAATTTAACAATTGATAGTTTGACACAAAGCTTTATGAGATGTATGTCATCTGAGTCTAGAAACCCCTCAGCTATCAAGATTTTTTTTTTCTCCCACAATAACTCAAACATTGAGACAAAAAAAGACTAAGTATAAAAAGAGCAAATGCAGCATCAACCTTTGGAGTTATAATTAATATTAGATGCACTAAGCACATTGTATATTAAGATTGTATCTCGCAAACCATTTCCTGCACGTTTTTCCGGTAAACTAGGTGTTGAATCTTCAAAGTAATTTTATTTATCTATTTTGTAAATCAAAATCATATGCAGGGCATGCCAATTAATTCTGACGAAAGTGTCTAGGTACATTTAGAATTAACAAACCCCAGAGATAATAAACATATAACCTGTTACTTTACATATTATTATTCTTTTCCTTGCACAATATTAAAAAATATTGTTAAATAGTTTTACCTTAAAAGTGGTCTTGAATTTGCAATAACTTAAGTTTAAAAAATTAAAAAAAGAAGACTGGACAAAAATAATTATATTAAAACACTGTGTTAATACTTTGTTTACATAAAAGGAAGGCATTAAGAAAAGATTTAATTTTAATAAAAATTAGATATGAATAAATCATATTAGGCAGAGCAATAATTTTTATTTTTGAATATATTTAATTCCTGATGTATTTGGATTCATGGCAATCGCAAAATTTGCATGCAGATATTAAACATGTGCTTTGCAAAATTGTGATTAACATTTTAACCACCTGTATCTTGCTTTCTTAATCTGTTAAGTGTCATTCTCACTGTGCAAAGAAAGTGAAACTTGTTTAAAAGAATCAACCATACTGGTTTGAGCATGTACTAACTTGTGAGGGGATAGGAATTTTTATCTCAAACTAAAACAGGAAAAAAAAAAGTCATGTTACTGGAAATACTTGGAAAGCCTAAGACCTGCCAAAAAGATTGCATGTCAGCTTCAAGCACTCAAGTGCTGAGGAAGAGATGTTTTGATCAGTCAAACCCCCTCTGCAGTGAACTTTAACAAATGCAAGACATGTCGAACTTCCCCATTTCATTACAGAAAGTTCAACAAGCATCAGAAATCGAACATTCACTTCCACCAGAACAAGTCTGGACCTCTAACTGCTCCCAGATTCGCATGTGAACAGGTTTCAGAAGGGTGGAGTAATCCGGAGTCGTTCCCAAACCTGTAACTGCTCGGGGAAACTAGTCATTTATCTTCACCCCCTCCAATTAATGCAGCGAAAGCATAAAAACTCCGATTAACTAAACTTTTCGTGCGTCAACAAAACACAACTGTTTGTTTTAAAACCCCCAAAAGAAAGTTACTGCAAAGTTATGAAAGCTCCACGATTTAAATTTACCATCCAAGTTGGAAAACTGGTGTCAATTGACAGTTAGCCACCTAGCTACAAAGTTAGCTTCTAAACATTAATCAAAAGTTAGTTCTGGTCCATAAGATAACTCAATTCTTCTTACAGGGCCTCATAGAAGCAATATCTAATATATCGCTTGATAAAAGTACCAAAAGTAAAACGAAATGTGAGTTTTTCCGAGTCAACTATCTCCTAGCTAAGAAGGAATAAAGTAGCACGAGCCAAAGCAGCCAGGCTTTAGCCTGTCGCCTAAAAACCAACACGAACTACTTTTAAACTACAAGAACTACATACCTGACGGCAGCTGGTGTTGTGCAGACGAATTTTCAGTATTTTTTTTTTCTTTTTAGCTCGGTTGTAATCCAGTTACCGACCCAAAACAGCGATGTTTTCGTTGGAGAAAGTGGCCGCAGCGTTCAGACAGGGAGCAAGAGCAGCTGGAAACTGCCCCGGCCGAGGATTAGACAACAACATGGCAGCACCGCGCTGCCTTCACGGACCTCCACTTCCAGTCCCGAGCGCCGGGTAAACAGACCACACAAGTGACACATTCAAAGAATTCAACAGAAATACTTGCTCAGTTGAAATGTTGTGTATTTAGTATTAAAAACACCACTATGTTTTGATTACTTTTTACTAGTTATAAAGTCAAATACATATAAAATAGTTGGTCGGTTGTCAGATTTACTGGTGGATTGTGAAAGCCTTCTTTGAGATGCAAAGTAGAAGGAATTCGCCTGAATTTCCTTGTGACATTATTTTTTAAAAATGTTTTCCTTAATATTTTATATAGCAGAGTTAAGTTTACTTACAAAAATAAAATAAAATTCTGACAGCAAACAAATATACAATCCAAAAAAAAAGAAAGCTTCTTTATCTCCCCTTTTGTGTTTCTGGAAACTTCTTCAGACATTTGAGTTAAAAATAAACTTTTTTTGTTTTTGAGTAAAGAGAAACACGTAGAAAGTTCTTCAGTCGTCAGTTCCCTTATTCTGTTTCAGTCACCACAATGACTTTCATCAAAAACAAAGAATAATTTATTCATTAACCTTTATTTTTTTATCCTAATAATGCATTTATTTACATTATTTTCTTTTAAAATTCTTTTTACAGAGAAATCCTTCAAGTTTTTCTCTAAAGCTTTACCTTTTAAACTTTAGAGTTTTACTTTACTTTAAAGTTAAATTGCTCTCTTGTATTTTTTATCACTCCGTTCCTTTCAATAATTCTATTTTTTTAATGTACATACTTCGCAAACCACTATACTATTTAAACTTGAATAGTAATCTACATTTGAACACTAACAGTGACTGAGAGTTTTGCACCTGAATTCCTCAATGTACGTTGTTGCTTAAATGGCAAATAAAAAACCTTGATCCTTATTTCCTACCTAAAGATAAAAAAGCAGACATTACATCTGCACAAAAATGTATAATCACAGCTGTACGTCAATTGCAAAACAAAAAATCCAAACAAAACAAGCTTTTTTTTCTACGAGGTTTTTGAGACAAAGTTTCCTGATGTGCCATGAAGGCACCACGAGCTGGGCCAGTGGCCAAACTGGGGGAGGAGGAGAAATGTCTATGGTTCAGGCTGGAAACAGGACAGGACATGCTCGGCCTTTCCAGGTAAAAAGGCTCTGCACCCTGTGCTATTATGAATAGAAATTTAAGAGCTTTTACCAATATTTGACACTAATCCTTTTTTCAGCATTTTTTTAAAGCAAAGAATGAGATAATTTGCAGCTACTCCCAATCAATTGATAAAAAATAATTTTCCTGAAGTTTTCTAAAGAAACATTTGCAGTTTTGTGAAACAGTTTATAAACATAAAACTTTAAGCAAATAAAAACACATTTTTTTGTCATGTTACAGTATATTTGATGAAAACGCTAAAAAAAGATGAGCATGTAAAATGTAAACATAAAAATTGTAATTTAATGAGAGATAAGCAGTTTGTGAGTTTAAATCGTCCCCATCAAAAATCAATGTGCACATATACCAAATTCAAATTCAAATTGATTTTATTTATATAGCACCTTTCCAGTTTAAAAACAGCTCAAAGTGCTGTACATAAAACAAATACAAGAAAACCTATACCCCACACATGCAGTAATATAAAAACATAAGCCCCTTATAACAATAAAAACAGAAACAAACAGATAAAAAAGCAGAGCAAACAGATCACTGAGGAGCAACCTGAAGGCGCAGTACACCCTGTCCTCCTATTGGCTGGACTGTCAGCATCCAGGCAACACGAGGCACGTCCCGCTCATCCCCAGCACCCCCCAGCTCGACGTCCCAGCCCCCCGGCCCAGTGCACCCAACTGGGCAAACAAGGCCAGGCAGCCCAGAGGACAAGGAACAAGGAAGGCCAGAGGACAAGCAGGACCATAACTCCATGAGCCTGAACACAAACACCCCAGCCGAGAGTGAGAAAACGCTCGTGGGCAGATTTAAAACGATAAAATAGACAAAATATAAAACAACTAAAGTATAAAAACACACATAAAAAAAAAAAAAAAAAAAAGTAATGTGATAAAATATAAATTAATACATAGGAGGTAAAACTTCACAAACTGGCATAAAACAAATACATGGTAAGATATAATAAAATATACGCATAAAATGTTAAATTGCAAATACTATTTACTTAAAAGCTGAATTAAATAAATGTGTCTTTAGTTTCTTTTTAAAAACCTCAACAGTGGATGAAGCCCTCACTTCCTCACACCAGACAGTTTTGCCTCATAGAACATTTACATGAATAATTCCTTCAGCAGCAGTCAGTCAACACATAGATAAAATGAAGAGGGAAAGAACAAAAATGATTGCTAGATTCTTATCTTTGTATTTTCGAAACTAGTAAATGTCAGTTCAAAAGTCCCACAGTCATTTGCTTTGATCCTTCTGATGATTTGATTGTTCGAAGAAGTCTGAGGTGAGGGTTTAAACTGTGTGGCAGCCAATCAGTGAGCAACACATATTGCCTTTTCATCATTTCCTCCTAATGTTCCTGTTAACAATTAGAAAAATATAATTTATTGTGGTTTTCAAATAACTCTTTTTCCAAGTAATCAGTTTTCAATTATTTGTTTGGTGAAACTTGATGCGATTGAGAAAAAAAGGTTTTCACTCTAATCTGCTTTTCATCCCCACTTATCCAACCTTGCCCTGTTTTTTTTTTTTTTTTTTAAATCGTGCAATAATAACCCTTTTTCATGAATTCTCAACGTTACTATTAACCCATTTAGCACAAAATGAATAAAGAAAAAAAAAAAAAGCAAACAAAAAAAAAGTGTGTTCATGTCTTTTTCCAAAGAAATGCTCTAATTCATAGCTTTTACTTATAGGTTCTTAAAGAGTCTTAAAGAAAAGAGAAAAACATATTTTTTTAAACCTGTATGAACAGTGAAGAGCAAAACTGTTTATTTCTGAATGCACATAGGGTAACTCATTGACACTTGAATTTATTCCTAACTATAAAAAATAATTCACATTTTTTTTTCTTTAAGTAGATGCCAAATTAACTGGGTAAAATCTGACCCTCTGTTTTTTTTCATCTTGTTTATTTATTTTTTAACTTTCTTTTCTTTATGGAATCTTTTTCTATTTTTATGCATTTATTTATTTTGGTTTATTTTGGTTTATTTTGGTTGCTGTCAATTCCTGCTTCCCTAAAGTCACAAACAGACAAATAACAAACCAGAGTTGTTTTATTATTTTAAAACCTCTGAAGACGATTTTTATTGGTTCTCCAGGGTTAAGGTAACTTTGGAGCAGAAGTGATTTGTTGAATATTTTCAGGCATCGAAAGGTTCGTACTTTTGTCACCATGCAAGAAAATGAGACTTTGTGTTTTACTTATTTACTAATAGTTTTTGTGAGTCATTTCATTTTTTTAAACCAATACTTAAGATGCATTAAGCAGACAGGAGCTTTGAACAGTTGGAATACCATATAATTATGTTTTGGGTCTATCTGATGAAACGTCACTATCAGAAAAAGATCCTTATTTCTAAGTAAGTAAACAAGAAAACCTTTATTTATTGAGAATGTTTTTACACAGAGTAACTCACAAAGTCCCTCACAAAGATAAAACAAGTAAACCCAAAGAACTTACACAAACTACACAAAGATATGAACAATAAAATATGATCTAATATAACTAAAACACAAGTAATTATGTTTTGGGTCCATCTGATGAAACGTCACTATTAGAAAAAGATCCTTATTTGTAAGTAAGTAATAAGAAAACCTTTATTTATTGAGAATTTTTTTACACAGAGTAACTCACAAAGTCCCTCACAAAGATAAAACAAGTAAACCCAAAGAACTAACACAAGCTGCACATAGATATGAACAATAAAATATGATCTAATATAACTAAAACACAAGTAAAAGATAAGAAATGTCAGATAGAAACTCTTCTAAATAAAGTAGTTGCTCTACTAATCCAAGTTTGAGTCTCCAAACAGAACATGGCAGGTTGGGCAGAAGCATTTAATATATGAATTGATTAGACTGACAGATAAAAGTGGGTTCTGTGTTGCAGATTTGTGTCAGGAAACAGCTTTAGTCTGTGAGAAACACTTGTGTCAGACCGGAACGAGATAACCTGTGGAGGTTAAGAGGATCATTGATCACATATACGCCTCCTTAATCCCAACACAGAGTCACAGTGATTATTCACCTGGATCTCTGGAGCCTTTAAGGCTGGACTGAGTCACCGGAAGAGAGCGGCTTATCTCAGTGTTTATAGAAACACTAAGCACTTCTCAAAAACACTGTGACCGCACAGGGAAGGTTATCATATCATTGGTGTTTAATTTAAAATTAGAAGGCTTCTAAATTGATTTAGTGGCAGATTTTTCACAGTTTAGCTTCAAATGAATGGGGGAAAACCTCACAACTAAAAGAAAAAGAGGACTAAAGGGACACAAAAGAGGAAGTAAAAGTTTACTATCTGTCAAAGTGTAAAATATATTTCTGAAGTTCGGGAAAATGAAAGAGTCTTTTTGTGGTTTCAGTTTTTATACCCTTAACAGGACTGGGGAAGACAAAGTGTAGAAAAAAAGGCAATAAATCTATTCCACGGAAAGTCTAAAAGGGCAACAGTGAAAGCAGCAAAGAAAACAAAACATGATGGATGATACTTTGAATTTATATCAACCAAACAGGGTGCAGCTCTTATGAGCTAAAAGACACAGAACAAGGTTCAAATTAAACGTTTTATTTTCATCATTACAGCACTAATCAGAATTTAACTTCAGGAAACATAAAGTTTTTGCTGAAAATTGAGGCAGTTTTTTTTTTTTTTTTTTTTTTTTACATTTCATGGTATTCTGTGTCTCATTTTCTCCTTCAAAGTATTTTTGCTGTTCGGTTCATGGCTTCCTCCAGTCACCATAATTGCACGTTTGCTCGGCTGGAGATTCTAAATTTACTGAGTGTACATAATTGTTTGTCTTGTCTGCTTCTGTGTGGCCCCGACTGGCAAAAGCAGTGGAGGGGTCAGTTTCCCTGCCCTGACTAACACCCCGTTGATACGTGACAGGGGCATCGCGCACTCGCCCCCATGAACCTGTGAACCCTTTAGATAAGACACCACAGAAACCAACGATAATGGCTGGTGAGGAGGAGGAGGAGGAGGGGGAGACCAACTTGGATGAAAATAGTGTTTGTGGGGTTTTTAACATCTACATCTTCATGTAGCATTTTTCTCATGATGGAGGACACATATAAAGAAAATTAAGCTTAAAATTTCATTTCTGAGTTCCTTGATTCAAATAATTGTTAATGACGAAAAAAATATTCTTAAAAGGCGACAGGGAAAACTTTTACAATAGACCAAAAGATGATTGAAGTGGGATTTTAACATCTGTAATCTGCTTGGAGTCTACATTTTGTGCAGATTTAAATTTGATTCCTCTTAATTATATTTTAACTTAGGACTTGTATTACATATTTTGTTTTATCCAGAGCAGATTGAATGGACTTACACTGGTTGTTCTGGGAAAATAAACGGACAAAGTGATTCGGCTAGACCCAAACAATGAGATGTAAATGCTTAAAATGAAAGTTCCACTGAAAATAATTGAGAAGGATTCCAAGGAGTGCTTGTACTGCATGCTTGTATATATTTTTATGGAGGGTAAAATATTGAAAGTTATTTAAGGTTTAAGTTGATTTATTCTAGAATATTAATTCTGTCTGTTTTATTAAAATTGATGTTAAAAAAGTTATGTTTAAAGTTTTTTAAAATGTTGTTTTCGTGTGTTCAATAAATGCTTATCTTAAGGTGTGTTTTGGATTTTGCCCCCGGTCTGCAATTGAGTTTAACATGCCTGCACTACATGTATGACCTGAACAATACAAGATTTATTAATGTATTTTGGACTGAATTTAAACAAATATAGATGGATTTCTGGTCATTGTAAAACATCTTTTTCCATTTTTTTCTGTTATTCATTCTAAATTAAAATGTAATAAAAAAAATATCATCCTCATATCATTCTCACATTGCTCAGTTTCCTTTTTGTCGTTGTCAAAACATTTCTCTCTCATATTTAAAGATCATTTACTGCAAGGTGTCCAAGTCGTCTGGCTGCAAAACACGCTTCACCTCTGTGTTCCTCGGCCTGATAGAGGACAGAGTCTGGATGCCCTGCTCAATAATTGGATTTAGTTTTGGACTAACATAGAGCTGAGCGTTAAAGCTAAATAACTCCACTTTGGCCTTACAATCCCGTTCTTTATTTAGTGTCACATTTTCCACCACCTGGTGACCTGCTTTCCCTTCAATCCGAACATTGTCTCCATCTTTGGATCCAGTCATTTAATTTTCAAATTTAGCTAATTTCATTTCAGCTATGGTGTTAAAGGAGCAAGAATAAATTAAGCTGCACAGAAAAACGTTGTCCATTATTTTGCTATGTGTTTTTTTTAGCATTTGAGTTAAATGTTTTGAGTTGTCACAAGAGGAAAGTCAATAGATAAAGATTGTGAGGATGGAGGTAGAAGTTTTTAATTTTGCTGTGCTGGAGTCAAGTCGAATATTTGACAGAAACTGTCAAAGCAAACTTAAAATACGTTTTCCTAATAGGATAGTACTTCTAAAGGCTGTCCACTTATTCATGCATGCCAGGATGTTTTTTAAAATCTCATTTATTGAATTGCATGGCAGCCTGGGAACCAAACGGCAATTGCACAAATCAAGTCGTCGGACAAATAAGTTCGGAAAGTAATAGACCAAAAAGCTGTCAGAAGGCACCGCTGTCTGTTTAAAGGAATATTTTCAAACTTTAGACAGTTTTGTTAATTTTCGTTTTATATTAGGCTTTGAATTTTTGAAATACTGTCAAGGAAATGAAAAGGATTTGATCAAACGTGGAGCTGTGGAGTACAACAGCTGAAGGGAATTAAAAATAATCAAACCTGTGAAAACTTCTCGGTTCTGTTGGACTTTGGCAAATTACTTTTACTGAGAGTGTGTTGTAAATACAGCTTTTCTGTGGATAAAAACCATTTTGAAAGTTGAGTAAATGAAGGTTTTTAGATTTTAGGTATAAGTTGTTCGCTGGAGATAACTTCTATTTAGGTGTTGATGTTATTTCTGATGATCAAAAAGATTCGTCTTGATGATAATTTTGTTCTTATACGCAGAAGCCTGAAGCAGATCAGGGTTCAAACTGCAAAGCTTCCATGCCCAGAAACTCTAAAATGACGCTGAACAAATTAGTTCTATATTTTCAAACCCCTCTGGGTATTTTTTCAGAAGTGTGGCAGCGCCGAGGACAGGTTATATGGAATGACTTTTGAGATAACAAGCTAACCTGAGGGTGAATCCAAAGACTGCATGTGATGTTTATTTTGAAAACCAAGAAAATTCTCTGTTTGCTTCATCTTGTGTATGCAAATAAACATGATTCAGCCTCTTAAGTGCAGCCAAACCTTAATCTTTAGTCACATGAGTTTCACAAATCAGATGCTATGACATCACTCAATAATTCCACTGGGATCTGCACCATGACAATGTCGAAGGCTTTTTTGGGCACATTCACGATTAGCCTGAACTAGTTCATTTTCACGTTCTGCTTTGTTTGTAGACGATGAAAGCTCACTTGAACTCTGATGTGAACCAAACTGTGGTTTGCAAGAAGCATTGATTGTATATAAGAACTGGACCGAGTGGCTCCTATATTAAATTCCAAACAGTAAATACCCGCTCGCCCCAAGACGCCAAAAACCCACAAAAAGGCTTTTTAACAAACAATTTCAAAGAGATTCGTTCCCCTGCTTAATCACGTTTTTTTATTTGCGGTTTCAGATGTATTTTTTTTTCGGTCATATGACGTCACACAACGTATTCTTTGGCCGCGGGGGTTCTCTGTATTCGTGGGGCCCCGCAAATAAAGGGAAACACTGCAATACAAAAATTTTATCCCTAAAACTTTGCTTATCTAAAATTAAAGCTGATTTAAACACAAATTGTACTTTCTGCCAGAATAAACCTGGAACATTCTCTTAGATTTATTATGGTCCCATTATTTACTTGCAAATTCCTTACCAACACTGTTTTTGCTGATTTTAACTTTATTTTAAAATTGTCAATTTTGGTTTTCATGGTTTTAATCACAATTTTGATGCTCTTTTTTTTTTTTTTAAATAAAGTAAATTTTATTTAAGACTAATTTTCAAATTTACAAAAATAAATTTACTAATAAAGTCTGAACTTGTTTCACTGAAAATGGAACTGGATCAATATTTTAAAACACTCTACCAATCAAATGAAAAATTTAATAAAGTTCAACATCTGTAAATATTATGGGCTAGTCATATAAATCAACTCTCACAGTTTTTGTGTACTTTTTGTCAGATTTTTTTTGGTGTGCTATTTTTTAATGTCAGTTTGAAAAATTTATTTATTGTTAGTTATGCCTTCTAACAATAGTGAAGAATAACTCTTTATTGATCACATAATTGAGTTATGTTAAGCTTTTTTGCATTATACTTTTATAACATCTTGTTTTTTTATTGTAAGTGTTCAATAAAAAAGGACAAAAAGATGAAGCCAACATCCCATAGACTTCTACTGAGAAATAAACATATCTCAGAATAACCATTCTTGCTCCGCTACATTTTTTAATGTGTTTTTATCAATCCTATTTTTTTCACATTTCCTCTGTAGTGCAAGTTATAAACTGACCAATCAGACGCCTCAATAAAAGTAGTTTCATTTTGAACGTTCAGAATGTTTGACACATTTTGTGTCACTTTCAACAAGCTCATCCCTGATTGGTGAGAGTAGTTGCCATAGAAGCGATGACTGATCAATCTCTGTTTACTGAGGTAATTTGGTTTCAATATGGCGGCATCACAAAAAAATGGCGACTGAATTGACTTCATTCATTTGCACACAGAAGTAAGACATTTTCTATGACTGACATCACACTCACTCTGTCCAGTTCTCAGATACAGCCAACGTCAAGAAGTTATGGGTGTGTTGCAAATGGTGTCTAATCTTCTAAAGCTGCGTTCACACCAGCTGTGTGAACTCGTATTTAAGTGACTTTTACTGAGAGGTCTATGTAAACGGAGAACGCTCTGGAATGATTGGCGTCTCTATGCCAAGTTTTAGCCCATTCTTAGACTGTACGAACAAATCGGGCAGTCGTTGATCAGATGTTCGTTGATTGACTTGTCTACCAGATGTAGGTTGAGGACGAGTGCTAGAAAACAGTAAAAACTCAATAGAAGAAGAGTCCCCTCCTGGTTATATGGCGCTAGTCTGGTTTCAAAACCGCATACAGCACGTTCTTAAATGCACCACACTCGGCCACTGTGAACGCAGCAAACAAAATCAGACCAAATAAAGTACATAACCCAAACCCCTGTTTTGCAAGTAGACATAAAAAAGAAAAAAAATCTTTAAGAAAATCTTGATCCTTTATTTAGTCCTAGTCAGGAGCGGTTTTGGGCAGCGCTGCACCCAGTTAAAGAGCATTTTGAACTCCATTATTTTTCACAGAGGACTCTGCTCCAACCTTTGGTTTACTCCTGAGAGTGCTGTGTGTGAAAGCAAAGCTCAAGGCTCTAGAAATAACACATTTCATCATTCTTCATCAATTTAAAACAAGGTTACTTTCTGAGCGATCTCCAACTGGTGCTTATCCATTTCTTAGGTGCCTATTGGGGTAGCTTCGTCTGAGACAACTTCTAGAGTGGTATCTATGGGGTAAGATAACTGTCAAAAAAAACGTATTCATAAATAATATTTATTTCATATAAATAAAATTTGTTTCACAAAACAAAGTTGTGCATACATTTATATTTTGTGTAAACTTTACAGAAAATATATAATTACAACATTTAGTTTTACATTTATCATGTCTCTTTTGAATACGACTTTTCCTCGTTTAGAATACGACTTTCCTTCGTCTTGAATACGAATTTCTCCTCTCTCAAAAATACGTCACGGGGTCACAGACTTATCCATCGATGCCGGAACATCGATGCGCCATGCGCGTTGCGATTCATTCATTAAACGACGATGACATGAAAATGATCTTAAATATCTATCTCTGGCGGGGAAAATAAAGTTACCAGTCAAGTCCTGCCTCTTATATTTTATTTATTTTGACAACAGCGGAGCATATTAACAACAAAACGGACCCGGAAGTGGTGGAAAAAAAAAGAGCTCTGACTGAAAACGGCAGACGAGCGGGGGGATCCCTGTCTCTTCCACTCGCCCAGTCGCGGCACGTTAGCATGGGGTTCCCCGCTTAGCCGAGCAGTTTATTCCCGGGACAGGCGCACCCGCTCCGGCTCCTAGACAGTCCAGATGTACCCTCGCTTTCAACCAACACTACCCGAAACAGGCTCTAGCAGCAGCGTGACCCAGATAGAAGATAGCCGCTTGAAAAAGGAAGGGAATGACACAATTCAACCAAGCTAACTCGGAGCTAAAGAAGGCTAACTGTCGGATAACTCCGACCTTAGTAAAAAAAAGAAAGATCAGAAGCAGAAAGAAAAGTTAGGCTTTCTGATCCTACTGACTTTTTTTCCTATGTGTTTCTTTGTTTGTTTATGCAGCACCAACGGTCGGCTGGCTCCGCGTTAGCTTAGTTGTTTTTAATGTCACATTCTCTTATTTTCAACTAATTTTACGGACATATTTTCTTTTCCACCTAATGATTGGACAGGCATGTGTGCAACTCCCTTTGGGCTGTTTATCACCACTTCTGGGTTAAAAACTATCCGCTGCTACATTGTTTACACAATCAGCTGACAACCCCAAAATGCGTCGGAGATCGATGTATTTTTTATTTAATGTTTTATTCATTTTCAACACTTTTGGTTTTCAATATAATGTTCCCGTTATGCATCAATATCATTAAAAATATATATATATATAATTCATGTTTTATTGTAAACGAATAGACACGCAAAAGCTGGATCAATCGATGTTCCGGCACTCGATGGATAAGCCTGTTGACCCCGTGACGTATTTTTGAGAGAGGAGAAATTCGTATTCAAGAGCAGAAGAAAAGTTCGTATGCAAAAGAGACATGTTAATGTAAAACTAAAATGTTGTTTATTCATATTTTTTCTTTAAAGTTGTGCACAAAATATAATGTATGTTGCCAACCTAATTTGTTAAATTATGAGATATGTGATTATATTTTATGAATTACACAATATTTTCTTTATGAAACACGTTTTTTTTGACTTATTATGTCTTACTTCGCCACCTATTGGTATCACTAGACTTCTAAGAAAAGAAATATGTTGTCTTTGCAGAACGGGAGCTCAGCGAGGTGCAATGAAGTAACTTCACAGGCAGAATGGAACAGCTGTATAAAAGGTTTGCTAATTTGCAAAAATTAGAAAAAAAAAAAAAAAAGTGAATAATTGATCTGTCATCGATATTAGTGATAATGAGAAAAGCGTGTGGGTTAGTTATTTTTCCCAAATGGATTTCACAATTAATGTCAGCCAAAATCCATTGTTAAATAATAACAATATTACTAAGTTAAGATACCTTACATTTTTTTTTTTTTAGATCATTCAATAATAATTTGACTTTATATGGAAATTGTCTCTTTTTGGTTGCCTTAATGAGAAGTGTTTTAATGTTTTCCCCTTTGAGTCTGTGGAACTTGCATCATCTATGACAGGGGTGGGCAAACTTTTTGATTTGTGGGCCAGAAAGGGTTCTAAAATTTGGCACAAGGGAGCAGATGGAAGGAGTGATTTGGTTATGAACCTCATAAACTAAAAAGATAATATGGAATTTAGAGAAAAACATGCTTTAATTTGGATTAAAATTCACATATATTCATTTAAAAACAGAACATTTGTGAATCTTAATTTCTAAATTTTGATTTTTGTTCTCTTTTTGGTGATCCAATGGGTTGATGTTCTTCAGAGGAAAATGCAAACTCAAAGAAATCCGAAAAATCACCTTCTGACTCAGAAAAAAACACACACGAACGCCAGAGAAACACCATTCATGAGAAGAAACCAGAAATTACAATGAAAATAAAACAATAATTAGGATTTTTGATTCAATGTATTTTAATTTAGAGGGCCAGATTAAGTAGCTTAAGGGGCCACATGTGGCCCCCGGGCCGTAGTTTGCCCACCCCTGATCTATGAGGTTGGATGTGTTCTTGTAGCCAAGATTGAGGGAAAAGTTCAAATAAAGAAATTCAAAACCTTTTTGGGCTTACTTATTTTTTTAGTTTTTCTGAATCAGTTCACCAACTGTAAACTAGAAGTTAAAATAAGTTAGACCTTGAAGTCATCCTATTGAAAAAATATATCCAGGAATTTCTATTTTTTTACACTTTGCTCAAATAATCCCATCCTTATTTTATTTTTACTTTCATTTTATAATCTGGAATCTGGATTTGACAAAAGTTAAAATTTTCAACTAATCTCTAACTGTTTATTAGATGATGAAGCATCTATGCTCAGACTCTCGTGCTGCACACATGCTTGCTTAAGACAAACAAGACTGTTTGTCATCTGAGAAGGAAGAATTAATTGAGCCGGACGACCTGCTTGTCTGAAAAGCATCAGTTGTTACAGAAAGGTCGCTGGTTCAATCTCAGCAGCAGCTCAAGTATGCGAGCTAGGCACCAACTTCCACCCGGCTCGCCAAATGTCATGTTAAGTAAATGCCAATTAAGTGAAGCGAGAGCTAAAACAAAACGCTCATTATTTTAATTAAAAGGGTCACCACCGAGCTTCATATAAAATGACAGCATGTCTGTAATCTGTGATGGCAATAAGTGAAGTCATGTTTACAGCGGTGTCATGACTGATAAAGCCTCTAAAAAAAAAAGAAAAACTTTTTGATTTGTTCCAACACTTCATTCTTTCTGGGATTATCCAATATTTTATCCAAAGTCAACTTTCAGCCTGAAATCTAGTTTTCTTTGTGCTCTAGTTTTCCAATTTTTCCCTGTGATGTCTTGAGTATGCCTGACATTACACCAACAATGTAATGTTGAATAGACATGAAATGATCTTATGCCAGGAAGTTTTGCTGCAGTGAAAGAGAAGGAAAAACTTGGGTTCACTGGTAGGAAGTAAGGAACATCTGTAGGACAAATCCTTGTTTATATAATTAGTACATCAAGCTGTTTTAAACTTTTTTAGACCCTTTTTAAAATAGATTTTTTAAATCTTTTTGGTTATCATCATTTTGGTTGCTCCTGACCTTTTTCAAAAGAAATACACAGACAAGTGACAACTTATCTGATCTGACATTCAGCTGTTAACAATAAATATATTTGAAATTTTGATTTGATGCAAAGTTAAATTTCAAACACAATAAAAGAGAAACCTATATATTAAAAAAACATCACAAAATAAATGCATAAAAAGTTTTTTTTTTAAATTGACACAGAAGAAAAACTTTTGGTGGTGCCTCAAAGAAGGCGCTGGTTCAAATCCTACCTCTTCCCACAGTCTGAAAACAAACTTTATGGATCAATTCATGGTTTTAAATTATCCCATTGTATAAAAGTGCATGTGTGTGATTGTGTAGACCTGCGACGGATTGAGAACCTGTCCAGGGTGAACCCTACTTTGTCCAGCAGTGGCTGTGATAGGCTCCAGCAACACAGTTAACCCAGGGGGATTTAACGAGTTTAGAAGATGGATGGATAGAAGGATGGAAAACTTTTGCTCAAAATTTTCAATGTTCATTTTAAAAGGTATTTTATAATTTTTTGTATTTTAACTGTGTTGTATTTTTATGCTAGTTTATTTCACTTTTGTAAAGCACTTTGTGACTGCTGTATGTGAAAGCGGGTATAAAAATAAACCTGCATGTGCATTCTTACCTGTCTTCTTCTATTTATAAAATAAAATAAAATAAAATGTTGGTGCCGGTGTTTGGCAGCAGAGCCACCACCAGTGTGTGAATGGTCTGGAATGTGAAGCGCTTTGGGCTTTCAAAGGAAAATGAAAAGCGCTATACAAGTATACGCCATTTATCAATGTGCAATTGTCATTAATGAAAAGGAAAACATTGAAAGAATTGACTTTTATATATAAATATGTTGCAAAGTTCTAACATTTAACCTGTAGCAATATGGAAATAGTGGCAAATGGCTTGCTTGTGTAAGAATTCCCCAACAGATAAACTGACCCAGTTACTTGTGCTTTTAAACGTGCTTCATTCAGGAAGTTAAAAGATTTTCTTTTGACAAAAAAAGTTGACCAGCTGACAATTTGGCATTTATTTATTTTCTTGCACTACTGCCAAAGCCACTAACCTGACTGGTTGGATGACAAAGAAGGTCTAAAAGTTTTCCTGAACTTACATGATGAAGACAACTTTCTCTTTTACGCTGAAAAGCTAATTTTAGCGAAGGCTGACGTGCACAGAGTCCTAAAAACTGATTGCATTATTTTTTTTTTTAAACCAATGGGCTGTTATCTTCCTCTGAAGTTTCTCTGTGTATGCTTAGAGAGCGTGTTTGACGTACTGTGACTTTGATATCACATCTGAACAAATGATTTTTGTGAGACTCCCGCTGAGGAGCTTTACACCTGAGGTACCAGATCCTGGCAGGGGGTGTCTGGATAAAGCTGCTCACTTCCTCCAACATTACTCAAAGCAAACACTGTCATTACAGTGACACTCAGTCTGTTCCACGGACTCTGAGCATCACAGGCTGTACTTAGCACCGCCTTTTATACGGAGTCTTTTCATGTGAAAATGATTTGTCATGAAAAGAAGAAGAATAACGCTTTTTGGTCAGCACTCTGCATGAAAAAAATAAAAAAATTACGAGCCGCATCCTCAATTTGTTTTGTTGTTTACCTGAAATAACTGTTTTATTTATTTGTTAAGATACATTTAGATTAATTAGGTTTGTGTTTAACCTTCTTTGTTGTTTTCTGTCTTGTCTCATTGACTTTTGGATTTTCTGTTTCTTTTTTAAAATAAAGTTGAAGGGAGGGAGCTGTCTCATGAGGCTTCTCAACTTGTTTTCTAATTAGCCTGATAAGATAAAGGTGTAAAAAAAATCCACAATTTGAGGCATTATATTATAGATGTGTGACAATTGTGTTGCATTTGATAGTAATCATTCATTTAATTTCCTAAAATATATTTTTAAAACAGTGTGCAACATTTCAGAAGCCAGGAAAATAAACAAAAGTTTATATATTTTTTACTGATTCAGTTTAATATTTTATTTTTGTTGGTTATTTATGACTATGGATAGCATTCAAGTGTGATAGAAACAATTTAATGATAAAAAAACGCATGGATTGGGTGCAAATTTTGCAGAATATAAAAAAAAATTCCTGTATGGAGAAAAATGTGCACAATATCTTTTTAAATTGTTATTCTTTGTAACTCTTTAGATTTAAGTCCTTTTTGTGAGGGTCACTGGATCCTTTAGTTAATCTTTGTGTCCCTGTCACTTAAATTGACGATCCGCCAGACGTTTCTCGTCTGCTCTGCTCTCAGTGTCATTTGTTCTGTCAGATCACCGGTCAGAGGTGACTCAGGTTCTGCAGGGCTGTAATTCATCAGTGCACCTGTCATTTTGTTGGAATAACAGGTGGAGGGCAATGGGTTTTGCTGATGGAGGCAAACTCGTATCTATTGGTGTTTATTCCCGCTGTGGCCAAATTATACAGAATGGATCAGCTTCAAAAGAAAAACCGTTCACCAACAATGTCATTATTTTATGGAACATGTCATTATTTTTGGTAACTCTCCCTATGAATCTCCATTATACAGGCTGTGAGTGAGCGTTAATTAAAATGAGATTATCTAAACAAGTTCAGTGAAAAACTGTCAGGATTTTTTTCAAATTAATGTTTTGATTTTATGAAGTCTAGAACAATCCGATTTGACAAACGTTTCCTAAAAGCTGACATGCTGCTCAACATTTCCAATTAAAGCTGTTGTACTCTTGTTAAAGTCTTAAGCTTCTACATCAAATGCAAAAAGTAAAAACACATGTGTAGTCGTTAGTGAAACATCTGATGTAGAACCAAAGAAAATATTCAAACTGATCTGACAAGTCTTGAATCTCTCTGCACACGCTGTCAACAACTACAAAGCAATTATAAAAGACTTAACTACTTTCAATGTTTTTTCTAAGTAATAAAATAAAATTGGATTTCTATTCAAATTCTTATTACCCTGATTAACCATTTGTATCATATTTAATACAAGCATTTCTGAGACCCAAATCCGATTAACATGATCCTTAAAAACCCTTGTACATAACCTTGTCCATGTTTTCTGTCCTGTAGTTCATTGTCATTCCACTAGAGGCAGTAAAAAGGCTTTTCTCAATGGGCTGTATAGCAAACAGATGCTTCGCCAGCCTGTTATCATTATCCAATGGGTGTCAAAATTGACGCCATATTGAGAAGGACAGAAAACAATGACACACGGCTTAGCAGATACAGTAAATTGTCTGCTTCATTCTGGTTCAGTTTTAAAAAGAAAAAATAAATGTTCGTCACAGAAATAAGACCCAAGTTGTGGTATTAATGCAAACATACAATAGATGAACCACATCTCGCATTTTACTAGAAATAAATACATCGTATAGGAATGCATTCCTGATGCACGATTCTGGTTATATTCAAATCTACACAGATTTAAAATGTTAGACTGCTTGGTCTGTGTTTTTTGGGTGTGTGGGTGGTCAACTTAAATTTGTTTTCTGCATGTGACCCATTCCTGAGGGAACCATTTGGTGGTTTAACCCCCCCCCCGCAAACTCTTTAATGCTGAATGTCAAGCAGTCTTTGGTATGACTTGGCCTGGACTTGAACACACTACCTTCCAGTCTTAAGTTGGACACTCTACTACAAGGCCACTGAGCTGGTCAAAAAAAAAATGTATATCAAATTTGAAACAATGGGTAAAATAAGGTGTTTTTTATCCTGAACACTCATGCCAATATTTTTGCTTCTTAACCTAAAATTTTTGTGAAAAAAGCTTACTAACTCATAGAATGGATCATAACTGAAATGATCTAAATTTCATTAAAAAATGATATTGTAAATCTTTTTTTTTTTTGGATTTCAAAGGGTTTTAAAACTTAAAAAAAAGTGAAATTTCTGTTCTTTCTTTGATATAGTGGGACTTTACATGGTTAATATTTAAGTTTTGTCACCACAGCAAACAATCTGGGATCAAATGCAACAAAAGATTCCAACATGATGATACAACCAACATCAACTGAGTAATGTTTCAATGGAATACAATTCCCAAAACATCATAATGTTCATTCAAAATTGGCTTCATTTTAAATTTTACTTACATATTTAAAGCATTCTATCAGATCTATGTGTTATGTTGTATTCCACTCTATGTTATTCATGGAGGCGCACCTTCTTAGTGGACTTTTGGGAGAATGTCTGTCCTGACACTGGAAGGTCATAACTTTAAATCCACAGTCACACCAAAAACTAAAAAAAAAAAAAAAAAAAAACTGGGACGCTCAACATTAAGGAGTTGGATCGGTGGTTTGAATCACCAAAATGGTTCCAGAGTGTGGCTGTGTCAAACATGAAGAACTATCCATCAGTTTAGTTTCTTTGCCATGTTTCTGCATGATCATTTTTGTCACGTTGTCTCAGTTCTGCAAAGCTTCAGGTTGCAGGTTTTTTTAAATGCCGTTCGCTGTTCCTCCTTTCAGGTGACAATGAGGATGTTTGTAGGTTTCCTTCTGTTCTCTAGCTTGATGTAGTCATGTTGACCTAGATATGATTGGGAGTAATCTCGATCAGTTATTGAGGTTCTGTTCATCTCTCAGTCGTGGTGACAACGCCAGCTCTGCATTTCTAACTTTCACAGTTGATTTCGTTGCAGCCATTCTGTCAGTTTTAGATTTTCAAAATAAGTTTTTCTTCTTTCTGTCCCCTTTTCATTATTTTTCTTTTATTTACATCATGTTTGAGTTTACAACTCAAGTTTATATTGTATGTTTTTTCCGATTAAGGAATAAAAATGCAATAAAAATTGAAGTTTTGCTTTGTTTTATTTTCTTCTTTTTTTTTTTTAGATTTTACAAAGTTTGTTGCATAACAATTTCTATGAAGTCTATCAGTGGTTTCTTGAATTTGCATTGTACATAAACCTCATTGAAAACAGTTGGGCATCAGTCATTTGTTTTGGGATTTAGTTTGGTTTCATGCTTGATGCAGCTGTAAGGTCTGGATATTTTTGACTATTTTAATTTTAAAAAAAGTAGGGGGGGGGGGTTATTTCCAGCCTTGTGCATTTGGGGTCTCCCCCAGCTTTCGTTTCTAACAGTGCCTTTTTTTTTCTTTTAATGTTTCAGTGTGATGTTGCATTTCTGTGCAGCAGCATTCTTCCTCTTTTTGCATTTACAGTTTTGTTTGTTGCAACCAAGGAATTTATGTAAGCCAGAGTTAAACTTTCCATAGAGAAATTAAACATGGGCACTATTGTTGTGGGATTTCGTTTCCTTCTTTTGTGCGAAGTTGTCTTTTAGTGCAGTGTTTTGTTTCTTCTGATGTGTTGTTAGAAGTTTAACCGCTGAGACTAAGTTTGCCCCTAGAGAAAACAAAAGTGTGGTTTTTAGACTTAATGCTTAGTTTTATTCTTTAAAAAAAGGAACGAAAGTTAAAGGAAAAATGTTTATTTTAGAAAAATATTTTCTTTTTTCTTGTCTGCTCGAGTCTTACTGATTACCTGAACCAGACGCTCTACTTATAGTGACTAGCAGGACTATTGTCTCTAAGGTCTGAATTTGGACCCTCACTTACTACCAAAAAATGACAAATACAACAATAACAATGTCGGGACATTTTTTTTAGCAGCAATTCATAAGAAAAACGTGTGTCAACACCAGCCAAGCCGTAGGAAGGAGTCCTGCTCTCTTGTTCTCCCTCATTTTTGTGCTATTTTGGATTCTGAGAACCAGATGACAAGAAGAACTGATTTTTCCCTGTAATCAGGTGATTTCATATGTGGTTGTGTGCAGGAGTTGAATTGTCTTTTGTGCTCAGAAAATTGATTTTTTTCCCCCTGATTTTGGTCTGTTGACAACAGGTAATCCTCCACATAGACACAGTTTGCAGAAGATTTAATGTTTTTTCAGGAGGTAAAGAGTCAAAATATATATTGCTTCATTTTAAATGGAAAGTAATCAAATAAAACTCAAAAAAGTACTATGAGTGTAAATATTATTAGAATCAGAAGAAACTTTATTGCCAAGTACGATACAAAGAATTTGTCTTGGTGATGAAGATGCCTACATCAATAAATAAAAAACACAAATAAGTAATAAAAGAAAAAGAAACATTACAGCATAAATATATATATATATATATATATATATATATATATATATATACACAATTTGTAACTGTAGTAAAAAGCATGACATTTTAAAAACAGAATGGCAAAAAGCTACATGCAGAAAATGTGTAAGTGGAAACTGATCCAGACTGTCGCTGATGCAGCGCATGTTGTGAATCTGTCAATATGATGGTGGAATTAGAGTCAGAGAAGGGAGGGAGGAGTGTCGAGAGGTTCCGGGATATTGTATTACAGTGGGTAATTGAATGCATATAATAGTAAAGTAATCTAAATATAAAAAAAAATAAATCAAATAAAATGAGCATGAAAAATAACACTCAGCTGTTTAGTCCACATGAAAATAAATGTTCAACAAAAAAAATGCCTTTAACACCTGAGTTGTCGCCAGTGACGCCTAAATAACACGGCCTTTGACTGTTTCCACTATTACTATGAAGCAGTTGATTCTGACAAGGCGAAAAATAACTTGTCATATCGCTATTAACCATTATAAAGTGTCTCATTACAGCACAAAACCCACAAATAAATCAGTTTATTTATGTTGACTGCATGAACACTTCACTACAGTAAAGAGCTGCATATCATATTGTTTTTCTCTGCCTCATAATCCACTGGAATTGCATTGAGAGTGGTTGTTGAGTGGCCCATGGTGGCGGTAGGGTTATGGTTTGGGCAGACTGAACATAACCTCATCTTGCAATATGATAATACACAGCCCTGATTCAAAGATCTTTACACAATTCATGGAAGCCAAAACATCCCAGTTCTGACATGGCCCGCACACATTGAGTAGATTTGGGATCGGCGTATTCGATGGCGGGTTCCAGTTCCTGACAATATCTGTAGGAGCCATAATGAGTGGCACAGGTCACAGGTGACGCACGCGTCACAGAGTTGTGAAAGGTACGCACTTATCACCTGTGGAGCTTGCATGGATGAGGAAGTGGGGTGAACCCGTAGCTGTCATATAATTTGTTGACCGTGTTAACTTAGGTAGAAAAAGTCTGTCACAGCTGGAGTGTTCGTTTTTTGTTTTTCATTTGGACTGTACGGACTGGAAACCTGCAGATAAAGACAATAAACGCATCGCAGCAGACGGACGCTTTGGAGTTTCTTTGCTGGAACGCGTGTCAGACACAGGAAGCCAGAGTTTAGCCCACGGCGGCCTTCAACTCAGTTTTGGCCGCGACAATATCCAACAACTTCGTGGAGCCACTGAAAAGAATTGTACCAACATTCCACAGACGGTAATCCACAACCTGATCAACCCTATGCAAAGGTTATGAGCTGCAATGCAATGCATGAGGCAAAAGGTGTCAAAAGGTCTTGCCTTTTCACATCCACAGTCAAAAATGAGAGTTCTGTTCTGTCCTGCATGGATAAATAAAGGTTAAATAATTTTTTTTAATAAAGCGTCATACCACACACTGACTGGTTGTCTGAGTCTCCAGACTCCCCAAATAAAACAAAGCAACATATTTCAGAGTGGCCTTTTATTAAAGGCACACCTGTGCAATAATTGTGCTTTGCGATCAGCCTCTTAATATGGCACACCTGTGAGGTTGGAGGGAACATGTCAGCAAAGCAGAAGTGCTCACTATCACAGATTTGTGAACATATTTGAGATTAATTGTTACTTTGTGTGTGAAAACGTTTCAGATCTTTGACTTTTCTCATGACAAATGGGAGCAAAAACAAAAGTGTTTCGTTTATCTTTTAGTTCAGCGTGTGTAAAACCACTCCTTTCCACAAAAGCCTTACATAACAGCGGAACGTGCGTACAGCTGCTGAGCCCAGCTGTCTCTGCTGTAATGATCCTATAGCATCAGCTGATGCATCTGTCACACAACCCGCATGTGTGCGACACCCGCTCGCTCGGACACACGCGTCCAAACAAAGATGACCTCACTGCACATCCAAACGTGACTCAGAACCTCCTATCTGTCCCCTGAAATCCACAGCGTCAGCCCCAAGCAGAGCTCCTTCAGCCCTCTGTGGAGTGAACCAGAGAGGTCAAGGGTGTCCTGAGAGTAAGCTGGGAAGGAAGCCTTTAAGGGAGGAGGGTCGCAGTGCAAAGCGACGAGGAGGAAGGAAGGGAGGGAGGGCTTATCTGTCCAGACGAGCAAGCATATCTTTGTCAAAGTGAATTAATTCAGCGTTCAGAAGTGGCGTGCTGTTCGAGAATGAGTGCTTGTGCCTGAAGAAGGGCTGTGTCATCCTCCCCCTCTAGAAATGATATCCATCTCTTTGTACTCTATAATTTTCTTCCCGCTTCCTGTCTTCAGCTCCGTCTCATCGAGGATCTTTTTGAAGTCTAGAATCAGCAGGAAAACACAGAAACTGAAAACTGAAACTGAATTTTTACTAACTAAATCAGCTTATCAGATTCAGTGTGTTATCTTGGCCTCCTTTATTAAAGGAGCTTTGACTTGAGGAAAGAAATACACAATATTTCAAATTTACATGCAAATAAAATACTGAAAAAGGCAAAAAGTGGAAAATATTTCTCTAAGCAGTCAGCAACACTAAAGTATTTAAAAAACAAGAATCTTGTGTTTACAGTTAACTCTTTAAGTATTGAACCCATATGTAATCCATTGAGGAATAAAAACATTCATTTTAATAAAAAAGTATTTTTTTATTTCTTTTGTCAGCCTTCAGGAAGCTTTTAAGGTCACCTGCTCCACACAATTCAAGGCTTCTCCTTTTACTGCAATCTGGAGGTGTCATTCTTTAGAAGACATTTAAGTTTTTGAGGTTTGACCTTAACAGAGGCTGACCTGGTCACAAAGAAATCAATGAAAGCACTTAATTAAAAGGAAATGTATGATACATTCTAATTTTTTGGGGAAATTATTTGTACTTTGCTGCATTTTTCTATTAACATATCGACAAAAACTGAAATTAGCCACATTCAAGCTGTTTCTATATTAATTTTCCTTTTTAGAGTGGATGAGAGGGACAATGAAAGGCCTTAAATATATGTTTGATCAGCTTGTGTTCAAACTGCTGTTGAAGGGACATATTTTTCAGATGAACAAAGAAGAAGTAAATACATTTTGTTGTTTACCAAAGAGAGACAAATCCTGAGGCACATTTTTGCATTTTGCCTAAATCTTTCTGTCCTTGTTGTTACGTAAAGAATCCTGTTTGCTTAAAACACTGTTTTGTGAAATGTAAATGTTTTGAGTTACAGATGGAAGTAGAATAAAGTTTATTTATAAATGTATTTCATTAACTGTAACAGAGAACCAAACTTAGTGACTCCTCCCCCCTCATGTTCCAAACAGGAAGCTCATGCTGGTCTCTAAAAAACTTCTATAGAGAAATAAACAGTTATTAATCTGTAATTATATTTGTCAGAATAACCATTCTTGCTCTGATATATCTTTTATCATATTCTTGCTAATCTTATTTTGTTCACAATATTTTTCTGATTTGTAACTTGTTCAAGTTATAGAATGGCCAATCAGGTGGCTTCACGTCGAACGCTCAAAGCGTGAGATTGACAGATTCTCCTTAGCCTGTTTTAGTGGTGGGGGAGGTATTTTAACATGCTCACTCTTGATTGGAGAGAGATCAGTGGCGGACTTAGCGGTTTTGGGGTCCCAGCCGAAAAATAAAACGGGGCTTCTGCAGTGGTTTTATTAAATCCTTACATAAATTCTTCAATATTCCACTAGTAAACAGAATCAATGTCATGAATCCAAATGTTTTATAGGCATTTAAAACCTAAAACCATTATCAATTAAATAATAACGGGTGTAAAATATATCTTAAGTGGACAGCTAGCGAGCTCCGCTGCTCAGGGTCCGGCAGAGGCAGCAGGATCACCAACTAAGGTGCCAGTTCTTGGGCACCGCGCCAATGTGGACAAACATAAGTGGAGCCACCAACGAAACTGTGGAAGAACCCAATTGGGGCCCACATTTTCTGCCCACTTTTAAACCAAAAGGCTCTTTCTGGCTGGGAGGCGAAAGTAAGACATTTTCCATGGATGATGTCACACTCGCTCTTTCCGATTCTCTTATACAGTCAGAGATTCATGAATTCATTTATTTAGAGATTTTCGCCAACAGGTCAAAGCCCATTGGTAAGCGACTCCACCCACTAAAAATCACAAAAGCAACAAAACCATCATGAATAATAATAAAATATAATAAAACAGAGGAATGCATTATCTCAAGGTCTTACAAACTGTTGATAAATGTTAAAACGCAAGATTTAAAAGTGAATGAGTCACGAGTGATGAAGACAAAGGTGAGGACAGGACAAGATAAGGCATTTTTAAAAAATCGAAAGTACAAATATGACAAAATGTGCCAAATTTAAGAGTTAAACTCGTGCAAATAGAACATGTAAAACATCTTTTCAATTGGTTTGCTGTGGCACACGTATAAGACAAGCATGCAAAAACATAAAAAGAGCTCGTCACTGTGGTTACTCGTTACTCTTGTTGATGTTGGTGATTTAGCTTTGTTGCAATTCAATCTAGCAAACTAATTATGAAAGTATTCAAGGTTCAAATTCTTTATAAACCAGCTGAACAGAGTCTTTTATGAGAATGAATGGCGATTGGTCTGTGTGGGGGTGTCTATTCCAAGCTTTTTCCTGAATGATTTTTATCGGTTGCAAACGTGTTTACTGCATTTCGCCAATAGATGAAAGTAAATGCAAAGAAAAGGAAGAAAAAAATCAATAAATTCATCAATATGCATTCAGAATTGAGGAGGTGTTAAAAGTCAGAAGTTCACCAAGAGTTGTGTTAAGAAAACACTTGCAAGCACACAGTGTTGGAGAGAAAAAAAGGCAAAGATGGATGAGTTTGATGACTGAAAGTAAAAATGGGTTTGACCAAAAATTGATTTCTGCAAGATCAAAGGCAAAGGTTGTGAATCTGAAAAAAAAAAAAATCTAATAGAACGTGAGATATTTATGCGTGGTTTCACATTTTCTGGAAAATAGAAAAGATGAATGAGAGAGATACATTTTGCACTTTCAAAAATCATTTTTCTCTGTACGTCATGATGTATTTTTAAAATATTCATTGATTTTTTAGTGATTTCCCTGAAAAATTATCCGTAAAAACCAAACGGAAAAGTAAAAATCGAATGTGAAAAGCCAATATATTGAGCTAAAATTTTTCTAACACATTTAATTCATGTTTTTAGTTTTAATTTAGCCACAGATTTAGCTGTAATATAAAATAGCTTCAATTCATGGTGATAAAGCATGCTTAAACAGCAACAATTTTCAGATCTGGCAACGTTTTGTTGTTTTGAGCATCTAAATTCTATAAATGTATGTGCAATCTATCCGATATATTTCCGTCTGAACGCAGGTGGCGGCCAAACCCAGCAACAGACTGATAGACATCCCTGAGGCGGCGCTGCCATAATGCTGTTTCTGAAGTGGCTGAGCATCTCATGTCCTGTTAATTTTAGAGCTTCTCTGTGAGGTTTCACACTTTATCTTGAGCTCTGTGGTTTCAGGCAGAAAGCTTAATTACTGACTTCTCAAAGAAAGATGGCCTTTTTTGTTTTTGCCAGGAACTCATTTAGAGATCCCTAAAGACACAGACCAAGACAAAAACAAAGTGACAAGAGAGGAAATGTGCAGCTTCCTGTTCCTTTCAGGAGGAAGTGCGACCCAGACAGACAGTGAGTTAAAGGTAAAAGGTCTCAGACTTTGTTCCACAAAGAGGCTGATTGCTTGTATTTTTCAGACAAAATACTTGTGAGTGTGGCAACTTTCTTGAACTAAAGGACAGTCAGATAAATAAACACTTGAAGTCAGTTATTTTTCTCCAACTGTGTGCCGTCTCAGCTGGAGTTTTGTGTGTTGTCCATTTTTCAGTCTATAAATTGATCCTAGAAAAAGAAAATAGAGGCATCACATCCTTTAAAGAGCATGCTATACTTCTTTTTTTTTTTGGGCTGAAAAAATGCTTTTTTCCCGAAAATGCTAAGATTAGACATGAAATAGAACACAGTGTGTGTGTATGTACGGATGTTAAAAAAAGAAAAAGGAGATGCTGCTCTGTTTACACAAGAAAAACTCTCAATGGTCACTGGAAAAAGGTAAAAATTACAAATGTAACGTTGAATTACAATTGACTGAAAATAAATCAGTAAAAATCACACATTGCTTCAGAATTTTTAACATTTTAATAGACAAACTAGATAATGGCATCACCTGCGGTAATGCAGGCATGAATGCTGTAAGCTGAATGTATGGGGTGCCGTTTTTAAATCACAGAAGTAAAATTTTGACATCAATGTTTTCAGATATTTAGCACGTTTTAGGAGAAAAGAAACAGGTTTTGTTTGTCATATGCATATCCTCACCCAATGAATTAATATATTTATAAATGTTACATTTAAAAACTAAATATTTAATTTTAAGCTAAATATTTTTTTATTATATATTTAGCCTAAAACTAAATATTTGATTTTAAACTAAATATTTATTCAAATATTTAGATTAAAGGTAAATATTTGGTATGCATTTTAAATGTATAGTTTGGATTTAAATATTTAGATTTAAATTAAATAGTTTGGATTTAAACATATTGTTTTGGATTTAAAAATTTAGACATGACTTAAATATATAATTTGGATTTAAATGTTTAGATTTGACATAAAAATATAGAGCTTGAATTTCAAATATAAGCAGTAATGTCCTAAACTAGCTAAACTTTTTGATACCAAGATTTCTGAAGTCGTTGAAATTGTGATTGAGTTTTTACATGTCAAAAAAGGTACGTAAAGGAGCATGAGAATCACTATTATGTGAATGCTTACTAGGCATTCACACAACTAAAGACCCACTCCAATAAAAATTGTATTTATTTTATTTTTTTGTAAATATGTTTTGGTGCCGTTTTTTTGTCCAATGGAGGGTATATACAATAATTTAAGATTAAAACTATATTTGTGAGTATTTATTTCAAATCATTGTAAATAGGTGATAAAATGCAATTTGAAAATCTTCCAATTTCGCTCTGTTCTGATTCATCCATTTGTCCATGTACTGCAGGGATTCTAGGCATGGGTTTTTGTCATGTTCTGTTTTCCTCGTCAGGTTCACCAGGTACAGGTTAAACATCCACAGCTGTCTTCAATTGGTTAATTGCCTTCAGTCTTTTTAAGTGTCTGGTTTGGCATTCTTCATTAAGTGCGTTTCTATTACTTCTATGGGAAAAAATTTATTGAAATCTGAGAATGTCATAATTTTGCAATGACACTGTTTCCATTAAATTATGAATATGCAAATAAACACAAACCAACTCACATGATAAGTCATTTCAAAAATACGGTGACAGATGTGAACAATAGTTTGATTTACAGCAGATATTTTGACATTTCTGCCACTGCGCTAGGAAATGACTACTTTTTTTTGTTTTGCAGCTTGAGGTTGAGCATCAAAGTTTAATCTGTTAGCAAGAATTTTCCTTAGATTTTACACCAGCTGAGATAGTTTGAGGCTTTTGTGCTCTCCCTCTATAATAATCCCAACCCTCGTGCAGAAATGGAGTCCAACAAAAGGTCAGAATTGATTTTTGTATTTTTTTTTACAGGGAACTTCAGCTGTACATGATGATTAGATAGATTGAAGGCGAGTCCCGCTGCGTTCAGCATCTGCTAAACTGCCAACTGATCCTGAGAGATTCTGCATGGAGATCATTCAGAACAGAAATAAACCACAACCTCAATCAAAATAGCATTTTAATGAACACTATAATATAAAATTTGTAAGGACTTTAATACTCATTTATCTACTCTGTCTAGTGTTGATGTTGGTTTACAGCCGAGTGGACAATAGATCTCCCAGTTTGGATGACCCTCTCACATTAATGATGCAGATGGACATCATTGGAAAACACAAATCTAGACAGTTTTGGAAGACATTTTAAATTATGCACCCACATGAAGAAAAATTCACAAAATTTAGATTTATTTCTACCCAAAAAAAAACTGAAGCTCTTTTTAAACACAGACTGTAACCAATGTTGTGTCTTTTTATTTCCCTTAAAGCCTTGGTCACATGTAACTGGAACATGCATTTGATTCTGACACTTGAAAAAGTAGTTCCGGTCACATCGCCTAATGTTCTGTATGACTGTGCAGGCTTCTTAAAAAAAAAAAGTGTTTTCTTCATCTGAAAGAACGAGCGGTAAGAAGTGAATTTTCTCTCTAAATTGATGCTTTATTTAACCTATTGTGACCATCAGCATGCATATCGCTTTCCTTTGCCTCTGCAGTTGAAGTCGATGTCAACTCATCCAGTTCAGTGGCACGTTGTCATGTTACCGTCACAACGCACAACTCTCTTTATAAAATGTTTCATTTTTTTGTGAAAAAAAAATCCAAACTGAAGAAATAAGAATAAAGTTTTAAAAATGATTGAATATTTACTTCTTTTGTAAGCGGCTATGATGTAAAGCAGGGGTCCCCAAACTCTTTCTTGTGAGAGCCACATAGCTGCTTTCTCCTCTGATGTGGGGCTGGGGTCAGTTTGTAGGCTAACAAAAGAAATAAAATTGCAGGATGCATCTAAACTCAAACATTTCAAGTTTTCCAGAAAGCCACGAAAACCCAGAGAGGAGCAAAGACTCAGAAGAGTGGAATAAAAGTCACATTCTATGCTAGTCTCGATAGCATAGCCAGACCAAAACAAAAATCGGAGATCTCTGATAATGTACAGGGGACTGGGCCAAATGTGGAGGCAGGCCGTAGTTTGGGGACCCTTGTTTGTTTCACATCGGATGATAATGCACCCTACGTCGAACATTATCCCTTACCTAATCTTATCTGTCAACTTAGTTTGTAACACACAAAATCTAACCTTCTGAAAAAACAAACAGCACTGCATGAGCAGAAACAACACCAAATGTATAAGGAGTCTTGCATACATAATTTTGAGGCGTTACTTTATATAAAAGCTCTAAGAATAGAAATTTGCATCTTACACTGCAGTTCACTGAGATAACATGCAGAGAAACAGAATGATTTTGTGAATTTAGTTTTATGCAGGCAGCCACTTAAAAAGGTTCCACTCATGAGATTTTCACAAACTTTTCTTGGTCATGGCCACACTTGATTGGCAGTCAAAAGTGGCAGTCAGGTGCTTCTGAAAAGAGGCTTGAATCAGGAAAAACATCCCGAATGTTGCACAGGTTTTAAACACGGTTTATTAAAATTACGTTTTTTGAGTAGAATTCAGGAAAGAGAAAAAAGTATTATAAAGAGTTTCATTCATGGGACAGACAAAAGGAGAGCTTTCTTTAGTAAAAAGAAAACTAAATCACGCTGGCCTCTTACTCCCCCAGAGGGGGCTTGGAGCACGATTGAGGAATATGAAGGCCTTTTTGAGGAGCTTTTCTTTTCTGAGAGAATGTGCAAAGACACTCCAGTGACTCTGTGCTTTTTGAGTGTCATGGTAAATAAAGTATGATGTAACACATCTATTTATGGTCAACCTGTTGTTGACTTCAAGATCTCCTGTAATTCAACATCTTTTATTCTTTTAGAAAGGCTGGCAATTTTACAGCTCTTCAAGCTTCTTTCTGTAGGTAATCGCCGTCTGTGTTTGGCACTTTCCTTAAACACAAAAAATGAATGAAGGGAAATTGAAAAGAATGGTGAAATGCTAAATTAAAGCCAATATTTTATTTTTTTAATTCAATTTTAATACCTGTGATCTGGTTTTGGAAATTATTTTTCACTTTTTATCCTTACAAACTGGTATCTTTTAGACCAGTGGTGTCAAACTCAATCGCACAAGGGGGCCAAAATCCAAAACAAACCTCAGGTCTCAGAGTCACTGGGGTGCATCAACGGCATATTGAGTTGTGTGCAGCTTCAATGTCGTCTCTTCATTTGGAAACACAATGGCAGGGATTGCCATTTGATCATCGCCGGAACCCCTCGTGTCCTACAGTACAATTTCTAACAAACAGATGGTGGCAGTGGGACGGCAGCACGGGGGCTGAGTGGGAGTGTGAAATCAGATCAGATGATTTTGGGGACCTTGGAGACAGACCCTTCTATCAGTCAATTATCACGCAGCTGCTTTCCTGGCACTCCCTGTCACTGGACTGCCACAGTGCAAATGTGCGCCCACTGCCCGATGTCAGAAAATAGTCCGGTTACAGTAAAAAGTTTTAACTTTTTCTTAAAACTTCCACGGCCACCACAAGGTGTGTAAAAATGTGACTGCCGCCTCCCTAATACAAATGCAGCCATGCGGCTACCTGCCAAATTTGCTGAAAAACTTGCATTTAGGTCAACACATGGTGGCATTTTGGCATACGTGACCCTGGTAAATGGCATATCCTTGTATAGTGCTTTTCCATTTTTCTTGAAAGTCCAAAGTGCTTTACATTTACAGACCTATTTACACACATCCACACACTGGTGGTTGCTCTGCTGCAGAACGCTGGCACCAACCTTCCAGAGGCAATGTAGGGTTCAGAACCATAACATAAGCTGTTTCTCACAAGGTTTAAAAAAAAACATTGAAAAAAGAGGAAGTGTGTATTATCTTGGAGTCATAGCTTGACATTTTTGGATTGATACTAAACAAGTCTGCACCACATGACTCCAACTCTTTTAAAGCAGCGGGGTCCTTTCCAATCTGCCACATCATCACAGTCCTGATTGGTTGTGAGTCAAGAAACTGGCTAAAATCTGAAGAGTTGAGTTATGGGTTTGATCAATTCCAAGAATATTTGGACTAAACAATTTTATGCAAAAATACATGCAGAAATAGGTCAAATATCAGAAGAATCAAAACATATAACATGCCAGACTCACTCTACTTGTCTGCAGAACAAACTAATAACCAGCCCACACTTTGTTCAGCGTCTCTGCCTTTACCCCCCAGGCCTCATTTCTGTTGCCAGGCATCCAGACAGCATCGCTGCAAATCCCAGTCAGCCTTGCCAGTAGGAGCCTCCATCCGGTGTCTGATATTTCAAGATTTGACTTTCATTGCTTTCTGCTGAAGTATTCAAAACACAAGTACTCAAGGCTAAAAGAGACAACACTTTATTCCAAAAATGTAGAAAAAACACCCAACTTAATGTTGGTTTGGGGAAATCAATTTTAACTTGTAGTTAGATCACAAGTTAAAAATCCTATGAATGCAGATTGTTTGTTCACAGTAGGGCTGCCACAACTAGTCGACTAATCAACTATTAAAATAGTAATAATAATAATAATTAATAGTCGGTTAGTCGTTACTTTATATTGTATGGAGTTAGAGTGTGGTAAAGTTGAAGGTTATGATGGCATTATGCTGGCTTTTTGGACTATTTTGTCATTTGTTAAGGTTTTTTAGGCTAATTTGGAGTTTAGCTCACATTTCATCCATCCATCCATCCATCCATCTTCTTCCGCTTCATCCGGGACCGGATCACGGGGGCAGCAGTCTAAGCAAAGATGCCCAGACTTCCCTCTCCCCGGCCACTTACTCCAGCTCCCCTGGGGGGACCCCGAGGCGTTCCCAGGCCAGCCGAGAAACATAGTCTCTCCAACGTGTCCTGGGTCTTCCTCGGGGCCTCTGTCCAGTGGGACATGCCCGGAACACCTCTCCAGGGAGGCGTCCAGGAGGCATCCGGATCAGATGCCCAAGCCACCTCAACTGGCTCCTCTCGATGCGGAGGAGAAGCGGCTCTACTCCGAGCTCTCTCCGGGGGACTGAGCTCCTCACCCTATCTCTAAGGGAGCGCCCAGCCACCGCTCACATTTCAGCTTCATGCTAACTATTTTGGCTAACTTAGTTTTTTTTCTGTCTTTTTTTGGCTAATTTCGCATTTAACTAACATTTTAGCTGCATATCAGCATCAGTGTTTTTCAGCTATTAGCTTCAGCGTTTTCAGCTATTAGCCTCAGTGATTTCTGAAGCTAACTGATGCTATCAATTTCAGCATCTTCAGCTATCAGCACTTGCATTTTCAGCTGCCAAATTCAGCTTGCAGCATTCACACTTGCCTTATCACAGGTAATGCTATACATCTCATTTTTAGTTAGTTTAAAGCTAATGATGGTTAAGATGTGTGCTTTACATCCAGTTTGCGCACGACCCTATTAGTCGACTAATCGGAAAAAAGGATTAGACGGTGATTAGTCAACCATTTTAAAATAATCGTTTGTGGTAGCATTCGTTCACAGAACCAGACTGTGGGCTATTTCCATGTAATTTCTCTTTAAAGTCAAATCTTTTTTTAGAGAACATTGGATTCTTTAGGAGGCAATGAGTGACTGGTTGGATCTGCATCACCAGTACTGTTTACATCTCACCCTTTCAAATTCAGACCAACAGCACAAACACCGACTCAAATTGGCCCTTTAACAATAAAGAGGTGTAATCCATCACAGGCAATTTTCAAAATCACACATAATTTCTAGACACTTATGAGCCCCACGCACAACAATATCTAGCTGTACAACCAAGCCTGTGATGCCAGGATTGGGTTGAATTAATTTTTCTAAATGTTTACTGAATTACCGGTAATAAAAATTTATGTTTTGGTTGAAAAACCAAGCTAAATATTGTGTGCTGCTAAAAAAAAAGTCAGTTTTGACTTTTCATGGAGAACACTTTGGATAAGAGCCCAACAAATGGGCAGCATTTGGTGGATTTGAGTCATAGCTCAACAAGAAGAACACGAGCTTCCCTGAAAAAACCTTTAAAAAATCTCTGAAAACATAATTTCGAAACTTTTATTCTAATTTGTATTTTAGGTGTAGTGCTGGTGCAGAAAGGAACACTGTGAACCCTTTTTTTCCAGATAATTCATCAACTGCGTCTGTATCAGCCCAGATATATTCAGATGTGATCAGTTTTCTTGAGATGGTTTCACATTTCCTCAGCAAGACAGGAAGTCCAGAAGTAAAACATTCAGAGCAATGTTTGAGGGTTTTCCTGAACTCCATGACCCTCTTTTGAGAATGACACTCAGCTCTAAAGGCCTGGACTACAAGGGTTAAACTACAAATGATTCCCGAGAATATGCAGGTCATGGGTCAACTGCGGGGCACAAATTTCACACATCTATGTAGTTGAAAACTAGTGGAACTTTAGCTTAACTTTAACTGTAGCACTGGTGTATGGGCCAATAAAGGCAGATTTCCATCCATCCACCGCTTAATCCTTTTGTGGTAGGTGGGTTGCTGGAGCCTATCCCAGCCTCTGTCGGATTAAAGGATTATGTGACAGCTCAAGTTAAATTCCCATGCAATAAAAGCTTCACAGACTTGCTGGAACCTCAAATAAACCTTATTGATTTTAGCATTCCTTTAAAGACCCACTCCAATTATCTTTTGATCTATTTTAAAAGCGTTCCCTGTGGTCTTTTAAATATGATTATACTGTTTTTGGAAAAATAATACTACTTAAAAAAAAAACACGTACCGGTACATTTCTAGAAGGTTTCTCTAGAGAGCCGCAGTAGAGCGGTAGTCCTCTAATTGGAAGATTGCAGGATCGATTCCTGCCTTGCCATATGAAAACTCCATGGGTTGAAGTGTCCTCAGGCAAGACACTGAACCCCACCTTGCCTCTGGTGGAAGGTTGGTGCCAGTGTTTGGCAGCAGTGCAGGCATCAGTGTGTGTATGTGAATGGGTCTGTGACTGTAGAGCCCTTTGGGCCTTTAATGAAAGTAGAAAAGTGCTATACAAGTAAACGATATTTACCATTAGAAATTGATTTCTGAGTTGTGAGCGGGATCATTGTTGTGGAGCAAACCAATAAAGGGGGACGTGTTTGCAGACAAGAAGGCACACATTTCAGTAAAAAAAAAAAACTCGTTTTTGGTTGAAAAAGACTAATATAACCAGTGACCCTAACGGTTACTTTATTTAACTTTTTCTGGCGTTTTAAGCTTCAAACCATTAACAGTTTTACAAATCTGAACATTTTTTTAAATACGTTTTTGTAAATGAATGAAGTTAATCACTTATTTATTAAAAAGTTTTAAAAAGTGGTCACAACTCTAAAATTTAAATGGAATTTCCATTTCCGGCTAATGATTTTCAGCTTCCATCTTGTCTGCAACCAGCCCTCTTGGACAGCCCCCTCTTCCAATCTATTTGTTTATACACTTTCCTGCTAGCTTACAGCCCCTAACAACTCAAACATAATATTAGCGGAGCAACAAAACTAGTGAACAATATTGGAGCTATGCAGCCGTAAAGTTTAGAGCCAGCAGCAGCTAAGATGAGAAAAACAAAGATGTAAGTGGATTTAATTTTATGCAAGTGGATGTTTTAGGATGGTGGGGAGCAGGGCGCTTGTGGCTTGCCGTAGTAGCTTCTACGTCCCACATATAATATTTTTCAAATGTAATTTTTGCTTGAATCCCAATGATTGAAAAGCAAAATACTTAGAAACACTGTTTTGATCTTACTTTGATTTTTTATGTCCCCATCATGCTACAAGAATATATTGAAAAAAAACAAACAAAAAAAGATTTTCATCAGAAAAAACACATTTTCCAAACCATCCCAGTCTCATTGATAAACATACAAATGTTTCTTGATGTTCCACCTTTCTCACAAAATTGTGCCTCAAACATTTGCAAATACAGTAGTCTTAAAGAAGTCAAATAACTGGCCAATGATGGTTTTTTTGATGCAGAAAGCAAAACTGGGATTGCAGAATTAAATGGAAAAACCAACAGTCATGAAAATATAGTTTTTACACAACCTTTCAAACTTCAATCACATTTGTTGAGCAAAATTCCATTAATTTCAAGCGTGAATGGACAGATGAGTTATATTCTACATTGTTTTTGAAAGATTTTGGGCTTGTAGATTTCTCAGTTTTTCCTCCTTTTTTGTGGCTATCCTTTAGATGAAAAAAATTATTTAAACACTCAAGGCTCCTTTTTATTTGAATTCTTTTTCATTTTGCTAGTATCTCTTTCTAAGCAGAGTAGGAGCTTTTTCAGAAGTCTGTTTCCGTTTAGATTCTATCATGGTTGCCCTTTGTCACAACTTCTGTTCAGCCTTTTAATACATATTTTTCCCAGGTTGCCTTTGGATTTGGGATCTTCAGATACCCATCTGCTTTTTATCTGGATAAAATGCTTCTTTTACTTTGCTAAAGCCATAACCTCCAGATCTTGTGGGAGCCGGGATGAAAATCGTCACCATCCAAGGCCATGGTTCCCAATCAGAAAAAGACGGAACTGCCTCTTTTGGGTTGGGAATGAGTCATATCTCCAGCTGGAGGTGTAATTTGGACTATTGTGCTTTTTCAAAGCATTCATCTTTATAATCTTTTTTTTTCTTCTCAAAGTTCTGGTTCAGAATTTAGCTGAAATTTAGGAAAATTGCTGCTTCTAACTGAACCTGATTGCAGCCTCGAGTACTGTGGAAAAAAGAAGCCCATGTCATTGTTTTTATTGTTTACAACTATGACACAACCTACTCAACAAAAAGCAAAGCTGAAAATAATACTAATGTGAAATTTTAATCAGAGTCATTGTTGAAATCTTTTTTATTTTTTTTTTTTAAGAATCTTTGTTGTAGAAATGGGCATCATTTCCTTTTTTTTCTGTCTGAAGAAGGTATTTTGTAGTGGGGAGGGATTCAATGACGAAAAAGTCTATAACTGTGTAAAGACTGCGAGGAATCCCTGAAACTTTATTGTTATTAAGAAAAGATCCAAAATTCTGTGAGTGAGGTTACTCCATCCATGCATTTTAATAATGTCTAAGTAGCTGATCCCGCCTTGACAACATAAAAACAAAAAAACAACTTTGCAGAAGGAAAAAGAACGATATGATCCCTGTTGTTCCTGTGGAAGTTTCTTTATAAACTTTAGTCCCAAATTCCTGTTTGTGTGCTTTTCTGTTAAACCACCTGTTATCCAGCTGACTCTGTGCATTTATGTTTTGTTCATTTGGCAGACTCAAGCTCCAGCCTCCTGAAATGGGCCATAATATCCAATCAAGATTTCAATTCTAACCCTGATTATCATGTGCCGGCCGCCGGCCGCCCTCTGTGCATTTGCGACACAGCTATGTTTGCGTATCTCACATTTCAGTGAGTCTCACATTTCAGTTCTGTTAAATGAATTTAGTCATTCATTTCCTGGATTGTCCAGTTATGCAACCAGTTTTAGTGAGTATATTGACCTCAGCAGCAGTTCTGAACTCCAGAGAGGCAACAAAATACATGTTAAGTTTTGACTGAAAAACACACAAACACACCCCATATTTACACATATTTTAACCTTAAATGGTAAATGGTGTATACTTATTATATTCCTAAGTACTTTACAGTCCCATTCACCCACGTACACTGATGGTGGCTCCCCAGATACATCTTAACTCCAGATTGAGGGGTTCTTCCTGTGACCATGTAGGTCCGAAGATTTGGCTGCCCACCTCTGGTCTACCTGTCAGAGTTTGCTCAGAAGTTGGCACCTAGATTCGTCGGCCCTTTCTTGTTTTTTTAAGTGTTTGGCAGTTCGACTCTGCCTCTCCAGACTCCTGCAGGAGCATCTCACATTTTATATATCTCAGATAAACTCTTCTGGACCCTCTCCGCTCGCCCAGTTTCTGGATGGGGGCTCTCTCTGTACCGTCTCTCTCTCTTCTAAACTCTACGCCAGGGGCATGCAGTATCTGGTGGACTGACAAGGGAATGGTCCCCGTTCCCTCGTCTCTGACTTTCTTTCATCCTCATTCGCCGCATTACCCTCACTCGTCAAGAACTGCACATTTTTCTCTGCTTCGGTCAAGCCCAGTTCTCAAATGCGTTGTTACCCCTTTGTTGCTGACCTGTGGATTTACCTGCTGGAATTGCTACAAATAGAGGATTATATGACAAAGCAAGGCTAGCTGCAAAACAAGCAGGGCAGTAGCTCACGAGGAACCCCACAGGGTACCAAGACTGTTTACAGACCTGGATTACCCTTTGAATTGTTTGCTGGATTTGGCACACCGCCAACCAATCACGGTTCCTCATCCTACCCAGTGTTTGCAGAACATTCACCTAAACCTTTTGAGACCTCCAGAGACTAACCATTTTGAAATGTCTTCCACTTGCTGAGTTTTTATTTTCAAATAAACTGTTTCCTGCTGCTGAGTCTCTGCCTTTTTGTAAAGGTGCTATATGGGGTTTTGCCCAAAGACACTTCAACATATGGCCAATCAAGCCTACAATCTTCTGATCAGAGATTGACCATCCTAATCTGCACGATGAGAGAATTTATGATGGAGATTTGAGTTTTGTTTTTTTCTGTCATTTTTACTAAAAATATTTCAATTACAGTACATCTTTAAATGGTTATAAAATAATCCAGAAACTGATATATGAGTGGACTTGGAACAGAAGTTATGTAGAAAGATCAACCTGTCAGATCTACCATTTATCAGCCAAACAATAAAAAAGAAAACACGTTTTTTTTCAAAGTATTTACATAAGCGCCACCTTATTAACCTTGGAGCCTTAATTATTGATAGTAGAACTACAAGAAAAACATGGAATAAATCACTTTTTGGAATATCAGCAACTGAAATCTATTATTACTAAAAAAGGTAAATACAATGGGAATTATCTAAAATAACCAGAACCAGTTACCTCTTCATTTAATTTTTCAATGAATAAGATTCTCTTCAAACTATATAAAATTTCATGCAACCTAGTTAATAACAAAATGGGATGCAGATCTGAGTAGCAGCACAGATCAAAGCTTCTGGTCAGAAATTTGTTTTAACACCTTTAAAGTGACTAAAACTCCAAACTTGCAACTAATCCAATTCAAAACTCTCCCTAGAATATATTATACTAGACCAGGGGTTGGCAACCTTTAACAGTACATGAGCCATTTGGGCTCATTTTCTACTGATCAAAACCTAGAAGGAGCCGAATAGTCTTACTTTAGCCTCTAAGAAATTTGAATTTGCATTCATGATCTTCTTTTTTCTTAATAATTTTAATTTTTTCATTGTTTGGGTATGAACAAATGCAAAAATATATAAAGAACCTAGAATCTCTCAAAATGTGATTTATTTTTTTCCCTTAATAAGTTTCTTTTTAAAATAAAAAACGTTCTGTGCCAAGCAAGATCATCTCAGTATAGCTCTGGGAACCGAGTCACCAATGCTGTGCAGGACAAAATAACATGTGCTTTTAAATAATAAAAGATAAAACTTTTTACCAAACTTTTGCTTTGCATTTAAAATCTGTGCATTCTGCAGGTAGCGTTGAGCAAACAAGACGTCTTCAGGTCAACAGGGGTGTAAAAACCTACATAATTTATCATCTTCATGCACCTCAGTCGTTAATTTAAAAATTTAACTAATCTAAATTAATTAAATTCTAATTAAGTAATCCTTACTTTAAAAAGTTGCTGTTTTTTTCCTGTATCATTATTAATTTTTGCTCTTTTTTCCTCTTCTTTTTCCTCAGTAGTCTTACACTGCTGGGTTTTGTTATTTTAGTTTGGGGTTGTAGGCTTTGCTTATTTTTTTTCTGTGGGTTGTTTTGGTTAGGCAGCCATTAGCAGGGAGCTGTTAACTCCAACGGTTGACATGCCTGGGTCAGCATTGGCCAAGGAGCCACTATGGAGAGATCAAAGAGCCACATGTGGATCTGGAGCCGCAGGTTGCAGACCCCTGTACTAGACAAAGAATGTTCATGTTGGGTCTCATCAGTGTGGCTGAATTGTTTCTATCACGGCCTCACCGTTACTTTGTGTGCTTTGTGTGCTTGGTGACATGAGTGCCATCAATACAGAGGGAGGATTAGTATCCGTAATCTTCACAACTTTTTATAGAAAAAAAAACAAAAAAAAAAAAAACTTTGTTAAATTGGAAAAGCAAGAAAAACGTTAACGTTAATCAATGTAGAAATCTGCTCTTTGATCATATCTATGGAGCTAAATTGGGGACAATATTATTTGAAACCAAAATAAAATGTTTTGAAAAAAATATTAATGTTTGGCTGAAAAAAATACAATTTTTGAAAAAAATACTATTTTTTCAGTTTCAAAACTTTTTTTCAGTTTCAAAACTTTTGCTGGATTTTATTCCAGCAAAAGGATGTTTTCTTTGCCTGTATTTAACTCAATAAAATAGCGCTTTGAAGGGGCTAGAACGATGTTTCATGTCATGCGGTTAATATCCGATAAAACTCTGCTTTTAACACCCGTCTTGGGACAACTTCAGACTACGAGAGTACAGACTGAACAGCCATGTTCTGATCATAATTATTACAGTTCTCAGAGCCAGTGAACGCATCGGAACTGAGGAAACCACCCTCATCGATTTTGATTGGTCCTCATGTTAGCCACCGCCCCAAAGCGCCACAACGGGGCCAAAAGTTTTGTAACTCAAACTTGGAGGTTCGTAAACGGAAAAAAAGATTGGAAACTGAAAAAAAGTTTTTTGTCTATTCTCATCGTTCCCGTCTATGTGAATACACAATCACAAATACATGCACTACAAATGCAAAACTCAAAATGTATTGTGTGAATTACAAATCAAGAATTACGCACACACAAATGAGACTATATTCTCGCCACAGTTTTCTTCCCTGCACAGACTCTGTATGATAGGCAGCTGGCGGAGGGCAGGGACGCCCAGGAGCTCAGAGAGCGACCTCCCCATCCCCTCCAGAGGCAGCCCAGAGCCACCTTCAAGGCACCAGCATTCCTGTTTTGATAGACTGTCTCCTAAAATTACTATCACATGTATTCGTTTGTTAATATTTAATTTGCAGTGCTTCTAACAGTGAATAAATTGTTAAAATGTGGAGCGGAACCCAAATCCTGTTTAACTCTTTCCTCTGATGTTTACAAAAATGCTGCTGCTTTCTCAGTCCATGTGGGACAAAAGCATCTAAACTCAGTTTGTTTTCACACTCATAAATCCCTCTGAGCTACTGGAGGTTTCACTAACCACATCTTTGGATTGGCAGGTGTTGGGAGTCACTCCAAAGAACAGGTGTGAGTTTCAGTACCTCCCCAAGTGCAGTATTCTCAAAAAGTCTCTGCCCTTTCCCCAATTTAAAACTCACAGCACATGTAGTCCCTGCTTTTTTGTTTTTCAGTGTTGATACTTTCAAAGAATCTGACTAAAGGTTTGGTTTATATTGAAAATATTTACAATATTTGACATTTTTCGTCAACTATCTAATACAGACTCGCATTATTTTTTTTTCTTTTTAAAGAACCACTCCTATCATGTTGTGATTTATTGTAAGCGTTCCCATTAGTCTTTTATGATTTTCCTTTTCCTGTCATTTTTTAGATAATTGTTTCTGCAGGGCAGCATTATTGTCGCTACATTTTCTGTGTGCGGAAGCAAATTGGTTACACCGCTCACTACGCATGCGCAAAACCTACGTTTCTTCCGCTAACACAACTTACGGTAGTTTTGCGGCAAAGACTTTGACAACAGTGGAGCTGGTGATAATTTTACTTTTACATGTAAGTAAACAGTTTAAACTGATACGTGAATGGTTTTGATCATTAATATATTATCATTAATTATTATAATTAATATAATTCTGTAAAAAAAAATGTAATTGATAATAATTAATGTTACAATTAAAGGGCTTATAGTAGTAGGGGCTTTCCGTGGGGAGTGGGGGTCCCATAAGATACGAGACCGGGGGGTTCTGGCGTGTTGTGGTCGCTACTGAGATATTCGGCGGGGGCTGCAGCGGGTCCGGCTACATCAGTCCCGTTGGTGCCCGACCAGTTTTAATTGGGTAATTCAGCTGGCAGTGATGACAAAATTTGACTTGAAGGAAAAAAAAAAAAGTTTTTCAAATATTTTTTTTGAATAATAAAACTAATTGATACGAAATTGATAAGAAAAGAGGGAAACCAAGAATGAAATATAGATGTGCATGAAAACGTTTAGACAAATGTTTTAGACTTAATTTCAGGTAGAGGTGGTGAATAATTTACTTAATTCAGATAAGATCACACCCATTCGTCAACATCCTGTTTTAGTGTTTGCCAGTAGTAGCCAGCAATAACCTTATTTCTGGTACCTCTCATACCACTTTGGTTACCAGTACCAGAGTTTTGGTGGCATTCCATAAAGACAGACCGCTTCTCCTCCTCTGACATGACCACAAGTCGCATGGACCGCATGCTTGGGCAATGGGCCAGTGTAGAAGAGTCTGTTGCCTGTTAGAAAATGAAAAAAGGCTCAAAAAGTTGCTAGCTTTTGTCAACTGAAATGTCTCATATATTAGTCAAGTTTGGGATAATAGTGCTGCACCAACATATCAATTCTGATTCGCCTAACCTAAATACAATATTATAACTCATCGATTTATTTTAAGTATCTAAATTTTAAATAAGGCCATACATAAGGGACTGTATATTGTTTCAATATTAAAAGCTAAAATATTAATTTTCATTTCAGACTTTTGATACAAAGTTGAAATTCAACTGTAAAGCTATATTTATGTGCAGGGCTCTAAATTAACCTTTTCTTTCTTTCCTTCTTTGGTTGCTAATAACATCTAAAGTATAGCCAAATCTGGATGCTACAAGTCAAACGTTACTATGGAAAAAAAATATATTTCCAAGCAAAACATTGTATTTATTTAGTTTCAGTTAGTAGTTACTGTCTTGCAAAAGCAAAACACTAACAATAATTGAAAATGTGGTCTTCAGTAGCTTCTATAACAAAACAGAAATGTAGACTTATTATTTTGCCACTGACACTCCTGATGTCTGATTTTATTTTATTTTTTTAATGCAAACATACCTTTCTTTAAATCATTGACCAACTTTTCTAAACATAACATGACAAAACATTGTGGAAGTATTAAATATTGATCATTACAAACTGTTGTAATAAATGTCACTGTTGTTTTCCACCTGCCAAATTAAAGTTATTCGCCTTTTGGCGGATGTTAGTTTAGAGCCCTGTTTATATGTACTTACCTTTTAACTTGGTACTTGAACACCATTTTTTAAATTTTTTTGCACTGTGATCGAGGCAGGGGGAGTTCTCCATTGACAAGGAAAGCTTGGATCTGTTTTAACACCAAGATATCAATGTTTGTGAATCGGGTAGTGCTTGAAAACTGAAATCATCAACATGGCCGCGACACTACCGTAAATTGTGTTAGCGGAAGTGACGTAAGTTTCGCGCATGCGTGGTGAGCTGTGCAACCGACTTGCTTCCGTATACAGAAAATGTAGCTACAAGTATTTTGCCCTAAGATTTGGGGGTGGACCTTTTGGAGCAAAGCCTTACCCTTCTCGTAGCTGAGAGTGTTCTTTTAACCTGCTGTTTTACACCCCTCAACCTATCATTATCAGAAGGGAGCTTACGACCCGCCCAGCATAATTTCTTCGTAACAAATATGCTCTTTTTGGACAGAATTTGTTTTTTTTTTCTTTTCCAGCAAATTAACACACATATTGCAGCTGAGTACCTCTTGTGATTGGCATGTTTTGCTTTTAGAAATCGGGGTTGTTTGCTATTCTTCGAGTATGTTATTCAAAACCCCTTTTGTAACTAAAGCTGAACTTTTTTTAGTTTTAGCCCCTCCCACACCAGGTAGACAGATGCTCAGGAGCAACCACCAACAATCACACCTGACCCCTACCATGGGAACGGAGTGGGAGGTCACACCCCTGTGGCCCCTTGGCTGAGGGGCGAAGGGGCCATAGAACAAGCAGGGAGGGACCCCCAACAATGCAGGAACCTGCCCCTCTCCCCCGCTGGCCGCCAGGCGGTCCTTAGTCCCCCGCCACCAACCCCAGAAGCATGCCTAAGTCACCCACGACCAGACCTCACTGCACCCTTGACAGCCAAAAACTGATGGGTGAAGAGGCTGAGACCAGCCACCCAGCATGGAGGGTCAATACCTTTGATGAGCAGGGGCTCAAGGTTGGCAAACTAGAGGACAGGTGGAAGTTGCTTATAGCATTTAATTTTATTTATTTATTTAACATATACAGCATAGTTTCTTCTGCTCCTGAATCCCAACAATTTTTATATTCAGAAATGAAATTTTAAGTGCCTTAATATTTGTCCTCGATTAACAAAAAAATGCCACAAAAATATGTAAAAAGAAAAAAACCAAACCAAAAACCCAATTTTCCTCAGAGTGGGTGTTAAAAATTAAACACAATTTGTTCTTTTGTGTCTTAATCAAATCTGTCCCTGACTTTTTCGGTCTTTTCTGACTTTTTTTTAATATTTCAAATTAATTAAAAACAACTCAACTGATAGCGAATGGTACCACTTCACAGCTTACATTTAAACCAACCTTCTCATGTGCAATTTTTCTTTTTTTTCAGGTTTACCTTCTGAAGTTTGGACCCATCAACAGAAAAAATGAAAATGACTCAGTGGCGCATGAAGGAAGTCTCCCACTGAAATCCATTATGATGAAAGTCGTGCTCTGTGTCATAAAAATAATGCACCATTCATGTCCATCTGTCAGAAGGAAATTATTTCCACAACTGGTCCACAGTTCATTGTGCAGACAAACAGGAACGTTTCAGTATTTCAGAGTTCAGTGCTGTGGCACTTGGATAAATTGTCACTGCATCTTTTTCCATCACATGTATGGTTTTTTTCTTTTTTTTTTTTTTTTTTTTGCACAAATTTGATGCATGTTAAAGCGAGAATTCTATTTGAAGAGACGCTGCTGATGGTGGACGGCCTTTCTCGTGCATTTAAATACACATTTTTGCATGCAGAAGTTCCATGACGACCTGGAAATCTTTGAACAAGCTTTTTATTTTGATACAAACAAACAAACATCTCAGCTCAGCATCCGAGTTAATAAGGACGCTGTTTTTTTCAGCGTGCCCACTCTAGTTTTTAATTCAAATGTCTAACAAGCTGATAGAGGAAGGCCTTCTCCATCTGTGTTTGATGAGCCAGCTGGGATGTAGAATTTATTGGCTCAAGGCTTTTCTTGTTTGGAAATGATTAAAGCATACATCAGCTTCAATGTTTGGCACACCACAAATTAAGGGAATAGAAAACAGGGCTTGAGGGAAAAAGTGGATCAAGTTTGTCCAGTTTGAGGGATGCATTTTTCTCTCAACTTGAAGACCCTAAAAGAGCTAAATACAGAAAAAAAAGAGTCAGTAATCAATGTTGTAAAAATATTTTTATAATTAAGAGCCCAAACTGTTCTCATTGCTTTCTCACAGCTTAAATGTTGGACCCATGGTTTCTCTTTGCACAAAACTTAGATGATTGGGAACATTTATGAACCAGCGGGAAAGCATTGGATGAGGAGTGTTAAAAGTCTTGCAAAGATACAGATCTCACCAAACAGATTTGACATGGTGAGAACTGGACGGCCTGCTTTGGAGGCTCGTCAGCTCACACTCTGATATAGATTTAAATCCCAAAAGAATTGGTTCTCCCATCCAAAGGATCAGAATAAGGTGTTCTAATCACTTGGCCTGTGTAGAAAATGAAGCACTCAGGCATGAAGTGAAGGAATGGGGCGCTCTCAGGAACTCAGTGAATTTCAGCATAGAGCTGTCATATATGCTACCTGTGAGACGTATCAGGTCGTCTCCACCAACATCAGTGTGTGACCTGACCAATGTGCTTTTGGGAGAATTGTCCAAAATTCCTATAAACACACTCCTCAACCTTGTGGTTCCCAGAAGAGTTGAAGCTGTAAGAACTGCAAAATGTGGACCAATACCAAGTTAGGAATGGGATGGCACTTCAGGTCATGTGGGAATCAAGGCAGGTGATCCAGTACTTTTGGTAATACAGTGTATAAGCTACTCATTGGACTGCTACCGTTGAACTTCACTAAAACTTTTTTTTCTACTCTAAAATCATTTTTGGTTGTCTTTTAATAATGACTCAGCAGTTTATTCTGGTAAATATAATGAATGAGTAATAGTTGTTTATTCTTCTAGAGAACTCTGTGGGATTTCGGCCTTTTGGGGCCAGCGGACACTTCCTATTTGGAATGCTGTCAGATGAACAAACCGCCGTCCACACATAATGTCAAGGATCTCTTCTCTTTTATGTTTTAAGAGAAAAATGCATGAAACATGCATGGTTTCTAAAGGAAGTATGGCAGGAAAACAACCTACAGCACTGCACCATCAAAGCCATACAACAAACAGGAGGTATCCATTTTAAAGAGGTCCTCTTTTTTAGGTGGCTAGCCCCACCCCTTCACCAAACCAACCCAATTACTAATCAAAAATTAAACACATATCCAAAAAAACAAACATTCATATGCATTTTACTTTTAAGAAATTTAACAAAACAAAAATATGTCTCCCATTTAACATCAATTCCAAATAGAAAATACAAAGTAAAAGAAAACATTTTTAATTTTAAACAGGCCTGTCAAAGAAACCAAAATCACTGGACTTCCTGAAACAGGAAGTGCTCCAAAATAAAACAGAAAGTGAACAAATAAAACATAAAAACAACCAAAATCCAGTGACTATCATTAAGCTAAACAAAATGAAATGCAGCAGATGTTAAAGCTGAACAGTGTGTGCTCCCACCGACGCTGTCACAAAAATCACTTTGTTAAACCCTTACTTAAAAGCCGACATGTGCTCACAAACGCAATGGGGGAGGGGTCACTCAATCCAATTTTCTCATACAGTCAATACTGTGAACACAGGAGTCGACAGAAAGTTGAAATATTTATAGCTACTGGTTTGCTTGAGAGAGATTTTCTCTCCTCTATAAACACCAAGACATTAAAAAACATTCAAAATGCTTCTCTACTAATAAAAAAAAAGCAAAAATTACCAGGTGAAGGTTTTGATTGAGAAGTCATGGCAAGAGTAATTTTATTTCCATAATTTCCTCCATTTTGAAAGCAGCAGAGACAGGTGACTCATTAAACATCTCATCAGGCATTCTTTAGAGATTACTATTCTTTCCTCAGTCACATTTCATTGATGATCCGTGCAGATGTTTGCATGAAAGATTTAACTGAGTCTTCATCCCTTTTTCATCCTCCAACCTTTTTGCATTCACTTACACTGCGTCCTCTTTGTCCACTTCATATTATTTTTGAGTCAAACTTGACCCGTTTTCAAGTGTGAAATGGGTCAAATAACACTATATAAGGGTTAAAAGTTAGGAGACAATAAACACTTAAAAATTGTGACACCATTCAGGCCAAATCCTAAAATGGGTTATATGTATCAGTGTGTTTAAAATTGTATTATGAACAATACGCTGTCAGGTTTTCCACAAATAACTTTCAGCCGTGAACCAAGCTTTAGGTAGTGGAGCGCCCTTTTGGTGTGAATGTGTATGTGAATGAGTGACTGGGACTGTGAAGTGCTTTGGGAAGATATTTTAGTGCTACATAAGTATACACCATTTACCATACACTACATTTCCAATCAAAACTACAAATTTGAGTCTATTTACAAGAGAGCTATGAGCCTCAGATTTGCAAATCTCAGAAAGAAAAGCAGCTTACAGTACCTGTACTTTAATATTCAGCAAACTTTATCAGTTGATGCAAACCTTCACTGCTTAAGGGTTGTTTTTTTTAATATTTCAGTACTCAAAATAACATCTAAATACTTCATGCCTTAGCCTGAACATGTCTTTTCTGCTAAAAGGATTAAACAAAACGTTCAGTTTTTCAGCTCATGTTGGATGGGACTGGAATATTAATGACAATAGTGAAATTTACTAAGCAGCTTGTAAAACAGAAAGACCAATCCATCAGTCTCGCTGATAATGGAAACATTTGTTTCTACAGTTTTATTTTACTTTATCAGCTCCAAGCTTCTTCTCTTTGTTCCTCAGAAGAAAAACCTACAAAGAAACAGATTTAAAGTGTTTAACTAAATGAAGAAAAAAAAAAACTTAATTTAGTAGCACATCAAAAGCTGGGCTTATTTTACTGAGATGCATACAACCATATGCACAGTTGGTGTGATCCTGGCAGTCATTCACTGAGTTTTAGTCTTTTTAATTTATTAGCTATAACTTGTTGGAGAAACAGTCAATTATCCTGCTGGTGTCACTTTGTTATCTAGCTTGTTCTCAGATAAGTGTTTCTACCGGAAGGGCAAAAGATTTTCTGCTCCTGTTACAATATGAAATAGATAAATAAAAGTAGAATCCTCAACGATGATGGAAATAAAAATATCTGCAACTTGGATTTAAGTCTAAGGAGTTTATTTTGCTCAGCGTAAAGCAAATGACAGTTTTGTCCACTTAGCCTGTCAGCCAAGTCAATCTAGCATCACACCTCAGTAGCTTCAGGTCCAACACTCAACTTTGTTGTCAGGTTTTATGACATCTCCCTGAGCCTACAACATTTATAAAGCAGGCTGCCGAACAGGTAGACAGGTGCAATAGCCAATCAGATTTCAGTCTGTGACACAAAGATCAATAGGAAAGTTTTACACTAAATGTTACACAGAGTGTGACACGTGTCCCCAAGGCCTTGTGATTTTGAAAGCAAAGCTCTAAGTGTGTGGCAAATTCTGTCTCCAACAGAAACCCATCCTGATTACGGAGTTCATTAAATTATCCCTAATATAAAATCAATCATCTGTGCTCTCACTCATACAGTCTAGTTATCTCCATCAGCACAAAGGAGGTGATGAGAGCTCTAAATGCAAAATGGCTCCAGGACCTGACAATATCAGTGGGGGCGAACCTTGAAATGCAGTGCCAAGGGTGTGTGTGACAACAGAAGCAGAGTCCCTCCGGCTCAAGGGTGAGTCATCCAGTCGTCCAGTGATTCATATCTGGGGAAAAAAGTGTCACCAAAACCCTCAGTGACCTGTAGTTCTCACCTCTATGGACATGAAGACTATTGAGAGAATAAAAAGGGGATATAGTTCCAGCAAACATTTTGTATATGGGCCCCATATGGTTTATCTGTGAGTTGAATTGATGTCCCCAAGTGGGTTTTTTCACAGGTGTCATGGTTTGTTTTTGATGGATGGATGCTGAAACTATATTTTTTTATTAAAACATAACAAAAACTCCTTAAGTCTGAAGACAACTTCTAATATAATACAAACTATTCCAAAAATACTATGAAATCTTTATACTAACTAGAGGCATTGGTCTTCCCCTGAATATATGTAAATATTTGTCCAAAATGGTTGCATCTGACCGGTTTTAAGGACTTTAGGCTACACAAACAGAAAGAGAATGTAAAAACTGGATTACTAGACTTTATTTATTCCTTTAGGAAAAGGCCGTTAAGGCAGAGTGGCGTCAAAGCAACTATCTATGATCAAACCCATTTAGAAGCCCACATTGTGGCCCTTCATCTGGGTAATACCAATAAAATTATTTTCTGGAGTATAAGTCACAGTTTTTTTCATAGTTTAGCCAGGGGTGTGACTTATACTCAGAAACAAATTATTCGTGTTTTTTTTTTTCTTTCAAACATAAGTAGGCTCATATATTTTTTATTTTCCCACTAACAGCCAATTGCCCTTTAGCGGTTGTTTTTGCTAACAACCACTAGAGGGTACTGCATGTGTGGATCAGTATTTGCTACTAACAGTGCCAGAAGAAGAAATGTCGTTTAAAACAAACATGGAAGAGAATCTGATCGTTTTCCTCCTTTGCTAATACGCATCAAAAGATTATTATTTATTTGCTTTTTAGTTACGCTGGGCATGGCGGATTTCTTCTGAGATGTCAGACTTTTCTCCCAAAAAGTCAACTTATAAACTACTAATATACAGTTTTCTTCTTCTTGATTAGAGCATTTTGGCTCTTGCGCCTTTGGTGCGACTTATAATCTGGAAAATACAGTTACTGGGTTCTATATGGCTATAATATATTTAACCCAGATGGGTACCACATAAATTATGGGTGCCCACATGGGCAAAACATTAGGGACTACCATAGAACCCGAAGACAAACCTCTTGAGCCTCATCAGTTTATTCTGAAATAAACCATATGTGGGGTCCATGTTGAAATGTTCTTTCCAATTACCAAAGTGACTGACCCAGGAGAGGTGTGGATAAATGATTTATTACTGAACATCATCAAAACCACTGACAGATGATTATTTATCAGCTTTTAAAACAATGCAGATATACATTTTAGCCCAGAGACTGAGATCCCATTTTCATTTGAATCCCCAGATTTTTCTCTGGATGATTGACTCTAACCATAAACGGGTGACAGAGAGTTCTGGTGGATTCATCCTCGGACTCACTCGTAACTTCTACTGGTTCCTCCTCAAAAATGTGTTCTTTACACTGATGACAATCAGTCTACTCAACATGATGGCTACACAAGGCATTTGTAATCTTGAGGTGGCAGAGGTTTTAAGAAAAAGTTCAAACAATCTTTTCAAAGAGTTGACATCGATCAATGGCTGCTTGGGTACATTTCATGGTCGTGAAATGGCAATCCAGTGACAGATGGAGATAAGGCCATTACGGAATCAAGCGACCAACCTGTGGTTGGGATAGCTGGACTCGCCAGTTGGCAGCAGCTCTGATTGGACGATGTGTCTGGACAGAAATCGTCCATATAAAGAGCCCCTAGCCACTAGCCTTCCAGTAGACTGGGGGGTGTATATAAAATGGGCCGTTCTGCACCGGCCGCCGTCTACATTCATGACCAGTGATTTTTCAGAAAAATAGGGCAGCAAAAATGGGCAGCGGTATGAAATTGTAAAGATGTTGGTGATGCCTCCCCATTGCACGGTGGCAGCTGAACATTAACAAAACTAGGGACATATTTTCCACCTTCTCCCCCGGACAGACACAAAAGTCTGGGTTACTCGGCACTATCACACAGGGGGAGCCTGTGAAACAATTTGGAACCAACATGGACATTTTGTCCACTCACCACTCTGCTTTTATCAAAAATATAATGACCTTCTCTATCATTTTCCTGGTGTCACTCCCTCTCTGCACCGAGACAAAACTGTGCTGTTAATGTTAAAAGTCTCCACAGAAATCCTTCAGCAGCCTCTTTGACCTACAGTCGCTTTGTGATCAGCAGACTCAGGACAGAATTTTAAGAGCTATCTCCTAAGCATACTGGTCTCTGAATTTTAATGGTTTCTCTCAGGACGCAGATTTCAGTGTAGAGCATGTAAAACAGGGGTTGGTGACCTTTAATAGTAAAAGAGCCATTTGGGCTGGTTTTTATACTGAACAAATTCTAGAAGGAGCTGCATTTTCTTACTTTAGGTCTGGGCAGGTAGTAACCAATGTTGTGCACCCTAAGATCATATGCGCTTTTAACTCATAAAATATCAAACTTTTTACCAAAGTTTTACCTTGCTTATAAAATCCGTTCATTCTGGAGGTAGTAATGAGCAAACACGATGTCTTTAGGTCAACAGGGATGTAAAAACCGACATAGTTTATCATCTATGTACACATCAGCCATGAGTTTATAAATGTAACTAATCTAAATTAAATAAATGTCCTCAGCAGTCTTATACTGCTGGGTTTTTTTATTTTAGTTTGGGGCTGGCCCTTGATAGTGTAGTTGGTGGGCTTTGTTTATTTGCTTTCTTAAGGTAGTTTTGGTTAGACGGCCATTAGCAGGGAGCTGCTGACAACAGTCAATATGGCTGAGTCAGCAGTCTTCCTGACTTATTTTATGTTTCGCCAAGGAGCCACCAGAGACATAAGAGTCACATGTGGCTCTGGAGCAGCAGGTTACAGACCCCTGATGTAAAACATGGAAGTAAAGGAACGTTTTTACCAAGAAAGATCCAGCTCCTCAATGCTAGTTTTAACACAATTTCCTTTATTTCATATTTATATCATTTTCCTGTATGCAATAACTCTGTTCAGCCTTGCTTTTGGTGTTTTTGACATGTTTTTGTGCCATTTTTCTCATGATGGAGGATACAAATAAAGAAAATAAGGCCTAAAATTGCATTTCTAAGTAATTCTTTATTCAAATTGTTAATCAGGAGCAGACAAAAAAAATACAGTTTGAAAAAGAGCATATATGTTACATATATACACTGGGTGATCCCTATGCTTGTACATCTTTATTTCCTCATTTGAGTGGCTCAAAAATGTACGGCTGGATAGCTCCGATATTGCTTGTTAGGTTTGGGGCATAAGGGGCTGTAAGCGAGAGGGAGATAATGTAAATAGAGAGCTCTCACCAACAGAGAGAGGAAGGAAGGTGGGATTGTTTTGTTCCAACTGTCCCAACAACTCAGAATTTCTAATTAACTACTGCAGAAACTGAGACCTCCCAAAAAAGATGTTTTTGATTTTAGTTAAAAACTGTATAATCATAATTGAATGACAATTAGGAACAATGGGAACAATTATTGAAATGGATCTTGTAAATATGACATTATTTCTACCACCATAACTCAATTCCAGTGGATTCTGAGGTGAAGAAAAGCAGCTTTGTGTTATGTGTTGATAGGGGGTGGAAGAGGAGCATTATGGGAGTTTTCTGCTGCTGGAATTTTTGTCATTGATTTGTTTTATTTTTTTGTAGTGTTCCTCAAGTGAGAACTTTACGCATCAGAGTGAGGTCACAATGTCCCTTCCTCGTGTAGATTTCATACCAAAGCTTGTAGGCGGTACTGAAGAATGATGCTTTTTGACGAGGTTCAGCTGGAATTCTTCAGATTTGTATGCCATGGCTGAAAGCGGGTATGGTGAGGCGTCTTTTTATAAATAGAATAAAAAACTATCATCATAGATCTAGGTGCAAAATGCACTTGGTGAAGGATAATTTCATATTTCTAAAGATGGCCTTTTCCCCGCTCTGGATGCTCATTTTCATGATAAAGTGAGTTGAAGCATTGAGCTCTGAATTATAGGCTAATGAAAGAAATGTGCTTTAAGGCTTTCTCCTATCATTTCTGAGTTGTAACTCTCTCTTTTAAACCAAATGCAGCGGTGTGCAAGTGTTCAGTTTTCTGTTTGAATTTTAAAAAATGTAATTTTCACATAATAATGACCGTTTTAAATTTATGAAGTTTGTAATGCACACCAATTCATTTCTTAACTTGATGTATCTCACAGTCCCTTTTTTTAATTTTTGGGTGTGTTTTTTTTTTTTTTCAGAGATAATGACTTCAGTCTCATGAGGTAGTGGGATAAATCCCTAATGGTTCATAAAAAATTAAAACTGCCTTTATTTAAGATTAGTTTCTGGTTCATTGGTAATATACCAGCTTTAGCATTAATTAGCTACATTGCCATGACAACGTCAAGACCTTTTCTAAAAAAAACCAAAGAGTTGGAGGTCAACCAAGCAAGAAAATGTTGGAAATTTGTTGTTGGTGTTTTTTTTCTTTAAAGTTTAGAATGGACTGCTATCTAAAAAAAGCAACAACTAATTAAATTGCAAAAAAAAGTACAGAGAAGTCAGAACCCCCACTTGTGCTTCCAGATTATGCTACATTTAAATCGTTCTCTGCAACGCGTGTTCAAGCGATCACTTTCTTGAGCCTGCCTACGTGTAAACGTAGCATATCCAGGATAAGATCACATAGATTAAGAAAATGTTTAGGTTTTTAACTGCATCTTCAGCTGCATGATCTCTCAGCTACATGTTCTCAGACACTCATTTGCAGCTATAATCCTCCGAGCTCAACTCATTTTATTTGGCTTAAAAATCATGTGAGCTTTTTCTTCTATTTGCACGGTTGAGTCAATGTCTTGATGTTTACAGGAATTTGAGGAATTACAGATATCACAAGCACACAATGCACCATAAGAACAGGATCACCTATATTAGTGTTGTCTTTTTTGCTTATTTGTCATTTTTTAAGTAAAGATAAGGAGGTAAATCAAGTAAAATGATGTTCTTTCTCACCAGTTGATTACTTCCTTTTTATTTATTTTTAGCGTAAACTAAAGGGAAAAAAAAATCAATCAGTGGCATCAATAATAATCTAAATAATTTAAATTAAATTAGGAAAAACTCTTCCTTCAAAACAATTATTACAATTTAAATTTCAATAAAATGAAAGAATCACTAATTTACGTACACTATAGCTCTTGAGGATAATCCAGATCAGTGCAAAGACATGAAAAATGAAGCAGCTGGCAGTTTTCACGAGAAGCTCCAAACGCAAACCCCCCATGGCCGTGATCAGAAGCATCGGGCCGAAGCCTCCCGCTGTGACCACTGGATTAAGGATTACCAACCAGACACAGAGAAACACCAGATTACGCTTTTGTTCTGTTGTGTCCACTGGAGCCAGAGCAATGCAGATTGATGATATCACTGCAGCACACAGGTGGTGCATGCTTCTGTGCAGATGGCTGTGTCAGAGGGTTTCTGCTGCTTCCTGAAAGGCAAAATCACTAAAGGCTGTTTAGACGAGTCAAGAGAGAAAAAAAGGAACCTGAAGCTCAAGTATTATGTCATCTGATGGACAAGAGTCCACATGATCAAATAATCATATTTTATAACCAAAATAGAGGTTTTTATTAGAGCTGTCAGGCGATTAAAATTTTAAATTGCAATTAATCACATTTTGTCCATAGTTAACTCGCGATTAATCGCAAATTAATATGTTGCATTTTTTTAAGGAAAAAAAAGTGTGCTTCGCGGAATTTAGCAGTTCTACATTGTTTATGAAAACAAGAATGGCAAAATTTATAGTTTTCATTAGAAATACTTTATTTTGTAACATTGTATTGAGATAAACTTTCTTAACAATAAAATGCTGTAACATAAAATGCCTAACAAAAGCCCAAGTGCAAGTGAAAACTTCAATCAACGTTCAGTAAAATAAAAAACATAAAAAATAAAAATTTCCATAACACTTTAATGTTCATTTTTTGTCAGGACCAAATCTTTTGCTCCTCTGCTGAACTGCAGTAATAAATGAATACCCCCCGTATTTCTGGGTCTCATCACTGAGCCAGTTGCTCAAATGCACAAGCCTGTTGATGTTCTCAGACATGAGAGAAGCTCTCTTTTTCTGAACAATATGTCCAGAGAGTGAAAGTAACCTCTCACAAGGCACTGATGTAGCTGGTGTCGCCAGATACTTGCGTGCAAGGCGAACCACCTCGTTGTGTGACCCTTGATGTTCTGCCACCATTTCAGTGGGCAGTCCTCCATGCCAAACAGTCCTGTTCTTCATCCGATGAAGACTCTTGTGTGAGCATGAGAGCAGCTCTTTTTGTTGATGGTTGCGGCTCCTCAACTTCTGGCTATCAGCTTCCCTGAGTAAAGCAGTAACTGACCTCCACACCTCTGGTCTCTCATGACGTTTCAGACACTTGAGATCCTTGAACCTGGGATTGAGGGCAGTTGCCATCCTCAACCATGAAATGTTCATTTTTGGCTTATGGCTTTCCATATCTACTGTAAAGTTCTCCTTGAATTTAGCCTAGTATGCTGGGTCATCCTCAGATGTCTCCATCACTCTGGAGGGAAATTGCCATCTTAAAGTCCTTTTTTGCCCTCCATATCAGCCTCTTTTTCACGTGCTCAATGTTATCACTATGGCAAGCCGCGCGCTGTATGGAAAGCCGCGTATGAGAAAATCCGTGATTAAAGAGTCAAAAAAAATTTGTCGGCGTCACGCATATTTTAACGCGTTTTTAATGCGACAAAACTGACAGCCCTAGTTTTTATATATTATTACTCTGCAAACAAGTTCAAATACTTGTAACAATTTAAACCATGTCTTTTTTGTTTTGTTTTTTTAATTAAGGTGTGTTACCTGCATGGATTCTCCTTGCTCTACATACAGACTTGAATTGTTTTGTCTCAATAAAAACTAAGATTTGGAAATCAGAATATTATTTGCAAAATGAGTCAAATTCCTTGTCACTTAATTTGAGCCTCAAAAAAACCTTAATGTAATTTTTATTGTAATTTTAAGGATGTTATTTGACCGGGGTTAAATTGTAAATACTTTTGGAGACAAACATTTAGATTTATACTCTATGAATGAGCAGTATTTAGATTTTGAGGATTTATAAAGATATGCCAACTTGTACTAATATTCTAATTTTGTTTACTTTTTGTTCTAAAAATAATTCATTTCCACTTATTACACATATTTTTTACTGTAATCAGAAAAATACTACATTGAGGCACAGAAAAAAAAATGAATTATTTGCTAAGAACTATTGGCTTTGTTTAACATTCAACTTTAAGTAGAATAGTTAGCTTTTTTAGCTTATTTTTCCCTTTTTGAATGCTCGTGTGGAACTGGTCGTTTGATATCCTTTAAGAATTTTGTTTAGGAAAATTTGTCTTCTTAAGATTAGTGTTCCCATTATTTTTGTTCTTAATATTAGGAGAACCAAAACAAATAATAATAATAATATTACAAGTTTTTTTCTCATAAATTTACAACTTTTAATTTTGTAAATTTATGAGAAAAGTAATATGTTTCGCCTATGACTTTCAAAGTAATAAATATATGATTGTATTCTTGAAATTTAACAGTTATGACTTTTGTCTTTGAAATTTACAAGATTAAGTTGTAATTTAAAAAAATGTTTGTAAACTGGCCCTAATACTTTGTCTTATTTTTCCTTTTTATAAGCCACCAATTCATGCATTAATTCATTTTTTAAAAACAAAAATGAACATAAGATGGAGTTGTCAATTTTTATTTTTTGTAATAAATCGATTTGGATGGAAGCAAAAAATAAAAAAGTATTCAAACCATATGTAGTAAATTTTTAACCATCTGACTTGAACAGCTAAAGCACTGAAAGCACAATTGAAATATTGTTTAGCAATGCTCTGTTGTTGGTAGTTTAGCCACTTGCTAAACATATGACAAGAAGCAGAACCAAAGTTAACTATCAAAACACAAGTTAAGGGGTTGTTTCTTAATGCTGCACAGCAACACTGAGACCCAAACTTTTAAGGAAATATCATTAACAAAAGTTTCATTTTTGATTAGTCATTAAAGGAAAGTGAGACCTTGTTCTCATTTTCCCTTTCATTACGGCTCACACATTATCATACTCTTTAGAAGTTCCCTTACCCAAAATGTCAAATTTTCCAACTTGTCTCCAGTTTTTCCTTGTTGTGGTTAACAAACCTGCTCACACTTTCTGACTCCATCTTTCCCTGCACTTATTCATGTTTTGGGATCATAGAACACTGGAGCTGATGCAACCACTGATGGATGATGGGAGTATACATCCTATACAGTCCATGCAAGGCCGTCTCTGACTCATAGAAGCTCAACTGAGAGCAGAGCAATGATCATTTTGAGAGTAGACTTTTTACCGTAAGTTTGGTGGAAAATTCTTACTGTAAATGACAAAGATGCTGCAACTTCAGCAGGAAAATCTATTTTGATTTATTATGTTCTTCAATTTTTTCTTCTAGAATAATGAACAACCCTATGATTATGCAACAGGTTTATACATTTTATTTAACTTTTTAGTCACCCCTTCGAGGAGGAAAGCTGGTTGCCATTTTTTCAGTCAATAATGACTTTAAAAAAAATCTCCTGTAAAGATCTATTGATCAGTTTGTTTTAGCATGGGTATTTTCTCTGATAAAGCAGGCCCTGCTGTCATCTGTTTGTCATGGGGTTTTCACGGAGCAAATTAATTAACAGGGCACAAGAATAAAGCTAACGTCTGGTGCTGGGGGGGCTCTGCGGACTCCACCCATTAACCAGGTTTAATTATGATCTTTTGGCTTCAGTTCCCAAAAATGTGACTCAGTCAAACAATGATCCCAGTGAAAATATTTATTCAATTATAGGACGAGAAAGAAACTCAAATTAGCAAAAAATAAATAAATAAAAATCATTGAAATGGACAGGAATAAATTTGTTTTTTGAGTCTCATTCCTGGATCTCTCTGGTTATCCTATGGATCTGTGAGGATATATATCACATGTTTCATAGGTCATATTTCATGTCTCTCACAGATGTGCTAGTTAGCCATGCCCTGAGAGTTAATGCTCCCCCATACCATCACAGATGCTGGAATGTTTAAAGCGTTACAGCGAAGAGCCAGATGGTTACTCCTCCTCAGCCCGCAGGACGGATTTTCACAGTTTCTATTGGAAATAAACAACTAAATAAAAAACACTCTTTAAACTCTTTGATAACCATTTCTCAAGTCAAAAACTGGCAAATGTTGCTTTTACAGAATCATTATCATTTACTTTATAAATAGATGTTGCTGACCTGCTGCCAACTTATTCCAATGGTTTTATGGTTAGTAATCAATTTGACTTTTTTTTAAAATAGAAAACTTACTATTTTCATGGAATCATGAAGAGCTTTTTTTTTTTTTTTTTACTTTGGCGCAGAGAGACATTTTATTGTTTTCACCTATTGATTAACCTCAAAGGTGATCAGATGGCATTTTTGGACAGACATTTTTTTTTTTTTTTTCGTTTTGTTAATAAACGACAAAAAGAACTTAATTGCTTTTTGACAATCTGCACTTAACTGGAAAAGTAATAAAACATTCATTAGATGTTAAAAACTGTGTTATATCAACTATATAAAAAATAATAATTAAAAATAATTATTTTCAAGGATTTTATTCAAACTATGTGACAATCGATACACTTAAGGGATTCAATGTGTTTGTATAAATTTAAATATGTCAATTCATGATCAGGACAGGACCCAGTATCATTTTATCTTTTTTTTTCTAATCAATGTTTGAATATTTTGAAATCTGTTTTTCACCATTTTTCCTTTGTTTTTATTTTTCAAAATCATCTGTCATTTGCACATTCATCCCAATATTTTGAATAATACACAATAATTTGTATTATGTTTGTCTTCTCTGATGCTTCTATCTTTTTAGGAACTTGAATTGATACTGATATTAATAAAGATGTTGCTTTGCATCTTTTGACTTGATCACAGGGAATAAAGGCTTTTACAGAATCGGAGAAAAGCAGCAGGATAACCCAGCCTTACAGGCAATCAATGCGACTTCAACCTCATGGAAGCTTCTTTGAGCCTTTCTGGAGAAGCATGTCTGATTTCCATGCTGTAAAACAGCCAGCAGTGGACCGCTTATTTGAGGTCTTAAATGAGAAATCAATGAACGTTAAAGCTCTCAGTTTGATATGAAGCTTCTGGGTTAATGATGAAAAATCACCTGTCGGCCAGCGCGCGTTAATGGAAAGACCCTCCCCCTCTCCCACCCCCCTGACTGTGAGTGCAGCGGGCGGCAGGAGTGGGCGGTGGGCTCCCTCTGTCATCATCAGCATCTTCAGCCAATGGAGACACCAGCGGAGGAGACTCTTAACTGCGCCTGCAGAGCGGCGCGCGGAGCAGAGCGCAGCGCAGCGCAGCGCCTGGCGCATCGCGTCCATCCTTTTCCATGACTCCAAAAGCTTCACGTGCATCCTGTTCGCTGTGGGATTAAAAAAAACAGGGAAAGCAACTCGTGGGGAAGTTTGGATTTCCAGTGGGAATCATGCAACTTTACATGCTGTTGGTCTCTTGCGGCATCTTGGATTCCAAATTAAAAGTGAGTAGAGTTGGAATAACAACTAAATAAATGTTTTTAATGTCTGAGTGAACACGTTTAGGCGTTTTGTGGGTCTCTTAAAAGGATTTTTGTGTAGCTTTATTTTTTAATTAAAGCTATAATGCGTGGAGTGTTCTGCATGGCTGCGCGCTTTGGATGGATGTACAGTGAAGGAAAACGAGCTTCAGGATATGACAGCTTAAACTGAATGGACAGAACAAGTAATGACAAGCTCGCCTACAGCTGACTCTTCTCTTTTTTTCTACATTTTCAGACCCAGCCCAACAATTTTATTGCACATAGTGACGATTAGAATTTGCGTTTTTCTAAAATCCAGCAGTGCGCGCGCGCGCATTTGCCACGCGCCACTTTCCATACCACTGGATCCTTTTTAAGAAAAAGCCCCAAAATGTAGTTTTTAACAGAATTTATTAAATATTTTGTTACTTTTTTTTAGATGAAACTGAATCAAATATTTGAAACATTTACCTCTTGCACTGGATAGAGAGGATGAGGGGATTAAAAAGCATCAGCTGGGTTTTGTTTTGTTTACTACTACAGCTTTTGTTGTTATTGTCCGGCTAGATTATGACGTCACTACTCCTAGAGCTGGAATTAGGGGGATCCATCCATCCATCCATCTCTCCATCCATCCATCCTCTGGGGGTAAAACTTTCCTTTCACAATTAAACCCCACTAATCCATTAGAATGCAATCTGAGATATTTTACAAGACTAAATGTTTTTAAGCCTATAAGAGTAATCATGAAGCCATGGCTTTACATTATGTAACTGTTACAGTCACAATCACTATTTTTTTTGTCAGTTTGGCCTTTTGTTTTCTGATCAATCAGCTGCTTTCTTTTCTCCAAAGTTCCCCCCTTTTCATCAACATTTTTGATGGATTTACCATAAAAAAGGAGCAAAAAAAAAATCCCTTGGAACAGCAAAGAGGAAAGAATAAAAAAGCCAAATAGATAAAGATCCTTTGGTGGCTTTTTTTCCTTGAATATGACAGCAGGGGGCAAAGACAGGACTACAGGTCCCCCGACCAGGAGTTTAGCTGCGCTTGTTAATATGCTGTGTGCACTTTCAGCTGTATCCCTGGTGACACTTTAGAAAATAGGGGGGAAAAAAAGATAGTTAACCTGAAGGTGAAAGACATTTGAGAAAGAGGTGAGTGGGAGGATGTGGGAGTCAGAGGGCAGGGTCAGGTGGTCACTGATAAAAGAACAGAGTAGTGGCAGAGCTTAATAAAAATGCCACAATTTATGGAATCATGGCAACAACAGAATAATGGAATAATTCTGTTCTGGTCTGTTTCAGGAAAATGAAGCAATTAGAGATACGAAACGCTGGATGTATGGGATCTCATCATGTTTGACAGCACAAACTGCAGGGTGTCACCCACTTACCCCCCTTTAAAAAAAAATTAGAAGTAAAATCACCTAAGATGCTCTCTTGCTAGTGGTTGGTTTCTTTATACTTATTTCACTAAACAGCCAAAACACACCATAGTTTTAAAACATCATCTTGCACTTAAGACACTTCTACTGATAGAAAACTGTTTTATAGAAAATGTCGATTTCAGTTTTACACACTCATTTTCTATTATATAAACAACTTTCAGCAAAATGTTCTAAATTTGTATTTTTTCTTTACTTTTATCGGGAGCTTTGTATTTTCAGTGCTCATTTGTGACCATAAAAAAAGTCTCAAAAACTAAAATAATAGCTAAAATCTTAATAGTAATTTATAGGTTAAAATTTGTTGTAAATGCCCAAATAAAAGTGAAACAGATACATTTTGTTATACATTTTTCAAATGAGACACTTCTTTTGTTTATTTGGGAAGACAACAGAATAAAATCCTAAATACCTGCTAAAAATAAAGTTATTTGTAGCCTTAAATTTGTTGTAACCACCCAAATGCGAGTGAAACATATGTTGTTTTTTTGTATAAATTCTGAAATAAAACCCTTTTCTTTTATCATTTATGAAGAAAATGGCATCAAATCTTAAATAATTGCTAAAATCTTAAAAAATAAGCTATCTTATATTTGAATTTACTGTTAACACTAAAATGAGGGTCAAACAAATGTGTTTTTGATGCATTTTGCAAATAAAACCCTTTTTTTTTTGCATCTTTATATAAAAATACATTTTTAAATAATTCCTAAAATGTTACAAATTAAGTTATTTATAGCTGTGAATCAGTTGTAAACACCTGAATGTAAGTGAACAAACACATGGTTTCATAAATTTTGCAAATACTGCCCTTACAAGAAAAAAGCATCAAATGTTGAATAATTGCTTAAATCTTAAAAATAAAGTTATTTATAGCTTTGAATTTGTTGTAAACACTGAAATGCATGTAAAACAAATGCAGGCTTTTGGATAAATTTTGCAAATAAAAGCTTTGTTCTTTTTGTTTTTTTTTTTTAAAAAGGCATAAAATTTGCTCTAATTGTTTAAATATTAAAATAGTTATAGTTGCAAACACCCAAAGTCTGAGAGAATAAACATGATTTTTTTTACAGATAGATCTGGCAAATATGACCCTTTTTGTGCTCATTTATGACGAACAATACATATAATTATAAACATTTGTTAATATATTTCAAACAGTTATTTATAGGTTGTACTTTATAGCCTTGAATTTTTTAATGAATTTTGTAAATAAAGACCATTTCTATTTGCTTATTTATGAAGAAAAAAGGCATCAAATCTTAACAGTTGCTAAAATAGCAAAATAGTTATTTCATGGCTTCAAATTAGTTGTAAACATCCAAATGTAAGTGAAAAAAAACAAAAAACTTTTGATACATTTTGCAAATATGGCAATTTTTTGTGCTTATTTATGAAAAAAGGCATGAAATCCCAAATATTTGCTAAAATCTTAAAAATAAAGGTATTTATAGTTTTGAATTTGTTTTAAACTCCCAAATGTAAGTTAAACAAATATATGTATCTGGACACATTTAGAAATAAAGACTCTTCTTCACTAATTTATGAGGACAAAATGCATACAATCCTAATAATTGTTAAAATATTACAAAATTAGTTATTTAAATCTTTAAATTTGTTTTGCAAACCCAAATGTGAAAGTAAATAAACAAGTTCTTTTTTACATACATTTTGCAAATAAGACCCTTTTTCTTCAGCTTATTTATGAAGAAAAATGCATCAACTCCTAAATTGTTGCTAAAATGTTAAAAAGTTATTTATAGCTTTAAATTAGTTACAAAGACCCAAATGCAGTGAAGCAGATATAAAAGGTAATATTTCTCCATAGTCAAAGGTAGATTAAAAAGTGTAGCCAGAGCTGGACATGAAGACTTCTGCTTTTGTGTCAACACGAGTATCAATAAAAGTTGGTGGAGGGAAGGCTGCTTTGTTGCTGCTTGTGCGTGTTGAAAGTCCACCATGAAACTTAGAGACAGTTCCATAAATATGGCAAATCGGTGTAAAAAACGTGAAGCAGTGTGAACTTCTCCTTTAACAATTTCAATCAGAGTCAGAAAATGATGCCTTTTTTTATACTTATAATCCTGCTCACCAACCAAGAGATGAAAATAACCTCAGGGGCAAATTGTTTTTCCATTTATTTGCAAAAATCCATTTTTAAATTCCTGTGCTGATCTTTCTTGGCTGACATGTTTTTCTGCTTGTATTTAAGGTTACAATGTGAGCGGTCAGAATCTCCTCCCCCGATGATTGAGACCAACACCCCCAGCATGCTGGACAGGACTGAGCCGGCGCACTGCACCGTGTGCTGCTGCACTCTGGCCAACAAGATCCTCATGGTGGTTTTCATGCTGCTCCTCATATTAGCCACCTTGTTTGGGAATTTGGTGACTTTGGCGGTGGTGTTCGGGACTAAAGTCTTCCACACGCCGCAGGGCTACCTGAAGGCGTCCCTGGCTGTGGCTGACCTGGCGGTGGGAATATTCGTGGTGCCACTGTCCGTCTACGCCGAGATCCATCTCATGGTGACGGAGTCCGGACCGGAGTGGACTCTGTACAATTCCCAGTCGGTGAGCTTTCACCCGTGCAACATCATTGGACCTATTTTTGCTGGGTGCACTTTCGTGTCCATCACGACCATCTTCCTGCTCACGATTGAGCGGAGCATCGCCGTGCTGAGGCCGCTGCACAAAGACTCAGTCATTACTCGAAAAAGGACAACCATACTCATCGTCCTGTCCTGGGTGGGGAGTTTCTCCCTGGCGGTTTCTCCTATGGTTTTCAGCAGGGAGATTGCGCTGGAGTACAACTCCTGCAGCCGGATGTGCAACTACGCTTTAGGCACCATCGGCGAGTTTCCCACCCAAGCCTGGAACATCCTCCTCCTCTTTCCCGCCTTTGACTTCACGCTCCTCGGTGGCACCGTCGTCATCAACATCATCTCTCTGTCCAGCATCAGGCAGCACTCGAAACGCAGAAAAACCCTGGCGGAGTCGGAATGCCAAAGCAGCAGCAACCCCACCTTCTCTGACATTAAAGCAGCCAAAACCATCGGGACCCTCACCGTGGCCTTCACGGCATCCTTCAACCCCATCGCCGTCTTTGTGGTGGGGAACGTTCTGGGAAACGAATGGTGCAACTTTTCCTTTTTCGCCTTCTGGATCTTAGCTACAAACAGCTGCTGGAATGTTATTATTTACAGCGTGAGAGACCAGAAGTTCAGACTACGAGCACACAAACTTTTCATGCCCGGTCACAGACAAAACACCATCACCACCAAAACACAAAAGACTGAAGAGCACTGACGAGCTGAGCTTCAACGACCATGTTTCTACCCCATTTGTTTTGTTCATCTTCCAGTGAATTCTGTTCAGAGGTGTTCTGTAATTTATCTCCATTTCATGCTTTTTCACAACAAAAAGAAGCACAGGTTTCTGCGAACAAGTGCTTTGGATAGGAGTGTTTATTTATTTTTCCTCAGTGCGCATTTTGTCTTGTTCTGTAAAGTATCTGCAGCCTGCCAGATTTGTGGAATATTTGTTCAAGAGGATTAAAAAATAAAAAAATACATTTGGTTTTCTTTTAGGGTGCAGGAATTGCGATAAGTAAAGATACTTTCCTGATGTTTTTTACTCAGAAGAACTTATATATCTATACCTACACACACATATATATTATCTCTTTTTTTTTTTATTTAGTAAGAACTGAGATAAAAAATATATATATATATCCCTGTTGACCATTTTTTTTGCTCCAAGGCAATAATTTTGCTACCAAACTTGCAGGCGACTCCTCGCTGATCAGAGTCTGAATCTCAAAGACGTTTGCTGATTATTCCACTATTTTTTCATCCTCCCACCGAAGATGGGAAGAGCTTAAATCGGAGAAAACGAGTGGAGGTGACCGCCGTTTAACAAACAGGGATGTGCTGACAACTTAACAGGACATCTGCATCTCATCCAACCTTCAAAGTGAATTTCAATAGTTCTGTCTGGATAGCATTGAGGTGTTTTTTTGACAAAATGATTACTTTTGAATGTAGTTTACTTTAAAAGAATGCAGTAATCGTTCCTGGTTTGCTCTTTTTCCTCCTGTTTGGAAAGGAACCATTCCCAACATTCATCCATCTTTTAAATCTGCTAAAAAAAAAAGATACAAACGAATCAATATGAAATAAATAAATAAAACCGCTCAATTCCTTTTAGAAGTTTTTAGGGTTGTTGGAGCCTATCCTAGTCACAGTTGAGTTGCTGGATGCCAAACTATTGCAGGACAACACAACATTCACAGCAAGGCTCAATTCAGATTTTCCCATGATGCATAGATTTAAAGTGTGGGAGGAGAAAACCCGCACACGCATGAGGAGAACATGCAAACTCCTCACAGAAAGGTTTCTGCTGGGATTTAAACTTTCTCCCTGAGACGAGAAGCCGAACCACTGCACCACCGAGCAGCCCAGATTCTGAACTGCTTTTTGCTGATATTGATTTTGGAATCAACAAAAGAGAAAAGCTAATTCATGGGAAAGGTCAGAGGTTTTAGGTTTTAACAAACTTATAATTTTTTAAAAAGCAGAGGCTGACTTCAGGCCAACTTGAACCTGCTGACCTTGTGCTAGCCAGTCCATTAAAAAAGGAAAAAAAAAAAATGGGGGTTTCAACTAAAAAGTGTGAACATTTACTGTAACCGTTTTATTTATTTATAATACATTTTTCTCCAAAACAAAAATCCCTGTCTTCTGCTGCTCCGAAAACAAAGCCAGATAAACACAATGAAATAACCAGGAGTCGTTCCTGCTCGTGGAGCTGCTGCAGAATCAGGTTTGAACACCAAAAACTCAAACGGACGAGTCGGGGAAGCAAAACAAAAGCAGCAGCTGAGGGAAAACAACGAAAGCAAAACAAGGAACTTTAGCAACAAGGGAAAAATCAAATCTTTATCAACATGGAAGAACCAAAACTGAAACAAAAGCAAGACCAAATCTAAATCGAGGTCACAAGGTATTTTTCATTTTTTTCTTTTGTTTGTAAAAGTTGTAAAATTTCCATTAAACCTCAGTCAAAGGGTTTTTTGTTGCCACAAGAACAGCAAAAAAAAAAAAAAGATTTTTCCTTTATTCAGTTAATTCAAAATGTTATTTTAACTTTTATTCAGGCAAGAATTTTCATATCAGTTTTTCTGCCAGCCTGATTCAATATTCAAATAAGAAATCACTCTAAAGCAGTGGTTCTTAACCTTGTTGGAGGTACCGAACCCCGCCAGTTTCATATGCGCATTCACCGAACCCCTCTTTCGCAATTTTTTTTTTTTTTTTTTAATCTAGAAACAAGTTTTTTACTGGTACACAAAATGAGCCGTCAGACACCTAGTCAGACAAATAATTGTCCAAAATGTTTTGGTATCCTGAAGCTCTCCTCGGCCCAAGCAACTCCCCACGCTTGGGCCGGGGAGTCGCTACGGGCTTCCAGCTTTGCGCCCTGCGCAGTAATTGTCTGTCTCCCAGCATATGGAGCGAGTGTAACGGGCATCTCAGACGTTCCTCTGGTCCTTGAACGCCTCGCCCGTTTCTCGGCGTTGTGTTCAAATAAAGGAGGATGACGCGTCTTCAGGTTTTCTCTGGTTTAATTTTTGACATAAATAGACAAAACAACTCCTTGACTGCAGGTCTCCAGAACATGAATACCTTCCTTAACGGGAGATGGCGCGAACTCATGTACACAACACTGCCGCAGAACAAACAATCAAAAACACTCGCATAGGATCAATATTCTGTCCGATGATCGGGTCCGTGAAAACATCACGAGCCCATGAGTTCCTGATTGGCAAATGTGATGCAGCACTTGTCAAACTGTGATAAGCAGAAACACATGGAAAAGTTGTGCGGCGTGCGCGCACGCGTTCGCCTAGTCAGCGACTTTATATGAGCCCGCCCACAATTGTAGGAACATAAAAGAGATTGGCTGGGATTTCATACTACTGACGTGAGAAGAGATGATTGACATGTCCACAAACAAATGAAATTTGACACCAACATGCTGCACCGTTTGCAGCAGCTTCTTTCGGTTTTGGCAGAACCACATAAATCATAACGGTTTCTACTTGGAACCGAACTTTGGTGCCCAACCCTACTGCCGAACCCCAGAGATCAATCCATCGAACCCCTGGGGTTCGATCGAACCCAGGTTAAGAACCACTGCTCTAAAGCAACACTGACATTTCAGAATAATTTAAAATCCAAAAACATGCTCAATAGGTTTTTTTTCTTTGTTTTTCTTGCTTTTCTGCACTCTGAAATATATTACAGCAACAAATTAAAAAGTAAAAACACCTGAATTGTTTTGGGGGGTAAATTAGAAATGTTTGATTCATTACTTAAGTTGCATCTTTCACCGGTTATCTTTTGAACTCTTATAGATTGGATTGTACTCATTAAAATTGATCATATGATTCATTTTAGGGAGCATTCTAATAATATGGAGCTATTACACAGTATAGTTCTTACTTTGAGACAAACTCAGAGCAAAATCTTAATCTTTTTTTTCTTCCTTAAGAAAATATATTAAAAAAAAATCATGGATTCAATAGGTTTTTTTGCCACTTTATCTCTAAAATAATAAATATTAATGCTAGCAGTTTAAACATGTCAATAAAGAATTAAATGTGGGTATGAAGAATTGCTATTTTTGTTGCAAATTGTGGTGATGGGGAGTCCACATTTTGGTAGAAAACTATAACTTTTAACTGAAAACATGACATAAATTTGACCACAAATGAGTAGCAAAAGAAGAAGATCTGAACAAAAACTGAAAACATGACAATTTACCTGAGAGGGATTGACTTATTTTAAAAATAGCTTTAGTGAGGGATTTCTTTTATCCAGGTGACGTCTTGAAGTTGAGTCATTGCATCTGGACTTTAGATTTTTAGATGCTATGACTCAAGTTCAAACAGCTGTGGATAAAGAGCATGTGTGTGTCTGGCATTACTGTGACGGAGGAAAAGCTCAAAACCTGAAAACAGAGCCTCTGCAGCATCCGAATGTCCTATTTCAGTACATCAATGGACCTCCTTATTTGTGTTCCTATAGGAAGTAGTTCTAACCTCAACCTCCTTTAACACCCGAAACGTTTAAAAACACACTTTCGTATACTGTAAGTTTTCAACCGCCAACACAATCAACGTAATTCCAGCACATTCTGATGGAATTAGAATCTAAGATCAACACTGGAGCTTCGGTTAACAAACACAGCTTCTCTCTTTGAATATGTCCAAACCATCTCATTCTGGTCTCCATGTGTGACCTAAACTAAAGGGCACAATCCTCAGAAAACAGGAGTGTTCATAATTTTCTGCTCGTGCCACTAAAACTTCTCTGTGGTTTATGAAGTTCAATCCCCAGATTTAGATTTCCTCTTTTCAGCAAAATAGGAGCAAAAACACTTGATCAACATTCACTGTTTTTTTTTCCTCAAACAAAATACCCATAAGATTCTAAAGAGATACAGTGAAAGTTTTCTTTAAGTTTGCAAGTTTATAAGGTCAATTTAAAATCTATTCTTTTTTATGGGATTTAATTTTTGCCAAAGAAGAAAATTCAACAATTTGATGCTCCTATTTCACATCTTGCATGGAAATATTAAATCTTTTAGACAAAAAAATGACACAAAAACAGATTTGGTTAAAAAAATAACTATAACAATAAATAATAATGATTATGCCTAAAAAATTGTGTCAGATTTGACCAGTAAACATTTGCTGACTCACAAGAAGGACTGATACTAACTTTAAGAAAAAAGAAAAAAAAAAAAAGCAGATGAAAATAAAACAGTTGTTAGTATTTATGCGAAAATATCAAGTTTAAGAATTGGCGTCTTGTTTTTGGAAGTTTCTGCCCTCCGGCACATCTGATTAAAATGACTGTGCTATTATCGGGCCTCCGCAGAGCTCTGTGAAAAGGTGATAAGCTGAATCGCGTGGATTCAGCAGAGGAGATTGGAGCCGAGGAGCGTGTAAAATATGCAGGGCGCAGGGAGATCTGGAACTGAGAAACACTGAATCAAGTATTTATGAGGAGTCGGGGTCTCACCTGCAGCTGACAACGGTCACTAATTCCTCATTTTAGCAGAATTCTAAGGGGAATTCAGATAAAGATTCAACTGAACGAGAGTCATCTAAGAAAGAATCTTTCAACAATAAAAAAATTTCTGCATAAGTGCATGGAGAACATGCATTCCTGCAGAGGTGTTTGTTTCAAATGTAAATAAATTAATACGTGGTAATAGTTTCAAGGATTCTTCACAGATTAAATATTATGACTGCAGATGAAAAACCTTGTTACTCTGCTGCATATATTTAAATAAATTAAAAGAAAAGAAAATTAGACCTTACATCTGCGACCAACTCTGGAAAAGAAACAAGTTATTGGATTATAAAAGAATGTATATAAATATATATATGAAATAAAATGATATACAGTATATAAAGTGTGAAATCCCCACATAAATATTGCTATAATAATTTGGAAAACTAAGACGTTGAGGATATCATCATCTTTTTGGAATACAAGAAGGGAGGAGTCACTGACTCCAGTTCTTATATACAGTCAATGACATGTTACATCCTTAGGATGACCTTTGACCATGCGAAGAGACCCTAAAGCCCGAGGTTGAAACGACGAGGCAGGAGGAGAATACGGGGAGGTGGGTCGTCGAAACGTTTGAAATGTGAATAAAAAAAACTTTTGTGATTTTAAGTTTGGATTGGCTGTGAAGAAAGTGAGAACTTTAGCTACAGGCTCAAAATGAAGAAATGAGCGACGTGTGGAGAGAACACTCAGAAACGCGGCAAACCAGAAGATGAGGTAGATCCTCCTTATTGAAATTGCACCACAGCTGATCTAAATGCTCAGATTCTTTATTATAGAAAGAAATGTATTGATCCCACAACAGAGAAATAGATTTTTACTTTACTGGTTATTGTGTGAAAGATCTTATGTTATTTCGTTTTTTTCTTTTTTAATTTAGTTGAGTATCCACCTGTTTCAAGTAAAAGGTGAGCAACTCATCCAAATGAGGCCATTTTTGGAGCCTTCAGTCAGTCTTGCTTTTCTAAATAAGCCTGATTTCTGATCATGATGAGGAGCAAAACATTTTGTGATGAGCAGGTCCTTTTAGGCTTCTCATCACACAGCAATCAGCTGTATGCATACATTTCCAGACTTTCTAGGCTTTGACTTCAAAAATAAATATTTAGTTAAATTAGAGGTTTTAGCTCATGATGGCAAAAACTGACTCTGCTTAGATCTTGGAGATTTTTTAAAACAAAAATACATGAAATTCTATAGTGGGATTCTTAAAGAAAAATACAGGGAGGAAATCTCTGAGCTCAGGTAAATTCTTGAGAAGGTCTGGGAGTTTTATTCTTCTCTTAGACACATAAACAAATGTATGAATAGATAGAAGTTTTAAATATTTTTGAAAAAAAAAAAAAGAAACAAAATCCAAAAAGTTACGTAATGTTCATTGTGCAGCTTCAAACAATGAAAAAATAAATAAAAGGATGGACCTCACAACTAATGACTGAGATTCACTGAAAGTTCAGGCCTTTTATGAACTTTATCTGGGACTGTTTATTGTTGGGCAATGCTCAATGATTCACAACAAAAAAGTGGGATTTTCTACACAACTGATATCATGTTTCTAAACTGCTTGAACTCTCCAACATCCCAGCATCTTCACCTCACTCCTATGTCTCATCTGTAAGATAAAGTGAATAAGGGTGAGAAGCAATGTGTATCATGTTCAAAGCTCTTTTTAATAAGCCTACATTAGCTTACATTCCTCCAACCACAATTTAAGATGTCGCTGTGTCTCATTGCTGCTTCGTTACTCTGTTTACATCATGTAATGCCCGGCTACGGTGGCTGTTTTGGTCCAGTTGTTCCACTCCAAGCGTGGAACCCATTCAGTCTGAGGAATCTCAGAGTGAACTAAAGGTCAGTCCGATTGGAAACATATCGAGACCCCCTCAGGAGATGTGTCAGATGTATTCAGATTACAAATTTGTTCCTGATTATTGGGGGAAACAAACTCCGGTTCACTTTAAGCAAACCAAATATGTCAAGTCTGAATACACCCCAAGATTCTTCTTTCAGCATCAACTCAGAGATCCTAGAATGAAATGTTGATTTACTGTAAGTTATTCATGAAACTGAATTTAAAACCGTTTATCCATTTCTGTTTCAATCTTGCAGCAAAACTAAAATTACAACAGAGTTCTGGGTTCATGGTGAAGATTTGTGTGCACATCCTCATTTCTGAAAACACATGGCAGCTCAGCATATAACCAGGGTGATACATGACATAACTATAAACATGTAGTTGCAGTTTATGTTGCTTGATGTTAAACTTAAATAAAACTTCAGACCAATAGACTCATTTGGATCATATTTACTTGTCTTTCCCCTTTCAGCAAACAATATACAACAACAAATATTTAAGTAAGGCAAGTGAACTCATTTATTATTTCCTGTATTTTCCTGTAGTTATATGTTGAAAATGTACAAATACAATAAACAGAAAAACTCTTTCATGCGTTAATGAAAGCGGTTTGTTTTAGCTCGACACAAAAAGTTGCAAAAATGCCCCTTTGACAATTAATTTCGTGGAATACAAAGAAGTGTTTTTCTTCTTTTTAATTGGTTCTTTATTTCTAAATAACAAGCATTTGATCAATGAGCAGCAGAGCTGAATATGTGGCTGCATTTATTATACATTATGTTTATTGAACAATAGGAAACCTTGCTTAGTATGTGAGGAGAGAGGAAAAAAAAAAAAAAAAAACTATACACAGCCAGAGTTTGGCTCATCTGTCTTGTTACTAGCGTGGTCCCACACTGGATCTGGTACAAGCAGCTCATCAACACTGATTGCTGCTTTGTCAGATCACTTGGACACTGTATGGACGGAAATTTGGATTCTTGGGATCTCATTCCGTCCAACTTATGTTCTCCTGATGGAAATCTACAAACTTTCCCATATCCTTTAACCTAGTTATAGAAACCTAAGACATGACTATAAAAAAAAAACATGTTATTTAAGACGACAGATTTTAACCTGCTGTTCTCTAAACACATATTTACCCAATTAGCATAGTGTTCATTGCATGTTCCTCACACTTTCTGACCCCGTTTGCAGTCGGAGGATCTGGTTGTGCACTAATGAAGCACCTGATTGTCTGCAACTGTAGATACTAGATGTTGAAAAGTCATTAAAATAAGAAGCTTGGCTCTGAGGAGATTTTATAGGTTTTAAATGACTGACGGTTAATCTAAAAGGGAAATAAAAATGTTTTTCCAACAAAATAAAGTTTCCAGCCTTTAGGTTTATAACAAAAAATAATTCTACCAGGCTTAAAAGTACTTCCTGGGCTAAGTTTAGATGCATACGTAGATAGATGATGGTAAACTGTACCACACAGCGGCTTTAATGGACAGGGGTCATGAACAAAGTATTAGACAACAAAGCTGTGGGAATGTCAGGCCCACACATGCAAAATGAAGCAGCCTCACTCAGACCCACACAGATCAGACACAGGGGAAAAAAAGACGATGATTGCTACAGTATCCCAGCCTGAATCTGACTAACACTAAAGCTTAGTCTACATGTAAATCTGAAATGTATGTGGATCATGACGCTAACTGAAACTGAAAATTTAAAAAAATTCTCAAATCTGGACCACTGGTGACCAATTGGTGCATTTTTCTTTTGCAGTTTCAGTTTAAACTAAGGCTGAATTCAAATTCTTCTCTCACTGCAGATAAAAACTCTCAGGCAAAGAGTAAAATGAGCACAGTGCATCCAAACACTGGAGAACAGGTGAGGATGAAGGTGCAGCAGAATCCTGACACCCAGCATGCCATGGCTGAGATACAAATGTTTCTTTTCTCAGGGGACAAAATCTTAGGCAGATGATTGAATTTAATTTGTTATTTAAAAATAATAAATCATGATGATGTCTCCCTTATAAAAGATTTAATCGAAAGAGATAAAACAGTTCGAATAAGTTTTGTTGTGGGAAAAATAAAAGCCTGCAGGAGTATTGTGTTGATGTTTCTGTTCTTTTTCAGTTGAGCTCTCAAAACCTTATGAAACAAAGTCGTCTCAGGGAACAACTTTGGTCTGGACTCTGGTGAGATCGCTGACTGCTTGGGGGTCACTCGTGCTTGGACACCCGGCTCTACCCTTCTGGACTCTTGAAACTCGTCCTCTTCTCCGCCTGCAGCACAACCCGTCAGCCGCAGGCTACTGACTCTGGCGTTAAACAAGGCCGAGATGTCGGAGTGTTTTTCAGCTGCTGCATTTATTTTCTCTTTTCTGGATGACACTCAACATTAAATATTCAAAGGTTTGAGGCCACAAACATAAATCACTTGTTTTTTTGTTTGTAAGGTAGTTCTTTTTTTTTCAGACTTGTTTCTACAGCCTATTAAAAAAAAGGAAAATAAAAGGATTTTTTTTTGTTTTTTTTACCAAAACTAGACATACTTGAACAAAACCAAAGAAACACAAAAATAATCTTTTTAAAAAATGTAGCTAAAGAGAAAAATAAAAAAGGATATAGAAAACCAAAGATAAAACCAAGGACTACATGTTTTGAGGAGACTGACAGGAAGTTTTAAAAGATCCGGAGAGAGAAACTGACAGGAAGTCATGCTAAACTAAACTAGCATTAGACTATCAAAATAAAACAGGAAGTCAAAATAAACCAAAAAACAGTATAGACTAAAAAAAAAAAAAAAGAAAAGAAAAACATAAAGTCTGAGTGAATTTGTATATTTAGGTAAATTGACTCAAAGACAAAAGAAAAATACAAACAAAAACTGACATGAAAACTCATAATTTGTCAAAATGTTCTTAATTTTTTGAAAAATATTATTTTATTATGATTAAGTAAAGGAAGACAAGTCAGACAACAATTAATCATAATTCAAACATTTATTCTAACACCTGCATGTTTTCATTTCATCCATTTTACTGATGATGAATTTAAAATGACTGCAAATATATTCACCGAGTGAGTGCCAGCCCACCGCCCCTCTGGAGGGCTTTATTCCAAGTTAATGGAAACTAGTTTAATAATCTAATCAGACTTCCAATCAGTCTTGTCAATCATTCTAACTAACACACATGTGCCTCTGAAATCAAAAGCAAAAGAGCTTTTTCTATCATGCCGAGCCCACTTCATCTACATTGCCTCAAGAGGAACATCTTAGGTGAGTTAATCATAGGAATCTACATAAAGTTCCAGTTACATATCTTTTTAAGTTGTGTCACCAGCATTAAATACTTTAAATCTTGATATCCAATTTATAAACCATGTTTACAATTCTAAGGTGATCTCTGACTATCTGCTCAAAAGCTCATGTTCCTAACAATACTTGAAGCTGATCTCATTATTTAAGCAGCTGTAATCCTCTTAACATGTAGATGAACCACTCATTTGAGAAGATCTTAAAAGAAAAAAAATACACAATTATTTTGGAGAAATGTCACTTTTGTGACATTCATCTATTATAGACATCCAGGTGAAGGACCTCAATGACACATCAAGCTTCAATTCCTCATGAGATGGAGACACTCAACTTTGTAGAAAGTGTTGCATATTTGATTGTGTAACAATATCTTTTTTATTTATTTTTTATTAAAAAAGTCATATTTCGATCCTCTTTTGATCTATTTTAAAACCATTCATTATGATTATGCTCTTTTTAGCCAAAAAAAAAAAAATGTTTTTTAGGACATAGTTTCTCCAAAGCAACAGTTTGTGGGTGGGACTTGTGGCACAGAGCAAGCCCACCCCCACTCCCAGTCACCCCTCTGTTTACGTGCCCTCCTGTTAACTGACAAACTCTCACACCCCCAACATAATATTACCAGTGCAACAAAAATGGCACCGAATATTTGAATTTGAATTGAACTTTAGTCATATCCGAAGGGATAAATTTATCTGTCATGGCACCCATATACCATATATATAATATAGGAGTTATGTAAAGTTTTGAGCCAGCTGGCTGGACGTGGAAAAAGAAGATGCACATGGATCTATTGGTCTGCAAGTGGATGCATCTGAATGTTGCCCATCTGCAAAATTCACAATGATTTCAACAAATAAATAAATACTCTTGAGCTTAAGTTTCTTTATACATTTGTCCTCCATAATCAGAAAAATGGCACAAGAGAATGTTAAAAACCAAAAAAAATGTCATTGTAAAGGGTCTTCATCAAACTTTGTGATTAAACAAAGTCGTAATTGAAATACTTTTCTACATACATAATTGCTCTTTTTATGTAAAGGAAAATCTAAAAATTCAAAACTTTTTGTCAATAAACTCAAAAAGTACAACCCATTTTATGGCTTAGAGGTGTTTACTTATGTTGTGGGGTTTTTTTATTGTATCAATCTAAACTTTGTTACAGATGTTGCATGAACGATGATAATTCAGGCTTACATGAGTTTTGAAATTTCTTTAATCCGTCTTTTATTTACTACAATTGCTCAGAAGGAAGGAAATTCAGCATGTATGATGGTGAGTCGTGAGGTCTATCTGAACTCCACCAGCTCTCAGGCACAGGCTGTGACCGAAATCTTTCACTACCCACTTTTTAATGGACTGTATCGTACATTCGTCATTTTGTAGTGCTGTCCGAATCTACAATTCCAAAATCGAGTGCACTAGAAATTTCCAAGAAGTCTTTGCAAAAAACTAGCATGCATCCATTAGCGAATATAGACCACAATGCATTGCAGTCAAATAATTTTTTTAAGTAAAAAAAGTATTTAAATGTAATTTTTAATAAATCATCCACATTTTCCTCATTAAGACACCATAGAGTCACAAACAGACGTGAAATATTGGTATTGATTAGATTTTTACTGAAATTGGTGACGTTTTCTCTTGTTTGGGGAAAACAAGAGAAAAGTAGAGAGTATGGTGTCCAAATTGGTTTTAAAACCTAGAGCATTAGATAGTCCTGCACTGTATAGTTTTTTAGAAGTTAGGGATTAGGGTGGGAATTCGGACATAACCAGAAACATCTCATTTCAGGACCCCTTAGCTGTCCAAAACTGCATGAATCACAATATTCCTGCACTTAACTTTCTCAAATCACATTAGGGTACATGTAGTGAACCACATATATTTACAAATCTGCTCTTTTGAACCAGAACTGCGAACTCTAAGCACATGAAAAGTCTGTATTATACATAAAAAAAGGCAGAAGTAGAATGATGTCTGATCAGTTGATCAGGAAGTCGCAGGTTCTGTTCTGCCCATCCGTCAGAATGTTCTTTGGCGCTTTAGGCATTAAACAGATAGAAAAGCACTATCAATACACCCCATTTACCAATCACTGTTACACTTTTCTTAAGAAATATTCTTCAGTAAATCTGACTCTGAATCTCAGCTCAGTTCAGAAAGAGCAAAAAAGCCCGAGCTGCAAAAGGAAAATAAAGGAATTTAATAAAACTGCAATTTGGCAGGTTGATGTACAGGTGTTGCGCTCCCGTGTCTCCACACAAAAGGAGGTTTTAAAATCGCTTGGCTGGACTGCGTCCTGAATGTCTGGATCATTGCACTGATAGATGAAGGCTGCGGAGGAACGGCGCCAGTTGCTGTGTTCATTTGTGATGGTTTCGGGTAAAAGCAGCAAATCATTCTCATGGGCCAACAGGAATGGTAACAGCCCATAGCTTCAATTTCACAGTTTCACATACCACTGTAGTCGAGTGATTTTACCAGTCACGCAGCAGATGGTGTCAAAAAATGACGTTTGTTCTGCATTCAAGTGAAGATTTAATACTAAATTTAAGGACAAATTAAGGAGGAAAAATTTAAGACTGAAAAACTGCTTTTGCATTAAGTGAAGAAAGATTAGCCATCATAATCCTATCAGTTTACTCATCTTATTGTAATCGGAAGCCTCTCAAAAGTTATTTGTCGAAAGAAAGGACATTAAACTTTGAAAAATAGTCATTATCATGTTTTCTTTTAACAAAAAGGAAAATATTTGGTTTCCTTCTAATTTAAACAAGTTGCATACGAGATCATTAAAATTCATTTTTAACAGATTATGAATCATAAAAATTAAAATGAGGGGAAAAACATTGTCTAAAATGATAGAAAACAAACTAATCAAAATCTTTAGCAAAAGTCAAATTCAATAATTTAAATAAACAATAAGTCACCACTATGTTGTAAAATACCTACATGTACACACGCATTCACCGGCCACATTACCTTCAGAACTGCTTTAATCCTTGGTGGCATCGATTCAACAAGGAAACATTCCTCTGAGAGTTTGCTTCATATCGACGCGTTAGCATCACACAGTTGCTGCAGATTTGTCGGCTGCACATCCATGATGCCAATCTCCTCTTCCACCACATCTCAAAGATTATCTATTGGGTTCAGATCTGGTTTGACACAATTTGAGTCCCATTTTATGTTCAAGAAACCAGTCTGAGATAACTCTGGCTTTATGGCGCATTATCCTGCTGGAAGTAGCATCATATGCTCATAAAGGGATGGATATGGTCAACAATACTAAGGTAGGATGTGTAGTTGTAACCAATCGGTATTAAGGGGCCTAAGGGAAATATCTCCCACATTACACCACCACCAACCTGAACCATTGATATAAAGCAGGATGGATCCATGCTTTCATGTTGCAGATGCTAAATTCTGATCCTTTCATCTGAATGTCGTAGCAGAAGAGGAGATTCTTCTGACCAGACAATATTTTTCCAAACATCTTTTTCCACTTTTGGTGAATCTGTGTGAATTGTAGCTTCAGTTTCCTGTTCTTTGTTGACAAGAGCGACACCCAATGTAGTTTTCTGCTACTGTCGCCCCTCTGCCTCAAAGTTTGACATGCTGTGCGTTCAGAGATACTCTTATGAAAACCTCAGGTTTTTTTTTTTTTTAATTGAGTAACTGTTGTTTTTCTATTAGCTGGAACCAGTTTGGCCATTCTCCTCTAACCCCCAGCATCGATAAGCCATTTCTATCCACAGAACTGAAGATCACTGGATATTTACCACTTTTTGTAGATCCCAGAGATGTTTTTGAGTGAAAATCCCATCAGCAATTTCACCGTTCCTCTCCATTCTAATGCTCGGTTTAAGCTTCAGCAGATCCTTATATGAAGTAGATTTGCTGCATGTGATTGGCTGGTTAGAATTTTGTGTTGAAGTTGGACAATAAAGCTTAATAGAGTGTCCAATGAGTGCACAGTTTAAAATGACGAACAAAAAAGCAGTAGAGTTAACATCAAAATGGATTGGTGATGCAGACGAGCATATTTAATCAAAAACAGAAACTCTGTAATAATTTTGATTTTCAGAAAAAAAAAAAAAAATTTTTGTGACTTCATTTGAAAAGAGAAACAATAGCATGCAGGTGAGGCTTATTCTACCACTACTCATCGTTCAAACAGGTGTAAAAAGTTTTGTTTACCTACTTCCATTTTGTTTGACTCGTGCTTCTTTAGCTTGTTATTTTTCTTGTTTAATCTTCTGTCACATCTGCTTCGTTTGAGTCATGTTTTCATTACTTCCTCAGCACACACGCCACTTATTTTCTGCCATTTCCTCACGCCACTTTTCGTGGCCTCCTGTCAAGTCATAATGTTAGCTTTTTGGTCATTTCCTTCAGTTCATTTAATAATTAACTTCCTATCACCAGGCCCACCTCCATTTGGCTCCTCCTAACAGCCACTTAGCTTCTGTCTCTCATACGGATGTGCATTTTTTTTCCTTTTTAGATCAGCTTTTATCATCCTACAACCCTTTACTTCATGATTTTAAGCTTGGTCGACCATCCATTATTAAAAAGCACCATTTATTTTTAACCAAGCAAACACAGCAGGTTAGTGTTAATGGAGCTCCGCCTGAACCTGAGACACTGATGAGTGCAGAAGGCTGCGCTATAATTACATCCGTTAATTCTCTGGTGACAGAGTCCAGTTTCATAAAAGATTTTGAATTCCTATGAAGCAAAACGCTTAGTTTTGCACACAAAAATGCAGAAATGAGGGATTTCTGATCGTTAAACATGACCAGTAAATATGTGGCAGCAACAATTGTTTATCCTAAATCCATAAAGTCAAGAAATTGCATGATCTGATCCAAAATCACTTTCGTATATTCACAAATGTGCTGTTTTTTTAAACAACAGTGAGACTGCTGATGATCCTTATCCTGTTCTGCACATGTTTGCATGAAAACACGAGTCACTGCTCTGCTCTGGCGGCAGATCCACACTTCCTCCATGAAGGCAGAGCGACAGCAGATAAGCCAAAAGTGGACATTTTCATCTCCCGTTTTCCTCTTGCTGTGACGATGTTAGGATAATTTCTATCGCTGATTTTTCAGTGATTTCCAACAAAGAGGCCATTTAGATTATAAGGAGTAGAAATTATTGTCAATATTTGTTCATAAGGTCACAGTGGAGAGTAAACTAGATTGTGCTGAATGCATAATTCAATAGAAAATCTGCTTATTTCAATTTGAGCTGAAAGCCGGAAAAAATAAGAAATTTCAACAATAACCATAATTATATTTAAGGCTTTTCACTTCAAGGCAAACACTTGTTCAAGTAAACACGAACATGCAAAGCTTTTGAGGTAAACAAATGGGGGATCTGGGCATAAAAGCAGGACATAGAATGAGTAAAATCCTATAGCTGAGGGTTACAGATTCCAAATAAAGAGATCTGCAAGGCAGGGGATGTGGTGGGAGAGAAGCTGGTCTCCTAATGAAAAGAAGGATGCTTAAGAAAGTGTGAAGTATCCTGGATAACTCCACTCATCCCATTCACCAGCTCCTGGACCAATACAGGAGCTTACAGTCAGCGAGACTAAGACTCCCCACAAAAAGAACTGAAGGTCCTTCCTTCCTTGCTATAAAACAGTGTACTTTAAAAACAGGGGCAGCTGTGGGGCAGTCAAGTGTTTTTGAGCAAGACACTGAACCCTACAGTGCCTCTGGTGGAAGGTTGTTGCCAGAGCCACCACCAGTGTGTGAACACAGGTCTATGACTGTGAAGTGCTATACAAGTATACACCATTTACCATTTAAAAGACAACATGACGGTTTGATGTACTACTAGGTACACATTGATGACTGGAACTTTCTGTACTTGTAAATAGCTTTATTCTTTATTGAACTTTAGAAATATGGTGACAGGAGCTCTGCTGTAAATGTAATTTTCCTCTTGAGCTCGACGAAAGGCACAAACGGTTCTTGGGTTTTAACAAACATTTATTTGGACACAAAGATTCTTCTAAATGCCTTCACATGCTCTTTCCACGCCACAACAGTGTCTATAAGTGAAACTATAAATTAACCTCTTCCATCTCTGACTGCAAATTAAATGGCAAAGTAAATCCATACCTCACTGGCCACTTTAACTAAAGAGGGTAAAACCTTACAAAAGAAGAACATCTTCATTCCTCTAGGAATTCTTTCACCAGCATAACTCTTGCAGATCTCTCCCTACTGGATCATGTGAGATTCACCCTGATGTGGCAACCTATACGACATCCGCCACAGCAACAAAAATGACAAGAAACAATAAATAAGTTTCCCATTTTTAAACAAAGTTTTTAACTTATATTAAACTTAACATCATTATTTATTTATGTAAAATATCACATTTATTTCAAATTATTATAAAGCAGTTTTTAACCCTTTTAACCCAAAATATTTTATTAACAAAAACATGAATTAGAGTTGCCTTTGATGGCAGCTACACCCTGGAATAAATACAGTATTTTGATGCTGATTTAGCCTGTCATCTTGAAATTTGTGTTCTCAAAGTTGAATCATTTTCAGCCTCTAATAAAACTAATATGAACTGAAAAAGTTCAATTTTGAGCTACTGACGTTAGAATTACCAGGACCTTAAGTCGGTTAAGAAGGCTACAGTCTAACCAATTTCATTCTGTTTAAAGTATGTTTCACTTGAAACTCTCCAAATAAACTTTAGCTCTTTGCTTTCAAATGAATTGATTTTTTATTTAATGAAACTTAAAGGTGTAAATACTTGTTTATGTAAGTTTTTAATTGAAACTCATGTTGGTATCTTGGAAAATACACATTTGTCACAATCTAAGGAAGATTATCCGAAAAGGATCTTAACCAACTTTTTTTCAGGAATCTGCATTATTATATTTGTTTTTACTACAATTTAAAACCCAATGCAATGATAGTTGTGTTTTTCTCATCGAGGACATATATAAAGAACATTAAGCTTAAAACTGCAGTTCTGAGCATTTCTTCATTCAAATTTTTGTGAATCAGAACCAGGTGATTAAAAAAAAAAAAAAAAAAAGCAGTTGGAAAAAGCTTGTAGATGAGATGTAGGACCCACAACAGCAAACCACAAGCTCCATGCTCTGCTCCATTCTGATACATCCGCTTATAGAGCACTAGATTTATGTACGTCTTCAATTTCCTTGCCAAGCCGGCATCTGACTCAAAACTGTACTACTGGATAGCTCCATTATTGTTTGCCTTTTTTGTTGAACCACTTATAACACATTGGAGTTGTCAAGGATGTGAGCTAGCAGAAGAGTAAATGGATGATGGGAAGTGGGGGAAGGCTTGTGCTGCACCACTGGTCCCCAACAAGTCAGAGTTAAATTCCTGATAAACTGTGTCTCTGCAGAAACCAAGTCCAAGAAAATAACACTTCTTTTTTCTTTATTTTGGGTAAAAACTGTTCAATCAAAATAAAAAAGACAATTTAGACACTTTTACAATAGATTAAGAGATGATTAGAGTAGAACTTAGCTAGTCTTTCAACGTTCTGCTGGATATTTAAACTGTTTTATGTCTGATCCACTTCCTCCCTCTTCATCTCCCAGTCCTGCGTCACCTCAAATATAATTGTACCTTAAGCATGCAGACGGTTGAAGAGACAGGTGCACTTTCAGAGAAAGCAGCTCTATGAATATTGATCTGTCATTATGTGGCGTTTAACGCATTAACACGGCAGTTGATTTATTCAGAAATCCTGAGCTGAGTTGGAGCATTTGAAAAAACGAGGTCAAACGTTTTTTAATGTGTGAGGAAAAAAACCTCAGATGCTGCTGTTCAGCTTTTGTGGCCATGGAAGACATGACTTGTTTGCAATTTCATAAATTTAAAAACAAATAAGATTTGTTCCATCAGTGAAATTAGGTCAAACCCAATACTTTGTTGTTTTTTCTGTATTCCACAACAGCTGATAATTTCAGTTATGAATTTTTGCAATAACAGCTGCTATAATGTTGATTTTTATTTTTTTAGATAAAAATCTCTGTACAGAAAAGAGATTTAATACAATGTAATACATGTTTTTGGAGTTTGGCCTTGATTGATATATGGACTTTGCCTTTAGTGGCTCTGATCCTGTTTTTTCAGTTTTGTGCTCTTCCTTCGTTTTTTGAATTTTTTTTTTATTAAAGACACTCTTTGGAGCTGTCCTGCATTTGTGTCCGCACACCAATGCTTGACACTGCAAATGAGAAACTCATAAATCAGATTCCTCCCCTCCATGTTGATTTTGGACTTCACATGCTGATAGAACAAATCATGTGCCCAAAACTTAGACCCAGATTGGGAATTGAGCTGCTGCCGGACTGACACACCGTACCTGACGCTCAAATCATCTTACAAGACCTCTGATCCCATCTGTACATTGTCTTAACGTTGAAACTGGACACCTCTGCTAGGTGAATTGTGTTTGGTGTGAACATAGCTTTAGTCACGTATTTCTTTACTGGGGGGTGTGAAGTGAGCCACTTCAAGGGACGTAGGGGAAAGTGCCACGTTCAATTGTTGTGCTTACAGAAAGTGTATTGTGAAAGATTTGTAGGATTACTAAAAGCTACACGCACTGTCATGCTGTAGTCATGAGTAAGATGAGGATACTGGCCCCTTAAAGATCCTATGCAAATGCTACATGCATATGATATGCAAGTGCCTGTAGGACAGGAGTGTCCAAATCCAGGCCTTAAGGACCGCTGTCCCACATGTTATCCAACCAACCTGCCATTGAAGCTCCCTACTCATCCAGGTAATCAGCAGCAGATAAGGCAGGGTCTGTAGAAAACAGGCCAGCCTTCAAGGCCTGGATTTGGACACCCTTGCTGTAGGATAACCCCAAAAAATGTCTTCATTTCTAACAATCAGGATCCACACCAGGTGGAGTGAACAGCAGCATTTGGAGAGGGTTCAAACGAAGATTATGCAACACATCCCTTTACTTGATCCTGCATGTTGTGTGGTATTTACTACAACCTGTTGCTCGCAGCATGCCCTTAGAAATAAACGTACATGAACATTTTCACTCTACGGGCTAACTGAGCAGTTTACGGCTTAATTATTTCCTGCAGGCCACCTGCATACTCCATTCAGTTTCCCCAAATGTTACACACAGACAGGCTGCAATACATCAGTGAGGGTATACACACCCCACATTCACACAGATCTCCATTCTGAACCAGTAGCTAATTGCCCGCCTTTTTAGCCAATCACAATCATAATTTCTCTCTTAAATTCATGAATATTTCGATATATCCACATTCCAGACAGTTTTGCTCACCAGGATTATTGCATGACTTCATTTTCCGGCTGCCGCCTTCTGGATTTGTTTCCCCAATTTCTCAAAGATAACCTCTTTCTCTAATAACTAAGACACTGGTCTTTCAGCTGCATGCTCCTTATACAACCAAACATCATCATCAATGCCATTTTCACTCCTCAAAAGTCCCAAAAACATTAAAATGTCTGCTCATTATCTTAAAAGTAACAATACACACTACCAAAGTATTTCTGTCTTGTATTTGCTTAATGATCCAGACTCATCAGATTAAATCAAATAGCTGGAAATCATGGCTCTCATGGAGCCTAAGCGTGGGTGAGTTTGGCTGCTAAGCCATGATTCATTCATTCTTATAGATCCATATTCTGTACCTTATGTAATTTCGTATTTGTTTTAAATTGAACAAAATTTGCTTTTTTTTTCTATGAAAGACTGTCTTTGAGGTATGTCTTTCCTTTATTTTGGGGCTTTTTCATCTGTGGTCTGAGCTTATCCCACGCAAGCAAGACGTTGGCGGTGCAGAATCTTACCGCCAAAGATTTAAAGACCCCCTTTGTCTCTGCGCATTATTTCGTTGTGTAAAACATTAGAGTTGCGCAACCTGTTGCTCTAAAGTAAAAGCTTTTTTTAGTCACTGGTCATGAAACAATAAAAACAGATACATTTAAAGGAGGAAAAGCAAAAAATAGAAGCCTATAAAAAATCTTTAAAGATTTACTGAAGGGTGGTTGGTGTGCGTGAGTAAGGAGGATGCAGAGGATTAGATTAGAGGGACATGAATGATTTGCTGTCGACTCCCAAAGGGAGCAATCATAAAGCTACATTTACACCGGACATTTGACACGTATTCAAAAACTCGCTAAATACAAGTTCTTGAACGTGCGTTTAGCCCATGGTGGTCACACTGGACAAGCAGGGAGGGGATTATTTTCCCCTTTTTTCTTTACCACTTACTAGAACACTTTTCAATCCTATAACTTCAGGCAGGCATAAACTACAATTTTAATTTCTTCTAAGATCAATTTTCAAACAGTTGACACTTACGTGAATTAAAAACACCATCTATACATCACTACGAGTCCCTGACTGGTCAAAGTTCTACTGCTTTAACTTGCAATGCATGTTCAGTTGCCACAAATTTTGTCAGTTGAGATCAAAAGCGGTTATGAAACCTTATAAAGTTACACGTGAACGTGATCATTTTTACCGCTTAGGCCCGAAATTTGCATTTACACAGACAGGTGTTGGCATGGGCGGAATGAACAGACCTTATGTTAAAGAAGAACAAGTCTGAGATTTGACCCATGAGAGCCAGTTTTAGCTTAAATCTTTGTAAGAGATGAAACCCACAAGCAGACCTGCAAAGTATTGAACCAACCACTGATCCAAAGCTAATGAGCTGTTGGTTCAATCTACCTTGAGTAACAGAGTTAAATGCATTAGATAAGTCAATGAACACAGATCAGTAATGCACTCAATTAAACACGTTTGCTTTTTTTAGGGAAATGTTCAGGAAAACAATAAAATGATGAGTTTTATACCAGACGTTTTGCAAAAGTAAACATGTGTCCTTTAGCAATGTTTTTAGGGTGAAATTTGACTTAATTGTGGAAAAGTGGACCAAAAAACGTAGAATCTGACAAAATTTCATCAGCAACATAACTCGATTATTGAACAGAGATCACAGCTAAAAGTTCAGAACAAGTCATTTTTGCAAACCTTGTTAAAACTAATGAACGAGATCCTTTTCCATCATTTTTTGCTTTCTGTGAGCCAGTCTGAGTGGATTAAGCTGGTCTCAATGTAATCACACACAGATTAATCTGTCACTTTTAATAAAAGCCATAAAACACCTGAAATAACCGCATTAGATCAGAAATAATATGAGATAACGATTCCAAGTTCTAAAGTGACCAGTGAATTATACAGAAACCAATCCCTAGAATGTACTCTGTTACTGTGAGTTTAAATGGGTTTGATGTTGATTCTTTTTCTGGGTCTTCACTAAATGGATGTAGATTCTCCATCTGAGTTTGTGCCATTTAAGAGCTTTCATTGCGGTTGATTTCATTAGTTTGTGCTGTGGGGAGGAGTCTCTTAGCCTGATCAAAAAGTAGACGCTGCAGGTGTGCGATGAATCATGACTTAAACCCGTCTCTGCAGGTTTCACGAGCAGCAGGTAAACAAATGGACGTAAATGAGTCGAGCTGTCGAGGTGGCAAGATGAAAGATATAGGTTCATTTAAGGTGGACTTATTTCCCATCCAGCTGTCAATTTTACAACGAAAACAACCCTGTTCATTAAAATCCTCTTTACTTTGCGTTTCTCCACAGCTGCTAATTAACTGAACATAAAACAAAAGATTCATTAAGTGTTGGTGGCAGACAGTTATCTTCATTAGTACTGTCAGATTCTGCAAGGTGATAAAATCTTTCAAAGTGAAGCAGCACAACAGCAAAATGGCAACACCGCAAATAAATCATTAAATCCTGAAAAATTCTACATCTGTTCTTAAATTAAAAAGCAGCCAGCTGTCTCTCTGCAAACATGCCAAAAATAGTATGTTATATTGAAAGCTCATAGTCTCTTTCCTCACAGGTGCATTAAAAATGTCCAGCTCACTACTGGACGAGGCAAAGTTCACACTTTTTCTCCAGTGAATAACATGATTCCTTCAGTTTAATACACAATCTGAGAGGTAGTTCAATCTGAGTTGACTTTAGATATATTTATGAGTTTCCTCCGAGGCTGAGCCTCTGGTTAGACCTTTAGCTTTGCAGAGTTTTCTTGGCCTTCAAGCTGCAGTTGCTCAAGCTCAACCAACAGGAGATTTTCCTCAAATTATTATGGCTGCTGGGCTTAAAATACACACAACTTTGATAAAACTCAAAGTAATATAACTGGTTTAAAAGTCTGAATACACAAGTTTGACATCAGTTTCCAAACTATAACCAATGGCAAGTATTTTCTATGTCCAAATTCCTTCCCTACTCACTACACAGCGTGTTTGCCATTTTGTAGTGCGTTCTGAATCTACAATTCCAAACTCGAGTGCCCTGGAAATTTCCCAGAAGACTTTGTGCAAGACTTTGACAAGAAGACTTTGTGTGTCGATGTTCACTACATTGGAGAAAACAGACCGCAACACATTGCGGTTGAAAAATGTTTGTGAAAAATTATGTGTTTAAATATAATTTTCTAACAACCTATCCACATTTTCATCAGACTACATTGTAAAATGTGACGTTATTTCCACCATTTAGAAAGAAAAAAAAAAGAAAAAGTGAGCGTGGTGTTTATGTTTTTTAATCCAGGACACTTTAGTTTTTAGTAGTTAGGGATCAGGGTGGGAATTCACAAATAGCTGTTGTCAAAGGTGCTTCATTCATTTTGAGGATCTCATCTATTTCTTTCAATTGCTGGAAAAAAAATTTAAAGAGAAGAAAACTTGCGTTTGAGCTGATCAGAACCAGAATACATAACTATGCAAAACTGTAAAATAAAGTAACTAAGTAGTAGGGGTGGGATTATATTAGTTCACTTCTTCCCACTCCTTACAAAAATCAATTAACAAAATGTGACATAAGTGCTGTTTATTTTCTAATCAACACATTTTATTATTTCTGCAATAAGTTTGAAAGAATTGTGTGTTTTTTCCTGTATTTTTCATAATCTATGCTTGAAATAAACCAACCAATAGTCATTGTTGTAACTGCAGGCGAGCAGAAATAGACTGAAAAATTAAATGATCACTCGGATAAAATTGGAATACTGGAAGAAAAAAAAAAAGCAATGAATGTTGTGTTCATTCGACAGGCTTTCATACTATGCACTCAGTGGATTTTTATCAATAAAATAAATATATTTATATAAACCCACCACAACCAAGAAGCTCCTATTTAACAGGAAACCAAAAGAGCAAAACAGTAAACTTGACTGTGAGTAACCATGGAGTTAAATGCACTGAGGACTAATTAACTGAATGTATAGCAGCTGCTGTGATTAGAAAATCAGATCATGTGTGAAGAAATATGGGGAAGAGTTAAAAAAAAAAGTAAAAAAAAGAAACCATTAAACAAGAAAGAAATCATTCTGAAGCACCGAAAACACCTAAAGACTCAAATTTAGACCCCTAAATGCTTACTTTGTCAACTCACAGTTTTTCTATATTTCTATATCTCTACACCCAACTGTGAGTTTTCCAGCTACATTGGTTGGTAACAATTACACTGACCCCCTAGTTTTCATTCAAATCTTAAGGTAAAGATTTCAAAAGGCAGTTTAACTTTGCCAATTTTGGTTTAAAGCAAACATATCAAGAGTTAATACACATAATTGTCAGAAAAAAAAAATTGCTTGGAATAAATACTTGAAATATTGTATATAGTATTTTAGACATTTTTTACATCACTTAGCTTTAATTTGTAATATATGTAATCATTTATCATATTTGACCTTTTATTATAGAAATAAAAACAGTTTGATCTCAATTCTTGTGAATTTTCTAGCAAAAAATGTCAAATGTGCCACTTTGAATTCAGCTTTGTTGGACAGTTTCAAGGTTATTAAAGAGTTATTATAATGAAAAATATTAGTTAAAAAAATAAAAAGCTGTGGTTGCTCTGTAAAGACAGATATCAAGCATTGCCAATAGTTTAAAAAAAAATAAACTACTGGTAATAAAGTAAACTGTAAAGTAGAAAGTAGAAAAATAAAAGCCTCCCAGACTACTAAATGTTAACTGTAGAGTAAAACAAAGATTTAATAAGCAGATAATCAACAAAATAGTATCTCTATGTAATTTAACAGCAATCTGCGTAAAGCCTTGATCATAACAGGTCTTGGATGCATAAAATAGAATCCTTGAAAATCAAGATCCTTGCCTTTTATTTTTATTGTCTATTGTTTTTTATCAGAAAACAGAAAGACAAAACAATGCTCAGTATTATCTGAACACTTCACTAGCTTTTAAAACTGTGAGTCACAGTAAGATACTCATGATCACAATAGACAATGATTGGCACACCCTACCCTCTAAAAAAGTTAAGAGTTTTTCAGCAAAATGTCAAATTTTTTATCAATTAAAAGGAAGGTTTGAGATTAACCTGAGACACCTGAAGTGATCCTGTGAGTGCATGATTATACAATTTACATTTAAATGTTTGAAAACGCTCTGATCATGAGCAAAGGATAAAAAACAAGAACCCAGCTAATTTTTTACTTCCTTTTAAATACAAAATAAAAATATTGCAAACTTGATGCTCACCAAATACACCTCTGAGATCCACAAAACTGCACAGAAACTGCAAGGCCATCTGAACAATTTTCAGTGAGTCCAAAGGGGAAGTTTGACAAAGACCTTACGGAAGAAAGTTTCTAAAGACTCGTTTCACTGTCACAGGACCAGGAAACTTTGCGGTGTGAGTCAACCATAGACTCTTGCTGTGTACCAGAACTCCTGTAGCAAATAAGCAAACCAGAAATCCTGGCAGCTGCACTCTGACTGGAGATTTTTCATTTTCACGCTCTTCACTGCTCGCAAAAGTGCTGCCTTGCACAATTCAAAGCAAGAGAGGGCATGTTTTTTAAAATGTAGTTGCAAACTGGAATATATCCATACATAAAAACGAGTATGGTTTAATACACACACAGTGACACCACGGAAAACTACTAGAGAGGTTATAACTTTAGAAAACAGAGTTAGAGTTAATAATGTTTCTCTAAATTTCACTGCTAAATTAAAGTTGTTCTTTTTCGGCTTAAATATTATCATATCTGCTGTAGGGGTTACAACTTTAAGGGCTCAATTACCACAGGCACCGCTTCCAGTTCTTCTCCGAGTGCCTGGTATTTCTAAAGCTTCTTGCGTTCCTTCTTCTTGATGTTTAAACATCCACAATTACAATGTTCCTTATCCACCATGAAAATGTCGGGTTATTCACCATTCCCATCCTGTCCGTCTGTATCTGAAAGTCTTACAGGATGTTTGCTCTCTCATTCTCTACCACTTTCCAGGATGTTTCCCAATTTGACCTTTGTCTATATTCTGCACACATGTTCCTGTACATTATCCCAGCTAATCCTGGATAGTGGCTTCCACGCTCACTGGTCCTCGGCCTCCTTCCTTCCGGCCAACATACAGTCTCAGGATGCTGGATTTGCGATGGAACCCTCCACGTATGGTGAGGCGCTTACGAATCTTGACATCAGTGGTCTGAATCTCTTTCTTTTGGGCGTCTTATTATTCCTGCAGGGTATCTGATGTCTGGCAGTGCGTAACTGTTTATTGCCTGGGTCTTGTTCTTTCCTTTGAGCTGGACTTGCCTTAGTCATAAGGGCTAGTTGACTGTCGCTGCTTTCCTCGTTGTCTGTTCCAGTTGCCATTTGACTGTGGATTTCCAAGGTACTTGTAACTGTCCTCAATGTCTGCTATTGTTCCTTCAGGGATATAGACTTTATATACTGTATATACTGCTCACAAAAATTAAAGGAACACTTTTTTTATTGGGCCTGGCATGAATTGAATGAAACCTGTCTGATAATTTTCTTGTTGGTTAATCAGCTGAGGTCCTCGTTAATCAGTTTCATCTGTATTGGTGTTCATGGAATTAACAACAGGTGCACTTCAGTGGCAACAATTAAAAAACCCTCCAAACAGGACTGGTGTTACATGTGGAGGTCATTTCAAGTTTCTCCCTCTTGATCTTTTTTGGCTGGTTTTCCACTCGTGCTGATTTTGTCTTGTGTAATTCTCTCTGCTGGCAGTATGAGGAGATTCCTTAACCCTACAGAAGTTGCACAGGTTGTCCAACTTCTCCAGGATGGAACATCCACACGTGCTGCAGCAAGAAGGTTTAATGTGTCTCCCAGCACAATCTCCTGAACATGGAGGAGATTTCAGGAGACTGGTGGTTATTCTGGGAGAGCTTTGTATAGATATCCAACTTTATATTGAAATCTGATGGATGTAATGGGTTTCTTTAAAGTGCTTCTTCAATTTTTGTGAGCAGTGTATACACTTTTATTGAAGAAATGTTTACAACAAACATTAGGACCAGAAAGCAAAGTGTTATTTCTGAACAACGAGCACCGAGAGGTATTTTTTTTCTAAGTTGGATCTCAAGTTAAGCCTTTTTACATTGGAGTTTTACTTCTAGCGTTTCAACCGTTCTCACAATTAACATAACTCCTGTGAATTTTGATGGTGGAAAACTTAGCTTTGTGCCGATATGCATCACTGAACAGCAGGAAAATGCTAACATAAAAAAAAAACCTCTATCGGTTGATTGTGTCACAAAGAAAAATGGCCATGCAAAAAAGAAAATCTTTATCTTCCTTTTACTCTTAAACTCTAAACAAACTTCATACACAACAAGTAAACTTTTTGATGCTTTTAAGAGGTTTCATAGATGTACTAGCGTTGCCACTTTTACCAGCAGTAAAAAAATAAACTATATGACTTTGTCATCCGCTCATTTATTCAATGCACACAGAACTTACACCAAAAACACTTCTTTTTATCCAAATAGGAAGTTATTGACTTCATTATTAGAAGCATAAATTCTACTTAACATTTTAGCTACAACATCAAAGGCAATACATTTATGAAAACATCACACAAATGGTGCCAACAATTCTATTATGTGAGGAGTAGGAGAAACAACACAAAGCCAAGAGACAGTCTTACCAAAAGTGGATTTTGAACAAGCTATTTTTGCAGATTATAAAATGATAAAAACAAAAAAAAATAAAATACAGTCATGAAAAATAGCCTTTAGGATTTTTTTTTTAATTTAACCTTAATTTTACCAGGAAATCCCACTGAGACATCTTTTTCAAGGGAGACCTGGGCCAAAAGGCATCAATATAAGAGAAAAAAAATAAAACAAATAAAATGGAAATAAAATACAATAACAATAAAATACAATTAAATGCAATTGAAAATAACAACAGGACAATGAATAAAAGGTTAATTGAGAGTGGTAGAGACAAGTCAAGAGTGACTTGTGCATATTTCTTTTAAAAGCTCAGAAAGTTTTGCTTTGAAACAATTCAAGGGAATAAGGTCACTTAGATGCAGAGAGTTTTGAATATTATTCCAGGAAAGCGAAATTACAACACCAGACTTATTTTTTTATTGATACAAATTGGGCTTCTTTTTTTGATGTAGAAAATATGCAGCATTACAGACAAGACCATGTAAACATAACATAGTTCGTAACCTGCTCCTTGATCATTTGAAGTAGGTTACGTAAAATGAATATACACAAAACATGAATGACAACGCAAACTGTTCCCTAATGGACAGTTATTTAAAGTAAGCCATTGATCAGATTTTGAGAGTAGCCCCTAGCAAACACAGGCAACCTGAGTGTATTTACCTTTCACTGACACCATACCAGCATGAAAAAAGCTTTCATTCCACTCCAACACTGCCTTCTTTGTGCACAATGTTGGTTATTAGTGAGCAATGTGGCTTTAATGCTCACTAATGCATGCCATCAACAACAACACGGCTGCTGCGCTGAGAGGTGAAGCTGGACCCCGAAGGCGGTGACTCATCAGTGGGATGCAGGGAAATGATGGATTTGTATGTCAGGTGTTACACGTTGGCTGTGTGAGGTGATGGCATGAACCTTCACAAACAGCAGAAATGCATACAGGGAGGAGAGGAGCATCACTGAGTTCACTGCAACTACATTGGACATCTTTGTGTTCCTTTGTCACCTGCTTGACTGTCTCTATGCATAAGAGTCCAGTTTCACAGCAGTTCAACCTCTTATGTTTGAGAGGTTTGAAGATTGATAGAAAAATCAAATGTAGTGTTATCTTGCTTGAAGAAGAGAACATTCCTTCTTATTCTTAAAGTTATTGCTTCATTGGACTTTGTACCCTAATAAATGGTAGATTTTTCTCTCTACCTTTTACGATTGAATCACTAGATTCTCTAGCAATAGGTACTTTGATGCTTTTGAATGAAATCCTATTCTAGGGCTCCAAGGTGGTTTTATTCTCACCGACAAACCTGGCAGCAGACAAGATGGCGGCTGACATCATTGACCAGAAGTGGAAATTATAAACCTTCCCCTAACCCCAAAAGTGTTCAGAACTGTAGAAAAAAACTTCTATTACAGCTTAAATTGGAAAAAATAATAACTTTTTTTTTTTAGCGATATGGGGGCTCCTCCAGTTCTGGTCGAGGACTTCTGGCTCTGGACGTTGACGTCTGCAGCCAGGTTCTCTTGGTCTCATCTCACAGCGAGAAGACGCTTGTTTGAAAAGCTTTCCTTTCTGCGTGGAGTTTGCCTGTTTTCTCTGTAAATGTGTGTCTTCTTTCCAGGCACTTTGGTTTCCATCCAAACTCTAAACAACATACATTATAGGTTATGTGGTTTCTCTAAATGTTCTCAAGAGTGGATGTGTGTGGTTATAAATCCCTGTTATAGGCTGTTATAGCTACACATGGGATAAGCACAGGGGATTCACAAATTCCACCGTATTTTTCTTTCTGTGTTTAAATGACTTTAATCTGCATATTGGTACAAAGTTGGTTTTGTTCAGTGTCAGAACTCTTTGGAAGTACATTAATTGCGTAGACGGTTGAAGAGTTAGAGTAGTTCTATAATGGGTTACTTTACTGTTGTTAGCTCCCGTGTTGAAGAGATAAAGACCTTTGCATCCTGTGCTGTCATGAAGAATTTTCTTACCCATGGAGTTCTGAAGCCCTGACAAGAAACAGAAATCCTGACTGAAGTTACTGTATGTTGCTCCCGAATGTCCCTTAAGTTACCCCAAAAAAATTGGGAATGTCCAATAACATGAACCACTTCAGAGATTAGTCAATTTTGAGAGGAACTTTGCTACAGACAAGATGGCGCCTGACATCAGTGGCCAGAAGTGGGACCCTGCCAGAGGCAGGTGTCAATAAATGTGACTGTTAGGGAGGCCAGTTAAAATATGGGGGCACTTCTGGTTCTGGTCAAGGACTTCCGGTTCTGGGTGTTGATGTCTACACTCATGTTTTGTTCATTTTCCACTGTATTCTGTTACTTTTCAAACGGCAACACATGTATTGTATTTTATTACATCTTTAAATCCCACTCCAACTACTTATCCATTTTAAAAGCATTTCCAGTGGTCGTTTAACTATGATTATGCTGTGTTTAGCCAAAATCAAAAAGCCTGTGTTGGTTTTTTCGAGACATATTTTCTGCAGAACAGTGGGAGTTAGTCAGAAATTTGCCTCTGAGTTGTGGGCGGGACTGCTGACACTGAAGTAAGCTACAATGATATTCCATCATTCCTTTGTTTACACCGTCTATCCTACTAACTTACAGCCCCTCTTATAGGGTAAATGAAGACGATAGTGGATCTATTTGTATGTAAGTGGATGCAACAATTTTAGCAAAGCAAGAAAACTTCTCATCACAATTTTCACTGTAGTGGATCCTTAAAGCTGCTCGACTGAAAGAGTCACCATAATTTATGAGGCAAAAACTGAAATAAAAGGGATTTTTGATGTCTAAAATCAAGCTTTCTGAAAATCCACTTGTCTTATACTGCACTATGATACCTCTCACCCTTGTTTTCAAAAATTCCTTCATGGAACAATCCTACATAAAGCTGCAATCATTAGTTAGAAATCTCTTTTGTCACTGCTTCAGCTTTGATAAATGATTTAAACATTTTTTCTGATTTAATTTGAGGTATCAGGAAGTCTAAATTATAGAGCTTTCTTCCCAGTATGCCACAAATCATTTATCTCTTAATCTTTGACCTGTTTCCAAACCCGCTTTGTTGGGTTTCACTGCTGGAAGATCATTAGCAATCAATCAAGTTAGCTAGCAGCCTGGTTTTAAAATTAATTATCCAAGTTCATTACCCAGCAATAGCTGGCAGCCGCTTTTATTGTTTTCAGAATGGCCTGCTTCTTTTCACTGAGGCTTTGGCGTGTGCAGAGATAAATCGGTCTGTCATCACTCCTAATTAGTCAAAAAAAATCTTTGACAGTTGAGCCAAAGTTTTTCCTAAAGGGGAGAAGTGTCTGAAATCAATAAGAGCTAGTTTTGTTTCAGAACATTCATTGGAACTGACTGATGAAGAGCTTTTTTTGTGTGTGTGACTTCAGGTTCACTGCTAAGATCAAACTCATAAGATATCTCAAACAGAGTTGGAATTTTACTGAGACTGATGTTTAGAGGTTACTGTCAATGATGTTAACCACAATGACACTTGTGGGGACTCATTTTTAAGTATTTTGTCTAAATGAATGGAAGTAAAGTTGGAGGTCTGTCAATCGAGTCCGTTTTTTCTGAGTTAAACTGTCAAGCAACAATGTGTTTGAACTAAAACAGACTTTTGAGCTGATCTCAGATGGGATCTCATGAAGACAAGCCTTCTGCCTTTAAGGCTAATTTTTAACACCCAGCTCAACAGCCTTTATGAGAAAGTCATAAATTACGTTCATACCGCCCTATGCAATGCGCATTCAAGCGGTCCCTTTTTGTAAAAAGTCTATTTAAATGCATCTAAATGCACGTTTCGGGCTTCCATGTTCAAAACTATTGCGTTCAAACGTTCCCTGTGGAAGTTTCTATGACCGTTTTTGGGCTCTACATTCAAAATACGCTCCCATTAAAAGCAGGTTGAAATCTAAATTAAGTCAAACTTTTACCAATCAAGGACTTTGATCTGGTGGTGATGTATGAATAATAAAAATTATAATACATTTTATTTAAAAGCACCTTTCAAGGCTCTCAAGGTCACTTCAAAAATAAAAATAGGTAAAACGCCATAAAAGAAACAAGATAAAAATAAGATCGAAGATACTGGTGAGGTGCTGTTGATGTTTTTTAAGATGGTATTTTAAGGTAGATATAGAGTCCAAGTTTCTAAGATAAGGGGGAATAGAGTTCCAGAGTTTGAGATAATAGCAGCTCAAGGCCCTACCCCCCATGGTGTTGAGGCGTGGTAAGGGAACAGACAGGTACATACGTACATATTCCACGACTTTGCACCTTGGGAATACCGTGCATAATATACGCCAAACACTGTTTTTGCGTGCATATGATACGCTGTTGTTCAGAATGGGTTGCAACAGCGTATCATATGCACAGTTTTCAGGTTTCGTTTTGATCACGTGGTTTTTAAGTTTCTCCGGATCACGCAACTGATTGAGACCGGGTTGAAGAATGATGATCGGGTGGAAGGATAGAGAGCTGTTCACCTGGGAGGAGGAGGTCCCTATGGAGTTGTCTATGAAGAGGGTCAGGGAGCTAAATTTAGAGAGAGTTGACTTGGTGCCAAAGAGAGTTCAGGTTTATTGTTGTTGAGCTGCAGGTGGTTTGAGGACATCGTCCTTTTTAATTCACACAAGTTCCAACGATTTGAAAATTGATCATGAAGGAGAAATAATAATTGCTGTTTGTGCCCTGCAGGAATTAAATGATACCATGTCTGAGTCCTCTACCTCTACAGCTTCTCCCTTCCCCCTACGTTTAGTCCTCCAAATGGAGAGTTATGGTATACTACTGTTTTCAAATTTGAATGTTACTCCCACTCGATGACATTATAAAAAATCACCAATCTGGCAAGTTAGCGCGAACCTGCTCGAGCTTGGAAATATATAGCAAAATTGGTTTTATAAAATTAAAAAGTTAACGTTAAAACAAAGTCATTACTTACGTTTATATGTAACCTAACTTTACTGGTGAAACAAAAATTGTGCAAAAAAATGGGTGCTATTCAGCCGTACATTTCTGAACCAGGTAGCAGCTCGGACGAGGAAAACAAAGTCGTACTAGGATCCATTTGTCTACAGGTGGATGCATCAGAATGTAGCAGAAAAGGGACCTTGTGGCTTGCTGTAGTAGCTTCTATGTCACACCTACTAGCTTTTTCTGGGGGATTTTTTTTTCACAACAATTTGAATAAAGAAACACTCAAAAATGCAATTTCCCATCATAATTAAAATGCCTAAAGAAGATGTTAAAAATATAAAAAACAATTGTAGTGGATCTTTAAGTTATTCCATTCAGTCTTTGATGTATTCTTCATCAAAGACGGATGAATTCTTCACAATCCATCAACCCTGAAAGAACAACTCAACAACGGAAGCTTCTGCAGTGGTTTTGTCACCTGACTGTATGTTTGCCCACGCCATTTCTCCTCTCAGTCTCAACTGCAGCCCACAATATATCTGGTCTGGATCATCAGTGCAGCCCACTCCCCGTCTGCTCAGGACTGATCTGAATATCTACAATTGAGATGCAGAGTATCGAGCTTTTCCTGGTTTTTTCTCCTGAAGCATCTCACACCTATTTTTATTTTCAAGAATGTTTTGGCTCTATCCTTTCTCTTGCATCATTATTGATGTGCCCAACAAAAGCATTTTGTCACTGTTGCTTTCGATCTTCAATAATGGCTTCATTGGTGTAGATTATTTATTGCAGCTTCATTAAATAAGTATAAAAATGCATTGATTTACATCTTCTTTACTTAGTTTGCTACATTTTTTTCTGTTCAGGGGATAACTTCTGCATCGAAGCATGCATCATAAAAATCATTAAACGATTTTTGTCTCAGTTAACTTACATGAACATGCTGTCGCCCCCACGAGAGACGTTGTCTGTCGTGTAGGTAGTGAATGACTTTAATGCACACGTTTTGAAAATACGGTGAATCTGGATGTGTTGAAAGCTCAGATGATATATAAGCTCAGAGTTAATTCCCTTGACACCTCATAATTCTTCACAGCCTGACAGATGTTGTTTTTTTGTGAAGCTTCTGCAATAAAGATTTCAGGTGCAGCTGTCCATGAATATTTATCTTTTTCTTCCTTTTTCCCTGTTGCCACAAAAAATGATCATTTACAAACTTTTTCAGATTATATTAAGTTGAAAACAAGTAAAGCGGCATTGAAAACCGGTGGCAATAAATGAGAATTTTTTGGAGCGGTTGTGAAAGCTATTTGCTTCTAACATTTTATAAATAAAGCTTTAGAGCAGAGCAATAGTTCAGTGACTTTGAAGAAATGAAGGTGAATAAATGTCTCTTTCAGTGACTCTAATTACATTGGAGCGGACAGAGATAGCCTAATTAATGTTTTCACTTTTCTTCTTGGTATAAAGCTGCTGCGTCTGCTGATGTAAACAGAGCGGCTCCCTGGGTTGCAGCTGGTAATTACAGGTCTGAGCCGACAGTGACAGCTCCAGGCAGACGGAGTAAGGCTTAATTAAACCAAAACCAAGCACCTGCCAAGTTGTAACAAAAACTGCATTGAACCCCGTTGTGGTTACAAAAAGGTGAGAACATTTCGTCAAAGGGCTCCTCCCACAAGTCACATACTTTTGTCTTGCTTTTATGAAAAGGAACATGTTTTGTTTCTTCTTTTTCTTTGCAAATGCAGTGACATTCATATTTTTTTATTTCTGAAGTATTGAGACATTTTGTCAGACTTTATTCAAGCATAAAAAAAAGAAATAATGCTGTTTGTGTCTCAAAGACAAAAGCTTGGATAATATTACTTCTGCAAAACAAACGTCACAATGTGACGAATAAGTGACACCAAGAAACAAAGCAGATGGTAGATGAATTCATCACAATATGCAAACTATGATGCAAATTGTGTCAGTTGCATAATATTTTCTTCTTAACTCATTCTTAATCTCTTTAGATTTTCAATTTAAATTTAAATATTGATTCCTCTTGTTTTTCATGGAGTTTGAAGGGTTCCCAGGTGATCCAAATTACTAATCAAGACTGAATGAAAGGCGGGGCAGACCATTTCTGGAGAGGGGGGAGGACTGCTTTATTTTGCTGTTATTTCTTAGACTTTAACAAGATTTAAGTTAACTAAAATGTATACATTAATTATTTATTTATTTTCTTATTTTGCAGTTTTTAGCCTTTTTCTGTTCAATTTAAAGCCTTTTGGGGAGTTTAAGATTTTTCTTCCCCCCCTTGTGAGCGTCATTGGTCAGCTTCCCCTTTATGAAACCTCTGTCTCCTGGGGAGGCCATACATTTGTTTGGTGGTCATTCGTCTTCTTTAGTTGTGTTTTTAAATTGTGCTTTTGATATTACTTTCTCATCTTTCTGACTATTGTACAGGTTTGTTACTTTTGTCCTGCTACCTGGTTGTTTGAAGAAAAACACAACCAATTAAATTGTGTTAATAAAAAAAACACTATTGGTTTGAATTACAAAACAAATACGTTCGGTTAAACTTGCATTATTTTACAGTTTCTGCTTTATTAAAAATAAAATTTACCTCACAATGTTTCCATTAACACAGACAATATCTTATCTTTTCATTTATGCAGTTTCTTCTTTCTCTTGTAAAAAATCTGTTTTATTTTTTTTTATTTCCTCTTTCTACACTCATGTAAATTTATATCAGGGCCTGGATCTTCAATTAGTCTTAAATATTTTTTTTTTTTCAGGACTTTTTTATGTTGTATCTTTATTATGACAGACTCGAGGTCCATTTGCCACAAGAAACACAAAATAAAAACACTTAAGTACATAAAAATGAAAGCATTCATGATACTACAAATATTAAAAACCATGGCATAAAATTAGCAAGTATTATAAAACTGAAAAACTAAAACAATTGTTGAATTGAAAAAGTTTAAAAGTGGTGATATCAAGACTGGTATCTAAAAGTGCAGTGCTATACATTGGTGAGTTGAAATTATTTTGTTATTTGAAGCATTAAGACAATAAATAAAACCATAGTTACAATGTCTCAACAAAGTTTAGAGAGTATTGACTCTTGCACCCACAAACAAAATTTAAATAAATAATTAAATACAAATAAAATGTGTAGGAAAACATTGTTTAAGAAGTAGGTTCAGAATTAAGTTTGTGGGGGAACAAAACTAGTATTAAAATAATATTTTTTTTTCACTCAAAGCGGGAAAAAAGATTAAAAAAAATGTCTATTATAAATTCAAAATTACAAGCAAACAGAAAAACTATGTCTTTTGAATGGAATGTTTGTATCTACAAATCTTCTATCTTCTTTTTGTCCAGTTCTTAAAAACGTTTTAGCCAGCAATTATTGTTCAATACATCAGTTATCACTTAAATATGATCATATTCACAACAGAATTCCTGTCAAAATATACATATATTTGACTTCTATTAAATTACATTATTTATTTGTAAGAAAAGTTCTAGTTCCTTTCCAAATATGTATATTTTTTTTCCCTAAAGATACGATCCAATGTTAGAAAATGCTGGTGAAAGTTATTTTGAAAGCATCTGTTAGTGGGCTTTAATAGAGGATTTTAAAGCCTGAAATGACAAATGGAATTTATTTTTAGCATCTCGACTACTGGTGCAGTCCCCATATGTGATTGCTTCAAGCATTATCAGCCCGTTTCACAGGTTGTTCTTCTAATTAAGTCGAGGCAGACTGGATGTGTTGTTAGAAAGTCCATTAACAAGATCACATCGTCAACCTTTGTTTTGTTTGTAGCTCAGGGCTCCTTTAAAGAAGCCTTTTTTTTTAAAAGGATCAATTAGAAAAACATTCAGCCATCCTTTTAGTTCTCCAGAATAGTGATGTTTGTGTAGCAGTTTTGATGTCATCTAAACTCTGAGGTAATGAGAAATTCCAAGCATCCCTGAACTACTCACAGCCTTGTTGATCGTATGAGCAGCATGTGTGGGATCAGAGGACGGCCACTCTTTGAGCAGAGGCCAGAAACTGGATGCTGCTGTCATTTAGAGAGATGGAGCCTCACCATAACTGGAAATCTGTGGTACTTCGGATTTAGTTTGAACAGTTTGCTGGCAGATATGGATGTTTTTATCAGACACATGAGTTGGAATAGTCTAATTTTCAGAAAAGTGAGTAAAATAAAGCTACTTTATGTATTTTAAGAAAGCATTTTTAAACAACTTTTAGATAAAAAAAAAAAAAAAGTTCAGTTTTCAAGCCTCATTTTTACAACGGACCAAATGCTTCGGAGTTCCTCGGAGAAGCTGGCAGCTGGAAGTCTGGCCAGGCTGCAAAAAATATATATATATATTTACCTGTGTTTATTTATGTTTACAATTCACCCTTAAATCAGCAATCTTTTATAACTGACATAACACTTTTGAGTGTAATCAGTTTGACTTAAAGGTGATAAAATTGTTGCTCATTCCCATTGAACTAAACAAACTAGAAGTAGCTTTACTTTTGCATTCAGTGTATCATAGAAAAGGGGAGCTTTCATGGATGTGACCGAATATATTGTATGTTGCCACAGTAACAGAAAGTGTTCATGCTATGGTTATCCATGTTTGTAAGACATTTTTTTTTTCCACCATGAAGATGATATTTCTGGCCTTCTCTTTCCTTTTATCAATTGTGCAGCAACCGACCGGAATAATGGACTGACAGTTGTAAAGGATATTACATTTCCTACATTTGTTGCGTTTGTTGATGAAAAGGCGTGATGGGAGTAATGGGAGTCCTCTGGCCTTGGGAAGCTTTAGGTCTCAGCCTTGGTTTGGATGCATTTTATTCAATGAATGCAGAAAATGTTTTTCTGAAAAACTGGTGACACATTATCCTGCGGCTACTATAGGCGTTCGTTTCAGTTCAGGAACAGTTGCAGCTTTTTCCCCGAATTCAAAACCTCTGGGTGAAGCTCACTAACACAGACCAGCTTTCTTCTTCCCCCACTGCAATGTTCAGCTTGATAAAAGCTACAGAACATACTTTTTTTTCTAAGTTAGAAACGCTGACTCATCCACTGAAACATATAGACCCAAATGGGTGAATTTGAGCAGAAGGAAACTTCTGCGAGTCCTCCACAGGAGACCGTGGTGTCTAGCATGTTTGGGGATGAAATGTTTCTCATTTGATGCTGCCTGCTTCCAGCTATCGCATCTTCTGACTCATTATCTCCAGATTCTTTTCTGATTATTGAGTGACTGCATGAGCTCCCCCAGTTTGGGAGCAAAATAATCTATTTTTCTCCTCTGCAGCCTCCTCAGCTCAGAGTGACGACAGACAAGCAAAAAAAGAGATTTTGACAGTCAAAACACTGTAATTAGTAGATTTGACACAGTCACAACAAGCTCTGTTGACGGGAAGCAGAGAGTGAAAAAGTTAGACTTTTTCCTGTTTGGTTTTTTTACTAAAAAAGCTTCAGGAGGTTCAAATCAGATTAGGAGCAGAATGCGCCACCAAACTCTGGGATATTATGGACAATTGACTTTCTCAGGTTACCATGGTAACTTTTATAGCTGTGTAGCAGCTTTCCCCAGAGGGGTGTTACATGTCGGTGCCAAGCATCCCTCACTGAGGTTATGTATTACGAAATATAATGGTTGATTGCAACATAGGTCCATTTTTTTAATTTTATATTTATTTTTTGCAAGCAGTAAAAATGTAAAAACATATATTAAACACATTTTTTTCAATTGGATGTGTGCAAAAATTCAATGTGACTTAAAAAATAGTATTTGAATTGCTCTTTTGTCAGAAAAACTAATTATTAAGACTTACAACTGCCTTTTTAAAGAACTACTTTAAACCAGACAAATAATGTATTTCCCTTTTTGAAGTGGTAAAATAAAATTTCACTTGCAAATGAAGGGATTTGCTCAATTGCAGGTTAATAGCAACTGAACAATCATTCAAAGCAAACCTGATAATCCTTTAATTAAAAGAAAACTTTAGTTCTTTGCAGAAAAAAAAAAAAAAAAAAACATCCAATCATTTGTTTTACTAACCCCCCACAACTCAGATGTGAATTTCTTACATCTTTGTGATTTATTGATACATAAGGATCTTGATTACCTGACTCTGTTTGTATTTTCAAAGTATAAATAACTGATCAGAATTGAATAATGGTAACAAAATGGAAAATTAAAATTAAGTCAGAGTGGGTTTATATAGGATCGGTTCCTCCAACTCCCTCTAAAGCAATCTATTCACTTCTTGTGATGACAAAATTAAGAATTAATAATTTCATCGTATCATGTTCTATATACAAAAGACTAAATATGGTTATTTAAGAGTCAATTGTATGCCTAATTATCCTTTCTTTGAAATGTTTTTGCATTAAAATAAACCTCTGCTTGTCTTATTTATGCATTATTGTTGCTTTGATTTCTTGAAATAAACCATTTCAAAATTAAATTCTAAGTACTGCCGCTCTACAGAAACTATGACCTAGATAATATTTTTTCTTTTCTGTTTGTTTTGTCTTCTTTTTCTTTGAGAGCTAAAATTTGCATAATCATAATTAAAAGAGAGCACTTTGACAATGGAAAAATAGACTGAGTGGTTTTTAAGAACTTGAGAATCTAATTTTAACATAGACAGCAACAACAAAAAAGACATTGTTTCCTCAATGAATGAGAGCAAAGTGTTTTAGTTAATAAAAATACCACAAAACTGAAATAACTCCACCAAAAAAACTTGAGAAAATGTGATCCAGTTTGGACTTGAATGTCCTGAACGAAAGTGGACTCAGCTCCAGGTCTGATTTGAAGAGGACCATTGGAAGGATTGGTACCAGCTTCCTGGCAAACATAAAAGCTGCAGATAAGAGAATTCTGGCATTAAAACATGTTCACGCAGAGACATAAAAATAGATTTTTTGATCAGCTAAACTAAATAAAATAAAACATTACTAACCACTCATTGAAGTTATGCTTAAAATAGCTGGAGAGTATCTCTGAGCATCTGGTACATTTAGTTTTCATTACTTTATGAGTTACCATGACCTGGAGTTTCACTTAAGTGACTCCTAATCTTTAGAGACTCAAAGTTGCTGTTCTTTTTGTTGGTTAATAAGCTTTTTAAAGTTTTTTTTTCTATGACTAACCCCTGAATCTCCCCAGAATGGAGGTAAATGCAGTGAAAGCTGACTTTAAAAGAAAAGCAGAATGTATTGTTTGCCTTATCATTCAACTGTTTTTTCTTTTTTTCTTTTGAGCGTTGCAAAACGTTTCAAGTGTTTTATCACTTGAACAAGTCGAGTTCAGGTTCAGTGCGGCAGCAGGAAACGGCGGCTTCTGTCTCCACTCACTTTCACAATCTTGACGATTTAGACTCTATTTGTGCATCTGGATAATGAAAATAAAAACTGACACTGATCTGTAGATGGTAAGCCTAAATAATTACTGAAAAAACAGACAACTTCAAAACATTTAGGATAATCCTTTAAGCTTTCAGAGGACAAGTCTTACATTTATTTGTACATTTCTGAATACAATAATTTCTTGGATAAATAGACAGTGTTCTCTTGGCTCCACAAACAAATAGCTGGTATGAGGAGCAGATTTTGTGGGATTTGACTGGAAAGGCTGAGTTTAATGGCAGTGTCCGTATTCAGGAGAATCCTGCTCAAAGGACCACTCGTAGACAGAATCAAGAAGTGAAGTCTCTGGTCTTCAGCTCTGCGGCGAATAGTGGCTGCATAGAAACTGTGATGACTGACGAAGAGCTCGGCTGAAGTCAGTAAGTGTTCCTCCAGGAGCGGAGGTACAGCTGGATGGGGAGGAGAGGATTCCTGTTCTGCAGACTCTTGTGGAAAACGTCAAAATCAGCTTTCCGCACTCGCTGGAGATAGTCTTCCAACACCACCTGCAGCACAGGAGACGACTTCTGTCACATTCTGGAAAACTCTATTTCACAGTAAGGTTTAAATATATTAAAAAACTTAAAAATAGGAGCAATTCGTATGTTTCTGAAATAGTCAGTGCCAGGTTTTATGCATACTATGCAAGATGAAATGTAAACTTTTCAACTTTAAAGAGTAAAATAATAAAAAAGCCCTTCAGTCACTACTTAAAACTGGACCAAAAGTCTTTGAAGTTTTAAGACTACACATTTTCTGTTACACTTTATGCACAAATATAGAAATGAGATCTTGAAAGAAAAAAAAAACTTTAACGTGAATGAATGAAATGGTTTATTTCAAGCAATCAGATTATAATACAAGAAATAACATCACATAATCAATCACAAGTAGATCGCTTGAAAGGGAGTGGAAGGAAGCGAACTTATATAATCCCACCCCGACTCGACCATACCATTTTCTCTAAATGAATTATCAATATTCGGTTCAGGACTTAATATCAAATATTAATAAAGTTTCAGGTTATAAAAGATCATTAATATCGTTGATGTAATAGAATTAAAAAAAAAAAAACATCCATAGACAAATCATTTATATTAATATCAATCATCAGCAATAATCTAAACATTCTCATTTAAAAAAAAAAACAATTTTTGCAGATTGTAATCCTCAAAAAATGATTATAATAATTCAAAAAGTATTAAGTAGTAAACGACTTCATTTGTTACTGCAGGAAAAAAATGTCAGAATGCTCTCGTTAAAAAAGACGATTTAAACAGCTTGTATTTATCAAAGAATGATTATTATAATGAAAAAGTGCTAAGTAAAAATCATGATTTATTACTGGAGAAAAAACTTCAAAATATTCTCATTAAAAAAAGACAATTTGAGCAGATTGTATTCATCAAAAATTGGAGCATATCAGTGCTAGGAGAATTACATAAGATTTAATGATTAAAAACCTTGAGAGTTAAAACACATGTTTCTTAAAAAATGTTTTTTTTAAATCATATTATTGTTGCATTTAATGATGGAGGACAAGTATAAAGAAAATGAAGCTCAAAATTGCATTTCAGAATATTTATTTATTTAAATCAGTGAATCAGGAGTGAAAGAATGAAGATGGAAAAAGCTTGTATGTGTGGCGTAGAAGCTACAATCAGCAGGCCACAAGCTCCTGCTCCACTCCATTCTGATGCATCCACTTGCAGACAAATGGATCCATTCACGTCTTTGTTTTTTACAGGACTGTACAGCTGGACAGCTCCGATATTGCTCGCCTATTTTGTTCAACCGCTAATGTCAGGTTGGAGGTAAGCTAGCGGGAGAGAGTGTAAACAGTGGGATGATGGGAAATGAGTGGAGGCTTACTCTGCACCAACACAACTAGGAGACAAAGAAACTATGTCCTAGAAAACCACGTTTTTTTTATTTTACTTAAAAGCTGCTTAATAATAATAAAAAAAAAACAATATATCAAAAGATGATTGGAGTGGGACTTTACAATAAATGCACTTTAAATAGACAAGACGAAGCTAAAGGAGATTAAAGAGCTGACATTTTATGGACCGGATGCATCAGAAACCCTTCAGAAAAAACAGCACAGGATGAAAGACGAGTACATTTAAGGCAAGAAAAAAATATGTTTGATACATTTCTATTGACATATCTGCAGTTCTGCTGTTTGGTGGTGAAGCTTTAATACTGATGATTGATGTTATGCTTAGAAAACCAGAAAAGGTGCAGTGGATGCTGCCTCAAATATAACTAAGACGGATCATCTCTGATGCCAAACGGGCACGTTGAGCAGTTTACTCCACTCGCTTCATCATTTCAAAAACAGCTATTGGGCGAGACAGTTGAAGCTGTGCTGGCTCCACCCACCTGCCAATCAAATGCACTAAATATGAACGAATTTGAGGTGCGGTACAATGTTTCATTTTTATTATTTTGATGTGGAAAAAAAAACAGTCGGTTAAACTTTATGAAACTAAAATGCAAATAGATTTGTTTGTTCGCATGTTTAATTTACACTTGATTATCTTAAAGAAATATAAGGAATCTGGAAAACTTCACTCGTTCACTGCCAGATATTTATTTCTAGGTTTTGGCTAAAGATGGATCGATTATAAATCAGTGATTTGGATTATTTAAAATGAACCAAAATTGAAAGTGAATCAACTTGGCAACCACAAATACTGAATTAAATCATTGATAAATAAATTATTACACCCCCAATGGTTGTTACTGGGAATCAAATAAAAAATATTGCGTAAAATCTGTCACATAGTCACATTTAATAAAAATATAGTTAACATTATTTGATTTTGTTTAAATAATCTAAATCAATCCTAAATTAACCAGAATATTTTGTAAAAATTGTAAATAAATAATTGTAGTTTATTGGTTTGACTCTTTCTTTATTTTGCACACTGACATGACAATGATTATGAGTTGTTGCTTTATAGATGAAATTTACAAAAATAAAAAAAATGATGTTGTTCCACCAGGAGAGTTGTTATGAATCAACCTGCAAAAAAATGTTTTAACCAATTTAAATGTATATATTTTAGTCTTTTAAATTGGACAATTTTAAAACTGAGTAAATGGGGACTGAACACTGCCTGTTTGCAGTTAGTTTCCTTCAAAAATTTCAATCTGGAAGCCAGAAAAGTTTTAACTGGTCAAACTTCAAACCCTAACGAGTACTAGTATTCCTGGTTCATTACTCAGTTAGTTCATTACTCAGTAAGTTCATTACTCATCTGTAAACTAGACTTCATTATTCACTTGTTGAAAATGTCATTGGCTACTGTTAATTTATAAAACTCTGGTCTTTCTCCACCCTATCTGCACCAGCTTTTAGCTGATAAAATTTGACTGTGACTGATTGTTGGTTTACTGTTGATTTTATTGGTAGATTTATTTATTTCTATTTTTATGTATTTATGCTGATGAATGCGTTTTAACAAAGTTCTTTCTGTACTTGTACTGACGTCTGGTCTGCAAATGAAGTTCCCAACAGATTCATAAAGTTATTTGAATTTAAATTGATTTTATCCCCTGTGCACAACACCCGCACTTCTAAACTAATCTTGTTAAGAGTCCCAAAATCAAATTCTTCACTTGGTTCTGTGTCTTTTCAATCTGCTGCAGCCACAGACTGAAATGACTTGCAAAAAAAAACCTCTCAGAATGGACGCTTTTCTTTCAAAAGCAGATTTTTAAAACCTTCTTAATGACCATTTGAAGGATAAATACGGTTGTTAGTCATTCAGGGTTTTATATTTTAGAATGTGCTTATTTCTGATTCTATTCAATTTTATTTCTTGTAACCTCTTTCTTTTTTCTTTCTTTTTTGTTTCTCAAAAGGTCTTACCTTCTGCCAGGCCACAGTTGAAATCTTAAGATGCTCTAATTAATGACAATAAAAGTGATTCTGACATTTAGGAAATAAAATATTACCTACGGGGACATGACACTGAGGGAACATGGAATTTGGAACAACCAAAAACTTTAACAGTGAAAAAGAGTGTGTGTGTATCAGTGTGTGGGACAAAACTGTGGAATGAGCTTGAAAAACAATATAAACAATGTACAGGCATTGAACTATTTACAATGAAAATGAAAGAGTGGCTGAAAAAATACATGTATTTAGTTTATTAGTCATTTTTATTTTCTTTTTTTGTTTTGCTTTGTAATGTTTTTTTATTTTACATGTCTTTAAAATTATATAGAAATTAGGTGTATATTTTAAAGAATAATTAGATAATATAGAGTGGGAGCTAATGCCATAAATAGGCTTAAAATATTAGCAAGTAATTCACAAAATACAAAGATTTATAGAAAATAAGCCAACAGGCTTTCAAGAAAAGGTATGTCTGAGTTAAAAGACAACATCTGGTCCACCCACACGGTTTGCTATTTCCATCCATTTTTACTCACCTGGAGAGCTGCCTAGAAACATGATATTAACATCCTTGTGTTGCCCACAAGGCCCTCTGATTTTTTGAGTATTTCTTTCTTGCTTCATGCTCAATCATTTGTCATATATGTTATTAGTTTTTTTGTTTTATTTCTGTGGGAATATGATGTCATTTATAATAGGAATGTTGCAGAAATGTGTCTGCTAAGTAATATTTATTACCATGAGATCTCAATAAAAATGACATTTGAAAGTCGCACATGTCTGTTTTAACAGTGAGCACTCAGTGAGGTGTAAATAAGCTTCTTTTGTGCGTTAAAAGAAAGGAAACCCAGAGATGAGTCCCCGCGCTCCACGTCCTCCAGGCTTCTTTTCTCTCTGCTCTGGACCATTTACATTTTCAGCACAGCAAGAAAGAGAGGGCGAGAAAGAGTCTGCCGTCTCATGTGGGCCAGCCTTTGACAAACACACACAAAAACACACACTAATGCCCACACATGATCACAAAAAGCCTTTTCTGCTGCACAGCGAAGGGCCACTGCAGCGTGAAAATCCTAATTTCACATTCAGGTGAGCGGAGTGCTTCTCGCAGACCGCAGGAGGACCCTGGTGCTCCTCCGGTCTCTAGAGGAGTTTCAGCAGGTCTGAGCTGCGGTTTGATTACGGACCCCAAAGATCAGTTTTATATTTATTTGTAAAAAAAGATTTATATTTTTTTCTTTCTTTAAATATCCAACAGATTTTGATGATCCCTCACCCGACTGAAACTTGTGAACAACTCTCACAAGTTTCCAGCATATTTGAGAACATTTGAGGGGTTTCTTGGGGTAAAACAATCATTTCTTTCTTACACTGTAGCTACAGGGGAGTTGCAGGTGTATTAAGCTCATCTCAAACTGCATTTGGTTTGGTTTCCTTGGACCAGAGTGTCTGGGGAAATATGAGACGAGATGTGATGGACTGGGAACAAAAAAACAAGAATCTGATATTCTGCCGTGTGCAATGTAAACCCAGGTGATTTTTACCCCAAATTACACCTGGGGGGAGAGTAAAAGTAGTGTTGACACGAAAACTGTTGAGAATGTAACAAGTTATAGGCTGTTGTGGCATGCATATTAACAATAAGCACTCTATTTTGTTACTTTATCTGCAATGTGTTTCTGGTTATTGTTTACTGAAATCAAAAAAAGAATATTTTCTGAGGATAATCAATAAGTAGGTTTGTGACTTTACAATAATCTGCACTTGATCTGATCAGACCCAGAATATGACAAATATGCAAACATATTAAATAAAATAAACATACGCTTCTTTGCCCTCCCTTTCAAGCAATAAATCAAACTCTCTTTAGTTAATATTCACAAAATTTAATTAATCTAATGTGATATAGGTATGTATTGTATTCATAACTGCAAAAATTCAAATTCCACTTATTTATTTTTATAGCACTTTTCCTGATACAAAGCATCTCAAAATGCTTTCCAAAATAACTAATATCAAATAAAATTAGATTTAAAAATATGGAAAAACGCACATAAAAACCCACACACAGTCAAATTAAATTTAATTAATTATTAGTGATATTTATACAATCAAATTAAAACACATGGACAAGTAAAAACGACATAAAAGCTATAAGAAAAGAATGAGTTTAAAGTATTTTCTGAAGAAACCTCCATACTGGATGAAATTCTCTATTTATGAGTGAGACACAAGTATTTTCTTCTTATATTTATGTTAATTTTTATTTGTTTTTTTGTTTTTTAGCAGACGCATATTTTATTATTTCTTTCGAGTTTGACATATCTGTGTGACTGTGCACAATAAATGCTTGAAATAATAAAAATAATTAAACCAAATTATTTACTGTTTAAAAACTGAATTTATCATTTTGTTTGTTTTCAAATCTCTGTGAATTCAGTGTAAATCTGCTAAACCATGACACTCCCTCCACCATGTTTAGTGAAATATGTTTTTTGTTTGTGTAAATCTTTTATTTTCATTGGTTTACATTTTTTATTTCAACCTTATGAATTACAATTTTAATTAATGGTTTTAGGAAAGCAAAATCATAAATTATAATAATTTTATAAATAATTATTATAATATCCATATAAAAATGATAAAACATTTTATTGTCACAAAATAAAACTTCAGTCAGAAAAAAATGATTCAGAAAGATTCAAATGTGACCTTAATCCTACAAATACATAATTCATGTTTTAAAATTGTTTACTTACTTAAATTACCTTTGTTGTAAATAATCTAGGAAATTAATTAATCAGATCCAAGGTAAAAAATACCAAATGAGCTTTTCAATTATTTTATTTAACTTTGAATTGTGTGAAGTTTATTTTGAAGCTTTTGTAAGTATTATGTGTAAAAAAAAAAAAAGTCATAAATATAATTATAAAATACAATTTAAAAATACATTTGATATCTTTGCTGAACTAGATTCAGTGATTAGATTCAAAAGAAAAGTTAAACAGAATTTGCATTAAGTGATATTTTCATTTCCAACCTTTTCATGCATCAAAGCTGCTGATTGTGCAAGAGTTAAAAGCCACATAGAAAAAAAAAGAGACAATGTCTTCAGATGACTTACTGTATGAAGGAAGGCTGGGAAGGCAGCCGCTGGAACATTGTGGCTAAAAGACCGTGCCTTCAGGAAAAACGACAACAAACAGGAATTAGAAGTAGGAAAAAAAAAATATTCCCCATAGTTTATTTTTAACAAGCAGCCACAGCATTCAGCTCGACTTTAGAAAGATTTTGAACCCACACAGAAAGGCCTTTTCTTTAGTATTTGTATATTTTAAAAGAAAATGTTCACATTGTTAGACAACTGTATGGTGGGCTGTTTAAATAAAAAAAACATTTAAAAAGTTACCCAAAAATTTAAACTTCTGGCAATTCAACCATTTAAAAGTTTAGACTAAGGTCACATATACCAAAATGCCACCGCAATGCTGATCTAAATACACTTTTATTTTCTCAGCAAACTTGGCAAGTGGCCGTTGAGGTTTTAAGGAAAAGGTTAAAATCTTACAACTGGATGAATTTTTTTTTTAAAGTTGACATTCTGGGCACATTTCTCATGGTGGCAGTCCAATGACAGGCAGCGATGACGCCATCAAGAAATTGGCCGACAGCTGAGAGGCAACACGGCGGCTCTGATTGGACGATGTGTAAATATCAAGTTTTAAAAACTACATTAAAAATAGTATAATCGATGACTACAAATCTATCTAGTATCAATAAAAACTACTGATCAACAAGATATGGTGTTCATTTACCACTGAGTGATGTTTGAAATTGTACATTTGTGTTCTTTCTTTCTCAATCTTATCTGTTTGTATCCTAAATCAGCAGAATGTTTTGTTTTTCTTTTTTACTGATTGATTTATTTGTTTAAAGGGCAGACAATCGTAAGTTTGTACCGCTTTCAATTTTTTTTGTCTTTGTGTTTGAGTTTGCAACTTAACGTTGTATTGAATTTAAAAAAATGGCAACCGTTCATATCAAGAGCCACCGGCTGCCCAGGAATATATATAAAGTGGGCAACTGACCTATTTCTGTTACATATTTTATTTCTTTATTTTTCTTATCTTATTTTTTTGGCTGCCTTTAATTTGATGAATCCTATTTTCCTATGTTGTTCTCAATTTGCACATTTTTTATAAATTAAGTCATTAATGTGATTTCAAACCATATTTTTAATATTTTTCTACGAAATGCCTTTAAATTAGGGCCTGGAATCGATTAAAGATTTTAACTAATTAATCGCATATCGGAAAAAACATTTTATCGCAATTATTATTTCTTTGTTACAGTATTGGCAATCAATCACAATATGAAAATCACACAAAAATTGTACATTTAAAAGGTTTATTTTTAATTTGTGCTGTTAATAAATAAAATTTAAAATTTTAGATTAATCACAATTCTTTGTTGGAATTAATCACAATGTTTAACTAGGTACATTTTATATTACAATTGAACAAAAATAGGCCAGGATTAAATGGGATTAAATTACTAAAAACCGATTAAATATTTATGTATTTTGTAAGTGACCACAGTTTAAATGGATGTTTTAATTTTGTTTAAGTGTTTTAACGCACAGGACTGTTTCCTCGCCAGGTTTAATTTATTAGCGTTAATAACTATTACCACTTTAACTCATTTTGATTGATCGTGTGCGTTAACGCTCACAGCCCTCCTTTAAATACATGCCAATGACGTCAAAGGTTTTTCTCCAGAGCCCAATGTGCAAAAAAAACTCAAAAAATGTAAAAATGATAAAATTGTGTCCAGCTGAAAAAGACAAACTCATACCAAAGAACAGAATATTTATATAGGTTTGTGCATCATCTGTGGAAAGGTGCTTATGTATTCGTGAGGTAACCATATTTGCCTCTCTTTATGCAAATGTATAACGACTGCGACGGTTCAGAGGTCGGAGGTTTTGGCGGCGGGAGCGATTTCAGTTTCCTGACAGCCTGGCGGATGAAGCTGTTTGTGAAGCTGCTGGAGTGGCCACTTAGGCTGCAGCACCTTCTCCAAAAGGCAGCAGGCTGAAGAGGCTGTGTGATGGATGGCTGCAGTCGCTCACAATACAGATGATGGCTTTCTGGGTGAGGTGGGTGTTATAGAAAACCTGGAGGCAGCGGCGATCTTTTCAGCTTTCTGCACTTTGCGCTGAGGAGCATCTCCGCACAGCCTGCTCCTCAGCTTCAGCTGCTTTAGCCTGCTCCTCAGCTTCTGCTTTTGTTGTTATCATCATTTATTTTAATTGTATCCAGATACTGGAAATGTATTTTTTCTCCCCAAAAGAACCAAAGAATAAATTTCTTCTGGATTTTTAAAGTTAATTTGACTTTTTTTTTTGTTGGTTTGTTCATTTAACAGCAGCCAAAACAGAATGACTGTATGGGTTCTTCAAGGTTAATATCACCCATTTACAGTGTTTCCAAATAGTGGAGACACTTAATTACCCCCTAGACAGATAATGTGCTAATTTTAGAGAGGATTTTAATGTTTAGACGACAAAATTCTGAAAAGAATGTCTATTAAAAAAATGGTGGAGGAGTGAGGTAACATCACACTCTGAAAAGTAAACCAAGAGCCGGCACAAGCAAGCTTAACAGATGTTGGAACACTCCCAGAGAGACGAAAGATTAGGCAGCTGTGGAGGAGCGGTCGAGCAGTCAGCTGTTGGTTTGGTGGTTCAATTCCCGGCAACATTCACTGCATGTTCAAGTGTCACTTAAGGCCACCGAACCCGAACCCATCAGAGGCCAAACTTGGAGGGCTTTGATGGGTTGGATTTAACGAGTGAATGGGTAAATGTGAAGCAGCATAAAAGCACTTGATTGGTAGAAAACGTGCATGAAAGATTATAGAGCCGCCTCAATATCTAAAGAGCAATTTAGTTATTAAAAATGTGGTAAAGTGGATCATGTTTACCCCACATATACACATAGAGTAAAAACTTGCCAGTGAGAATGGGGGTTGACCTGTACAAGTGCCACAGGTTCTTAGGTTGTCTGGGTACATGGAGGGTTGTAAACATCAAACTGGATCCTAAAGGAGTGAAGGTGTGTCATGGAGCTTTTGAGGTTCATACAGACACCTTAAAAGCCTCATTTCTATGAGCAGTCCGGTCCAGTATGTTGAGCGTTTACATTGTAAAATTGACCTGTGGGTTAAAAAAGGGGTGTCTTAAACTTAGTCGCACAAGGGGTCCAAAATCCAAAACGTACCTTGGGTCACGGATCAACCAGGATCACTATTATTGAACAAACTATATACCATATTTTTAAAACTTTAAAAATGTAACTTATTAATATGGACCGAACTTTGGGATACGGCCAGAACCAGTACGCTAACCCTAGCCTAGGCTCGGGGTACCGCGTCTGGAACCAGCACTGATCTGCGCCCAGTACCGAATGTCTTGTACCGGGTCCCAGTACCGGTTTGTTGCCCGGAGGTTGGGGAGTTCTGATTTAAGTGGATGTCAAAAAACGACATATTGGGGACACCCAAAACGTCAATTTTTGCTAAGGAGGGTCCTTAACCAAACGTCAATATGTGACGAATTGGGAGGGAGAATGTGTTGCCACTGTTACAAGCGCATGATGACATCGGGCCATTAATAACAAAAATATAATATGATCTGGCGTGGTGGATATAATCGCACAGCGGGCCGCATCCGGCCCCCGGGCCTTGACTTTGACACACGTGTTAAACAGTACCGAACTGTACTTCTAGAGGGCCCCCATCCGTTGTGGGTTCATAGAAAAATGGAACGGGTCGGTTGGGGTGGCACTGCGGTAGCAACTCGTTGATTGGCAAAAAGTGATGATGATATTAGAAAGCCCTAGTATAGCGCTAAGCTAACGTTTCTTCTTAGCCTCCCATAATCTTCTTTCAAACAACGTTAACGTCCTGTTATACACGATGTACAAAATGTAAAGTAAGAAAAAGACGAGCTGCTGGAGGACGTCCATTGCTGTTGCGTTTCTAGTCATTGCACTAAAAGGACATGCTAGCAGTCTACACCACGCCACCTATTTTTATTAAGGATCCTCATTAGCTATTGGAAATACCAATAGTTATTCTTCCTAGGGTCCTATCTTCTTTAAGCCATAATACAAAAATATATTCACTCTGCCCAGTATAAAAAAAAAAAAAAAAAAAATGAGTAGAAACGCTTGCCAGGATCAACTGCTCCGTACCGTACTACACCTTACTGGGCAGTACTGGACCGCTTAGGGGAAACAAGGCTTTAAAATCCCACTCCCAGTTTAAAAAACCCAGTGGTCCTCATGAATACTCAGTTTTAAACCAAAAATCCTGTTGTTTTCTAGTTCATTACAAATTCATCTCTGAGTTGTGGCTGTCAGTATGGAGTAAGCCCGCCCTCATTTCCCATCATCCATATATTTACACTCTCTCCCACTAGTTTACAGCCCCTCGCACTCCCAGCCTCACATTATGGGTGAAAAAAAATAAATAAAATGCGATTTTGGAGGTTTGAGCCAGATCAGACGGGGGAAAACAAAGATGTAAACAGATCTAGACATCTACAAGTGGACGCCAAATGTTACATCTATGTCACAGCTACAAGCTTTTCTAACACCATGCTTTTGATTGCTCTTGATTCACAACAATGCGAAAAAAATAAGTACTCAGAAATGCAATTTTAAGCTTAATTTTCTTTTTTAATATATAAAAAAAACATCACTGAAATGTTGCTTTTAACCCCTATTTTCCTTCATCACACAACTCCAACATTTCATATGTTTAATGTTTGTACTGTAAATTAGCTTCATTACACCCCATCAATATTTGTTCATCGTGTGTGTAAACACACACATTTTAGCTTTTAGGAAGACTCTTGACACTAATAAGAAGCAAAAAAAATGTAAACACTTATTAATGTTGGTGCAGCTGCTTAATTAAAAAGCCTCCTCAAGTACAAAAATCAATTAGGCTGTACAAATGGAGAATGACTATTCCCCAAACCAATTATCTGTAAACTCTTAAGAGTTCATTAGCAATGCAGTGATAAAAGATAAGACATTGCCAGTACCTTTTCATTGACTGGCAACATGGCAAATGCGAGCTGCAAATTCCCGCAAGTCAAAGCTTCAACCACCACAGACGCTCATTTCTATTTCAACAACTGAAAACCTTTTAGTTCTGACAATTAAGTGGTTTAAGAGGTGTTCGAGAGTGCTGTTAACCAACACGGCTGCAGATGGCAACTTCACTAGCAGAGCATATTCATGGGCACAGCCTTCACCTGTGAAACAAGTCAATGCAGGGAAATTCTGTTTCTGCATTAAAAATAAAACATTTTTTATTCCTGTCATTACATTTTAAGGTAAGTTCCACTTTAATGTATACTGACTTGGAATGTCAAAAACAAGCGACACAATTAAATCATTTTGGTACATGTATATTTTTTTCTTTATAGTTTTAATAAAAATTGTTTAAAACATTCTTTGTACTTAATTACCTTTAAATTCTCAACCATTATCTTGCTTAGTCATGTTTATTTGATTAATTACGATTGAAAATCAATTAATAAAATATTTGAATTATTGCGGCATTTTTAAATATTGATATGACAATGTTAAGATATGAAATACATCTTTAAAAACTAAACCCCGACTCTTTAAAAACCACTTTAAAGGCCCACACTAGTAAAAAAACAGTTTTTAACATGTTGTGGCATTTTTCTAATGATTATAAAGGAATTAAAATACATTTCTGAGATTTTCTTTATTCAAACTATTGTGAATCAAGAGAAAAAAATTTCTGTTGGAAGAAGCTCCTTGCTCCGCTCCATTCCGATACATCCATTTGCAGACAAATAGATCCATTAATGTTTTCGTATTCCGCATCTGAGCTGATCTCTGACTCAAAACACGAACACAGTTTTTCACAAACTGCCAAAAAATGGATGCTGGAGCACCAATCTTGCACACATTAATATCAGGCTATCAGAGTACAAGACCATTGCTGTAATTGTTTTATCCTATTTTTAACTTATGTTGCTTTTATAAATTGGTGTATGTATTTTATATTGCACTAGTTTTAGTTTTATAAAATATTTTAGATTTCATATTGTATTTTATATTGTGTTTGTTTTTTCCCTTGATAACGTGTTTTACATTGGATTTCTTTTAAAATGTCTTAAAATGGTTAATATGTTTATAACGTTTAGATATTATGTATTTTGTAAAGGACTACAGATGGAAATTAGCTACTAAGCTACAATCTGGAGCATCTTTGCTTTCTAAGCTCAATGTATTTGTACACTGTCCTGATAAATTAATAAACTAAACTAAAACTGTACGGCTTGATACCTTCAAAATTGCTCGCCATTTTTGTTGCACCAATAATGTTTCAGGTGTGTGTATTAGGAAGAGTTCGGCAAAACAATAGATAAAGATACAGGTCTCAAGATACGATACATTTCCCAGTATATCCCAAGATTGTACCAGAACAATTTTGCACATTAATTGAATATATTGTTTTGTCAGCATTTTATATCGATGCAAGTATCACCAAACGAAGTATCAAGATACAATCGCTGAATAACTTTTGTCCGTAAAAACCCTGTAATGTATGGTTGGGGTTATAAAGCTAACTGCAGAGAGGGTAAAAATGGTGGATGATGGGAAATGTGGGAGGGGCTTACTCCGAGCTAACAGTTCCGTCAAAAACTCAGAGGTGAATTTCTGATGAACTCCTGTTGCTTTGCAAAAACTATGTCCTAGAAAATTAATTTTTCATTTTGGCTAAAAACAGCAAAATTATATTTAAATATAAATCAAAAGATGATCTGAGTGTGACTTTAAACCAATAGGAGGATTTTGTTGTAATGTAAAAGTTAAGGTAGTCTGGCATTGTTGAAACTATTACAGTACCTACAGTCAAAACACGTAAAACAAAAAGTTTTCTGTAAACATAATTCTAACTGCAGGGATTTGATAGTATTCAAATGTGGATTTAATCATTTTTATCATGTAGGACTAAAAACTATAAATTTTAGGGAGAAAATGAATCATGAATCCAAAAAACTGACACAACAATTTCATTTTCTCTGATGAAATAATATGAAAAAGAAGATTCGCTTCAAGTCTATCACGGTTGTAAAGGTCTTAATGAAGAAAAAAATAAATAACATGAATAAAAAAGCCCCCCAGCAGATGATTTTGGACGTGGTAATATTGTCAGAGGAAACCTCTTGTGTGCATTTTTGCTGCTGGCGCTCGCAGTTCTGCTGGAAATCTGCATTCTCAAAAATCATCTTTGGCAGGTCCTCACCTAATGTGCCGTCTTCAAAGGAGAGCACAGGTGATTCATTATGCACTTCTTCTTGTTTCTTTGTACATCTGCTACCCAGTGGCCCTCGTGACACGTGATGTGTGTGAAAGCAGGGTTGCGACTAATGTCCTCAAAGGCTTGCCTTTGAACCGCCTACTTGCTTTAGACAAAAGCATCAAGCGAATAGGTTATAAAGTGTATGTAAATCCCCACAGCCAGTGTGTGGAAAGCAGAGAATTCTATATCAAAGCAGCTTAGCCTGCAGGTTCCCAATCATGTGTTCTGAAAGCACCGTTTTTTAATACCCACATTCTTCCGTTTGTAAGTGCAATACGTACATGTTGCAGATGTGCATGAGCCTGACTGGCGATATCGTACACAACATCTCGCACGTTCTGCTCCCGGCTGCCGCGGATGAAGTCTTCCTGCGAAGCTCCGTGCTGGAAAAACACACAAAAATTAGGAAAAACCCCCTCCAACACACACACAGACACGATGTGTTTCTGCATAACACACACTTCAACCCCTGAAACTATCTTTGCAGCTCAGCTGCTGCCAACTTAGCTTCTGTTCACACGAGGATTCAAACATTTTTATCTGCTAAAAAACAAAAGTTTAAAAGTCTGCTTTGGTCCTCTGAATAAATTATATTATTTTTATTTAATTTTGCTGCTAAGCCTCGAAAAATTCACAGTAAAATTATTTTTCCCCCTTATTAGAACCCTTTTTTTTCTTTTGAGAAACATTGCATATTAATGAATATTAAAAACAAATGTAGATATGCCAGATCAGATTTTAGCCATAGGCTAGTTTCAATCCACAGTCCCCTGGCAGGACAATGTTGTTGAATAAATGAAACACTTTTTAAAAATTCACTCTATAATGAAAACAGTATTTTTGATGTTTTAACATGTTCTTGTGGCAATTTTCTGATAATGAAGGACATAAATTTAAAAATCACACTAAAAGAAGTAAAACATTGGATCAATTAACAAAAGTTCTGTAATTTGTCACACTCATTTTTTTTTATCAATTTAAAATTTTGGGATGATGTTTACTCAACTCATAAATTTAATTTAAAAAAACTGATAATTTTAGATTCAACAAACAGAGCTTTTGTTAATTGATCCAACATTTCACATTTTAGTCTTAAAATTTCAGTTCTGATTGTTTCTTTATTTAAAAATGTTCAGCATCAGGAGCAGATGAAGACAAGCATATTTGTGACCTCAAGCTCCCGGTTCCGGAACAGGAAGAGGGGCGGAGTTGTGCCAGTAGTTCCGCCCACAAATTTCTAATGAACTGCTGAGTCTGCAGAAACTATGTCCAAAAAAACAACATGTTTTGTGATTTTTGGCTAAAATAGCATAATCATAATTAAAAAACCACTAGGAAAATGAATCAAACGATGATTGGAGTGGGACTTTAAGAGGCAAAAACTACACAATAAAAGACAATATATAAATAAAAACACAGTATAAAGCTAAACCCAATTAAAAATACACTATTAATACCTTCTGCTTCCCCTTCTATGCCTTTCTATATAAATAAATCCAGTAAAACACAAATTCAACAACTTATAAACAACATTATCAGTGTTTAACTGTAACTTTATCTCCTTTCACAGCTTTATAATATGTTAGGAGAACAGACATTATCCAGTGTTGTTGTTCCTACTTGATGAAATAAGTAGTAGGTGTTGCATCTTTGTGTAAAAGCAGTTATTTGTTTGGTTAGTGTGAAGCATTCAGATATTGCTAGAAAAAGACGGAATACAGAGATTTTTTTTTTAAAGGTAAAATGTGCCGCAACATCTAAAAGAGTTATAGAACATTTTTTAATTCTGGAATTCAGACTCTCAGCTGCATCATTTTCGACAAGTGGAATCTAATTCAGATGAGTACTGGTCTTCTTAAAAGAAAAATGAAGCAATTTCCTTTTAATCATCTGCATGCTCAGAAAAATGTACTTATTTGACTATCGTGACCAAAATGAATGTAAATATTAAAATTTATGACGGGGAAGTTAGAAGACTGAACGGCTGCTGTTATATTTTGAAGGGTAAGATGAGGACAAAGACAAAAAAAGAAAAAGTGTAACTTCTTGTATGGGAGCCAAAGTTTAATTTCTTTGAACATTTGCTTATTTACTTTGTAGTTTTTACTTTTTAAATTGGTTAATTAGCAACACCTGGGTGAAATACAATGGCCCTGAAGTGCAAATTACTCATATAAAAAACATATTAAAGATTGACAAATATAAAAATAATATATATTTAGAAAATAAAACAAAATTTCAGAAATTGAAGCGTAAAAAACAAAAGTAGTTTCCAGAAAACAAAATGAAATATTAAAAAATGAAACACAATGAGAAATGGGAAAAGGTAGATACTAAGGGGCGTAATTGATTGGATGATGATGTCCACAATTACTTTCTGACAAATAACTTTTAGTTGAAATGATGGACAAACACCATCATCCAATCAGTACCTACCTTTTCCAGTTTTTTTTGTTTTTGTTTATACAAAATAATGCTTTCTGAATTTTTTTTTTTTTTCAGGAAGTTTTCCAAAACGTAATGCTGTTATATTAATATTTGATTTGCTTAAAACGTTTTTGAGTCAAGTGATTTGAACTCCTGAGCCACCGTAGTGAAAGCTTTGGTAACACTCAAGATGGAGGAAGAGGAGGAGAGTTTGGGCAGTTCATTTTGTTGACCATTATTTTTGCTTTTTTTTTCACACAACTTACTGTTTCCAGTTCTATTCTTTTGTTAATCAGGTTCATTAAATCATGTAAAGGAAAATTAATTATTTTTTTTTTTGTAAAAAGGAAATAAACATGCAGAACACCAGCTTGGACTGCAGTGTATTTTTAAGACAGAAGTGTATCATAAACTAACTGAACCCATCGAACAAATTGAAGTATCTTAGAGTTTATACTCAGCTTTGTGCTTATGATAAACTTTTACATTGTGTTTTCAAACATGTTCTTGCTGCATTTTTCAGATGGATGGCATATAATAAAAAATAAACTTAAAACTGTATTTCTGAGTATTTCTTTATTCAAAAGTTTATGAATCATGAGAGAGAATTATGCTGGTTGGGCAACAAGCTCCCTGCTCTGAGGTGGGCCGGGTTTACTCCATACTAACACAATATTAATGAACTCCTGCCGCTCTGCAGAAACTGTCCAAGAAAACAACACAGATTTTTGGCCAGAAATGGCATAATAATGGTTAGAAGATCACTGGAACTGCTTTTTTTAAATAGATCAAAATTTGAGCAAATTTCAGCAGAAACTCCACATGACTGCTGTTGAGCATGGAGGTGACAGAATGATGGTTTGGGCTCATTTTGGATCTAGAGAACCTTTAAATGAATATTTGTCTCTGTTAATTATATATTTTTTAAAGGTTTCTGTCTGAACGGATTTGAAATCAGCAGTTAGAAGTGCAAATCTACAACTCAATGACCAAAAGTGAATGAACAAATTATTTCAAATGAATGATCAAACAACAACAGAAGTCAGTGTCTGCCCGCTGTTTGTTTGTAAGAAAAACTATAGTTTTACCCACTTTGTACTTCTATTGAAGAAAAAATAGTGACCAATGGAAACTTCAGGGAAAAAATAAACTTTTTTTCTGTTTTCTGTTTTTTTTTTAAATTCCTATTGAAGGTTTGCAAAAGAAAGTACTAACAGCTCCCATATAAGCTTCTCTTTGCTTTTGTTCTGTTGCTGATTCACACTCACCGAAAGTGAAGACATATTTCTTGGAAAAAACAAAGCATACATTTTAATAATAATTAAAAGAAAAGAACATTTCTATGGTTTGAAACGAGGAAAACAACAGTAACAATTGGGGTCAAAACCATTTCAGCACCACCAAGACAAACGTCTCTTTAAGAACAACTCGTGCAAAACGACAATAAAAACTCTCGTTATGTTACACAGAAGCATTTATAAGTTTTTGTTTTGTAATTTTAGCAGTTAACTGAACTATATCTGAACTGGAAACCCTCTCAGCACGTTTGCTTTAGTTTTAGACAAAAAAAAAAAAAGGAAAATCTAACTATTGAGCCTGGAGGCAAATTGATCATCCTTCTTATCTTGAGTATTGCAAACAAATGTTACCTGTAGGTACACCTGAAGAGGTGAAGGTTTAGCACTGACCCTCATAGACCATCTTATCCAAACCGCATCAAAAATGCAACAGCCGACTTTCAGAAAAAAGGTCTGTTAGGGGAGAAAAAAGCTGAACTCGACACGTCCGTCTTTCCATCTCCCTCATGATAATTTTTAAATAAAACATGTTTACCTTTTCAACTTCCCTTGGATGGTTATTCAGTGGAAATTTTAGGAGACTGAGTTTTTTTTTCTTTTAGTGTCATTCGATCTGTATGTGCATAATTCTTGTTTGTAGTTTATACATTTTGTGCAAAACTGCATGTACTTGCAAATATGCATTCACAAGTGTAAAAATGACAAATTACAAAAAAAATCTAAAGGCAATTTACACATACACAACTTAAAATTACAGCAGTCCCCTCTTCCCCTCTCCCTACATTTAGCCCTCCAAATGGAAAGGTATGGAGTTTTCAAATTCTGATGTTACTCCCACTCGATGAAGTCATCAATTGTTGCCGGTCAGCTACGTTAGCGCAGAACGGCTAGGGCTCGGAAATACAAAACATTGGTTGTATGAAATGTAAATGTAAATTTAAATGTTAACTACTGTACTTCAGAGCGCATCTATGTGAAGAAATGCGCTTCTCCTCTGCGGTATAGCGCAATGCGGCTCGCCCTACCGGATCCGAACTACCTTCTCTCTAGTTTTTTTCTCATTTAGTTGAAGAATTCAGACACACATACAAATCTTTAAAAAGGAATTGCCTGATACAAATAATTGTTTTAACATTTTATCAATTGTTTTTACTCTTCTTTGAACTTTTAATGTACAATGTCTTGTTTTGATCAAGGTCCTTTTAAGGCCCCATATAAACTGTTTAAACTAAGGTTCCTAAGGTCGCTGGGGCCACTTTTGATCTCAATTTTCATAAATGACCTTCCGAATTCCTGTTCAAACTGTAATATCCATCTCTATGCCGATGATGTAGTAATTTATTGCTCCAAACCAGTCATCACTGACATTAACAACTGCTTACGGCATGACTTTGACTCAGCCCAACATTAGTTGATTTCTAATAAGATTATTTTGAATAAAACAAAATCATAGTGGCTCCACTGGCGTGTGAATGTGTATGAATGGTCAGAGGGGCCGTAGGCGCGAACTGGCAGCCACGCCTCTGTCAGCCTGCCCCAGGGCAGCTGTGGCTACAGTAGTAGCTTACCATCACCAAGTATGAATGAAGTGTGAATGAATAATGGATATGCACTGTAAGCGCTTTGAGTGCCTTGAAAAGCGCAGATAAATCTAATCCATTATTATTATTTATAGTGCTTTTTCAGACTAATACAATAAGGTGATTTAAATCTTAATTTGCATTTTTTGGACTCCTCCCCTTTAGAGGAAACAAAATCTTTTAAATATCTTAGTGTCTGGTTTGAACCTAATTTATCTTTCCAAACTCACTTTCAGTCAATCACCAGTAAATTAAACTACCATCTTTAATCACTCTATCAATTCACTGCTTTAGCTTTCGTATAAGAAAAAGACTATTTTGGATTATGTCGATATTCTTTACTTCAACGCTCCTTCAGCCTGCTTAAACTCCCTTAATGTCATCTACAACTCTGTGTCGCTTTGCTCTGCGCTGTCCCTGTACTGCTCATCACTGCGCACTGTTTGAACGACTGAGTTGGCTTTCATTACCAGCTAGGAGACAATTTCACGGGCTTTAATATATTTTCAAATGTATTTCTCTTGATCTTCCTTTTTATTTGAAACAGCACCTTGTTCCTTTTAGTTCCCCACATAATTTACGCCATAATGATCAGGTATTCCTTTGTGTTCCAAGACATAAAAAACTATCTGGGAAAAATACTTTTTGTGTCAAAGCTCCCCATGACCGGAACAACCTTCCTTTATCTTCCATTTCATCTCTGCCATCATTCAAGAAAGTTCTGTTATTCCATCTCAAACATATTTGTCTTTGCTTTTAATTACTGTTTTTTTGTAAATTTCCTATTGTCTTTGCTTTAGTTTCAACAGTCTGTGACTTGCTTTGTCTTTTATCAGTTCATTTTTTGTTTTCTTTGTTTGACCTTTGCAAATGTGTTTATTTTAATATTCTGAAATGTTATGTTGGGTAGGGGTGGAGGGGTGGATACTGAGAGCGAGCCTGTCCAGTTATCAGTGTTAGTGTTTATTATGTGTATTTAATATTTGTTTTTACTATCTTTTTTTGGCTTCTATTCTGTCATTTGTTATCATTTCTTGAAATGGAGGGCCCCCTTGAAAACGAGATGTTTCATCTTTAGGGGTTTATCCTCCTATCTCAGTTTAAATGTCTTAATAAAATAGAAAGTAGAAAACTTAAAAAAAAAAAAAAAAATAATTTTTAGATGTATAAATGTTTCTATAAATGAAGGAAAAATCTTGTTGCAGATCTTTAAAAAAAAAAAAAAAAAAAATATAATTAATTCAAAACATTTTTTGCATTTTTAATGGATACAAATATTTCCGTGGATCACATACAGATCTTAAATTATTTTGAACATCTCTTAAAATAAAGATGAACCATGGTTGAATAATTAAAAAAAGCAAAAAGAAGTGTCAAAACCAAACTTATATTGAGTATAAATGTTCTTCTTTTTTTTATTAATGATTAAAAGGTTTATTGAGGTCAAATCCTCTTGTTCAGTTTTGTTCTACTTTCATTGAAACTAATTTGATTTTTCTTTTGTTTTTAATTTATATTCAGCCCCAAAAACCTAAAGAGCATGTCGAAACGTGTAACCTGAAACTGAAACTGAGCTTTAAATTCCATTATATCTGTGATTCTAAAGGAGACATGTCGACAAGCCTTGACCCGGACCTTTTCACACCTGCATTTTAAACACAAAAAGGCTCAAGCTGCTGCAATTACTGCATCATGAATCACAAACAAAAAAGAGGAGACATTTTAAGATAAAAACACTGATTAATCTCACTTTCATTTCACAGGGCTTAAGGGTGGAATGATCATGTGAGTTAAACTATCTATTCATTTACATAAACATTTAAATATAAAAATAAAATTGCAATTAGTGGCATGCATTAATTAGTCGGAGTGTTCAGAAGCAGAACATTAAAGAAATCATAAATCCTAAATGAGTAAAAGATCTTTTAATGATCTATTCTTTAGCCAAAGAGCTTGTTCTGCTGCTGCAGCAACGAAAATATGATGCAGCGCTTTGGGAGAGTCTGCCTTTATCTATGACGACGCAACAAGTGCACAAGTTTACGGTAAGAAGCAAGCTTTTGGAGAGAGTGACTCACTACCCATCGTGCCAAAATAAAGCTCCATCTGCTCAGGTCACAAACGAAAACAAAGAAATGGACAAAATATTACCATAACCACATTAGTCAGAACTCCACTTACTGCTAAAAAAGAAATACACTAAATCACTAGACACATGTTTTGATTTTTTTATTTTTTTTTTACTGCTTTGTCTTTTCCGAAAAGAGTGCCACCATATCCAGCCCCCTTACGACAGCCTCAGAAACACAAGCAGAAAAACACACTAACATTCCCAAAGGCAGCAGTTACATAATCCCACAGCTCACAAATGACTAGGAGGATGGATAACATATCAGCACTTGCCAATTCTGGTGGATAAGGAAATGTATGAATGAGCACAGAACGGTGTTTGTCGAAAAACCAGTTAACACAACCGGTAAAGCTTTATTCTTTCATTTTCTTATATAGCTCCAGCCTCGAGCATGTTTGTGTTTTGTTATTGGATTCCTGTTCATGCATGATCTGTTTCTTTTTCAGCTTCTAACATAAATACTTTCAGTTAATTTGCAAAGGAAATCCTTTTATTGGTCAAAATTTAAATTTGAAGGATCTTCAACACAACAGGTTGAATAGGAGAGCGGCTGGTGTTTTGTGCTCCTTTGGCACCCTCTGGTGGTCGTAATATGCAAGTGCAGACAGGATCTTTGCTCCACTCAAACCAAATGTATCATAAAAACTAAAATTTTGTTCGTATAAATATATATTGATAATACAGAATATTCAAAAGGTGCTGAAAAATATTTATATCATTTAGTTTTTTAGATCTAAAATGTATCATTTTCCACAAAGTTGCTAGAATATGATGAATTTGAATTTCATACATGCATTTCCAGATGCTCAAAAAGAATTTAAAATAACGTATTAAAAATTATACATATATATATTTTTAGATATATATTAAATTATAATATTTTATGTCATATTCATTTTTATATATATTATTATTTTTAATAAATTGATTTAAGAATATATATATATATATTTTAAATAAACAGATGTGTAATGTAGAGATTTCATTTGAATTTCATTTCATTTGAATGTCAATACAACAAAAAACCCAACCTTTGTTCTAATTTATTTACATAGTTTCTTATCATTTTAAGCTTATGAATTGTGTGTTGAACAAGTATCTGCTGTAAAATCTGTAAGTTTGTATTCAGTTTCTGAAAATTTCCAAAACAAATTGTGGAAAAACTTCTTTTTTTGGTCAAAGCTGAACTAGATCTAGAAATATTCATAAAAACCAAAATCAATCAGTGTTTTTTTCAGGATTTTTTCATTTTGTTTAGTTTCTTACTGGTATTTAAAAGTGGTACAAATGTTACAAACAAATTATGTAAATTGTCAGACACGGCCTGTTGCAGTTAAATAAAAATAGTGATTTCCTTTAAAATATATTTTTTCAATGTTTGCCACTTTAAGTAATACATGTCAAAAGTTTCAAAGCCTCTTTAATTAAATGGAAAAAATGACAATAAGGCAGTTCTTCAAACTATCTTAGACTGGAAAAAAGATTTTTGTCTGTAAGATTATTTTTATGACTATTTTCTTTAGTGCAGACAACGACTAGCAGCGGAGGCGTGTCTAATTTTGAGCAGGAAGAATGTTAAAAACTTTAACTTTTCTTCAGTTTTCTTAAACAATTTTACAAAATAAAAGCTTTTTCGAAATTTAACATTAGATCCAAAAACATCCTTGTTGTTTTCAGCTCACACTATGCTTTAAAAATGTCTAAAAACTCAGATTTAGCTCAACATTTTGTCAGCTTATGATCATCTTATTCTAATGCTCTAGTGCAAAACTAAACACGTAAAATTGTCCAAAACTTGATGTGAAATGATAGCTTACCAGCATGCAGATGTCCATCGGCAGGTAGACTTTCCGCCGGCTGCTGTGGTAGGGGATTGCTCTTAAACATGTTACAATTCCCTGAGCTTTCCCGATGTGACTGGCTGCGTGGTCTGCGTGAACATCCCTGACACCTGCAACAGGAAACAGACACAAGGCAAACATCATTTGATTTACTTGTACCTACTTTAGAATAAAAAAGAACTATGTTATAGGCGGTTTAAACAGTTTAGTGTTTTTAAATGAGGAAAATGTCTCAATTTGTTTTAAATAAGCTTGTTTTTGAGTTATTCCACATTCTTGTTTTGAGGAAACATCTGAGCTAAAAACTTGTAGGACAGGGGTCTGCCACCTGTGTCTCTAGAGCCAAATCTGGCTCTTCTACCCCTCCGTTGTGGTGCTCTGGTCACATAAAAATACAAAGCTGCTCAAAAAAGTAACTGGAAAGTAAAATAATTTAAAAAAAAAGCGAAAATAACTTATTACTCGGTGAGCCTCCAAAGTACAGTAGCCAAAGTGGTTCGATAATCAAGGACTAAGAATTTTGACAAATGTTTTAAATGTGCCTCGTGGTTCAAACAATACAGTTAATTAGATCTGTTTTAATTTATATTAGATTTACGAATTTCTGTTTAAACTTTTTTTTTCTTCGGACATTACACTACGTACCACTAAATTAGCTCCATCGAGATAATCCTATGTGACACAGGAAGTCTTTTATTTTGAAAGGAAATCATGTGAACCTCTGTTAAAAGTAATAAACTGTTTCAAATTTGGGGAAAAAATATACAATTTTCTCTTAAAGTTTGTCTTATTTATGCCAAAAAAAATAATAGTGTATTTATATATCTCGTAAAAATAGCAATAACATAAATAAAAAATCTGTTCTTTCTAAAGGATGTGTGGCTCCTACTGGACTGTTGTCAGTGAGAAATTGACCCAAATGACTCTTTATGCATTAAAGATTGCAGACTTCTGTTCAAGGACAAAGCAAAGTCAGCAACTAGTCTGAAAATATTATTGGCCTTCTGCTCATACACAGTAAAATTTAATTCATGTGTGGTGAAACAGGCAATGAAGTGAGTTCCTGACACAAAAGAGAATGCAAAATGTCACGGTGACCCCAGAAGTGAACAGCTGGAAGGACAAATATGCAAAAGTTTCATTTAAAAAGCTTGCTGTGATAAGAAACTGACAAGCAGGTTTCAATGAAAATTTTCTCAGAATTTAAAAAATTTAAAATAAAAGCTAGTTTTTCTCATTAATTTACGACTTTAAATTTCGTACATTTACGAGTTTTTTCCTTGTAAATTTACTACTTTAAATCTCATAGATTAACGAGTTTTTTTCTAGTAAATTTACGACTTTAAAGCTCGGAAATTTACAAGATTAAAAGTCATAAATTTAGCCCATGACTTTTAAAGTCATAAATATATGACTTTATTCTCGTAGTTTAGCAGTTAAGACTTTTTTTCCCGTAAATTTATGAGATTTAAAGTCGTAATTTTAAAAATCAAATTTGCCCTAATAATCCATCGTGCTTTTATTTTTTTTAGATGTAATAATATTTTTCTTTACCCGTTTAATGCAACTCTAACATCCACCCCCTTTCAAACGATCTACTTGTGATTTATTATGTGAAGTTATTCCATGTATTATAACCTGATTGCTTGAAATAAACCATTTCATTCATTCAACATAGGCAAATTTATTTTATGCTTCAGATAAAAATGTTTCGTCCTTACCCAAACACTCCAGCAGCAGGTATATTAATGACGCCTGCGTCTTCTCTGCATACGTCTCCAGCTCCTGCAGGCTTCTGTAAGCTCTGTCATCAAGATCCTTCTCCTGAAAAAAACAAAACTGCTTTTAAGACTATCTGGTTTAGAACCACGAAAATGCGTTTAAATCTGAACTTTTTAAAACCATTACAAAAAGCTGTAGTTTTTTGCATCCTCATACCGTAAAATTAAGTAAATACTATGATTATGATGCAAAATTTAATGGGTAAAATATTTACTTCAAAAATATTTGAATTATCAAAAATCTGTGCTAATGACATATTACTTCAGAAACCAATAAAAGAAAAAGGACATGCTGTAAGTATTTCAATCCTAACATTGCTCTTCATAAGTGAAAGCTACAAAATTATGAATTTCAGAGGTCGGAATGAGATGATCTTACTCTCTCAGTGACGATCCTCAGCAGCCATTGTTTTGTCAGGTTGTGTCTCTTCACCGCCTGCAAAACATCAAAATATCACAAATCAATAAATGTGCCACATGCTGTTCTAAAAAAAAAGTAAACTGAACTGCATAAATTAAAAACAACACATGGTTTAAATCTTCAGAAAGTATCATACTGGAGAGAAATCCAGGAATTGTGACTGCTGGTATTTACCTTCCACAGTTCAGAGCCGATTGGTTGATTTGGAGGCTCATCGCGATAAATGTCGTCTAAAGCTGTCTTCCAAAACTGCATCCGCATCAAACCGATGGTCTTCTGTGAAACGGAGTCCTTCACCTTGTGCAAGAATAAAGAAGAGTCTAATTTTAGACGCACATATTTAGAGAGCGGTTCGGATCGCATGTCCGGCACTATTTCAGACTTTTCAAACATTGTGTGTTGATTTGACACCTGTTCGTAACAGGTGTGGGAGGAGCGGATTTTCACAGTGAGCGTGAACTGAAATGCCAGAAGTAAAATAAAATGATGACAGCAGAAATGGGGAATAACTGTATTGAAGGAAGACATGCCTGAGCTAGCTCAACATTGAAGGCCTTTAGTGTCAGACAGGAGCGCCACACCTCCTTTGGGAGGAGAAGGGAGCACAGGAAGCCTTCATAATCCCTGGACCTGAAGAAGAGCAAACAGAAAAAGAAAACTAAAATACACTTCTACAAGGAAACACATTAAAAACATTATTTAAAAACTGCAATAAAATCCAAGAGGTAATTTTAAACCCTAAAAAATACATTTTTAAGCATTTTAATAAATATTATACAAACATTTTAAGCATTAAACTATCAAGTGCCAACATTTTTTTTCTCAAAACATTTGAATAAAGTCACCAAACTGCTAACTTATTTTAACTGTGCCACTTTATTTATTTTTTTTTAGCTAATGGAACATAATTTTCACTTTTGTAAAATCAATAAAGTTTTATTCAATTCTATAATAATATTGTTGTTACACTCCACTTAAACGCGTCCTTTGACAAACAATGTCAAGGCGTTCCTTTAACTAGTTAAAAACAATTTTTTATCTTTTTCAGTAACTTAATTTAACTGGTTTATTTGTGTTTGGTTAAATTGTGTTGTGTATCATCTATTGAGCGCTGAACGTCAAACCCACCTCACCAGATCCAGACAGTACTTTTCACTTTGATCAGAGCTTGCGGCCCCATTTGTTGACGCTCTCACGCTTTGTATTCTAGTAACTCGCTGGATACAAACATTTTTTGGTGCTATTTTTCTACAAAAACTGTACATCTGTGATATATTGATGTTTAGTAATCCATGTTTAGCTTTAACACCGGCTGCCATGTTCGCCTTCTGCTTGTGTTGCATTTGTCGACCCTCGGACTTATGGGCTTTAAGTTTGGATCCATTTACTTAAGAGTATTTCTTCAAGTTTAAGTTTAATTGTATCCTGTTAAGATTTCTATTTATTCTTTTGAAACGAATACTTGTAATAGATTTTTTTTTTTTAATAGAATTGACTAAAGAACGACCACATGTTTACAGTTTTTGTCCGACGTTTGAAAGGCCATTGAACGTAACACTTCGCTCTTGTGTCACATTTAAACATTCCCCCTCACTCTTCGAAACAAGAATCTTATAATGACAAATCGATACGATTTTTCCCCCCCCAGCAAACTCTCAGTAATTCGTGTTCGTGTTTTATGTATACAGAATAAATATGTGTGGAGTCAATTTTGAATAAAATTGAACACCGATGTGCATCAGAAATTGAAATAAAACACGTTATTATTGGTGTTTTGCAACTTGCCGGAAATGAAGTGTCCATTGCAAAATTAAGACTAAAAATATTATTATATTCCATAGATTCAACTCAACTGTAAATAAGCACATGTATATTTATTAAAGTAAAAATTTTGTATAATCTTTACTTTCATGCAAGAAAATCTGACGCATAAAAGAGTAAAATAACTTAGGTGAACAAATTATGGTTTATTTTATATTTCAAAATTATATTATGGTATGTATTTGTTTCCAATTTTTTTCATTTAATCAAATTCAAAACAATTTTCATGATGTGTCTTCCCATTTTCCTGATTTTGTGCACTAGTGGTGCGGCCTTTATTTTTTAGTACAGCCGGAAGTAACGGTTGCGGGCTTTTTGATGATTATGCACTAGGGGGGTTAGTTGGAGGGGTGGAGAGTTTGACATGGTCGTTCTACGCCTCATATGGCAGCAGAATCGGTGAAATGTGTGTGTTTTTGGTTGCTGTTGATGCTTTGCCTTCGGGTGTCAGTGGCGGAGAACTCTCGGTAAGTTTTCTTGTCATGTTTTCATTTTTCTTTGCTAAATGCTAATGTTAGCTTGTTGAGAGAAACTTATACGTAGCACTAGATTGCTTAGTCTTTTCAAGTAACCTCGGAAAAGTGAATTTGCTCGATTTCGTTTTTGGTTTACGTTTATAAATAATTTACTATTTTCACTTCAACATAGACAAGAAGGAAACTGAATCTAACTTTCCCTGCCAGCTGTCGGGTAACAGGTTTAAACTTTGAACTCTTAATCGTTCTCCATTGTGACTTATCGATCTCCAAAGGCGATAAAACCTTCAATTTAATCATTGAAGTAGTACCGTTTAGCCTATGTGAATGAATGACAACATTATGTATATGGTTTAATTAAATTTAGATATTTAACTACCAAAGTTGCTGCGAACACGTGCATAGGTTATAGTCACAAGACGCGACGTCACATTTGCTTTTATTTTCAAGGAAGCTGATAGTTCCTCTTGACTTATTGTTGTAGTTCACCATTTTGGCCACACGATGGTGCTATTACTACTACTTTAAAACGTACTACCAGTATACTGTATTGCCAGAAGTTGCTGTTCAAATCACTTCAGTGATTATTTAGGCATGTAAAATCATAGAGACATGCAGAATGTCACTTTTGACAAAGTTTAAGGCATAATAATAATAATAATAATAAAAATCAGCTGTGAAGTGGTAGATCACATATGGTGATGTGGCAAGGTTAGAGCTGAGGTCTGCATCCTGAGCCAACACAACACAATACAAACATTAGTAATTCTGAAAAATTAACAATTAATTATTTTGTTTTGGTGTCATTTCAATTAGTCATTTATATACATTTTGGACTAATGTCCTTCTACAACAGTAAGACAAACTGTGAAAAGGTTTTAACACCAATAATAATAAACTTTTATAATGCACAGATTTCTAATACTGAACATTTTGTAAATGTTTGAACTTCTGCAAGCTTTGTTTATAAAAGTCAGAAGCACATATTTTATTGCTACCCAATGTTTATGCTTCAGCCCAAAGGGAATTTTTGGAGTGTAAATTTATTCGTGTATGTTTTATAAATGTTTCTTTTGGATCATAGAACAATTAATTCCAGTTTAAATGCAGGTTAACTGCAGTTTTGAGTCAGGAAAAAGATTACTGGACTTCAGATATATCAGGAGACTTGCGTTGTTTCAAAGTTATCATTGGAATACATGTCCTGCAGCAGGATGATCCTTTGTTACGCGGGGTGTCTAATTAAATAAAAAAAAAGTTCTTGTGACCCTTTGTCAAAAGTAAAAAACAATTGTATATATAGAAAAATATACACATTTTCTTTATATATTTAGGTTTTCGTTAGTTTGGTTAATTTATTGACTTGGGAGCACTGTGAAAAATGTGAAGTTTAGTGAATTGGGTAGTATGGGGTGGTTTTTCAAGAGCAGAACTCGAACCCTTAGTTTCATTTAAATAGATTCTAAATGTAGCAGCATGTCAAGAGACCTACAGACAATTACTTTCCCCACTTTTTGGAAACAGTTTTGAGACGCCTTCCTGTTCCAACACGACTCTGGAAAGCTTCATAAAGACATGAAAGCAGTTTTTGTGTGCATGAACTTGATTCATCTACTTCACATTTTGAGACTTCTCGTCCAACTTCAGTGTCTGATATAATAAATGTGCTCCTGACATAAACATTTCCAAAAGCACTCCTGAACCTTGTTAAAAGATCTTCAAAATAAGTTGAAGCTTCAAATCCAATGTCATATTAAACCCTGTGAATTATAGATGGGATGTAACTTTAGGTTCATGTGAGCGTGAAGGCACCTTTCAGTAAATAATGCAGCAGAAGCATCATTTGCTGTAAAATAGGATTTTTACAGTAATTATTCAATATTAATTAAAAATGTACTTAATAACTATGTTTTTATTTTTATCTGTATGTTTTTAGAGCATTTAAATGCTTAAATAAGTATGAAAGACAAGACAATGGATGCAAAATATGTGCAACTCCCAATACTAATATTATATAAGCCACTTCAAATTTTTAATACATGACAATCTTTAAGAATGATTAAATTCATGTTCTAAATCACGCTTAATCATGTTCTCTAATGTAATCCCTTTGTTCATTTGCAGCTCTTCTCTGGATGATGACCTCCTCCTACCTTATGCTAACGGACACGGACCCACCCACTCTCACCGTCACGTCCGAGATTGTCAGCCTGTTATTTATGGAAACACCACCCATCAGAGCTGGCCTTCCAGTAACCACGCCGGGAAGACGGTTGCTGAGTCTAATGTGTTTGTGACGAATGCTCCTTCTGGATGGGTTTACGGTAACTAATCCCAGGTTAAGGGAGCTGTTCCTTTTTTGTCAGAGGATAGATTTATCTCATTTTTGGCTTTTTCTTGGACTTAATCTCTATTTGTTGTACATATAAAATTGGTATCCATTGGAATCAACCAGAAATGGGGCTAATCCTTTAAAATAAAAAAAACATTTTGTTGGAATTAAATAAAGCATTAAATCAGTCTCTTTAGACAGACCGTGTGAATGTTTTCTTTTGTTTTGCACCTTTGTTTCCAGGTCACTTGACCGTGGTCCATGACCCACTCAGGACTCTATCTGTGCTGGAACCTGGAGGGCCAGATGGCTGCAAAAACAACCACAGGGTCACTGTGGAGGAGACCGCCAAAGCCGCCGGTTGTCTGTACGCCCAGAATGCTGGCTTCTTCGACACCAAATTAGGGAAGTGTTGGGGAAACGTGGTGAGCGATGGAAGGCTTGTGCAGGACAGCGGGGGAATCCAAAACGCCCAGTTTGGGATTAGGAGAGACGGCAGCTTGACTTTTGGGTAAGAAGTCTTAAGGTGAAAATAATTAAATCATTGGAAAAAAAAATCTAACAATATACACAGAATGGCCAAACATTTTTGGATACTAGTTTTATATATCGGTTTTATTTTGGAAGACTACTGAATTCTCTCCAACTCATTCATGACTGATGTCCCTCGATCACATGGTGAAAAAATATCCACTTCTTCTTAAAAAAAACACTTCTTTGAAAACAGTGTTCTAACATGTACTTGTAGCATTCTTCTCATTATGAAGGACAAATATAGGAAAATTTAGGATTAAAACTGCATTTCTGAGTATATCTTTATTCAAATCGTGACGGATCAGAAAACGAAAAAAAAAAGTTTGAAAATCTCCCAGTTGTGACGCAGCTACTGAAATGGGTGGTACAGTCTCCTTGCTCCGCTCCATTCAGATGCATCCGGTTGCAGATAAATATATCCATTGTAGTCCTCATTTTCTTCTTCTAAGATGCTATTGGGCTCATAACTGTTCATCTGGATAGCACTGAGGATGTTCACTGTCTTTGTTGCTTCACTAATGTTAGTGTGGGGTTGTGAGACGCTGTAAACTACCGGGAGAGAGTTTGGAAAAAAGGGATGATGGGATATCCGTGGAGGCCAACTTTCTGATGAGCTACCACTGCGCTGCACAAACTTTGTCCTAAATAAACAACCGTTGTTTTTTTTTTTTGGTCTAAAACAGCAAGAGCATAATTAGAAAGACCACCAGGTTTGTTTTCACAAAGAATCAAAATATGATTTGAGTGGGACTTTAAAGCAGCTCGACTACTGAATTGAAACCCAAAGCTAACTAGAAATAAATATATTTGGAAAAGAGTAAACAGAAGATGAGCCTTCAACTTTATAGCAAAAAGAAATCCGCATTTAAAAGACAAAAACCTGGAGTATTCAGCAACCAGCTGTCTATTGTTACAAAGATGCTGCTAATAAAGTTTTTTCAAATTAATAGATTTAGAAAACACCAGTTTTAGAAACTCTTTTTTTGCATATATTTGTCATACCTTAAAAGTCAGACGAGGTTAAAGTTGGTGTACTTTTGTTTTTTTTTTTCTTGTACTTTTTTCTTAGCCTCCATCTTGACAGTAATGGGTTAATGTGAAATCTAGAACACATTTTTAATGTTTCGTACACAAATTCCAGAGTGCAAATACTGTTTTAACTAGCTGACAAATTTTAAATTGGATGAGGGTAAATTTTACCTTCAAAATTCAGCAAAGTCAAGGTCATTGTAAATGAGAAAATATTGTCAAATGATCCTCTTTGTAAATTAAAGGTTAAATAAAAAACAAATATTTGGTAACTTGAACCAGAGTTGGGGATTAGGAGAAATCTGGTTTCCTTTGGTTATTTTTTTCTTTAAATCTGGGTTCTCTAAAACAAATTTGCTCAGAGGTCGCTGATGCTCAGCCCTCCACTTTGCAAATGATCAATAGATGAGATATTGGAGATGTGGAAACGTGTTTATTCTGGTGCAAGTAAACCTCTGAGCTAATTTCCCACAAAGGGCATGTTTCTTCAGTAAATGAAACCCAATGAACTGCAGGTTTTATCTTTTTTTATAAGTCCCACTCGAGCTATATTTTTTCTATCGTCAAAGCAATCCAATATTATGAATATTCATTATGATTATGCAGTTTTTATCCAAAAACTGTTGTTTTTTAAAGAGAAATTTTCTGCAGGAGTTCATTAGAAACTTGCTTTTGGGTTGTGGGCTGGACTTTTGGTACGGAAGTTAAACAAGATTCATTTCCCATCATCCCTTTGTTTACATTTACACTGTGCTTATAGCACCTCAGAAGCTCAAGCTAACAAGCTAACATTAGCATAGCAAAAAAACAGTAAACAACATCGGAGCCACTGAGCTCTATTTGTGGATAAATCAGAATAGGATTGGAGGAGGGAGACTTTGGCCCGCACATGACAGTTGCTGTGTCACAAACTTGAGCTTTTTCAAACTGTGGGTTTTTGTCTGCTCTTGATTCCTCATGATTTGAATAAAGAAACACTCAAACAGTTTTATTGTTGATTTTCTTTATATATATCCTCCATCATGAGAAAAAAAAATGCTAAAAGAACATGTTAAAACAAACAAAGACATGATTTTCATTGGAGTCTGTTTCCTATAGTAGAACTAGCTTTTCATAAATCATGCAAAATAAAAAGTCTAAGAAATCACACCAGGGGCCCGTTTCAAGAAGCAGGTTCAACAAATTTACAGTTGAGACCTGAACTCGGAGTCCGTGGACTCAAAATTCTCAAACTTAGAGTTTTCGGTTTCTGAACAGCTGAAAAAGTTTGATTTAATCAACTTATTATTATTAGAACCAGAATCAGGTGTGAGCGTCTCGTCCATTAAAAGCCCTGATCAATGGAGCAAAGACAGCACGATTCACCATGGTAACGGGAACAAACACCTGAGTTTCATACTTCCGGCGACGGAAATTGATAAGTTCCTACAAGCGTATGTCGACTGCAAGCAGATTTCCCGCAAGAAAAGCAACACATCTGCAGCGGTAAAACAGAGTGAGAGAATATCTGCAGAGTTAATGCGTACGTCTACATTTGAATCATTTCAAATAATGAATAAATAATGTTAAGAAGGTTATTTTGTCACTTGTTAAGTAAGGAATGGTTCTCGATCTGTTAATAATTTAACCAGTAATCTCCGTTTGCATGAATGACTGTTTTTCTTGAGCCCCCAACCACCACCACATACACACACGGATGTCACTGCACGCTAAAAAGAAACGCTGTAGCTGCCTGGAATATGTTAAAATAAGCATTTATTTAAATTTAATTCTCAAGACTTAAAAATATTCACAGAAAAGTTTTTTTTTTTTTTTTTTTTTTTTTAGCATAAAAATGTATTCCTTAACCAGGATTCGTACTCTGGTCTCATCAGGAGGAATCAGCGTTGCTGACAACCGAGTTAACATTTGTCACATGTAAGACATGGTAGATGAGTTGGCACGCATTCCCGGTGTTTGAAATGTAATGATTTCCGTTGTTAAGGGTTTAAAATGAGAATAGAGAAACTCTGTATAATTAATAGCGAGTACCTGGAATAACTCACTATTTATAATATCGCTCAAATAAAAAGGAATCGGGGAAACTGCATCAATCGACTCGTGTCCTCAAAATCCTCTCCCGAAATAAAAACATTTCCTCTGGATTAATCCAGCTCCTCGTTTACATGATTCTCTATGAACAGACATGTCATTTTGGTTTCTGCGGGGTGGAAACATGCAGTATCTACTGCTCCAGACCAGGTTTTATTCACAGACTCAGTTGCCATAGTAACTGATTCTGAGTTCATCTTATTTATTTATTTTTTTTGAGTCCATCTTAACTCGCTAAAACTCAGAATTTTGCTGAATTTGGAGTTCACAAACTCAGAGTTCGAACAAAACCTATTTCTTGAAACGGGCCCCAAGTAAAGTCAAGTTTTTGTTTTGGTTAAATGTTTTTAAGATGAAAAGAGCCAAAAATAAACTAGAGATATGGATATCGTTGATAGATATGGTGCCATAGAAGAGTCTGCAAATTCGTGGGAAATGTCTGCAATGATTGTTTTCCTAAAAACTGAGCCAGCGGGAGTTAACTCTCCTTGTTTTGTCCACCTGACCTCACATTTCTAAAATACCGTCTCATTTCATGTTTGTCACTGACCTCCTCTGAGATTGTGTGAAGCTAACCACAATTGTAGCCGTGTGGCTTCCTGTTTGTGTGGGCATGTAAATGACAATGTAACCCCTGGTCCAGTTTAAACACAAACTCAAAAACAATCTTCAGGTGACAAGTTCATGTCTGCGTGACTCACTGCCACCAACTTGTTCATGGTGGATAACCCGACCTCAGCAAATGCATACAACTACTGTTTGTGTTGTACAAATATCAAACTTGTTATGAAGCAAAAGTCATGTTGAGTAAATTAACTCTGACTGATTTCTACTGAAATGTTATTGAATTAAACCCAATTTACTCTTCCGTCATGACCTGATATAAAGATGTTTTTTTTTATTCGTGAGGTAAGAAACCTCAAAAATCTTTGGTTTGCTTAAAACCAAATAAAAGTCCTTTTTGATTCTGTTGGGATTTTTGGAACGTTTTCCTGTGTTTATTCATGTGAACCAAACCCTAACTCAAAACAGAAGTTAAAGCCTGATCTTTAAAATGCTGTACTGTAGTTTGCACCAGCCATTCCTTTTTCCTTTTTTTAGTATCTTAAACCTTTGAATCAATTATCGAGTCGCTCCTCACAGCAAAAAAAAGAATGATCTTTCTCTGTATTTAATTTAAAAGTTTGTCATTTGCAATATGAAAGCAAATTTATTCAAATTTATCCACTGTTACATCTCGGGGTTCCTTAAAATATTGGGATTTGCTTTGTACTTCCAGGTATCTGTCACAGGAAGATGTTTCGGATCAGTCCAACCCGTTTGTTCAGCTGGTCAGCGGCGTCATATGGCTGTTGAGGAATGGAGAGATTTACATCAACCAGAGTCTGGCGGCAGAATGTGACAAAACCCAAGAAACGGGTACGTAGTGATGCTTGCAAAAGAAACTTAATTTATTACCAAAAGCAACTTGTCTAAGCAAAATTGCTGGATTACTTTACATTTTCAAACAGAAACCTGCCTTATTGTAGTTATAGGTTTGGCCTGTTGTTGTCTTTTGATCTATTGTAAAAATGTTTTTTATGATTATGATTTTGTGTTGTTCTTTGCCTAAATCTAAACATCTGTGTTGTTTTCTGGGACAGTTTCTGCAGAGCGGCAGGACTTCACTAGAAAGTTCACTCTAAGGCGCTTTCACACCAAACGCGATTCGCGCAACAAATTGGCGTCCCTCTTTTGCCACGTGGGAGGAGCTACCAGCTCTGTCTGTAGATTTCTTACTTAGAATGAATGGAAGACACATACAATGCCGAGGAATAAGGTTTATGTATTGTGAAGAGTTCTAGAAAAACATCGGTAATCATGTCTCCATGTTTGAGTTATAAGAGCTGTCTGTATGACAGCCGCTTCCGCGGTGTTTGTGTGTCTCTGTGACTGAGCGAAGGCTCACGATCTCGTATTATTCCGAGGAAATAAAATTAGGAGACCTTTTTCTTAAATGTCTCAATAAGGCCCGATCCAGCATCCTCCACACCCCGCAGCATCTGTCTCTCTGCCGGCATATCGAGCGCGTGAGCTCCGCCGCTGGAGCGAAAGCCGCCGATCTGTCCAGAGTGTATCCCGCTTCGCCCCAAAGTAGCTGGATGAGCTCTGCAAACCTGGGGCTCAAACAAGTTCTAGACAAAAACGCTCGCTTTGGAGTAGTATTCTACCGGCTGATGGAGTCACTGAAAACGTCATGTGCCCAAAGCGAAGTTCCTGATTAGAACGCAGCAACCTGTCAAACTTCCGGTATTTACATTTTGGCCATGCCCCAAATTCGCGCCTCGATCCTCAAAATGAGCTGCAGGCAGACTTCCACGCCGCGCCCGTCGCTCAAATCTTACAGTGGGGCTTCAATTCGCCTCAGAGTGCGCCTGTACCATTGATTAACATTGGAGCTGGCCGCCTCTGCCACGCGAAGCGCGTTCAGTGTGAATGCGCCTTTAGTTGTGGGCAGGTTTCTTTTTAGCTTGCTGCAGCCCAGTCCTCCCTACGCATCACCAATAAATGAGATGTATATTTACATGCTTTCTCGCTAGCTTACAGCCCCAACGTAACATTACTGATGCAACAAAAATAGTGAGCAACATCTGAGCTATCTAGGCATACAGTTTCGAGCCAGATACGACCCTTAGACAAAGAAAACAAAGATGTATATGAACCTATTTGGCATGAAGATTCTTCAGAATTAAGCAAATCGGAAATTTTTTTAATTATGTTTTGCAAATGTGTTTATTTAAACTTTCTGAAACGTCATAAATATTGAGAGCCTGTACTGCTATGTGTGTGCGTGTTTTTAATCTTTGTTTTTACTATTTTGTTTGGCTTCATCTCTGTCATTTGTTATCATTATTTCTTGATATGGAAGGCCCCCTCGAAAACAAGATGTCCAATCTCCATGGGCTCATCCTCCCGCTTCAGTTTAAATGTGTAAATAACTAAAATGAAACATGTCCTCCATCATTAGAAAAATGCCACAAGAACATGTTAAAAACACAATATTCAGGAAAGTTGAGAGCTTCAAATAAAGATGATCATTTAAATTGAATCAAATATATAAAGTAAAAAAATGAATACTGTAAAATTATTACCAGTATTTCAGTCTACAAATAGAGTTAACAAAGGAGGCAGCCAAAAATAATATAAATAAAAGTAACGATATCTGTATTGCTAACCTCCAGGCTTTAAGTGGCACACATGTACTCGCCCCTGACCTCATGTAATCTCATCTCGCCACCAAAACACGGTGGTGTCATGTTTGGTTAGCAGGGGCAGAAGTGAAAGTATGTGGCCCACTTCACATCAGGGTTTAAAGCTGCATATTTTATAGAGCACAGCTCGAAAAGCAAAGCTGCTCCTGCAATGTGGTCAAACAGGTGCCTGGAATTTATTTTCTGTTCACAGATGGTTGACCTCATTCTATGTGTGTTTACTTTTTTTTGACTGTTTAATTAAAACATAGTTTAACACGTTTTTTATTCATTTCCACAAGATAAAACAAATGATTATCAGAGTTTTGTTTTTCCAACACAGCTTGACATAATTTCTTTATTCAAGGATTCAATAAAATTTTGTCAATTAAATGCAAAAGACATAAGTCAGCCTCTGAATTCATTTAAATGAATGAATTGTAAAGATTTTACTTTCACAAAAAGGGCTTTCCTTCTTTCATATTGGATTTTGGTAATAATGGCAAAATAATTGTATACAAATCAAGAAGTTTACATTTTAATTCATTAGAAATTTTGAATTTAAAAGAAATTTAAGATATTTGGCTTAATTATTTTTAAAAACAAAGCTCTTATCTATTGTTTTGTTTTGTTTTTTTGCCCCTAAGGGAGTCTGAAGTACTTCGTGGATGTGGTGTCAGCTCGGACTGCAGTGGGTCATGATGTAGAAGGAAACGTAATCCTGTTACAAATTGATGGACAAACAGACAGGAGAGGGTAAGAAAAATAATTTGATGACAAGCGTGGGTGACTTTTTCTTTAATACAAAATGTATCAACAAGATGTATTGATTAAAAGTTTTATGGGCTTTCTTTTATTTAAAGCGAATAACGTGAGTTTGTTTTCCTTCACAAAGAAACAAAACAGAGAAAGCACAAAGTGAGATTTTTTTTTTTCCTAAAGCAGTAACCACATTTGTTAGTTTAATTTATAAATTAAGTATCCATTCATACAAAATGATTTCATGTTAAGTAATAATTTCCGCTAATAAAAATGTTACTTTAAGGACATGGGGACGGATTTTCCCATCCTCTGACATCTTTTCCAAGAAATGCTTTGCAATAAAAAAAAAGAAAATCTGACATAATTTAGCTGTGATTCTTGCATTAAACCTGATATTTTTAACAATTATAGTATTACTCAGCTCTAATCATAGTTAGCTGATAAATAAAACAATGTTGTTAGATAAATGTGCAAACTTACTGTTTGACAAGTTCATTTCAGGTGAGTAATTTTCAATTATTTGATTTATTAACTATGACTATATTATGAATCCAAGTTAAGTGCATTTCCTGGTTGACTTTAAGATGTATGCCAATACGAAAATAGTTATTGGAAAATCTGCAGAATTAATATTAGCTTAAGCTGATCATATCACATTGAATGCTTGCTAAAGTCATTTGAGAAACATGAGAAAATCTCTGTTTGACTGTCACAAGACAACCACAATAACTCTTATAGCTCATTGTGAGCCTCCTGTCACTCCAGATCCTTCTGTGAATCTGTTACATTGATCTGCTCTCTTCTCAGAGCCTTGACCCTGCAGCCCCCGAGTGACTCGAGATGAATTTGTTGTTGTTAATGATGTGGCTATAAAAAGCACAGCACATTTGTCTGAACACGTTCATATTTAATCAATATCAAGGCTGGCAGTCCTTCAAGAAAACGTGTAAAAGCCAGCTGGAACAAAGCTGCGATCTGAAGCTGTTTACTTGTTTAACAAGCAGCTTCTGCTTTGAATTTAGAAAAAGTAAATGATTGCATATTGAGATCATTTGCCTTGCACACTAATTTTAGTTACTACGTTAAATTATGTTTTTTGTCTTAAATTTTAGGTCAGGTTTATCCATTTATTAGTTTCCTTAAAATGAACTCCCTAATTTTAGTGTAATCTCAATATGGAAAAAGCTAAAAATAAAAAAAGTCACCTGATCTTTTTTTCACACCATTCTATGTGTGTGTGCTTCATTATATAATTTCCTGGCTCTGTGTTAGAGGGTTATTTTCTCTCCAGCTTTTCACTTTTTATTTCTGTCCCTCCAGCATGAATCTGTGGGAGTTGGCAAACTTTCTGAAGAATCTTGGAGTTATCAATGCCATAAATTTGGATGGAGGCGGGTCCTCCACCTATGTGATTAATGGCTCCTTAGCCAGCTACCCCTCTGATCATTGGTGAGCTAATAAAACTTCACATTTGCATGACAATAGTCACTCTCCTGTGCCTTTCGGCACATAAAAACTCACACTTTCAACAATTTTGGCAATCAAAAAAAAAATGTTCAGCTCGTTCAGGACATTACTGCTCGCACTTTTGGTATTTATAAACTTAACAGTTTTTGAAATATTGAGCAAAATATGCCTCACAGGAAATTAATGCAAAATTGCTCAAATCTTTCAAAAACTTTTTGCATTTTAAAACTTGTGAGCTTACGTATACTTTCAGTTGTAGACACCATTCAAGCTTTAAAATGTCCACCAACGACTGGGTTTTTAAGGTAATTATGTAAGCTACATGCTAGCGGTTTTTGGCTAAGTCAAATGTTTTTCCAGTTTTCAGGCTAATTTGGAGTTTGGCTAATATTTTGGCATTATTTTGGCAAAATTAGATATTTTTCTAATTTTTAAGGCTAATTTAGAGTTAGCTATTTTTTTGCATTGTGCTAGCTGTTTTGGCTAATTTAGACTTTTTCCATTTTTTTAGGATAATTTGGAGTTTAGCTGATATTTTAGCATTATGCCAGCTGTTTTAACAAAATTAAATATTTTTCCTGTTTTTCAGACTAATTTGAAGTTAGCTAAAATTTTTGCATTATGCCAGCTGTTTTGGCTAATTTAGACCATTTTCCAGTTTTTAGGGTAATTTGACGTTTAGCTAATATTTTATAAATATCTTGGTTGTTTTGGCAAAATTTGACATTTTTTTCGCGTTTCTTTTTAGTCTAATTCCGAGTTAAGCTTATATTTTAGCATCATTCTACCGGTTTTGGCAAAATTAGACATTTTTCTAGTTTGTAACACTAATTTGGCATTTATCTAATTTTTAGCAAGCTTTTGGCTTTATCAGCTTCAGTATTTTTAGCTAGCTATCAGTTTCAGCATTTTCAGCAATCAGCTCCAGCCACATTCACCCCACAGCATTCACACTAGTATTATTGCAGGTAATGCCATATATCTAGTTTAACTTTAGTTTGCTGCCTTTTGTCTTTTTCATCCTTGTCTGTCTGGCTTTCTCCTCTCCAGCACATCAAACAGCAATTGGCGCTGTGGACGGGCTGTGTCAACTATCCTCTGTGTCCATCAGAAATCATGCAAGCCAGACAACTGCAGCGGGCATGGGGAGTGTGTGGACGGACAGTGCCGGTGTCAGAGGGGCTGGCAGGGGGAGGCCTGTGATTCTCTGCTGTGTCAGCCATCTGATTGTGGATCCCATGGAGTCTGCACTGCCAGTGAGTCTGGAAGTAGAGCTTGTTATTGATTAAAAAAAATGTCAGGTTCATTCATATGGAACTATTAAAAAAAAAAATGTTGGAAATGTTAAAAATCACCAGAATGTTAAATATGAAGCAGTTTAAAATTCCTCTCCCAAACAGGTTTCATTTTAAAAACAACTTTTGGAATTGTAGTCGCTCAATGGGAGTTGATCCTCCTTTTCTCTTTTGCTTTTAATTTTATTATTAGCAGTTTGAACGAGGAAAACGTTGACATTCATGAATCTATTTGTCTGCATCAGAATGGAGCGGAGCAGGGAGATTGTAGTCCACTAATCGGAGTTTGTATGTAACAACTGCAAGCTTTTTTTAAAACAGCATTTTTTCGTCTGCTTCTGATTCACCACTATTTGAATAAAGAAATACTCTTCTTTATTTATGTATTTTTATATATATCCTTAGTCTTTAAAAAACTGCTAGAAGAAAATGTTAATAAAAAACATTTTTATTGGAAAGGGTCTTCAAAATTGCTTTCTCGGTATTTATTTTATTAAAATTGTTGTTAATCAGGAACAAATTAAAAAATGCTGTTTTAAAAAAATGTTACAAAGAAAATAAGTTGGGTTATTACTCTGCGCCAACAGAACCGCCCACAGCTCAGAGGTGAATTTCTAATGAACTCCTGCCTCTCTGTAGAAACTATATCCTTGAAAACAAAATTGTTATTCTTTATTTTGACTGAAAATACCATAATCCACATTAAAAGACCTTTTAAAATAGCTCAAAAAATTACTGAAGTAGACCTATAAGAAAGATTATCTTCAATTATCTTTAAATATATCTACTTTTAATTTTTTTTTTTTTAGTAAAGTGCAGTAAAGCCTCCCATGGTTTCATCTCTCTCCTCTGTTCTGCAGATGGCTGTGTCTGTGATGCTGGATGGAGAGGAGAAAACTGCAGCCACGGTAAAAAGGGACTCCTCTTTACAGACATGCTTGTTTGGCTAGTTTGTCGGTTTGTGCTTAAAGTTTACCAACATGCAAAACGTTTTTACTGATTATCTCAGGGACACTATTAATGCATCTCATCAGTCCAGTAAAAGTAATATTCAAGCAAAGGAAAGTCAAGAAATGTCTTGTTATTTGTATAAAAAGATGTTTTTACAAAAATCTCCACAGCGCTATATCTCTGACCCAGCAGGCCTCAGTTCACTTGTTAAAGTATATGAGAAACAATGTCATCAAGACAGATAATGAGAAGAAGAAGCATTTTAATGTGAAGATAAAACAAGATTTAGATTCAATACATATGTGTGTGTGTGTGAGTATATATAAATATTTAAACCACAGTTTTTTTGCGATGCATTAAAAATTAAAAGTAAAAAAAAAAAATGTCAAAAGAACAGTTGTGCCGGATGGTAATTAGACTTTGGATTTTGGATGATTTGAACACCTGGCACACCTTAAATCCACCTTAAATTCTTCAATTGAGAACAGTCCTCTGCTGAAAACTATTGAAGGCAAAACAGTTCATCTGTCTGAATTATTTACATTAATCCAAATCTGACGTTTAACATGAAAAGATCATCTAAAGCCTGGACTTTTTATTGTACCTTGTAACTTTTATCTCTATTTCTTTGCCAAAAAAGTGACTTAAAAGTTGTTGATAAAGAAGTTACTCAGGTATGTGAGGTGAGTTTGCATAGGAGGTGTTTCCCGTTTTCAATGCTTCCTCATAGTCAAATATTTGTGAGGATAAAAATGAAACCGATAAATGAATGTATTAATTTGGTTTTGTTTTTTTTATGCAGAGTGCCTCCCAGGTTTCTACGGTGATGGCTGCACTCACACCTGCTCCTGTGTTAATGGCGGTTCCTGTGATCCCGTTCATGGGCGCTGTGCCTGCCCTCCTGGTTTCCATGGTGATACATGTGATCAAGGTATTGGACACTAATCCTTAAATTCCCAGTGGTCTTTTAGTTATGATTATACTTATTTTTTTAGCCAAAATAAAAAAAAAACACTGCTGTTTTATAAGACATATTTTAGTAGTTCATCAGAAATTCATCTCTGAGTTGTAGGCGGGACTGTTGGCACAGAAGTAACTCGGCAATTAATCCCATCATTCCTTTATTAACACTCTCTTTTGCTAGCTTACAGACCCTCACAAACCCAAGCTAATGTTAGCATTAATTGGGTGAGCAATGCATCTGCTTGGAGAAAAATGGATCTAATAACCTCTTAATTTTCCTCGTCTGAGCTGGCATATGGCTCAAAACTAGAGTGGAGAAGGGAGACTTTGGCCCACCCATTTCAGTTGCTGCGTCACAAACATGAGTTTTTGCAAACCCCAGATTTTTTATCTGGTCCTGATTCATCGCCATTTGAATAAAGAAATACTCAGAAATGCAGTTTTAATCTTAAATGTCCCCCATCTTGAGAAAAATGCAACAAGAACATGTTAAAACCACCAAAAACACGATTGTTATTGGAGTGGGTCTGTAATGGAACACAAACCAAAAAGGGAAAATGTCCCTTTTTATCTGAAAATGTCAGTTATAATAATAATTTTACCAGAATAAGTAAAACTTGAGTGAATACTTGAGTAGTGTTTTTGGACTACTTCTCAGTTTTCAGTAAACATTTTTCTGTCTTTGCTTCCGTCAGTGTGTCCTCTGGGTTTCTTTGGTCCGTTCTGCGCTCAGGAGTGCCACTGTGACGACCTGTGTCCATGTGACCCTCGAACCGGAACGTGCAACGCCACCCTGCAAGGAGAGACCAACCGCAGCATGCACAGAGGTAGAACCACTTTTTTTTTTTTTTTGACGACTCCATAAAATATGAATTTGTTTCAGCAAATTTCTGTTTCCATTTTCTTATCAGCTGAAGCTGTTTTGTATTTAGTGCACGGGCTCCCGTTTAACAGACGTCGAGTCATTTGCATGGAGTCAAATAGAGACCCGTCTGTGTTCTTTGCTGTCTGTCCAAACAGAGCAGAGCGATGCCAAGTGGAAGAACTGGAAATGTTACTCACCTGCATATTAGCTTCTTAAACTTAGCAGTAGCTCTGATAGAACAGGACATTATTCCTGAATTGTAGTATGTAATTTATTTGTGTTTATAATTAAGATTTGGATCATCAAGGGCGAAAAAAAAAGGAAAACTGACGACTGAATCATATTTTGTTTTTGTGCCTTTTTGTAGGTCAGTGCTTATTGTCATTGAGTCACACCTCTTAGCTCAGGGAAAGCTTGACAATTACCAAGGAGACAAAGCAAAACAAGAAACACAAGTGCTTAGCCCAGAGAGCTGGAGAGGAAAGGTAGAGATACCACAAAAGATTACACACATCAAAAACTCTTCCATCTAGAAATGCTCATGTTCAAGCAAGTTCTTCTAAAAACATAGAAAGCAGAACGGAGAATAGTTCCAAATGTTTTACTCTTGTAATTTTGATACTCCAACTTTAAATGAATTGAAAATGTTTTACGTTTCTCTACAGCTGGCCATTGTCTGGCCACACAGATGTTTACATCTTGGAGACAGGAGGAGGAAGCTCATAAGGAGCAGCGTTATTTGACAGAGTAAGTGTCAGAGGTCAAGTCTTTCATCTCTGACCATTTATCTTTGCTGTCTGTTCTTTATGGCTTTCCAAGAAGAAAATCAATGCCCTTCAAAATAAAGAGCGGTCACATTAGGGTCGAGCTGTTTCTAGATTACTTCTTTGAATTTTATGAACAATTCTAAAATTGAAAGAATAAGAGTTTTTTATGTTTTAGCAATTTAAACCATAATGGTTAACCATAGCTCCATGATTTTTCTTTTGCTGTTAATCACATAAACTCACACTCGCTGCTTTTTTCTCTTTTTAAAAAAAAATATTACATTTAATTGATGTTAAATCTGCCAAATTATTAAGATAAATTTAAAAAAACCCAAAACATAATTTAAGATTTGATGCTTTGAAGTCCCATCAGCACTGCAGCGACATAAAACAATCAAGTATTTCTTTTTAATGAGGAACATGCTCTCTTTTATGACACATTTGCACTCAGTCTTTTTTCTAAAGATTTACCTTTTAAGGCAAAAATTGAGAACCTTTTTTCTTTTTTTCTTTTTGAATAATGCGTTGGTGTCATTTCATTGAAAAGAAAGGGAAAACTCCGCCCAACATTTACAGCTCTGTCGTTTTTTATTACACGTTCTCACTCATGGACGTATGATTTGTGCGCCCTCCCCGTCACTTACTGACATCTTGGGTGTCCCCAACTTGTTTTTGACATCCTGGCTGTTCCCATTAAATCACGGGTCCACAACCCTTGGGTCGCTGTACCAGAGCCGTTATCGGATTAGGGTACCGAGGGTTGGGGACCCCTGATTAGCATATGCATCTTTTCCCTGTCTGTGGCCCGGTATCAAGCGGCCCTCAGACCCGTACCAGTTCACCGCCTGGAGGTTGAGGTCCCCTGATTTAATGGGAACAGCCAGCACAAAAAAAGGACAAGTTGTGGACACCAAAAACGTCAAAAACTGACCCAAACTATCGTCTATATACGACATGTTGGTGATGAGAACTTTCCAAAGTCGCCATTTACATTTTTTAGTCAGCTCCTGATTCACAACCATTTTAATAAAGAAATACCCAAAAGTGCAATTTTAAGGTTAATTTTCTTCATATATGTCATCCCATATATGCTACAAGAGAATATTAAAATACCAAAAACTTACATTTTAATTGTAAATTAAAGAGCATGTGGCCTTCTCACACATTCAGACATCAGTACAGGCTATTTTTTATGTGTTAACTATTTTTGTGGGCATAGATTTTCCTTAAAAACTACATGAAAAAATGTTTTTTTGTTAGATTTTTAGCTAATTGACTGTAAATATCAAAACATTTTAGAATAATTTCCTGCAAGATAATTGTTTTATTTATACATAAAATTACTAAAGGAAGAGCTGCTGAGTTAGGTCAATATTAACTCTTCAACAATGGACCATTTATCACTTATAAAGCTAAAATCTACATTACAAATAAGTTTGTTTTGGCTGACTTAATCCTGTTAATGATGGCCTGTTAAAGCTCCAGAAACTGAGGATGTGGTGGTTTTAAGATAAAATGATGACCATCAGAAAAAAATAACCCCATGTTTTAATAAATACTGACTTTTACACAAATGTATAAAAAAAGAAGTTTAACAATTAAAAACTTTCTCTACAGGAGAACGTGGCTTATAATTACCATCCTGATGGCGTTCCTTCTGGCAGCCAGTTTGATGGCTCACTTTGTGCGGGCTTGTCCTGGATCTGCCACCTCTCACTTTCCTGAACGTCGGGATTACTCCTACGTACCGCTGACAAACATTAACGGAGCGGACCGAACGAGAAGCGGGAGGAAATCTGGTTTGGAGTTGGAAGACTCCGACTCCCAGGAGGAAGTCTGGTCTTCGCTGCATTCTTAAAAGATCCTAGAAATCCAGAAAACAAGTGAGAACACGGCTTTTTGCACAGAGACACACACTGGTCTTCAGTGATACTTTGTCCTCATCTTGGGAATTCCTCAGCTGCACTGAAATGACAGAGTTCTGTATTTTCAATGCATTTTTTTTTTTTTTCTACACTGGGCAGCTGCTTTAACATTCACACGATTGTTGTTCATTTTTCTGTGTTCATGAACTGAAAACTGCCAAAACTTTAGCTTTCCCTCCTTTCCAGACAAATATTTTAAACCTAATTATGTAAACTGATAAACTGTGACCCCAAAACCTGAACACTTTTCATGTGTTATTTTTGGTCGGATCGCCATAAAACATGCTTTCTTATTTTTATCCAAACAGTCATTTAAAAACTCATCAGGTACAAAAACGTATGTTGTTTATAAGAAATTATTAAAACCTTTTTTTTCGTGTATTGAAATGCAGTATCAGACCTTTTAATCTGAGTATTTATATAGATTGTATTCTATTTAATAAATGGAAAATGAAACTTATCAGGTCAAAGTTTTGTGTAATCAAAATCTCTTTCAGCTGTTTCTGGGTTTCTATCAGGATGGAGGTGTCACCGATGTTTTGTACTGTGGCTCATTGACCAAACGAAATGCTTTTATATTAAAAATAAAAGTGGAATCTAACAAACTTTTCTTTTTTTTTTTTTTTAATAAAATTATTAGCATTTCCCAGCAAAGCTGCCAATTGTTTTCGCAGAAACCTCCTGACTTGGTTTATGACTTGTCCAATAAAATTATTGTTTTTATAGCTTCTTAGCTCAATGCACAAACGGTAAATAACCATACAATTGAAATACAAACTGAATGTTCTATAATTAATAGTTAAGGAAATTCACCTATTGTAATTAAGGTTAACCTTTAATTCATTAATATGACTCGTACGTCATTTATTTAAATATTGATTTTTAGTAATTATTGAATTCATGCTTTTTCTCTCTCTTTTTTTTTTTTTTGATAAAGATGAAAAGATTCACATTTGGTCAACTGGGAACACCTAAAGAGATGCTTAAACTAAAAAAGCATTTTTAAAATATTGTCACTCTATAGGTTGCCATGTTGGGGTCAAATGTCAGCCTAAGCTGCACTTTGTTATGCTAGTTGCCATGTCTTAATTCTTTATAACAATTGTTGTAAACCAAGAATGTATGGAATAAGTTACATGATTCATTTTGCGGTTAGTGTTTTCAGATGAATTTTCAGACATATGAACTGTTTAAAAAACTGCCAGAGATTGTCTTAAATAAATGTGAGACTTTTGTTTCCATTCAACACAGAATCTCCCACTTTTGAAATACTTGAATAAAGATATTCTTAACCAAATGTTTCTGCAGGAGTTTCAGTCTGGAGCTACTCTTCAGCCTCTTATTTATAATGTGAGTTTATAAATGCATCGCTGCTGTGGGTGGTGATAAAAATACGATTTTTTTTTTTTTTTTTCTTACAGAGGGGTATTTGTGTCACTAAACTAAAAATGTCTATTTTCTCAAACTAATACAAACCAGATGCATTCCCACATCCATATTTGGACTCATGTCAACAAAACAATTCCAATGTGTCTCTTTCCTGGAAATATTTATTATAAAAATATTAGTAATTGTGGTACATTTGTTTATTATTCAAGTTACATAATACATATAAGAAACATAATGTCCAGTGAGGCAAAATTGTACCTTTTTGAGATTTTATTTGTGTACTTGAGTTTTATATAACATGTTTTTGCATTCAAGTTGAATGAGATTCCTTACAGTTTATCGCACTGTCTATAAATTCTGTTTGTTTTGAGAGAAACTAATTCATTATGGTTTAATTACTAAAGTCTATGAAGAAAATGTTTTTTCTTAGTATAACAGCTTTTTCAATAAATTACTAAAGCTTTATATATATAGCACTTTATAACTCTTCTAGGGGTACCAAAGTGCCTCAAAACAAAATAAAGACAGAATTTAAAAACTGTAAAATTAAGAACAAAATTAAAACCATAAATAAAATACATAAGAGGTAAATAAGACTGGAATAAAACAAGTAAAAGAAAATTTTAAAAAGTGCCACCAACATCTGATTGTTCAGTCTAGTTTTTATGTGCATCGTGGTTGCTCTACTTCTACTTCTTCAAATACTTTTAGTTTTTTTATGTGACAAAAAACTATTTTAACCTAAATTAATACTTTAATTTACCACATTTTTTCTTCTTTTTTATATTATAACTTTAATTTCTATATTGCATATCCACCAAAAGGGCATAAATCGCAGTGACTGACAAGGAAGAGCCAACCCCTTTTTAAATGAATCGTCCCGCCTCCTTCAGTCCTGCTGATGTAACTTTAGAGCAGCATGACGATCTTGAGTCCTTTGTGTTTTCTTGTTTTAAAAAAAAAAAGAGAGAGTTGACTTTTCTGCTTCCCCACATAATCAGCTTTATACACAGTGTGTGTGTCTGTAATCATGCCATCTGAGCCTCCACCCCACACTCTGCATTTTTCTTCTGGAGGCGTTTACATGTTTGTGAACTTGTTTGCATTCAACAGAAGTTCTCTGAAGCTCAAATGACGCCCCACCCGAACACTGCCTGAAATCAAACCTCTGGATTCTTCACATTTATGCAAAACAGAGGATGAAACGATAGATCAATGGAACTGAATGTACTTAAATTCAGCAACAACATATTTTAAGGAAAAACTCAACTGGAAAACAACTGAACACGTCCTGAAAATGTTAAAATATCCAAAATGTACTAAAAATGTATAATACAATGGTAAAAAATTACATTTCTAATACAATATTCCAATATAAAGATGTCATTTTAGAACATTTATATGAATTCATTCAATTGAAATAATAGCAAGAACCCAGAAGTCTTGTTTTTATTGCATGTTTTACAGATTGTGTCTCCAGTCCAGACAGGATAGAGTTGACATTCTGGGTCAAGAGGAGGAATCAGGTTTGAAGTTGTATTTTTAAAGCTCCTGACTGTATGATACCCTGTAACCTGCTTCTATTTTCAGGGTAAGTGCTCAGCATTATCTCAGCGATAGGAAGACTGAGTCAATGAAACATTTTCCATCAGGTATGACATAAAAAAATCTTAATTATTTGCTTCAAAAATCCCTTTTTCTTTGCTCACTTTTTCAAGAAGCTGGAGAGTCAGCCGAATAAAAACCAGAATGTTGTTTTTGCTGCTGCCTTAGTCATAATGGCAGAGATGACCCTTTTATCCTTCAATAAACCTGTTATCTGATGGCTTTTAATAGACTATGAATGTTGTTGCAGCAGAAAGCAATAACCAGGACAGATTGCCTTCAAAATAAAAGTTGTGGCAAACTTATTTATGTTTCTTATATCATGCGTGATTGGTGATTTTTACGTTTGCAATAAATTAAAATATGTGGGTAAAAATATAAGAATTAACAATTTCTCATGAATAATTCCAAAAATGAAATTGTAATTAAATATATATATTTTGAAGTCTTTAAGTTTCAAGGTTGAGTCAATAAGGAACTGCAAACTGAGCTAAATTCATGCACCTTTAAATGTAGGTCGATCTGTAATATTAGGTGACCTCATCTGCACACCAACTTAACACACATTTGTTATGCTCCAGTTGTGTTGATGATCACAATTGTAGATTTTTCAAAAAGGAAAAAAAACAAAAATTAAAGAGGAAGAAGAGCTGTTTCTATTAAGATTTTTTTTTTTTTGTCACTTTTCTTTTCTTGATAATAACTCCATAATATAGATTTCAATGCTTTTTCATAACCTGACTGGATTACACGTCAAACAGAGCAGCCAAATGACCTCTGTCCACTAGGATTATTGCTTTAAATAGTACATTTACCAAAACTAAAATGATCACAAATGACACATTTTTATCTTAATTCTGTTATTTATGATGTGTGGATGCAGGAGATTAATATGATTGTTATTTAATTCAATTTTTAAAAAGCTGTAAATGTCAGGGGTCAGTATTACGCAGCCTGGCCCACATTTATGTAAGAACAAACCTGTCACAGAACTTTAACTAAGACCTGGTGTCTTTGGCTTCATCAGCAGCTGGAGGAGATTTTGACCGAAGGCTTCGAACAGTTTAGACCCCAAAATAGAACCGCTCTAATCTAATTCAAATTTTAACAAGGTAATTTAAATTCAACGTAATTTAATCAGATCTGTTACTCAGTGATGTTGCTACTTTTTTCTAAAAAAACAACAGTATTCCATGTAAAAAAAAAAAAAAAAAAAATCTTTAAATGTAGCAAGAAAGCTCGTCAGTCTTTACTGAAACACGACATTGAGTTAGTCACTTTTCATATAAACAAAACGATGTTCTTGATTGGTCATGGGTAACAACAACATAAGGTTATTGACCCTTCAACGCACACATAGAACAGAATTGTGCAATCCGGCCTGTAAACATTAGCCCGATTACATAAATCAGCAGCAGCAGGAGGAGGAAGGCTGTATTGTTGTGACAGATAAGTGTGTAATGGTGGTGGCTCATTATGCTCATGCAAACACTTTTACCTATGGGCAAAGACAGAAAGTCCTGTTTTTTTTTTGTGTGTGTCCCCTTCGTGTTGACTTTATTTCACTGGAAGGTTACTGTTACTGTATAATAACCTTCGACCATGACTAGAATGTAATCATTGACTTTGAGACTGGTTTTTATTGTCCCTATAAGGAAGTTGAGTCTCCACGATGTCCAAAAAAACACAATTACTCACAGACATGGATGCTCCGTACAGAACATTGTGTGTTTTAAACCTATCAAATAATTAAATCTGGTTAGAAACCTTTTAAATAAAGATTACAAGATCAAATATCTCTTTAAAACACTGCCTAATTCCTTAATGGACACTATAAAGAATCAATTAAACTGCTTTCATTAAAAACGATATTTCTCACTTTTTCTAGTCTAATTTTCAGATTGTGCTGAATTGTACAAAGTATAGATAAAGTATAACTTTATAGTTCCTCTTCATCACAACTGCAACAAAATAATCAACAATAATTGTTTTATAACAAATAAAAGTCTGAAAATTATACTTTTATTATCCTAACTTCACCTATTTCAATGAAATAGAACTAAAATATCTTAGAAATTCAGATTGGAACACTAATATGTTTATTTTGTCTTTAAATTATGGTGTATCAACAAATTAAAAGTGATTAAATGTTTTATAGTCCATCATCCTGGTCAGCATTGTCCACATCAGACTGAAGGCTATAGTACAGCAGTGATGTAATGCTCCAAGAAGAAAACACTCAGGAAGGGAGCAGCAGAGGACACGTTATCAGTGTGACTGTGTCACGGTTGGACAGGTGTGTCCTTGTTATTTTCTAAATGGAAAAATCTAGAAACCAATGTTTTCGTTTTCCCCTCCTGATCTGCTGTTTATGTGAGATTTTCCCACATGGATGTTTCCAAGCTGCTAATCAGAAGGACTGACTGCTCCAGTCCTCCCAATCACAGCTGTGAGACTTACAAAACAAACAGTTATAAAGTTATAACGAGTTATAAAGTATATTATAAGGTATATTATAAGGGTTGCAGATGGATGCAAAAAAAAAAAAAAAACAAGACTCGAAGCAAAAATCAATCAAGAGGAGGGAAAGAAAGTAGATGAAAAATAATATCTGAGCTTCACTAAAAATATATAGACACAAAATTTAAGTAAAATCTTTACTGTTGGCTGTGTAACTAACAATACACTTGCAGAACGAAACATGTGTAGAAGTTAAAGATCAGTCAGCAGGAATATAAGATTTAAATGAGCCTTATTAGAAAAATGCTCAACTTATCTCATTTATGAAATATTAACTGCAAACTTATACAGTATATTGTGTTAAAATAACTGATTTTTTTACATCAATAAACAGTCATGATAGTACGACATAAAAAAAGGTTAACAAAATTAAACATATATTAATTAAACTATATTAGTTTGAGCAAATAAACAAAACTTTTCAGATCCATTTTAAATCTGCAACGTGTCATTCTCAATGTTGTACAGTTTGATTAACTGATGTGTATTCATGCATGCTGGATCAGCAATAGCGTTGAGTCCATTTTTAATTCAATAAATTTGTATTTACTGTACTTATACTGTATTTATTTCAAACTGAAATTTCAGCAGTTCTTATCAAAAGATCCAAATGTGTTGTTTAATTTATGATATTTTATACACACTATTAAAATCTGGAAACATTTGGCAGTATTTGTATTAAAAAAAAAAAGAGAGACTGATTTTGTTTAGCCTAAAGAACAGTTATACTTTTACGACTGAACTTTGGATAACCAAAGATGCACAGGCGTGTGTTTGGTTGCTATGGTTTATTCTAGGAGCATGTGGAAAAATATGAAGCTCCTAGTGGGATTTTCCTTTTTAGGACGGGCTCTTGGGGACAATCTTGTATAGAATCGGAAAGTTGCAAATCACATGAGCAGCAGATTTGAAAATGGAAAGGTTTTTTTTTTATAAACAGAGAAGCATATTGACACCTTTTATGTCACACTTTATGGCCCAAATTATATAATGTAATTTGTATGCATGTCTAGAGTTGTGCTGCTGGATACTGCTGACTTTTTATTGGACAATGAAAGCAAAAAGTAGTCCATTTCTAACAAGTACAAGCAGTATATTTGAGGTTTAGGTTTTATTTACTATTGTTAAATAGTAAAATGTTCCAATTTAGTCCATTGCATCGATACCTAATTTTACACTATTGGCTAAAGTATTTTGTTATTTGGCCCCTGTTCAAGTCTGTACTTGCTATCCATATACCCAAGAATATTTGATAAAATTAACTTAGAGTCAAGGGATCTTTTTAAGTCCTACTCCAATCATCTTTTGATCTGCTGTAAAAGTGTTCCCAGTGGTCTTTCAAATTATGATTATCTGTATTTTATCGGTAAAATCCAAAAATCGGTGTCGCTTTCTAGGACAAAGTTAGTAAGAGTTCATCAGAAAATTACCTCAGAGCTGTGGGTGGAAGTAAACCTCCACTGATATCCCATCATCCCTTTGTTTACAATCTCTACAAATAGCTCACGATCCCAAGCTATCCAGTCAAACAGTTTTGAGGCAGATTCCAGCTCGGACGAGGAAAACAAAGACGTACCTGGATCTATTTGTCAGTTGTTGCATCACAAAAAACAGCTTTTTGGATAAAGAAATCCTCAGAAATGCAGTTTTAATCTTTAACTCTTTTTTATTAGTCCACCATCATGAGAAAAATGCCACAAAAACGTGATAAAAACCCAATTTTCATTGAAGTGAGTCTTTAAAGGACTATTTTTTAAAGAGATTTTTTAGTGCGGAAAATTAATGAAGATCTTAAAGTAAATTAAGAAGCAGAAACCATACTTATATTCATTTTTGTGGCATTTTTAAAGTTATGTAATTATACAAAGAGGCCCTTCCACTAAAACGATGAGGCTCACAGGGTGGATACCTAAAAAAAACAGGAAACCCAGCAGCTGAGGCCGGATGCGGGTCTGTTTGTGTAACATTTGTCTGTTTTTGGGTAGCTTACATTTCAGACCCGTTCATCTCAGATCTTTGCCCAGTCATGCCCTTTTTTTTCCTCTTTTTTTTTCCAGAGAAGGGGAGGGCGTTCACGTGGGTTAGTGACAGCCCGCACCAACGACTCTGATTGGACGACGGACTCTTAGCCCGTCCCCTATGATAGGCTGTCCCTGGTGACGTCACTGCAATCAGCTGTTAGAGGTCCACAACAACAACAAAAGAAGGCGCAGTCGGGGGACTAAGAAGGAAACGGACTGCAAGGGGGGGAAAAGAAAAAAAAGAAAAAGAACCTCACTGTGACTCCCGATGGACAGTCCGTAAATTAACGACTTTTGTATTTTATTTCTTCCGAGAAGAAACCGCCAGTTTTTCTATTTTTCGAAAAGTAACGAATTTTACCTCCGTTTTAAGGATTTGAATCCCGATCTGAAGCCGTTTACATCTCCTCCGTCTGTGTGTCTGCCGCAGGTGGGTTCTTTGTTTTGTCTCGCTGGTCGTTAACGGCCTCACCGCCGTTTATCTGGATGCTAATGCTCTTTTCGGTGTACATGACAGCTTACGACGCTAGTACGACCATCCCAGCACGTTATTATGCTTTTAAAATGTTCCATTTTGTTGAAGTTACAGCTCTGTTCTCCCTGAACCACCTTTTTTTTTTTTATTTCCTTCTTCTTTTTTTTCTAGCTTGGTGAAATCCAGTATTCTTTTGTGTTCTTAGAAGGTTCTGGAAAATATTTCATAACATTTTGCCGATAACAATTTACTAAGCAGATGGGCTGTGCGGTTTGGACCCGCTAGTGTAGAATTACAGCCTCCTCCCCTTCCCCTTGTTTAACCATCAGAACCGTCCATCGCTTGCAGGCTGCTGCCTCTTTATTCCTGGATCAGTTAACCATAAAAACTAATGTTTAGATTGTTATTCTTTATTAGTTTATTCAGTCCACAAAATTAGTGCAAAGTTTTCCTTGGAAAAGGTTGAAAACATTACATTACATGTTAGTTTACAGTCCAATTAATGTGATTTATAACTGCAGGCCCGAGACCCAGACGCTTTTTATTCCTAATCCCCCCCTAAAGGCATCAGATTTTATATCGATAATCTGCCTGCTTATGAATAAATTAAACAAAATGATTTCCCTGCATGCTTTGCGAGAATCTGACAATCATCTTTAGTATTTCTCCTTGAAATGAGCTGACACGGCAGCGAAGGGTGGAGGAGAAACAGGTGCAGCAGATTATCCGCCTGTTGTTGTTGATGTTGAAACAGTCAGCCAAGTTTAAGCCCTCTTTTCGGTTCGCTGTTGGCCACAGCTGCTCGGTGTTGGCAGAGGCGGAGTCAACGGGTTGCTTTGTAACCGTATAAAACGCTCCTTCATGTTAGTTCCTCTCCGCTCGAAGTATGAGCGAAATTTGTTATTTACGAGTGCAAGTCTAACACGTGAACGCATCGTCTCCGCTCCTCGAAGTGTTCGAGTATGTTCAAAACCTCACAAAAATCGGTTATTTACTATTAATCCAGAAAGATTGATTTTTTTTTTTTACAGCGACCACGTCTGCCCCCTAGCGGTGTTGAGCTGTTATTGCAGCTATTGTAGAAAACCTTTAAATGTCTCAAACAAACTTTAGTTTTCGTATTAAATGTAAATAACTGAACCTTAAAAATTTCTGGAAAACGATTTTTAAAACAATTACAATTTTTTTAAATTTTATTTTTTTGCCAATTCAATTTATTTTAGCTCTTAAGATAATTATATTAGATTGTTTAGTATTTCAAGCTAAAAAAAAGAACAGAAAAGATTTTGCATCTTTACTTATGTCTTTTTTATATTTTTGAAGAAAGATTCTCCTTAAAAATCAACTTGAATCTAAGCCTTGGCAGCTTTATAAACAACTAAGGGCTTAAAAGGCAATGAAGGGGCATGCTTTACCTGGCTGAAGGCCAGTGGATGTCATTCATACAGCAGCTGCGTGTCTGATACGTACACTGCTCACTTTTCATTCTGTCTGCTTTTCTAATGTGAAACGCTGCCGCTCGTCTAGCACGCCGGCTGCCAGCCAGCTGTGTCTGCGCGTCCTCTGAGGACAGCGGAGCCCTTTATGCGCGGGATCGCTTCTCTGCGTTTGCTCCCATTGAACCGGTTATCAAGCTTCAGCTTCTGCATCACGTCTGACAGGAAATGAATTCTCTGGTCATGATTTGCTTTAGAGCTGAGATAATCTTATTGATTACTAATATAACTGTCAAATGTTTAAGGGGTAATAAGTTAGTCTGCTCGGGTTTCTGGGCCCTAAATAACCTCTTGGCTGGTTATTGAGGTTATTGGCTCTTAAATCACGTTTTTTATTATTTGTTTTTTCTTTTGGCAACATTTTTTACACCATACTTGATGATACTGTAGAACCGTCTGGAAACGTTCTCCGGTCTATTTCTGTCTTTCCACTTTGCTGCCTGGTTTGGGGCTTGTTTGCCAACTCCAGCCTTTAAACATTTGTCTGCACCAAACATCGGTTAAAGTAATGAGGGAATGTTCCTACTGACGTTTTTAATTGTCTCTTTTTCTCCTCTCAGATTTTTTTTTGTACCTTTGCACTCGTTGAACCTGACGCTGAGCGATGTCCAGCCTGATTTCACTGGCCATCAGATGATCCATGACCACCCCCTCACCGATGCACTTTAGCACCTTTCCAGAGCCTTCTACTCACTGCTCAGCCAGCAGCTGATGACCAAAAAGACCGCCACGCCTCCTCGCCGTCGGTTGCAGCTACGCCCCTCTTGCGGCCTCACGCCTCAGAAGGACGTTCCGGGATGTTCCAGGTGTTCGCGAGCGCTCTGTTCAGGGACGACGTGGAAGAGCTGAGTCAATGCAGCCGACCTGGAGACGACAAGCGGGAGGAGGAGGAGGAAGATGAAGACTGGATCCTGGTTAACTATCTGAGTAAGTCTAGAACACAACAGAGACACTTATGCTTCATTTCCACTGAGCGGACCGTACCATTTTTGGACCCCGTTGGTTGTAAGTCAATAGAAAAATGGAACAGACCGGTTAGTGCAGAGCTACTGTTGAAACCCGTTGATTGGAGGAAAAAAGCGTTTGTATTCCTCTCTGCTGCCCTCAATCTTCTCTCAAACAACATAAAATGCTTTTTATATACAAAATACCAAAAGCCAAGCAGAAAAAAAAAACTTTTGATGACCTCCATTGTTATTTTTGTTGGTTTTACCCCACCATGCGCCACCACGGTGGTCCAACTTTAACTGGACCGTATCGCTCAGTGGAAACAAGGGTTTACTGACTAGTACAGTACAGTGTTACTGCCCATCAATCTATGGACTTCAGAGCAGAAAACAAAAACATATAAATACAGTGGGCCCTTGTTTGTCGCGAGAGTTAGGTCTAAAAATAATCCCTGATAGGTGAAATCCATAAAGCTGTCTTGTATATTTTTTTGCAAATATTGCAGATGTTTATACACTTTAAAATATCAAAGTAGAAACGAAGCCTTTGTAAAAACAAAAAATAAATAAATCCAGTATTAGAGAATGAAACAACTGAAGATTCATGTAGAATTGTCAAAGTGAATGTGTTGTGTAGTTAACACAGCACTGAGGAGATTGATTGACAATGGTTTACAGCCAATCAGGATGCAGAACATAATCTGCTATAAAAAAAAAAAAAAAAAAAGTGTAAAAATTGCATATAAAAAGGAGGTGAACCGCGATACAGCGAGGGAACACTATAAATCATTCAATTAAACAAAAGGGAAAAACAAAGTGATAGTCAGGTTGACCTGAATTTAAATCCATGCATAACAAGTACCACAAAAAAATAAAAACAATTCTCTATTTGGCAGTGTCAAATTGGATGTATATATGGTCAGTTTGCAGGTCTGTAGAGTTATAAAAACAAGTGTACTAGGTACAGTTGTTAGCTTTTAAGCTTTGTCGTCACTTTTCAACTTTTTTAGGATGGAAGTTCTACAAAATCCACTTCAGTTATTCACTAGGAAAACAGCATATTTCCTCCTGAAAATGTCAAACTTCTGAAAATGGTTTCATCCACTTTCATAAATTCATCCTTGTCTCTGCAGATCCATGTGGAATACAACACTAAGACACACCAGCTAACTTCAGATTGTATTTTTCATCTTCACTGACTTGTAGATGTCCACAATTGTGTTTTTTTTTTTTTAAATTACACATAAAATAAGCTCATTCCAAAGGCCGTACTTCAATTTTACATCAGGTTTTCCATTCCAGCTGTAGCACCAGTAAAAATTCAAGTCACTCATGCAGAACCTCTAACTCCAGCCGCAAAGAGCAGTTTGAGAGATTGTTCAAACTGGTGTGTCAAGCAGGAGAAAGGCGGAGCCAAATCACACAAACATAGACAGTCGGCTTTATTTGGAAACGGCTCCTCAAACTGACGTTTTACATGCAGAGACGAATAAATCAAAAGTGTCAGGTCAGTGAGAAAGATACTGTGTAATTTTAGAGGTTTGTGATGGCAGGTAAAAGTTGAGCCAAGTTTCCAGAGACCTAAAACAGATCCCAGTCAAAACAGACACGACACGGCGAGCGCTTTATCAGGTCACACGCCGAATGCAGCCGCAGCAGCAGATAGGCAGATCGCGCTGCAGAGACTTCCAAAAGGGTGAAAGCTGGGACAGCTTTGCTTTGGTCCTCCACTCGCCCACCGCCGGTTTAGACTTGTCAGCTCCAATTCCAAAACTCTGTGGTTATTTCAGGCGGGAGAAGGTAAGCAAGCTGTCTGGCTCGCTTTGGATTGGAAGGAGTATAAAGGAAAGCAGTAAATATATGAATATAATGGAGAGGATGAAGGCTCAACTTATTTTTAAATTAATTTAAAAAGTCCAATAACTGGTTAAAGATGCCTCACTCCTGCTCCATGCAGTCGATGCATGCATGCACCTGCGCATACGGCCTCTGCAGATGGAGCGGGCCGATGCTGATGAGAGGATAAAGTGTTGCAGATCAGCTGCTGGGCACTGAGTCAGCACTCTGCAGGTTGTTGGTAAACAAGGATCCCTCTGTGAAATGCCACGCGGCGGGATCCATGTCGCAGGGGGAAAATGATCTGCAGGCGCCTCGCTAGCGTGCACAGAAGCAATTTTCATTCCAAGAAAATGAGAGCATCGAGTTTAGGTCACAATTTTTTAGATTTGGTTAAAAAAAATAACTCTTGCAAAGTCTGAGAAGAAATGTTCTTTATTATCTGACTTCTGGAGAGAATGACACATCCTCGCACAAACTGAACCAAAATCAAGCAGACATCTGCTTAGTCGAGACAAAGCTATTTTTAGCCTGCAGTCTGCTCGCTTGAGATCATGTTTCAGTCTCATAACTTCCTGTTTCTCCGTTAATAATTAAAGGCTTGAACTTGTTTGAAAACAAGTTTCTTCTACTGTGTCTTTTGTGCTCTGAAACACAGAACAGGTAGATGTTTTGCAGTAAAGGATGCTGGGACATTAAAGATGATTTCATGGCATAGGAATGTGCAGCGGTTGTCCTGCCTGCTTTCTTGAACAGGAAATGTCAATCATCTGGTTGATGTAGAACGTTTGGAGTTTCACACAAGTTCAGGAGTGTGTTTCTGTGTGTGTGTTTGCATTCTCTAATATCAACATGATGATGGTTTGATGAAAAGGCAGAAGGCTCCGGCTGATCAACATGTTTATGTTTGTCAGTCTGCTGCTGCACAGATGAGCTGCAGTGCCTCCTGCTGGAAGGCTGAGGTCACTGCATTTGTGTCCTTGAAGCTCAATTAGAAAAGCAACCCAGTCTGAGAAAAGAGATATATTTTTACAAAAGAAAAGAGACTTTTTATGTTTTTTTTATTTAAACTTTGTTAAATTTTGTATTTTTAGCAGTAGTGCTGCCACAAACGATTATTTTAATTGTCGACTAATCACTGATTATTTTTTCCAGTTTAGTCAGATAAACGAGGAATGCACAAAGTGGATGTAAAACACACATCTTAACCAACATTAGCTTTGAACTAACTAAAAACTAGATATATTCACACTATAGTGTGAATGCTGTAAGCTGAATTTGGCAGCTGAAGATGCTAGTGACGATAGCTGGAGATGATGAAATTGATACTGTAGCTGATAATGATAAAGCTAATAGCCAGGTAAGCTGTTAGTTAAATGTTAAATTAGGTTAAAAAAATTAGCCAAAATAGCTTGCATGCAGCTGAAATATTAGCTAAACTCTAAATTAACCTGAAAGACAAAATCCAAATTTAGCCAAAACAGCTAGCATGCAGCGGAATTGTTAGCTGAATTCCAAACTCAGCCTACAAAACTAAAAAAAAAAAAAAAAAAACTTAAGTCAGCCAAAACAGCTAGCATGTAACTGAAATATTATCTAAACTCTAAAATAGCCCAAAAAACCTTTAATAAATGCCAAAATAGTTCAAAAAGCTAGCATAATGCCATTATAACTTTCAACTTTACTACACTCAGACTCTGTATAACATAAAGAATAATTGACTATTAAATTAGTCGACTAATCGTGGCAGCTCTCTTTAACAGCTTCTTTCTCTTTGTCTCTCTATAGCTGACACCTGCGCCGACAGCTTGTCTGGATCCAGGCTCGGTCCTGAAGATGAAGCCGAGGACGAGGAAGATCTGGTGATGATCCCTTCCCCTACGTCCAGTCCTGCCATCCGCTATCCCTCCTGCACCTCTCTGAACTCCGTGGCTGACACCGACCCCGATGGGGGCGTCGACGAATACGTGGACGACGAGGAGGGCGGCTTCCTGCGCCTGGACGCCTGCTCCCTGGAGGAGAGCTGGTTCGTCACCCCGCCGCCCTGCTTCACCGGCCGCGGCAGCCAGCCGGTCCTCCTGGAGACCAGCCCTCTGGAGAACCTGCTGATCGAGCACCCCAGCATGTCTGTGTACGCCCACCACAGCCCGCCCCGACTGATGCTCAACCCGCTCCCGCAGCACTCTCTTGAAGGGAAGCTGGACTTTTTGTCCAGCGGTCGTCCCTCCGACCGGAAAACGTCCAGAGGAAAGGAAAAGGTCAGATGCACAATTGAAGGATCTCGACACAGGTAAAAATCCTGTGTAGATCAATATTTTTCTTTTTTATTTTCTTTATCAACAAAGAAAAGAAGTGTTTTTCACCTTTAAAGTCCCACTCAGAAAGAAATCTTATTTTTTAGCATTTTTAACACGTTTTTGTAGCATTTTTTGCTGATAATACTCAACATATATAAAGAAAATTAAGATGAAAACCATGTTTCTAAGTATTTCTTTATTCAAATTGTTGTGATTTAGGAAAAGACAAAAAAAAACACTTTTTGAAAAAGAGCTTATTAGTTACGCAGAAAATACTCAGGGTGAGCCACAAGCTCCCTAATCTGAGCTCTTAGCTAAGGGGACGGGAAGAGTGGCGGGATTGCTCTGCGCCAATGGTCCCGCCCAAATTACAGAGACATGAACTACTGCTGCTCTGTAGAAAGCGCCCAACAAAAATGACTCAGGATTTTTTATCTTAGCTAAGAACGGCAAATTTATCTTTAAAATACAAATGTGATCGCTTTTAGAATAGATTAAAAAAATGTTCAGAGTGGGACTTTAAGGTTTTTACTGTTATTAAATATTATTTATGCTTTCTTAACCATTTTTGTAAACAAACTCCAATTGTTAACTTGAAAATCTGATGCTTTTATGTTTAAATGATGCAAAATTAACAGCTTTAAATGACAAAAAAGTGTAAATATTTCTAGTTTTTTAGAAGTTAACAGAAGCATTTGAAAATAAGATTAAAAAATGCAAAAGATTTTTTTTTTTTTCCTCTTGAGGAATAGCATTTCTGACCAACAAATGTGAGTTTCCTGTCATTTTCCTGATCTTCTGCGGTTCTGCGCCCCCTGCAGGCAGGAGGTAGCAGTCGCTCAACGCCGCCCCAACCTCCACTCTCCCTGCTATGCTGCGACATTCTCCCCCAACGCCGGCTTCCTGCAGCAGCAGCAGCGACCAGGTAACGCTGCCCAGCGCACCCAGACCCTCTCCCGCAAAGCCCTGCGACGCCACAACCTTCTGCGCCCCCCAAAGACCGGCACCATGCACCTTCACCAGCCGATCCAGAGGCATCTCAACTTCTAGGGCATTCACCGTCAGCACAGTATGGAAACGGAACACTAGTCACCCACCAACCTTTATGCGTTCTGTCTTCTCGTTGAGAAACACCAGCAAACAGCTAACTACAATAATCCAACGATGAGCCATCTGATTGGTTCTGAAATCTGACCGGATAGTGAAATAGGGAATGTTTATCCACCCTCTGCTCATCACCCCTTTTATGTCGATCACAAAGAGAAGTCCCTCTCCTCCTTTTTTATTTTTTTTTTCTTTCTGGACGACTTCACATGTGGAATCAATGCTGTAGGTCACTTTACTCAGCGGCAGGTTCACGGCGTGGGAGCATGGTCCAAGTTTCATCTTGATCCGAGCCTGAAAAATTCAGAACCTAAATCACTTGAATGTGTACAGAGCAGCAGTACAATGTTTCTACGTTAAAAAAAAAAAAAATCAAGCTTCAAGTGCAGACTATGAACACGGGTTTAATGCAAACACCCGTCAAATAATTAGTCCAAATGAATCCTTGATTTCCTGAGCTTCTGCTATTATTATTATTTTCTGGAGAACTCAGTACATTCACTTGATTATCACGAGCTTTTGTTTGAAACTCCTTTCGAAGTGCAATACTTTTTAGACTCGCTTGGTTGTCAGTCCGAAGACTCACTCACTCACTCACTCACGCTTTTGACTTCTTGTTGACAAGCCTTAACAAGACGTTTACTGTAGCTCCAGTTACAAGTTCAAACGGAAACCAAGCCGTATTCCCAGGTTGAGCCGAGTGTCGTCGCTGAAAACTGACATAAAAAAGGTTTCAGAAAATTGGCTCTCTGAGTACTGTAGTTTTTATTCTTCGTTTTTACCTCCTGTAAATTGATGTTGTTATATAATGTTTTTTATTTTATTCAAATGTACAATTCTTCGTTAAATCATAAAAGCCACTGTTACAATTCAAATCTCAGCCTCATTTAAACAACATTTCATTCTGTCCTTCTCAACAAATCCCCTTTTTTTGTACTGAATGCTTCCTGTAGCGCCACTGAACCTGCCTCTGACTTTTTAATTCAGTACTTTTCACAGTTTCTTCATTTTGAAGAAAAAAAAATATGGGTTAAACATCACTAAACTCGTGTTTTATGGTAGCTTTGAGATGTAAAAGATGTAAGTAAAATGTATGAAAAAAACTAAACAAAAGAAAACAAAAAAAAAAGTCCAAAATATTTTTTTGAAAGAAAAAAACAAATGACATATCAGTATGAAGTTATACACGTTAATGGATTCTTGCCTAGGTATGTTTGGTTTTTTGTTAGTGTGCACTTTGTTGCATGGTTGTAGAGTTGTTTTGTGATGGTTGAAAAAAGAAATGAAAAAAGGACTATTATTATTATTATTATTGTTTTCTTGTATCTGTTCTGAAATGAATCTGCAGTCCACTTCTCAGGGTCACAACTAATCACCTTTACACTTTAGGAAAATGCAGATCTACTTGACAGCTGATGATTTGTTTTCACGCGCTTGGACATTTCCAGCTCTTCTTGCCGGGCGCTTCCCTCCTAAATTCGTTTTGTTTCTGAAATGCTTCACAGTTGAATGTTGGGAATCCATCAAAGAAGCAGAGATTCTTTCAGTCTTTTTTATCCTAACATGGTTTGTACTAATTGTTTTGTTTTCTTTGCTAAACTAGTTACATTTTGTTAAAAGGATGTTTAAACCAAAAAAAAAGTAGATTTTCTTTTTTCTACTCTAGTGTGTTATACTTTTTGTTATTATTTGTGTTATTTTAGAGTTGATCTTGGCAACTGAGCTCTGAATTAGTAGTCCTATAAAAATGTCTGCTATGGGAAAAGTGGAGCCTAAGCCAGGTCACCACACTGCAGAAATATTCAATCATACTAAATGGCTGAATGAGAAGCATTATTGCTGGGAAAGAACAAACATCTATTAAGAATTCTAATGTATGAAAGTTAATATTTACAAAAAAAATTAATGTTTTTTTTTTTAGGTTTTTCTTGAGAATCATTAAATCTTTTAACATTTTTTACGCCTTGATTCAATACTTTTTTGTTTACTTTGAATTTGTTTAGAAAAAACTTCTTTAACAAATTTAAAGTTTTGTTTCTCTTTTCCAGTTTGTCGTTTTTGTTTGTTCTAAGCTGGTATTGAAGCAGGAAAAGGGCTCTAACTTTACTGATTCACTTGTAAAAAAAAAAGAAAAGTTCAAACTTAACAAACACGTATGTCAGTTAAAGTTTCAGCTTGTGGAATGGATGCTATGAAGTAAAAAATGTTTAGAAATAATTTAACTACTTGAGGAAAAAACAAAAAAAACTGCAGTGTGTTTTTTCTGGTTGTGTTGATGGGATGAAGCACCAATATGTTTATTAGGTGTTTGCTGTACATATTGCAATTATAGAGTAAGTCTTTTAAATATTTATGCCTTTTCTTTGTTCCGAGATGTTTAGATCTATTTAGTATCAACTTTTGCTATCACAAAACAGGCCATGTTAGGTTACTGCAATGTTTTTTTTAATAGAAATTGAAACAAATTGAAGATGTTTGAGGGTCCTTTTGCTGTCGGGAGCCTTTAATGTTCATTGCGTGCTGTAGTTTCTCAGCTCATCTCACGTTCACTGAACTAACAGGGATTTCTAATGTTTTTGTTCATTGCCTTGAAATCTGTGGATCACGTGCCTTCCAGGTTAAAATGTTGTTATGACAATGCATCAGTGAAGAACTTGAACTCTTTCTTTCTTAAGGCGTTCAGATCGGACGCAACGGATGAAAACACAGACATCAGAAACCAACTATGCATCACTTGGAGGAAGCTTAAATCCCCTCGCTGCCACCACACGCCCAGCCTGAATACAGATTTTTATCGACTTGGAAAAACCAGACAGAATGATGTAGCAAAACCTTTTTTTTTTTCTCCCAATTCTTTCTTTTTTTAAGAGTGAATAATCTTTTGTGGCATTCTATTATTTTATTTTCACCAAGTATTAGACATGTTTGTTGTTTGTGTAGTTTACTGGAATTATACAGCACTTTGCCAAAAAGAAAAAAAAAAAGGTGTAGGGATTTTTGGGTAAACTTTATTTATCAAAGTAACTCGTCTCCTTTGTATTTTGGTTGTACGAAAGATCAATTCACTCTGTTCTGATGTCATTAAAAATGCTTATAATAATGGGGTCATTTGTTTTTAAACTGTAATAGTTAATACATGTGATCTCTCATAACTTTAATAAATGTTTTCATACTCAAATTACTGTCTATTGTCTTTATTGACTTTGCAATTATACGTTACAAGGCTTTTTCTAGATAACCATGAAATATTGATGCTACAAATCTATATTTATCAAAATTAATACTGCATATCATATTAAGATCATTCAAATTATTCCTTAACAAAAAAACAGTCTAAAAACACATTCTTGAAAAAGAAAAACACAACACCATTTTATGTGTCAAAAAAGGAAAATATAAGTATTTTCTGTTCACAGTGTAAGATATAATTTGTTATATATATATTTCAATTAAAACAATGTCTCCTGTCCTCTTCCTGCTCGGATGGATGGAGGGAACAAAAACCTACATTAATGTTCAAAACATCTCAGAGGGACATAAAAATAATGTACTTATTCAAAACAAATGTTTGTCTATTAAAAAAATGCTGTTTTGCTGTTTTACTGTTTTTTTTGTTTTTTGTTGCAAACATTCATTTATTACTTTTGTTAAAACAACTTAGGTGTACTCATAAAAACTAATCTGTATTTAATCTAAAAAAAAAACAATAATTTTCTTTCTTGTTAACTATTATATAAAATAATAACCACAATATATATATATATATATATATATATATATATATATTATTATATATATATATATATATATATATATATATATATATATATATATATATATTTGTTTTTCTACAGTTGTTACTGGTGGAACTTTTACATTTCACCATAAAAAAAAGAAGAGTTGTGTCAGACTCGATCGTGTTTTTTAACTTCTAAAAATGTCAAAAGATTTTTTATTTGCCGGATTACGTAGATTGCAATGTTGTGTGTTTATGTGATAAAAAGTTTAAAGAAAAGCCCGTGTCAGTTGCAGCCTTTTTTTTTTTTTGACAGCAGCTCCACGTGCGCACAATGTTTACATTCTGCTTAAAAAGCACGCGGGAGCTACTCCACGTCCTCCTATTGGCCAAACGTCATAAGAGCCACGCCCACAGGCGGAACTAGCCTGCGGAGGACAGTTTGGTTGTCCTAAAAAAGTCCAAATTACTCCGTCAGAAGTTATTTTTAAGTATATGTTTTACTGTCAAACGTTTCTTAGGGCCTACCGAATCGTTAAAAATCCAACCGGAATGAACGGAAATCAATATTTAGCTCACAAAACGTTCCTTCGTCTCGGTCTACATTAGAAAACAATATAGGCGCCATTTAAACGCGATATTTTAAACTGTTAAATTGAACCTAACATCGAGGTTTAGCAGAAACGGGAATGTTTATGCCCGCTTAAACCGCTCGGTGTGGCCCGTTTGTGGGAATCGCCGCTCAGATTTAAACATTTAGCGCGTTTATCTTAACCGGGAGCGGACATGCGCACTGGGTGCGGCGGACAGATGCGGATATAAGGATTGGCGCCGGCGCCACAGCTGATACATTCATTCATTCTTCGCGGCAGAGGTAAGACCACCGAGCCAAGAAAACGCGCGTTTTCTACATTATTGTGTAATTTTAGGTCAAATATGCGCTTATAATGCATTTGAGAGGCGAGTTTTTACACCAAACCACAATTTTCCCTGAGAATTTCGTTTAAAAATGGCGTTGAATCAACAAATACTAGTATAAGCTGCACGTATCGAGGTTGTTACTCCATTTTATCCTCATCGAAAGTAGTTCCGTCTTTTCTGTAAATTCTTCGTAGATCGTTTTAAATGTTGTATTTTATTGTTAGTTAGATGGGAAAGAAATGACGACGTTCGCTTAAACTTTTAGGCGCCTGTTGCAGTCAAGGGGGGGAAACATTTGCATCTCTCCCGCTTTACTACAAACAAACCCCCATTTAACCGATTAAGCTCGTGTAAAAAGTTAATCACATTTTTCTGAAAAGTTTAACTGTTATTGATGACCTAGATAGCTCGAACCCAGCTCGGTTTGCTAAGTACAGTAGCTCCTCTTCACTGCTTGGCCTGGCGGTAGTGTCGCTTCAGAGACGCTTTTTGGCTCGTATTAAGCTTTAAAAACGTTCCCTCTTTCATATTTTGTTGTCTAAAGATTACCAGAGAAGCTACGACTGGTTTAGGGTTGGTCTGACCAGCCGTTAGCGGTCTTCTGGACTCGTTTTCCCTCGCGGACTTTCGTGTACTCAAATCCTCCCGCTTCTGCGTTGTGGAAATTGGCGCGTCCCTGAGTTTCGGTACTCGATAAAAGTTGATATTCCGTCGAATTTGTTCAATAAACCTCGCCGGGAATGTTTTAAAACATCTTCTGCGTCGTTGTGAGGAAAGAAATTAAGTTGAAATTCGGTATTTTTAGAGCTTTTTTTTGTTTGAAATCAGGGGAGCCACCAGCCCCCCTTCTTCCAAGCTGCTGTTGTCTCCAGACTAGCTTACTGAAACTACTCGGCTAGTTTAGCTAGTTTTCTATATCTTTTATTCACATTTACATTTTATTACACGATAAGCGGTTTCTCCGTGTTATCATATGGTCGTTTGGCTTTATTTTTTATCATATCATTGGGTTATTTAGCAACATTATAGCCCTGTTTCTTGCTCATAAGCTAGCACTATCTGTTATCAGAAGCTAGCCAAAGATGATAACCAGGTTATAACTGGACTTCTATGATGAACAGTTTTGGACTTTTTGTGGTTCTCAAAACTGTATGTTGCTCAAATGGAAATTTGTAGAGTAAAGATAAGTGAATTATATTCTATTTTAAAATATGTTTGTGGAAAGTTGGGCTCAGGAAATGATACAAGCTCACCCTGAAAGCACTCATCAGCAAACTGCAACATGTTTTGTACTATTTACAATGGATCCCTAATTTAAAACAAATATTTCACACATATGGTCTAGTATTTTTTAATTTTTCGTGTATTTTAATAAAGGCTTTGTTGATTTAAAATAATATAAAAATTTGCACCAAATAATACTCTAAAAAAAATCATTTTATGCTTTTATTTTTGCACAAATCTCACTTTTTCTTCTGTTTTTGTCTTTCAGAGGAGCATTAAAGAAAATCAGCACCATGTCAAGACGCAGGTGAGCATCTGGTAGTTGTTGTTTGATAGCAGACTGTTCTGAAGAGGAACTACCTATTTATTACCCTTGAGGCTTAGGGATGACTCGTGCAACCCTTCAGATGTACAGGAAACGCTATTTTTTTTATACTTTATTTTTGCATACTAAACAGTTTTATGCAGCTTTCGTTTAGCTTATTTATATATAATCCAAACTTTGTGAGATTAAAAGATAAAATGTAGCATGTAATTTTACTAATTAAAAAAAAGAGGAAATTTGACAGTAGAAATTAAAATCTATATATTATTGTGATTTTTAGAGTTATTGAGAATAATATTTTACATTTTAAAAATGGATTGTGATTTGTTGTAGCTCATGTGACTTCTTTTCTGTTTTAGTGGTCGCATCACACTTCAAGCCAGAGATTCAAACACGCCTGAAACAACAATCAGACCCCCGCTGAAGAAAAGGAAGTCAGAGGTTTGTCTTGGTTTTTTTTTTCTTTATAATCTGGTGTGAAGTCACTCAAACATAAATTCACCAACTTCTTTTCCCCTTCAGCCCTCAAAGAAGAAGCTCCAGCCAGCCTCCAAGAAACAGAACTATGAAATACAGGTCAGTGATTCCACTCCGCTGCTCTAAACAAACAAAAGTACCACCAAAATACATCTGGTGGGTTAATCTGGTTTGTGACTTCCCCTCATCATGACCCTTTACAGATCTAAAATGGTCTTTTAATGCACAAGTTGAAGCTTTTAGCATGCTAATTAATGTGGTTGGGTGAGAGAAGTGAAATGGGGTTTTTTTAAGAGTGGCAATTAGGGTGTAATACTCTTTTTCAACAGAAGATGTCAGTATTTGACAGAAACTCTGCTGTTGGATTGAAATTTTTTGAATGTGAAAAATTTAATTGATGGGTTATACCTAAATTTGATACTGTTATTGACTTAAATTGGGGTGTATTGGACTGTAGCTATGATTATTTGTACTCTTAACAAAAATAAAAGCTTTTAACTTGTCACAAACTAACCCTACACATATTACATTGCATTTTTTTTAAATCAAAGCATTATTTATACTATTTTAAATGCCAGTGACTTTACCACAATGTTATCTTCTTTTTTTTTTTTTTTTTTTTTTTACAATTGTTAATTGTTCTTTATTTCAGACCTGTTGGTCAGAGGATGGAGCAAGTCCCTGCATTCTCATTGAAACTCCCCACAAAGAGCTGGAGCCCACAGACCAATCCAGCTTTAAACAGTACAGATTCAAGAACCTTTTTATCAAGAACTCCCCCATCCCTCGCCTCAGGTAACTTGATTGCTTTTTTAAAGCCCCACATTTAATTCTAAAAGACCCCCCTGTTGCATAACCAGCTCTCTGCCCCGCCTTCATTCAGGTTTTTAAAGGCCTCGTTGACTTTAAATCCTAACTTGATTTGGTTTCAGTTGTAGATACTCTGGTGCTCCAAAGCTCCTTTTGTTTCCTGTATAATGATCTAAAGTCGTATTCAAAAGGTTGTTGTAAACTATTATACAAGAAACACAAGGTTTGTGTTTCGGGTTTTTTATTTTTGTCGTCAAGTTAATGCATTTTCGATCTTTTTTTTGTCTTTCAGCTGGGCTAACTCTGAGGATGTGTGGATAAAAATGATCAATAAGGAGCTGGCGTATGTTCATGATAAGAGCTACCTGCAGCGCCATCCCAAACTGCAGCCCAAGATGAGGTCCATCCTGCTGGACTGGCTGCTGGAGGTGATTATTGTTGTCTCAGATGTTTGTTTCTTACAGTTTGGTCGTTTAGAGTCTCTAAAGGTGACCCGTCTTCTTTGCCCGTAGGTCAGTGAGGTTTACAGCCTCCACAGGCAGACCGCGTACTTGGCTCAGGACTACTTTGACCGCTACATGCTGACTCAGGAGGACGTGAGCAAAGATATCCTGCAGCTCATCGGCATCACTGCGCTCTTCATCGCCTCAAAGATCGAGGTGAGTCAATCGTGCATTTCTCATGGCTGCTCAGCAGAAGAATCGAACCTTCATGTGACATGCCTGATCTGTACCTCCTCAGGAGATCTATCCTCCCAAAATCCTCGAGTTTGCCTTTGTCACCGATGGAGCCTGCAGCGTTTGGGACATCCAGCAAACAGAGCTTCTCATACTTAAGGTACTGCAGTGGTGGAACTGTCTTATAAAGGCTCAGCCACACACTCAACCCTCCTGTGCTCTGTTTGATGAATTCACGTGATTCATTTTTCCTGCAGGCATTGGACTGGAACTTGTTTCCAGAGACGCCCATCTCCTGGTTGAAGCTGTACTCTCAGGTGGAGGTCCAGAAAGATGAGGAGAACTTCCTGGAGCCACAGTTCAGTCAGGACAAGTACATCCAGATCACTCAGGTGAGCTTCGCTCCCTTCTCTGCTGTTGTAAACAGTCTTGATCCAGGCAAAGAAACATGGCGCTGACCTTTTGACCTGTGTGTTGCAGTTGTTAGACCTGTGTATGATGGACATCGACTCGCTGGACTACAGCTACAGTGTTCTCGCTGCTGCCGCTTTCTGCCACTTCTCATCTTTTGATGTTGTTCACAAAGTCTCGGGTAGGCCTCTTCCTCCACAGCGTCTGATCCAATCTTTGTTTTACTGAGACTGGGAAAAGGAAGTCATGTTGATCGATTTTTGTCTCTGTTCCAGGCCTGACGTGGGAGAGCGTCTCCCCCTGCTATCGGTGGATGACCCCCTTCATGGACACGCTGCAGTCTGAGCCTAAAGCCCAACTCAAAAGTTTCCCCAAAGTCAAAGCTGACGACAAACACAACATCCAGACACACGTGGCTTATCTGGACCTGCTGGTGAGCATCAAAGAAAAACAATCTTTTAAAAAGAAAATATTTATCTCCTTGTATCTAAGAAGTACACCTAAAATGACGATTTAAGGCTTGATGCACAGATGAGACCCGTCATGTGTACTGTGAGCCTTAGATTCTTGGAATTGGGTCATTCAAACAACTTAAATCCACACAGCTGGTGGCATTGGTCGGTCTCTAAAGTTTGAGACCGTTTTTTCTTTCGTAAGCACAGAAAACATTAGCAAACAAACTATAGGGCAATTTGCCAATTATAGCACCATTTCCACACAGCAGAGGCAGTTAAGTTGATATTTAAAAAAAATAAGGCATTTTGTGGTACAAGCACCAAATTAGGCATTGATGTATTTCAGGATCTCCTCTTTCAGAGAAGAAATCCAAAATGGCTGCCATTTGTAAAAATGGCTGCCACACACCAAGTTGTTACAAAAATATATACTGACCATTTGTCTCAGTCTACGGGCAGTCTAAAAGACTTTAAACTTGATTACTATCTGCAGAATATTTTTAGAATCTTGGATTTTCTTGGAGCGAACACGTTTTTCTGAAAGAGGGTATCCTAAGGTATCAAATTTGGTGCCGCAAATTAAAATAATCATTTTAACAACCAGGTACACTAATAAGTCTAATGCTACGTTCTAGTGCTGCCACGATTAGTCGATTATAAAAATAGTCGATGACTGAATTAATAGTCGATTAGTCGTTACTTTATATTAAATGGAGTTGGAGTGGAGTAAAGTGGAAAGTTATGTCATTAAGCTAGCTTTTTTGATTATTTTGGAGTTTAGCTATTATTTCAGCAGCGTGCTAGCTGTTTTGGCTATATTAGGCTTCTTTTCAGTTTTTTTAGGCTAATTTGACATTTAGCTAATATTTTAGCTAGCTATCAACTTCAGCAATCAGCACTAGCATCTTCAGCAACCAAATTCTACTTGCAGTATTTACACTAGTATTATCACAGGTAATGCTATATACCTGGTTTTTAGTTAGTTTAAAGCTAAGTCTGTGCATGACCCAATATGTCAACTAATTGGAAAAAAATAATCCGTGATCAGTCAACTATTAAAATAATCGTCTGTGGCACCAGTACCATGTTCACACTGTGCATGTGACGTGAAGAATGTGCTATGTATGCATTCTTTTACACACTTTTAGTATATTGTGAAGAGTTGGAAGAGGCTTGATGTGATGCTTGATGTCAGGCTTTTTTTTTAAACAGATAAATGAAAGACTTTGTCAAATTGTTTCGGCCAAACACAAACCGCAATTCATTTCTCCTCTACAATCAATTTTCAAACGGTTATCACTTCCATGAATGAAAAAGGGCCTCATCCATTTATCACTTCCAAATCCAAGTCCCCGATTGGTCAAAGTTTGAGTGCTTCGACTTTAAATTGCTTCATGTTTGTACGTAGATCCCAAAAATGTATGTAGAAAACCTGAAACATGTTTTCATAGACTGGTTGCTAAGACTGGTGGGAACATAGCATTTAAGCTAACATTTGTGTGTTTTTTGGTCTTCCTCTTCGTGTCTCTCAACCTGAAACATTTTTCTTTGCAGAGAAAAGCTCAGGAGCGTCAGATCGACAACCACGACTTTCAGATGTCGCCCGTTGCCACAGCAACCATCCTGACTCCTCCCAGGAGCACAGAGAAACCCAGCGGTGTGTGAGGAGTGAGTCACCACCAAGTCCAGCTACCTCTGCTGTCCAACGCGGCGCCATCGCTGACTCTTTTTGGATGGATGCTATTTGGGCTTTCCTTCTTTGATTTTTTTTTTTTCATGTGAACACTACGTTCAGATTTCTGGGACCAAAGATGGTCACCAGAATGTGTTAGATCTGACAAAACCTGCATTTGAGTGAAGGAGCACAGGCTAAAAGGTTTTACTAAAGCTTTGCAGAAATTGCTGTTTACAGTCAGATTAGCCAATTTTTATTCAAAATTTTCTTCTTTTTTTTTTTTTAAATTGAGTGTTTAATTTAGGTTTTTACCGTCGTCAGTTTTACCTGATTGGGTGAAGCCATCAAATGTGTCTTTTAAGTACAGATGAGTTTAGTATTCATCGTTCAGACCTGGGAGGTATTATCTGAGAACGTCACTGGTGCTCTGCTAACATTGAGGCGTCGCTTCAATTGATGCTCAGGAAACAACAAATACCTGCTTTCTGTGGTTGATGCCGCTGACTCACATTCCACTGTGGAGGTGCTCCGAGTTTAAGCCAATCTGGAACCGCCTCGTGATTAAACTCTGAATTATTCCGAAATTTAATGACTGCCGAAGGTTTTTGTAACCGCATGAGGTAAAGGAATGTGGGAGGTTTGTTTTCTTTTTAATTGCATGTGATGTGCTTGTGCTTAAATTGTCTTTAACTCAATTTCTTTTTTTTTTTTTCTTGTGTTGTAACTTGCAACCTGGTTGCACCTTCTTGTTACATTCCTGGGGAAACTTGACAATTGTACAAAGTTTCATTTTAAGTGCTCGTATTTATTGAGAATCCTTAGCATATAAAAAGAAAATGTTCATATGTACAATTTACAGAAATGGAACTCGATCTGATTGTTGCCAAAGGCAAAAGCTATTTATGATTCTGCCCTGTACCACCTTTGTGAATTCCAGTTCTGTCCTTCCGTGTGTGCGTTGACCAACTCTGTTTTTGTGCCTTTTTTTCGGGCTTATTTTGATCTGAAGCGAGCCGAACGGATGATAGAATGCGAACAAATCCTGTGACTGTACGATTTTTGCAGCGATCGAATAACCATGTGAACTGTATGTAGATGCTCAAGAATGTATCATTTTGTAAATAGAGCAATTCAGAAATGTGTAATTTCATTTTTATATTCAAATGTTTTAAATAAATGGAAAGAGATTAATGGGTGGAGATGTCTTTACTTCAGGGCTGAGGTCATTTTCTCATTTTTCTGAAGTGTTATCAACAACTGTAGAATTTAAATAGAATTGGAAGTTATTTTATTGAAGCCATCAACAAAAATAAAAAAATATTCCCAGATAAATCAAATTTAGGATAATTTGTCATAATTTGATTGTAATTTAAATTTAAAAAGTAATGCACGTACCTAAAAATGTTATATTTAATCTTAATCACAAAAACACATTACTTAACATTGGATAATTTTCTTTTTGTGGGACTAATGTTTTATTTCATTCTATTCTTTTAGCATGTATGAATATGGTACAAGACATTGAATTCATTATTAAATTTATCAGAGCTAACTTAAATAATCCCACCCCACTTATGCTTTATTTAACTTTTTTTTGTCATACATCTTCTATAATTAGTTCTTCAATTTTATTCAGTTATTTTTAATTTACCAGTTTGAGTTCAAATTATTAATCCGATCCTTAATGACAAAGATGAAGTGCTTATTAATCGCAAAAAAAGACATGACAATATTCACAAAATCTAATAGATCAGGTAATAAAATTAAGTGCTTTTAACTTTATTTACGTTAATTAATATTAAAAACTAGAATTAGAAAAAAAAAACCTCTAAGAACCTGCTTTGTCATGGGCCCACGTCTTTATCAAATTCTTCCAGAAGAGTTAAAGAGACGATGCAGATGCCACGAAATGTCATCTGCAGTTGTGAAGACTGACAAAATCTGAAATTCAGTGATTTATTTAATCCCCTTAATATAAACAACTGAATGTGAATCTATTACAGTCAGTTTTCAAGCCAATTTCAACCCAAGACTTGATCAGCTCTGTGGACAAGTGGTGGAGTGTCTGTCCCTAGACGGGGTTTAAAATCATAGCTGGGTCGTCCTCTCCAATGCTTCAAAAGTTGGATTGGGGAGCACGGTTTGACCAAAGATTGTCTGCGAGAAGGATCAAACGTGGATTTCCAACATTGATTTGTGAACACTTTTAAGATAAGCTTGAGGTTTTAAACGGACAGTTTTTGCAAAAAAACCATCAATAAATAAAATTAAAAAAATTTGTTCAACAAATGTTACAGTTAAGTGGTTGATTTTCGATGCCTTAATGTTACAGCTGTGGCCATGTGAATTTTTTTTCTGTCAGAGTGGGGCTTCTGTGTGTTTGTGGATCTTTGTGTATTATTGTGCATATTGCTTTCAGGTGTGGGGCAGGAAAGGCTGGTGCTGCTATTGGATCGAAGTTTTAATCTCTTAAAACTCTGCTTTTTAAAACTGCTTTTAATCTTTAATTTTACTGCTTACTTTGTACTTTATTTATTTAGTTACTATTATTGTTATTGCTATTATTATTTGTATTATTTTTATTCTTCTTACTACTGTTTTTAATGTAACTTGTCTGTAAGCGTCTTTGAGTATCTTTTAAAAGCGCTATATAAATAAAATGTATTATTAAATAAAATGTATTATTATCGAAGCTGGTGGAAGAGCCTTCAAAAAGCAGCACCTGTTATTTTGTTTGTGTTGCACTTTGTAGTTTGTATTGTAATGTTTTGTGTTCGTTGACACTCTGTATAGTCTTTGTTTGATGTAGTTCTGTTATCTGGTCCCACTCTGTGTAGTTTGGTGTGAGTTATGTTAAGTCAAAGCTGTAGGGCTGAACTGCCATTTTCTTTAGTATGTTTTTCTGTTTATGTTAGTCCAGGGAAGTTGGTATTTGTCATTCTTTTCCCTTTTGTTTGGCCCTTCATGGGTTCAGTTAGGTGGGTTTTTTTGTTTGTTGTTGGTTCACCCTGAAGCCTTGTTGCTTCACATTTCAGTTATTGTTTGTTTTCAGGTAAATAAATGTTGTTTTTGTTAAAGTTAGGACAAATTTATCACATATGTTATGCTCTGGATCCCCTACGTGTAAAGGGCATAACACTTTAAAATAGATTATTTATTTATTTATTTAAAGAATAAATCTCCTCACTGACAGATTTGGAGACAGAGATGAACAAAACTTCTTTGGATTTAAACACAAACTTTTCTACAATTTGCCGAGTGTAGGAGTAAAATGTGAAGCTTAAAGGAAACACTAATAAAGTTGGATTAAATTCCTGTATGAATTCCATTCATGTGTGGCTCTGCAGACAGACATCCCTGAAGTGTCCTCTGTCATGGTCTGATGCTCGCATTAGCCGCCACAATGATGTGAGTCCAACAGCAGCTGCATTAACCTCCTTTCATTGTTTCCTACAACGTATATGCTTCACGTCAACTCAGGGTTTAGCAGAGCTGAGAGGGGGTGGGGTGCTGCTGGAGGGCTCTGATCATTTTCCCCAAAGTTTCTTCCATGGGGTTGCACGGTGGTGTTAGGGGGTTCAAATTCTGATGGGTTCTTTTTTTGTGGCGTTAATGTGTGCATGTGTGGGGTTTCCACAGTCAAAAAACAAGCTTCAAAGGGTATTTGGTGTGTTTAAATTGCCTCTAGGTGTGCATGTTCGTGTGTGGCCCTGCAATAGATTGGTGATCTGTTCAGGGTGAACCCCACCTTTACCCCCAGGGTTGGCTCCAGCAACCCCAGAAAATACATTTTCATTTTTTTTTTTTTTTTTACATCAAACTAAGTCGAAAAGTTTGGAGTTAAAGTAGATTTTAACTGAAATAAAACACAAAATGGAGGAACATGTGAATAGAAAGCAAGTTTGTAAGTTTTGCAAGAATGGTAAAGAATAAAAATAAATTTATTTTTCAATAAATAATTTTATTTGACTTTTTTTTTTTTTCCCAAAACAAATGGTAACATTGTAGTTAACCCATAAGAACCCACAGTGACATTAATGCAACAACAACAACAGCAAAAAATCTTTTCGGTGGTCTACTTCATTTAAGGTGTTCTCCACACAATTTGATTTTTGAGGAAACAAAGAGTTAAAAAATCCACTTGTTTTCTTCCTCTAACTTTAAGTGATCTATTTAATTTGAGATTAAATTTGCATTATATTAACATAATTTTACAAAAGATTTAAACTATTTTAAATATATTTTGTATGAATTTGATTTAAATATTTGTATTTGCATTAGTTGCATCAAATATGCACACAAACAAATTGGTCTTTTCTTTATAAGAATTTGTGAATACTATATATATTTTTTCTTTTTGTTCAGTTATTGTTTAAAGGTAGGAAATAATTTCTAATAAGTTCAAAGTATAATACTGAAAGTCGTCAAAGTCGAATAGTTTTTTGTATGGAATGATTTTATATGATTATTTGTAACTGTAAAAGTATTTTCTGAATGTTGGTTTATAATTTTCTCATTTGAACAGCCTTTAATTAAAGTATTTAATTAAAGCTTTAAAGTATTAAAGTATTTAATTAAAGGATTTGATACATTTTGATTTCGAAAAACTGAGGAGCTTCTGATAAAACATAAACTAAAGTAAATACCTTCCACACATGAACACAAGGTGGCAGTGTTGCAAAGAAAATTATCTTCATGACAAACCTTCACATGCAGACAAATTATTCTTTTAAATTTTCATACATGTATTGCTGGTTTTGTTTTAAATTACATATTTTATATGCATTAAAAATGTAAATTGTTATATTTAAAAATAATATTCATTACGCTATAAAATGTATTTTCCAAAAAGCATTAAAACAACACTTTTGGGGAAAGATTTTTTTTATTAAAAGTCACATACAAAAGGAATTTTCAATGAGAGGCCGCTATAAAACGTTTATATGTACATCATATAATACAGATCAACACTGCTCAGCGCTGAATGATACTAAAACACAACGTGTTTGAATTCAACAACACATTCTCACACATATTAGCAGTTTGAAACACTGGACTTACAGCAAACCCCAGCAGAAGTTGCTGAGGCAACCTCCACTTCCCATCATAAAAGACACAGTCTGTGTTTTGTTTTTTTATTCCATTTGGATGCATAGCTTTAAACACAGTTTAGGACTCTCTGTATTTTGGTCAAGTCCAAGAAGAGAAATGTTTGGACAGAAACGATTTCCTAAAAATCAAAAGCAGATTCCAAGATCAGGTGTTGATGTTTCTTGTTTTTTTTCCAGGGATTGAGATTAGTTTTTCAGTTTTCAGGAGGAAAAATTTGAAGTTAATCTGCGTTTTTCATTGCAGATTTTCACATGATCAAATTTTTTTTTTTTATTTATTAAAAAAAAAAGTTCATTCTGATTGTACTCTTGCTTGCACCCTCTCTCAGTATAAAAACTACATTCATCAGGCGGTGCCACAAAGACAGCTCAGAGGTAAGCTGGAAACAGACAAACTGGTTGAAGTCTGCAGCTACAAGTCAACAAATCAAACTTGTAGAAGGTCATAAAATAAAATAAAACACATAAAAAGTGGATAAATGTCCGACTTAATTATGAGTTTTGCAGTGAAGGTTTACAAAGTCTGTCAAACCTAAAATGACTTCTGAGAATAATCGATCAAACCAGTTTTAGCTCAGAACTAGTGCTAAAAATTGTCACTTAGATTTTACCCAGACCAAAGAGGCTCAGTTTATTTAAAAAAGAACAGTCTTTTTCTGAATTGTTTCTGAGCAAACCCACAAAGCAAAACTCTTAATGCCCACAACTATTAAAAAAAAAAAAAAAAAAACTGCTCTCAACACTGCCCCCTGCAGCATGGAGGCTGCATGTGCAACTCCTGCTTGTGAAACAGTAAGAAACAAACTTATTAGAAGTAAAATAGTGTCCAGATCATGCACACAAAACGCACACGACCAATGGCTAGATGAACCGAAGGGAGTAGAAAAATATTCTCATCTGAAATCATACAGTTTGTTACAAGGTGCAGCTTTCTCCTATGTCTCAACAGCTGTTTCAGTTTGATTCTGTCTGCAAAAACGGACCGCTTAACAAGATTTAGAAAGCACAGAGACTAATGCATCTGTAGTAAATGTTTCTTATTTTTTCATTGGAGGAAGTTTTTTCTTAAAAAGTAAAATGTCCTCAAAGAGATCCTCGAATCCCCTTTGAATTAAGTCACTTTGCATTCATGATCTGAAAGAAAAATAAAGTTTTTTTGTTTTGTACAAATAAAAGCACGGATCTGCCTTCCAAATAGAAATAACACAAAAAAAACTACCATAGAGGTGACATTCTCACTTGTAAAGCTGGCTATTGAAACAGTAACAAGTTATCTCTGTGCTTTTTTTTTCCCGTCACATTTCCAAACAGCAATTGTAACCTCTAACATCCAAATCTTTGATCTTGTTTTCTACATGAAGGCTCATGAAGATCACAAGATGACTCCTCGCTGCTGTTATTTAGCAGCATGTGGGAGCAGAGCGGCTGAGTTCACACAAGATCCCATTTACTGACGGATTGTTGTTTGATCAAAATTAAATGTAAGGATTTTATTTTTTTGGGGGGGGGGGTGTCATTTGTGGTTTGAGGTCAGTTTACCTTAAATCTAGCAAATAAAAACTGTGTGGATAAATAGTTGCTTTATAAATAGCAAACACTAGAATCCATTCAAACTAGTTTAAAGCTTCACTATTGTTATTAATTTAATGATTACTGCCACATTTAATCTTAAGCTGGCTCATAAACATTGCTATCAGAAGCGTTATCAGATAAATAATTATTTCAAATTTGTCTATTTTACTCCTAAAAACTCTAAAAGGGAAAGTTTATCTTTGGAGGTTAGACTTTCTCTGCATTTAATTTGTTTTTAACACTATAGTATTATAATTCAGACAATAAGACGTGTAGGAACTCAGACGTCTGGCATCCTCACATTAAATACTGGAGTGTGACTTTGGGTGCTGTGCTGCCCCCTAGTGGTGTTGAGGCAGAGGGTCATGGCTGTGGCTCCTTTGCATGTAGGCCACCGTGTCTTTGTAGCTGAGAGCCAGCTGCGGCTGGTCGTACATTTCGCTGAGGGTCTGAAATTTTGGACCCCACCGCAGCAGCCTGTCGTACGCGAAGCCTCTTTCATCCTCTTCCTCCTCTTCCTCACCGGCGGCCACTTTTCTGTGGGACACTGCCGACCCCAGAGAGCTGAGGCTTCCTGCTGAAGACCCAGAGCCTTCCACGCACCAGATGTGGAAGGCATCCGGCGGGAAAGCCTCGCTGTCGTTGTCCGCCTCCCAAATAATCCGTGCCACGTAGCTTTTAAAGTCCACATGGGAGCGCGACCCGGCGGGGGCGCTCAGATAACCGCCTGCGTCGCTCGTCTCCACGTCTCGGCCCACGACGTAGTTGGCGTAAGTTGAGTCACTGCCGTAGCCGGTAGCGTTGGCGTTGGCGTGGGGAGGGTGGTGCTGGTGGTGGTGGGGGATGCTGAGGTAGGGGACGCCCGAGCTGCAGGAAGAGCTGGAGGGATGAACCTCCTCCTGGGAACCCGGAGAGGATTTGATGAGAGGAGCTGTGGTGCAGGAGGACGACTGGGACAAACTGGAGCACAGCGGTCGCTTCAGCTCTGTGATGTCATACCCGTTCTGCAGGGGAAATAAACATGCACAAGCACGCACATCACTGTGATTGGTTGAAATACATAAAGTCATCCAAACAATAAACTCTATTGGGGGAATCCATGATGGTTTGGTGACAACTCCAAAGTGTTTTCAGCCTAAAACCCACTGACAGCGCCTCTCAAACCGATGTTTTTTTTTTTAAATTATTTTATATCAATTTATCGAAGAGAATTTTGTGAAAAAATTAAAGTGTCATTGCTAGACACAACAATTTTAAGAAAAATATTTCAACAAAGCGAAAACAAATCCAGATCTAAAATGTGAATTTAAACAACCTTTTTTTTCTTGTATTTATATAAACACTTACTGCAAGAAAAAAAAAGTATTACCGTTTCAATAGTAATGTATTTCAAAATTTTTAAGTCAATTCTTGTCTAAATACATGGTAAGGAGAGAAAAGATTCAAAATTCTCACTGGTTATGGAATATTCAAATAATTTTATTAAGAAGTATCTTTTTATTTTTTCAATTTTATGCCAAATTTTAAGTACTGATGAATTGTTTGTTGTCTAGTAAAATGATAAATGTTTGTTCTTTTTAAAATAAAAAATACATTACAGGTGTCCACTAAAGACACAAATTTGCCTTCATTCTGACTTTGTAATTCTTGGAAAACTTTTTGCGCACATTAAATTTGTGTTATGATTTTTCTTTTTGTCTTGCTTTTGCTTTTAAAATTGGAAAACTTTTTTTTATGTGAAGCACTTTGATTTACATCATTTGGAAAAGTGCGCTACACATAAAATTTTATTTGATATAAAAAGAAAGTTTACAAAATTTATGTTGCCAAAAGATCACAGGAATATTAAGAAAGTAAAGAGATTGGTATCAAAGAAAATAAATATTATTTTAGATCTCTGCAAGAAAATTAATCTTATCAACTAGATATATAGCATTACTGGTGATAATGCTAGTGTGAATCCTGTAAGATGAACGTGGTCGCTGAAGATGCTAGTGCTGATTGCAGAAGATGCTTTAATTGATAGCTTAAAACGCTGAAGCTAAAAGCTGAAAACTTGTAGCTAATTACTAAAAATGCTTCAGTTGATATCTGAAATTGCTAAAGCTTATAGGTGAAAACGCTAAAGCTGATAGCCAGCTAAAATGTAAGTTAAATGCCAAATTAGCCTAAAAAAAACTGAAGAAAGCCAAACAGCTAGCATGTAGCTGGAATATTAGCTAGTTTGTTTCATTTATGCTGCCAAAAGAGCATAGAAATCTTAAAAAGGGAAAAAGACTTGTTTAAAAACATAAATATTATTTTACACATGGCAAGAAAATAATTCTTACCAATAAAGTTATTCAATATTAAAATAATCTGTTTGAGAAAACATGTCTTAGTAACTAGAATTTTTAAAATTAAAATATGAACTCTTTTCTTCTCACATCATGAGTTTTTTTTCCTCTTTTTTGAATTTGCTTTTAGAATTAGGGGTGTGTATTGGCAAGAGTCTGGCGATACAACACATATCACAATACATGGCTCACAATACAATATGTATCGTGATGTATCCCAAGAAAATAATTTTTCATAATTTTTTTTAAAGAGTAGGGAAAAAAACTATACCTGAATATGAAAATATTTTTCAGTATAAGAAAAAAAATACAATGAATGTGCCTTAAAAGTATGATTAAAGAAATAAAGTGCGGTTTATTTTCAACATTGCTAAATGTAGCTTATCCAGTACCAGTAGTCAGAGGATTAGATGGAAAACAAAAGTAAGACGCTGAAGGACAGTCATAAATAATTAATAAAATATCACCTTGTCAGCATTTTAAAACGATACAAGTATTGGTAGATGATGTATTGCGATATATCGCCAAATTGATTTTTTTCCCACGCCCCTTGTAAGAATGTTTGTCTTATTTCTCAGAGGCCTGTTTTAGCCATGAAAACCTAACATGAAAGATGACAGACGGAGTAAAAGATCAGCTGACGGTTTGCGTACCTGGTCCTGCTCTCCTCCTCCTTCCTCGTTGTAGTTGAGGATGTTTTCTCGAATGTCCTCCCAGCTCTCGTGTTCAGCGGGAATGTGGTAAACGCCGCGCTTCCTGAACTTGTTTCGGCTTCCTTTCTGGTTCCAAACCGTCACGGCCACCAACACCACTGGACACAGCAAAGGAAGGACAACACAGACATGACTCCTCTCGTGAATGAACTGGCACGTTCATTTTGTTCACATTTCCTCATTGCTCTGACCTCTGGAGTGTGATTTTTTATTTATTTGAGTCATGCTGACAAACCAAATCAAATGATTTATGTTTGAATTTTAGTGAGAGCTGTAAGATTGGTCTTAGATTCTAGTTTATTTGAAACTTCTCACAGGTTTTTTCTCCTTTTAAGAGAAAAAACAGAGCAAAAAACATCTAAGCTGAGTCCTGTTAAAAAATATTGATTGGTGAATCATTCTAACATGTTCTAATCAATGTTTCTCTACAGTAAGAGTTCCTTTAGTTCAAATTGATCTAAAAAAAGATGCTAAAATCTCACCGATAAAGAAAAGCAGGCACATGCTGATAGCCAGGATGGAGCTGGGACTGAGGGCAGCCAGTCGATGACCTTTGACCTGGCCCAGTTCGCAGTGCTGACCCCTGAAACCGGCCTGGCACCGGCACCGGAAAGTGTCTGGCGACAGAGCCTGGCAGGTGCCGCCGTTCCGGCAGGACGACGGTCCGCAGGGCGACGGCACGCAGCGGTGCTGACCGGCGCCGTCTGTCACCGTCACCTGAGCGCCGGGACACCTGGAGAGGAAGGAATCGTGGGGGATGAGTCACCGAAATGGAAACCCCCCCTCCAGTGATGAAAACATGTGTGTCATTTACTTGCACTGGTGCTTCCTCCAAAGGTCCACGCAGCGCAGAGGGCTGCGGCAGGGCTGGCTGCTGCAGGCGTCGCTGGAGCAGCCTGAGGAGACGCCACGCCTCTCCAAAACGGATATTAGATCCCGGCTCTGTCCATCCAGAGGAAGCACTTGGCCGTTGAACCGGACATCTCGCAGACAACCTGTGCAACCAAATAAAAGTATTCCAAATTTTGTTTTAAAAGCAGCAGATGGAATCAGCTCCACAATATAATAGTCTAGTAAGTTCATCTTTGTCCGGATTTTAAAGCTTCTTTACCAAAACATGTGAGAAAAACATCAAAATGAGGTCTAGATCTCACCCTGGAAGTCACTTTTGGCTTCCATTTTCGGAGCGTTGCCGACCATGAGGGCAGCGGGGTAAATGACGATCTCCTTCCGACTTCCAAGCTGAGCGTTGACCTCCCGTGAGCCTCCGCCCTGCTCCAGCCGCAGCGTGAACATGTTGTCATAGCGACCGAGGCTGACCAGGATCCACTGTCCCACGTCGACTCGATGGTTCGGGAGCCGCAGGGTGTGTGCGCCGTCTCCCAGGTTGGCACGCACCGAGACGAGACCCTCGCTGATCTGAGAAACCCAAAAAAGAATTATTGCTAATAGTTCTCTCCTGAGTAAATCTGTCAACAAAGTAGCCAAAAAAAGACAATTTTCATACAGTAAAGGGGAAAAGCTTGGTGAAAAAGAGGACAATGTTAAATTTTAAACACTTTGTTTACTTTGATGTGTAAATTCTACTGATGAGAGGTCCTTTAGGAGGTCAGAGGTCACTGAAACTCTCGCCGAGGTGGACTAACCTCCAGGACGATATACTCGCTGGCCTCCCTGGACGCCACATAGAGCAGGGTGCCGGAGGTCGCTCTGGTTCGGAGGAGCATCTGGACGTTGGTGCGTCGAGAGCTGCTGCCGCCTCTGAGCTGAAATCGCACCAAACTGTTTGAGTCGAAGGAGAACTCCTGGACGGCTGAGGAGGAAAAGAAAAAGACAAAAACACGTTAGCCAAGTTTACTGAGAGAAAAACGAAACATTTATCCACTTTTACGCTCGGCTGTAATTTCAGAAAAACACACGCTTCTCATCCTCTCACCTCTGTCGCACTTGTGTCCCGTGTATCCTGGGCGGCACTCGCAGCTAAAGGAACCCCAGTCTGCGAGGCAGGAGGCGTGAACGCCGCAGGAGGGCCCCGCCGCCGTCAAACACACGCCGTCTGTGAGCCTGCAGCCCGCAGCGCTGTCCACGCTCTCACCTGGAGACTCTAGATCATACACCTGAAGGACACAGACATGCAGAACGATCAGATCAGGATCTTTGGCACACTTAGGGTCTGCTTAAGGACTAACAATACAATATTATCTATTTTTAAACCATTCCCAGTGGTCTTTTAGTTATGATTTTGCCATTTTTAACTAAAATAAAAAAACCTGTGTTGTTTTCTAGGATATAGTTTCTGCAGAAGTTCATTAGAAATTCACCTCTGAGAGACTGTTGACACAGAACAACCCCACCACCCCTTCCCATCACCCATAACCATTTACACCCTCCCACTAGTTTACAGCCCCTCACACCCCCAACCTAAAATTAATGGTGCAACAAAAATGGCGAGCAATCTGGGAGCTATCTGGCCGTACGGTTTTGAGCCAGATGCCAGCTTAGAAGAAGAAAACAAAAACGTACATGGATCTGTTTGTTTACTAGTGGATGCATCAGACTGGAGAGGAGTGGGCGTATTTTCTACATCCTAAATACCATATTTTTTCATGTTTATGTTCTGATTAACAATGATTTAAAAAAGAAATACTCAGAACGTCCGGGTATTTACTCATTCCTCCAGGTAGAGTTGTCTTAAAGTTGAGTCATTGCAACTGGACTTCTAATCTTCTTCCTTGAAACATTTCACTACTTCAGCGAGGCGTTTCAAGGAAGAAGATTTTACGTTCCTAGAGATACTTAAAGGTATCCCTACAATGTTAATTTCCATCAAATATCGCCTCCATTGTTAGAAAAACGCCACAAGAACGTGTTAAAAACACAATTTGGATCTTTAAAGTAGAAACATGGTCCTCAAATAGTCAAAATAATGTCTGTTCTCATGTTTTACTGAAGATAAAATTATTATTAAAATTGAGTTTTAACAGTAAAATGATTTTCAGTATAATTTGAGCTGGTTTTAGGAAGAATGGCTTCTAAAAATATATAGATTACCAGCTATGTAAATGTTATAGATTGCATTTTGAATATCTTTTGTCACGACATTTAGGATCAAAGCAAATTAAGTCTCACTTACAAACTTTTTTGTTTGGATACATTTAGCCCAGAACTCAAGAAAATTAACAAACGTTGAACGTGAGCATCAGAGTTATTAATTATGCTGCTTCTCTCCATCTACTATTTAAATAAAAAATTCTGGCATGCTTTTACATCATTTCATTTTTTGAAAAAAATATGTAAAAACGTCACAACCAGCAGCAGAAAAAGATTGAAATTCAGTTTATAGTGGGAACCATGCGCTGTGCATATGGATCAGCACTGCAAACATCAATTGAATTCCTTTTCAGGAGTCTTGAGGTAAGATTTTGAGTACACCACCAGTATTTACTGCGATAGGACATTTGCAATTGTGCTTTCCCAGATTGTTTTTGTAAATCTTGACAAAAGTTCAGCATGCTGGAGCGCTAAAGTTTTATCAAGCAGGAAAAACAAACATGAATGCTGCTGCAGTTATCCTCATAACAGGATGGAAATCTGATCCTACACCCTCAAAAAACTTCAAGAAGTGTTTAGGGATTATGGGGAAAATGAAAGAGCAAACTGAAGCAAACATGTTGTCTTTGGTAGTTTCATCATCTGAAAGTTTTCTTCCTCTGGAGGTTTTACTGATCCCTGGGAGGATGTTGGAGTTTTTAATCCACAGCAGTTTGCTTACTTTCAGGAGGAGGAAGTTTTTTTTTTTTTTTTGTTTAGAATACAGTCTGGACTGTGAAGTTGTCCTAGCTTCAGTTATTGAGCTAACTGTACCCATGCATACACAGCGACTCAAACTATCCACTCAGGATTCAGGAGGAGTGGATTCACACATGTGGGAACGCAGCTGCAGAACTGCAGGCATTAATACTGCATGGTAGCACAGGAACAGCAGACAGAGAGGAAACGTTAAGTTCTAGAACAGCAATCTAATAAATTATCTGCCTTTTTAGATGACTAAACTGCAGTCTAACCCAAAATGTATATGAACTAACCATAAATTAGGTTGAATACAGATTTAAAGGGACTAAATCAACTTTTTCGTGTATTATAATGTTAATTTCTCACAAAAAGCAGTATTTTGCTCCATTCACGCATATTTGAGAATTCTTTTTTTTTTCACAAACAAAAACACGAAATAAAAATGAACAAAGAATGTAAAATTAAAATATAAAAATACAAAAAAAAACAAATATACAAGTAAGGCAAAGAATGTGCTTGAAACGGAGTGGATGGAAGAAAAAAATCTTGTGTAGCCCCATCCCTTTTCACAACACTTTTTGTTACGTATATCTATTTACAGTTTTTTTTTCTTCTCAAAAACACTTCAAATTACCCTCTGATTGAAACGTATGTACAATGACATTTTTTATATTAATATTGATCATATCAGTCCTTGTAAAGATTATTCTGCAGTGACATCTTGTATGTTTTTTTTTTTATTATTCTTCTAGAACAGGGGTGGGCAAACTACGGCCCGGGGGCCACATACGGCCCCTTAACCTACTTAATCTGGCCCTCAAAATTAAAATACATTGAATCAAAAACCCTAATTATTGTTTTATTTTCATTGTATTTCTGGTTCCTTCTCATGAATGGTCTTGTTTCTCTGGCGTTTGTGCGTGTTTTTTCTGAGTCAGAAGGTGATTTTTCAGATTTCTTTGAGTTCACATTTCCTTCTGAAGAACATCAACCCATTGGATCACAAAAAAGAGAACAAAAATCAAAATTTAGAAATTAAAATTCCCAAATTTTCTGTTTTTAAATGAATATATGTGAATTTTATTCCAAATTAAAGAATGTTTTTGTCTAAATTCCATATTATCTTTTTAGTTTATGAGGTTCATTACCAAATCACTCCTTCCATCTGCTCCTTGTCCGGCCCTTATGCCAAATTTTAGAACCCTTTCTGGCCCTCAAATCAAAAAATTTGCCCACCCCTGTTCTAGAACCTTGCACTCTGAGCGCCAGCCCCTCCCAATCCACCAAAATGACAGAGTCCTCACATCTCTACTTTATGGATTAATTACTGATCTATTAATCTTAGATTGATTCAAACTGATTTTTAGTGTGAGTGTGCTTCAGAGATTGCGCCATATAGGAAAATGAGCTAATATTTCATAAAAAAAATTGTTTCTTTAGTGTGCCAAAGGTAATATATAATCATATAAATGGATATAGTTTACTCTGGAAGGCTTCAGAATATCATAATTTATGATCATGGAAAATTCCAGTACAGTGTTACCTGACTGTCAACCACCAGGTTGCGAATGCAGCCAGTGAAGCTCCTGTAACGTCGATACGGCGTCATTTCCTTCACTCCTCCCACCTGAAGAGGCTGGAACACGTTCAGGTACCTGAGGAGGGACGTGATGGGCATTGGAAAGGAATGAAAAGAAGAGATTATTAGGATGTGCTGGACTGAAGGTCATAACGTTTATTAACTGGAATGCACGCGGTGACATTATTCTTGCCGGCGTGTTTTGTTATCGTACCGCTGATTCCCAGGTGTCTCTCCTGCAGCCCTGCAGCCGGATTCATCCATCTTCAGAGTTTCCCCCCCAGTTCCTTCCAACTCGTTAACCGCCACACCTCCACACCGATCCAGAACCAGCTGCACAAGCTGAACGCACAGAGATTGGGATGTGAAGAACGCAGATTTGAACCGTTTTCTTCATTTTTGAGGCTAAGAAACACACTTATCTCCTTAAACAAATGCCTCAAATATACCATTAATATTTTAAACTCGACTCAACTCAACTTTTAATAGAAAAATACATAAATATTGACATAACTCCTCTGTTGTTCTGAACCAGGAAGCATTTATTCTTCCTGTCATTCACTTTTGAATCATGTGGGAAGTCAACCATCATCCCTCCATTTTTTCTCTCCTTCTTACCTTTCCATCGCTGAGGATGTCGAGGCGATGCCATCTTCTGTCATTGATTGCAGACTTGGATGGCAGCTGAAGGGTCAGCGTTCCTGATCCATGATTTATGCTCAGAACTGGAACTCCGTTCCTCAGCTCTGGATGTGGAAATGACATTTAACCATTGTTTTAACTTTATTTGGAATAAGCAGTCAAACAATTTTCCATGAGTGTAGGTGATTGATGAAAAATTTGAAATTGAGTGAACTTTTTCCATCTCAGAGCGGGAAAAAAATGAAAAAATAATGAGCTTTCCACGAATTCCTGCTCTATTTCTCGGGTAACACTTTGATTAAACCAAGTATAAGACAGAGAAAAGCAGCCTTGTGTTTACCCGATTTGTGCATGCCACACCATCACTCAACTGTATTGCTGTGCAAGCTGCTGAATCCCATCAACAACCTCAGAAATCCCTTTCATCAATGCTCTGCTTGTATCATCCGATTCCAGCCGCATCCACTACCTAATGCAAGTTTGTGTCCTTTTGACCCGATCAATGCCACAGCCGCGATATTGAGCATGCAAGTAAAAAAAGGCTCCAGAAACATCAATGCTGCTGTCATCCTTGATTTTCCTCTAAGCACAATTATCCGACAACATCCAAGGTTCAATAATTACATAACCTTAATTCCACCAGATTATGTGAGGAGCATCTGAAAGGCCATCGGGAGGCTAATCCATTACGACTACATAAAGACTGCTGGGAGCTGACATTAAAGTTTATGAAGCGCTTCCTCCTCTGGGAAACTGCCTTCACAGAAGCAGATTAATGAACACGTTCTTGTTTTTTCATAAGGGGAATAAAAAAAATGCAATTCTGACAAATCTTAAAATAAAATATATTTCAGCAAAAGCCGTGTCATCATTTTGGGGGGTTTGGTTTTCTGGTTAAGTATGGAAAGTCTAAGAGAAAAACATCCTTATTACATGTATAAAAAAATAAATAAGGAAAAATAAAAATATATGAGCAGATCTTCAAATCCAATCATCTTTTGATCTGTTGTAAAGCGTTCCTAGTGGTCTTGAAATTATGATGATGCTGTTTTTAGCTAAAATAATAATAAAAAAAAGTATCATTTTAAAACATAGTTTCTGCAGAGCAGAAGAAGCTTGTTAGAAATTCACCTCTAACTGAGAGCTCTCTGTTTACACTTTCTCCCGCTGGTTTACAGCCCCTCAAACTCCCAACCAAAATAACTAGAAAAAGTTGCATTACCTGCGATAATGCGAGTGTGAATGCTTTTTGCTGAATCTGGTTGCTGAAATTGCTGTAGCAATTTACTGTAATTGCAGAGAGGATTTACTGAAAATGCAAAAGCTATTTGCAAAATGCAAAATTTGTTTAAAGACTTAAAATTTCATACGCTGAAGTAGGCCTAAATTTTTAAAAAATTGGTCATAAGTTTGCTTAAAAATCCTCACTATATCCCAATTTTGTAAAAGCGTGTAGCCTGAATATAAGCTAAACTCTAAATTTGCCCCCCAAAAAACCTTAGCAAATACCATATTAGCCTAAAGAGCTAGCAAATTGCTAAAATACTAGCTCAACTCCAAAATAGTCAAGAAATCCTCAGTAAAATTAGTCAAAAATGTTAGCTTGTTGCTAAAATATTAGATGACATTAGCGTAGAAGTACCCCAAATTACCAAAAATCAGCTAGCATAATGCTAATACAACAGCTCATAAGCAAATTATTTAAAAATTACTTTAAATCATGGCTTCAAAGTGCAAAACGTTTTTGAAGAATTTGAAAAAATTCTATTCACTTCTTATTGGGCACATTTTGCTCAATATTTCAAAAACTCTGAAGTTTATGAATACCAAAAGTACAAGCAGTGAACGAGTTGAACATTTTGATATCAAGATCACTGAAAGGGTGATTGAGTTTTTACATGCCAAAAAGCATTTGTATAGGAGCAGGGACAACTACTTTTGTGTGAATACTGTTATGCATTTGTCATGATTCAGTGCTTAGGTTTTGTCATGTTCTGTTTTCCCTGTCAGTTTCACCATGTTCAGGTTAATCATCCACAGCTGTTTTCATTTAGTTAATCAACCTCAGTGTATTTAAGTGTCTGGTTTTCAGTTTCTCATTGTCAGGTCATCTGCTCTTTTACGTTCTGTCACCTCACTGGTTTGTGCTCCTGTGTGGGGGTTTTTTTTTTTTTTTTTTGGTCATGTTTAAGTTATTTTAGTAAATGTTTATGTTTCTACCACCAAGTCTGGTCTCCTGCATTTGGGTCCTCCACCACAATCTTTGACAGCATTTCTCACACAATGAAAAATGTTGGAGCTATCCAGCCATACGGTTAGAGCCAGATTACAGCTCAGATGAGGAAAACGAAGACATACATGGACCTATTTGTCTACAAGTGGATGCATCAGATGGAGCTTGTGGTCCACTCAGTGTATTTTCAATGTCAAAAATAAGCTAATTTTCAGCAATTGTCATTTTTCCCTCTGCTTTTGTTTCACAACAACTTAGCTAAATAAATACTTAAAAATTGAATTTAAGCTAAATTTCTTTTATTTATGTCATCCATCAGAAAAATGACACAAACATTTTAAAGTCCCTCTCCAACCATATTTTTCTTCTTTTAATTATGACTCTTCGGCTTTTAGCCAAAATCAAAAACCGTTGTCGTTCTTTAAGACATATTTTTTGTACAGCGGCAGTGGCTCATTAGACTGTTGTCTCAGAGCAGCCCCACCCCCTTCCTGTCACTGAGAGCTGTCTACACGCTCATGTGTGAGCTTGTAGCCTCCAGCTAGCATTAGCAGTGCAAAAAATAATGGCGAGCAATATCGGATCAATCCAGCTGTTCAGTATCAGCTCTGATGAGGAAAATAAATGAGCGCAAGGAGGTGGAGGAGCGGAGTGGTAAGAGAGAGTTTGACCAGTCAGTAGTTGCATTGTTAGCTCCAGGTTTTTCGAACATCTGGTTTTCTGAGTGATAGCAATTTGAATTAAGAAATACTCGTAAATGCAGTTTTAATCGTAAATTATCTTGTATAGGTCCTCCATCATGATAAAAAAAATGCTACAAGAATATGTTAAAAACACAGAAAAGATGATTTTTATTGGAGTGAGTCTTTAAATAACAACAACTGCTCTGCTTTTTGTACCTTATTGTTAAGCTATTGACTCCTCATTTGGGTTTAAACATTTTTTTCCCCTCAAAAATATGTATCCATTTAAATGAGGTGAACATAAAGCTAAGAAAAAGAACTAAACTTAAATCAAGAGATAATTTGATGGTAAGTCATATAATCAGCTTCATGTGTTCATTAGCATATCAGGAACTCGTCTGATCTTACAGTTCAGTTTGAAACTTACCCACAGCGATGAAGTCTTCCTGCTCCCCAGGCTGAACGAGACCAAGGGGTCCGTTATAAAGCAGCAGCCCGTTAGCCGACTCAGCCAGAAACTCCAGGGAGATGTGGCTCTGGAAGCAAGGCTTGATGGGAGGGAACCAGGCATAACCCTGACCGCCGAAACTGCGTTTGGTTTGCTGGCAGACGGGACCATCAAACATGGGTGGACACTTACACCTGAGAGGGTACAAGAACTTTACTTAAAATTTATATAAAAAATTGTGCCAAGAATATTATAATTCAAGCATAAAACAGGATAAAAATATAGGAAGAGAAGATTTTGGTAATCCACTGCATGAGAGAAAGAAATAACATGCAAACTGGATAAAAACTTGCTTAAATTATACATGTATATTTTTAAAAAACAGAACATTTTAGAGTTTTGACTTCAAAACCATGGCTTTTGTTCTCATTTTAGAGGGTTAAAGTGTCTCAGGAAAATAAATATTGCATTTGTGGTGTTGGAATAATCAGAAAAATGACCCAAAAACACGCATGGTCATTGGAAAAACAACACATCTTCCAACACCACATAAAAGCAGAATACCTTCCTGCATGCAGACAAAGTCCATTTATTTGTAAAGCATCATCTATGGGATTTACTAGGAAAATAAAACTATCATTAATGATACTTTTTGCTGGTTAGACCAAATTACAAATTTTACCCATCCACCCCAGTGGTAGAATATACTTTATTTCCTGTTATGAGTTACTGACTGACCATTAATCTTAAACAAGCTGCTAAAATTATTTAAATAACATAAAAATGAACAGAAATAAAGATTTGGAATCCGACATTTTTTGAACAAAGCATCATCTTTACCGATATCCCAGCGGTCCATCCACACATGTACCCCCGTTTAGGCAGGGGTTGTAGGCGTACGCAGAGCAGGGCAGGTGGACCGCCTCTCGCCCCCTGCAGCCACATCTCGCGGTCAGAGAGGCCGCCAGCGACACCAGCGAGACGTTACTGGCGCTGAGGACCACCGGAACCTGACCGAAGGACACCTCGGTGCTGCAGCCCCCCGTCTGACTGCAGTCTGTGTGAGGACAGTCGTCCACGCCCACTTGAGAGATGGACACCCCCAGCGTGGCCTCCACCTGACACACAGAAAACGATTCCAACAAAAAATATTTTATGAACTATATTTCAAACAAACAAAATCACTCAAAATACAGGAAAATTAACACATTTTACATTTATAAATGATAGATTTTGATATAATAGAATCAACTGTGTCAAATGGTGAAGATGTAGAACTAAACAAGCTAGAAAAATACAAAATAATACATCTAATGAATAATAAATGAACCAAATTAAAGTTAGTTTTGAATATTAAGTCATCATAAAACTTAGTGCAAGTGAAACTAGCATAACGCACAAACTAACAGCACTGAAGTCAGTGCAGTGTTTGAACGCATCAGTGTGTTTGAGAGAATGACAGCAAATGTCTTTGATCTGATGTCTAACTGCATCAATGATTTATGAATTTACTCTATTTTCCCTAATGTTATTTATGCACTTTGGTGTTTCTCTGTCAGTTTCCCTTTTGCTGTCATTTGCTTTCTTTTGCCAAATTCACCGGTTGTCATCCGGATCCCTCTTTCTTGTTTTGTCTTCATGGGTGAAAGCTTTTCATCAGAGTCCCTGAGGGTTTCTCCTGTCTCTGTGTGCATTTCTTTTTTTGGAGCTTAGTGATTCTCTTGACACTCTTATCCACAGTGACTTACACTCCCCAGGCAGGGTTTCAATTTTTGGCTCCAGAGTTTCAACATAATCTTTTTTATTTTTATTTTATTTTTTCGTATGCAGGCTTTTCATTTAGCTGACATTTTTGTTTTAAATCAGTTAATTTCTTTTCTTTAAATTTGAGAAAGTTGCAAAACCCATTTTTCTACTAATGAAAAACACTATTTTGCCCAAACTCTGCTGCTTTGTGAGGTTTAATAGTTCTCTAAAACAAGCTGCAGAGGAGCATGGGATAAAAATAACAAATACTTGTTATATTCTTTCCTTTAAAAACTCTTCTCCATTTTTTTTCATTGTTGTACCTCAGCAGATGCACATTGGAATTGCTAGACATATGAATGTGACCTTTAAGCACCCACAGCTTGAGTTTGTGACGTCTTTCTTATGGCCATCCCACTTCTCCCTCTCAGATAATTTATTTATTTTAAATCAGCTGAAGCTATGCACTCAATGCATATGAAATATTCATTTACACATCCACCAGTGTGCATGCCTGGTAATCTTTGTTTAACCCTAGAACACTTTGGCTATAAAAAGTTACACCATCACTTTTCCGAGTATTTTTACCCGATTTTTCATAAAAAATAAATTAAAATATGACAACACATGACAAATTAGAGTAGTTTTCTTTTATTTTCAACTATAGTATATGTTACAAAATGAAAAAAAAACCTTGGAAGATCTTAAAAAAATAACCGAAAATGACTGAAAAATTAGGAATCATAGAACAAAAAATTCTTAAAAAATAAAATAATGATACTGGAGACTTGGCCTTTGGTTCACTCATTCCTGAGACATGGTAGTTTTTACTCAGGGATTGATTGATGACCACACCAATTATTTTTAAAAAAATCGCGCAGCAGCATAACATCTTGAAGATTTGATTGAAATCTGTTGCATTTGTGAGCGCAGCTCTAGAACTCCGTCCTTACCTTGGCTTTGTTTGCTGCCACGTATCCATGCAGTTTCTCTGCCTTATAGTACGGCGAGCCGTGAGCAGCGAACCACACGTCCAGAGCCTTCTCACCATGCTGACCAGCGTTGCCCACAGAGAAGATTTGAACATTTTCCGGCAAAGTCTGCAGGATTTCAGACAAGCTGCGACCCAAACGGAAGAACCGGCTCTCTTCAACACCACCAGAGCTGCTGAAAAACTCCTCCACCGTCAGGTCTGTGAGGAAAGACGAAGAAAAGAACCCTAAATGTCTATGGTAAATTTCCTGTGATAGAAATATTCAGTTAGATCAGTAACTTTTAGAGGAATTGCACACATAATAATACAATCAAACAAGCCAGCAAGTTTATTTATAAAAGCACAATTAATACTCAGAACAATTAATAGAGCTGTATAAATATAAAACATGGAAAAAAAGAATCTATTGATAAAACATAAGAAAAATCAAAAGTAAATAAATTTAAAATAATTAAAAATGTACATGTACAACCCATTCACAGAGCGATAGTAGGTTGAATTTGTCTAAAAACTTATCTGTTTTCTTAAATTTGTACCAATAATTTAAAGGATCAGAAAAAGTATTTTTGTTACCAAGAACACTGTTGACAAAAGCAATGTTCCTTTTTTTAAAATATTTTTTATTTTTAAGAAATATTTTTTCTTTTCATTTTTTTGGACCTTGGAACCACTTCAATTAAGAATGAACTTTTAAAAAATAATAATTTATTAAAATTATGCTTTATTCTGGATTTCCATTTTTTAAGCAATTGTAGTTTTACTTTTAATCCAGGCAGTTACTAATTAGATGACGCGTTTTACTTTCCCTTGAGTATTACTATTTTAAGGTAATGCTGCTTTTACCCCATTCTTCTGCATCTCCAGAGAATTTATGCAGCAATAAAAATAGCTGACATTTGGATAGAAAATATGACTTAAGCACAAAGAGAACGAGAAGGATAAGACTGAACCCAGTGACCCTGAAGGTGCACTGGGGTCCTGTTTCTCATCACTCTTTAGCAAATTTTAACCTTAAACTGATGAATCACTCTAGGACTCACTGTTCAGACGAATGGAGGCAGCTTGCTGTAGGGTCTCCTGGCACAGCTCTGCAACGTCCACCTGAGCGGTGGAAGTGACGTCAGGCCAGGTGTGGTCAGACACGTGCACCTGAAGCTGATACGAACCAGGAGGAGTTCCATCTTTGATGCTGAGCTGACCTGAGCTCTGGTTCAGACTAAAAAATCTAAAGAAAAAGAGAAAAACTTAATTCAAGATTTTATCATCGGATAAACTGAAGAAAAAGTAGAAGAAATATAGAAGAATAAAATATTTCTATATCCCTTGCCCCCTCCCGTAGCTCCGCCCCTGCATTTGAGCCAAATAAAATAGAAGAATTTAGGCTACAATTTGTCAATTAATGGATCAAAAGCAAATAAATGGAAGTAAATACTTGTAAAATATATTCATGGATCCATATAGAAGCATAAGGTGCAGTTTTGCAACACAGATAAAAAAAAGTCACATTTCTTATTGGTTAATCAAGAATAATTGCAGAGATTCATGTTCAAATAAAGCCAAAACAAAAAGGAATGATGAGGAGGATTCATCATTCCTCTTCAGGGATTCAGGCCTGTTTAGTTTGCAGAAAGTAAGAAGGAAAATTAAGGCTTTGTCTGAGGACATTATGTGTTTTTTTAATTTTAAGTTAGGTTGCTGTTTCCAGAAAACAAACAGGTTCTTCTTTCCCCCCAAACATTTAGAATCTGAGCAGAGTCTCGTCCATACGAGGCTTCTCCGACCAGATGAAGGTCATTTGTCGAACATGGCTCCGTGTGTCAGACTCTTGATCTGGAAAAATATTGGCTCTATGTAAAAGATGATCCAGATTACGCGCCGCAGGGTGATGAAACTGGTTAACCTCCTCACACAGAGACAACCTTCAGAGTTCAGCCCGGGCGGATTAATTAACTGTTTCCAAGCTAAGGCCAAGAGTGCTTGGAATCAAACTAGTGCAAAGGAAACAGCAATTTCTTCTTCATTTAAAGACCCGCTTCAGCGATTATTTTAGGTGTTATTTTCAACATGTTCTTTTTCTCATAATGAAGGACATTTATAAAAGCATTTCAGATTAAAATTGCATTTAAGAGTATTTAAAAAGCTCGGGTTCATAATGCGGCATCTATCATTTGCTCCAGTCTCCCAAACTGAAGTGATGCACTTGTAGACAAATAGATCCTTAACGTCTTTGTTTTCCTTATTGAGCTGCTATAACTGTCAAAAAGTGTGAGGGTGGATGGTTCCAATATCACTTGTTGTTGTTGTTTTTTTTTTTGCTACACCAATGTTAGCTTGGAGTTGTGAGGGGCTGTAAGCTAGTGGAAAAGTGTGTAAACAAAGGGTTGATGGGAAATTAGCCGATGCTAACTTCTGCGCCAGCAACTCTGAGGCAAATTTCTAACGAATTCCTACTGAGCAGCAGAAAACATGTCCTAAATGTATATAAAAGGGGAAAGTGGGACTGCTCCCTTCATCTGCAGCGGAGATCTGATGACCCTTATGCTCTCCGATCTCAGGGTGTCTGCTCGCCGTCAGTCCCACATGCTATATAGAGCTTTTCATTATAATGTTCGGTTCACACCGGATGCGGAAGCGCCACAAAGCGCTGCGGAGTGGAGTGTGCGCGCCATCCGCTCTCTCCTGCAATTCACACCAGATGCGCATTTTTCCGCGACGGTCGACGTACACGTCTGCAAGAGCTTCTTTTTATTTTTACTATCATGGGTAAGTGTTACAGCTGTGGCCGTATTTAGTTTTGTATTTTCTTTTTGGTTCTGTGTATTTTTGTCAGAGCGGGACTTATTTGTGTTTTGTGGATCTTTGTGTCTTTCTTTGTTCATTTCTTTCAGGTGTGGTGCTGGAGGGCGTGGCTTCCATCAATTACCAGCTGATGAAGGGAGCCTATAAAACCACCATCTGGACCTTCAGACCATGAGAAGGGATCTGGGCTGAAACCTGGTGCCACTGAAGTGTTTAAAGGGTCTTTATTTTTGTGTTTAGTATTTAGTGTTGGTTAATTTAAGTGAAGCTGTCGGGGTGAACTGCCATTTTCTTCAGTAAATTTTCTCCTGTTTATGTTAGTCCAGGGAGGTCAGTGTTTGTCATTCTTTGCTTTTCTTTTGCAGGTAATCTCCCTGGGTTGAGTTAGGTGGGATTTTATTTGTTATTTTGGCCTGGGTTCACCCTGAAGCCTTTTTGCTCCACTTTTGAGTTATTGTTGGATTTTTTTTTTTTCTTGTAAGTAAATTGTTATATTTTATGGAGCCATTTATTTGTGTTTTTGTCACATTTGTTTTCATATTTTACCTTTTATGCTATACCCCTAGACCAGGGGTCTGCAACCTTTAACACTTAAAGAGCCATTTGGGTAAATTACTCAATGACAGCATCCCAACAGGAGCCGCAATCACTTTTCAGAAAAATAAGACACTGATTTGTTTCTATATTTATGTTACTATTAAGATAAATGTTTTTTTTTTCTGGCAAAATAAAACAAAACTTTTTCTCCAACTTGAAATATCTGATAATTTTTGTCATTTTGTCATGTCTTCTTTTCAAAATAAAAGACATCCTAAGTCTCATTGGATCATCTCAGTGCAACAAATCATTTTAAATTTAATTTTAGGCACACATTTGTTAATTTAATAAACTTAATTAGAGCTAATTCAGTGACTGTTCTCTTTTTTTTTTTTTTTTTTTTAAACAAACACTTAAAATCATCCTTGAATTAAAAAAAAAATAGAAACTCTAGCACTCAAAAACCTGTCTAAAAGCTTTTGATACCCAATGTCCTTCAATTGTTGGTTATCCGATTTATTTTTACTTAACTTATGTGTTTTTTTACAGTTATACGTTTTAAAAATGTTTTTATTTTTCTTTAACCAAAGAGCCACAATGGAGAGGTCAAAGGAACAGTAAGTTGATTACCTAAAAATATTACCCCATGTTTCTGCTGAGAAGAAGCAACTGGTTAGTAGGGCTACACTTCTTTAATTTATCTGTGACAAAGAAGTGTTCGTGTCAGTCTGTGTGTGTTTTTTTTTTTTTTTTTGTGATTGTACATTTTATTTTCATCTCGAGTCTGTTCAAATTCAAAACCATGATTGCAATTGTCAATTGTTGTGCTTTTATTGTGAAAAATTGGTTATATTTTGAAAATAAATCAGATTTTCTCATGTATCTTGATGTAACTTTCTGCCGGAACTGACGCAGATCGCTTTCACACAAAATAGACCATGCGCCGAGAGTTCCGCTGCACTGCGCAAGCCTTCAGCAGAATACCGCGGCGCTCCGCGTCTGGTGTGAACCACACCATAGGTTGACAATGGCACTGAATGGAAGCAGCCTTCGTTTCTCGCTGCTTTGCGGCACTCCAGGGTGAACCAGACCTAAGGCAATTACCGCCTGAGTCTTTCAGCAAACAACAATTAAACTTGCAAATTCATCACTTTACCACAGTTTGATATTACGAAGGACCTGGAAATGAAACCACAAACCTGCAGCTGTTTTCAATTTATGAATTAAAGTCCCATCAGTTTTTTGTGAAATTTGTTCTCCGTATTTGACCCCTCCACTGGGGGAGTGGTGAGCTGCAGACACTGCCACGCTTGGGAACCATTTAACCCCCTCATCCAACCCCTTAATGGGGAGTGTCAAGCAGGGAGGCACTGGGTCCCATTTTTAGAGTCTTTGATATGAATTGTCTGGCAATTAAAATCACAACCTACCAGTCTCAAGGTGGACACTTTACCACAAGGCCACTGAGCTGGTCTTGTTTTATTCTATTTTATTAATTTTTAGCACATTTTAATCCTATGTCTTGTGTGGAGCTCAGTGGATCTCAGAGGGATTTTATTTTCATTATAAAAATGGTTCAATAAAGAAAAACACTTGATTTTGGCTAAAATCTGCCTAATCATAATTAAAAGACGACTGGGAACGATTTTACAATAGAAAAATTACATTTATTTGGAGTGAAGATTTCAGGAAACCAAGTAAAGCTTTTTCAACTGGCGATGGAGCACTTTTGTGTTTATGTGCTGTTTATATTCACTCCTCGTGATATGACATGTTATGATTGGCCAACTGGGGCTTTTTCCTCTGAACTCTTTCCTATTTTCCTCTGGGTTTTATCTTTTCTATATGTACTGGAGGATTGCTAATCACCCGGGTGCTTTCTGACCTATACAAAATATTGGAGAGTGCTAGTCGCGATGAACTTCACCTCATTCAAACAAAGAAATTGCGTCCCCTATCCGTGTGAAGCCGGCGGCACTTGATGTCGAAATTCTCTCCGAAGAAAGATCCGTCAGAAAAAAGGTTCCTTGTTATCTCTTTTCAAGAAGGGCAGCGCAATCCTTCCTTTCAATTGTGAGCTGAACTCATAAACAACAATGACAAAACGATGCCGCGCTTCACTGGGAATTTTCAATACCGCTGGTTATGAAGTATTAATAGCACGGTTCCTGACAAGTCGGAACCCCTCTTCTATCTCTCCATCCTTTACGCTCTCTATTCTCTTTCATTCTTTCTTTGTGTCTTCCTTCAAACTGCCTGTTTCTCTGTCCCAGTTTTATTTTTTCTCTTTTTTTTCCCTTCTGTCACACCTTTGTACTGTCTGTCTTCTACTTAAAATTTGTCAGTTCCCATGCAGTTTTTATTTGTCTGCCATTTTTCTTTTTTTGCCTCTCCTGCTGCGCGTCACACAAAGGGGAAACTTTAAAGGAAATCTTTGCTGTGTAAGTTCTGACACACCATAAATCTGTTTAACATCTGCCTTTGTCTGGTTTCATTCAACCCTCATGACAGTTGTCTCAGCAGCAGTCTTTACCGTAATTTCTGGAGTATAAGTCACAGATTTTTTCTTAGTTTAGCCAGGGGTGCAACTTATACTCAGGAGCGACTTATTTGTGTGTTTTGTTTTTTTAAAGACATAAATAAGTTCATATATTTATGCTTTTCCCAGTAAATCCTAGTTGTCTTTTAGCGGTTGCTTCCTCTTACAACCGCTAGAGGGCGCTGCATCTGAGTATAAGTATTTGGAGAAGAAGTATCGTCCAAAACATACATGGAAGAGAATTAATTGTTTTTCTCTTAAACTTGATTTTTTTCTTGGTTTTCTTCAGAATTTTAGTATTGTTGTGATTATTTTTTTATTTTTTGCTGCGCTGGGATTGGTGGATTTGTTCTGAAACATCAGACTTTCCTCCAAAAGTGCGAATTATACTCCAGAGCGACTAATATATAGGTTTTTTTCTTCTTGATTAAACAGTTTTTGCTCTTTTGGAGCAAAAAAATAACAATGGGTACATTTAGCTTAGTTAAAGATCTTCCTTTTTACTATAAGATGAAAGCCTAAATTTGACCAATTTTCCCGTTTTTAATCAAACTCAGTTTTTTTCTGTGTTTCTTTGAGTTTCACATTTTGTTTTATTACACCCTTGTCTAGCACAATTGAAAATAATTGAATCTGTATTTTATTTTGTTATACCTGTTGCAGCTTATCTTCCTGCTTCTTTGTTTTTAACCCCTCATGACTGGATTACTTCCTCCTTCAGTCCACTTTTTAAAAATAAACTAGAATTTTACACATTTTTTTTAACATTATCCCATAACCAATGAAGAGAAGCTTCAGCTAAATTAGTCAGAGGATCCAAGAACATAAAAGAGCTTATTTCACATTGAGATTTGTGGAACTAAATCAGAAAGCAAGGTGAGGCAGACACCCTGTGGTTGACCTCTCAATTATGAGACATGTTGAGCTTCAAAGGATATATTTGTCATAATCTGCAAATATTGTTGTGTTTAGCATTTGAGGGGTTTAAAATTTAAATAGTCTCTGTTCTAAATGCAACTTCAGAGTGTGCTGATTCTAAATTTGGTCACCATCAAGGTGCAATATGTACAAGAATCATATATTTATTGGAATACTTTTGGGTTGCAGTAGAGACTATTTTTTTTACCAATACTTCTTTTAATTCACATATTTTCTTCAAAGTTTTGCGTAAACAAAAAAGAAGAGGTATAGCTGTACACAGACTACTGTCAGATTTATGTGAAAAAAAATACATGATTTATCTCTGATTTCATATGTAATTGTCCTCGTCTCAAGCATTAGCTGTATACGAGTACTGGACCGAGTGATGTCATCCATAGAAAACGACTTCCAACGAGTTAAAGTCAATTCAGTCTAACCAGATAAAACTGGGGTACCTGTTTGTTTTGTCTTCAAAGCGATACACTTTCTCGCTCCAGTCATCAAGGTCAGGAGACTGAATTTGTCCGAGTGGTGTCACTGGGAGAATACCTGTGAGGAGGTGGGACATCAAAGACAACATTAAAAAGGGCATTAGCTAGTGTAATTAGTCATGGACACAAAAAGCCCCTATGGTATGGTAAGACCCCAACATGAGGAGAGAAGGAGAACATGTGGGAGCTTCTTTAAGGAGATAAGACTTCAAGCTGCACCTTTTTTGGGATGCATGTTTGCCCATGAGGGAGGTGGGCACTCACAAAAAGTACAAGTTCTGTGGCTCTCCCTCCCTCAAAACCCCAAGCAGTGTTGTAATCTCTTTAGCCATGGAATCTGTGTTTTTTTTCAAAATGTTTGTGTGCCCACCAAAGTTTGGAGTTAATTGTTTTCTTGAGTGCATGCTGTCGAGGTTCTAGACGGATTCGTATTAAAATGTTAATGCACTTCATGCGAAAAGACCCCGGAGAGGGAATCCACAAAAAATACATTATAGAAAACTTTAGTTTTTCCTCAAATTACAGCCGGCTGACAGATGGTATGAAGCACTAAATAAGTGATGTGAGCTGCAGCGAGAGGCTTTGAGCATTCAGCTGTGACAAGTACAATCCTTACAACATGAACATGCAGCGCTCGAGAGGTGGTGGAAGAACACCAGAGAAGCTGAAGGTTAGCCAGGCCATCTGTGATCAAATAGTCTGAAGATCAACTGGGACAATCCATTATGAGTGAATGACAAATGTTATGTTGTGCAACTATCAAAAGGTTGGCTTCAAGGAAAGCAGCTCGGCTCAGCTCAGCCATGTTTCACCTTGAAGCTCACAAATGATCCGTAAATAATACAAATTCAAACTTCTAAAAAGGGGTGAGAAAATGTGTATCTGACTCGCGCAGAAAATTACTTTAGTTCATTTTTCAAAATGTTTATTTACTGTGATAAATGATGGAAATAAAACCAGTAAAACCTTAATTTTTAGCTAAGCTTGTGAACATTTTTAAAGGACAGAATGATGTCAAAACAGGGGAAAAGATAGGCCAAAATTGTAAAAAAAAAAAAAATAACAATTTTTTCCTGTTTTTTTTTATTATAAATACTGATTTGTATTCAGAATTTATTAAAATTATTTTTCAATTTCTAAAATTTTTCAGTTATGTTCTTTTCTGTTGAATATAACTCCACCTGGTTTGTTAATCCCAGGGATTCCGCTGCTTTAGTTGCTGCATCTTAGTCTATACACCTCACTTTTTTCATGTTGTAAAGGCATTTTGGCTTATTGTGGCTTATTTTTCTTATTTTTTTGTTTTCTGTAATTGTGTTTCCTTAACAACAAAACATCAACACATTTTGAGGGTAAAAAAAAAATCTCAACAAGAGGCCCCTCTTTTGTTTTAAGAGGTCACATCAAGTGTAAAATGTAAGATTTTCTTCTTTTCTTGGCAATTGATACACAAACTTTTTTTTCAATTTTTCCACAGAAAATTCTGCAGGATTATCTAAAGCCCTACCCTGACACAAATTTAAAAAAAAGATTTAAGCAGACCTTAATGTTGACCAGATCAAACACGGACGTGTGCATACCAGACAGACATATGCATCTTATATTTTACTGGACTGATGTATGAAAGGTTTGTCTAGATGGCTCAGTGTCAATGCAACATATTGCTTTGGTTGTCTCTGGGTGTATTCAGCTTAATTTGGTCCGGATCGAGTCCTGAACATTGCGTTTGGTCTGTATTCAGACTGCCGTCAACTGGACATTTCTGTTCCAGAGCCAGAACCAGAGCCTATAAGCACAAGCACGTGACGACAGATCTCCGCCGTCATTGGCCAGGAATTACGAGGGCGGGGCAAAGCAACAAGAGAAAGAATCACAGAAGTCCTAAGGTTTGCAATCCTTGTCGGGATACTTAACTTATTCAAAGTTTATAATTCGCTGACCAACTTTGAACGTCCGAGTCAACATCAGAGACAACACTTCCTACTTGCCTCTTTGATACGGTGGAGGCATGAAGCAAGGGGTGGTGGTTAGGGTGTGCCGATTAGTGTCTATGGCATATAGATTTTCAACCAAACTGTGTGAAAAGCAATGTGCATGTAAAAGTTATTTTAATGAGCCTGGAATCATCCAAACCGATTTCAATGAGTTGCTGTGTTTCATTGTTGCTTCTCTACTATGTTTACATCCTGTAATGACCGGCTACGGTGGCTGTTTTAGTCCAGTTGTCCCGTTCTGAGGCTGGAGGCTATTCGGCTAAGGAAACTCAGAGCAAACCGGAGTTCAAACCCACTGGAAATGAACCGAGACCGCCTCAAAAGATAGGTCAGAGAGCGGTTCCTGGTGCCACTGACCGGGCCTGGAAACCGCTGACCCAGACCAGGATAAACAAAATGTATCCAGTGTGTCCAACAACTTACCTTCAAAACTGTAGACAATGAAGTGAATGTGCCCAGGCGAGTGGGGGTGGTCATTTCTGTCTCCAATGACAACCGTCAGTGTGCTTGTTGAGCTCATTGGAGGAGAGCCGCTGTCAATCATGAGAACCGGTAGGCGGTACTCTTTCTGTCGCTCTCGATCAAATGATCTAAGGGCGGTGATGGCGGCGCTGCCATTCCGATAGTCGGTCAGATTAAAGTTGGTGGCGTCAGATGTGAGCATGAGGAGCCGCACCGAGAAGGGACTACCATTGGTGGAGGTGTCACGGTCAGTGATGTGAAGCAGGAAGGAGGTTTCATTCATTCGTACTGCCTGGGGTGCTGGAGTGTTCTCCCAAACAACGGGCTTGTAGGGGGCTTCAAACTCAGGGCCATTGTCGTTCATGTCAAGTACTGTAACCATGACGATAGCAGTGCCCATCAAGGGCGGATGACCAGCATCTGTAGCGAGAACCATGATCTTGTGTTGAGAGATTTTCTCCCTGTCCAGAGTATTGGCCACAACCACCCATCCAGACTGGTCCACCAGGAACTGGTTGTAGGGGTCTGAGTCCTTCGAAATGCTGTAAGAAAAACGCCCATTTTGTCCTGAGTCTAGATCGGATGCTGTAACCTGAGCAACAATCGTTCCCACCGGGACGTCTTCTGACATGGCGGGTGACTCATAGAACTGAGGGAAGAAGACGGGCGCATGGTCATTAGAGTCCTCCACTTGAATGAGGCAGTGGGCTAAGCTAAAAAAGTCATTATCTTCAGCCTTTAGGGTCAGATTGAAAGTCCTCTCCTGAGGTTTTTCAAAGTCCACCTTTTTCTTCAGTTTTATCACCCCACGCCTGTTAATTTTGTCTGTCTCTATGAAGAACTTTCTGTCTTGGTCGCCACCAACAATGCTGAAGGTCACAACTGCGTTTTCACCCCGATCTCCATCTGTAGCAGAAACTACAAGAATTTCACTGTTCACCTCCAGGTCCTCAGTCACCTGAAAGACATACAGAGACGTTATTTTTTTTATTTGTTGATAATGCTGAGAGTCTTCAGGATGGGAAACTCACCTGAGCAGAGTAGACCCTCTGAGTAAAAACGGGTGGGTGGTCGTTAACATCTAGCACCATGATGGTGGCTGTCCCTGTACCAGACAAACCTCCCCCATCACGGGCCTCCACCACCACCAGATATTTGTCCTGCACCTCCCGATCCAAAGAGCGCAGAACCGTGTAGATTGTTCCGGTGGTGGTGTTGATGGAGAAGAGGTTGAGATTGATTTCATTCCGAATGTTCTTGATGATGCTGTAGGTGAGCATGGCATTCCTTCCCTCATTGGGGTCATCCAGATCTGTTGCACGCATCTCCATTATGGAGGTATCCGCTGGTGAGTTTTCAGGAACTTGACCAATAAAGCATCCGTCTATTTCCAGAGCAGGGCATGGAAAGAAAGGCGCATTGTCGTTGATGTCTCTGACTTCGAGAAGCACGTCAGCGAATCCCGTCAGTCCCGCTCCTCCTTCGTCAGTGGCGAGGACGAGGAACCTCCATGCAGGGCGCTCTTCACGGTCAAGGCGGCGCTGAGCATAGATTCTTCCAGTGTGTTCGTCAATGGTAAACTCACCCCCGGCTCCTTGGCCGTGGAGGGAATAGCGGAGGGCCGTCTGGTCAGCTTCTTGATCTGGATCCGTGGCTGAAACCTGCAAAAATCAGGAGGTTTTACCACGTGGTCTTTAAAGTAAAATAATGTTGTAGGTTCAACGTCTTGACTCAAAAACCTCTCATCATTTGACAATCCGGAATCAAAACAGATCATTGGTTTCATATTTGCGTGACAGCAGACAAGCATTGCACAATGGTCGGTACAATGCCAACATTTTAAGTCCCACTCCCATTATCTTTTGATTTGTTGTTTAAGTGTTCCAATCCAATTCAATTCAATTCAATTCAATTCAATTCAATTCAATTCAATTCAATTCAATTCAATTCAATTCAATTCAATTCTATATAGCCCAATACCACAAAGAAAATTTGCCTCATTGGGCTTCATGCTGGTAATTTTTACAAATGCAGAAAATTAGTCATAAAACATTCACAATAGCTTAAGACTAGATAGACTAAATAAAAGGTTATCCCTGACTTAGACCCTCCCTCCCGGTAAGGAAAAACTTCTAAAAGAACCCCGAGTCAGGAAAAGGAAGAAACCTTAGGGATGCCCGCATGAGGGAGAGATCATATCCCAGGACGGACAAGCGTGGTCTTTGAATCATGATTATGCCCTTTTTAAGCCAAAATGAATGAAGTTGTGTGATTTTCTGGGTCATAGTTTCTGCAGAGCAACAGTAGTTTATCTAAAATTCCCCTCTGAGTTGTAATTGTTGGTGTGGAGTAAGCCTGCACTTATATCCCATCATACCTTCGTTTACACTCTCTTCCACTAGCTTACAGCCCATCACAATCCCAACCAAACATTAGTAGTGCAACAAAAGTGGTGAGAAAATGTGAAACTATCTAGCTATAAAATGTTTCTATTTGTCTGCAAGTGGATGCATCAGAATGAAGTGGAGTAATCTTTTTCAGACTGCATTTTTTCTGTCTGCTCCTGGTTAACAATGATTTGTAGAAAGAAATATTCAGAAATTCAATTTTAATCTTCATTTCTTAATATATGTCCTTAATCCTGAGAAACATCCTGAGAAACATGCTATAAGAATATGTTGAAAACACCAAAAACAAAATTTTCAATAGAGCGGCTTTTTAATTTCCTAAGCAATTGGTTGTTTTTCTTTAGATGAGCTGGAACAAAACACATTTTCCTCTCAGGTAAATATAGCTCTGTCATCACGATTTTGTTGTAAGCTGGTCAAAGGTGAGATGTAGACAATTCACTACACTTCAGTAGCATTTGTTTTCTTGGAAAGAAACAATTTCTTTTTGCTGTTGTTCTGTCTCGCCTTATCTAAACAGCTGAATAGCTATTTTACTGTGAAAAGTGTCAAGCCCAGCAACTAGGGCACACAACGGGGAACTGGTTGCAGTAGCTGCCCCTGCACACACACACTCCTCGGCAAAGGAATAAATAATTCTCTGTAGCTTTGTCCTTCTGCTTAATTAACCTGCCTTTTTGCTATCTCTCTGAACGAGGGGACAAGAGCAGCACCACCGAGACGAGCTCACATCTGTCACCGAGACACACAATGCAATTAAAAGTTAATAGACTCCGACAAAAGGAAGAAAAAGTACACTTTTACCCTTTCTTCTCACCAGAGGGTTTGTTTACAGAAACCTTTGAAGTTCTCCCCCTTCCCCTCCACAGCCACCTCCCAAATGTTGACTCCCTGCATTTCCTGACAATGTGATGCGGGAACACAGCATTAAAGATGAGTGGTAGAGGCACCACAGAGGATGCTGTCGCACAGGTGAAGTCAAGAAATATTCATTTCAAATTGGATTTCCTCCTCTGTTCGCTATCTGCTGAATTGTATTAGTATATGGGGCTGGGAGCTGCATGGGGTGGGGGGGTAGCTGTTTGGCGTGCACTAGAAAAAAAAACTATTGGAAGCTTTAGAGAAGAAATGAATGCGCAGCAAATCAATTTGAGCGAGCGAGGGGAAGCAGGCCCAGGTTGAGGACGACGTGACACATTCCCCTCTCTTGCCCTTCTAGACGCACCTCCACATTCCTAATCTGATTAAACTCGGCGGCATATGTAAATGACTGTGAATTACAGAGAATGGGCGTGACAAAAGGGGAACGAAAGCCCCAGAAGAAAGGGGTCAACGCTGACTTTCTGGAACCAACCTTTGAAACAGTGGACACTTGGTTTCAGGAGGATTCAGTTACAACAAACCTGAGGGCCTCCTTTCGCTGTGATTGTGTTAAAAATGTGTTCTGTGTTTGTGTAAAGAGTTCAGATCTCAGCTGAGGTGTTGCTTCAGGCTAATTCCCCCGCAGAGCGTAACCAACACCATCAGATTTTTCTGCAGTAAACCTAATAGATTTTCATATATTGCTATCATAAACACTGGTGAGAGTTCTGGTGTTTTTTGGTTTTCTTTTGCAAAGTTCTCTGGGAGAAAATTTGATTAGTAAAAAGAAGCTAATGAAAACATTTTGTCAAGCCATCTATTCATTCCTTTTAATGTACCACCTCATAGGGTTATAGCAAGGCTGAAATGTATCCCAGCATGCACTTGGAATTTTTTTTTAGCATTTTTAATGTAATATTTGTGTTTTAAATGTAATATTTTTGTCTTGAAGGGGCCATATCATGAAAAATCAACTTTTTGAACTTAAAAATGTATCATACTGTTCATTCTTCACTATAAAGAACCCCAAAGTGGTATTTTGATCACTCATTTCTTGCACTCTCAACAGCAACGCCTCCCATACCCACAAAAACGAGCGGGCCCTCACATGCTGACATCACAAAGTGAGAACCGCCCTCTCCAGGAAGAGTCTGCTCAACCCCCAGGATAACACAAATACTTTCTTCCCAGCTAGCGGCGATCAGCTAGCGGCGATCAGCTAGCGGCGATCAGCTAGCGGCGATCAGCTAGCGGCGATCAGCTAGCTTTGTGAGCCCCCCTCCCTCAGCTCCTGCACAGTCGAACATACGCCGGGTGTCTGTGTTGTGAGCCAGTTTAGCAATGACCATGAAAAGCTCATTCCATTTAGCTTTCAAACTACGTGAAGAAACTTCTGGTGAGGAATCTACACGACATGTTGGGATGGATCGTGAACGAGAATGGCGCAGGCAGACTGGAAATACTGGGAAGAGGGCTGGAGAAAAGGAGCAGACTATTTCCTGGTGGAAAAGCAAAAGAAAAAATGGGAAAACTGGTTTGAAAATGAATGATTGTGTGGGGTGCCCTTTGTAAATCAGAGATGTAAAATTTTTACATCAATGTTTTCAGATATTTAGCGTTTTTTCGGAGAAAAAAAAACAGGTTTGTTTTTCAAATGCATATTCTCCCCTTAAATTAATATATTTATAAATGTTACATTTAATAACTAAATATTTAGTTAACCAACGAAATATTTAATTTTAAGCTAAATATTTAGCCTACAAACTAAATATTTAAGCTTTGCAATTAAATATTTAGTTTGCTCATTAAATATTTAAATCTAACCTAAATATTTATTTTTTCAAACTTAATATATAAGTTTTGCAGCTAAATATATAGTTAGGATTTAAATATTTAGATTTGAGTTAAATATATAATATGAATCTATATATTTAGATTTGAGCTAAATATATAGTTAGGATTTAAATATTTAGATTTCAGTTAAATATATAGTTAAGATTTATATATTTTTATACTAAACAAAAAGCTGTATTTTTTCATGGATGACACGCTGCCAAAGATGGCTGTAAGTAAGAATTGCTCATATTTCATAAATACTTTTCTTTAGTGTTCCAAAAGTAATGTAGAAAAACTTTCTCAGAAAAATCATGGTATGGCCCCTTTAAATCCACATTTACAAAAAACTAACATAATTTCAGTTTCAATATAGTTTGAATAGATTGAATCAAAGTGTTTTTCTTTTTTTAAAACAATCAAGCACCGACCTCCAATATGAAAACAGGAAGCTGGGTGAGCTCCTCCGTCACAGCTGCGTGGTATTCAGTCTGACTGAAGACCGGCGCTTCGTCGTTGCGGTTGACCACGTGAACCAGCACCAGAGTCTCATTCTCCCACTTTCCATCGGACGCCACCAGCCGGAGCTCATACTGCTGCTCCATCTCATAGTCAAGGGGCTGAGCCACGAAGATGGTTCCCACTTCGGGTTCCACGTCGAACGTCCCCATGGTGTTTCCCGAGGTGATCTGGTAGCGCAGTTTGGCGTTGGCGCCTGAAAGAAAGAACAATTATCCAGTTTATAAACTGTTGCTTTCTGATCCGCCAGTTTTTATTTCAATCTGGAAATATATAAAGAAGAATATAAAAGGAATTTAGGACAAATAAACAAAGAGCTGCTCTGCTGAAAATATCTCCACATATTTTAACACCATTTCTTGTTTGAATCAAAATAAATATGCAAGTTCTGATAGCAAAATATATTGGAGTTCTACCCACATGCAGACATTTCTTGTAACGCAGAGCACCTCAGGCAAAAGAACAGCGCTACTAATTTATCCAGACTTGTCTATCAGAGCTTTTACTGTGAAAGATTTTTTTTATAAATGTTATTGGAGGAAACTGTGGACAGACACAATGTATTTATACAGTATGTATCCAAAAAATGTGACTGGCAACTGGAAAACATGCATACAAGCACACGCAAGCTGTGTGGACAGCAGCAACAAATACCAGACATGAGAGGAGAAATCCATGCATCTCCCTCACAGTGGGACTCATTAGACACTCTCCCGTCCACACTTCCTGCATCTCAGCCTCGCAGACGATCAGTTGCAAACAGAGGTGTTATTCCAAAAAACATGAAATATGCTTAAAATGATTTCCTAGAGACAAACTAGAAAATTCAACCTAAATTTTAGATCAGATCTAAGTTTTTATCTTTGCAAGGTGTTTTTTATTTTCTACTCTTTAAATATTTTACCTGCCCTCCATTTTCTTACTTTAAATTTTAGTCCATTATTTCCATCTTTTTACTGGGTTTCTAAACATCTCTCCATTGTTTTATATCATCTTGTTCAGAAAAAATGCAATTTCTGTTTATTAACTGCAATTAAATCTGAACATCATGTGGTTATATAAGTGCAAATATGTTATTCATTATTTTTGTAGAAATATACTAATACCTAAATAAATCACAAGTTGGAGTTATTGTTTCAGCTAATAAAACTTTGTCAATAAAGTTTACACAATGAATAACTGAGCAAAAAGAATGAGAAAAAGGTTTGATTTACATTCGGGGTGATTAATAGTTTTATATATCATTCAAATTTTGTTTTATGTTTTTACTCTTTTTTTTTAAATTGGATTCTACACCAATGTTAGTATATTTATAATAAATGCTAAAAAGGAGAAAAAAAATGAAGGTCCATCAAAGTTGCTTTCATAGAAAAATGTCATTTTTGAATTTCTGTCATTTTTTATTTAAAATTAACGTGCTGCAGCAGAATGATCTTATTTGAAAAAGGGTGTATTTTATTTTGAAAGGAACTTACACGTGTTGTCCAAAGTAAAATAAGTTAAAAATAATTTTAAACTAAAAGTTCTAAGTCAATTATTCTAATTATTTGAAAAGTTACAAATTATAAATCAATGGTTTAACAGCCACAAAAACACGGCGTGTCATTTTTTGAACAGACTTTGGGTTTTGATCCATAAGAAAATTAGCCCAAATGGTTCTTTTAGCATGAAGAGTTTCAGACCCTTTCTCTATGGTCACCAGCACAGTCTATTCATATTCTTTGGTGACACTGGATGTAAATTTTTTTTCCTTACACGGCAAAAACTGAATCTTTAGTAAAGTAAAAAGCCATTGGTTCCAGAGAAAATGCCTCATTTTCTGTCTTTTAAGAAAAATCTGGAAAGTTTTTCAACTGTAAAATAATTTTAGTTTAAGAAAATGTATCTACAATATTTATCTTAGAATAAAAAATCATGGTGGGACTACTTTTTCTTACCCCAATTTGCTTATTTAAATGATTTTTTTCAAATTTTAAGATTTTTTCATCTTATAGGAGGCCTGATTGCACTGTTCATATTTAAAATACATTATTTTTTTATATTTACATTCTAGTCCCAACTTTATATATTACTTTAAACACCTTGAAAGAAATATAATTTCTTTTCTGCGTTTTGAAAACAATAAAGGAAATGTAATAAAGGAAATTCAGATCCTTTTTTGCATTTATAGACTTCCTCTGCCCTTACTCTCTTTGGTTCATCCTTTGCTTTTGTCTGCTTCCCTCTCTTAAAGAAGTAAAAAGATGCCAACACATAAATCAACACAACATGAACACACATGCATGTGTGCGCACACAGATGCATTCTCATAGCCCAGAGGCAGGTCTGCTTGCAGCTTGCTCTCCCATTTTTGCAGCACCAAGGAGACTTTAGGAGACAAACACCATCTGTGGAGACGTGGAGGACCTTCATTACGACACTGGGGTTGTGCATGTATTCGTGTGTGTGTGAGGAGAAACTTAAGTGCACCGGTCCATCACAGCCTTTAGGCGCGATCCATCGTGACACTCGCCGAGCCGCTCGGCGCACGTGTGTAAATGGGAGTGTGTGTAAATGTGTGTAAGGGGAGTAGCTACAGTGGTTTTTGCCTAAGGCAGCCTCCCTAATGATCAGTGTGGCCATATGGTGATGCCCCCACCACGTACACACACACTGACGCACGCACACTCGTGCACACACGTGCACACTAGGGGATAGGTCTGATTTAATTCACAGCATAGCAGGACACCCCAAATTGAGATTAAGGTCAGATCTCTGCTCCTCATGAGATAGACCTGAGGGTAAAGTTGTCCCTGAGCATCGACTGCAGGTCATCACTCTGAAGGACTCAACTTATTACGGAGGGAAGTTTTTTTATTTATTTATTTATTTTTTTGATTTTTAAACCACCATAAAAAAAATCCCATGTTGATGCCTCAAATAACTGAAAGAAATCCTGCAGTTTTAATGACTAGAATCGAGATTCACTGCAGTTTTATACATGATTTTAAAAATAACAACAGTGATAGAACTGTGGCTTCCAAAAAGCTCACAGCTACAAGTTTTTCATTCACTTGAATTAATGTGGTGCCCTGTTTAAGCATTAAATAAGGCATGTTAATGTTCTCCTAGGGTATTTTAGCCACATTTTACCACTGAATTTACAAGATTTCAATGTCCTCTACATTGTAATCAGTGTTTGAGAACTTTGTGGGGTTTTTTTTCCATGTTTTTGTGGGATTTTCTCATGATGGAAGACATTACCAAAAGTATTGGCTCAGACATCCAAATGATCAGAATCAGGTGTCCTAATCACTTGGCCTGGCCACAGGTGCATAAAATCAGGCCCTGTTTTTACAAACATTTGTGAAAGAGTGGGCCACTCTCAGGAGATCAGTGAATTCCAGTGTGGAATTGTCATACAATCCCACCTGTACAACAATTCCAGTCATGAAATTTCCTAAATATTTCACAGTCAACTGTCTTATAACAAAAATGGAAGTGTTTGGGAACAACAGCAACTCCACCAAGAGGTCGGCCACGTAAACTAATGGAGTGTGGTCAGCTGATGCTGAAGTGCAGTTGCTACAGAGCTCCAAACTTCATGTGACCTGATTCGCTCGAGTCCAGTACGCAGAGAGCTTCATGGAATGGGTTTCCATGACTGAGCTGCTGTAACCAAGCCCCACAAACAAATCAAAGAGTGGTGAAAAGCATGTCACCACTGGACTCTAGAGCAGTAGACGCCTTCTCTGGAGTGTGGAATCATGCTTTTCCATCTGGAAAGCTGATGGACCAGTCTGGGTTTGAAGGTTTCCACGACGACAGGACATTTCAGACTGAATTGTGCCAAATGTGAAATTTGGTGGGGGAGGAATATTGGTGTGGGCTTGTTTTTCAGGCTCCTTAGTTCCAGTGAAACAGACTTTGAATGCTTCAGGATTCCATGCTCCCAACCTTGTGGGAACAGTTTGGTTCTTTCCTCTTCCAATATGACCATAATCCATAGAGACGTGGGGGACAGAGTCTGGTGTGGATGAACTTGACTGGCCTGCACAGAGTCCTGACCTGAACCCCATAGAACACCTTTGGGATGAATTAGAGTGGAGACAGAAAACCAGGCCTTCACCACCAACATCAGTGTGTGACCTGACCAATGCAAGATTCCTAAACACACTCCTCAACCTTGTGGTTCCAAGAAGAGTTAAAGATGTAATATCTGCAAAAGGTGGAACCAACATCACACTGAACTCATATTGAGTCAAGGCAGGTGAGCAAAAACTTTTGGTAATTTAGTGTAAAAAGATTAAAAGGCTTTTTCTGAGTATTTCTTTGTTCAAATCGTTGTGAATCAGGAGTAGACAAAAAAAAAATGCTGTTTGAAAAAGAATGTATTTGTGACATATGCTGATGCATCCACTTGTAGACGATTAGATCAAATGTAGATGTTTGTTTTCCTCATCTGAGCTGGCATTTCCCTCAATAGTTGAAATATTACTCTACATCTTTTTTAATGTTAGGTCGGAGGCGTAAGGGGCTGTAAGCTAGTGGGAAAGCGTGTAAACAGTTCTACTGACAACTCAGAGGCAAATTTGTAATGATCTACTACTGGTCTCCAGAGACAATGTCCTACAAACGACAGGATATTTTATTTCACCTGAATTTTTATCAGAAAATTCAGTCTTAATAATAAAAGTCTACAGACAAGTAAATCTGAAATTTGTTTAAATAATTAAACTTAAAAAAAAAAATTATGCAGATTGGAGGATTACGTTTTTTCTGTTGCTTCCTTCTATTGGGTCCTATTGTGGATGCTTTTACAGAGTTTGTGTCTTTTTTGAGGTTTTATTGTCTTGCTTTATTAAACTGACTAAATGTTGAATCATGCAACAATCTTTGCTGGTGTGCACATTGATAGATGTGGATATCAGGTGCTGCAGGCCCGTGAGTGCAGTCTGACCCCTTCAAAACTCAAAACTTTGTCGGTACTGCATGGAAACTTTTGTTTACCTTTTATTTATATGTTTTCCAGTTTGTTATAAAAGCTCAAATCATTTCTCTCTGGAGCAATACAGAAGGTATTTTTAAGTTTGAATGGAATCTGCATTAAATTAGGAGCGAGTGTGCATGATTGTCGGTGACTCTATATGATGGATTGGGGACGATGCCCCTCTAATGTAAGCCGGTGTGAAGGCTCCGCCTCCATGCAGCCTTGAACAGAATGAGTTGGCTCCAGCCGTAACTGCAGCTTTTGATGTGTCCTTGTTCGCAAAGATGATGAGGTCATTACAAAGATTTAGGACATTACAGGTGCACTTTTTAACCTCAGATTGTGTCTTTTGACATTTTCTAAACTCATTTTTGTGTTGTTTTCTTTAAAGACGGAGTACTTTCCTTGCAGACCCTCACATGCTGACACAGACAGCTTTAGTCATGCATAACATGGATAACATTAATGTTTATTGCCTGGGCTTTGACCTAATTGCACTTGCACTCCTACTGAGCTTTCCTTTGGGAGAGATCATGCTAAACTCCCACCAAGCGGGAATTAATTCAGAGTCTACATTGGAGGCGATGAACAGCGGGATAGTTTTCTGGCGAGCCGTGTGGCAGCAGGCGTGCAGCGCAGGAACGAGCAGAGTGCCGAGCGCTTAAGTACCCCCATCATAATCTAAAAGGTGTGCTGCAGAAAGAGGAGCTTTGGCGTGGGGATGCAGACTCAACTTGGCTGACAGGCTTTAAATTATTTATCAGACATGTTACTCACTCTGACTGGAATATGTTTGGATTAAAACTAGCAATCTGGGCACGCCAGATCCGGCAGCATCACCTCTGATACGTGACCGGCCGCTCACACATTCGTTGGTATCACTCACTGCAGGGCTCGTGCGTGTTCACTAAAACCCAAAGGCGACTCTTAACTCAAAGACCAGACTCAGCAGAATTGAAAAAAAAAAGCCTCTTGATCTCATTACCAAATACTCCTGGTTCTGCAAATTTTCCTCCAGCAAGACCGAGTGGATTCAGAGAACACACCAGCGACAAAAGCTGCAGGCTTTAATCAGCTTTAGGGCCAGACAGGAGGTGTAGTAATCTTAACCCAACTCCCACGTTCCCTCCACCTTTTTGGGGGCTGAAATAAAAGCAGAATTTTGTGAATGTGTGTAATTGGTTCGTTGGGCTGGTGCTTTACGGTTGGGTGGAAGGTCACGGGTCCTTCAGCACCTGTCAGCTGTGGTCATTATGTTCAACACACCCGTAGCTTTAGCCAAGGTGACTGAAGCCGCTCCAGAGGACGCAACCTTCAGTGAAGTTTACCGCTCATCTATTCTCAGATGGCAGCTTTAATTCTTTAGAATCAGTGACATTTGAGGAGCCTCTTGGCGTCTGGAGCGTTTTCGCGTCAGCTGACATCCTGAAGTCTTACATAAAACAGGATCTGTCACACAATAACTCCATTCTGCTCTTGAAGAACCACTGAGGAAAATCAGCATTTTCCTAATGATGGAGGACATCTATTAAAATTAAATTTCCATTAGTTGTCACACACCTAGTTGTGTAAAATTTGTTCTCCGCATTTGACCCCTTCCCTGGAGGAGTGGTGAGCTGCAGACACGGCCGCACGCAGGAACCATTTGGTGGTTTAACCCCATCAATCCAACTCCTTAATGCTGAGAGTCAAGCAGGGAGGCATTGGGTTTTAGAGTCTATGGTATGACTCAGCCGGGGTTTGAACTCACTACCTTTCCTTCTCAGGGCGGACACTCTACCACCAGGACACTGAGGTGGTAATAATAAAAATTAAGCTCAAAATGATATTTTTGAGTATTTATTTTCTCTGTGAATCAGGAGCAGGCTAAAATATTCTGTTTGGAAAAAAAGGTAATTTGTCCACAACGGTGAAGGGAAGGGAGGGCGGGGTTGCTCTGTAGCACTACTTTACTGCTGCATTCACACCGACCGTGATTTAAGCCTCTTTTGCTGTACTGCGAATTAGCTGCTGGCCGCCCGTCAAAAAATTTGTTCCTTAGGCTTGACGCCGTGGTCGCACGTGGGAGGAGCAACGAGTTAGTGTTTTTAGCCTGATCACTACATGGAGTGGTGTCTGTGTGTATCTCACTTACAATGTATGGAAGACACAGATCCGATTTATTTATTGTGACTAGTTCTACAAAAACATTGGAAATCATGTGTCTGTGTGGGTTTGTGAGAGATTCAAAGATTCTGTCTCACTCTGGGGGCTGCGTCTGTATGACAGTCGCTCCTGCTGTGTTTCTGAGTCTCTGTGACGGAGTTTAAAGGCTCACTGTTGCTCATTGATCTGAGAGGGAAAAATAAAACTAGGGGACTTTCTTTTTTTTTTTTTTTTTTGCTATCGTCTCAATGAAAATAAAATATCACAAAGTTCACGAGGCCCCATGGGTTAAGGAAAAAGATCAGGACAAAAACGCTCGCATTGGAATAGCGTTCTATCCGCTGGTCGAGTCACTGAAAACGTCAGGTGTCTAAAGCTGAGTTCCTGATTGGCGAATGCGATGGAGAAATCTCCCAAATTTCAGATATTTGAACTCTAGCCACGCCGCTTATTTCTCGCCGTGCTGTTCAAGTCGCGCTGCTCCCAGACCGCTGCCCTCGTCGCTCAATTCACGCCACAGGACCTCAGATCGCGTCTGCATCATTGACTTCACATTAAAACTGGTCACCTCTGATGCGCAAACTGCATCCGGTGTGAACGCAGCTCAACGATCTACTGCTGCTCTGATGAAACTACATCCTAGAAAATCACACTTGAAAATAAAATAAAAACATTGGCTAAGAATTGCATAAACCTAGTTTAAAAAAAAAAACACTGGGAACACTTTTAAAATAGATCAAAAGATGATCGAAGTGGATCTTTAATGCATTTTAATGTAGTTTATCAGAATCAGCTTTGATGGCCAAGTACGAGTTCACATAAAAGGAATTTGGGAAAGTAGGTGTAAAAAAAAAATAGGCAGAAAAGATAAATACAACAGTTAGGCCGGTTTACCAGTTCTGGTGTTTGGGAATTCATACTCTGTGACTAGTCAGAGGTCATCAGATTATGTCTGGGGTGTAAGAGGTCTGTTGAGATTTTTACAGCCTGTTTCCTGACCCAAAACAGGTCCTGGATGAAGGTCAGAACCAATAATCATCTCCATCTGACCGGTGAAGCAATTCATCCCTTCAAATACGAACAACTAATGAATCTGGCTCAAATTTTTATGTCCAGGCTGAACTAAACCATCAGTTAACAGTCAAGTCTCAACAGACCTACGTCCATCTTATGTGTGAGTGAGACAGAAATAACAGCTCAGGATTAAACATGTCTTTTTTTTCCACTCATGAGAGCTGACTCAGCAGAGATCAGATCCTCAGTTTTAGTTAATCCCACTCATACCTCCCACCTCTCTGCAGTTTGGAAGGTTTTTAGAGAGGGGGAGGGGGGTCGAGCCAAGAGGGATGACTCTCCACATCCCAGTCTCTGAAATCCCAAGGGCTGCAGAGTTGAAGGTTGTTTACTAATTGCAACAGCATCTCAGGCAGCACACACACACATCAGAGAGGGAATCAGCAGGTCTTTGCCATTTTAGCATCATTTAATCCCATGTTCAGCGTCTTTCTGAACCTCTCAGGGATTAGTCTCAGGGGAATGAGGGCTAAACGGAGACATTTCCAGTAACAAATACACTTAAGAGAAACAAAGGAATAAATAAAGCTCATGGAACGACTATTTCAGTAGTTCCAAATCACTCACAGTTAGCATGAAAACTGAATTATTCTTAATGTCTCAAAAAATAAGAAAAACTCATTTTAAAAAGGAAAATAAAAAAATTGGTTTTCTTCTCCTCTTTGTTCTTTTCTTCCACTGCCTTTCTGAAGTCGCCACAGTGAATCATCAGCCTCCATCGAACTGTTCCTCTGCATCTACATCCATGAATCTCCTCTATGTTCTTCCTTCAGGTTTCCTTCCTGGTAACTCCAACCTCAGCATCATCATCATAACCATTCCTCCTCTTAACGTCTCCAAACCCTCTCAATCTGCTTCCCTGATCTCCAAAACATCGAACATGAGCTGTTCCTCTGATAGATCCATTCTCGTCGCTTCAAAAGAGAACCTCAACATCTTCATCTCTGCCTCCTGTCTATTTCTCTGAGACAACAACAGTTCTGCTCTCACCGCAGTCTTTCATTTCTCATCACACATAAAATCTTCATCCAACCGTTTCAACCTGTTTGCACTCGCCTCTTCACCTCTTTCCAACACATTCTGTACTGTTGACCCGAGAACTTAAAAGTCTTCCTTCACTTCTGTTTCCTGTAAACTCACCTGTCCTCTTGAGTCTCATTTACACACAGATATTCTTCACCTTTTGCTGCGTCTCTCTATACTTCTCTCCATTCTTTTCTTTTTTTTTCAGTCCCACTTTTTCTGAGCCAACTTGTTTTCTCTTATCTCACTCCTAAACTTCTTTGCTGCACCACCAAGTCTCCAAGTCCAAGTCTCCTTGTCGGCTTCCCTCTTTTCAGATGACTCACAAACTACCTTCCTCTCCCTGACCACTTCAGCTGGAGCTGTCCGGTCATCAGAGAACATTCTGATCACGCAAATCCTCTTCCTTTTTTTAAAACTTCCACTACTTGATATCTGCTCTGCCCTTCATCATCTTCACACCATCATTCTATGTTATTTGGCTACATTCAACTCAGTCACAACATTCATTTAAATGTGCATTTCCAGGAACAGCATTTTTTTTTTAAGTTTAAATGAAAAAAGTCACTAAAGAGGCGTTACAGATTGGGATTTCCAGATTTGATAAATGTTGACACTTTAATTCACAACCTTTAGAGAGTAAGAGGAACGTTTCTTAAGGAACCCTCTGCTTTAATTTCAAAATGTTCACTTCTATAACATGTGAAACAAAAAAAAAAGATCTCAAAGTGCCCTACATTGGACCATACACACACTAATGACCTCGTGTGCAAAGATGCTGAAGTAGTGGAAAAAGGATGAAACAGTTGTCAAATAAACACAGTGTAAGCACTAAGGTCAAAAAGAAAAAATGACTTCCCCCTCAGAACTGACATGAAACAAGACTTTCTCTACGGCCCACGTTTGTGAAAATCTGTTGAACAGCAGCACCTCCACAGAAAATGAGTTAGTATGTCCAGTGATGCAGATTACAACTTTAGCTGTGGCAAACAGGAAGTTTAGTGGTTGATTTTTCTGCTTTTTTGCATTTGAAAACACAGGCCCATACACAAAGAGGAGAGGAGAAAACAAGTAGTTAAAATCTTAAAAAGAGAGCCCAAATAATAGCACTGCATAAACAAGTGTGGCAGAGTTTCAGTCGGATTACAAGAGTCACAGTGTTCTGATGACTTCAGATGAAACCACGCCTTAAAAAAGAAAAAAAACTTTTTAAAATGTGATCTTACCTGGAGAATTTTATCACAATCTCCAAGGTTTTTACATATGCTGAGAACTGACTATTTGTTTGGGTCAGTTTTCTCTTAATAATGGCATCTTCTATCTTGTTATGAGGAAAAAAAAAGTATGTTCTTGTGATAGCAAAGCGTTAAATACAATTTTTGTAAAAAAAAAAAAAAAAAAAAAAAGGTGGGCCGTTCTCAACTTCTGTAGATTATTTAGCATTTAGACACTTAAAAACTTCATCTGACTTTTTTGTATCTTCAGATATATTTTAATCTATTGTCGAATTTCATTTTTTTCAATTTTTTTGTTTGTTTGCTCTTTTATAATTTAGTCACTCACTCATTATCATTTTGTAACAAGTTGAATTCCCAAATAACCAAAAATGTTTCTTGAAGAAAGAAAAAGAGGAAAACTGTGTTTTGGTGTAAATAGAAAATATAAATCGTTTCACGGCTTTCAAAAATTACAACATTTTAATAAAGTACTTTCAATTAGATCCTTTTAAAACTGATATTTTAGCCAAACCAAAACTTAACATGTTTTTTGCATTTTTTTTTAAACCTCTAAAAACTGCAAAAGACTAATAAGAAAGAATGTTTCTGCCACTGTTTTCAGTTATTATCAGGATTATATGCGGCTATTGTAAAGTTTGTATGAATTTGTGTGTTTTTGCACCCACTGCTGCTATTTATCAGCACACATTGTGTCTAACTCTGGAAAAAAAACAAAACCTGAGAGACTTGGTGCCGACAACAAAAACCAGCTGCTATTATGAACGGAACAGAAATGGAGAAAGAGACGCTTGTTTTTTTTTTTTTCCTCTGATATTTTTGATTTTTTTTTTTTTCTTTTTTTTAGCTCCTGCTGCTTATTGGTTTTGAGCGGAGGAGGAAGACGAACGAGGGACAAACACAAACAAAGAGACAAACATCAAAACTGCCGACCTCAAGGGAGCAGCAGCACTCGCTAACGAGCTGCGACAGCGAGCGAAGAAGAGGGAGGAGAGGAGCAAAGAGGAGCAGGAAGGAGAGACAGTGAGGAGACGAGGTAAGAAGTCAGGACAAGAAGAAAAAGTGTGAAAAAAAAGACAAAGTAATTACAAAATTCTGACATCTCTAGGCCTCACTATCACAGCTAAAATCACAGTAAATATTAATACAACACAAAGTTCCAGAGAAAACTTCAAAGCTTCAAAATGGACCCCCTTATTATTCTGTTATTTGTTTACAGCAATGAGAAGAGCAACAATGGAGTCGTCATTTTTCTTAAAAAAAAGGAATAAAGAGCAAAAAGGATGAAGAAATCTTTAAAAGTACTAAATTGTACAGCAAATAATGCAAACAAAACTGAAACACACAAATGAGAGGGAGAAAAAAAAACCTCGATCAAATCCAGCTAAAGAAAATAACTTCAGGGCTCAACATGGAAAATGGAGAAGAGTTTGACTCTACCTTCGTCTTCATCATTTGCAGTGACGGTGATGAGGATGAATCCAACCTCCTTGTCTTCCTCCACGCTCACCTCATACACGGGCTGGGCAAACGCCGGCGCGTTGTCGTTCACGTCCGTGATGAAGATCCTGACGTACGCCGTGTCTGAGTGAGATAAAGATAGACTTGAACTTTACGCTGATGACATCTCAAGTCTGCACGTTTATCAAAACTGGGGCTAAAGGTCTCCTTTTTAATCACAAAATTTTGAACATAGTTGTTATTTTGCTGTGAGGAAGGCTGGGCAAAGCTTTCTACTTTTATCACTGGATGGTGTCAAAAACCAGTCCAAGGAATAGGCTGCACTGTATTTCAATGCAGAGAATAAATACACTTTATTTAATTTTATTAACATTATGTTCAAATCTTACCAAGCAAATTTGCTGCAAATGACAAGACTAACCTATTTAGTTTGTGTGCAACATTAAAAAAGAGATGCAAAAAAGGAAACGAAGAATAATATGAATGACCCCAAAGTGCTTCTGAACTCTGATATCGAATTTTTTTACATTGGCTAAAATTTCTTCTGTTAATTCTACAACAGCCATGCTGCTTAAAGTCTCTATCCAATCCTGTTTTGAGCTGTTTTCATTATGATTATGCAGTTTTTGGCCAAAATCCCAAAAAAACAGTGTTGTTTTTTAGGACATAGTTTCTTTGCCTCTGGACTGTGGGCGGGACTGTTGTTGCAGAGCTACCCTATAGAATCAGAAATGAGCCCTTTTCAAACTGCGCTTTTTTTAAAGCTCAATTTCCTCCATCAACAGGATAATGTCACAAAAATATTATGAAAACACGCAAAGCACAATTTTAATCTGACTACCCAAAGTAGGCCCAAAAGTATCTCTGAAGTTTGAAGAAAGTCAGGGTGGTACCTGTGTTCGGCTGGCCCTGTTGGCCTGATCGCGCAGACTCGGAACTATCCTGTGACTGAACCTCGATTAGGTAGGAAGCCTTCTGCTCGCGGTCAAAAGAGGCACGAGTCACGATGACTCCACTGGCTGAGTCGATGCTGAAGAACTGAGAATCTCCGCTCTCGTCTTTTAGGATGGTGTAGTGGATCTGAGGAAAGTAGAGGTTGGAATTAAAAAAACAAAGAGGAAAACCAACCTTTAAGGAGGCTCCTTCTTACCATCCCGTGCAGACCGGAGTCCAGGTCTGTGGCTGAAACCTGAGCCACCGAAGTGCCAACCTGAGCTCCTTCAGGAACTGTGGCCTCGTAGGTGGAGGATAGGAAGAAAGGAACGTTGTCGTTGACGTCTGAAGAAAGAAAAATGCAAGTAGTTAGAATAAAGGATCGAAAGTACATGTTCAAACGAGAAAGTAGTTAGGAATGAAATAGTCTTTGGTGTGCAATTGGTCAGAAAATGAAGCTGGACTGTATCTACACTTTCTAATAAAATGAGTTATTAGTGTGGAATTATCCTCCAAACACCCCGAAGAGCCCACAAAGCAGCTTGTCAGCTCACTTTCAAGCTCTGCTAAGCCAATTACAGAGTGCGGCTCTGTTCAAAGCCAGTCAGAATCAGGAAGTGTCTGCTCTGTTCTTCACTGCACCTTCCTGCAGATGCTGTTTGGGAAATGAGTCAGAATGTGAAAGACGAGGTAGTTCAGAGTATAAACCGTTAACCCTGAAGGTTTTCATCCATATCTTTGTTGCTTTTCTTATTCCCAGAGATGGACAGTAATGAGCTAAAGCTCATTACTTTGTCTCTTTTAAAGCTTTTCCTCATTATGATTGTTTCTGTTGATGGATTTCTTAGCTTTGATGCTCCGGTTATATGATGTTTCTTTGACTAAAAACAGATTTTTAAACCGTCAGTTCATCAGAGGTGCTCTTTTATTTTCCATCCTAATGGTAATTATATTTTTAACTCTTTTTTTTGTAAAGTCCTCAGGATAAAAAGACTGATTTCTTCTTTCAATTAGGAACATTTGTGAACACTTGTGGTGATCACGGGGGCTGGAGGGAAAAACCATCTCTTTAAGCTTGAGTTTTTATTAATATCTCATTTAACTCCTAATATTGTGTGTTTGCTGTGACTCTTGTGTGTTGTAAATACTGACTTCAAGATCCTTATGTCATTAGCATGATCAAAATTTTCCTTGAAAACTCATTGTGTATAATTTGGAGCATGTATTTTTCCCTGTAGTTCATTATCATCCCACTAGGGGCAGTAGAAGGGCTTTTCTTCCTCATTTCAAAATGGCAGCTTCCATGAAAGCTCTGAAGCACTTTTGGTGGGAAAAGTTTTTGTAATTTTAAAAACTTTATAGAGATAATAACTCATCTATTGTGATTTATTTTACTAAAGAGTGTAAATGATGTAAAATTAGTTTATTTATTAATTTTAGTAAATAAATGAGTGTATCAAGTTTGAGTTATTAGGTAACTAAAGCTTCATTTCGGCAAGGAGTGGTACGTGTGGTCCAGTTATTTCTTGGCTCGTCTTTCCCCTCAGTTAAGCATCCCTGTGTGTTTTCACAGCAAATGTGTGTCCCTAGCTCACCCTGTATTACTCGCCAAGGATGACAAGGAGCGTTTGCAGTTTCACCACAGACCAGACCTTGCTGTTGTTTGGAGGCATTTTCAATATAGACTCGTGACCAAAAAGTAGACAGGAAACTGCAAAAACCCAAAAGCTTACAAACGTTGGAAACGTTAGCTCAACTGAGCGCCATATTGCCGCTTTGTAATGTTGTTGTCGCTTTCTGCTCATCATCGAATGGCTAATTGAATGCAATTTTTCCAATGGATCTACAACCGATGGGGGTCCTAAGAGGAATGGGTTTATACTGTTTAATGGGTCCATTTTATAATGGAAGCGCTCAAAATATAAGACCGGACCGGACTACAGTGGTGTGAAAAACTATTTACCCCCTTCCTGACTTTTTATTATTTTGCATGTTTGTCACACAAAATGTTTCTGATCATCAAACACATTTTAATATTAGTCAAAGATAACACAGGTAAAACACATGTTTTTAAATGAATGTTTTTATTATTTAGGGAGAAAATAAATCCAAACCCACATAGCCCTGTGTGAAAAAGTCATTGCCCCTGCACCTAATAACATTTGTGATAACTTGCAACAAGTTTTTTCCAGCACTCTGGAGGAATTTTGGCCCACTCATCTTTGCAGAATTGTTGCAATTCAGCTTTATTTGAGGGTTTTCTAGCATGAACCGCCTTCTTAAGATCATGCCACAGCATCTCAATGGGATTCAGGTCAGGACTTTGACTAGGCCACTCCAAAGTCTTCATTTGTTTTTACAGCTATTTTGATGTGCAGTGTCATTTTGATGTGGATGTTGCTTGTGTGTTTTGGGTCAAAGCTGGCCCAGACCTGCTTGCTGAATTGATTCTCCTTCAGGATTTTCTGGTAGACAGTAGAATTCATGCTTCCATCTATCACAGCAAGCCTTCCAGGTCCTGAAGTAGCAAAACAACCCCAGACCATCACACTACCACCACCATATTTTACTCTTGATATGATGTTCTTTTTATGAAATGCTGTGTTACTTTTACGCCAGATGTAACGGGACACGCACCTTCCAAAAATTCAACTTTTGTCTCGTCAGTCCACAAGATATCTTCCCAAGAGTCTTGGCAGTCATCGAGATGTTTTTTTAACAATTAAGATCATGATCAGAAATATTTAAGTTTGACAAACATGCAAAAGAATAAAAAGTCAGGAAGGGGGCAAACAGTTTTTCACACCACTGTATATTGTAGCGTCCCGGACCACTCGGTGGAAATGAGGCTAAAGGTTCTTTCAACATTTTGCATCTTAAACTAATATTTTTGCGAGCCAAAACTGACCAAATCACCCAATAAACATTATTGATGCTATTGATAACTCATACAAAAAAATACCTGTTTAATGTTGATTTTATCAAAGCGTTTAATAACATTTTCATAAAAAAAAAATAATAATAATTTTCTGTCAATTCATTGATATATTGGGCCTTAAAAGTTAAAATCTACTCGGAAACTAACCCTCAACTCTATATAACTCTTTACACTTCCTGTGTCTTACCAGTCACATTGATGTAGACTGTGGTAAAGGAAGCCAGCGGGACAGCAGCAACGTTTTGCACCCGAACTCTTAGTATGAAGAAGCTGGTCGTCTCGTAGTCGAGGTTTTCAGCGACCAGGATAGATGCCGACCCGTCCGCTCGGTTGGGTTTGATGTAGAAGCGCACCGGCATGTTGGTTTCTGGAACCTGACCTTCCTCCAGGTTGTAGGTCACACGTGGGTCACCGAGGGGAGACGTCGCTTTGATGGTCTGATGAGAAAAAAAAAAAAAAAAGTCTTAACATGGCCTATGTATCCAGATTGTTAAAATCAGACCTCAAAGCCATTGGCAGACATAGTGATCAGATAATGGATGTAATATCAAATATTTGTGCCCAAACTGCGTTGGAGTACACTTTGAAAGACAAATAAAGCAATGCTGTTGTTATGATAATGAAAAAAAAAATATACTAAAATAAAGCAACCATTCATGAAAGTGTAGGGTAATACTTTCACAGCATCATTTAGTATTGGTACTCTTTCAGATTTATTACTCCTCACCCACTTTGTACACAATTACATGAAAAACATTTTCATCCAGCAGCTGTAAAGAGTCGGATAAATCATCTCCTCTTGCCACAACGTTTGCAGCTGGATAAGACATAATTTCGACAAGAGATTCTCCAAAGTAAACAGCCATCTTTTTAAGAATGTAGTGTTTTATCAGTGAAAGAAAAAGTGTTGTCCTTCTTTGGAAGTGAACCACTTGAGGAGAAACTTCAAGTGCTTCACCAGAACGCCTAAAATGGTTTCTCTTTCTGCTTTGTTGATACATTTCTTTGTGAGATTTATTTTTTCAGTCAATCAAAAATGTGCGATCAGCTTTCTTGAACTGGATGTGAACCAACACAACAGCTGCTTTTACTGGCTCAGAATAACAAAAGCTCTAACACTAATGTAATTCTCAAAACATACGTGTGTCTGTGTGCATGTGTGTGTGTGTGTTTTGTCCAGATCTTCTCTTTCTACTGTATTGAATTGGCATCCCTCATCCATGACAAATACAATCTGTTCCTGGAAATGTTGGAATGGCCTTCCTTTAAAGACAAAAGCCAAGATCGCTCTCCCAGACACACAAACACGTACAGAATGAATTTGGGTGCCGTACAGATGCTGGGATGTAAGTAAAAGTGTTCCTTTTGTTGCTGCCATATGCCAGTCGGACGCGAGGGCAGTCGCTGCTTGTTAACCCGCTTGCACATCTGTCAATGTGACCTCAGATCGTGCTGGAAAATGAACGATGCAAGCCAACTCCTTGACCAAGAACACGGAGAGCCAAACTTGGCAAGAAATGGAATCGATAGAAATTAATCTAAATACCACTCTAATGTGGTTATGCATTAAAGTCCGACTCTGCTCATCTTTTGATCTGTTGTAAAAGTGTTCCAAGTGGTCTTTTAAATATAATTATATCGCCTTTTAAAAAAAAAAAAAAAAATTGCCTCAGAATTGTGGGCAAAATTGTTGGTGCAGAGCAACCCTGCCCCCCTTCCCGTCACTTTAGCTTCACATTTTCATTCTCACTAGTTTATCGCCCCTCACAAACCCCAACTTAACATTACCAATGCAACAAAACAGGTGAGCAATTTTGCAGCCATCCAGCTGTGCAGCCAAATTTCAGCTCAGATGGGAAAAACAAAGTCGTGCATGGATCCGTCTACAAGTGGATGCATCAGAATGGAGTGGAGTTGGGAGGTTGTGTCCCGCCCACTATTGGATCTGCCCCTGATACACAATGATTTGAATAACGGAATACACAGTCATGCAATTTTAAGTTTTTTTTTTTTTTCTATTATGTCCTTCATCATCAGAAAGATGCCACAAAAATGCCATAAATACAGTTTTCATTTGAAAATTAACCTAAAATGAAATTTATGTCTTCTAGAATTAATTTACAGTTAGTGCACTGATGCTGTAAACCTCATTTGAGTTGAATTGTTCGCCTCTCTTGTGCAAAACCATAAAAGCCATTTGAACTTAAAATAACTGGGACAACTGTCTGCCCAGTTTGAAGTGAGAAGGCAGAACATGGCATCACGGCTTTGCCCCGCAGCAGGTACAGGCAGCAGAGCGCACAGAATCAGCGTTAATGAGAAATCATCTCATTATCCATCACTGCTATTATGTCGTCCATCTTCTCCCCGATTGATAAATGACTTTGGAGTTATGGAAACTGGCAGGAGAGGTGCAGTAACCAATATCAACAGGAAATTTGGCTTTAAATTTACAAAAAAAAAAAAAAAAAAATTGGATTAAACTTTTTATTTTTAACAAACAATTTTCAATAAATGTGCATTTTGTAGCGGAATTACTGTCAACACATCACTAATATGTCTTCTAATTATAAAGATTATACAAGACATTTTGAAAAACTGTGAGAGCAAACAAATGCCAGCATGATAAAAAGCCTTTTTTTTAATTGAAAGTTGCAATTTTTACAATATGTGCCAAAATATAATAATAGAAAAGTGGTCGACATGATTAAAATAAAAAAAAAAAAATTGACTAATAAAGCTCGAGACTACCATCCCAAAAAAAAAAAAAAAAGGCATCTTAAAGTTTGCATAGAATGAAGGAAAAATGGGAAATCTGCTGCTGAGGAGACAGTTACAGCAGGATGGGAGAAAACTCCAGCTCATTGATATGGAAATTTAACAAACATCAGCTCCTGCCTCTGCCGCGTCTCCCTCCCACTGCCTCGTTAACAATGTGATTAACAGACCTTATTAAGGCAGCTAAATTTAAAACAACAGTTCATCCTCGCCGTAATTAACACAGCAGAGGAGACGAAGGAGCAGGAGGAGGAAACACACCAGCTCTCACTGCGCTTCTTGGGTAAATTATATATGTTAATCAATTTAGCTTAAATGTGAATAATCGGATTCAAGTTAAACGTTTTCTATGAGACCCAAAGAGCAGTTCATTTGGTTCTTAATTTTTTTAATACCCCAATTACACTTTAGGATGTTTAGCTCAAATAAATATAAAAATACATGCATTTATGAATGGGTTGCTAAATACAGTAGTGTTAAGCTCTCAACCTGGTTTGAATCCCAGCTGGGACCTTTCTGTGTGGAGTTTTCATGTTCTCCTCATAGATGCATTGGTTTACTCCTCCCACAGTCTAAAGATAATGCTTCATGCAGGTTAATTGGTGCCTCTAATTAGCTTCTAGGTGTCCATGTGGCCATGCAACAGACAGATAGGCTCCAGCAACGCCATGATTTAGAAATGGATAAAGCAGAATCTGAATATGGATGGATTGACGACAGATTCATTCACATAACGGACAAGATGCTCTGTTTTAAAAGACATACTCAAATGTGAAACCGGTAAAAAAAAAAATTAGGCTTTGGGGTAAAAAAAATTGCATGTAGGTATAGAATCGATCCTTTTTCTTTTTTATTTTTTTACTACTTTACACTTTTATTCATTGTTTCAGTACGCTCTCTTTTCTTAAAAAAAAAAAAAAAAAAATCTCTTTTTTTGTCAAAAATTTGTCAAGTACCAGCACTTTCAAAGCCCCATTTCTACAGGTAAAAGGCTGGAAAAAAAGTTGATTTAGGGTTTGGTTACCCTTTAATCCATTGAAAATTACTTAATTAGTTTTCATTTAAAAACTGCGGTTTTCTGACTCGTTTTAGAGACATTTTCACCAATGGGTGGATGCCCTTTAGGAAAAAAGTCAAACTTAGTGAAATTTTGTGTTCATGTGGTGTTGGAATAATCTGAAAATTGATTGTCTAACTTGGAAATCACACATATCGGAAAAACAACAAATCTTCAAAAAAACACCACATAAATGCAGATTAACTTTCTGCACCTGAAAAAAGGTGGATTTTTGTTTTGTGCGCCACCTACGGGGAGATACCTGAACTACATGGAAAATAAAACATTAGCCTTTTAACGCTGGAGCTCCAATGTTTATGTTCTTTGATTTATTATAACTTTTCAACCTTTAACACGATCAACGTAATTCCTTTAGAATTTGAAGAAGAATAGCGGTTAAAGTACCGTATTTTCTGGACTATAAGTTGCATTTTTTTTCAAAGATTTGCCTGGGGTGCGACTTATACTCGGGAGTGACTTATTTGTGATTTTTTTCTTTTCTTTTTTTTTTTTTACATCAATAGACTCATAGATTTGCTATTTTCTCCACTAACAACCAGTTGCCTTTTAGCGGTTGTTTCCCTCTAACAACCACTAGAGGGCACTGTAGATTTGTGTATCAGTATTTGCTGCTTTCCGCTAGGTTAGAAACGCAGAAGAAGTGACGTTCAAGACAAAGGTTGCTAATAATCTAATCATTCTCCTTATGGACGTTGTGACGTTTTTCTTATTTGCATCGAGACATTATTATTATTGTTTTTATTTTTTCTCTTTGGACTGGACAACAAACCTTCAAACTGGGTAATAAACAAGACATATGAATAGCAGAATAGAAGGTAACGATCGCTGTAAGAAACAGTAAAAAACTGCTGTCCTGAACCCACAATGCAGAGATGATTAAAGATACTTTTGTGGAGCTCTTTAAAATGAATAACTTAACCTCCCAGCATCATCCGCATCTTCCGTGTATTTTAAACAAGATAAACAGTCAAAGCCTCCGTCATGTCGCGATGATGCTAAAAGATAGCTTCTCCACACGCAATGGGAGCATCTAGTTTATGAACACATTTTTGGACAAACATTGAGCATTAAGTTAGACACATGTCAAAAGAGACAGCTGACTCGAATTTGACCCATGAATCGCGTTTGGTGTCAAATTCAACATTCCGTCAGGTTTGTTGAATTTTTTCTAAAGTGTTGGACTTAAAAGTGTGACTTATACTCCGGAGCAACTTAGGCTATATGTTTCTTTTTTTTTTATTCTTCATTATGCATTTTTTTGCTCCTGCGACTTATACTCCGGTGCGACTTATAGTCCGGAAAATACGGTATGTTACAAATGTTCTGTTTAAGCGTCACTGGCGATGCCTCAGGTGTTAAAGGGTTAGTACGGGTAGTCACCAGTTTGGCGGCCCCTTTGCCCACCCCTGGTTTAAGTGAATATTTAAGGGTCCCATAGAAATAGGATAAAAACTTTAAAGAAAAACATGTTCTTTTCTTGAGAGAGTTAAGCAGAGTGAAGGTAACTTTCTCCACTTTTTTGCTCTCACGACTCTCATCTTGCTTTGTACTTTTCCCATATAAAGGCTAAAATCAACAAACTGTTAAGTTCTTGTGCGTCCGACTCCCCCTCCTCCCACATCCTCTCCCACCCCCCCACGACGCGGTCTCTGTCAGGTTAAACACAGTAATTAAACGTCTGTTTTTCTGAGGTGATGAGAGTCCATTGTGACGCTCCGACAGCAGGTGTAATTTTCTGCCTCTCCTCAATCATCTCTGACAGATGGAGCTGTGGGCGGAACAGCCTCCAATCACCATTACCATCACCATCATCATCATCAGCAGCATTTTTCCGAGCTTTTTTTTCTGTGGAAATGTTGGGTCTAAAACTAGCACAGCTACACAACCACAAGGCGCACACACAATCACACGCTCCTACCCTGCAACTATTTGAAAACTGACTAACCTCCATGAAATCGAGCAGCTGGAGGGTGAAAAACTCCTCCACCTTCTAAACCAAGGCTCAGGATAAAAAAGAGAGAAAATAAGGATAGAGGGATTAAAAGAGGAAAAGAGTATCACCAGAGGTCTAAAAGAAGTCAGTGAGTCAGGTGAGACAGACTCGGGGCGGGATTGTTGTTTGCTTGGCAGAAAATGTTTGGAAGTCTCGGGCTAAACGTGCTGACACGGAGAGAGAATGAAAGAGGGAGGAATGGAGGAGTGGGAGATGAAAAGGAAGAAAAAGAGTTTTTAACCTCCTCGGGGGGGTTCTGCACAGCCGTGGAGAAGGAGGTAAACGAAGACAGAGCTCTTTCACTGCTGCAGGAGGGCAAATGGATTGAAACACCTCCCTGCTTTTCTTTTTTACACGTCTTCTTCTCTGCCAGACATTTTTAGAGCTCCATTTAATGATCAGAGGTTTGAGTCTTAAAGAAAACACTTCTTTTGTTTTCTCTGAGTGAACTTCTTGTCACACGATCACATTTGCAGAATTAGGGAGGAGATGATGGAGTGAAGCCAACAGTTCCTCAGGATGCAGCGCTTGCCTAGTCTGCCCATCCATGAATTATCAGGTTCATTCATTTGCAGGTTCTTACTAGTTTTTGTGCCCTAAAATTGCTAAAAATGGACATCAGAGCTTGGCAAAAAAAAAAAAAGTTAGTATAGAAGCGGTAATAAAACAGCTTCAGCTTCAGCATCAGCGAGGCAAGTGCAGCAGCAATGAATGGATCAACTCTGCTGTTACAGATGGCAGCAGCAGACCGGGCTCACACTGCATCCAGTCCAGCTCCGATGCAGCCACCGGAGCGGTCTGGCTATGACAGATGACTCACATTAGTCGCATTTCCATTAACTCTGAAATTTCGAAAAACGGAATTTCGATATTAAATTCTCCTAATGGAAACACCATAATTTCGAAAAAACTCGCCTTTTTCGAAATAAAGTTTTTGCGCTTAGAGGAGGTGGTATTTGGGCCGTATCGAAACAGTAGTTTTTCGAAAAACTGTAATGGAAACACTTTTTTCAAAACAAACAAGTCACGTGACCATTAACCGGATATGACGTTTCGGACAGGAAGCAGGAAAAGCTGGTCGATGCGCTTTTTCACAGCAACTGGCTGCCTTGGGCACTGCACAGCGGGCGCCACGAGAGGTCCCACAGCATCGCACAGCTCATCAAAAGTTGAGCGTGTCATGCGAAAATGCTGAATCCACAGCTCTTCGGTGAATTCTTCAACCACGATTTCCCAAAAATGTTTGACTCTACGTCGCTCCCACGTATAAGGAGCCTGCCGCTCCAAGGCTCGGATCAGACGTAGACGTCTCTCTGAATGGCAAGGATGAGAGCTAGCGCCGTGGCAGAAATGTGAATGAATCTACTGCACATCAAAATAGTGTTTATATCCGTCGCCATGTTTTTTTTAATGACTTATCGCAGGAATTACTTCGAGTTTTTCGCATAATCATGGTTTAATGGAAACGCTGTTTTTTCGAAACAGTGTTTTATCAAAATTCTAGAAATTTCGATAAAGTTTTGCGCAAAAGTGTAATGGAAACGCAGCTACAGGCACTGGATGGCTGCAGTCCTGCAGCAGCCTCATGCTTTACGAGCGATCTTGCGATACTCTGAACTAGCGTAATCATGCAATTTGCGCAATAACCCGCCATATAGGAAGTACTAGTGAAGAAACCCTCACTCTGTGATTTTGGATTATATAAATAACACTTCTTTTTCTGCGTGATTATCACACTCTGTGACCCTGTGCTTACACCACAGCGAAAACATAGCAAGTGCAGCAGAAAGCAGGTTTTATTTTGAAGAGGGTACTGGATGAATTTACACTTGTTTGCATGATTTCCGGTTTAAGTTGTCTCATTTGCCCCAACTTCACAAAAAAAAAAAAAAAAAAAAATCTGTCTCGCTCCAGCCAATATTCGAAACCAATGAGAGCCAGAAAGGCCAGAGATACTGTACTATGTAAGTGCCTCTCACACTTTTTAAGTTACGTAAAGACTCCGGTGGCTCCACCAGAGCTGGACCGGATGCAGTGTAAGCCCGGGTTGATTCACTCATTGGGTCCAGATGACCTTGGAATTGCTAAACAAGGTAGTGCTCCTCAAAAATTATCCAGCATAATATTTATAAGGAAAGAAACTCAATTTCTCAAGGTGCCAGACAGACCCTGGTCAGAATATTTATGATGCTGCGAACTGTTTCCCATGCAGACAGTTCATCACTACTTGATTTGATCTCAGCGATTTTTTTTTTTTTTTTTTTTTTTTCTAATTCTAATATTTATATCAGGACCTGCCTCAGCTTGAACAATAGGTAAGAACTTTGGCTTGAGGTTGTCAAAATTTATGATTTATAACTGAAAAAAAAGGGTAAAGTGAGTTGCATGTAAAGAGCAGCTGAAAGTCACATGTTAAAATGTTATTTGCTGTTTTTTTTATGTTTATTCAGTTTTTAAGAACGACAAACATAGCAGATTTTCAATAGGAGACATAATGCTCAAACTCTAGATTACCAAGTACGACAACAATATTTGTTAATTTCCCAAAGAAATTTTGTCATGAATAATAAAACATTAGAACCAAAAGTAAGGAGTTCTTTTTTTTTGGCTAAAACTACAAAAATCAGAGCATATGTTCAGTTTAAGGTTGTGTGGGGATAAAACGAAACAAAAAAAAAAAAATATGGATGGATAATTTGACTTGAAACTAATTCTGGGACATGGAGGTAAGAGAACTCTTTAGCAGCTTTAGCTCCAAGCAAACGATCAAGTTATGTAATTGTACTTCTGAAAACTCCATCATCATCATCGCCCTCATAGCTCACCAGTATCTTAGCGTCTCGCGCGGTGTTCTCCGGCACGGTGATCCAGTACTCTGACTGCTCCCAGTGTGGGGGCTGGTTGTGCACGTTGGTGATGATGACGGTCAGATCCACGGAGCTGCTGCGGTTACCTCCATCCGACGCCACGATCTGCTGGCTGATCCTGGATGTCTGCAGGGGTTTAGAATGTGAATATAATTGTTTTCAACTGACACGTACTTCGATATTTACTCTGAAAATATTCTACAAAACATGTTTAAAAAAAGGCTGTGGTAAACCAAGTAAATTCACTACAAATTACAAATTAAAATAATAACCCTTTTACACCTGAGGCGCCGCTGGTGACGCAAAATGTTTAACATTTTGCAAATTTTCAACCGTTTACTCGATCAATATAATTCAAGCAGATTCTGAAGGAGAAAAGTGGCGATGTTAACAATTAAAAAATTGCAGTAAATCAAATAAAATAAACACTGGAGCTCCAGTGTTAAATAGTGAAAAAATACAAAATAAAAAAATAAACATAGTAGATCTGAAGACCTCCTTACTGCTTCCATAGTAGCCAATATTCAAAGAAAAATGTGTCATATTTGTGTGAGAAGACCAACTTTTTGACTAAGTTTGATAATCACATAAAAAAAAATCAAAAGAAAGTGGTTTGTTGTTATTTTAAATAAAATTTAAGCTAAATTCATACAATTTTTAATATTTCATTGAACCTTTTTGAATTTATAATGTCTTTTGAGTGCATTTGGTCATATTCAATTTCTGGTAATTTGATAGTTTATATAAATAAAGAAAAGATGAAGGTATGGGTGAGGTTAGAGGTGTAACAAAAATTGAACCCACTGCAGAGAACATGCTTGTTTAAGCTAAAAAAAAAATACATAAAATTGTCCAGATAACAGATGCGATGTATATTGTTTGGTTGGTGTATGAGGTTATACAGCTTTGCTGTGTGTCTGACCTGTGAGATGGGGTGATTGACATAAATCCAGCCGGTGCTGGGGTTAATGTGCAAGTACGCTGGCTTCTGTTTGGTTAGTGAGTAGGTGATGGCAGCGTTGCTCCCCTGGTCATCATCGTGTGCTGCCGCTCGCAGGAAACTGGTTCCAACTGGAGTGTCCTCTCTCAGGAAGTCTAAGAGGAACAATAAGGGAAAAGATGTACTCATATTTCTACATAAAATGTTCATTTTGCCTCAGAAATATTAGTTTTAATTTGACTTCAGCAACAAAACCCACGTTTTCATTGCTCAGTTTGACAGCAGCACCCATAATGCTTTGTGATAGTAAGCAGATATTATAATAATAGGAACACGGGGCTGTGATGTGTCAGCAGGTTGTCATCTCATTTTGTCATTTCGGGATCTCACTTTGCAAAGTCAACAGATGCATTTTTTAAATTTATGAATACAACCTCCAATCCTGCTGACTGGGGCAAATGTCACTGCTGTTTAAAAAACAGAAACAAGCGGACAGCGGGATGCCTTTTCCTCTATAATCCTGCATTTAAAGCACTATGTCAGTAAGAATGTCGTTTTGCAATAACCGTATATTTCAACTGAACAGCCACTGCAGCTACGGCTGTGTCTAAAATGACTTTAACCCTTGAGAAAGAAAGAAAAAAAAAAACTAAATGAAAGAAATGAACTAAATTAAGAATTTGACCCCATGGTTAAGCAAAGATTAACATGTTCTTGTGGCATGTTTTCTAAAAATGGAGGAAACATGTTAAAATAATAAGCTTAAAATAGATTTCTGATTATTTCTTTATTCAAATTGTTAAGGAGCAGATGAAAACCATAAAACCTTTATAGAAAGTGTACAAGCGGGCCACAAGCTCCCTGCTGAACTCCATTCTAATACACTTGCAGAGAAATAGATCCATGAACGTCTTTGTTTTCATCGTCTGAGCTGATATCTGACTCAAAACTGTACGGCTGGATGGCTCCAGTATTACTCGCCTTTTTTAAAGCACTTATAACCTTAGGTTGGGGTTTGTGAGAAGCTATTGGGGGAGTGTGTAAACTGACGGGAAAGGGGGCGGGATTGCTCCTCAGCAACATTCCTGAGTGGAATTTCTATTGAACTAGTTCTGCTCTGCAGAAAATATGTCCAAGAAAAGCACCCAGGTTTTTTGTTTTGGCAAAAAGTGTCAACTAACATAAACACATCTTTTTAAAATAGCTTTTTCTTAGTTCTGTTTTCATATTCTGTTCTTTATTTTTTATTTTTTTTACTGTGAAGCACTTTGTGATTTTTATCTTGAAAGGCGCTAAATAAGTAAAGATTATTTTTATTATCTTTAACACTTTGAATTTGGATCAAAAGAGGATCCGACTGGGACTTTAAGGTTTAAAACTAGGATAGCTTGTAATAGAGAATATATTTTCAGTTTATTTCTGCACTCATCGCAGCTTAATTTTTTTTTTTTTAAATTTCATTTTTATTCATTAAAAAACATACAATTTAACTTGAGTTGTAAACTCAAGCATGATAGAAAAGGAAAAAAATGAAAAGGGGACAGAAAGAAGAAAAACTTATTTTGTCTGCCCCTTTTAACAATCAATATATCAATCAATCAATAAAAAAAAAAGAAAGATACAGATACACAAGCATTCGGCTGATTCATTACACGATAAGAGAAAATTGGGAAAGAAAAAAACCAAAATCTTATAATTACAACATCAACCAGTGTGAAAGGAAAATAATACCTCTGGGATGAGTAATTGTTATTTGTTTTAAATAGTTTTATAGTCGTTGATAATACTGTTTTTAATGTAGTTTTTAAAACTTGATATTGTTGAAGCATTTTTAATTTCTACGCTCAATTTATTCCATTTATTAACTCCATATAATGATACACATCCTTCTTTTAGCAGAATTCTGTGTTTTGGTTTAACAAATATTTCATGTCCTTTTAGATTAAATTTACTTTTCTTTTCATGTATCTTTTAATTAAATTAGGAGGAAGGCATTTCATCTTTACTTTATACATAAATTTCAAAATATTAAAGTATATTAAATATTAAAATATTAAACTTCTGCTTTTACAAAGCGTCCAGAACCGATGGGGTTCTCAGAACCTCAAAAACATTACAAGGCGTTTTCTGGCCCATTTCTCAGCTTAGAACTCGCATGCCTTTAAATCTGGAGCTGGCTGGTGACATTTCTGTTTTGTTCCCTGCAAAATACCAAAAGTTTTCTACAGCATTTTAAGTGCCCACTAAATTTAAATTACTTTCATGTTCACAGGCAACTGCAATTTGTTTCTGCTGCCAGAAGGCATTCTTTGCCACACAGTAAACAGTCTCCTCTGCAGAAGAGGGAAATTCTGCATAATGTTAAAGCTAATAGAAAGTAAAGAGAAAACACCAACAAGCTGCTTATCATGCTTTCCCCAAAGCTCCAAACCTATGCACACTGTTTTATGTGGATAAAGACTAGATGATGAATAACAAGTAGGCTAACCAAGAGGTGGTTTCTTACAGGAAACCCCCTTCTAACAAGACATACATGCACTAAGCAGCAGTAAATAAATGCATGTCCCAGAAACATTTCAATCTGCCTTTTTAATACTTAATGAGAAACTGTGAGTTTCACTAATCGTACAAGAAGAACTTCTGACGCCGTGTTCATCAAAACACATATTAGAGCACATGGTAAACAAGCACAGACCCTCAGGGGTTCTGCAGCGAATATTTCATCAATCTTAAAAGCTTTCCAGGATTACAAGGAGGCAGATTTGTACAACAAAGACACCATTTCCACTCCACCTGTTCCCTCCACGTTCAGATTGATGCTGACGCACACGAGCGGGAAGGTTTCGGAGTTACACTTACACTGGTAGCGACTGTTTTCAAACTTTGGGTCGTTGTCGTTCTGATCCAGAATCAGGACGGTGATCTGACAGATCCCGATGAGCGGCTCCTCGGCCTGATCGGTGGCAGTCACGGACAGAGTGAACTCCCTCTGGCGCTCTCTGTCAAAGCTCACCGCCGTTGTGATCACACCTGGCAAAAGAGCGGCATTTGAATTAGACTTGTTTGGTCTGTGTGAGACTGGGGTTAGGTGTGTAAATGCCTCAGTCACGTGCACCTGGACGGGGTTGTCCAGGCCCGTGGAGGGTTGCAAAGAGGAGCAACTGCATCTTAAAGAACCCCTCCAATGAAAACCATCTTTTTTGTGTTTTAATCATGTATTTTTCTCATAGTAGAGTACGAATAAAACTGCATTTCTGAGTATTTCTTAATTTAAAGTCACATTGGATCAGAAAGGAGGATGCTAGAAAATGCTCCGACTAATGACACGGTTACTGAAATGGGCGGGCCAAAGTCTCCCTTCCCCCTGCGTGCGCCCTGTCCTGCTCACGCTTAAGTCTGCGAGACACAATGAGCGTTCACACGCGATATAATGAAGTGTGATTTGACTGGATATGCCTTACCTCCGGCTCTCGCAAAATCAGGCCAGAGCCTTTTTTTGCCGCTTCCTGATAAGTCTACCGCCATATTACAACCAATCAACAGTGATTGGTCTGTGTCAGTCTGAGTCATGTTTTTAGAGGAACTGCTGTCGCCGATTTTGAGTGAGCTTTCTCCGACTTCACATCCCTACCACTAAGAGCGAACTCAGGAAAATCTGTCAATCAAACTTTGGAGGCGGGGCCATGGGGCACCTTATTCTTTTAGTGAGGCATCTGATTCGTCAGTTTATAATTTGAATAATTATATTAAAAATAAAGAAAAAGTAACTTGGGATTTCGGCCTTCTTGCAACCAGCAGGTACTTCCTGTTTGGAACCAGAGAAGGGAGGAGTTGCTATGTCCATTGTTTCTGCTGTCTATGGTGTAAACAGAGCTCTCAGTAATGGGGAGAGGGGCGGTTGCTCTCTGCCAACCCAGAGTTGTATTTCTAATGCTGCTCTGTATAAAATTAGCCTTAAAAAAAACACAAAGGCTTTCAGATTTTGGATAAAAAACTTAATAATCATAATTAAAAGATCACTTGGTACACTTTTACCATAGAAGAAAAACATGGCTGGAGTGGGGACTGTAAAGGGAGTTTCTTGCAGTTCTCTTGATGCCCAAGCATAAAAATGGGACGTACCATTGTCGAGTGTTTGATAAGTGTATTGTGAAGTATTTATACATATAATGCAAGTTATATGCTCTTATGTATGTTATATGCTGTTGTATGGTGTTCTTATGCTACACCCTAGTTGTTAGTGAGATGCGTACTCGATTTGTAAGTGCCTTTAAGGTGCCAGTCTATGATCTTGAAATTTTGTGCCGCCCACCCGTGTGACATAAACAGATTTGCCCAATATTTATCTGCAGACATCCCATATTCCCCCAAAATGTCAGCAGTAACTAAGGCATAGAGCTGTATTCCTTTACCAGCTACTTTGTTTTATTAAATCTGACTGTCAACTGTTAAGTTCTTCCCCTAAACATTAGTTAGAACACCTTAAGGAAGTGTCATCTGCTGTGAAACGCTTTAACTGAGCATTTACAGGTGGAGATATTTAAAAATTAATGCTTTTTGAGGCCTAACCAAGTTTTTGTAATCTCTAAAGTGAACATATGAAAAGCATTTTAAAACTTATCAGCTTCTGTCTCTTGGAAAGGACAGTTTTTTGAAAATAAAGGTTAATAAAAAAACTCTTTAACCAAACCAACTCAGTATGTTGACAGTGATACCCAATCTGCTTTTGGGCACAAACAGTCCATCGATAAAGTGAGAGCTCACCGGTGTCGGGATTGATGTCAAACCCAGACGACACACCGTCCCGGTGCATGATGCCGTATTTGACCTCTCCGTTGAGCCCCATGTCAGCGTCGCGGGCCTGAACCCTCAGGACAAACGTCCCTGGCGGTTGGTTCTCCAGCACGGCCGCGTTCAAACTGTAGTCTTGACACTGAAAGCACAAACAGCGCAGTCAGTCACAACGGCGAACGTGGGCGCGAGAGCTTTCATTTAGCTCACAATAATAGCGGATGATTTCCGTCACCTCTTCAAACACAGGCTTGTTGTTGTTGATGTCGTTGATTCCAACAATGACCTGTGCAGAGCTGCTGAGTGGGTACGGCCCACCAGACGCATTATCATCAGTGGCGGTGATGTTGAGGACGTACTGCGGCCCCCTCAACCTCGGAGGCGGACTTCGTCGCAGCTTGATGATGCCTGTACACAAAAGTATAAAAGTACTTTTAACACTTTTGCTTAAGTATAGTTTTGCTTAATGAGTCCTTTCAGTTTTTACAGCTACAAATCACTATCAGGAAGTCCGATCTGATCAAATCACTGGAAAATAAAACCAAACTAAGGAGTATTTCTTTACTGTAGGGGGAATAGTTTTCTTCCTAATTGCCAGTTGCTACTTTTCCTAAATAACTGTCAAAATCACCGACATAGGAGATGATTTTGTGTGTCATTTTACAGTTTTTTTAAACTCCCTTTAAGTAATGTTCATGTTTAAAAACAAAATTACTAGAGCTGTTATGTAGTGAACACAGTAAAAAAAAAAGGCGATGTGACAAGCTCCCCTCATCACCCGCAATGGCAGTCACCCGGGTGAGTATAAATAACATCTGACATGTCGATGAAAAGTTGCAGATGAAAAGGCGTGCTGTGATGTTTCCTGCTTTGTGAGTCGCCAACAGCACCGGCTGTCAGCCTCACGCAGCAAAAACACCTGCATTATCCCAGCGCGGGCCTAAAACAAATGCCATTTTCTGCTCCAACAAACACTTCCACATTAACATAACAGAGCAGCAGAGCAAACAAACAAACTCGCAAATAAGCAGCTTTGGTAGAAACATGAATATAGACACGGAGGCTCGGAGGGTGCGATCACATCTACATGAAAATGCTTCACGACGCTTTGAAGTGACAAAGCAGAACAGCGGAGCGAGCCAAAGGCCATCTGCTGCTTGAGTGCGCACAAGTGTGTGCGAGGGAAAGTCTTAATGTATCATTAATGTGTAAATGTTCACGTTTATTTCTGTTTTGTATGTGTGTATCAGAGCAGCGGAGCGTTGCATGATGGGTGATAAGGTGACAGAACCTGAAAACAACTACAAAAACAAACATACTCGCATGACTAAGAAAATCTCTTTTTTTAAAAAGGAAATCAACCTTAGCCCTAACTTAATAACCTTATTTATTTATTTAATTCTTTGTTGTGTTGTATAATATCATATTGTACCATATTGCAGTGTACAGCACTATATCGTACCATATTGTACCGTATCATATTGCATTGTACAATATTGTATCGTATTATATTATAATACATCACTTATTACCATATAATGATGATTATCGTTCATGGTGGTAAAATAGGAATTTGATTTAAAGGTCTGCAACCTTTAAATCCATAAAGCCTTAGCTCATCTTTAAAAAAATTGAACACTGCTTTGTATTTAGAGCCGTGGCTGTGGAAGCTGCAGGGTGTATAGTTAAAACCCCTTACCCGTTCCCCATCGATTCTCTATGACGCAGGTGTTGAACTCCAGGCCTCGAGGGCTGGCGTCCTCCACGTTTTCCAACCAACCTGCCATTGAAGCTCCTTATTGGCTGAGCACATCTAATCCAGGTAATCAGCAGCAGATATGACAGGATACCAGCAGGACGTCGGGCCTTGAGGCCTGGAGTTTGACACCCCCTCTCTATGGTGTTCTGAACTCTGCGACTGTAATATACTTTCGGCCTCCGGGTGGCGATGTTAGAAGTTTCCTTTTCCTGTGACTTTTGGTGAAACAACTCCCAAGTGAGCCAGACCCAGGTGGCTTTTTTTGTGTAAGAAATTCCCAAGAGCCTTTACGGTCACTTCCGATGCTTTTAGCGGCTTTTTTTAGCTAGCCAAGATGGAGTGACAACAGCAATGGCAAACAGAAGTCAAAAGACCAGCTCCACATCTCTCACTAAGATCCCAGTTTGCTGTTTTCATTGGAAGAAAGTATGTTTAGATTTATTGCTCTTGTTTTTCAGTTAAAAATGGCCAGCAAAGCCTTTCTGTTAAGAGTTTCAAAGACAAATGCTGCTTGCTTTTAATCTTACCAATGTTTGCTACTTCACTGAAAACAGAATCAAAATAAATACATTAAATCATATTCTTTATTCACTCATTTTATTTCATGATATGCAAAAGAAAAAAAATTGTATTTGGCCCGCGGACCGGGATCCCATTCAGATTTTGGCCTTTTGAGTAAAAGGTTTGATTTAGAGAGTATTATGATAAATATAAATAAATAAATAGTTAAAAAATTAACAAAACACATAAATCAAAAGAGATGGGCTTTAAAGAGTTTATAACTTCTAACAGAAGTTCAAATGACTTCCTTTCAAACTAAAAGACTGTCACATCTCTGCAGCAAATGTAGAAGTAGGTGGTTTTATGTCTGCAATTATTTTTTTAAAGCAGTTTAATTTACCATTTGTGGTGCCCTTCAGCTAGAATTTTGTAAATCTAACATACAAGTATACAAAATAAATTAAACCAGAGCTAGTTAAGTGACACTTCCCATATTTCTTAAATCATAATCTGAATCTGTTTTATTTTTCATGTAATTCAAAAGTCTGACAATATATTTTAGTTTGACTTGTGATACGTACTGTTCAACTGTTTGTGAATAGGTAAAATAAAGTTACTTTTTTTTAACTTTCCTACTTACTTATTTTTTACTTAAAAGCTACTTTTTAAATTTAAAACATTTTATTTTTATTTAACCAGAGAGCCATTGCGGAGGGTTCAAAGAGCCACATGTGGAGCGGCAGGTTGCAGACCTCTGATTTAGACTGAGCTAATAAACTTCACAGTTATTTATTGTTCACACCAGCATTTTCTCACCTTGTTGTCAGAAAATCTTTGCGCTTTTGCATGTGATTTTTCACAGATCTTCTTATTTATTTTTTTTCTGTAGTTCTACAGTCGACATCCTGCCTCCTGTTCTACATATTTTAGATCACTCAATAATCCGGGGGTGGCCCATCAACTGACTAAACATGGAGGCTTCACTCTGTCAGGCTTGAGGGAATATTTGAGCAAACTTTTAGAATATATTTTCAGAAAACCCTCCTGAGATGCCGCTTTGTAAAAACAACACGTCTTGGAACAGGAAAATACAGAAAAATGAAAAAGAAACAAAACATTTTTGTTCCAACATTGTTTGTCCTGTTTTAAAACATATGTGAAATGTTTTTTTTTTTCTATCTTTGAACTAAAAAGCTAAACGCCACACAGATGGTTAAACGAGCTGACCACATCTGCTGGAGACACTAAAGTTCACATGTGCAGGAAACGGAGAGCTCACTAACGTGTGTGTGTAGTCATGTTTTTTTATTCATGCATTTGTCATCTAGGGGCTTCACTGGCCTCATTAATGTTACCACACTTATCCCCAAATACTTGTTACTATGGAAACAGCCCCTTTGCAGAGCAAACGTGTGTGGATGTAAATGATCCGAGTGTTGCTGTGTGCGTGTGTGTGTGGCAGTGATTGTTTGTGTGTGCATCAAAATTTCTGCCTGCTAATAAAGAGCATCTTCACATTTGTCTTTGTCCCATTAGAAGCAGAGCTGGAGGAGGCCTGAGAAAGCCTCCACAAAACAATCTAAACAAACAAATATCCGCTAATTAGGGAAGCAATTTTCTAGTAACTTGTTGTGACCTTTATACCTTTGCTTTATTTGAGACATTTTTCTATTTTGAAAGAAACATATTTCCTCTTCTTTTTCTAATATTTTGCCAAAAAAATATAGTCTACTTTCTGTAAGAAGCATTACATTGAAAAAAATAGTCATCAGTGTGTATTAGGCGTTTGGCTAGCATAAATTAAAGAAAGATTTAAATTTTATTCCTGCAATATTTTACTTTCTACGATCACATATCCCAAAATTCCACTATGGCGACCTACATGGAGGTTTTTCAGTAAATTTGGCCTTGGGAGGCGGCAGTTTTTAAACGCAGAAGCCCCAAAGGTTTAAATAAAGTTCAAATTAAAATTCAAACGGAATGCTTTTTTTACATCAGTCATTGGCCGCTCAGGCACATTTGGAGGTCGCACAGTGGCAAGAGTTGTGGTAGACCAAAGACTGTCTACTAAAGATCTAAAACCGTCGTTGTCAATGGGTTTAAATGCAGTGCATAAAAAGTTACAGAATTTTTTTTTTTTTTCGCAAAAATCTTTTCAAAGTTTAAAATAAGTAAAAGCTTGATTGAAATGAGAATTCAACAAATCTTCACAAAAATTAAATAAATATCATAAACTGTCTAAAATAAGTTTTCTCTAAATACCAGATTTTTTTTTATCCTGCAGTCAACAAGGAACTATGTTTGAGAAAAAGACTTAAACGAGATTGGAAACATGCTGTAGTAACAGAACATATTAGACAGAGCTGTCAATTTTTATTGTTTAATCCTCCATACAGCTGGCAAAGACCCTAAAGCTACTCTGATTTTTGTAGTTTTCACTTGTAGAAAGTGATGTGTTCAAGTTCCCCCAAAAGGCAGTATTTCTTTCTTAAACTGTTAAACCATGGATGTCAAACTCAATCGCACAGGGGACCAAAATCCAAAACTTACCTTAGGTCGCGGGATGAACAGCATAAACTTTTATTGAACACTCTAAAACAAAAATTTAAAAACTATAAAACCAAAACTTTTTATCATAAATATGAACTAGATATATAGCATCACCTGTTTGAAGGAAATAGAAGAAAGGTGCCTGAAGTAAAAACTACAAACAAATGACTATTTCCTTTTCTGGCGTTAAAAAAATGGAAGATAACGAGCTGAAAAAGTGTTTAAGTATTTTTCGTTTTAAGTTTAAATGTAAAAACAAAATTATTGATTAGTATGCAGCACAATGTTAATATTGTTCCTGTCTGTGATTTTGTTTTATTTCGGGTTTTCATTTTGTGTATGTTTAGATTATGCCCACTCATTTAGTCATATGTTGGTATTATATGTAATAATAAGAGTGGGGTAGGGATTTATAAGACTTTGTCTTCATCCTACTTTTGTTCTTCCTTAGTACATTCTAACTGAAAAAAGAACAAATCAATAAAATAATGCTAGTGTGAATGCTATAAGCTGAATTTGGCCATTGAAGATGCGAGCGCTGATAGCTGAAGATGTTGAAATTCATAGCTAAAGATGCTGAAGCTGATAAACAGCAAAAATATTAGCTAAATGCCAAATCAGCCTAAAAAAAACCCACTTAGGTTAGCCAAAACAGCTAGCATATAGCTAAAAAATAGCTCAACTTCAAAATAGCCTAAAACAAAAAAAGACTAAATTAGCCAAAACAGTGTAGCTGAAAAGTGAGCTGAACAACAAAATAGCCTAAAAAATCTTAGTAAATTAGCATAATGCGACTGTTTAAAACGTTAAAACTGTAACTTTGTAGCATAATTAGAAATAATAAAAAGGCATGAATATTATTCCAGATGAAATCAACTTAAACCTTAAATAACTTTCAATATTTTACTCTCTCTAAAAATCTGTTTTGTCAAAATAATACACATCAGGGCATTAATAATAATAAAAAAAAAATGATTTGGAGGACCAGGTGTAATTACCTTGACTTTGACATGTGTGTTAAACTGAAACTCCAGGTAGTTCTTTTTTTATTGACAGCACCATTTACCAGGTAAATGGACAAAAGTGCAGAAAGTTTGTGTCTTTGCAGAATTGTTAAAAGAAAAAGAACTATCGGGACTTGTTGGAACCTACACCTCACCCTTTTGGTTGTCCAAGTGGAAGTTGCTGTCTTCATTTCCGCCAGTGATCGCATAAGAGACGCCATCCCCATCTGGGTCGTTGGCGTGGACGATGGCGACCAGCGTATCAGGACCAGCATCCTCACTGAGGAAGGTCTTATACCTGACAGAGGAAACAAGAAGGAGGAGTAACTCACACCTTTTCAGAAAAAGGGGATAAAAAGTGACAGCAAATGAGTTGCTTTAGGTCCAATTTAAAAATATGAAGAGAAGCCAGAAGAGCAAAACAATTAAAATCAACTGTCCAAAGTACAAAGTAGTGGGAAATCTAAAACACACAATCCTACAAACTTATGGCAAATATGGCAAGAACTAAAGCAAAGATAGTGTGTGAAGAAAACACAGAAGAGTGAGAAGAGAGGTGAAGATTAAGTGAAAACAGATGGAAGAAGATAATGACACAAAAATAGATCCTCAAAAACAAACTCAATCAGTAGACCGAGTCTGTGGGCGACAGACTCTGACAGCAGGTGTGAAATAACAAGATGGCTGTGGATGGAGGCATCCACACTCTCAAAATACAAGGTTCTACTTTCCTAAAGACGCAGCTCATGCTTACACGCTCTGTGAGAAGACAGGAGCCTCGTCGTTGCTGTTGGCCACCCGGATCCGGATGGACGCCGTCCCGGTGCGAGGAGGAGTCCCTGCGTCCACGGCGACCACTACAAACTCATATATGTGATTGGGTCGCTCGTAGTCCAGGCGTTGGGCGGGGCTGACCACACCCCCTGAAGTGATGTCAAAATCGGCACTTGGAATGTAGTAGGAGAGCTCCGAGTTGACGCCGGAGTCGCAGTCTCGAGCCAGAACTGACGGTAAGAAAAAACATAAAACATAACTGTGAGAAGATAGAAAAATGATGAACACAAAACAAAGAAAATGTAAAAAGAAGAAACAACATGGAATGAAAGTGAAGGAAAAAGTTAGTAGAAAACCAGGGAGACACCACGGATACTTACTTATTTCTCACCAACTGTCTGATTACATTCATGCAAATTTGTGATTAATCTAGTTTTATATCTGCTCGAAACGCACATTAGAATTACACTGAGTGTCTCCAGGCAGATGGCGCTGATGAGAGAATGTGACACCTCGGCTAAAGAATAGCAGAATTAGTGGAAGCAAGTCAAATGCAGCCTTCCAATTATTCTTTAATATTGTCTAGCATCATTTTCTAAACTCCCAGATGGACTGAGATTTAAATGTGAATTTCCATTGGGGTTGGGAACTCTTATTAATGGTTTAAAATTACAACTTTAACCTTAAAGAGCTCACAGGATCAAAACTCCTAAACTTAAGACTTTGTTTAGACATGACACTGGCAGTGATCTCCATTGAGACACAGACTTTTAAAATTGAAGAAAGGAAAAGAACGAGTTATTGATGTGTTTCTTTAGAAGGAGTTGCACACAGATTTCATTTTTTTATAAAATTAAGTCAATAATAACAATTTTTGGTGATATTTTTACATGCTACAGATTTTATACAGAACGAAAATGTTAAAATGAAATATTAACCAACACACGTTAACTGTTACTAATCAAATGGTGAAAAGCTACTCTATAGGGTTCATCTGTTTGTAAATCTGACTGATGATGTCAGCTCCCCACCAGCCGTGAACCTCGAAAAACATGTAGTGATGTAGGTTCAGAAAAAGGTTAAAAAAAAAAAAAAGTGAGAAGGAGAAGAAAAGAGGGAACATAACATGAAAGGAGAAGGTTTGAAGTATCCATGTGCAGGTTTTATGCAAACGTTTGTCTGTTTCTGGGACAGATTAAGTTTTGATGAGGTCGTCTCACTTTGTGAGCTGTTCCTTGGTTCTGACCTGAAGTCCAGGTTAAGGTCAGGATAAGAGGTTTAACTGTGCAGTATATCAACAGTGTTCTCACAAAGATGGGAGGTATGTGGGGGTGTGTGTGTGTGTGTGTGCGCACGGCTGGCTGTCTGCCTAATAAGAGCAAAGCCTCCGCTGAAGATGGACTGTTTGATCTCAACCAGTCACCAGCAGCTATGACAGATGGCTCCCGCACACACACACTCACACACACACACTCATGTGGTAGTGTGATGTGTTGTGCTCACTGACAGAGGACAAACACTTGGGCAGAGCATGCTCCACAGATCAGTGCGCGTTACCTTGCAGCAGGGACGTTCCAGCTGCGATGCTCTCGGGGATGTTGTCTCTCGTGTAGATGGAGTGCAGGAACTCTGGTGTGCAGTCATTCTCATCTGTTATTTGCACAGACACCTGCGGAGAACAGGGTTTTTCATCAGGGATGCAGCATTAAAGATGGACTGAGATTTAAGTATGGATTTCTATGGGGGTTTGGTCGTCTTGAGGGAGTAAAATGGCAACTTTAATCTTGAAGAACCCATAGGGTCAAAAATAGCCGCTGTTATTTCAGACCAGCAGCCATCCAGGATTGCAAGACCGTATTGTTTTCTTTTGCTTTCACTTGTTGGAACAAAAAAAATTTGCCCTCTTAAAAAACACCAAAATTGGTAATGTTGAGGAAAATTATACATAGAATGTCCCTAAAAAGAGTGACATCATAGCTGGAGAAAATGTCAACAAAATGAAAGGGACCAAAATCTAAAAAAAAAAGCTACTAATGAAACTAAAACACAAAATAAGTTCAAAAGTTAATATGGGATGGCCAAATGACCAACAGCTTGGCAGCAATTTAGTAGTAAAATTTGGCAATTTTCACATATTTACACAATATTAAAGAAAAAAAAATCTTTGTTCAAATGATTCTTATAAAAATGTTACACCCCATCACTGTTTAAGCCTACAACTTAAGTTTCATTGACTTTTAACCTTGGGGGATCTTGGATTTCCTAAAAAAAAAAAAAATCACTCTTAGTACAGCTACAAATTTAATACGTTTGTGATCCATTGTCTCCCAACTCGTTGATCATTACAGGGAATTGCTTGAGAAAAAAAAATAAAGTTTTACTATTTTAACCCTAGAGAACTATTGCCGGGTGATTTTTTTTTTTTTTTTAACCTGAGAAAAAGTATTTACATGATGTTCAAGATGTTGCATTTTACTAAGTATTGTGGCTCCCTGGGTATAGTCTCACAAGTCACAAAGGGTGGACCAAAGGCCAAGTCTCAGTATTTTTTTTTTTTTTTTTTTTTTTTTTCTTCTCTAATTCCTAATTTTTCAGTAATTTTAAGCATGATTTTATGCTATTTCTGTTTTCATTTTCCCTTTCGTTACATAAACCTTAGTTGAAAATCAAAGAAAACTATTTATCATGTGTTGGCATATTTTGATCTATTTTTTTATAAGAAATACTTTTTGTTGGGTATATTATATCTGGTAAAAATGTACCTTCAAAAGTGATGGTGTAACTTTTCATAGTGAAAGTTTTCTCTTGTTATTGTGAAATAATTGCAAAAAAGCGTTTCTGTTTTGCTTCCGTAATTATGACCTGAATTCCTCAGTTTAAGCTGACCTCAACAATATGACATCGGATATAAACCCATCAGGGATGTGGGCGCTATACAAAACCATTGTTGCCATGGAAATCCTAAAATTTTACTTTTGTCGATTCTTCAAAAAAAAAAAGACAAAACTGTTCATCATCCCCAGATGACCAAATAATAAAATGGTTGCTATGGCAATAAAACCATCAGTAAAAAGTTTTTTTTTTTTTTTCTTTCATGAATTTGTCACATGCAGCTCTGACCAGCGTGGCAAGGGGAAAAGAGGAGAGAAACATGTCGGTCAGCCAGTGCGGTCGAGTCAATAGATAGCACATGTGGGTCTAGTCTTCTTTGTTTTTTAGAAAAAAAAGGTCAAATTTTGTCCTTTTTTAAAATTTTTTGTCTGTTGTAAACTGCTGCTACCCAAAAAGAACAAACAAACGCTGCTTTTTAAATCCATGAAGTTGTGACACTCATCTGACAGACAACACATTACCTAACTATACAAGATCAATCTAATCAAGTTTCAGGTCACTGATTTAGGTATAGATCAAACTCTTTTTAGATTGATGGAGAAAAAGCCGTTTTTGCAGTGAGAAACATAACGGAGGAGAACATGATTGTTGTTTCAGCTCATCCACCCTCCTGAGCTCGAGAACAAAATGCTTTTTCTGTTCACTGAAAGCCTGATTTAAGTGCTGAGGCTGCAGTCATGACCACCTGAGCACACACTTTCTCTGCACTCCTCAACCACCTGTTAGATGAGAACAGCAGGACTGCAGGGGCGCATGCTGACAGAATTTAGATTTATGGAGGAGCTTTCACACGTGTGCTGAATATTCAGAAGACCAAAGTGTAAATACTGAGATAATTGGTGATTATTGTCACTTTCTGCACACAAGGTGATGATCCATTTGACAAAGCTGGGCGTCGTGAATATAAAACAGTCGGAGAGAGCAAATATGCTAACTTATTCAGACGTTTTTCACAGCATGTATGAAATCTGAATCCTTATTTAGAATGTAATGCAAACAATAATCATGAGTAAGCAGCACACATTTGCAGAACAAGCAGCTGTTCAATAATCACGATTGTTTAAAAGGTTTAAAACCGTAAATTACAAATCTTGAACCATTTAAAGTCTCATAGGTTCTCTTTTAATTATTAATTGTAGCTTTTAGTCACAATCTAAAAAAAACTGTCATGTAAGAAGACATGGTTTCTGCAGCAGCAGGAGTTCATTGGAAATTCTAAATAAAATTTTATTTAGTTTTGAGAATCGATCTAGTGGTAGTGGTAATAGTGTGTTTTAAAACAGATCAATTTTGGAAGTATTTATTCTTCCCAACACTGATGTTGGTAGTGCCCTCCACTTCTCTATGGAGCCATTTATCTTTGTCAGTAAAGGATCATAATTTGATTCCACCAAGGTCTGTTAGAGATTCCCAAATATTTGAAGCTTTCAACTACGTTAAATTGAATTGTTTCAGAAATGTGACTTTTTTCTCTCTTCTTCATTTAGTAATAAAATAGAGGATTTGTATCCTGAAACAAACATCTCCATATTGTTTCCAGTAAAGAAGGAATTGGCTTTTTTAACTGACAGAGAAACTGAACCGCTGTTTTAATCTTAAACTCTTTTGTACGTGTCCTCCATCATTAGAGAAATGCTACAAAACAATTCTAAAAACACCAAAAAGCACAATTTTGATTGGCGTGGGTCTTCCAAAGACAAAGTTCGGCACTTGGTCTTGATTTAAGAGATTCTGCTTCAGCATTTTTTAGGTCTGAACAAAAGTATTGAGTATAATTATTTTATTTCTTTTACTTTTTTCTGGATTTGGGTTCTCATTGTTGCAGGTGTGAGGGAATTGATGAGGTATGTTTGGGAATTAGGAACCTTTTAGAGAATAAAGTTAAATAGTACATTTTAAGTTTTAAATGCTTAATTTTCTGAACACATCTGGCTAAGTTTATATTTTTCTTTTTTTTAAGCACACAGGTATTCAATTTAATGTTTTGTTTTTTGCATTCTAATAAAAAAGAACGTAACAAACGATTATCTTACTCAAATAAAAATGAGTATTTATTAGTCATTACTTTGTGCGATTGAGGGTTTTGGAGTGGAGCCAGCAATAATGTTGATTTTTTTTCTGTTTACTGTTGAAAGTGAGGCTGCGATTCCAGTTCAGCCCAAATTGTTTCATTTACACACCAGTAATCCTGTGAGTGCAAAATGACCACAGGGGATCATTAATGGGAAAACACTTGGAACGTCTATAACTTTCATTAGTATCAGCGTTTAAATACTCCTAACGAGACCCAAGAGCCTTAAAAAACTGTAAATAGAGACATTGATGATGATGCTGATCAACTTTCAGTTTAACTATGAAAGGAAATTCTGGAATGTACGTCCACATACATGATCGATCTGTTTTTATTTCCATTCTATGAACATTTATAGTGATGGCTTGATTACATTTATTTTCAAATTCTGTTTTACTGTTTTGTAAGTCCTGCTTGTAGTTAAAACAAAAAAGGGCAAAAAATTATTTTTTTATAGGGCCGAATTTCTAAAAGCTCCAAAAATCACTCCAGAATATTGAAGCTTTAACCGAATCTTTCTAAGCAGTGGTATATTGAATAGGAATTTAACATTTAAAATGGATAACATCTGAACAAGTGTACATTTTTTATTTTACTTGACTTGTTTGTTTTTGATAGCTTAATTATTTAATTTGAGACTATCTCCAAAGCTGTTATCTCCTTATAAGCACTAATCATTGAGAAAGCACAGATTTACATGTTATTAGGTCCCATTTTAATAAAAGATAAAGTAAATGCAGCTGGTCTGTGCTGTACATAATTTGATTTACAAATTATCTTGTTTGGTTTCACATAATGAATACACATATTGTATTATATTTCACATAATGCAGGACTTGCGCTTCCAGAGCAAACAGTTTACTAATTGGACCTCCTTTAAAATCTGTCTGCAAATGTTTTAACAGTAGGTGGGGAAATGGCTGGTCCAGCAGTAAGTCAGGTTTTACCTAATTAGAACACGAGTTCCCAACAACCTGAAAATCATTAATTAGAGACGCGGCATTCGTGTGTGTTGCATTTACCAATGAACATTTAGAGAAAATTACCATAATGATTCTGTGTGATAAAATAGTAATAAAGTGGAGACAAGATTTTGGAAAAAAATGATATTTTGGTAAAAGATTTTAACATGTATACATTTTGGCTCAATGTCATTGTCACACGTACAATAAAAATAAAAAAAGTGATTCCTGGTCTGTGCAACACTCATAAATTAAAATATCTCATGGGAAAACTTACAAATAAAAATAATAATTAATAAAAAACATAAAAAGTGCATTATTTTGTCGGTAAAAACAGAAAATTAAATTAATTTATTGCCAGATAGAAGTGCATTTGAAATAATAGAACTACACTGAATAACTGCTAAAATGATGTTCTCTATTATAAGCTGAAGTTTAACAAACACCGTTCTTTATTCTCCATGAGGAGAATGCTTTTCGGAACATCACTGAATCCTGGAAAAATTGACTGACAGCAAAGCTTGCCTTTCGTCCGGTCACATGTTCACGCCGTCCCTGTCGTCCCTCTCGGGTGATGCGGTCACAACTTGACAGCTCTAACTACAGGTGTGAAAACACCCAGGATGCACTGAGGGCACATCTGATTTCCCTGACAGCACTCATAATCGCTGCACATTCAGCCAAATCTTTGGACAAGACGAAACCAAACAGTGTTTTATTGATGAGCCACCTTCTCAAAAAGCTTCCATGTTTAGTGATTGCTTTCGTGACACCTTCGAGTCACTTTTGCATCCTTAATGCGTGTTCAATCCATGCCCTGAACGCTCTCTGCAGGATTAAAAAAATCAAACAGCAGTACAAATGACAAAGTATTCTGAAGTTGTTGCAGGTTCTTTCAAATGTGTTTTACACTGTAAGCTTTTGCATGATAGATTACCATAAAAAAGAGCTCAATATGTTTTCATTTTCCTTAACCCTTTAACACCTGAGATGTCACCAGCGACGCTTAAAGAATAAAATCTTTAATTATCGTAACTTTTTAACCGTTCAACCTATTTCCAGCAGATTCTGAAGCAAGGAAAATCGGTCTTGTTTTGTTGATCGTTGAGAAGTTGCAGTATTAACACTGGAGCTAAAGCTTTATTTCTAAACACATTCAATTTTGTTATGAATTGCATTCAGGTATACAGAGATAATTTCAATGCTGAAGTGTGTGTATATATTGCTTTTGACATAAAAAAAAATATATATCTTTTTTTTTCAGAACAAAATCTAAATTAAATTCACAATGTAGCCACCACAGAAAACTGTCAGGAGAGCCCTGGTCTCTGGTGGTATCAGTCTCCAGAGTTCTAACTCATCTGACTCGGATCCTCGTTCAGTGCAAAGTATTGTTTGAGCTACCCCGAATTCATTACCGAGCATTTCATTCTGGATCTGATCTCATGGTAACGAGCGTGCTTTTTCTTTGATAGCTTGCTGCCTGCCCTGACCCTCACCTGAACCCTAACTTCTCTACTCTCCTCTTGGAGGCTCCCATGCTTGTGACTGACCTGTGCCTGCGCGACCCTGGTCTAAATTTATGGACTTTAAACTGTGGTAAGTAAGAAACCTGCAGCACGTGGAACCGTATGCTCGTTTGTGACGAAAACAATGAAATTATTGGCATTATGAGAAAATCTGTGTCAAATTCAAATGTTCCCCATGATGTTGTAAAGCCCTGTTTACTTACAAGTCATGTGATTTTAAGACTGAATTGACTCCATTTCGTTAGAACCAGAGGTAAGGCATTTTCCATTGGTGACGTCACGGGCTTGTTTTGTCCATCTCCATTTATGTCAATGGGCTGTACTAGTGACAGATCAGGAGGTAGTCATGTGACTGTTTTACCTGGGACTGATTTCATAAATGGGACCAGAGAAAGGGAGATGGGAGGGGCCCTCCTCGGACTAGGAAAATGAGAGCGCGGAAGGAGGCGGAGTGATAAGAGAAACACTAACACACCTAGTCAGTAGTTGCATTATTAGCTCCAGGTTTTTTTAGCATCTAGTTTTCTGATTCAACACACCTTGAATTAAAAATTACTCAAAAATGCAGCATAAATAATAAATTATTGTTTGTAGGTCCTTTATTATAAGAAAATGCAACACAAAAAGATGATTTTCATTGAAGTGGGTCTTCAACTGATTATCAATTTGTTGTGAGTGTACCTCTGCCACGCTGCTGAGCCCAGTGTCGGGCTCTGATGCTCGGACTTGCACGACGTAGAGGTTGTGACCGCTCTCGTAGTCCACGGTCCTGGTGAGGCTGAGCGCGCCGCTCTCCTGGTTGATGCTGAACAGATTCCCAGGATTCACTAGCAGCATGTAGGACAGAGTCTTCTTCTGGAAGGAGACTGCCTGGACCACTGCAACTCTAAATGGAACAACACAGACATGTTAGAGAGAGACAACAAAAACAATTTTTATTTTTTTTTTAAAAGATAAAGGCAGAAACAACTGTTGCTCAGAACAACAGAGTTCAGCTGACTATTATTTTGGTTGAAGCTGTTCATTTTGGAGGAGTATTATATAAAGAGATTACTGAAAAGAATGAAGAAGATTGTCTAGCTTGATACTATGAATTCCTCTGACCATATAAAGGCCTGCACCTCCTCACTCTTCATATTTGGAGTACCACTGCACACAGTTTTGCTGGATAGTCCTGCTTTTTTTTTTTTTTTTTTTCTAGCATACCAGTGAATTCCATCCAAAGAAGGATTGAACTCATCCTAAAGAAAACGTCCCTCCTGCATCACAAGGTTTTCTGCAGATCCCCTAATATTTTTTTATGTATTTTCATAGATTGTTCCCTTTATAAATCAACTGGTTCCATATCCACCATTATTAGCCTCCTATTCTAAATATGCTGTATATTTAGCCACGAGGCACAAGAAGTATCCATCGTGCACAAAGGACAAAATAGCCAAACTTTAATTAATCAACTTAGAACAACAGATCCTCATTGTATTATGAATGAAGTCTTGTTTTCATCCACAAACTCAACAGTTTGGTTTGTGGATGTGAAAAAGCCAGGACTCGCCTTCAGGCAATTACGCTGATGTTATGCACAAAAACGGTTGAGCAGCTGCTGCGAAGCCAGAGGCACCAAAAAGGGTTTTGTTTTTGGTTTTAGGTCAAAGCGCGGGTCAAAACATGAATAATTGCATATAATCAAATCTCAGTCGTCCTGGTAAAGTTGCATCACGAGGGCTTTGAGAAAGTTCTACCTCTAGTAGCAAATCCATCCAAAGGATGGAATCCGTCTTTGCTCTTCTCTTCACTTTTTAATTGAAGCTGTAGTTTTAAATCTGTTCTTTTAATGCCTTGTATCCTTCTTCTAAAAAAAATAATAATAATAATCACAGTGTCTGCACTGAGTGCATTATAGAAAAAGTAAAACTGACTTTTTCCCTGTAATGTCACTCCACTTCATCCGTTTACTGTGTTTTCCTGCTAATGCACTCTGTTGCCCCTATTTCTGTTTTAAGTTGCTCACTTTGAACCGCTTTGGATTTCTTTATGCATGCAAAGTGTTCCATAAATAAACTTGGCTGATGCTGCCTGAAGTGTAAACACGACCACAGGTCAGAGGAAATCTGCTGCAAATTTCTATTTCCAAGCAGACTTTTAAAAGGAAGCTGCGACATGGTGCCGGAGATCTCTCGCGCTGCCTTTAAAGTCTGCTGTCTTCATGGATTACTCTGAGCTCAGAGACCATGACAACCTGGTTAATCAATTTGATTAAAACACTCTCCCACGGACGCGCAAGAGAAGACACGTGCAAAGATATAAACACACGTTTGAGGTCCACAATGGAAGGAGAAGCGCACCAAAACCACTTTCAGAGATACACCCACTCGCTGCTCTCTGGGTGGTATGGATACTTGGATATTAATACAATGTGCTTTGCGCCAGCAGCCCTCAGGGATTCAAAGACACACACACACACTCCTCTTCATGTTTATCCAGGCCTCACTTTTAATAAATATTTGAATTTGCCACACTTTCAAATTTTCTGCCTCGGGCCACACTCATGCATCTGGGTTCCTCTTCATCCATCTCATCCTTTGCCTTCTTAACCTCATCTCTCTATCCTCCTCTCCTCTTTTCTGTCCTTCTCTCTGCCTCCATAGCATCCCCTCTTTCTCTTGTTTTTCTGTGCTCTACAGGGATCATCCCTGTATGCATCTCATGATATTCATGAAAGGGTACAAATATATAAAATGACATATTCACAGTAAGCTGGTACTAAAAAAAGGGACAGTTCTCTTTAATTCCAGATAAAATGGAAATGTTTAGTAAAATGGGGAAATCCTTGAGAAAATAATAATAATAAAGACTTGTTTTTGTCTCCCTTTTGAAGTTAGTTTTGTCTAACCTTGATAGAAAGACAAAAGGAGCTGTAACGCAGCAGCTTCACTGAGTCTCTAAAAACCTGATGTCTTTGTTAAACTCACTGTCACTGTAAGCGCCATCTGTGCAACGGATTTTTGTTTATTACCAGTGATGTTACATTTTTAAATTTAAAGCACAATTTATGCTTTTATTTTTAAGTCAATCGCTTTAGCGCTTAGAAACAGGAAATATTTTGTTTTGGGGATGCGATGTTCCTCTTGTGTTCTCTTAATAAATGAATGGACGGCGGATGCCATCCATACGGGCATCTCTGGCACCTCTACCGAGCCGTTTTAACGCGTAAAGTAGTCTCACGTCGTCACTGAGTTTATTTGAGTTCAAGGTTTATAAATGGGCGATACAAGAGAGTTCAATAAAAAAAAAGAAGAAAACTCTACAGTCACCATTTATTCAAATCAAGCAGATCAAGCTGGCATCCATACCAAACAAACAAAAATTCCAGGGAGTACTTTTGCACATGCCATGTTTTTTTTTTTTTTTTTTTTTTTTTTTTTTTGGCCTGTTGCCTATAACAGTTACGATAGATTACGATGCTTGTACATATCAGATAGTACTTGTACTGTAAAATGGAGGTCTTTGTCGGTTATGTTTTGTAGTACTGCTCTCCATGACTGTCGTCGGATTAGTGGGGTGAACGGTGAAAGTGTTGTTTCATTTGTTTTTTTTTTTTTTTATAAAAATATTCATGGTTTTTAGCTGCGTCTCCTTTACTGCTTTTTGTAAAAAAAATAAATTCAAAAGTACAAATTTAAAGCCCTATAAGACTTTAAAAAAAATAACTGTGAACAAAATTCAAACCTGGTTCACCTTTGCCTTTGTGCTCATTCAGTCGTTTTCTATTTCCAGTTTGTATCTTTCATGACGCCTGACACAGGAGTTTGGCTTTTTGTATTGTAGTTTGTACAACGCAGGGGGGAAAAAAAAGAGGCTTAGTTAGATAGTTAACTAATTTAGGCCGCATAGAGGCATACATGGAAATCTTAACCGCATACTGGTGTTTTTCTGGGCCTAAGGGCAAACCTGTGTGGGGAAAGAAGGTAGCTCGCACAAAATATTAAAGTTGTAGATTGCTCAGTGAGGCTGTAGAGGAAAAAGTTTTCAGTTTTCCTGAACGTAACGCAGCTTTCCTCAAAGAGTCATTACTCTCTATGGAAGGTGTGTTCTTTTTGATTTATATAGCGCCCTCTTACCTTCGTTTGTATGTGTTCTGTTCTGGAACTCAAGCTGAGCTATTTCGAGGATTTCTTGTCATGTCCTTACTGTACCTAGGTTTACTTCGTCAGCCTTACGTAACAAAAAGATTCATTTTCTACGGGCGTGCTGCGGATAGCAGGTCTTAGTCAACACTTCAAAAATATTTAAGGGTGAAGTAGAGGAGAGGCAGTTGTGTCGTAAGGATTTTTCATTGTTTTTTGGCCCTGAAGTGCAAATCGAATCACCAAATCACTTGATGCAAAATCATTTTTAAGATCATGTCAACAATTAAAAAAGAAAAACGATTAAAACAAATAAAAAATGCATTACATTTTAGAAAACAAAACAAAATTTCAGAAACCAAAACTAAAAAGTAAAAATGTATAAAAGATTTCAGAAAGCAAAATTAATTTACAGAATTCAAAATTAAATGTTAACAAATTAAACGTCATAAGAAACTGGGAGATGGATTTGCTATGTGAGATCGCTACTTGAATAAGAATGTTTGTCCATCATATCAACTAAGGCTATATCCAAATCCTTCTCTACTCACTATATAGTGAGTTCATTATTTTGTGGTGCTGTCCGAATCTACAATTCCAAAATCGAGTGCCCAATAAATTTCCCAGAAGTCTTTGCGAAAAACCAGCGTGCATCGATGCTCACTGCATTAGCGAACACAGATACAATGCATTGTGGTCGAACAATTTTTGCAAAAAAAGCATGTTTCAAATGTTATTTTTTAACAAACCATCCACATTTTCATCATCAGAACACATGGAATTCACAAATAGACGTCATGAAATGTTGGAATTGATTAGATTTTCACTTCATGAAGCTGGTGATGTCATATCCATTGTTTAGAAAAGTGGTGAACATTGTGTCTGAATAGCATTTAAAATCCAGGGGTACTACATAATCCTGGACTATACAGTTATTTAGTAGTTAAGGATTAGGGTGAGAATTCGGACATAGCCTGTTAAATTTTGTTAGAATCTGTTAATTGTAGACCTCTGATTTTAAATTGTGCTTTTAAATTTTCATTTCTGTCCTGCTATTTGACATTTCATTTATTCATTAAATTTTTCTTCAATTTCTTGTTCTCCAATTAAATTCATTACGCTACATTTCTGAAATCTATTTTTATGACATTTCATTTGACCAAAATGATCTAAACAGCCGGCTGTAGCAGGAACAGCAGCAGCTTACATCCTCGCCTGTGAGTGATCCAGCACAAACACCTACAGTAAACTGTATTAGAAAGCTGTCAGACTTGGACTCACTGTTTGCCCACAGGAGTATTCTCAGGCACGCTCAGACTGTAGGAGGCATTTGTGAACTGTGGTGGTCGGTATCCGGCAAGGATGGCCACAGTAGCCGGGGGGCCTTTTTGGCCCTGTCCGTCCACCGCCTGAACCCTCAGCTGGTACTCTTTACTGGGAGTCAGGGGTCTCCCTGTGGTTCTGATCGCACCGGAACGACGGTCCACCTCGAAACACCCCTCAGCACCTACGCAGGAGGAGAAAACACGACAAAGCTCTGGTCAACAAACAATGTTTGCAAACTGACATCAAGATAACAGAAGTGTCACATTTCAATTTCAGAATACTTTTTAAATCTTCAAATTAGTTTTTCTAAATTTTGATCATAATTCGTTGTCTAAACTTTTCTAGATCAGTTTCAGCGCATTATCTTCCACTTATCTTTTTTCTTTTTGTAAACACAGCTGCTTACTTAAGGTCTATTGTGTGTTTAAAACCCAATTTTCTTTGTCCCACACAAATCCTCTTGTTTCTAAGAAGCTATCTTGTGTTTTTGGGTATAATTGTTCCCTTGTTAACTCTTATAGTAATACATTTATGTTTTTAACTACTTCTTCTTTTAACCCCTCGATGCCTCAATTTATTCCCAGCTGTGAGAAAAAAAAAGGAAGTGAAGTTTTTGCTTTCATGCTAAATTGGTTAAATGGATTATTTGCATTAATAGGTGTCAAGATTGGACAACTATCTTGGTTTTAAAGTGAGTCTAAGCTGAAAAGAAAAAAGAAATCTGCTGCTTTTGCAGAATAAACTTGGCAGCAGTGGTTGCCAGAATAAAAATGTCAAAAAAATACAGTGAAAATATTAACAACTTTACAGAATAATGTATAAATTTAACATATTAGTCTTTTAAGAAGTGCTACACATCTAATGTGTTAAATCAGGTTGCAGTAATAATATCGTTATTTTTTGTAAAACAAATTTTTTTAACCTCTAATATCAGTCAAATTAACCTCAAAGTTCAATATTTTCTATAAAATATGACTGCTACAATTAGAGTAAATTTTTTGCAAAATTGAACCATAAGTTTCATAAAAAAAACATGTTTGTTTACGTAAGTTAAGACATTAAATTATGTATTTTACAGTCTGCCTGTAAAGTCGTGTACAGAATCACTGGCAACCACATCTGGCAGGTTTTTTTTCCATTAAAAACAACAGAATTTGTTTGTGTCTTGATACGTCTTCAGCGTGCAGTCGTGTCTTTAAACCACAGAGAAACTCAAAACAAACAAAAGCAGCTAAATTGGATCCTTCATTAATTTCACATGTTAAAAGTGAAACAAACAATAACAAAGCAATGTTGCGGAAAAATTGCATCACATGAACAAACTCTAATCATTAAAGAAAAACCTACCAATTAACCTAAAATCATTTAAAAGGACACAGGAGGGATGGATGGTGCAAGCTTCGTTCCATCACCTGACAGTTTGTCTTTCTTTGATTTGTTTTCAAAAGAAATGCATGTCATTCTTCACCAAAATTATTATAAAATGTAAAAAAAAAACAATAAAGTACAATTGAACTGTTAGTAGATCCATTATGTTTTTTTTTTTATATATAATATGATTATGTGTAAATAAGCATCAGTTTCAGTTTGTCCATTATCATAAAAAAATGGATGCAGTCCCAGCTGTCCAATTATGAAAAGCCAATTGAGGTAAATTGATGCTGGAGGGATGCAGTGGATGTGTGTGTGTGTGTGTTTATTTGTGTGCATGATAATGAGCTTGTTAACACTCCCGGAAGACTTAAAAAAAAAAAACACTCATTTACACCCACAATCCCCCCCAGGTTTAAAAGACAGAATAAGTCAGAAGAGGAGCAGAAAGATAAGGAGCAAAACACAGGAAAGTGACAGGAGAGAAAAACAACAAAGGAGAGAACGAGGGGAAAAAAGACGACACAAAAACAGGAGACGGAGTACGATGTGAGTTGACAAAAGGATGACAGACAGGCGGAAATATAATAACGGATGATGGGTGGTGAAGGAATGAAATGAGAGTGGAAAGGGAGAGAAATAGATGAGACCAGACAAAGAGAGACGAACAGTGAAATGTAGATGAGAAAGACGAAGAGGAGAAGACAGAAGAATCCCCAGCTGTTGACCAGAGGCCTCTGAACCAACAGCTGCTTCCAAGCTGTCAATCACTTCCTCCTGCTCGCTCTATTTCTGGAGATCCTTTGCACAAACGAGCCTGAATGATGGAGTCATTTGAAACTAACCACAGGTAGAGCAGTTCAGGGTTTAAAGCTTTTTTGATTTTGTTTTACAGCTTCAAAAACTCAAAGATATTTATTTACAGATTTATGTATCATTTATTTATTTTTTTAAAGAATCTGCAAAGGAAAACTTTTGGATTTCCTTGGCAACGGAGGTTTATTGTTAACCACGCCCACATTCTTTTTAGGTTCATATTGAATGTTATATTGTTTTGTTCAGCTTGAGCCAGAAATGTATGCATTACATTTTCTAATATTGCGGTTAAAATAGTCAAAATTTTGGATTTCCTGAGGAGTGAAGATTTTTTGTTAACCCCGCCCACATTCCTAATATGTTCATATGTCATATTATTTTGTTCAGTTTGAGCCAATAACTAATTTATTACATTTTGACAATATTCTGGTAAAAAAAAGAACGTCTCTTTTGCAAAGTTACAACTCTAACATTCTGCAGAACGTTAAACATCTACAACTTCTAACTTCTAACGATATTTTTCCAAGTAGTTTCCTCATGATGCTTGATGAGTTTGGAGGCTGTAGATCAAAATTCTAGGGAGGAGTTTCAATTTGTAGCTGATACTCTACGTGATTTTTTACATTTTTTTAATTGAAGAGGGGTAGCTTTTTCTAAAGATCAAAGGTCAGCAAAACTTTTGTTGTGGATGTAGATTCAAACTGGCAGTGTGTGTATGAAATTTTGTGAAATCGCTAGAAATTTTTTTTTCCTCCGCATTAGACAAAAAAAAAAAAAAAAAAATACAAACAGATTTTTAACAAATTTCACACTTTGCCACAAAATGGCCACCAAGCTGCAAGTCCTGTTGAGATCCCATAATAATTTCAAAACTTCCTTTGGTTTTCCCCGATACGTTTTGGTTTCATGAGTGGATTTTTAATTAGTTGTTCGTTTTTTTTTTTTTTTTGTTTTTTTTTTGCTTCATAAGCTAATTTGCCCCCATACAATTTTTTAAACATTTTTTCCACTGTAATGAATTTTTTTAAATGGATTTTTGAATGTATTTATTCATTGTTGGTGTCATTCCCTTCGTCAAAATAAAATTTTTACAAGGTGTATGCAAAGTTTTGAAAATGTAGCAGGTGTGAAATTTTTGCTCAAAGGTGTAGTAAGAATGAAGAGCTGCACAAACAAACTATTATATTTTGTCATTGTTAATGGTTTTTCCCAAATAAAGATTTTTTTTCTCAACTGAAACTTAAAAAAAAAAATAAAACATTTACCATCCACAATCTATTTAAAACATTCCGAACGTCCATTTTAAATATACATTTTATGCAATAACTCTTATTTTCATTGGCTTCCCTATAAAACCAGTTTGTAATACTAATTACTGGATTAGTTCTTCATAAACATGGAGTCACATTACGCCAGAGGGAATGAGAACATTACAAGTAAGTTCCTGAAATATCAATCCTGCTCCTTCCTCCTCTCCTTTTCTATAAAAGAAATAAAAAATATACATAAAAATCCAAAGCCACTGGCTCCCATACGCCCACCAGCCGGCTCTCCCACTCATAGCCTCTCCAGAGACTTTCCTTCTGTTCCAGAATCTGGGAGCCTTCTTTGCCCTGGGGAGCGATTACCAGTGCTGCTTATGTGCGCTTTTCTCTCCATCTCCCACCTAATTGACATTCAACAAGTAAAATTTTATTTATAAATTGCTCTATGGAGCAAAACAGGTTTGTCACAGAGTGTCAAGCGGAGCAGCAACGGACCTAATTAAAGATACAGGCAGGAGATAAAAGCAGAAGCAAACATGTGGCAGGTTTCAGGGAAAAAAAAACTGACTGGGAAAAGAGGAAGTTTGACAGCGTTAGGTAAGAAAAAGAAGTCAAGCTGTGCAAACAGATTGATGTGAATTTAAATGTTGAAAGACCTTTTCATGTTTCTTGAACTCGTTATGATTGAAAGCTCTTTAGAGAATCTTCTCGCTTCCTTCTTAAAAGCTTTGAGGATGTGCTCCAGACAGCCTTTGTAAAGTTTACCGCGCAAAGCTTGTGGAATCAGTCCTATTAATTTGCTTAAAGAAACTCATTAATGCTAGATAAAAAGTTCCAATTAAAATCCTACCATCCAGAAGGAGAAACTGAGCTTGTGCCGGCGTCCCGTCCCGTTGCCGTGCCGACAGCCGGTAGACTACAAAGCCAGGGGTGGCATCTGGACTGACGGTGGCCAGGTATGGTAAAGGAAACATCACCCATTGAAGGTCAGCATGGGTGGACATGCTTAGGGTCAACCTGCACAGGTACCACTCGTCCCCTGAGGAAAGGAAACAAAAAAAGATAATTAGTCATTAGTAGATGGTAAATGATGTTTTTTTTTTTAAATTAAGATTCATCTTTATTTATATAGTACTTTTCCTGCTTAAAAAAAAAAAAAACATTTCAAGCTGCTTTACATAATAGAAAAAAAAAAAAAAAAAGTGTTGTTAAATAGGTTCATCATAATCATAAAAAAAAAAAAAAAAAAAAAAAAAAACTCATTTAATAGCCAGGGGTGCGATTTATACTCAGAAGAGAAATATGGATGTTTTTAAAAAAATAAATACTGGCAAATATAATCGTTAATGTCCCACGAAAACCGACAGTGCTCTTTAGCGGTTGTTTCCCACTAACAACCACTAGAGGGCACTGTAGACGTGTGTATCACTATTAACTACTGACAGCATTACAGAAGAAGAAGAAGCATCTAAAACAAACATCAAGGAGAATCCGATTATTCTCATCCCAAACTTAATATTTTTCCAATTTGTATCAAAACATCATTCCTCTTTTTTTTCTTTTCTTTTACTAATGCGGGAAAACAAGCCATCAAACTGGGTTACAGAGAGACGGACGTACCGCTGAATGCACAGTCTTTCAGACGCAGCTCTTGCAGCTGTAGATAAACCTTAAACCTCACCTTTAAAAAAAAAGAATAACTCTTCAAATTAAATAACCCTGATCTCTCAACATAATTCTTGTCTTCCGTTCATTGGGAATCAGATATACAGTCAATACTTCCAGGTAGCGATGAGACTAAAAACTTCTCTGTCACACCCAGCATATGAACATATTTTTGAATAAGCATTCAACATCAAATATGACGCATCAAAAAACACAGCGGACACAAATTTGACTCACAAATCGCCTTCAGTGTTAACTGTATATAGAGAACAGGACAGAGCAAAAGTGATGTCACTCACAGAAAACACCTCGCTTCCAGTTCTAACCAAATGAAATCAATTCTGTCACCATTTTTCCATGATATGTCGGTCGTGATGTTGAAACAAAACTTTTTCAGTGATTGGTCCATGTATGTCTTAGTTTATGTTGCAATGGCAACCACACTCTCCAATCAGTAGTGGCCATGTTAGAAGGCCACACCCCTTCCACTGGTTTGAGTGTTTGAGGTGGGGACCAACGAGGGCCATATACTTCGGAGACCTCTGATTGGTGACTTAAATAAGAGGTTACTTTATTCACAGACAAATTAAATTTTTTTTGTTTGAGTTCATGACAACTTTAAGTTTATCCCTTCTCAATTATTTGGAAGTCTATCATTGTTTTCATTTTTAAAATATGTTTCATAAGACAAATAGAGATCATAAAGGAAGTCAAGATATTATTAAATCTAAATATATTTGAAACTTTAAAATTCTTAGCATGATGGATAATTACCAATTCACCATTTTTTTTCAAAATAGCAGCCAAAAGCAAAATTTGCACATTATTCCTTTAATTTAGCAATAATTAAATTGCATCGCCCTCTCTCAGAATTAATTATTGCTGCACAATGGAGTGAGGATGTTATTAAAAGCTGTCCTAGTTTCTCACCTAAACCCCTGGCTACTGCTAACAGGCTATCATCAAGCTAAAATTACCATCAAATTATTTTTGTCCCGTGGTCGGATGTATGGCGAAGCAATAAATAGCTGCTGTTTTATTAATGGTCCAAAAAAAAAAAAAAAAAAAAAAAAAAAAGGTAAAATCTTTCATAAATTCAAACAAGCAGCTTATGAAGAGATTTTATTTGATGCACTCAAGTGGGATATAAGTGATTCGGTGCCAAATATGATGCAATGTTTGTCCTGAGGTGCAGGTCAGGGAGAAACTTCACATTTAGTGGAGCAACAGTTTGGAGTTATTAGAGTCGGTTGAACAAAGAAAGATGATGTTTTGTTTCTAATAAATGTGCCGTCACTGTTTTATCTTTAAGTTCATTGCATGTGAGGCTGAAAAGCTAAAAGCTGTAAAAAGCGAAGTTAACAAACTTAGTATCATTGTATATATTTTTAAAAAAAAGATCTTCAGTGTTTTTTTTTTTACATTTATTTTTTGTTAAAGGTGATGCTAAATCAAGTGGAGTCCTGGATTAAATAGAAGAGCTTGAATTAGCGATTTATGGCATGAAGCAGTTAAATTAGATCCAAATGAGCCAGTGTAAAAATAAGCAACTCTTGAATTTGAATTAAAGTTTTTTATAACGCTCACTCGTCTTTATCTTCACTGTATATAGAAAAGCAGGAAAAAAAAAAGAAGCTTAATCTTGTTAGCTTTCCTGCAAAGTGGCGCTTTCAATTCAAGCATTGGAAATCAGTTATGCAGCTGACTTCTGCACATTATCATTTCTTTTATGTCTATTTTGCATTAATTTTGCTTTTTTTTTAAATCAAGGTTTTGGATCAAAGCCATTATGGCTTTAATTTTAAGGGGTGCTTAGGTTAAATCATCCCTAAACAAGCATAGGTCTTCTTTATCCCCGAGAAGAATCTCTCATTCTTCTTTATTTAAAGTCTGTGCTGCAAACTCTGCAAATGTCAATTTTGTGCGCGCTATTTCAGCTGCTGTTTCTGTGCTGTAAACGGCTGCTATTGTTAGGTTTACTCTGCCAGATCAAAGCTTGTTATCCAAGTTAGCTCCACTTGTTAAAGACAGCGGTGCAAAAGAGAAGCGGCGTTCAGCCAAAGGGGACAAGGTGGCATCTCTCTACAACACCTGTCATGTTTTCTCAGTTTTCATCTTGCTGCATGAGAAGAGTGAAGGAGTGACACAGCGGCGGAGGAGAGGAAAGGCAGCAGTTCCTGCAAAATAACACAACAGAACTTTGAGAGGAACGGGGAAACTCGAAAACACAGCAGGCGCTCCCATTTGCCCGGTCAAAAATACACACCCTCGTTTTTCTTATTTATGATTTCAGTGGCTGTCTTTTGCTTGTTTTTCATGTTGTCTGTGTCTGAGGAGGGATTTGTTCGGTTCGGAGGTGCTTCAGCTCTCGCTGTTGTTTTGGCACCTGTGTCGGCTCACAGCGTGCGGGCGACATCAGCCCTAACAAGAAGGGGAACTTCAATTCCGAAAGACCAAAAATAAAGAGAGGGATGAAGTGGTGACAGGGAAGGAGGAGGAGGGGGAGAGTAGTGATAAGACAGGAGCATCTACCTCTGTTCCAGTCTTTTTATATCACCTCTGAAGGTCTGTCGAGCAGAGGAGGGATGGAGGGTGAAAAAGGAGGGAAACAGATCGCCATTTGTCAATACAAACCAGCAAATAGAAGTTCAAAAAGAAACTATAATAAGAGAAGGAGATATGAAATATTTGAAAGAGGAAAAAATGGATTAAAATACGAAGATATGGAACAAATGAAGAGCTAGTGACACATATAAAAACAAAGTTTTGTTAAATTATAGTTTAAAAAAACAAACCTGCTCACAGTTTTAGATCAAAAATCCTATAACTACTTTGTCTTAATCTGAAATTAAAAGTTAATATTGATTTTTTAACTATATTTATTATGACCTGTACTGAATTAAAGATTAATCTTTTTTTAATCTAGCCAAAAAAAATTGCAGTGAAAAGTCTCCTTTTAAATTAATTCATATACATTTGTGAAGTTTGGTGCCCAAAAAGATCAAAATACAACTAAAAAAGTGGTTTTGTGAAGTGTTGTATTATAACAGACTTCCAACGTTTTACTTTTACCTCCAAGGGATTTTTTTATTCAATATCAAACAATTAAGAAGAAAAAATCCTAAAACATCAGGTTCAGCGTGCTCTAATTTAGGGAAACTTTTCTAAGCAATCCAATTGAGAAAAACGTCTCAGTAAAACCATAATACATGTGTTTATAAGACGGTAGAAACCAGATGAGTGACTATTGTTTACTTTAACCTGTCTGGTTAATTTAATCAAATTTGAGGACAGGGATGTAGCAGAAGAGAGAGTGAGAAGAGAACATAAGAGGGAGGAGACGAGGCATGATACAGTGAGGAACTGAACAATTTCAGTTTTTTCTTTTTTTTTCTTATATATAAATTTTTGCTTCATTTTCTGGACAAAAACAAGCGGTACAAAGTAAATTTTCCCTATGAAATGATGCTTTGTTTCTCATGACATTCAGCACATATACTACTTTCCTCAGCTGCAGCAGAGTGAGGTCGGTGCTGACTGTTTAGCCGTTACCATGACAACCACAAATAGTCCGCTTCTTGGAAAACAAACAGGGGCGTGCGTCGATAAAAAATATTTAACTAATTAATCACAAACCTGGAAAAATGAATCGGGATAAATTGCATTTAGTTACAGAATTTTTCGATCACTTATTATCTGCGAATAATTAAAATATGAAATCACACACAAATCTGTACATCTAGATTGTTTATTTTTAATTAGTGCTGTCAATCGACAAAAGTGTGATTCATTTTTTAGAGTTGTGATTTATTGCAATGTTTTAATAGAGCATACAGGCCAGAAAGAAATCTTTTTAGTCATTTTCATTGTCGGAAATGTTTTATTTCATTTTGTATTAACCGAGAAATGTTAACTGTGTGTACAAAACACATCAGCAGTAAGACAAGCAGAACTCTAAAGACTTTAGTGAGTGCAATACTACTTTAAGAAACCAAGATGCTGAAAACAGCTATAAGAAACAAAAACAAAATAAAAAAAGTTCTGGTCACGTAGCCCAAATGTTCTATGTCACTGCGTAGGCTGCTTAGAAAAAAAAAAAAGAAACTTTTCTTTACCATTTGGACAAAAACAAGCTGTAAAAGGTGAAATTTCTCTCTGAAACAATTCTTTACTTAACCTATTATGACAATCTAGGCTCAGCATTGTGTTCTCATGTAATCGGACCACAGATCAAATAATCTACTTTTTGTACAAAAAAAAAAAAAAAAGCGATCTAAACAAAAAGAGATACTAAAAAAATGCTAAAAACCAATTGAATATTTATGTAGTTTGTAAGTGACCATGGTACAATGGGATAATACCTGACACTGTTTAAACCTAACGCGCGCCGTCAAAGCCTGAATCATCCAAGGCAAAGCAAAGAACTGATTCTTTGGGAGACGTAATTAATTTGTGTTAAAAAAATATATATTTTGATTAATTGTGTGAATTAACCCATTAACGTTCACGGCCCTAAAAAAAAATATTGAAACCTGAAAAAAATATAACAAGCAAAAAGCACCAATAGTTCATTTAATATTTATTTATTTCAGTCCAGTGGCATAAGCGGGATAATCTCCTTCAAGGTGTCCATTTGCAGAAATATAACATATGTTAACAGTTAATTTCTCACCTCATTTGAAATTATAACGGATAATAGTTATAAATTTGAAATTAGATTAACATAATATAAAAAAGTAACAAGTTAATTTATCAACAATTATTGAGATTAAAACAATAATTTGACACTTTTAAAATATTTTTTAATATTTTTTTTTAAATATTCTTTGTTAAATTAAGTATAAGCAGGAAAAAACAACCAAAGCTCAAAAAAATTGAAGTGACAATGGAGAAGAAGTCTTCCAACTCAATGTTCTTGTGTCTTCTTCTGCATCACTGGCCTTCAGTCGTCAGTAAAGCCACAGAATCCAGAATAATCACGTCTATTTCTGTCTCTCGCTTCGCACAGGCTACTCTGGGCTGTGGCCCGTACACAAAAGTGAAATGAAATCTGTCCCATTATGATGATAAACATCAACATATTTGCATGCAACGTCAAAGGTCGGCGCTACGTGTCAGTCAGGGCGCAAAAAAGTCTACCTCTCTGCGTGGAAACTCACATCCTGGAGGGTGTGGGAGGTAGAGACGGCTGTCAGCTGGACAAAACGCCTCCTTCATAGCTCCGGGCAGAGAAAAGGTCACTGACACTAAAATAATGACTTTTGAAGACTTTTCACAGCAGCGGCCTGTAGGACCCCTGTAGTACAACATGTTGCTGTTTCATGACGAATTTGTGCAATATGGCTTTCTTATGGATCACAAGGCAGACGGTTTCCTGCTTTTTTTTTTTTTAAATCAAGAGGAAAAAAACTAAGAAAGGAGCTGGAGGGGAGAGCTGATTTATCAACACCATCAGAACAAAAAACAATCTGTTTTTATTACACTTTTTAATATGTCCTGATCCACCACAAGATTAAAAATCAAGTAGTTTCAGTCTTGATTGGGATCTGATATTGTCTCATGATCAAAGATCAGATATTCATTTTATTCTCATTATACTGATCGGCGCAATAAATTTCAAGGTCATTATTACAGATAAATATTCAAGAAATCTGCATGTCCCGACTTTTTATTTCCGTGAGATGCAGCAAAATACAACACAAGTCTGAGCAGAAAGTTCATAAAACAGTTTGGTAAACTCTTGAAATAAAAGTGTCTCTTTTGTTTTGTATGCATTCAACATAAGTCTGCACATTAATAGAAAAACTTAGCAATATTAGTGATCAATATTGCAATGACAATATGACTTGCGATGCTTGTTGCAAAACAAGTAATACATCACTCCCTTTATACTGCATCGGTTTTATATAAATAAATTCAACCAAATTTGATTATACTCCAAATGACCAACGTTTACATAAGAGTTGAGTATCCAACATAAAAGTGGTCCATCCAGTTGGTTTAATGGAAAACAGGCTCTACTTAATCTCTTAGATATGTTGAATTGCAATAAATGGTTACCTAAATTTTTAAGGTAATTGCAAATTAAGCAATCTTTTTCAATGCATGTATTTCACAGGCTGATATTGCATTGACGATACATTTGTGCAGTATTGTGAAGAGCAGGCCTAATTCAAAATAGGAAAATAATAACTTGTTTTTGTTTATTTTTAATAAGGATGGCTCTCTTTGCCAACAAAGAGAAGGCAGTGAGATGGTTACCAAGGGACCGCCTACAAATTTAAAAAAATATGAGATCACCATGACTCATCATCATATTTATTTTATTTATTTATTTTTTATTGTTCTTTGTTTCAAACACAAACACAAAATGAGAATAAAATAAGAATTTGAAAAACACAAATATAAGAATTTGAAAGTACAAAAATGCAAAATAAGCATAAGAATCTAAAAATACAAATATAAGAATTGAAAAAAATATAAATATAAAAGTAAAGCAGACAATGTGCTTGAAAAGGAGGGGGTAGAAGAAAATTATTTTGTGGTCCCACCCCTTTCTACAACATTTTTTTGTTACCTTGTGTATTTACAGTTTTTTGCATATTCTTGCTATGACAACAATTTTGGAAGAAAGACATTTTTAATTTTTAAGAATTTCAATAGCTATATAAATCACACATGATCAAAAATGTTCAAAGGCTCTGAAACTAGTCGCCAAACTTTTCCACATTTTATTTGATTGTTTAAGAAACTTCACACGGTTGGTTTATTTAGGAGTTAAATGTTAAAAGAAGGTAAATAAATAAAAAACATGGGACAACTTGTATTGTTCCTTTTGCATTTGTTCGTTTTTTAATGTGTTAACAAAGTTAAAAGTTTGGTGGTATCTCACATAAAGACCTGTTAAACTACAACTACTGCAAAATCATTGAAAATATTTGACATCGCTTGCAAACTATGAGTCCAATCAAATCTGTTTTTTATGTTCATGCTTGTGTAGATTTTTTCTAAACATATTTACCTTCTGTTGAAATGTGCTGCAACACTCTCGTCCAGTGAAACAACAGGCTCCAGCGCTCCCTCCTTTCTTCAACTCAGATATAATAACACGGGAAATGCAGCTCACAGTGCGAGCAGAGCGCTGACCCCTGACGCGGGCTTCTGAGCTTGATCCACAGCTCGATAAACATATTTATTCATGCATGTAAAAATACAAAAAACTCTGTGCAAGAGCCTGCCTGGAGTGAGGAAGAGGAGTGGAAGGAGGATGTTAACCTGAGTGATGAGGAGTCATTTCCATACTGGACTGAGGTGTGCAGCAGCATTTTTTCTGCCCGTCTCCCACTATAAAATGAAGAATAATTTGAACGTGTCTTTGTTATTTGTTGTATTTGATTAATTAACTTTTTTTTTTTTGTCTACTAAAGTTAAAGTTAATCTCTTTCACAGCTTCTCTGGACTGTCTAACACACCAGAAAATGTCTGAAAATGAGATTCAATTTGCTCTCCTCATCTTTTTATCCGTGGCTTCTTTCATCCTTCTGCTTCTATCCATATTCCCTTGTGTTATTATGTCAAACTCTTTCATTAAGCTTTCACTGCCACTGAACTGCACCACAGTTTTTCATGTTAGAGATTTGAGTGAGTTACTTGACACAGAAGGGATTGTGTTGAACTTTTTTTTCCTCAATAATAAAGTCAAAGCGCAGCTCATCTCTGCTGAATGTATCAAGACAAATGAGCTGCAGAAACAAAGGAGGAAATGTTGTGTCAACAAAACCGACAGTGTTTGATTCAAACTAGAATGTGCTACGCCTGCATGTGCAGAAAAATTGATCTTTTTATGGCTTTTTTTGGTCATTTTGCTGGTCAGATGTGAAACACAAAAGCAAGATGTTTTATGGTTGTGTAGCAGAATAGTCAAAAGGACAAATCGGTGATTTCACAAAAACAGGATAACAGTGGGAGGTTTTAAATAGTTCAAAGCTGAACGTGCTTCATTTGTCAAATTCGCTACTCAGCTCAAGGTTTTTCCAAAAATTTGTTCCTAAATTTCTTTCTTTTGAGGAGCTCTACAAAAATCTGGGTTCTTAAGATCATTCAGAGAGTCTCCTGTACAGTGAGCTTCACTATCTACTGAAAGAGCTGCGTCTAAATGATGGCTGCTTTCAGCGGTACTTCCATCTCTCTGTGACCAAGTTTAACAACTTCCCGTCCCGGATTAGTCAGAGGAATGAATGAGAATAAAATTAGAAGACCTTTCCATTATTGTCTCAATACAAATGAGAAAAATATCAGAAGGAGAACATTCACATTCTTTGAATTTGGACTCCAGCTGCTAATCATGTCATAAACACGTCATGTGTTTCAGATTCTGATAAATTCTAATGTTTGAACTCTCAGATACTCTCGATATTTGAACACTATAATGACCAAACTGCGCCACAACTGCCAAAACACATTCTGGACAGACCAATACAACGCATCGGCGCTCAAATTGTACAGCAGGATCTCTGAACACATCCATACATTAACTTAATTTAAAAACTGGGCGCAAGTCATATTCAGTGTTAATACAGCTTAAAAGCTCAGGAGAAAACCAGAATACACAAGTATGTCCTTTAAAAGAGAGCCAACAGAAATTTTTGCCTTAAAAAATAAGCAAAATTTTGGCAAAGTCTGACAAGCTGCATGTGAACAACCAGAATGGAGCTACTTAAATCCAAACATATTTTTATGCAAGTAAATACCATAAAATACTGTGGTAGAAGAATAATGTTTGCCATGAACAGGGGTGTGGGGAAACATAGATTTGGCTACGTACTGCGATATTTTGTCCGGGGATACTTGTATTTAAAATGTTGACATGAAAATATTTAATTATTTATTTATGAGCGTCCATCAGCGTCTTACTTTTGTTTTCAACATGAACTCCGACCGCTGTTTGGCAGCACAGCACACTGAGCCTCTATATGAGCAGCTCTACACCGCACCAGAACAACAAGAGCTCGCAGTAACTGGTTAAATGTTGTTAGCGTCGTGGTTTTGGTTGTTATAAGACAGTTTTTGTCCCGTGGCTATCAGCATCATATAACATGCTCTCGACCAAAGCGGGCCAACGTTCTGCTGAACTTCACAACGATAGATTTTGGCTCAAAATCTTAGGAAAAGAAAAAAGGGAAAAATTGTTCTTGTACAGTCTTAGGATATATCGTGACACATATTGTATTGTGATACGCGTATTGGGATGTATCGTATCAACAGACTCTTGCCATTACACCCCTATGACCTGGTTAATATAGTAAAATGACCAGTTTTATGCCTAAGTGGATCATATTGGCCTGATATGGAAATATCTTTACAGGAAACTCAATTAAACATAAAATAATGGAAATGATTGTGTGTAATAATAACGATTAAAAAAGAAAAATATAAATGTAAGACAAAAAAAATAGTTTAATGCAATAATATAAAAACCTTCAATAAAGACATTGGGTCTGATTTATAGTTGCTGGAATAGGAAGATGTAAGGAAAATGCTTCAGAATTGAATCTGTTACAAATCATTACTACTTTTGTCTTAGATACAGTAGATTCAGGTGTCACATTACTGATGCATCATAAACTGCCCTCATCACTAAAAAGGGAATTTTTGAAGAAAAAAAAATCTGATGTGCATATATTTATACACCGGTCTGGCAGAGACTGGTGCTCTTTTGTTCTGTTGTGCGAGTTGATTGTCCCCAGCTTATCTGTTGAATCAGTTTGGCAAAGGCGATGGCCTAATTCCCTGCCAGAGATCAATAAAGTTTCACAAAGCTTTCCACAGTTAAAAACCTCCTCCTCTGATGTGTGGAGCAAAGACTGCTCTTTTGTCTTTCACTGTTTGAACAGGAAGGGCTGGAAATGATGCACAAACGAGTCAAACCTCCAAATACAGAGAGACTAAATCGATCTTAAGCTGACGCTCATTCATCTCAATAACAATGAAGAAAAAAAAAACAAAATGAAAAGGAAGGAGATCCTGTTTTCTGCTGTTATTTATTTCAAATGTGGGTTTGTGGAGGAGATTGTCCAGAAATTGCTGTATCAGGATCTTTGGAGGAAGCAGAGAACAAAAACCCAACGAGACACAAGCTATTTACCGTTTTTCTCGCTTAAGCATCTGACTTGAATGGCGGCTGACGTATTCAGCGCGAGGTTTAGCTGTTACATTCTACAAGCACAGCTTCAGAAATAGAAAAAAACACTAAAAAAACTCCCTCTGCTGCTGATGGTGCTCTGAAGAACTTCAATTAGAGGCGGTGTGGGAAAGCAAGATGTGGAGCATTAAATTAAAATGCGGCTGCACCCACAGCCGTCGATGAAGGTGACCAAAGTGCAGGACGGGTTTATTTATAAAAAAACAAACTTTTAACTTTTTGATTTGACACAACCTACTGAGCAGCTGAAGAGAAGTGGGGTCAAAACCTGATTAAATGTTTCCAAAGGATGCCGAACACAGATAAAACATGACTTGTTAGGATAGGTGGAGGTACTACAATAACATTCAGAAATGTATTTACCAGAATAAAATGGGATTTTACATTCAGGTAGGTTTTTTACTCATCGTGCTTGATTATCAGTTTGTCACAAATTGTCTTTTTTAAAGGGAGATTAAAAAAAAACAGAACTGAAAGCTTGAACTTAGGTTTTCTTTTTCCTTAAAGGTAGACTTTATAAAATGAAAGAACTGCATGACAAGAACAGTCAGTTTTCTTCTTTTAAAAATCCTCGAAAAGACCCACTTTGATCATTTTTTATCTATTTCAAAACCATCCCCAGTGTTTTTTTTTAATTATGATTATGTTTTTTTAACCAAACAAAAAAACAACCATTGCTGTTTTTTCAGGAGAGTCTCTGCAGAGCCGGAGTTGTTCATCAGGAAATTCGTCTCTGGAACCGCTGACAAATGGACAACCCCCTTTCCATCACACACAACCGAGAGCTCTCTGTTTACACACGCTCCTGTTAGCGTCATTCACATATCCCAAAATGCCATTGTGCGGCACGTTTTTCCGCAAATTAAGCAGGTGGGCAGGCCGCTGCATTTGTAATCGGGATGCAACAGTCAGATATTTGAAAACTTTTTACAGTGGCCGCAGAGGTTTTAAGAACAATTTTTCTGTAGAAGTTGACATCTGTCAGTGGCACGTTTTGAGGTCACGCGTTGCCGGACCAGGCAGGGATGATGGCATTACGAAATAATCGCTGACCAGCAGCAGCTCTGATTGGACAATGTGTAAAAGTCTCTGGATGGTGCCACCGCCAGCCAGAAATATATAAAAAGCAGGTAATTCTGCATGCTTGATGACCGCCTGACCTTCACCGTCTACATTCACGACCACGCCAGCAGTTTAAAAAAAAAAAAATCAAGCGGAAGTTTGAAATCTTGAAGATTCTGCTGATTGGGTGGTGGCAGTTGTATTTATGACCGTGACATTACAGCTCACCACATATTACCTCATATTACCAGAGCAACAAAAATGGAAAGCAGTGTTGGAGCTATCTAAGTATAAAGTTCGGATCTATTTGTCTGCAAATGGGTGCATCAAAATGGAGCGAAGCAAGGAGCTTGTGGCCCACCCAGAGTATTTTCTATAAAAGAAATATTAGTTTTCTAAATGCATATTTTTTTTTCCTTATTCATACCTATTTGAATGAAGAAATACTAAGAAATTAAATTTTTGAGATTAATTTTCTTAATATTTGTCCTACATCTTTAAAAAAGGCCATAAAAACATGCCATTCTGTATGTGTTTCTGTAATGTGTAAGTGTTTTTTTTTTTTTTTTTATTTTCAAGTTTCAAACATTAAAAACAAAAAATAATTTTTTTCCTCTTTTTTTGAAAAATTCTTAGTCATAAGAAAATACAATTTTAATGTTCCCTACAAAATAAAACAAAACAAATGACATTAACTAGCATTTATAACCTGTCCAATTTAAAAGAAGCTGAAATTTTAATGTTTTGAAACTATAATTTAGAAAAAAAAAAGACTAGTTCCATGTCAAAAGGTGTCATCTGTCCATCATCACCAACCAGTCTTTCGCTTCTATAGTTCATCACAACTTTGTCAAAAACAATCAATCATGAGCTGTTGAGGTAAACTTCTGCCTTCCAAAAGTCCTATTTCACCCTCAGAAGGATCTTCACCTCACCTCAAGTTCTCATCATCACAACTATTTTAGACTCCAAGCTAATCTCGCTCACCTGATGCACTCCCACAGCTCGCTTCCTGCACTGTGGGGCTTCAACACAAACATTTTTGTGTCGTGTCACAATAAATGTACCTGGCATCCGCTGTTCTCAACTCCTCATTAAAACTAGGCTTTTGCTTGAATGTGTAAATTTGTTTTATTTTGGAAATTCTTGAAAAAAAAAATCCAACTGTTGAAAATGTTCTGTCAACCCCTAACAGGGTCCCGCTGTGACAGAAGATCACTGGATCCCTTTTAACCCTGATGCCATTGTGCGCATCGGGAAAAGCGACACACAAACAGGCACAGCTGTGTTGGCACTTGAAAACATCACAGAGAGCTGTGTCACTAAACACAAACACACTTTCACGTTTCTCTATCTTTATGGGGTCCGTCTTTCACATACATCTTCCCGAAGCCTTTCAACGCAACGTAACTCATACTGTGAGTACACAAAAGCAGACAGACTCACACATGCCCCTGTTGTTGTGTGCATGGGAGAGTGCGACTGACACATCGAACGTGTTTGTGGTGGCTCGGAGGATGCAGGTGCTCCTGTGGGACCGGTTGCCGGGACAACAGTCTCAGCAACACTGGAAAGCACTCTAACTTTTGTGTCACAGAGAGTACATTTGTGTATTCTGGATATTAAAGTGTGTATTCCAAAGTTAATGTAAGTGAACAATTTTAAGTGGGCCTCTAGACAAAAAACGTAAAATATTGATTGTAATTGTAAAAGTAACAAGAATATAAGAAAAATGATAGACACAGAAAATATAAAATGTTTTCTACAGGTTACAGCAATTGTAAATTTAAAGAAAACTATTTCTCTAATAGTTTTTAGAGAACAACTACATCCCTTTCCATTCTTGCCTCTCCAACTTGTCGATTTCTGCCAAGATGTTCAACCTACAGAGCAAGTTTTGCAAAGTAGAAACATTTAATGTTCAGGTCATTAAAACTAATATTCAACAAATCAAACATCCAGTTTTATGTGTTGGAGGAGTGATTAGCAGCTGCAGGAACTCCAGTCCAGGTTCTTGTTCTGCTGTCAAGTCAAAATAAAATTAACAAAATTGAACAACCCCTCTTTTGTTTGTGAACCCGGCTCTCCCTCTAGTCCCTGGGAGCCGATGGACAGAGGCCTGCTGCATCCTAATTAACCACCTTATAGACTGGCCTACTTTACCTCACCGCACAAACAGACACACACATGCACAGAAAGCCAAAGTCCTGAAGGCACTCAGTTAATTAAGCCCCATTTTTCACCACTGATGAAGAGAGAGGGATAAAAGAGGAAGAACGACGGAGGGAAGAAAGGAGAGAAAGAGAATTTAGAGCTATGATAACAAGTCAGATAATGATGGGAATATTAAATGACAAGAAAGTGATAAATCAATGCATAAATCTGGCTGCCTGTGAGGCAGAACACAGAAAACCCAAGACAGTGCAGTCTACAGTTAATTTACAACAAAAATGTCTGTAAAGGTTATTCAGGGTGAGCAAAAAATCCATCCAAAAAATAAAAATTCATATGCATAGAAATATTTTAATATAAGACATTGTTTTTATCTTTAAACCACCTTATTGATTTTAAGAATTTATCATAATTGGCAGCTAAAATTCAAATAAAACACAGTAAGTTTGCATGAATGCTAATACGAAATATGTGACAAAAAAACAATGGTTTCCAGTGAAATTGGGGAGTCTGTACTTAATCTTTGCTTTTATTGAGCTCTTCTTTTGGTTAATTAGTGAGAGAAACCCAATGCTGGAAAAAGGTTGATCTCAAAACAACTGGTTCAACTAGCCCAACAGGGCAAAGAGAATGATGCAATGTCTTTCAATACTTTATTACAAAACAGTTCATTGTAGGTTGATTTGGCTTCATGTCAAAAAAGTTTTCAGTGAGTAATTAAAGAACTCCCTAATTTATTCACATTTCAAAAATAATTGACATTAAAGATCCTTTCATTAGGAAATACACTTTAAGAAGGAGCTACACCTGCTTTTGTATGTGAAATTGTGAGTTAAATGGGTGAAAATCTCACTGGACATTGGCAGTTTATTACAAATTACAAAATGCTTTTGTAAAATATGCATTTTTAATTTAGGTTGTAGCATCTCCAAACTGGATGTTTTGTTGTTTTTGTTTTGCAAAATAAATCGAACTTCATTAGTTGTTCTGAATTTCACTTCCAAAAGACAGAAAATTCCGGAAATGAAGGGCGATGGAGTTTATACACCCTCCTGTATCTCAGTAGGGTGGTGCTAAAAACTAAAAAATGAGAACCCTTCACCCCCCCTGCTTTATATTCAGCACAAAGGGTCCAATTGGTTCTGATTAAACCAGCAGATACATTCAAACTTCTGCCACGACACAAGCTCTCCTTATCATCTATCAAAGGAGACGTCGGCATCTCATTCAGGCCAAAGAGCTACATGGGAACGGCTACGGATGAAGTGATTTTGGGAAATCTTGGCTGATGAATTTAGAGAAGCTGTGGATCAACTTAACTTTTGATGACTTGTGTGGTGCTGGTACCTCTTGTGGCTGCAGCGGTGCAGTCACTGTTGGTCACGTGACTCAAAGCTTTCTGAGCTATTAAAAGAAATACTGTATCTTCTGGAGTATGAGTCGCAAGAGCAAAAACTGTCTAATCAAGAAGAAAAAAAAATATATAAGTCGCACTTTTGTTAGATAAGTCTGCCGTTTCATAACAAATTCGCCAAGCCAAGCGTAGCTTAAATAAATAAGTACATACATACAAACATACTTTAATACTAATCACAAAAAACATAATTCAGTATAATAAAAAGGCAAAAGTTTAAGAGCACAAAAACAATCAGATTCTCTTCCATGTTTGTTTTGGACAACACTTCTTCTGCCGCTGTCACTGGCAAATACTTATACTCAGAGGCAGCACCCTCTAATTGTTGTTAGGGGCCACAACCGCTAAAGGATAACTGATGTTTACTGGGAAAATAACGAATATATGAGCCTATTTATGTCTTTAAAAAGAAAGAAAAACACAAATAATTTTCTCTTGAGTATAAGTCGCACCCCTGGTTAAACTATAAAGAAAACTGCAATTAATACTCCGGAAAATAATGTATGCAGATGTTCCTCTTGATCTGACTGTAGCACTCTTGATTAACATTTTAATTAGTGTTATACTGTACAGTTTTGTGTTTGTTTGTATTTTATTTTATTTCTATTTTATTGTTTTAACTGTATTTTTTTGTGTGTTGATGCTTTTTAGCCCAGGTCTCCCTTGAAAAAAGAGATTTAATCTCCCTGGAATTTCCTGTTAAAAGAAAGTTTAAATTATAAAAAAAAAATAAAAATAAAATAAACACCTTCTCAAAATGTAAAAAATGTATTTTTCGATTAACACAAGTTTTTTTCGGAAATTTCCATGTTTCAATTATTATCGCAAATCCAATTTTCATAATTTCATAATTAGTGTATTTCATAATTAGTTTCATTTTCAGGTGTATGTCTTGCCCTATGTATATGGTGAGTCTATAGTAAGAGCTGGGGCAACACATTTTAGAACAGAATTAGAGAAATATAAAGACAGTGATGAATGAAAGAAGAGCTAGGGATGTTTAGGTGATCTGAGGGTGCAGAGACTTTGCTTACACTGAAATGTCAGAGTCAGTTTATAGACCGTTATATAGAATGTCAGAACTTCATGGTGATGCTGACCATCTGCTTTGTGTCTATAGCTTGAATTTTTTTCTTTTAACCACAAAAATCAGAAAAGCAGCAGCACAAAACTGAAAGTGATTGAATTTTTTGGTCTTTGGGTGGTGCCCTTTAGTTTTCTTTTGTAGCTGTTCTCTAAGTTCTTCATTTTTTATTTAAAGTTTTTTTTTTTTTTTTTTTTTTTTTTAATGCCTACCCGTCACAAGCACACCAGATTCAGGTTTATAATCATCCACAGCTGTTTTGATTTCAGCTAATTACCCTCATTGTATTTAAGAGTTTGGTTTTTCAAAGCTTCAGTTCATTTGTTTTGTCATGTTGTATCACTGTCTGTTCATGGTTTTAAATAAATTTATCTTATTATTTTTTTGTTTTTAAATGAATTTATCTTTATTATTATCATCATTGTGGCTCCTTCAAAACCAAATTTAGAGAGTCACATTGTGACCCAAATGTTTGGAGCATGCACTTGTGTCTTCATGGTTTCTCTTCCTGTTTGAATCTATAAATGTACATATTGGGCTTTAAATTGACATGAGTACATGTGGTTGTTTATCTTTATGCTGCTTTTTAATGGACGAGTGACCTTTCCAGAACGTACCCCCAACTCTGTCCCAATTACAGCTGGGACAGACTGCAGTCCCCTGTGACCCTGAGCGGGCTAGAAAATGGATGGATGGGTTGATGGGAAAATAGATGCGGCTTTGATGACCTTAAGTGGTCAAAAAGTCCAACAGTTCTTCAATTTATGGTTTAAAACAAACACGAGGACATCAGAAATGACTAAAAAAAGTTCTTTAAGTTAGCAAAAGGTATAAATTTTTAAGACATTGTGTTAGTTGTAACACTAAATAAAATGGGTTGTGGGACACGGGTGGCGGAGCATTTGTGGTCTCTCTGTCGTGCCGTTTTCCTGACCACTAATGTCAGTTACCACGAGCCCTAGAGGAGGAAAAGATGACGTTTAAACTCTCAGGAGTGTGTAGGAGGAGCGAACAGCTACATGAAAACTCAATTAGAGTTTGAATCTGTGGTCAGAGCAGGAAGCATGAAGGGAGGAGGAAGTGAGGAACAGAAAAAAAAGAGTTGAAATAAAAAGATAAGACAGAAAGGCTGAGATGGGAAAGAAAAAACACAGAGGGCTGATGCTTATTCAGCAGCAACACAAGTCCAAACTACTTAAATGTAAATCTGGACCAAACTTGGATGAACTGAAACTTGTTCGTCTCCTCCATCATTGAGTCAGCAGCAGACAGATGGCGCTGACGTGTTCGCCTACATTGTGTGATCTTACAGGTTCTTCAAAACTGCCGAGCTCTCATTATCTAAAAAAAGTCCGCTAAAATTTTCATGACGTTTGGCAACAAAAAGTACACACCAGAGCACTTTCATGGGCTGCCTCCAAGAAATTCATGTTGTAGGTTACTCTATTAAAAAAAACCTAAATTTCTGCACATCAAGGGGCGGTACTTCCTGTCTCACGCACTCTCTGGTCTACTGCTGACTTAATTATTAAGGATTTTAACCACTCACCTTTAAAGTTCTTCGTCTAGTTGAATATTTATAATGTAAAGCCTGAATTAACTGATTAAATTTGTGAATAATGCATGGCTTTCAGGGTCTGCTTTGATGTAAACTTTGTTCGCTGAAGTGCACCAAATTAAAAACATGTAACATGCTCGGATTTTTCTCTTTACGAGATTGTTGAGAGAAAGTGTTAATCCGGCTGCTGTAATGACACATACCACAGGTTTGAGGATCAAAAGAGGGATCAGATTAGACGTTAGAGTGACTTAAATTAAATATGGCTTCTATGTCCACAGAGCAAAAGTGACGACATGGTTGCATCAGCCGCCATCATTCAGTTCCCAGCAAGCTGAGGCTGAAACTAAGCTCAGCTTTGCTTCGGTTGACTAGAAAGGATCCCTGTTTCCCATGGATAATGCATGGCCCTGAAGGCCCCCCACTTCTGTGCTCAGGAACCTCAGAGTCTAATCAATGCAGGCAAACAGTGGATCCACAAGCCTGATTTGTATTGACATGACTGCAGAGAGGATCAATGACACAGAAGGGGAAAAGGACGGGTGGCAGCAGAAGGAAATGATTGGAGAAGACATACTATACATGGAAAAGAGAGAAAAAAAACTGAGAAAAGTAAACAAAAACCTAAAAAGAAAACTAAATCCAGCACTGAATCAATCAGCCAACAGTGAATTTCTCTTTCTGATGCTCTCCCTATAATTGGCCAAGTAGAAAATGCATTATGGGAAGTGGGGCATCTGTATGGATTGAGGAGGATTTTCCAATACCTCGTAATGTTTGTTTTAAACTGCTTGGCGCTTCAGACAGACTGAACTGAGCTTTACAGGCTAAAAAAATAACTGGAGTTTTGGCAATCAGACGAATGTATTTGATGTGTGCGTATGCGCAAGATGGAAAGATTTGTTCTGCAACAGTTACAGCAGAGGAAAAGATGACGAGAAAGCTGGAGGACATGAAAAGACCGTAAAAACAGTTGATAGATAAAGGATTTTATTTGTAAGTATAAAACTGATAAAATAAGTCAGACAGTGTTAAACAAAATGAACCAAAGCAAAAAAAACAAAATAGAAGCAAGGCAAAAGATAGAGATACATAAAGGTTTATGCTACGTACACACCGGACACGTGGAATACTCGTGTACTCGTGTTCTTGAATGCGCTTTTAGCATGTGGAAGAGTCGTGGTGCGAAATGTCAAAGTGGTGCAAATCTTGCTCCAGGCTTTTTTCTTTCACAACTCTATTCCGACATTTGAAAGAAGAATTCTGGCTGGGCACAATTATTAATTTATGATCATGTTTACAACAGTTTATACTTAGTTTTTAAAAGGATGTTCCTCTGTTCTGCATTTTAGCACTCCAAAGTTCAATTGGTTGAACTTCCAGATCAATGAATCAATGTGTGATCAATGAATCCAATCTGTACATAGAGCTTAAAAATAGACTTAAAAACGCGAGTTTTGAATATCAAAGCCTGAAATGTGGGTTTTGGTTCCTTTGCAGAGACTTTTTATTGAAAGCAGACGTTGTAAGTGTAGCTCGAGAGTCTTGAACGTCAACGTTCATTGAGCATATATGTTTGTTTACATTGAATAAATTGAAAGCGGTCACTCGATTGGGCGTGAAAATAGCATTAGTCACATGCACCCATACAAGGGGTTGACCCATATTGGTACTGCTGGGTTTTGGGTTGTCCAGGCCAAAGAGTCATAGAGAGAAGCAGCCGGATGTTAACGGGCTTTTTGTGTCCTGCAGTTCCCTTGAGAGTTGTACAGCATCATGAAAATGGAACGTACCATTATTATGCGTGTGGTAAGTGTGCAGTGAAGATATTTTTTAAGGATACTGTTGGTTACACGCATTAATGATGTACTGTTTGTCTTCCAATTGCGGTCCGTCTCTAACTGATGCCGGTCTCCAATAAATGCCGGGTCTAACGGGCTTGTTCTTGTGAGACGGCGGTCATCAGTAGTGGTCAGGCTCTTTAACCCTTGTGCTCTCTTATGAGGTCCAGATGACTCCACCCTTATATTGATGTGTGATTCCTTTCCTGATAAAAGGTAGACAGGATTTTATGTCTGCCACAGACACCAGTGAAGATAAAAAAAATCCTTGGGAAAAAAAAAGTTTAACGCCGTGTCTTGTCCAGATGACCCCGCCGCTTTTAAAGTAAACATGCCTTGGGCAGCACAAGCATTATGATTTGGATCGGGTCGTCCACAATAGTGCAAATGAGGATGTCTGTGGTATTTGTGGTGAGCCAGGGTAGGTATGGCCAAGAAACTCCTTGATTTAGCGTTTAAACTCCCTGCGGTGGTATATGCCAAAGAACATTCTGGTGAGGAATCTGCATGACATTTTGGGGTGGATCCGCAATGTATCAGAGAATGCTGCAAGCAGATTGGTGGCAAACAATTGCCTGGTGGAAGTGCAAAGAAAGCGAGTGGCAAATTAGAAGAACTGGTTTGAACATGGATTATTGAGAAAAGACAGACAGGTCTTGTTTCCAGGAAAATGATTCACATGAAAGCACAGATAATTTTTGATACTGATATTATTTATGATTTAAAGAAACATCTAGTGCTAATCAGAACATAACACAATGTTCTCCTCATTTCACTAAATCTTGAAATACTCATCTGGAGTTCTTGTCTGCATTTCTTGAACCTATTAGCCATCACCATTCTGTCTGCGACGGAATAAAAACAGTTTCCAATAGACCTGTATCTTCTAAATATTTGGCTGGCTTATACATTTTTTTAGAACAATGCTGTGGCTGCTATCATTTTTTTGTCCACAAACAACCTGTTTCCACCTGTAAGGGCAGTTGAAGGAACGGCTTTAAGCACATAGGACCAGAAAAGAAAAAAAAAACAATCCCAATGAGAGAATTCTCTGTCAGGTCTGGTTGATGAAGCCCTAATAAAAGAAAAAAATTAAACCAAACAAGTTGAATTATATCAGTTCAGCACAGGCTCAACCAACATTTACAAGATTCAGATAAGTAAGGTTTTGACTAAATTGAAAACTACTTTCAGGGGTTTGACCTTTTCTCTGTGCCAGTTCTTCATACGATTAGTGAGGGGCTGTATGTGTCCAACAGGTTGAATGAAGCTTCAGACCTTCATCTGGCTGAGGCACTAGTCATGTCCCACACGTTTCACTGAGCATTGTTATGCTCATTTACAAGGAAGAATCCGGCGTGACGTGAGAAAACAGCATCTGTCGTCTGAATTATGAATACAGGAGGACTTTTGTCAGCCATTAAAAAATAAAGCAGTGCAAGTTTAATGTAGTAGTTTGTTGATTATTGATGGAGGAACGCCAGACTTGACGGCGGCGGGAGTGCGGCGCATGTGTCTGTAGAAGTTTAGCGCCGTGTGGGTACCCTGCTGTTTCAGAGTGTGTGTGTGTGTATTGAATGAGTGCAGTGTGACAACATTGAAAGAAATTTACTTTTGTAAATGGTGCTTTCCAAAAATATAGATGTGTCCTCTGTTGGTGGAGGATGGTCTGCTTGTAGGAGGAGCCTATAAAAAAAGCACAAGTCACCTCGGGGGATTCAAAAGACTGCAGCTGTGGAGCTACTGGCTCTGCATCTGGGTAACAGTGTGTATTATGTGTGTGTTTGTGTGTGTCAGTTTGATTCTCGCTGTGACAAACCCTCAGCACTTCTGACAAAGTGAGAGAGCGCGTCTGATGTCTGAGCTTTCAAGTCATGATGGGATTTCCTTACTGTGTGTGTGTATGACTGTGTGTGTGTGTAAATCTGTTATGTCACCATTGTGTGTAAATCTGTTATCATTCACCATCATGTGGTGTAACACAATGGGAAAAAAAATAACAAAGAGCTGTGCCATGAGTGTGTATGTGTGTGCTTTGTGTCTAATCTACTGTCTGCTGCATGCTTTTGCATAATCGTACGTGTTTGTGTGGATTACTGTGGGAGTATCTGATCTAGGGAGTTTTCTTTTGCACAGTCATGTTTTCCCCACATTTACAATAACATGACAGCTGATTCAGGATATGATGTTTGTTAATTTGTTCAACCATTATTTTTTCTAAATAAAGAGTAAAAATACTTTTTCAAAAGCAAAAGTATTGTAATTGTATTTCTTTTGCTTTTAGTCGACAACATTAGCTTTCAAAAGATCCACTCCAATGAAAACTTCTAGTAACATTTTTCTCATGATGGAGAACATAAACTCAGAAAATGAAGCTAAAAATTGCATTACTGAGTATTGATTTTTTTTAAATTGTTTTGAATCAAATACAGATGAAAAAAAAGGCAGTTTGAAAAAAAATTGTATTTGTGATGCAGAAATTTAGAAAATTTGCTGGGTGAGCCACAAGCTCACTGCGCTGAACTCTAAGCAAGGGGAAAGGGAAATAGAGGTGGGGTAGCGCTGCAAAAAACACTACTAGAACAGTGTTCATGAACATGAATGGAACCACAGAGAGACTTCTTTTTTCAACCAGAAAATGAAGATTGTTTGGCTTTGAAGTCAGATTGAGTCCTTGAACAAGCCTTGAGGTCTTTATGAAATAAATATATTGCCAATATTAGTTTTGATTTCACAAGCAGTTTGGTTCAGAAACAGAAGAATTCCTGATTATTACACATATAATAATTTAATATTATAACAGACTTAAGTATAATATATTAAATAACATTATATAATATACATTTTATAGTACAATTTAATACACTAAAGTCAACATTATTGAATTTTCCATCTTTATGGAGCCCTGAATTATTGCTTACACATGCACAAAATTTTAACCCTTTAAAGTTCCATTCTAATCACCTTTTGATCTATTTTAAAGTGTTCCCGGTGCTCTTTCAGCTAGGATTATGCTGTTTGTAGCCAAATTCAAAACTCTTTGTTGTTTTCTACCACAGCGTTTCTGCAGATCGACAGTCGCTCATTAGAAGTTTGATTCTGTCTTGGAGTAGGCCGCCTCCCCTTCCCATCATCCATCTGTTTTAGTACTTTCCTGCTAGCCTGCTGCTCCCACTCTAACATTATTGGTGCAACAAAAATGGTGAGCAATGTTGGAGCCAGATGCCAGCTCAGACGAGGATAACAAAGACGTACATGGATCTATTTGTATTCAAGTGAATGCATCAGAATGGACTGGAGCAGGGAGCTTGTGGCCCAACGTTGCCATACTTACAAGCTTTTTCCACTGGCATTTTTGCTTCTGATTGACAACAATTTGAAGAAAGAAACACTCAGAAATGCAATTTTAAGCTGAGTTTTCTATATGTATGTCCCTTCATCATGTAAAAAAAATGCCACAAGAATATGATACAAACACAGAAAACACAATTTTTATTGGGGTGAGTTTGTAACATTCAAGCTGACAACACCTAAATAACACACGCTCTTTGACATAATGTAACAAATTGACTGATCATTGGGAATCAGCTGATCCTGAAGAATAGAAAAAATTATTTTTATAATAACGCTGTTAAGTCAAACTTGGTAAAACTGAGATTTCAATAGATTTTAAAGTAAATAATAAGTTAAAAAAAATACAGAAAAGGGGAGGAAAAGAAAATCTAAAGTAAGAATTTGTTAGATCACAGCTATTTATAAAAATAAAAGTATTTATTTATTTATTGCTATATTGTCACAGATTATTCATAAAAGTTAACTTTGATTAAATTATGTAAAATAATGTTGCTATGAAATTGAATTAAGTACTGAGTCACAAATTTAAATTATGGTAAATAATTAATGTTATATATAGTTGTAAGTTGGTGACTTTTTCTTGACCATTGTTCTTTTTTCTTTAGGTTTTTCATCATTTATGCAAACCATATATCTAAAGCCTCTCTGTGTCCTGTCCAAGCTCCAAAATTTGGAAAATAAAACAAGGAAAAGCTAAGATGTCTTTGGATGGTGTGTGAAATCCTGCTGGAGAAATCTGCGGATGCTATGCCCCTTTAAGTGGGGAAATAATAACTTCACAAACACATAGCCACTTCTTTCTGTGACAGAATCAGCTGATTCACATTGATAGCGTAGACACTTAACTGCTGTAAAGTGTTGCTTATCAGTGAAAGGTTTACTTTCTCCATGTCAGAATCCACGGGAATGACATTAATTGCGCAAACGGTTGATGAGTTACAGTAGTTGACAGAATATCAACACTTAAAATAAGGCTCAAGTGTTAAAAGGTTAATAGCAGATAAGAAAAATCTAAACCTCTTTTTTTTTAAGTAATATAATCAACTAATAACCAGCAAAGTTCAAGAGAACATTAACCCAAAAAACAAAGAGACAAAAAAATGTGTTCACCGAATCAAAATGTCCTCTGGTGTGGTCTGAATGCAGACACAGGATTATGCACACACACACTCACCACACATTTGCACACTCTATTTATTTGTTCCCAACAGATCCTGCCACTCGGACTGGTGATCAAAGGCCTAGGTTCGCTCCATTGTGTGGATAAACACCCAGCTTTTCAGACACCCATGAACACACTCATCCTACACAACACAATACAGAGCATACACTCTGCACCAATTTGGGCCAATCTTCCAAAGCTGCTACTTTAGCTAATTCGAATTGAGGAGGGCCGCTGTGGCGAAAGCACTTCGTTACGGTGGCTGTGGATGCCTGGCGGTGGGCGTCCTAAGCGCTCTGCAGCCCTCAGATCAATATAAATCCATTGCAGGCAACGCTAGGGTTCACTGCTAACCTCATTGTAGCACCGCAAAGCTGTTGTGAGGCTTAAGAGTGTTGAAATCTGTTGAAACACACTCCAGAAAGTGAGCCAGAAAAGCTGCTGTAAATCAACACAGGGGAGTTTACACGACTTACAAATGAAAATGACAAATCTGCACACGATGCGATGCTTTTCAGGGGAAATTTAGAGCAAGTGCAGCCCGATAGAGGCAAAAAAAAAAAGCTTTAAAATTTTCATTTAATGTTCAAACTGTTTGACTGCATGACCTTCTTGTCAACCCAGCGGAAACTGTGACTTTGTCTGCACCATCAGCAAATCTGTCAAATGTCATTTATGCCCAGAACCTCTGAAATCAGCTTTTTGCTTCATCATACTATAATTGAGGTTTTACTGTCGTCTTTCCTGCCTAAGGAGTAAAAATCAGAAGAAGAGGAATCGCTCTAAAATACTTACGAGAAAGAATCCTCCCTTTGCATATTTTAATTTGGGTGAAGCGTGCTTATCAGCTCAGATGTAGGGGTTTTCAAGTAATTAGTGAGAATATCGAAGTGTTGGAGAAATATCTGAGTTACTCCACCATACAGGAAATCTGGAGAAACCTGCAGAAAACTAAAATGACACCAAATCTATTTTTATCCAGTAGCACAGTCAAATGTATCCGAGCTGGATAGAAACAGATTTGGTCCAACTATGTCCCTGTCACACAGAGGCATGCAGGCATCGCTTGGGATCCGATTTTTAAGCTCAATGAGCATGCTGCATCGGATTTCTTAGATTACTGAGATAGATGGAAATCAGCGGAGTGTTTATTAACTGGAAAAAAAACAATGAAGAAAGTTACTTACATCTTACTGTCCTTTCACTTGTACTTTAATGTTAACTTGTAGTTTGAGGTACATTGGGAATGTGGGCAAGTACGTTTTTTTTATAAAGCACAAGTCCTACCCGAGGCAATTCAAAGTGCTATTCAAAAATGTCTAAAATTACAAAAAGGAAATAAAAAAAATATATTGATAAAACACAAGTAAAATCATACAAGTCAACTAGATTAAAATTCAGAAATGTAAAATATTAAAAACACACATATAAATTGGTTCCCATTTTAAAACACATTGATAAATAAAAACATTTTCATCTTAAATTTGAAAATTTTCAGACTTGTGGCCTGTCTCACATTTTCAAGGAGATTGTTCCAAACCTTTGAAGAGAAATACTCAAATTCTGCCTCACCATGTTTAGTTTTAATTCTTGATACCTGAAGAAGACCTCTGCTTGTGGTTCGCAGATTTCTGGATGGGTTGTAATTTGTTTAGTTTCTATAAAGCCCAATGAGACAATTATTTTGTGATATTGGGCTATATAAATAAAACTGTATTTAATTTAAATAAAATGTACGTCTTTCTCCTTGACCGAGCTGGCATCTGGCTCCAGTATTAGTCGCCATTTTTCTCGTACCAGTTTTGTTAAGTTTAAAGCTAGAAGGAGAGCGTGTAAACGAAGGGATGATGGGATGTAGTTGCAGGCTTACTATGCACCAACAGTCCCGCCCACAACTCAGAGGCAAATTCATAACGATCTCCTGCTGCACTGCTAAAACTTTGTCCTAGAAAAAAACACGGACAATGTTTTTTTCAATAGATTAAAGGCTGAATCGTCATGATCTGCAGCTTCCAACTTCCTTGTTTGGTTACCCTTTAAAGCAGGGGTCTCGAACTCAATTCAGCCGGGGGCCGCTGGAGGCAGAGTCTGGGTGAGGCCGGGCCGCATCAGGATTTCCCCAAGAAAATCGCTGATAAAACATTCCAATGTTCTCAAATATCTTTATTTTTAACACAAAATAATGAATGAATTAATTAATTTTAAAAAATGAATTAGAAAATCAATTTTTATTAATTAAAATAATAACAATGACCATACAGCAGACACAGACGACTGAAACCACATATTGACTGACTGACTGATCAGTGTTTCTCAAATGGTGGGGCGCGCCCCTGAGGGAATGCAAAATAAAACATGTTTACATTAGAGATGAATATTGTGCATAATCCTCCATAGTAGTTGATAATAAATTCAATATAGCAAAAACAACTAAAAACTCAATTTACAGTGACCCAATGCGAAAGAACTGAATCTCTGAGAAAAGACAGAATTCCATCACTACTGTGGAGGGAAACAAGGAAAGATTGTTTTTACTTTGATCTGGAAGTTTTGGAAGTATTCTAAAAAAAAAAAAAAGAGAACAATTAATAAAACTGATTATTAGAAGTTTTTTTATTATTATTATTTCTTTAATGATAATAAAAGTATGATATTTTGAGGAGATATACGTTTAATTTGAGCCAAATTAAACTGATGATGTTTTCAGCTGCGGGGGGGGGGGGGGTGTCTAAGAGAAAATATCTGACAAACTGGACAAGAGAAAACTATTTTTATTCAGTTTCAAACGTCTGTATTTACAGAACCTCCTTCATTTCTGAGCTGAGAGCAGCGCTCACTCAAAGGTTGATGCAAACGCCGCACACCAGAATTCCTGGCCTCTGCGTCGGGAGCTCGCGTTGATACGCAAATTTTTTCTGGTTCCAAGCTCAACGCACAATCGGGCACGCACGGAGTCTTCAACCCGGTTCAATATTTCACGCACAGTCGCAGCAGCGCTAATGAACGGTAAAAACACCATAGAAGAAGAATCTCCTCTCTGCTACTGCGTGCGTGACCGCGCTGCTCCAGTGTGGATACCACCTGCTGAGCGTGCGTTCATAAACCCGCGCAGACATGCGGCCGGTGTGGAAGCACCTTGAAAGATTCTGCTCGCTCGCTGGCATCACTCACACACGCGGAAGTAGTCAGTCTCTCTCGCGAGGACTTTCTCTGCTCGCGGAGGAAGAAAAAGCACTCGAGGGTCTGATTTGTCCGCGCGGAATATTTGATGCGTGCGCGGAATTGTCGCGTGGAACACGCTTTCTGACTAGCGGCAGGCTGTGTATCACGTGTTGTCACGTGGCGAAAGAGGAGCGGGGCCCGCGAATCCCGTTCAGTGAGAAAGCACTTCCAGCAGCTTCATGGCTCCTCCTCCTCCGTCCAGCTGACTGGAGGAATGAATTAAAGAGTGAGGAGGCTCGGACAGCCCGCAGATGTCCCGCCCTCCAGAGCCATATACCTTACCGTGATTGGTTCGTTCAGCTCTGGACACAACAACTGTCATTCATCTCAGCCTTGCGGGCCGCACTAACAGTAATCTTTCATATGAAGACGGGGGCCGCAAATTATCGTCCCGCGGGCCGCAGATTGCCCGCGGGCCGCGAGTTTGAGACCCCTGCTTTAAAGGGGTACTACCATGAAAATTCTACTTTTTGAGGTTTTAAATGCATTTTACTGTTCATTCCTCAATATAAAGAACCCCAAAGCGGCATTTTGATCTGTTCATGCATTTAAGAGTAATCCTTTAAAAACCTGCAGCAGCCCCTCCCATACCCACGAAAACGAGCGGTCGGAAAAGTGCTGACGTAGGCATGATGCTAACAGCTCCCTCCAGCAAGAGTCTGCTCTGACTAGCAGCAGCACTCAATTTCTCCATTGAGCTGGTGATAATCAGCAAAAAACTTTCATTTTTAGATGCAGAATACCAAATATCTTCCAGTTGTGAACTGTCTTCAATAAATTCCAGCTCAAATAGGTGTTTGTTACTTTGGGCGCGGCGCGCCTTTAAGACCCTCCAACTACACCCCATCCCCGGTCTACAGCCGTTCAGAAGCCGTGCGTGTGTTTGTGAAGCAGTCTAGCGATGACCAGGCCTACTAAAGACAGATATATTGAATCCATCTTTGAAGAAGTTTAATTATTTTCATGGGAGAAATACAAAGATACTGCCACAAACTCTAGGATGACGTCATGAAGCAGACAGCAGTGGCAGGCGGAGCTTGAGGAATCGAGTCGTTTTCCTTCCGGGTATGAAAACACTCAAAATATAACTAATATTTCATAAATAATTTGTGTTTTAGTGTTCCAAAGGTAATATATGACCGTATATATTGATATAGTTCTCTCTGAAAGGCTTAAGAAAATCATGGTAGGACCCCTTTGACAAAAGTTTGATGTTTGTGTCAAAATAACCAAGAAATTAGTATTATTTGTTTTAAATATGAACAAACTGAAATCTAGCCATGTGAGGTTGGTGCTGAAGTTGAACCTTTTTATTCTTATTTTAACAATTTCATTAGCTACAAAGCTAAATACTTTTGGAATGTTGAGGAAATCGTCTGTTTAGTCGTGATTCTAACAAATTAAACTGTCCCACTGATTTTTTTTTTGAGAAAAACTAACAAAGAAATAGACAAAAAATGACTAAACAGGTTTCAATTGAACTGCAAACAACTAACTGTAGCTTAACTACTATGAATCACTTTCATAACGAAGTTCTCATTTAGTAAAATATTCCCTACCAGAACAGAAAACATAAAAATAATAATTTTGCAACATTTCACCCCACATTGCCAGTGGAATTTATTTAAGAAAACAAACAAATAAACTCCAAGTGAAGTTATTTTCTTCTCCCGGATGAGTTAAGAGAGATGCCGGTCGGGTTAAGTGTGCCGAAGTTTGCTGGTTAATGAGGCTCGCGGAGCGGATGGTCTGTTTGACTAATGAAAGCATCTGTCGAGGCGCAGCAGCCTGCAGCGCACACACTCTCACACAAAGCGATGCGGTGTGTCCCAGGAGGGAGGGAACTATGCTCCCACTTCACTCTCATCACAGTCTCTGTCATCTTCAATCTGCCTCCAATCTTGTCTCTATGACGATGGCCTCTCTTCCACAACCGATACAGCAACCATCTTCAACCAGAAACCAGTTCACCACTTTTCTTCTCTGCTCGGGGTCAAAGTTTATCCGGGGGTTGAGGGATTACTGCGAGGACACAAGTGTCATCCACTACTTGAAAGAACCCAAAATAGTTTCTTTAAAAATTTATACGCGTGCATTCTGTCCTCACAGCAAAAAAGAGTTCTCGATCTACTTTCTGGTTTCAAATATTGCATCCCTTCTGATTGAGCTTAATTGACCACAAAATCCAGTCAAACATATTTGGCTTCATCTTATTTCTCTAAGCTTCATTTTTTTCAGGCATCACCAAAACATATCTGTTCTTAAACTGAAGTGAAAGCTTGAAAATGACCAAAATTGGAGTCTTAAGTTGTTTTTTTTTTCTCCCCCACATGACAAATGTGTGTTCTCATTATGTCTCACTTGATCTTTCTCTCTGGCCCTGTTGGACTTAGCAGCAGAGTGAAAATGACTCACATCAAAGAGAAAGTCAAAGAAATGTTAATGCCTGACTCATCTACACTGATGGCGGACATCAGAATTCGTCTGGGTGAGGATTTTTAGGTTGAATTCAGCTCCTGGTGCTCATGAGGAATGTAGCCTCCAGATGTACAGTCTTTATTTTTTAAGTCAATAGGAATCTAAGAGGTTTTTTAGAGTAACTCCACCTGCTGTACCTTTACAAGAAATTTCATCATCAGATTAAAAATGTCATACATTTTTAATTTAACTGAAAAGTCTTATAATAAAAAAAGTAAAACTATGTTCAAAACACTAAAACAAGAGCAGAAGGCAGTGAAAAAAATCAATAGAAAAACATTTGCAAACTTAAAAAACCAAAGAGAAGGAACCAAACTGAAGAGCTTTACCTCAGCTGGCAGGACTGAGCAGAGGCTACAGGTCAGAGCTGACGTATTGACCTGAATCCGGAGTGAATCATTTCACATTATCTATATGGGTCTTTCTTTCATCAGAAGCTGCAAAGATAGCAGTAAGCAGGGTCGCATTGTGCAACCCGAAGCCGTCGTTACATCTTAAACAAGAATGAGAGAAAAAAGGAAATGGTTTGATGGAGATAAAGAGGAAAAGCTTGTGTAAGCTGTTTCTGCTAAAAACCATGAAGTCTGGCTGAGACAAACACAAAAGACTCCTTTGTACCCAAACTGTTTTAGACGTTTGATTTTCAGTGAGAGTTTTCCAAACTATATGTTTTGTGATTTTGAAGAAAGCTTTTTTGAGGTTTTTACTGTTGTGTGCTCTCTGGGGTTTGTCAGAAGTGTGGAGTTTTTTTTGGACCAGAATCATCACAAAATGCAAAGAATGTAATTCAATCTTAAAAGGGAACTCTACCATCTTTATGCTCGGAATCAGTTACTGGGTTGATTTTAAACTCTAACTTTTTGATCATTAAAAACCGTATTTTCCGTCAATTAAACATTGAATTTTTGCTTTTTACCATTCATCAGTCCAGTCTGTATCAGTTCACTTTTTGTTGCTTGAAAAATGTTGTGAAAGCTTGTCAAATGAAACAGAAGCAGACGGAGTGAAAGGATGGAGAAAACGTCTACAGGTTTTCTTGTGCATCGATATTTTCTTGCAGAGAAAGATTGGCAAACTCGTATTTTTCCTCACTGAGCTCTGATGGTTACTACTGTTCACCATAACTACTGGTCCCTCTGCCCGATGATCATGTGGGGTTGCTTTCCTTTAAAAGCTTCTTGTTGGGACAAAAGTTCAATACAATATGTATCAAGCTTCATGTCCCCTGATATAATATATCGTTTCTTGATATGTACTCCAAGACTGTACTTCTGTAATTCTGAACCTTTTGCTGTTAAGTTCAGCAGAATCTTAGCTTGCTTCACCAACAGCATTTTGACTGAAGCTCCATGCATGACCCACTGTCCAGCTGCACTGCTTCACTCGCTCTTATCTGAACAAAGCATCTGGTTCTGGTTCGGTATTACTTAGTTTTTATTTGGGACGGATACCAACAATTTGGGATATTACAACAAAAAAGGCTGATTGAACCTTTAAAACAAGATGGTTCTCGCGAGATCTTGTTTGATTAAGGAAGCTCGTAAATAATAATTTTATTAGCATTTTAAACAGATAAATACACATAAAAAAACCTCGCAGAATTTATTTTCCTCTACACCCCTTAGCAAATATGTGTGTTTCAGGCTCATGCCTGGTTCACGGGTATTCGCGGCGCGGAACGGAGGCCGCTTCCATACCGCGCCCTTGATACCCCATAGTGTAGTTTACACCAGACATGAAGCGCTGCGGTCCTCCGCGGCTGGCTCACGCAGTGCAGCAATCGTTTTAGCGTCTGTTCTACTTTTAGCACGAGCCGCAAATGATCTGTGTCAATTCTGGCAGGAAGTTCACCAAGAAACATAAGAAAATCTGGTCAATTTTCAAAATCTAACTAATTTTTCACAATAAAATACAGGGATTGATAAATAACTTGTCGACCGTCGCAGAAAAATATATGTCTGGTGTGAACTGGAGGTTAAGTGGATTGTGTGCACACTGCACCCGCGCAATGCGTCTAGTGGCGTTACGTGTTCAAATGTTTCCATTAGCGTTTTTGGGCTTTACATACCAAACTCACGGCCTTTGAACATGTGTTGAATTGACCAATCAGGGACTCGGATTTGGGAATTTAAGGAGGTGCCAACCGTTTGAAAACTTATCATGAAGGAAAAATAATAATTGCCATTGTGCTAAATGACACCAAATGATTTATTTATTGAAATAGAGCTTTAGAAGAATATTTCCACATTTCACACCAAGCCTCTTCCATCTGTAGGTGATGTATCAGGTATCAACAGTTCAGTATGAAAACCATGTGCTAAATACGAGTTCAAGAACATGCGTCACATACCCGGCGTGAACGTAGCACTACAGATGAACTCCTAGTTATTTATAAAACAAAGACGAAGGCTGTATTTTATAGGTCAGTTTGTTATAAATGAACATAATTGGAATCTGCTGGAGTCATGAAGAAGGTGTGGTGAAGGAAATTTAGAAATCACTCTTTAGATTCATGCACCAACAAATCCCCTGGTCAGGATAGTCTCCAGAAAATACGAAGATGGATGTTCAGTTATTACAAAATACTATTCATTGGAAGAAATTCAGTTAATTAGGTTAAATACAGAGAAGAAGAGAATAAGTTAAATTTGCATAGCTGGAATTGTGTGAAGCTGAAAGATAAAGATGGAGGTGGACAAATACATAAAAAGAGAAGCAGACAGCGCATCAGCCAGAGTGATAAAGATAACACCAGGATGTGACAGAAAAAAACCCAAAGGAAAAGACAGGGGGCTCAGATGGCACACTAAAGATTGTCTGATGGAGCTGAGCTCCAGGAGGAGACGTCACTCTCGCCTATAATGAAGTCTGAAGGTCCCAAAGACGGCAGCTTAGCAGGAAAAGTGAAATCCCACTGAAGACAGTCAGTGTGTCACACAGATGCAAAGGAGCAGAGATTCTTCCGGCACAAATCTGCACGTCAACAGTCGGCTTAGGAGGTGGTTACCTTATCCCCGCATCACCTCAGGAGAGAAAAAGATCCACAAATATGTATGGAAATAACCAAAAATGAAAAACATTTAGGCATGGAGTAGAATGCTGCACAAAAATATAGGAAACCAGAAAATAGGAGAAATGACTAACCGTATAAACCGGAAAGAATTTTTAAAAATAAGTAAAAAGATTCATATTATCCAGAAATGTAGTAAAAAAAAAATGAGGATGAGAGTAAGAAATAGAAAAGAGTAAAACAAACCTTAATATATTGAGAAGGGGGGGAATGAGAGAAGATAAAGTGAAGGAAAAGATTGAAAGTATAATATAAAAGTAGGAAAAAAATCAAAGATTTAAAAGGAGGAGGAGACTGAAATCAGGAAACAAGAAGACGAGGAGGAGAAGAGGAAAAGGAAGATATGAGATGAAATAGTAAAATGTTGAAAAACCTGAGACCTGGCACGCAACCTGTGCACACATACGCACACGAACCCAGCCTGCAGTCTCTTCCTGTGTGTGTCTGTACATTTACGTGTGATGCAAACCTGCCGGGCTCTGCTGTAATCGAGGCCGGATGGACATTCTGGCTAAAAAGTTGCAGCAGCCCTGCAGGCTGTGATGTATAAAACACACTCACACTGGAAAAGACAGGGTTGTGTGTCTCTTTTGTTCTTCTTCATTATATTCTTGATAGGGATACTTCATTTTTTTTTTCTTCATAGACCCTTCTCCATTTTTTTTTCATTTCATTCATCTCTGGTCCCTCTTCCAGCCCTTCATCTCGTGGATTATCCTTATTTCTCCTCTTCTTCCGAAACAGTGTAAAACCTTTATTCTGATCCGGTTTGGGACATGACAACTGAGTAAAAGCAAAAACATGCCAGACAAGTGTTTGCTTGTAACTCATTTGGAACGGTCCAAAGACGGAAAAGCTTTCCCAACTGATCATAAACATCGAGGAGAAAATTTAAAATCAGTTTGCAACTATAAGGAAGATAGTGTGCAAGAAGTAGTGTACCTGCTCGTGTTTCCCTCTTATGCTGTGTATCAAGGGCTTTTAGATGTGGGAGGGGCCTAAAGCAGGACCTGCAGTATACCTAGAAGACCAAAACTGAGGCATGACAGTCATCAGATTCTTTAAAGGGGCCACACCATGATTTTCTTTTAGAGTTAACTATATCCATATACATGATTATATATTACCTTCAGAACACTAAAAACAAATCATTTATGAAATGTGACTTATTTTTGTGGCCGCTTTTCATACCCGGAAACAAAAAGACGCGATCTCTGAGGCTCCGCCTTTTGCTCCATGCCAGTCATCCTAGAGCCGGCCTCAGCATGCTTGCGTGTGTCCGTGCATGCAAAAAAAAGACCTCCGAACTTTTTTTGTGGAGCTTTACTTTCTTGACCCACAGTCCAATCCGTATTTTAGAGGAATACTCGGAAATGCATGAATGGATCAAACTAGCGCATTGAGGTTGTTTATGGCGTGGATTGAACGTTATAATACACTTAAAAGCTCAAAAAGTTGTTTTTTCATGGTATGCCCCCTTTAAAAGTCTCCCAAAGCTCACCCTCCTGCCTAACTATGCAGCCACAAGGAGACCTAACCCTTAAAATACAGGGTTTTATCAGAACTCACACCGAGAATAAAACTCTCTCGCTGCCAAACCCCCTGTGTGAATCCCTGAAAGCTGATTGGCTCTGTGTGTGTAGTGTAAAAGCGCAGTCCTGCAAAAGATGGGGAACCTTTCTAGGATGTATCCCACTTTTGCCCTAGCTGGGACAGGCTCCAACCTCATGACCATGAGGATATCTAGCGGGTTAACAAAATGGATGGATGGAAAATGATGAGACTGTCAGGTTTTTGGGTCAATTGTCCACAAAAACTGTATATATATATGTATATTTTAAAATATGTGGAACTATTTTGTAAAAGTTCAATAATTTTGTAATATTTTTTACAAAATCTGTAATCCATAAAACTGTATTTGTCAAAAATGAGTGTATTTACACTAAAAACAAAGATCAGGAACCCTTTTTCCGAAGATTTTTACCTATGAGCTTCCTTTTATTTTGTTTTTGCCCTGATCTTCCTCCTTCTCCGTCTATAAAATGTCTTCCTAATCTATTTTTCCCATTTTCACAACCATATTCCAGCACCTTGTTTCCCTTATCCAGCAACCACTTCTCCTTGGTCTCTCTTCATTGCCTCTTATCCTGTCATTAATTATTTGTTTCAACCCCATTTTTCCTCACCCTCTCCTCTCTTTATATAATATTCACAGGAAGCTAAAACACTCAGGATTTCCTGCTGATGTCAGATACTCGGGGATCAAAAAGCTCCCATATGTTTATCCCCTTCAGGAGATGGAAAATGAAGGGGAAAATCAACAAGACTGATAGGAAATAAAATATGAAATATGCTGAAAACTAAACCCACAGCTCTTTTTTTGCGGTTGAATAAAAAGAAGCCAAAATTTCCTTTTTCTTTTAATAAACATTTTAGGATGAAAACTCCCAGCATCCTTTGTCTGTCATTAATTTGCTCTCCCATATTCTCTCTCTCCCCTCCTCTAATTATGCCGCAGAAGCCTTTGATCTGTCCGTTAACCCTCCGTTAACGGAACAATTAGTCAGCAGCCATTCAGGTGAGGGTTGATCCAAGCCACTCGGCGCCTACAAGGCTTTTAATGGATTTAATTAAACTGCCAAAGAAGTGCGTGTGTGTGTGTGTGGACACGGATGCGTGTGTTGGCACCCAAAGGGCGATCAGAATAAAGTGAAACAGGCCTGAACACAGGGTTGTCAGGGAAACGCAATTAAAATGCGCACATACATGTGGTGCTTTGTTAAATCACAGAAAAGTGAACACAGCAGGGACAGAAGCTCCACGCTTGTTTCATTGCAAAACATGAAGCAAAGCAGAATTTTTTTTCAAAAAGTTGTGTCCATGTCAGAATAACAAAACATGACTAACATGACAGGAGCTTACTTTTTGAACACAACTATCTCAATAAAAATCTTGCCATTTGAAAATGTGCTTTTTAATTTAAAATAAGGGCCACTACAGGCTTACTGCTCTAATTTTAGCTTAAGTTTAGCTTTAAAATAAGTTCCATTATTTTTCTTTATAAAGGTGTTGGTAATATTTTATTGACTCTTTTAGAGAGGGTTTTATCGCAAGCACTTGTAATTCAATTAAATATGTTAGTGATAGAGTTAATTAGGTTTGATCAATTTGTATGCAGACCTGTCAAACTCTATATTCAAGATTTAATAACATTTTTTAAAACTTTGACACTTAAGGTAATACAGTTGGAATCAAACTAACATCAACGCAATTTAGGCTTTAAAAACCAAAATTACATGAAAAATTAAGTAGTAAAAGATATCAATTAATCACAGTCTACTAAAACCTAAAACTGATCGATTTTTCATTTTTGAAAATAAGCTTTTCTGGGGTTCAGAGTAATGGATTCCCTCCAAATCGGTAAGGGGCAACAAAGTCACAAAGCAATTGGAGGAAGTCTGACTGGCATGCAAAAAGAAGAAAAAAAAAAAAAAGGTTGTTTATTATAAATATATATATATATATATGCTAATTGAACATGTTTGTGCTACAATGTAGTTTTCCCCAGTAATGGTACTCCCTTTTCTATGCTAATTTAATCAGTTTTGAAAATTGGTGTAAAACAGTAAATGTGCAGGTGAAAAATCAAAATAAAACCATTAAATGAACATTTCTACAGCAATTTTTATAACATGTAAAGACTTAGAGATGAATGATATTTAAGGGACTCCAGATGGAAATTAGCCTGAGGCTATAATCTGGCATATTTACATTTTTTTATGTTCATTAATATGCATTGTCCCTTTCTCAATAAAGTTATATGTCACGCAATAAAGTCACTACTAAGGCCAAATCCGAATTTTTCCTTTCTCCCTTATCGTCCAATTGTATGAGGCATTTGCATTGGAAGGGTTTTGGGAAATAGATTTTTTTCATGGCCAACCTTCCAAGCCGAGGGATACAGAGCCCAGTATCCCTCGGCCCATTGCGAGGGTGCCCCGCGGCGCGCTTTTCTTCACGTTGGTGTGCTCTAAACCACAAAAGTTTACATTTAAATGTAAATAATGACTTTTTGCTTTAGCACGACCTTTTCAAAGTAGTAAAACCAAAGTTGTTATGTATATTTGAGCGCTGGAAGCTCCACACTAATAGCTGATTAGTGACTTTTAATGATGTCATCAAGTGGAAGTGACGCCCGAATTCTGTGGCACTTTTTTCCCACCCTAATCCTTGAATTTTTCAAGCAATTTGGACACCATGCACACTCCTTTTTTTTTTTTTTAAACCCTGGATAGGACGTCACCAATTTCACAAAATGAAAATCTAATCAATACAAATATTTCACAACGCCTTTTTGAGCCTCCAATGTGTTCTGATGATGAAAATGTGTTTTTTGTTTGACCGCAATGCATTATGGTCTATATTCGCTAATTTAGTGAGCATCGATGCACACTAGTTTTTTGCAAAGACTTCTGGGAAATTTCTAGGGCAGTTAATTTTATAATTGTGGATTCGCACAGCATTACAAAATGGTGAAAAAACTATATAATGAGTGGTGAAAATATTCAGACTCGGCCAATAACTCCATTTGGAGGGTAAATGTAGAGCAGGGAGAATGGAAGACTTCACATTCTGCCTAATGCTTATGTCTATAATACAAGTGTGTGTTTTTTCCTTTTTTTCTGAAGACAAAGACAAAGGATAACGGTAACGTATTCTCATCCATCAGAACAAGATGAGTCAGAACCCCTGCAACCCCGCAGGCCCTCCTCCTTTGTCACCCCTGTGCCCCCCACCATACGAGACTCCGCCCAAATCAGATATGATTGACATGCAAGGTTAAAGGACGTCTCTACTGGGGGGAAAACAATGATGGAGGCAGAGAGGGCACAGCGGGCCAACAAGAGAGACTGACATCACAAGACATCCATTGAATATTAAACTGTGAGAAGCTAACTTGGAAAAACTTTCAAAACAGGATAAACTTGTTTAGAGAGATTTAATAACATAACTAATGATTAAAGGTTGATATTTCTAATGGAAATCTATTTAAAGTGCAGAAAATATTTCAAAAATAATAATAAATGTGAGGAAAATGAGCAAGTTCAGGTCAGATTGTAATCTGAAAGACTGAGAAACACAACATAATTGCAAAAAACAAAAAGTAATAGATTAGTGTTATTTGCAAAGTCCGTCTGTCAGATCCCAGTTGTTGCTCGTTCAGTTAAACCAGGAATAATCCTGTCGCTGTAATGCCGTTCACACGGAAACGCTCGACATCTTTCTTCATGTTTATCTGCCGGACTGAAAACAGATTTAACACCACCAGCCTGTTACTCCCAGTGACAGTGGGCTCATGTTCATGTCCATCTGCTGAGTGATGTTATCATGCCCCTGAAACCTCATGCACAAACTGAGTGTGAACTCTGGGGGCAGAAATCCTCACAGGACAACTCTCCGGATTACCACGGCCGTCATCTGTTTGGATTTACGGGGCTCATCTGGCTATGAAAGCATTAAATTAAAAACTTAATGAGGGTAACGGATTTTATCTCAGTTATTAACACATTATTAACAGCTTTCATTGCTGATGCTGCACAGAGTTGCTCTAGTAAAGGTGTGGGCGCTTATCGGCGCAGTAAAATTCCAAGTGACGGACATCCAAGGTGAGGGATGAAATTAACCCGAACAAAGACGGCGCGGCTGATGGCAGACCAGGTGTCCGGATGTTTGAGCGATTGCAGACACAAAAACATGGATGTGGATGTTTACAGGAGAAAAGAGGTCAAAGTGAAGACAAACCTCAACAAAAAGACAACAATTCCATCTTTTCTTCCTGCCAGAAGAGTTGAAGCCCCATAAGTGGTCATTGGAAAACTAAATTGAGCAAAATAAATTGATTTGGACATATTAAAGGACACCAAGGCAACAATGTTTTAACATAAGCTGTAACAGTGGATACTGGTGCAGAAAACTCTGCAACAGTTGCACATCTTAAATTGACTTTGGGACAAGCATCAGAAAAAGGGCAAAAAAATTTGTAGATTTAAGAGACGGATGGAACATATATGTTTAAAACTTAGAGGTAAGTTTTTGTTCCAATAATAACTTATTTGCCTATTAAGACCTATTTATTTAGTAAAATTGCAAAATGTAAGCTACTGCAACATTTTTTTTCCCAGCACAATCTGTGACTCAACTCTGTATTTTTCTTTTTGTGTTTGAATAATCCTGCATACTTAAGGCAAAACATGTGGAAACTTTTTTCTTAAAAAAATTAATTAAATAAAAATAATAATTCAATTAAAAAAAAACAGCAAAAAGCAAGAAATGAATAAAATTCCCTCATTTTGCTCATACTAAAGCTGGTGTAATGCAATGAAACAAGAAATACGAAATCATTCTTAACATTATCACAATTGTTTAACACTTTCATCATAAACAGGCTACTGGTATGCAGTAGGGATGCAACAATTCACTTTCAGTTTCTTGGTGTGTCGTATGTTTCAGTTTTTAATCCAGAATGAAGGTATTGATAGTTTTTAAACATTTTCATTTAAAAAAACAAAGAACATAAAGTTTCTGTACTCTGTGTCAGAAAATATAACTCAATCACAGGCTTTCCTCATGACTGAGTCTGATAGCTTAAATCCCACACTTTGCATGGAAAGCTTATTTTTTTAATATAAAGTGATTCTTTAAAACATACACTCGCTCTTTTGATGCGTTATATTTTATAACGATTTTTAAACAATTAAACAATAGAAGTCAAAGAAAGGAATAATCAATAAAGGAGGAGTTTCACTTTTGTATTTAAACTCCCGCCCAAATATTTTGTGGGTGGGACTGAAGTAAGCCTCCACTGATATCCCATCATCCCTTTGTTTACATTCTCCCAGCTGGCTTCCAGCTGCTCACAAGTTCAACCTAACCTTGGTAGTGTAACAAAAATGGCGAGCGATCAAGCTGCACAGTTTTGAGTCACACCACCTCAAATGAGGAAAGTTAAGATGTTTGTTTATAAGAATGATCGGAGAAAGGAGACTTTGGCCCGCCCATTTCAGTTGCAGCATCACAGCTGACAGCTTTGTCAAATGTTGTTTTTTCCTCTGCTCTTGATTCATTCCGATTTGAATAAAGAAATGCAGTTTTAAACTTAAATGGATCTATACATGTCTATACAAGAACATGTTAGAAACACACTTTTAATTGGAGCGTGTCTTTAAAGGTATTATAAATTATTGTATGTGTCATCACTATTCTCAATAATAATAATGGACAGAACAACAAAGAAGTGAAACTTTTTTAGATTTTAGGAATCTGTCTGGTTTTACATCATTATAACATTTTTGCTGAAATATTCTCACAGAAATACAGAACAGCTCAATTATATTTGCATTTAAATGCGGTTGCTCAAAATCTATGTAATGCAATGTAAAGCAGGCCGGGTTGCTGGACAATGGCCTCAGTTTTCACAGTGTGCCACCAAGCCCGCTCTGCTTTGACAGACTCATGTCTGTGTGCAGTAAACATGACCCCCTCCAGCTCTCTCCTGCTATGCTGCTGCCCTTTAAAACATCATGGTGGTTCTCCGGGGTCCTCGTCTGCAGAAAGAGTTCCTGACCTCCTCTCTGAAGGGGCCAATTAAGCCGACAACAAGGGCTAAAGACTGGGACAATGAGGCCATTCAGCAGCTTTGACAGGCAACCTTCCACTCAGACCGCCGCGGCCTTTGTTTCACGGCAGCCGAGGTGTTGCTCCTCGCCCTGCGCCCTGGCCGTCTTTGGGTGTTTTTGGTTGTTGTTGGTCCTCGGGGAAGGGAGGGAACAGAGGCTTTGTGTTTACTTGTGTGTTCGGAGGACTTGACTGACAGCAATTAACGGGAAGTGTACTCTATAGGGCAGGAGCTTCGGTGTTTGTTAGGTTGTACACTTGAGAGATACTTGGCTCCAAGAATATGAAAAAAAAAAAAGTTCCACAGATCTTCACACAGGAAGCAAACCCCACAAATGCAGCAGGTGTGCAACAGACTAACCTCTGCTTTTTGCTTTTCAGTTTTCAGCTCATTTCTGTCAGTAAAATCGAACTGAACGAGAGAGGAAAAACTCGAGTGGAGTCTCACTCTGGTTTTTCTCTTTTTTTTTTTTTAGCACTGAATCTAATTGAAGGCTCTGTAATTAGAGAGCTTCATTTGCACATGAAATGATGCAGCGCCTTCTGCCCACACTGACGGGGAAGAGACGTTTTTGTTTCACAGCGTTCACATGAGCAGCTTGAGCTGCGAGAAAGTGGGAGTAGGCTTGAATAACTGCCAGTCCAGTGGCTCAGGTGAACAAAAACACTGATCATTATTATTATTTTTCATATTTAAAAAGGAGCTGTGTCTCTGAGTCTTTTGAAGCTCGAGAACTATATGATGACAACTTTTACAAAGCCTGAAAACAGGTCATTGTTTGTGTCATTAATCTAAGCATTTTCCTTTTGTTTTGCATCTCAGGGATGCTGGATTCTGTCCAAGGGTCTTAACTTTATTTCGATATGCTACTTTGTGATGCAAATTCACAGCAGAATCCATTGATACGTGCAAACCAGCTGGTTAAAAAAGCCTTTTTTTTTACTTTTATGCAAACAAATTCTGTCCAAATAGTGTCTCGCTTTTACAAAAAATAATAAAGTTCATCCTTTAGTGAAGCAGCTCATCTTCAATTGGAATCTACTTTTACAGTTTTTGGCATTATGATGGACTCAACCTTTCAAATGTATCTTCCTTTTGTCTTTTTCTACAGCATCTATGATTGTGCAATTTGTGCTTTTAAGCAGCAATTACACACACAGTGCTACACACAGCTTAAAATGCTTGTCATACAATAGTTGGAGTAAAATCCCCCGTTGGCATTTTTTGGTAAAACGAAAAAAAAAAAGTTGTATTCCATTAGTCTTATTCATCTCAGACAGTATTAAAAAAAAAAAAAAAAAAAACAATCTGAGGTTTTACTGGGTCACAGTTGATCAATACGGGCCATAGATCCCAGTGAAAATAGCTCCTGCAATGCTAATGTAATACCGATTTTGAGAGGATGTATCTCCTAGATTAGTTTTATTTTTTTCATTCTTAAGGGGGTTTTACCTCCTTTTGTTCCTGTTCTGTCCCTCAATGGCTCTACTTGTTGCCCAACTTGTTGGCGTAATTGCACTCAAAGGTTAATTTTGGAACCAACGTTTTAATGCCTCTCTACTTTCGGCGTCTATCCGTGTCCTTCCAAGACGAGCAAGTCGAGACGGGAGACGAGCAGAAGAACGGAGGGATGAGGGAGAAATGCAGAGAAGGCAGGAGCAGGACTGATGGCCTGCTAATGAGGTGTGGAAATGTTATCAGTGACAGGACTAATTATTTTCTCTGCATAGTTAAGACGCAGCTCTAATCCTGTTAGCTTGGAGGAGGGGGTGGAGGGAAGGAGTGAAAACGAGCGCACAGTGTGACAAAGATGGATTGGAACGAAATGAAAGGGTGGAAGGGAAATTAAATGGATGACGGAGCCATAGGATGAACTTGTGATGAAGGGATGATGAAAGACAAAGTGATAAAAAGAAACAATGGGCCTGAAGAAGGAAAAAAATGGAAGGCAGATCAAGGAATTTGAGTGATACATTTTACAAAGGATGATGGAAGAATGACGAATTCAAGAACAAAGCTGCAGAGATGGAAGAAAAGTAATAGTATAGAGATGAATAACAGACATACTGTAGAGATGAAAAGGTAAAGACAAAAGAATGAAAAATTAGGGAAAAAACAATAAGGGGATGTTTGGAAACATCTAGAAGGAAGGAAAAATAAAAGACAGATTATGTTGGGATAAATGTTTCTGAACGGGTGGATTGAAATAAAAAGTAAAAGGTGTTGAGGACGAACAATGGCCCAAATGAAGAAAGACTTGCCAAAGGAGATTAAGAAATTATGAGCTACAGGAGGGAAAGAAAAGGATCAACTGATGAAAGAAATGGAATTATGAAGAAAGGGAAGCTGGAAAGATACAAAAACGTGAAAGAAACCAGAATGAATGAACCAAACAGGTGGAGCAAAGTGAATAGAATAAAGAAAAGGGGATGGGGACAGTGAAATATTAAGCTTTTATTTTCTAATGACCAAAGCAGGAAGTCGTTAGTGTAACCGTGGCGACACTTCCCCTATCTCCTTATTAGTGCCAAATCTGCATTTTTTTCTCATGTTTCCTTTTTACATTTCTGCTCTGTTTCTTCTGATCTTTGAGCTTTATGGAGACAAATTGGGTGTTAGCTGAGTGTGGCTTTGCTGAGCTCAGGCTGTGACACTTTTCAAACACACGTGCACGGCGCTGACATTACAAAGTGTGTGCTTCGGGAACTTTTGTTAATTACTGAAGGTCAGAGGATGCGCCACATGAAGAAGTCTTTTTAATGCCTTTCTTCTCTTTGTTCTTTTGAAGGCAAAAAACAACACAAAGCAAAACATTTTGAATAATTAAATAGGTCTTTTTCTAGTTGCACTTCCAAATAAGAACACAAGTTTTTGCTAATAAAGTGTTACAAGGTCTTCTAAATCAAGAGAGTACAAAAAAAATAGCTGTGCCAGCATTTCACACATAAACTGGATGTGATTTGGACCATTTTGGTGTTCTTTGTATGCATGAGGAAACTCAGACCGAAAGGTCATTTGAGCATTAAAATCAAAGGCAAACTTAAAAATATGAATGCACCTAATGAATTTTGCAGCAATCAGCCAATTAGATTATAAAATAGGCAATCTTGACATTTTGTCCAGAGGCTGCAGTTGATGAAAAGCCGAGTGCAAGGAAAAAAAAAAATAATAAAAAGAATTGTGGAGTGATCACTTGCCACATTTCACAGAAATAGGTTGATTTTAACTTAATAGCAGTGGTGGAGTTCATCTACTGTCCATCGTTTTTTTAAGAGTTTGAATGTCCTACAAATGTTACCACCAATAATAAACAACCTCTTCAATCAGTTTTAATTTTCAGGGGCAGAATAAAAAAAGCAAAAAATCAAATGAAGCGGTACGTGTCACATGGCCTCGACCCGCCCTAACTGGCCAAGTGGCTGTTACCCACCCCCTCTGATCAGAGCAGCATGTGACAAAAAAAAAGTTTTTTTTTTTCAAAATGGCAGCTTTACCGTTAGTTTAACCTCCATAGCAACCATTTCATTTTTTGGTTGTCAGGGGGATACGAACATGTCTATGTAACTTTTAGGAGAATCTGAAAAAGTACATTTTTGAATTTCCTTGGCAACGGAGGCTCTCTGTTAACCACACTCAAATTGTAATGTATTCAGCTTGAGCTAACAATTCATGTATTACATTTTCACATTATTTCCTTTGAGAAAATACACGAGGAAGAGGGAAAAGCCACTTTTGCGAGCTCGCCAACCTAACACCGTTCAAAATCTAAAAACTTTATTGGCAAATTGTTTTGCAAAGCTGCTTCCTAATGATTACAGAGGAGTTAGGAGGCAATAGATCAGAATCCCTTGGAGAAGTTTAAATTTGTCGCTAATACTGAGGGCGTTTTTCTTCTTCTAAATTCAACATGGCGGCTTGTGATGAGGTCAAAGGTCAACAAAACTTTACCACAACATGGCAGCCAAGCTGTAGGGTTTTTTTATTTATTTATTTATTTTTATTGAACAACTGAACTTGACAGAACATGTCTTAAGCGGCAAGAAAAGAAAAAAATCAGACAGAGTTTACAGCCAAGCAACCCTGTAGGTGTGGCTATACTTTGGATATCTCCACATGTGTGCTTTGGTTTTGTTAGTGGATTTTAATTATTTATTTTTTTTGACAATTACTCTTGCTGTGATGCGCAAAATTCGCATTTATCAGCATCAGTACAAATTTGGATGAGTTTCTGAGTTGCTTGCAGGGGTGAAACTTTTGCACAATAAGAAAGAAGAATTCCGAAAAAAATCTGGTCCATGAAGTTCATGACTCACAATAATTCACCCTCAAGAAATCAACCATTTTCAAAGCCAAAAGCAAAAGGAACAAAACCAGATTAAGACTAAAAAAGTCTCTCTAATACGTTACCCTAACACGAACCATAACTTTCCCCTTTAAACTAAATTACCCGCACTATTCTCCTGTTGTGGAGTTTGTGTGATGTGAAACTGTGTGCAGTTTCCGTGTCTGCCGTGATCAGATCCACAGCTCCTAACAGGATGAAGCGGCTGACGCTTCCTCTGAGCTGCCTCTGCTCACATGTGACACTGAACCGGTTTGTACGCAGGTTGATGCCGTTGCATCACTAATTCTTCTGTAATTGCTGTGTCTTGGCAAGCCGTTGCTCTTCTCCCAGCCCGCTCACGGAGCAGCTGACTGATATGAGCTGATGTGAGAAAGTGTGTCAGAGAGATCAATGTGTGCGTTCATGCTTGTCTTTGTTGATATTTTCTGTTTGCTTATTTGTGTGTGAATTTATGCGGCCATCTTTGTGAGGACTAATTTGGAGGATTTGTTGTGGGTGCGCGGACACAGTTGACAGTGTTTGCCATGGATGGATGTCGCCTGAGGGTCGAGAGCAAGAGGATTCTGCTGTAGCTCAAAATGGAAATCTGTGTGAAATTACCTTTACCTAATGACTGCATTGGAGATGGATGTCAGAGTTGATCATGTGACCCTTTTGTTTTTTTTTTTTATGTGGTGCTAATTTGAGTGAGTATTAACTGTGTGATCATCATCATTATGTTGCCATATATGGTCCTTCAGTTTTGGAATTTCTGTAAATAGAGAGTTAGTGGGGGCTATGCGGTAGCGTAGCAGCGATAAGGTTCAAATCCCAGCTGGGACCTTTCTGTGTGGAGTTTGCATGTTGGTGGTTTGATGTCTCTAAACTGGCGCTAGGTGTGAATTTGAGTGTATGGTCCTCCATCAAACTGGTGACCTGCTCAGGGCGTAACCCGTCTTCACCCAACAGTAGCTGGGATCGGCTCCATGTGACCCCGAAAATGACCCAGTGGGTTCTAAAGATGGATGGAAGTTAGGTCATCATAAATTTGAAGATTTGACAACCATCTTCGTGGGCGTCTTATTTTAGTTTTCATTCCTTCATACTGAAAACCCGAAAATACCGTTGGTGTAGAAACAACGAAATGTTATTGTTCCCTCGGTTAAGAACCAAATATCTTAATTACCAAAAAGAAAAGCACAATAAATTAGCTTGGATAAAAGTAACTTGCACATGAGACATATAACATAATATTAAGCACTAAATATATAAATAAATAAATAAATAAATAAATAAATAAATAAATAAAAATATAATAAATACAATTAATTTTACAATTTTACTACAATTAAATAATATTCAGGTAGAGTCTTTTTTTTTTAAAGTTACACTCTTTAAAGAATTGTTTTAGTACAGTCTTATATCTTGATATGTATCGTGTCACCAGACTCTTACCAATACACACACCTACTGCTCCGTATAGCAATCAGCGTGAAAACATCTGGTTGTAGCTCCTCCCACAAATGGCCAAAACACATTTTTGGGCAGGCGGTGAGCAGCGAATTTGCCGCATGGCAAAGGAACCGTTTGGTGTAGAAATTACAGGTAATCAGTATAACGTTTATTGTAAAAAGTGGTATCACTGATGCAAGGACATAAAAACTGTTTTAAATGTGCTTCAATCTGGAAGTCAAATACCTTCTGTTTAAAACATCTATTTGTGCGAAGGACATTGTAAAACTCTGTAAATCTTTTCCCAACCATATTTACATTTGGACTTTGAGAGATTGCTTCTTTTTTTTTTTTATTATTTTGCACCTTTACTCCTTAGAGAAAAAGTTTTCAGCTGCAGTCAGGATATTCCACAAAATGTAAGCTACTATTTATAATACCTGCTTAGTTCCCATCCATTATGTGTTTACAAGAAGCTTATGCTGGCCTCACATCAATGTAGCCGAGCGGGGCAGCAGACCGAGGCACCGCATGCTCCCGGTAGAAAAGATCAGAATTGTTTTTCTTTGTGTGCAGCTCTGGGAATGACACCAGCGCAAACCGGAGGGCAGTGTCACAGCAAGCCACATGTTCATGGGGACAGACTTGTGTTTTTTTCACATTTACCTTCTATGTTTATGTTGATTCAAGGGGGCTGGAGTGCTCTTAAGGATCCACAAACACACATGTGTATTTGTATGTGAGTGTGTCTGCTGCCTTATCTTACCCAGTCGCAGGCTGTGGAGCCCTCCAGAACATTCCACCAGCTCTGAACACACCGCCAGCTGGCACACACACACACACACACACACACACACACACAGATCCACAGTAGCCTCTCACAACCGTGCTTTTGGCCCTCACACATCTGAGGATACATGCACCCCAGGCATCCGACAGCAGCGACGAAGAAAGGCGCAGAGAGAATGAGGACAGAGGAGAAAAATAAGGAAATGAGGAAAAAAAAAAAAAAAAAAGAACGCCTCCCCTGAAACAGCAGATGTGGCACTGAGAGAGAGGATTTAATCATGCGCTGCCATTTACTACCAAATGACAAATTTGCCAAATGTTTAAAGGGAAAAAGGAGAAAGAGAAGAAGAGGCCATCCACCTTTTCATCACCCTTCATCAAAGCTCCCTTAACATCCTTTGAATGTTCACCTTTGACCTCTGCTGCCGAGACCTCCTGACATTAGCAGTGTGTGTGCACTTTTATAACTCATGTTCTGGGGGACACAAATCTGTTTTCACACTCATATCATAAAGACTGCACTTCCTTTTGAACACAAAGCTGGACCCCACAACATAAATCAGACGTCCGTGGGTGGGAGAATCTGAGACAGACGGTTTGTTGTTGGGAGGAGAAGAAAGACACGATGGGGGTGAAGCCGACGGAGGAGACAGTAAGGAGGTCGACAGAAACAAAAACAAGGACAGGAGAGAGGCAAAGAGGGGACAAAAGATTATAGTAATTATGAAAAAAAAATGTGATGGAGGGTTAAAATGATGGAGAACAGACAGAAGTAAAGATAGAAACACAAAAAGAAGAAAATGTATGTGCATTTTAAAAGAGGATTAAAGAAAATGGTTTAAAAATGGATACCAGAACAAATAAAGAAAAATATTGGGAGATCACGATGGAAATTTTAGACGTCATGCTAAGCTCACACTAGGCCCGTATTTGATTGACCACTTCCGTGTTCAAAATTCTCACATTTACACACAGCTACACAACTTTTTTAGTCAGCTTTTGGGCTCTACCTACAAAATAATTGAACATGCATTGAAAGTTAAACCACTTGAACTTTGACCAATAAGGGACTCCGATTTAGTCTTTTTCAGAACATTAATCATGAAGGAGAAATTAATAATCGCGGTTTGTCCCTTCTTCTTTTCTTTCCTGTCCATCCAACAGCAACAAAAAAAAAAAACAAATATAACCAATATAAATAAAGTTGAGTATAAATTACAAAAGGGGTTTATACAAATATGCATCTCGTGTGTCAGAAGATCCATAATCCCCTGTTAAAACAGGAAAATATGTTCGACACAAGAGGCCTTCAGCTCTTATGTTTGCTCAGCTGTTGGACAAGTTAAAGTGAATATAAAAAAAAAAAAGAATACTCGCGGTTTGACTGGATTTTACGACAAGAAGTCAGTCACATATCAGAATGGAGCTGTGAAACAAAAAGCCTGGAGCAACTGGTTGATGCATTAGCGACAGACCTGTGTGAGCACCACTAAAAAAACAGCGCATTCTTATACTTGCCACACGTGCTCATGTATGTAGCTTGAGAGTAAAAAAATAAAAAGAAAAAAAGGTTATTGAACAGAGAAAGAAAAGAAAAGATGAGAGACAGGAAGAGTTTGATGCAGAGAAAAAGCCCTGCAGGAGGTGTTGGAGGTGAAGGAGGTCTGGCTCTGGGCTGTGTGTTCAGCTTTAGTTGATCAAGGTTGTTTGGAGCTCAGAGAGGATCTGTGTTGAGTCAGGTGTGTGTCTGTGTGTTTTTGTCAGGAACTAACACAGAATTTTCACACCAGGACAAATTCTTTATTGAAAAAGCAAGAATGAACATTCTTCCTCTCATTCTCACTTGAATTACACAGAAAAAGTTCTGTTTCAAAATATTCAGTTTACTTAAAAACATTGTTTTTGATCATTAACACTGATGAAAAAAAGTGATAAAAGTGATTTTATTATGTAAAAGTATATCTTAAGATTGTAGGAGTTATCAGTTGGTTTCCCAAAATAAAAAATAAATATATAATATATTATATATATTATATATATTATAATATATATATATATATATAATATATATATATATATATAATATATTATATATATATATTTTAGGTTTGTTAACCCAGTATTAATAAAAAATAATAAGAAGAAAGTTAAAAACAAATAATAATAAAGTGAATACTATTATATGCCTTATTTTGATTTTTTTTCTGGATACATCTTTGGTTGCAAACATTTTTGGCTACTTCTTTCACAGTAAAAAGTGAAAAATAGTTTTTATCAAGTTATTTTTTTAAGTTGATTAATCAACTAAAAATTTTAATTTGATGAAAACTAATCATTTTAAATTTAACAAATGACAGAACATTTGTTAAATGATCCAATGTTTCACTATTAAATTGCATTTAGTGTATAAAAAGTGAATGTTATTAATCTGATTTTTGTTCCTTTAAATTACAAATTAAAGTTTGAATCTGTAAAACTTTATTATGTTTTTATCAAGAAAATAAAAACATGTATTATTGAAACATTTTATTAAAGGTTTCTCCTGCTTTCAGAATCAGAATTCTCTTTCATGGAATGAACACTTGGATAACTAGAATAATTTATTTCAAAAGCAGAAACTTGAAAAAAAAATTAATTATAGAAAGTGGAGAACTTTTCCTTTTGTTTTTTTAGATGTGGTCTTTTTTAAGTTTTGAACCTTCTATAAAAGCTCATTAGTTGAGCTATCGGGCAAATAGTGCGATCCGCTGCCTGACTGTTTAGGATGTGAGGATTTTGGTTGGGGGATTGTCCGTCTCCGTCTCCTCATAAACCTGTCGCTGCACGCTCACACAGCTGCTGTCGGTCCAGAGGGTTTCTCAAATCCATCACGCTCCTTCACCTGTCAACACGTCCTAAACTCCTGGCACTTTCTGCTTTGTCTGAGAAGTCACTCCAGAGCAGTGCTTTCTGGGTAATGGAGTCAATGGTGGCCATGTTGACTGAGCTGTGTCACTTCACTGCTGCTGGAGCGAAACACTAAGGTAAGACGTGGAAATTAACCGAGACACTTCAAAAGCAGATTTCAGACCAATGAGATGTTTTATCTTTCTTCCAAAATTGTTTTTAAGCCATTTTACAAACATGTGGCCGAGCTTCAGCTCACACTGAAAAATGAACCCGTGTTTAAAGTGCAGCACCTCAGCATGACGTCTGTCATCAGCCGTCATTATGTTAGAAACTGAACCCCGAACACCTGCAGAAACACGCAGCTCACTTCACTTCCTTTATGTGTTCAGGTAGAAAAGTTTTCAGCATTTTAGTGATGAAGGAGCAACGGATGTTTGTTTTGGTCTGAAACACTGCCGCACACCTGCAGCTCACAGGTTCCACCTTCAGTTTCACCAGCAGAAATCCAAAACTCTAAAGAGTTGCCATAAATTCAGTCTACAAGAGGCCATAAAACATTCAGAAGCACACACATGATGGTATATTTCGATATAAGTAAGTTAAGTTAAGTTAAAGTTCATTTTTGTTTCTCCACACATTTGCAGCTGATGGAAACTAACTATAAATTGGTTGGAATTATGTCAGAATTACCTGAATTTTGAGTCCATTTATGATCAGATTAACAGGGCAAGGTATCGCTAATAACTTCCATAACTGGATCGATTTGATTCCAGCTCAACAATTGTTCTGCGTCTCCTGGAGGGCGTTTCAGTTTGGCCACTAGGTGGCAATTGTGCTATAGAAGCACACCTTATTACAGAAGAAGAAAGTGTGAGCACCCCCCCCCCCCACACCCAAAAAAATAACAAAAAAAGGTGCTTTAGACCACAAATCATTACTGTAAAAAATATGTCCTTAAAAGAGTTTGAAAAATTTGTGCCTGTGGAGTTTTGTTAAGTCAGCAATGTATGTTTACGTCGACCGAATGTTAGCACCAGCTGTCCTATGTGAAATCCTATTATGCGTTAGCATCAAGCTAGCGGACATTAGCATTATGTGTTAGATCGATCTCCACTTTCATTAATTGATTGTTGATCTATTAAGCTTAGATTGATTATCTGCTAATTAAGGATCTTATTTGTTTAAAGACAGTTTTGCTCTGAACTGCAGCACTTTTGAAACTTCTGTTTTATTCATGCATCAATTTTTGCATCAGTTTCAGTGGTGCTTTGTGGCTTATTAAAGTGTTGAAGGTTTGAGGAAATTTTTTAATTCAGTAAAATCAGAAAAAGTATTCCCTTTTAATAGAAATCAGATCTACGATGCAACAAAATAAGGTATAAAAATAGGAAAAATGCTGTTTTTGCATCATTTTATCACATGTAAAACATTTTACTGAAGGTACTTAAAGAGCTGATCAAGATTTTTTAAATAAATAAATATATTTTTACTTCTTGATTTTTTAGTACCAGATTAACACACCTGTTTAAAAACCTTGAGACCCTACAGTTTATTATTATTAATATTTAACATTTTTAATTATTATTTTATTTTTGAATCACTGTTAATTGCAACCACTCAAATACATTTTAAAAAGTCAAATTAATTTTAAAATCCTTGAATAAATTTGCTCTTGGGTTTTCCAAGATAAAGTACAACTTCAAATGAAAAGGAAGCAGATTAAAGTCATAAAACTTGTAAGTATCTTCACAGCTGGAAATTAGATCCAGCAAAACGTCTTAAATCATCTTAAAGCAATACAAAAGATTCAGAGATTTAAGATTCCCATAAAAAAAATATTGATCGTTTTGTTCCATGAACGACAGTTTCCCACTGGGTTCAAATTCAGTCAAAGTCACATAAAACTTAACCAGTTTATGAGTCGTCATTCTTTAAAATACACGTTTATGAGTTTAACTATTTCATCAACCATTTTTTTTTGTACAAAAATAAACATTTTTAGCCCTTCAAAATCCACCCCCTCCCTTCTCATCTTGACCCTCAAACTCCTGAAAATTTTTCAGAAAAAAAAACCCATCAAGCTCAGGAGATGAAAACTAACAAAAACTGTTTTCTGCTGGATCATAGTGAGGCATTTATATTTGACAAGCAGCATCAATAAGTCAGCAGGCGTGTGAATGGAATTGTCTTTACGCCCTCAGTATACGTCAGAGATTGGGTGTTTGTTTCTGTCTCCATCTTTGTAGTTTTTATGTTCTAGAAACATTTATTTTTTTGCTCTTATTTTGTTATATTTTATTCATTCATCGCTGGTGTGTGTATGCAGTCTCTGAATTGAGGCAGAGAGCCACTTCTGATGATTCTTCTGCTTTTGAAAGGTTTGTTAATGAAGAAAATGTAATCTTTGATCTGTGTTTATGGCATGAAGCCACACTGAGATGAGATCCAACTGTGTCCAAACTAGCAGAGCTTTGATACTGATGATTTATTCATTAATTTGCAATAAATGAATGATGATGATGTTATGGAGGATACTGCATTTCATGAATAAACTCATTGAGCTTATATATTTTTAAAAAAAAAAGCTTTTCATTGATTTCTTTAGAATGTAGAGCAAAAAGTCCTGCGGGGCCGTTAGGTGATAGCAGGTCACGGCGGCTGGGCTGGTTGGCACGGTGACACACTCACACAGGACGGTGAACCCTCAGGGTGTGCCAGAGCGAGCGGTTGTTGTCCTGTCAGAGCGGATTTGAGGCCACAGAGTTTCAAAGACAAACCTGCTTCATTTTGGATTACGGGCTCTCCTCTGAAGAGGTGAGCGTGTGCGGGGCGAACACTTTGCCCGTCATCCCTGAAGCAGCGCGACACCCAGATGAAGGTTTTTTTTTTTTTTTTTACTGCAGGATCAGCGCTGCGCTCAGGCCGATTGTCATATCATGTCTACCTCTCGGGGAGTGTCTCTATTTGGTGTCAGAGCAGTAGGTCACCTGAACGCCTGTCTCTGTGAGGAGTATGAAAGAACTTTCAGATGGGAGGGGGCTCATAAACAAAAGACTTCAACTCCTCAAACAACATTTAGAGTGTGACTCATTGAAGTGCTTTATCCTAATTAGGTTTCTGTGTAAATACATCGGACTCTAAGACTCTAACTCGCTTTGAGTTGCAGCCAAGGCTGCTGGCGAAGAGCAACCCCGCCCCCCTTCCCGTCACCCGTAACTGAGCTCTTTGTTCACGTGCTCTCCTGCTGGTGCAACAAAAATGGCAAACAGTTTTGAGCCAGATTTCTGCTCAAACGAGGAAAACAACGACTTGGATCTAGTCATCTACAAGTAGATGACTAATTGTGGCCCCCGGTTTGTTTCCTACATTACAAATATGCTCTTTTTCAAATGACATTTTTTCGTCAAAACAATTTGAATAACGAAATACTTAGAAACGCAATTTTTAGCTTAATTTTCTTTAAATATGTCCTCCATCATAAAAAAAAAGTCACACAAGAAAGACACGACAAAAAAAAAGTTTTCCAGCAATCTGAAAGTGACAGATTTGTAAGAAAACTGTGATCTTTTCAAGGCTTCTCAAAGAATATTGAAATAAAAATAGGATTCAATCGTTTGAATCATCTTTAAAAATGTTTCCTTTTTTACTAAACTCAAGAAATCAACAATGTCAATGCACTTTTTTTTTTTCTTCTCTACAAGAATGTGAGTTAAAGGTAGACGTTCAAGTTTAGCCTGGACTTTCAGCGTGTGAGCTTGTGTATGAATATGTGTCCGTGTTCTGAAGGAGCCATATGGGTCAGGTACCCAGGGACTGCTGTGTGACAGCTGGTGGTGTCTGTGCATGTGTGTGTTTGTGTGCAGCAGATGGACTGGTCAGGCTGGAACATCAGAGGATAGTCAGTCTGAACTCTAGAGAGGTGTTCCTGCTGCGTGCGGCGTGCTGCATAAAAGTGGACCTCCCTGTGAAGTCCAACAGGTCTGCTGTAGGGAATGTGTGGGTTTTTTTTTTTTTGCTATTAACTTGGTAACTTTAATGGTGGTTGATGGTTTGACGACAACAGTTGTCAGAAATATCCGTGATTTTAAAATGTTTGGCTATGAAAAAAGGTATAAAATTAATTTTGTGATATTTAAAAAAGATGTGTTTTAGGTCTGAAACATTTTTAGAAAGTAATCAATAGTATAGTCTCTCAACTCACTGGTGTGTTTACTAATCGCTCATTTACAATGCAGTAGGAATGATGTCAAATCGCTACTAGTATATTTTTCTTTCAAAATTTGACATAAAGGTTTCAAAAAGGTTATTAGCTTTGAAATTTTTGGCTTAGAACAATCATAAAAGTTTTGCTACATAATTGTGACACTCCTTGGAATGAATCTTTAGAAGTTTTATGTACTTTAGGGGGGTCGCACCTGTTTTCTAACCTATTTTTCCATAATAAATTAACCTTGTTTTGGCTTTTTTATTACTATAATTATCATTTTTATCATATCTTTACACTTTTGATATTTTTCATAAAAACATAAAACTTTTTAATCCTTTTTTTGTAGTAAAAAAAACAAAATGTTCTTCTTGAAATGTAGTTTTTGGATTTATTTTGAAATTAATATGTAATATAATGAAAAATTATGTGTAAAAAAGAAGGGATATTGAAAAAAGATATATATATAAAGCATTGTTACAAAAAAACTGTTTTAATGGTAAATTTTGAGAGCAAAACACTCAAAAATGCCTTGGACTAATAAAAGGTTAAGAAGCAAATGTCTTAAAAAGGCCAAAAATATTATAATTATGTTTTATTCTTTAATTTATTGCAAACTCGAATAACTTGAAATGAGCATCCTAACTTACCGAGATCAAATTAGGAAACATTCTTATCCAGTCAAAAGCCTGTCAAATGATCAGACTAAATATTAAATTGAATACCCCCGGTGTTGTGAATTTTGTTAAGCACAGTTTTAATTATTTTTCCATATTAGCGTATACCCGCTAAAGGCAAATTTACTTCAGGCAATTTAAATTTGAGACTTTAAAATAGGTTTAAAATAAACATGCAATAAACCTTCCATTTGTGTTAATGCACGAGTATGTTAAACATCTCCATTATCAGTCTAATAAGGAGAATCTTGTCAGATGCTGGAGGCGGAGGGAGGTGCAATGGAAAGAGGGTGACAGGAAGTTCACTGCCATTCTTGCTTAGGCCTGCAGAAAAAAAAAAAAAATTCTGCTTTTCCAGCTAGAAACCAAACTGCCTCCTGAAAGTGTTGAATGTCCCCAATATCTTCTCTCCCTCGGCTTAGCAAGAGGTGATAAGCGGCGAGCAGGAGAGATGAGTGTCTGCGTGTCCAGATGAAGCCATAATGAAAGCCCTTCTTCTTCAAGCACACTCACTGAACTGCTGCCGCTGCAACACAGAGACAAAAACTTTGGAAGAATTTGGTTTTTCCCCTTTAATTAAAATCATTTCCCTCTTGGGGCTTTTAATTTGAAAAAATAAATGTCTTGATTTATGCTTAGATGTTGTTTTACAAGCTTTTCTTTTGCTTTGCAAACACTTTCAGGCATGCTTCTGTACTATGCATCATTTACATTCACAACTTAGTTTAGAATAATAGAAACACACACATACAGCCAAGAAATTCTGCTTTAGATCACAAACGGTTACTTAAAAAAATATTTCCTTAAAAGAGTTTGGAAAATTCATACTTGTAAGTATATAAAGTTGCTCAGCAATGTATGTTTAGGTCAGCCCAGCGTTAGCATTAGCCGTCTCATGGGAAAATTCCATTAAACGTTAGCATCAAGCTAGCGGACTTTGGCTTTATACACTAAATTGATCAATATTTTTATGATTATTGATCTATTAGGATTAGATTGATTTTATCAACACAGCCCTACTACCTAAATACTAAAATTTCCATCCGTTATTGTAATAAAAATACATTGACTTAAAAATGAAGATATAAAAAAAATAATGTTTTTGAAACTTTTATTAAAACACATAACTTTTGGCTTTCCGGCTGACATTACATTATAGACTATCAATACAAAATAACTTGATCTTGGTTCACAATTTATTTTCTTATTGATTTTTCACAGTAATTTAATTTATTTCAATTTTTTTTTTTGCCTTTTTTATCATTGGTTTACTGTTCTCAATTCTTTTTTTTATATTTCAGTTGAAACAAGTTAGAAAAAAAGTTGTGTAATCATAGTAAAACTTTACTTTTGATCAATTTTTAAGCTTAGCTGACAAACAACAATTATAGTTCCACTCCGATCATCTTTTGATCTATCGTAAAATGTTCCCAGTCGTATTTTAAATATGATGATTCTTTAGTTTTAGTCAAAATCGGAAATCTGTGTCGCTTTCTAGGATATAGTTTCTTAAGAGCGGCAAAAGTTAATCAGATATTTGCTTCTGAGTTGCGGAATCCCACCCTCATTTCACATCACTGACTTGCTAACTCTCTGTCCCACTAGCTTACAGCCCCTCACACCTCCAGCCAAACATTACTGGTGCAATATTGGAGCTCTCCAGGTGTCCAGATTTGAACCAGATGTCAGCTTGGAGGAGGACGAGGACATTAATGGATCTATTTGTCTGTCTTGGATGCATCGAGGAGACTTTCAGTTCAGTTAGAATACTTTGCTTGCCAACTGTAGATTTAAAGTTTAAGTTCTTTCCAACTGCATAGTTTAAATAAAGAAGCTTAATTCATCTTAATTTTTTCATATATACCATCAAGGACATGGTAAAAACATAAAAAACAACAGTTACATGTGAATGGAAAGTTTGTTACCATCAGTCATTTGGTTTGACTGACCGCATAAGAACCAGTCAACAATAAAACGGAGCTCCAGGAAACGTTGCCTAATGACGAGATGGCGTGGAGGGTATGTTAAAGGACGATCGGTGAGCACCATTTCCCTCTTGTCTCCAGCTCCTGATTCCCCGAGGAGACCAGTTCAGAGCTGATAAGCTGCGGAGCAGAGAGTTTACTTTCAAATCTGCTCTGCGACCTTGGTTTGAAGCAAAGGAAGAGCGAGTCGAGATCGTCTCTTCACCCCAACCCCCCACCTCCCCGTCCTTCTGCCCGATATTCTCTGGGGGGTCGACAAGAAGGAGTAAGAGGAATAAGAGCCCGAGGGAGGAAAGGAAGAGGACAGAGAGAGTGAGGGGAAAGTCACGGGGAGGATTGATGGACAGGCCGTGGCTCTGGAGACGTTAAGGTTTTTAACGTGATTCTCCACGCAGCGGGGATCAGTGAAGGTCATAAACCACCGCTGGATAAAACTGAGAGGTCTTCGGTTCATCTTTATCCTCAAACGGCTTCTTCCTGTCACTTTTGTGTTAAGTGAGAACTTCAAAAGCATTTGTTTGTTCCCAAAACTCCCTTTTTTTAATTTATTTTTATAAATTTAACTACATTTTTAAAAGCATTGCCAAAGAAACTTAAACGTTTCTTCCAAAGTATTTGACTTCTCTTGTTGATAGTTATTGGTTGAGTTTTATTTTCTATCAATCTAAATCTAAAGAGGCGCTGATGCACTTTTGATGAGACCGCGTCTGCAGAACGGAGGTGAACTCGTATTTCTCTCCACACCTGAAGCTTCCTGGTGCCTATGTACTTTACAGAGGTGGAGACAGTAAAGCAAAACTGACAGCAGAAAATTACATGACCCTCAACCACATTTATGATCGATACAAGGTGTTAATGGGAGCTTTGGATTTATAGTTCAAAACGCTGCCACAGCCGATTCGGGCATTGTTCCCCAACCCTCCGGCCTGTTTAATTAGATTAAATTACCAGCTTTAAATGAGTTCACATTTTCCCATTACCTGCGCTATGATCTATGGAGCGCCCAAAGTTGATTACAGAGAGAAAAATCTACAAAGCATGATGGACAGCTCCCTACACCCCCCGAACAAAGGAGCGTCCTCAGTCTGAGGCTTCTTCAGCTTCAGTTGGGACCAGCGCCGGAGGTCATCCCTCCCCCCCCGGGACGGGGTCTTACAATGACTCTCAGTGCCAGGAAAGAGGAGTCCTTTAGGATCAAATAAATGATCTAACAGCTACCTCATATTTCTTTTGTTGAATAATACACTATAGTCGAGTTTTATAGGGGGCAGCAGTTCAGTGAGTGGTGTGTAGCTGTCCTCCATGCAAAAGGTTAATTATTGTGTCCTCTGCTCGTCAATGTGGGTACATATCCTTGTACAGGACATTGATTCCAGTGCTTCCCCCAATGGACGTACTGATGGGTACAAAAGATACCTATTATATAGAAACTATATAAATAAACAAATCTACGTTAAGAAAAAATGGCTGTCCTTTATGGTGTTTATACTAATAGCAAATGTTGACATTTTAAGCACAAATAATTTTCTTTAAATATTGTTTTCTTTCCTGTTTTGTGGCTCCTTGTAGTTTGGTGATGATAAATTAACATAACTGTTAATTACAGTGGTCTCTTGTTTATCACAGAAGTTTTGTTCTAAGACTAACCCACGACTGATGAAATCCCCTAAAGTAAGATGACAGATGTTTCAAGGCTGTAGTTTACCTCACTACAGACTTTTTCCCCTTTTCTCAGACAGACATGCACATTTTAACACTTCTCTCTTGTTTAAACTCAAAGTTTAAACCTTCTTAGGCAAGGTGCCAGTGCTAGAGAATGAAAACAAATGTATTTATTGATTGAAGATTTATGTAACTCTTACACATTTTCACTCCCAAGTTGTGACATAGGACGATGATGTTAAGGCCCCTTCTGTGTAACTTTTTGATGTTTTGGGTGTCCGCAACCTCGTCATTTTTCAACATTCCCACCTCGGGGCCCCAAACCGGTCCAGTACCATGAAGTGTAACGCACCAGTACCCAGATCTGGTACCCCAACCCGACACCAAACCAGATGCAGTACTGGACCCTAATCAGTCGCGGACGCCTACTTGGTGCGAGCCAGCACCAGGCTCAGGTTAGGGTACCGGTGCTGGACGCGTCCCGATGACTAGTGCACTTTGGGTACTGCATCCAGTCCTGCTTCCCAAGGGTTGCAGAGCCTTGATTTTATGAACAAGCAGCATGTCAAAAAATGACGAGTAGGAGTCACCCAAAGCATAAAAAAGTGACGCAGAAGGGGCCTTAACCAAACGTCAACATGTGACAACTTAGGGATGAGAATGTGTTGCTAACTCTGGCGAGCTGAACACATCCTATGCAGTTATCATGGACAGGAAGAGATTGATTGGCAAGGTCTACAGCCAATCAGTATGCAAAACACAGCGCACTGTTAAATAAATAAATAAAATGAATTTCAAATTTTAATGAAAAAAATCAGTGAAACAGTGAGACTGCAAAAAGGTATTCACGATGCAGAGAGGAAATACTTCTCTATAAAAGCAAAAACGTAAAATGCCTTTCATCTACCAAACCTGTTTAATCCATTTTAGGGTCACTGGGCTGCTGGAGCCTATCTCACCTACTTTTGGGCTGTGACATGGAACACCATGGACAAGTCACTAGTAGAATGACAAATGAGGAAATGACCGTGAAAATATTTTTTTCTTAGAGGTTGCAAAGTACCCCAGCCCACTTTATGTCCTGGAAGTTTCAGCAATCCAAGAACTAATAAAGCAGACTGCATCAGTTTAGGAGACACTTTAAAGTAAAAAAAAAAAAATCAAACTCTAAATCATGAGTAGCTCTATGAATGTGGATGAAGAAAAGATGTGAAGGAGAAAATGTGTTGAAGACATTTTGAGCATTCAATGTATGGAACAAATATTAAAGGAAAATTCTTGTATTTAAGGACCCACCCTGATGAAAAGGGTGTTTTTAACATGTTCTACTGGCATTTTTCTCATAATGGAGGAAATAAGATAAAAGTTGTGTTTCTGAGTATTTCTTTATTCAAATTGTTGCAAATTTAGATAAGAAGAAAAAAAATGCTGTTGAAAAAAGTGAAAAAGTATTTATGGTGGGCCTTAAGATCCCTGCTTCAAGCTATCCGCTAAGGGGAAGGGGGCGGGGTTGCTCGGCACCAACAGTCCCACCCACAACTAAAAGCAAATTTCTAGTGAACTCCTGCGACACTGTAGATCCCAGAAAATGACACAGGTGTTTTGATTTCAGCTAAAACTGCATAATCATAATTAAACACTAGCTCAAAAGATGACTGCAGGGGTCTACAGATGCTTCAAATTCAATCAAACGTGGTGTTTGTCCAAATAAAATCAGACGTTTTATGTATTAAGCTCTCACAGTGGGACCAAACACTAAAATGTGTTTGAAAGTCTGACTTATGCGCTAAACTTTAAACTGAACCTAAACTGGCCCCCAGGAGTTCAGGTTTCCTCCCCTCACTTTGATCTAAAGGAGATAAAACAGTTGATTCAGGTGAAAGCAGGTTTTTTTTTTCCTTCTCTATCTTTAACCAGCTATGTTATATAGCTTTTCTCTATTGTTTTTTTTTCCTTTTCTAAATCTAAAGCATTTAGGCTCCCTCCTTTGGTCTTAGTTTTGCTAGTCGTTTTCAGTTATGGCGGTCCAATGATAATACATTTCCTTTACATATTTATTTATTTTTTTGTGGTGTCACTGTGACCTTTGTGACTTCAATTTAGCTGCTGCCTCACTCTCCTGTGAATTTTTCACATATTTATTTAATAACTATTTTCTTTTTTTAGTATATAAAATTAAATATAATATGTTTTTTTTTTTTTGTATTTCATGTTGCTACATATTTTCTGTCCGTGGTCTGCACCATCAACTGTGCATGTATGGAATGTAAAGAGCTGTCTATATAGTGGTCGGTACTAACTTGCTTGAAGCTAAATTGTTCATCAATACCTTCGGTTTGTGATGCAATGGGCCACTGGAAAAAGACGACCTGTATGGCAGAACAGGACGTACTTTGCTCAATAAAATCAATTCTACTTTTGTACTTTTATTCTGGGACAGGGCAGATGCACAATTAAATTGCCATGATAAGATATAACTGTATGTTGTCTGAAGCATGAATGCATACTGACTGACACACTTTTATTGCTCGGATAACCATCTTGGAGTTTGAGAATGGACACAACAGCATAACAACACAGCTGTGGAGTTTTTAGAAATATAATATAAAATTGTATTCCTTTGAGTATGTAAAAAACAATTCGTTTTGACAACTTTGATTGATCTGACTATTAAGCCATTTTTTTCCACTGAGCAGTACAGTCCAGTGCAATGCGGTCCGGTACGGTGCCTCTGCGATCTGGTCCGAAACAGTCCGGTATCTTGAGCATTGTATTATAAAGTACAGAAAAATGAACGGTACTGACCCATTCCTCTTGGGGAGTGGAGCCTCTGGAACCACCAATTGATTGGCAGGATTGATGACGACTTCAGAAAGCGCCAATTTAGCGCTCATTTTAGTTAATGTTGCCATTGTTTTTAATTCAATTCAATTCAATTCAATTTTATTTATATAGCCCAAAATCACAAAGAATTTTGCCTCATTGGGCTTCATGCAGGTAATTTTACAGTTGCAAAAAAATAGTCATGAACAAGAAAGATCACTAAAGACTAAACAGACTAAATAAACTGGATATCCCTGCTCTTAGACCCTCCCTCTCGGTAAGGAAAAACTCCCAAAAAACCTGAATCAGGAAAAACGAAGAAACCTTAGGGATTCCCACATGAGGGAGAGATCCCATCCCAGGACGAACAGGCGATACCAGAACTGGTAAGGGAAAATTAGCTTCTAAAACTAGGTATTTGAATAGAATTCATTCAGATAAAGCTGCAAATAGAGCTGAGGGACGAGTGGAGATGAAGTCCTCAGTCAGACGAAGCAGAAGTGCAGTCCAGGAGCAGGAGCGTGGGAGATCCACCTGGGATCTGTAAGCATTCAGGTTCCTGCAACCTTCTTTCGGACAATATTTGATGTAAAAAAAGGTGAAGCAAGAAAAAGATTACGGCTGGATGAACTCCATAGTTGTTGCTTTTCTAGTCGTCGCATTACAATGACACGCTAGCGGGCTACACCGCGTATGGGCCGTGAAAACAAACCGCTCGCTGAAAGCAAGCCTTAACCGAGTGGAAACGATCACCAGATTTAACTGGTTCGTACATATCACTTCTTAAAATACCACACCGGACCGCTCAGTGGAAAGAGTTTACTGTTTTCCTTTTTTTTTTTTTTTTTTTTTAAATACGGAGTCTGCTAAATTTATCATTTGAATTCCTGAAGGTGGGCTAGCATCAACGTAGCATCTCGGTGTCCAAATGATGACTAGATGCACTCAGGACCTTTTTTTTTCTTGAGGACTATTGGGATTTAGAAATATAGGTGTTTACTGTTTACACGTGACAGGATGCAAGGGAGAATGTGGCAAAAACGACTTGGAAGTTGAAGCTCCACTTTGCACAACTCTAAAGTCCAAATAAACATTGCTTTATCAATTTAGCATGAATTCAAAAGACGTCCAACAGAGAGAAACCCCCACACCAGCTTTTAACAAGCAAAAGCCACTCCCAGGATGATTTGTGATACGAGTCACTGCAACTCCGTGAATGTCCTTTTTCTGGACAAAAGCCTTGATCTCCACGTATAAAATATGTCTCCTCTTCAAAAAGCGGCCGGCTCTTCCCTCCAGGACTCGCATTACAAAGGTTATGAGAATCCATAAAATGGCTCTTATAGTTAACAAGCACCGACCCAGCTGGTTCTGTCAACAGAAGATTCTAATAAAGTGTCTTGAAATAAGATGCATTCCCCTCAAGCAGGTTTTCTGTAAATAAAAAAAGCAGGAAGGAAGATGGCTGATGCGTATTTTGTAGTTTATGAAAAACTACAAAAAAAAGAAAAACTTTTTTTTTTTTTTTTAACAGGAGTGTCTTGCAGATTTTTGACCTGCTAAAAAAGTCAGTTTATCAGTGATCAACAGCAGCAGCAGCAGCAGCAGCGTGATGTGATGGGAGGCAATTAGCAAGAACATGTCAACACACACAAAGACAATGAAGTGGAACAACCTGGGGCATGTTGGTGTCGGAGTTTGGATTATGGGAGTGGAAAGCAGATGTGCAACATCTCTCACATACATGTTGACAGCAAATGCTCAGGGAAGATTCATTAGTATTCTGTTAGACAAACTTACCTTTGAGCTGATATGGTGTAAACAAAGGCCATAACTGATGCATTTGTTAGGTCTGTGCAATACATTTTAAAAACAAACAACTTGATTATTCTTTTGTTTCCCTTTTTAGTAATCAGTTCATTACCGAGCAAATAGATTGGGAAGAAAATCCGTGATCTCTGTGTGTCATGATTTCAATCTAATACATTTAGTTTGTGTTATCTGATGTTTACATGTTTCTTCTGTCTAATTTAAAGATAAAACACACACAAAGCTCTTGAGTTTGTGTGTGCTGTGTAGTGCTGCATCAACTGTGAAATTCTTTTGCAGTCTGGATGAAATGACCTTGTCCTATTTGGTGATTGGTGACAACTTTTGCCTGAAGTCAAAGCTGATTGGCTGTCGATAAGCTATTAGTACAAAAGACAGACACAAACTATTGGGTGGAAGAGAGATGAAAGGCTGTGAAGAGATAATGAAGACAGGATTGTGATGATTAGGTTTCAACATTATCATAGTTTATTAATTATGAAAGCTAGGATTATTGAAAATATGTAAATATAAAGTTTTTCTGCTGTAAATTTATAATAAAAAGGTGGTGGTTTATTGACTTTGGTTGCATGAAATCTTGAATAATGAATTACAGGTGGAATATTGCTCTGCTTAGCTTTGTGTTTACTCTGACTTCATTTAGTGAATAACAAAGCAAACATTGAAAGCTATTTTATCTGTTGCAAGGTTCAAATGTTGATACAAAAATATTAAGCAGATCTCTTTATACTAGGTCTGTCAATGTTACCACGTGAACACACGGAATTTATTTAAAAAAAAAAATTAACGCGTTCATATTTATTAGCTCCAATTAATTAGTCTCTTGATACTTGCGATACTATCCTACTTATAACATGGTCACTTACAAAATAAATAAATATTGTTGCATTTTTAGAATTTTATCCTTTTTTAAAAGTTTTTTAGGTTTATACTGCTTTTTCCCAAAAGGCGGACTGTTTGATAGGTGATGCGGCCCGTTGTCACTGTGACATGACTACGCGTCGCTGAGCAGCAATGACCTTGATTGCAGCAGCAAAAGAGACAAATATATATCCTGATCGTCATGATTGGTTAAATAGAGCATCAGTTCAGAGAGAAAGTTCACCTCTAACCACTTGTTTTTGTCCAGATCATGAAGAAAAAGTTTGTTTTGAAGAAGTCTACACACATAAAACATTGTGACCAGAACTTCTTTTTTAGGTTTGCATCCACACCCAGCAGCCAATCAGAATTGAGAATTTACACAAAGTTTGTTTCTTATGGCTGCATAACAGCATTTTTGTTTATTTGGAGTAATACTGCAGAATTAAGTCTTAAAATTCTGCCTATCTTATTGTTGATGTGTTTTTAACACAAAATGCACAACTGAGTTAAATCTATATAAATATAAACATTTCAGACAGGAAAAATGAAGGAAAAATGTTCTATCTGGCCTGTTTTTTGTACAAAAGTTGCACATTGTCATATAAAATGTACCAAGTAAAACATTAATCATGATTATTTTGGGCTTAATCATAACCCCAAAATATGATTGATCTGATTGATTTTTATTATTAATTTATATACTATATTAAGCTGCATGTGAATCATTTAAATGTAGGAATCTGCTTAATGTATTTAAAGGCTTTGATTGATACACCCAACCTATTTAGAAAAAGCAGAAATTCTGAGCTCTGATCAAAAAATGTGTTTTTAGCGTGTTCTTGTGGCATTTGTCTGATGATGAATGACGTTTTTTTTTTACAAAAAAAAACAAATAAAAATTGTATTTCTGGGTATTACTATAAAATCCTTGAGAATCAGGAGCAGATGGGAAAAAAAGCATTTTTAAAAAGAGCACATTTGTGATGTAGAAATGACAGTGGGTGGGCCACAAGCTGGCTCCACCCCAATCCATCCACTTGTAGTCCAAGCTGGAGAGCTCTGATGTTGCCGACCATTTTTGTGGCACCAGTAATGTGAGGTTGGGGGTGTGAGGGACTGTTAGCTAGCGGAACATTGTAAAAACAGATGGATGATGGGAAGTAGAGTTGGGCTTAACCTGCGCCAACAGTCCACAACTCACTAATGAACTACTGCCACTCAGTCAATTCATCCAATAAATGTAAAAAAAATTACGTTTTTTGGCTAAAAAAAACAGATTTTACATAATTAAAACGCACTTATAAAATAAATCAAAAGATGATGGGAGTGGGACTTTTTGGAATATATTTGTGGCTTTCAAAGGTTTAAGAAAGAAAATTACAAGGTTACCAAATGTAAGCACAAGACTAACATCTAAAATGATGGCAGGCAATAGACAGTGCGATTTTGAAGTATATTCCTAGCAAAATAGAAAATAAAAGCATAAAAATTGATTCTGAAAACAGTTTTGTTCCCTTAAAAAGTACAATTTTCAACAATACAACAAAAGTAACACAAAACCATTAGACGATTTGACAGATCTGTGTTTAGCCTTTCCCTATTTTTGGTGCATTTAGTGTTCATACATTTCAAACTGATAGATTTGCAGAATGTTGTAAATAATTTATGTACATGCTGTTGCTCTACTCCCTTTTGAAAAGGTCACGCTGGAGCTTTAGTGCATGGTCATAATAATTTATCCTCGAGCACTTTGCACATACCGTGTCTTTCACGCTCACGTGCGCACACATGTATCCTTGAATGGTCATCTTCTTGAGGACATTCATTTAACTGTATAAAATTTACCTGCAAGGGTCCAACATTCATATTCCTACCTTAATGTATTTTTAATTAAATGAGGCCAAACTGTTCTCTGTGCTCTAAATTGTTTTAAGTCATCTGGTCTATCGTGATTTCATGGAACCAAATAGAGAAGCGCACAAACAGACCCACACACACATGCGCACCGAGACAAGTGTGATCAATGTATGTGTTACTGACAAACAAACAGAGAAGTCACTGTGAAGCCGAGCAGCCTCAAGGATACACAATCCTATAGTGTCACCAAAACACACAGACACACATGCGCACAAGCATGTGGCGCTGTGGCAGGTTGCTTCAGGCCTTGGGCTAAATCCAGAAATAAAGACAATATAATAAATGGGAGAAAAAAAAACAGTGTCTCTTTGTCACCTCAAGGCTGCCAAGCACAAAAAAAATCTGCATAAAACTGACAGAGCAGGGTCATGTTTGTCTAATAATATGCATTTTGTGTGCGTGTGTGTGTGTGGTGCTTGTGTGTATTTGTCTATTTCATAGAAACACTTTTTGGCTAAAACAATTAATAACAGTTACCATCAGTGGAGCTGCAGTTTAATGAGGAAAAAGGGCCCGTCGGTGTGCAGGCAGATGCACAAATTGCACCCAAAAGGAAATATTTTCTCATCTAAATATGCAAATGTGCATTTATTTAATTTAATGAGACAGCAAAAATAAATTAATGTTAAAAAAATAGAACCCCATCCTGTAAAGATGCTTTCATTTATTGCAGTATTAATCCACCAGCCTGACTTTACCAATATTTTATTAATGATAGTAATGTTGTTTACTTTGTTACTTTCCATTAATCCTAAATGAGAAGATTATAGGTCAACTGATAATTTAAAATACATATAACTTTCCCTTTTAGAATGTGTAAACACTTACCCTTTAGAGATAAATAATATATAATTTTTAAAATCATTCATTTCATTCATAATTAAAACAAAAATAATAATAATAAAAAGCATTAATCTATAAACTGAATAATATTCCTTTAGATCCTCTATGTTCTGCTTGTGTTCAGGCTGGAAAAGTCTTTGGGTTTGGACCAACTTTTGCTTAATTTAGTCTGGATTAAGTCCTGAACCTTGTGATTGGTCTGTATTCATTTCTGCTCTGAACCAAAACTTGTAAACAAAACCATGTGACTAAAGATCTCTTCAGTCATTGGCCAGGAATTACGAAGGTGGGGCAAAGCAACAAGAGACAGAATAATGGAAGTTGTTTTGCAGTCCTTGTCGGGATAGTTCCCTTATTGAAACTTTGTTTCGCTGACCTATTTTTAGCATCTGCATAAACATCAGGTTTAAGACTTTTTACTGCTTTGGTACGATGGAGGCATGATGCAAGATCGTTACTTAGAGGACAACGGCTAAAAAGGTACACTGATCAGTGTTTATGATTGTTGGGAAAACACTGTGAGAAGCATTGTGTATCATGTTAATAGTGGATTTATTAATAGCATTGCATTTATCTGACCACGTTTTAATAAGCTGCTGTGTCTCGTTGATCGGCTACGGTGGCTGTTGTGGTCCAGTTTTGAGCTTAAAGTGAATTCAGACTAAAGAAATTCAGAGCGAAACAAACCAAAACCACCTTGAAAGATGGGTCAGAGAGCGGTTCCTGGTCCTGGATCAGCGTCTGTTTGGATGTATTCAGACTGAAAGATATGTTCCAGATAATCAGGATAAACAAACTCAGGTTTACTTTAGGCAAACCAAGTTTTTCCAGTCTGAATACTCCTTAAAATACCATTTAGGTGTCGAATGGGGGTGTGTATTGGCAAGACATCGCAATACGTATTGTATCGCGATGCACATATCCCCATACATACAATACATATCGCGATATATCCCAAGACTGTATAGACAATATTATATTTTATTTTTTAACCCTTGTGCTATCCTAGGCATGTTTACTGAACTTATTTTTCAAAGTATTTTTTATCTTCACTAGCAGACATAAAATCCTGTCCACTTTAGAAAAAGCAGCAGTGATGCAGACTTTAATACAAACGGCCTGATTTAAAAAGAAAAAAAGCAAAAACAGGAAGGAACCGCCAAAGCAAAATTAAATCATTTGGTCACTTTTAATAAGGATGATGTTCTCTTCAACAATTTTTGTCATCACAAAAGAAACTGATTCATTTAAAATTAGAAAAATGTTTGCTTGGAAGTTATTGTGGCTTTTTTTATGCTGTTGCTTTTTTGCTTTTAAAGGTTTAAAGCTGAATAAATTTTGACATTTAAGAGAGAGTTTGGTTATTTTTAATATGGGGTTATCTGAAGCATTTATCCATGTCTAATGTTTGATCTATATGACATTAAAGAGTCCCATAACAGAAGTCTCATTACTTCCAACAGTTTAAATAAATTCTGTTCTAAAAAAGAAAGTTCGATGATAATGACAGGTTAAAATCCATCTTTACAGTAAAAAAAAAAACAACTTTGACTTGCTGTTTATCATATTCTACTTTCTGTTATGGTGCCAATCATTTCACACTTTATAGAAATCAATGTATGCCTGGGGAGTTCATATAAGTGTACAAAAGCACTTCATTTGCTAAAGCCGTGGCCTCTGTGGATAAGAGGGCAAACAAGCCCGTCAGAGAATATTTACACTTATTCAAAGTCAAGGATAAAACAGACTGAGTAAATTTGCTGTCGTGTGCAGTGACGGATGGGATCCCTGCGAGTGAGGCAGACCTCTGTATGTATGAGCGTGTAAGAGTGTTTGGATAATGCAGATTGGCATTTGTGCTATAAAGCTTTGTGTGTCAAAGGCAGCAGATGAGGATTTCAGAGGAATTTGGGGGTCTGGAAGATGCAGAGAGGAAGGGGGAATTCTCGTAGGACTCTCAGAATGTGAACAGAAACTGATGGACTTTACTTGCTGATTGGCTTTAGGGAGTCTGAAAGAAAGCATTTGTGGCCAAAATAGACTGGATCAAAACCCGAATCAAAGCAGGTGGACACAACGCAGGCCGTCTCAATCACCCGCTCAGTTTACAGCACGCTCAACGCCGTGGCGACCAAATCACGCCGTCTTCCTCCCCAGCCGCAAAACCAGAGCCGACCAGAGCTCTGCAGTCTGCTTTAACACAAACAAAGCTTCCGGTCCCAGATGTGAGTTCCTAGAGGAGCTCCAGGTGAGCAAACACAACTAATTTCTCCAAACAAACAACCAAAATTACGTTTGGATTGATGAATTAGCCAGATCTGACCAAACCGTCAAGTCCCTCTCACCACCGTCCAGATGTGGGGACTGGGCTCTTTAGGCTCTTGGTTAAACATTTGTTTTGGGGGAGGAAGTGTCCTCTGCTGCATCTGGATGTTGTTCTATCCTGTCAAACAGATCAGATCTGCAAGGCGTCAGCGCGTTTCTGACTGACATCATGTTGACCAGCAGTCCTGATGAATACTCCTGAACCCCCAACCGGCCCAACAATTCGGGGGTTTGGGGGTTTAACTGCAGACAGAAAGATCACTACCCTTCTTTACTGAGTAGTTGAACATGAACTAACTGAAAACTTTAAACACATCTTTGTTCTTTTAATGTGCTTTGGGTTGTCTAAAATCTGTAACTGATCTCGTTTTATTTAAAAATGAAAAACAAAAGTAAGACGCTGAAGGAAGCTCACAGATAGTTAATTAAATATTATCTTATCGGCTTTTTAAATCAATACAAGTATTGCGTGAAGAAATATCACCATATATCACCAAATCGGTTTTTGTCTAGTTCACATTGAGAGCGGCTTCTTCCTCTTTTTCTTTTTCTACTGTTTACTAGCGCACGTCTGCCACCTACAGTTGGAAGAGGCTTAATGTGAAATGTCAAAGCAGTTTCAAATCTTGTTCAAGGCTTTTTCTCTCACAACTCTGTTCCCATATGTGAATGACTCATTTCCTGTCGGGCGCAAACCACATTTATTATTTTCTGCTTCATGATCAATTTACAAACGGTTGGCACACAACGGAGTTCAGAACTCGTGTGGTCTTAAATGCGTATTGCGCGCGTTGACATGGACTTTTCAAGCAGTAACTTAAAGGTGCGTTGGTGAGTGAACTGTGAATGTAGCTTCACAGACATGATTAGAGTCTTGTTTTTAGTAGGGATGGGAATCTTGTGGCACCTCATGATTCAACTACGATTCAGGAGGCGACAGTTCGATTATGAAATGATTATCAATCTGAGTTTGGAGGACATAAGATATGGTGGCGAATGATGTCTGAACCTATGTCTATCTCCCACTTTAATCCCTAACTCCTAAAAAAACTATCCAGGGCAAGACTATATAATGCCCTGAATTGTAAAAGCACTTTGGACACCATGCTCACTACTTTTTTTTCTAAACGGTAGATATGAGCTCACCCATTTCACGAAGTCAAAGGCCCAATCCAAATTCTTCCCTTCTCCCTTCCCCTTAATTTGAAGCGGCAGGTTAACTGCAAGTCCTGTCCAAGATATTATTTTTTAAATTTCACCTTCCAAATGGAGGGGTCCAAAGTCCACCGTCGCGGGGGTAAACCGCGTCAGGCTGAAAAGTGCTTTTCTTCAAGTGGGTGCACTCTGAAGTACAGATGGTTACATTTAGTGTTCAGTGTTCAGATAGGACTAGCTGTTTAAAATCCCTAATATATTAAGTAATATAAGTAATGACTTTTTGCTGTAGCACAACCTTTTAAACATTAAAAAAACTATTTTTTTTTATGTATATTCGAGCGCTGGAAGCGCCGCGCTAACGCTAGCGGACCGGCATTTAGTGATGACTTCATCGAACGAAAGTCACGTCCGAAATATTAGACACTGTTTTTTCATAAAAAGCCCTTTTTTGGACGGCTAAATGAAGGGGAGGGGCTGAGGGGAGGAATTGGGCTAAAATCTACTCAATACAAACATTTTACGATGTCTATCTCTGAAACCACTGTGTTCTGAGGATGAAAATGTGGATGTTTTTTTAAAAATTACAGTTAGACACCTTTTTTTTCCCACAAAATGTTTTTAACCGCAATTGTGGGCTATATTTGCTAATGTAGTGAGCATCGATACACACTGGTTTTTGCAGACTTCTGGGAAATTTCTAGTGCGCTCAATTTTGGAATTGTAGACAGCACTACAAAATTCCAAACGAGCCATATAGCATACTATATAGTGCGCAGTAAATGTATTCAGACATAGCACTAGTGTCACATGCTAATGCTATCTGTCAGCTGTAAAAACTTCTGCTTGACTTCAGCTTTCGTTTCAGTATCTAGTGCTGGCGTGATCGTGTTGGTGAAGAAGTGACAGGAAGGGAAGTTGTGTCTTGGCTCAAACATATGGAGCAACATCTGGAGGTCATTGTCCACCACAGAATACGGTCTCAAGTCCTTTGCCATATAAGCTCTGATTGACCTCGTTATTTGCTTGTCTGACGATGGTGGACGTTTGCTTAAGATATCAAAAATGTTTTTTTGATCGTTGGAAGTGCTCGTAGCAGAACTTGTTAAAGCCACGTGAACGGTTTCTTACCCTTCTCCTCCTCTGGATGGAACCATACGATGAGATTTAGCAAAAATGTTATTTTGGGCCAACAAAACTTATGCATCACATGACTTTCACTGCTACTGAAGTCAGGCTGGTCGAATGACACGATCTGCAATGTCAGCCATGGTTGTGTCCTCTTAGAGAAAAGTCCTGCATTTATTTCTGTTTGTTACTTTTACTTTAAATTATCAATTATTTAAAATGCATACAATGATGCAGAATTGTTATGGATTGTAATTGATGCATCTAATAATCGATTTTTTTCCCCACTCCTTGTTTTTAGCCAGCATACTGTGTTAATATAGTGCTTTTCCCAGAAAATATCACCGACTACTTGACAATACAGGTCACAACCACAGTGGGAAAGATTATTGGTAAAGCCAAACACAGGCGCCATGATGCCCTGCCCTTCCGGGTAGGACATGATGGCGCCCAGCAGATGGTCCACACCAGAGTTCAGATGAGCTTTCACATTTGTTTGAATGAAACAGACTGATCTGGACTAAACAGAACCGGCATAAATGAACCCAACGACAACCACCACAAACAAATTCAACATCAAGTAATAACTGGACTTGCAGGATGTTTTATGATGGAGCATTTATACTTTTCTATTTGGAGTAAAGCCAAAAAACTTTTTGAAAATCAAAAAGATGTATTTAAGAAAGTATTAATCTGAGAGGAAGACCTCATTGTAAGACGGTTCAAAAGTTAACCACAACTCAAACAAAGAATGATTAGAAGCAACAGTAATGCATCATGTACAGCGACCAGAGGACACCGCTGAAGGACAGACTCGAACAATGTCAAAGCTCTTCTTTAACAAGAGGCTAACCTAATAATCTCCACACAGGTGACGGATGAGGAAAGTGTTTTGGGAGGAACTGACAAAACTTATTTTCTCTTGAAGGCTGAGTGACCTTCACTGACACAAATGAGAGAGTGCAGCGCTGCAGGAGCACGCGTGTGCCGAGGGAAACTAGTTCCGCACTTTTAAAAAATACTTTTAACCATCTGAATAATCAGATTCAGTCAAGGCCTCCTGGAGAACCATCACTGCGGAGGAAGATGTGTACTTTTTGTTAACTGTGAAGGTAAAATTTGTGTGTGAAGTCTTCAGGGGAGTGTTTGCTCTGCCTCAGTCACCTAAAAACACCAAACACTGTCACTTCTGTTTGTCCTTGAACAACCTGCCAACAACACACACCGGCTGGCCCCCTCTCTCTCTCTCTCTATCACACACACACTCTCTCGCACACACACTTAGCAGCCTTGTGCAGAGAGGTTGTAAAGAATGAATGAAAGAGTGGAAAGTAGCCGTTGACGGTTGAGGTCAATTTAAACTCTACTGGAAACAAGCCAACACAGGCGCATGCAGCCGGATGAATGAATGCCACTCAGTGCTTAAAGGAAAAAAAAAAAATCATCCATGCACTTTAGATGGAAATCATTTTTGAATTTGATTTTTTTTTTAAATCCAAGGTTCAGAGAGCTGTGTCTTTGGGTTTTGTGTGTCACTTTCATGACTTTGACCTTAGACCTCTTGATTGAAAATATGGAAAAATTTTGGTCAAAACTTGTAGTCTGAAAAAGTTGCCCTTGAAGTATTAAAGTTTGACTTTATAAGGAAAAAAAGATTGGCACATCATGGGCATATTCCTCAAAAACAAACCAAATTTAAACAAAATCAACTTAGCCTGGCCTTGATCTCAATTCAAGTTTTAAAAAAAGTGTTTCATAAACACAAATTTAATAAATAAACGTATGAAGTATATCTGTACAATTATCTGAACATGTTTTTAAATATATTCTAAAATCCCAAATTCATAGATAAAAGTGAGAGGCAACAGCCAGAGCAGTGCGTATTCGTGTAGTTTGCGTCTTTACGCACGCACATTTGGACGCTTTGCTTACCTCGGAGATTTTGGATCTTCACCGCCACCTCCACAGGCTCCCGTACATTGCGCGCCAGGTACAGACGTCCGGAGTCCCGCTCGATCTGAACAGGTGACTCCGCCTCGGAAATCACTTCAAACCACCGCTGATCGAACCGCTGGTCCGGCACCGTGAACAGCAGGTCCCCCACCCTCAGGTGATCTGGAACGGTCACTGTGTAGGTCACATCCTCGTGGAGGGCGCGAGGTCTCCGGTGCGCTCTGCCGGAGCGACGCACGGTGACGCGCAGGAACACCGGCTCACCGATCAGAGCAACATCTCCGCCGTCCTTCACGCAGAGACGCAGAGTTGTCTGGCTCACACCCAGCAGGGATCCAACAAGCCTTACCTGGCCGGTTTGCGGAACCACGTGGAGCAAGTTGGATTCGGGTGATGCGTAAAAAGTTACGCGCCCGTTCTTCTCTGCGTCTCCGTCCTTTGCGTCAAAGCGAGCCACCTCGGTTCCAAGAGGCATCAACTCGTCCACCTCAACCGTCTTGTTCCCGCTGGTGAACCGGGGGATGTTATCATTCCTGTCGGACACCTCGATCTGAATAATAGCTGCCCTCCTCTGACACCACGGCAAGTGGTCCACCACCAGTTCGTAAATAGCTATAAACTCTCTATCCAGAGTTTTGGCGGATACCAAACTCAGGTGACCCCGCTTCTCCCGGTGCCCATGATGATGAATGAGTCTAAAATCAGACGCGTAGTCACCTTTCAGGCTGGCGTTGAGATCCGCGGCTTGCCAGCATGCGCCTACGAGCGGAATCACGACCCCATCCACCGGCGTCCCAGCCGGAGAGTTCTCGGGTATGTGTCCAAAGTAGCGCGCGGAGTGGCCATGATGCGCGGAAATACGCACGGGTGACACCTGAAGTAGCAGCAGCGGGAGCAGGTGGAGGGCATGCAGGAGAGCCGGTCCTGTTGCAGCTTTAGTCATGTTTCCATCAATCCCGTTCCACACGCAGGAGACAGCAAAGTGTCCAGGAGCGGCTCTGCTGTTTCAAGATGCTCAAATAAAAACACTAAACAGACTGTTTCTATCAAAAAAGAAGAAACTCGTTTTCTAAAAGTTCAAGTTAAACGTTCATGAATTTCCTTAATCATGATTTAAGCAGGAACGGAAGTTTCTCCAGAGCGCAGGAGAAAATAGCATCCGTGATGCTGACACTTCCCTCCGCTTTAATTACTTCAATCTAAGGACTTTGACGCACGGATCATCCAAAAGGAGTGCGCAGCATGAGCAGCAGCAGCCGTGAATGCTTTTCTCTGCAAATATTCAACTGACTTGAAAGTCCAGCGCATAGAGGATGATGCTGATGATGCGCGTAACTGTTCCACAGAGTCCAGAGCGACTCCGCCAGAGAATGCATCAGACTAACTAACGGTCACAGAGACACCAAACTCGCTCCATGTGGCTCCGTCGCGCCGCCCACTGCCCCCAGCTGGAAGAAACCAATCACTGATCCAGGGTGAGTTGAGTGACAGGTCGTGAGGTCCGCCCACTGGGTGTCTGCCTCCAATGCGAGAGAGATGCGGCTCTAACGGAAAATGATGAGCCGTTCATTGTCTCTCTCAGACTGAAATCCCAGCTCTCAATATGATTCTTTACTCTGCAGTTATTACACTGACCATCAGTCATTTTAGGTTAAATTTTTTCATGAAAAGTCAAAGTAGTTTGTGAGTTTGGAGCTTCAGGTATATCAGGCTTCAGTGTTTTAATCCCACAGTGGTAGAAAATAATGAATTGCATTCTTAGAACTTGGCCGCCTATGCAACACTCACATATTTTTTTAAGTTGTTTTTCATCAATCATGCACATTATTCACACTTAAAATAGCAAAAGTTTAATTTATTTATAATACCTATTGAATATTTGCCATCAAATCAAGCTTAAATGTAGACATTTTCCAAAAATGAAGCCTAATAACACTTAAAACATCTAGGTTTCATGAAGGAACTGCACGGTGAACTTGTGCCTAATAGATGTGAATGTGTGTGTTTGTGACATTGTGTGGTCCTGCAACAAACTGGCAACCTGTTCGTGGCGTACCCCAGCTTCGCTTAACAATAGCCAGGATAGGCTCCAGCAACCCAGTGACCCCCGAAAGAGATGTGGATTACAAAGATGCATCGGTTTTTATAAATTATAACAGCACATCTCTCAATTATTAAACCTTATGTTTCTATATATACTTATAAAACATAAACTTTAATAACTCCAAAGGGAAATTGTTGGTTCCTCTGAAAGCACCATGTGAGATTAAAAAATAAAACTGATAAAATAACATTTAAAACATCATACAAGTAGTTAGGATTTGTAAATATAAATAATAAATATGAATATTAACATATGCGATTAATCAAAAAGAATGAATGCATTAATATGTATTAACCCAAATGAATTACACCTCTCAGAGCAGCGGTCCCTCTGTTTGCCTCGGCGGTTCAGGCTTCCACGGCGTGCGCTGTGTGATATCCCACTTCTACCACGGTCACTTACAAAACAAGTAAATATTCAATTGGTTTTTAGTACTTTCATTTTGTCTTTTTTTTTGTTTGTTTACATCGCTTTTTAACAAAATGGGGTCTATTTCATCCGTGGTCCAACGCGTCGTCACGGTAACACATCGCGTCACTGAGCCTCGACTATCTTGGAGTAATACTGGAGACATAACAGTCTTTAGAGTTCTGCTTATTTTACTGTTGATGTTCTATGTACACAAATAACATTTCTTAGTTAAAACTTGATAAATTTAAACATTTCAGACGATGAAAATTAAGGAATTATGTGATTATTTGCAGATAAGCGGTCACAAAATAATGCGACAAAAAAAAAAAAAAAACGATTAATTTTTCCCAGGTATGCGATTAATACGTTTTATTTTTTAATTGATTCTCAGGCCTCATAAAAGAAAAAAATCACTTAAATATATTCATTATATTAAAATCATGATATATATGTTTACATACAAAGCAGTGCTACTCCAGTAAATTTACTCTATTCTTCCAACAGTGGAGTTATCATCTGATGGATCTCGATACAAAGGAATTTACGGGTTAAGGGAAAAATAAATGTTATTTTAACTTTATCAGCTGCTTCTACTGATCATATTTTTTTACAAAAAACAACCTAAACATGTTTTAAGAATCAAGAAAACGTACATTTATGTTCAAATAAAGTGTATATATTGATGATAATCTGTGTTCTTGTCACGCACCCATTCTTCTTCTCAGTTTTGAAGTTTTTGATTGTTTGAGTTTGATCAGTCCAGATAAAGGGCTTTCTTTAAAATGTGCCTGTACCTAGTTTACGGTTCTCTGGCTGCAGCGATGGCAGCAGCTCTGTAATTTAACAGCAGGGGTCTTTTCAATAGCAGGGCAAATTGTTGAGATCAATATCTTCCTTTTTCTCTTGGAGCTTCAAGGATTGAAACTGATGTAAGATCTCATTTTTCACAGACATTTTCCTCTCTGCAAGAGATCAAATCAAGGCTGTGTGTGTGTGTGTGTGCCATACAGGAAATCCCTCTGAAGTTTTTAAAAAAAAAAGAGAAATTGTATGTTTTTTCCCTCCCTTTTTTGATTATAAAAGCAAATTGAAAACTGTCTCAAGTCTTTGATCAGAGAAGGAGAGGAAGTGAGTGAAAAGATGTGATGGGAAACCAGCAAAAAATAGATTTTTTTTTTTTTTTTTATAAGAACGCTACAAAACTGTGTCAGCTTCTAAAATTTAAGAATAATAAATCTGAAATTAAGAACCAAACTGAGACGGAACCCGATAAATAGTTTTATTTACAATCAAGGTGTAAGTTTACCACAATCTGAAGTCCCATTAGCTGTCACGCTCATGAACCATTTGGTGGTTTAACCCCCAATCCAACCACTTTATGCTGAGAGTCAAGCAGGGAGGCATTGGGCCTCATTTTTAGTCTTTGGTATGACTCGTGGTGGATTTGAACTCACGACCTTTCAGTCTCAGGGTGGACACTCTACTATAAAGCCACTTAGCTGATTCACAGCAGTTACGGTTCAGTTTTTTGGTTTGGTTTATTAAAATCTTATAGATGTTGGCAAATAACTAAAGCTACATTCACACCATAGACATATATTATCAGTAGACAAATCAAGATCAGACGTCACCCATAGGAAGTGCCTTACCTCCGTCTCTCGTGAAATAAGGCCAAATCTGTCAATGGGCAGGCATTTGGAGCCCGACAACCGTGATTGGTCCGAGTCGATCTGAGTCACATTTCTAGAGGAACTACTGTCACCAATCATGAGTGAGCTTGTTTTAAGTCCACACCCCTTTCACTCAGGAGAAGCTGTCAATCAAACGTTGGAGGTAGGGCCAGTGGGCACCACATGCTTTTACCGAGGCGTCTGATTGGTCAGTTTAGAACTTGAATAATTTGTGATAAATAAAAAATATCTTTATTTATAGGATTAGAAAGAAGATGTTAAGAAGAATATATTTGAACAAGAATGGTTATTCTGACAAAAAAACAACTAAATAATAATTGTCTATTTCTGAATAGAAGTCTGTGGGATTTTGACTTCTTGGTATTTCCTATTTGGATGACGAGGAGGGCGGGGTTGAGTTGTCCAGTGTTTATACAATCATATAGTTGACATCAGATATGTAAATAAAAAAAATGAATGAGCTGGGATGTTGTTCACACGTCACCACCAATGCAATAGTTTTGAACGTGGATGTCCAAAATGGGCATTACATTAACTTTTCATTGGAATTTATCGGTTGAAAGTACGTTGCTGAGAGCATAAGGAACGTAACTTTAGTGTTTTGGTTTCTGTGGCGGTTGGTGAGCTGCAACCGCTCTTCTAAGCTGGATCATTGACTGCTTATTGACTTAACCGATGAGATCTGGCTCCTTCCTTCATTTCTGTTGAATGTTCCATTCATTCCCTTCAATCCGCTCTCTCTTCCACCTGAGTTAGTGCGGCTCCGCTTCATTTCCCGATTCTTTCCCTTAAAGACATCTCGGGTACGACTCTGTCCACGAAGCCACAAGACTTCACATGACATTTTTGCTTTTGCAATTTCGCTGCAGGTCGCTGCGGCACATGCATCTGTTATCCGCGGCTTCAGGCCTTGGTCTGCTCCCGCTGATTTGTCTAAGTATAGCTTCACATGCACTCAGGCGACATGTTGGCTGCAGCTTCCAATCAATCGGTCATGCTTCTCAAGGCTTTCCATCAGGAGAGCTTCAGAGCTGGAAGAAGCTGTCGCCACCTCGCTGCACAGTCAGGAGAGGATGGAGGAAAACTTCATAAAAACACAAGACATTTGAGACGTGGTTGACCTCAGCAGAGTGTTTGTGTGCTGGTTAAAGAAAAAAGCTCCTGTAAGGAGGAAAAACATGTTTTAGTAATTCAATTTGGATATTTATGGTTTCATTCCAATACAAATTTTAGCTTTTTAGAAGTGTCTCATTTTAATTTGTTTTACAATTACAATGTCTTATGTATTTTACTATAGTTTTTCTCAGATGAAGTTGATTCCTTAGAGATAATTGATCTCATCTTGCTGTGATTTTTGAGAACCCCCTAATAATGTGAAAAAGACAAATCCTTCAAAATAAAATACACAAATATATCAATAATGGTGGATGATTATCTTAAAACTTTTAGGGTAGCCCTGAAGTTTTGACCTGAGCAAACTCTTTTCTTTGGTTTGGATTTTATTTTTATCCAGCTGCACAATAGAAATATGGATTCACCCATGCCATCTTTTTTGCCATTTAATATCTAATAACAAAAGCATATAAAATAAAAGGACAGTATTGTAGAGGATATCTCTAAAGTTATCCATTCAGAACAGAAAAATAAGAAATGTTCAGCAGAATCTTGCAGGATCATTTTTATGGGTCACTGGAACGGACTGACTCAGAAACAGATGATACTGTCTATACTCATCGGGCTGGGTGATATTGATCGGATACTGATTCAATTCAATATCGCAAATATCGATATTTTTCTATAAATGCGGTGGACTTGACATCAACCTCAAAATCTTAATGTTTTTTTTATTGCTGTGATTTTAATTTTAAGTTTCCCTTTTTTAATTACTTGATAAAAAGACAGAATTGGGACAATATTTCATTTAAATTAAAAAAAAAAAGTTTAAAATAAAACTTTTTAAAAATAAATAAAAAGTGAAGAAATGAATGTAAAACCGTCCACAGACCAGAAGAAAAAGTAAATACAAAACTAAATCAAATGCTTTACATGTTTGGTTCACACTGGACGCGGAAGCGCCGCAGAGCGGAGTGGGTGTGGCATCTGCTCTATCCTGCAATTCACACCAGACGCCGATTTTTCTGCGATGGTTGACAGGCATTTCTGCAAGAACTTTTTTTTTGTGTTTGTCAGCATGGGTAAATTAATAACCTAAAAATATTATCCCCATGTTCCTGCTAGAAGAAACGCTCTCTGCCACTCTTGTTGTTTTTTTATCCAAAACCTAGCCCTGCCCTCTTCTGTAGAGTCCGTTTTATTGTGTGTTGTGATCGTAGTTTATTTTCATCTTTACAGTCTGTTTAGATATAAAAAATAAGATTGCGTTTGTCAATCGCAGTGTTATATTGTGAAAAATTGGTTATGGTTTGAATAAAAAAACAGATTTTCCTCATGTATCTTGATGTAACTTCTTGTCAGAATTGACGTTGATCGCTTGTGGCTCAAGCACAAATAGACCAGATGCCAGAACAATCCGCTGCACGACGTTAGCCTTCCGCACCTGGTGTGAACCACACCAACAGGGCGCCGAATGGAAACGACCTCCATTCCACATCCAGTGAGAACCAGGAGTAAGGTTTAAAAAAATAAATAAAACTGGTTGAATTACAAATAATTTGTAACTTCTTAACCTTTAAATAGAACAATAAAAACAGGTGAAAAGTAACAATTTATCATTGAAATAGAGTGAAAATAGGGTGAACAATGCATTCTCTGCTGCTGCGCCAGAGATCTCAGAGTCGTGGCGAGAATGGTGAGCTAACAACTCAGCTGGGTTATTTTTACAGACACAGAAAAGTTTCAAACAAGAGTGGAAATATCATCTGCAGGTCTCCATCTATGGGATCTAGTTCAAGAAAGTAACACACCTTAATTCCTCAAACTGAAACTGTGTCCACTTCAATTTAATATTAAGAAGTCTAAAGTCTGCATTTTTAATGCTTTTTTGTGCTTCTTTGGGCCTTGGCTTTGCTCTTGCACCTGAAATTAACTCTGATAATGGCTTAAATGGTTCTTTTGACTTTTTCAAATGGTCTCTTCCAATGGACATTAAGGTCATTTTTGTCTTTTACTGAACTGCATAAAACTCCTGAAAAAGGCTTTGTGTTCTCTCACACGACCCGTGCAGCTCCGTTACACTCACACATGATGAATGTTTTTACCCAGAGGCAGCTTTGCTAAATATACCCGTTGCACTACACACACCTTGACAACCTGCCGCCGCGCTGGGCTCATTTCATTATGCCGCATGATGGGATTTCACCACGTGGAAACGAGTTTAATTAAGCTGAAACTTATCAGTCAGTGGAGTGTGAGTGAATGGATATGCAAATGCGCCGCGGCGAGGATGAAAATCAGATCACGTGTATAATGGGATGGAAGATACAGAGGTGTAATAGCACAGCAGTAAGCTTGCAGCATGTCATTAACTGCTAAATAGATAATGCCAAGCACAGTAAACATGATTACCTCCCAGCGCATATTGATCGAGCGGATGAGATCCCGTACCGAATGTATTAACTCTGAACGAGACTAGTAAAAATTAATTCTGACAAAAGACTTTTTGTGTTGAAGATTTTTTCCCTTTTCCTTCAGCTTAGACAAAAACCAGGAGCAAATTATCGTCCTGCAGGGGAGGAGGGGTAAAAAAGTGAATGAGCTGTGATGAAAGAGTGGACTGAGAGGCTTCGACTGGAAACTCGACACCGTCAGGACCGTCTCCCTGTCGGCTGGACCGCTGTGATTTGGCCTCAGACATCTGTCAAACATTCAGGAGGGTAGAGGTGGGACGGAGTGGACGTCGGAGGCTTAAATTTCCCCGACCATAAAACCTCTGATTTGTTTCAAAGGACGAATTAAACTCAAATGCCACAACGATCTAAAATTGCCCAAAAGTTTGGAGGCTACTTTGATGAAATAAGTTCTCAGAGCGCAGCGACTGTTTTCAATAGGTAGCAGGTCTGGACTGCAGAGCGGGAGCAGCTTTTATTACGGCCCCATGCTGTAATTTGTGCAGAATGGGTCTTGACATTTTCTTGCTAAAATAAGCAAGGCGCTCCATGAAAAGGTTGCCATTTGGATGCCAGAATTCATTGCTCCTAAACCTGGTTTGGTGGTTTGTAGTGTTTTTAGAAAAATGGGGTGAATGAGCATTAATGCTCCTCCATTATAATGCTGGATTTTGAACTGCTGACAGATGAGCCCACTCCTCCTCATCCCAGTGGACAGGCCATCCATTATTTGCAAAAAAAACCAAAAAAACATTCATAATACGAATCCATCAAACTACAGTACAGTTTTCTGTGTCACATTCTTACCATTCAAAGTTTACCCAAGAAAAACAGTCCCGTTTCTGGATTCACCTTCACTTTTCCTTGTTTTCTTTGTTAGGCAAAGAAAAAGTGGAAAAAGTAAACCATTGCTGTCATCAGGTCTATGCATTATTCCTCATTGCAATAATCCAAAAATATGAATTTGCTTTTTTAAGCTTAAAATTTGCGAGTTATTCTGTTTCTCTTAATGTTTTTTACTTGAACTTAAATGATAAAAGGATCGATAGGTTATGCCAATTTTTTTAATTACATTGAGTAAATGCAGAAATGTCACAAATTACTCCAATTTCTTTAATTTCTTGTGAGTCAGTGTTTAAAAATTAAAGTTAAGTTTCCGACTTCTGGTCTTCATTTGAACAACTTTGCAATATCAGTGTTTTCTTACGTTTGTAATTGAGGTTTTACTTTTAGAATTACTTCAAGCAACAATCCACTGAGTAAACTTGTTTCTTTCTGAAAATCTGTAAATGGACAACCACCTGAATAAATGAATTAAATAAAAACCCAGTGGGTTTAGTTTTACAAATTGATCTTAGAATAAAAGTAATGAACAGACATTACAATTTAACATAAACTGTACTCATTTTTCCTCTTGTGGTTTTGATTGGGTTCTTTCCAACCAATAAAGACAAAGTAAAAAGACAATACAAATCATCGTATTTATTGAAAACATTGGTTCTTAAATTGATTTTAAATATATTCTTGATATTATATTTATGGTATAATTGGCCAATATATTGATCGTTATGGTTGTGTAGCTTTACTGGTGTCAAATGACTTAACGGACAGTTGAATGTCTTCCCCGTTAACCCCTTTCTCTCCAGAGTTTTAGCTTAGCTGTCTTTACATGCTGTCGACTATCGTTACTTTTAGTATTTCCAGCAGATTCTGCAGCAGTGAAAAGCAGCCTTTGGCTGATTTGCAACACTTTAATGAAGATTTTTGGCAGAAAAATCGCTTGATTGCATCGTGGAGAAAAGCGGCTTTGCGTTGTTACGGACAAAGAGTTACAATATGTCAACGTGAGAAAGCTGATTAGGTCTGTCCTTTTCTTTTTTTTTTAACTTGTACTATCTAACAGCTGAGCAAACAGATCAGAGCTGAAGGCTTCTTGTGTTGGACAGATATTACTGATACAAATGGGGGGGCTATGCATTTTCTGACACACAACATGTATATTTGTAATTTTTCTTTTGTAATTTAGACTAAACTGTATTTATATTGATTAAATTTGTTTTGTATTTTGCTGAAATGGACATGAAAGAAGAAGAGGGAAGAAAATAATTTTTTTTGGTGTTTCTAGAAACATCTCTGGTGCTAATTTATGGGGTCAAATCAGGATCAGCTTAAAGTGAACGAAAAAAACAGATGGAAAACTTGAAAAAAAGATATTGTAACTGAAAAAAAAAAACCCTGAAAATTTGAAAGAAAATACGAAGGAGTATTAGGGTCACCGAAAAAAAAAAAAAAAAGTAATATTACAAGTTTTTTTCTCGTAGATATACGATTTTAAATCTCGTAAATTTACAAGAAAAAAGTCGTAACTGCTAAATTATGAGAATAAAGTCGTATATTTATGACTTTAAAAGTCATAGGTTACATTTACAACTTTTAAAGTCGTAAATTTATGAGAAAAAAACGTGTAAATCTACGGGATTTAAAGTCGTAAATCTACGAGATTAAAAGTCGTAATTTAATGAGAAAAGAACCAAAGTTGTCTGTTTATCAGAGCCGTGCTTGAAGATGAAAGACGTGGAGAATCTGGTGTAGATTATGTCCAGATCGGTGTTAAAAGCAAAGAAATTCTGAACCTTTTGGTGATTCAAAATCAAATTATTTCCGGGTTCGGGTTCGGTACTGCGTGTGTTGTCTTGCGTATCTTCAAGTAAGCAAAAGAGGCGCTATTATCGTGTTAAACAGACTTTTTATTAACAGTCTCTTCATACTGCTGCACTGTGCATGACTAGTGCTCATCTGCTGCTTACCACTTGCCGTGCACCGAACATGTGACCAGTCGCTTGGCCTTCTGGGTAATGCAGTTCGTAAACAGCTAACTTCAATACACAACAGTGCTGAGTTTCATATGTAAAATAAAGAGCTCAGAGATACACGTTCATCAGGATCGTCACTTTATTACGTCTTTCATTTCCTTTCACCACCTTTACGTCATGTCTCTGTCATGCTCAGAAACCAAAAGAGAATGTAAACAGAGCTCCGGACGCCTCCTTCCCCAAATGAAACGTCCCGTCTCGACACAAAAAAACATTGAGAAATGACAACGTTAGCACAAGAACATTGAAAATTCCAAAAACTAGTCCTCTTCAGACGGAAGCATCACAGAGTTGGAGGAGATCTGGTCTGTCATAGAGGAAGAAATGACGTGAAGTGGACAGCTGGAGGATATGGACCGCTTCATAAACGGGATCTGCAGAGATCCTGCAAGCAGCATCAACGAATAAAACCTTATTAAACTGTAAATCAAATAAAGGAACTTCCAAATATTTGAAATATTTTAAACATTCAGTTTACCTGATGAAATCCCAGACGCTTTTCACAGTTTGGTTGGTCTGCTTCAGTTCACGGCATAAATTCGCTGGAATGTAGACTCCCCTCGACTTTAATACATTACGAGAAAAAAGTCGTAAATCTACGAGATTAAAACTCATACATTTACGAGATTTAAAGTCGTATATCTACGAGATTAAAACTCATACATTTACGAGATTTAAAGTCGTATATCTACGAGAAAAAAACTTGTAATATTACTAAACTCATAAATTTACGAGATTTAAAGTCGTATATCTACGAGAAAAAAACTTATAATATTACTTTTTTTTTTTTCGTGACCCTAATACTCCGTCGTAAGAAAAAAACCCCAAAAATTTGAAAAAAAATTGAAAATTTGAAAAAAAAATAAAATAAAATTTAAAAAAAGATATATATATATATATAGATATATATATATATCTATATATATATATATACGAATCTTCACTTTAAGCCCTCTGTTTTCAGTTTCAATTCTGATTTTCGAGTTTTCGCTGCAGAGCTGAGCCAAGTTTTACATGGGGGCGGGGCTTTTAGCCCATTGGCTACCGGGACAAGACTGGAGTCTAGTGACAGAGGTCACGGTGACATAATTTCCGTTCCTTTCCGTGTCAGTCTTGGCGCCGTCTTTGAGTTCCTCCTCCTCTGTTGTGGACGACGCTGGGGAAACTATATATATAATATAATATTATAATATATATATATATATATATATATGTATGTGTTTTCAATCTGTTTTTTTTTTTCGTTCACTTTAAGATGATCCTGATTTGATCCCATACTAACTGGTGAGAAATTAAAATGCAAACTAGCAAATCAAAGCAATGGACCTAGCTTATAAACAACTTCAGCTGCATCTACTGAAATATTTCTAGACAACCTATTAAGAACAGAAATGCATACAAGTCGATTAGTCAGGATTAAAACAAGAAATTATTTAAAGCCTTCTAAAAACTCTTATGGAGCTACGGATAAAACTAAGAAGATAAGACTGTTTTTCAACTTTATAGCAGAGTTCCAGTGAAGACATTTCTGTCTGAAAAAGGTTGACTACAGACAATTCTGTTCCCATGAACATTCCAGTTTTTTAATCTAATTTGTTTCTGCTCAGCTCTGTGATGGACTGGCAATCTGACCTGAGTGTGCCACGCCCCTCGCCCAGTGATAGATGAGATAAGCCCCGCCCCCACTCCATAATTCTGAACAGGATGTGGTGCGGTTGTAGGAAACGGAGAGATGGATGGTAGGCATTACTTAAAAACATGCAAGCTAATTTAATGAGAAGAGCATTCTCTATCTTAACCACGCCTATCTTCTCCAGATGATGAAAATTATGGGAACCTAAAATGAAGCTAATTAATGTCTGAAGTGTTGCAGTGAAGGAATTGTGTTTAACAGCTTGCATGAACGCTAATAAAAAGCAACAAGCTCAATAGCGTCTTATCTCTTACGTCTTTGCTTTAATTTAACATTTGCTGTTTATGCATGATAAGCCCTACTTTGTACCATTTAAAAAGACTGCCGGGCAAAATAGAAAATACTTTCAGGTCAAGGCGTCAGATATGTAACATTTAAGCTGATTGTAGCAGATTCTGCACATGCTGTCAGCAAGACGGCACGGTGGGAACGCTGGTCAGGAAGTAAAAGAAAACAAATATTTAGCAAGCTAGACAGAAGTGGGAGGACTCTTACTCATCCGCGGTTCTGCTTTCTATGATCCACTTGGGAAAATCATCATTTTAAACCAACCAACATCTTAGAGGACCAAAAATAGGGAGACCTCTGAAGCGTGCAATAGATTCAGTTACTAAAGCAGGTTACTTGTTTGTGTCCTGTTGAGGCCACATTTACTTTTTTTTTTTCTTTTACATCTGACTATTTGTCCATCTTTCGGTCAGTTCCTCCATAATGCTGCATTCACACCAGACGCTCAGTGCACGGGCACTGAGATTCAATGTTAAGTCAATGTACAGACACGATCTCCATGCATGTACGTCTGCGCTGTGATTTCGACACCGGGTGTGACGAGGTTGACGCGGCACCTCTACAATTTAGGGACACAGCTTTGGGCCCGTGACGTTTTCAGTGACTTGATCAAAGAGTAGAAGAAAAAAAATCCAATATGGCCGCTCAATTCGGGTATTTTTGTCCTAAACTTCCATCCGTTTTTATATAACCCATTGGGGTTATGTTCTGAATACCGTTTAATGAAGGAAGGATACACCTTAGAAAGGTCACCAGCCTGTCACAGGGCCCATAGAGCCGGAGCGATCATGCCCGCTACGCTAGCCCTATTATCATCAAGAGAATAATACAAAGATCCTCCAGTTTTATTTCTATTCTTTCCCTCTTGGGTTAATGCTCAAACTGCGCCACAGACAGACGGAAGTAACGTTTAAAACGGTCGTAACCCAGGAGCCCCGGAGAGACTGAATGACTTAATGATTGATGCTTGCCGACCCCCTGTAGAGCTCTCCAAAACATATTAACCCAAGCTACTCGCTCAGCATCACCCATGTGTTCCATGATGTGACAAAGAACGAAGTCTAGAAAAACTTTGGTAGTTGCTCCGCAGCCGGGATGTCAAAGCGTTGAGCAGAAAATTAGACGAGCATCAAAAGAGAAGTGGGGGATGCGAATTTGACGCCTGAATTGCGTCCGTTGTGAACACAGGATAAGGGTTTTTTTTTTTTTTCATTTTATTTTCATACATTTTTTGTTGTTTTTTGTGGGGCTTTTGTTTGTTTTTGATTTTTTTAGGGTTTTGCTTGTTGTATGTTTTATTTCTTAATTAATTTGTGTATTTTTGTTAGGCCTCAAATTTAGTCATTTAAATGACAAAACCAAATTAACATACACTACTACAATCACGACATTGCTAATACCGTGCTTATTCAAATACTGGATAAAAACGAAAGTAGAACTTTTAAATGAAGGAGTGAAATTGAATGTGCGAACTGACTGAAGGCAAGTTAACCTTGAAACTACATGTGAATACATTACCAAAAAAAAAGGAAACATTTATGTCACATTCAACGTAGATTGATGTCTTAGAAAATGAATAATTTGACTCCTCTAACAATAATATGTTGTTCAATAAGATTTCTTCTTTTGGCAGTCACAGTTTTTTTCCGCTCATCTGCATTTGAAGGTTCGATGTACTTTTCTGTTTCCCATTAGAAAAACGTCTATTTAACTCACCCTGCCAAAAGTGTCACATCAGAGAAGAACCACTCATGCTAGACTCAAAACGCACAAACTGTCTGCTGTGGCTCTGTTGATGTCTGTTCCCATGGAAGCGTCACATTGAAGCAGAAAATAAACACACAATAACAACAACAAAATACAGCATCTTCTGACAGCTCTCCACTGATCCATTTGAGTGGTTAAAGGGCAAAGCAGCCAAACCAAAACCAGAAGAAGGCACTTTTGCTAATCTACTCTTAACATGATTTCAAATCTAAATAAAGCTAAAATAGATTTCCTCGTGGAAACATTAGAGGCTGAAAAGGTATCTGAAGGCAGAACACTAAAGACGTTGGTTCTGATTCATGATACAAGAACACACAATTGCAATATGTTGCCACAAAATTGCCAAAACATTTGAATCAATTGTGAACCTTGTTCAAGTTGCAGTATTGTTGCAAGTATTTCAGTATTTTGAACTTAATTCAGTTTCAGTGAGTTTGAAAGTCAGAGAACTGTGAGATAAGTGAGGGGTTGGTCATCCATCAAACTAACATTTTAGCTGAATGGATATTGTGTAGCAGTTAGTTATCTGATATCTGTTGAGTGCTACATGAGTAGCAAAATATGCAAACATCTGGCAGCTTTTTGAGTCCATTTATTTAAAATGTGCCAGAGACGTTACTTCACTTGGTGCCTTGACACCATTTGTGGAACTCAAACTTAGTGAGATTTCTTAACAAGAACACTTCACTCTCAAAATGCAGGAGTTCTTGTAGTTCCTAGAATTTCTAAAAGTACAGTGACGTATAGCACCTCCTGCCACCAGGCCCCTATGTTATGATACAAGTTCCAAGCTCCTGTAAGAGAGGCCAGCACGGTGGCTACATTCAAAGTTAGGCTTAAATCGTTTCTTTTGGACAGGCCTATTGCCAGATTAGCTAGTAATCAGAGAATATTTATCATACTGCCCCCTCTACTGTAATGAAGTATGGGGGAATAAGTATAATTTACACATTTCTCCAATATATGCTTGATATGCTAAAACTATGTAGATTCTCTGTTACTTGCTATTATTATCACGTGATATGTGTGTCAGTCTGCACAAAACTTAATGCTATTTCAATTAAATTCCAGTAACAAGAAGTTGTTAGAAGGTTTCTGGAAGTTAGAATCTGTGGAAAGTATATGGTGCACTAGGGTTCATCTATTTTCAATTCAATTCAATTTTATTTATATAGCCCAAAATCACAAAGAAATTTGCCTCATTGGGCTTCATGCAGGTAATTTTACAGATACTACTCCTCCTCTATTCCTTACTATTTATTTTTCAATTAAAAAAAATAAATAGTAGTTAGTTAGATGGCCATTAGCTCCCTGCTAATGGCCGTCTAACCAAACTACCTAAAGAAAACAAATAAACAAAGCCCGCAAACTAAGACTACCAACGTCAAACCCCCAAAGTAAAATAACAAAACCCAGCAGTGTAAGACTGCTGAGGACAAAGATGGGGAAAATAAATAAATAAAAGAAAAAGAAAATCTAATAATTTAAAGTAAGGATTAAGCATTTCTTTAATTTAGATTAATTTTATAAATTGATGGCTGTGGTGCACATAGATGATAAACGATGTAGGTTTTTACATCCATGTTGACCTGAAAACGTTTGTTTGCTCAACGCTACCTCCAGAATGCACAGATTTTATATGCAAAGCAAAACTTTGGTAAAAACTTTGATCTTTTATGAGTTAAAAGCACATAGTATCTAATTCTGCACAACATTGGATACGAGCTGTCTAGACCTGCACTTTCATTTTGAATAGAAGTTATTTGAGCTTCTGTCAAATGTTAAAAAATAAAAAAATCACATTTTGAGATGATATGTTCTTTTTATATGTTTGCTTTAGTTCTTGCCAAAAAAAAGACCTAATTCATATTTTTCATTTAAAAGAAGGTCACACCGCATCTGTACATTGACTAAACAATGAAACCGGAAACTTATTTCATGTGAATCACGTTTGGTGTGAACAAGGCTTACGGCTTTAATTCTTTCACACCAGAGTCATGTTGTGAATGTTCTGAATCCAGCTGATCCAGAAGCAGACAAAAGCAACCATTGGGCAACATTTTATGTTGATAATGTGTTATTAATGCTGCTTTCTCCGTCAGAATCAGATGATTCACGTTGTAAATGGTCAACAGATCGTTAAAGAGTGTGTTAATCTGAGGCGTTAAATGTAATTAATTTCAGATTTAGTGACTGCTTGCAGTATATTTCAATAGCATAAGAAGGAAAACAAAAATAAGTTCTGGATTTTATTCCTAAGAGTAGCAGAAAAACACAGGGCCATGTTTACACTCTCATTGTGTTGTGGTGATAGACTCAACGTGTATGTAAATACAGTTGACGAAATGTAAAGAAACACTGATATTTGAAGTCTTTCCAGATTCTCTGTGACCTCATTGTTCATCGCTGTCAAGCTTCCTCAAAGCTTCAAAAAGGGACTTAAAATAGACAATCACCAACATTTCAGATAACTTGCAAGAAAAAAAAAAAATGGTACCACACAACATGTAGTCAGTCATGTGAAAATGGATTCATTACTCACGCTGACGCTGTGATGTCATATCTTTTCTCGGGCTGCTTGTGACCAACTTAACCCCCTGTGAGCCCCGCAGCAAAAATTGGTAATTGGGCCCCTAATGACTCTCGCTATACACAGCAATTTAATTATTTCCCCAGGAAACGAGACACCAACAAATATTTTAGAGCAGAAATGATGGTTGAGTCATCAAGTGGACAGAAGACCCAAAATAAACAGGATGTTTGACTCTAAAGCAATGTAAATGTGCCATTTTTATTCTTTTTATAAAGAAAGACCTTTCCTCACACAAAACAGTCATTTTAATGGTATGCTAATATAATTGGATCACATAGGATGTAGGGAATAAAAAAAGGACTTGTATTTAAAGCTCGCTATATTTGGAAATAGGAGTTTCACACACTGGTAAAGTACGGCTGAGAAAATTATCCTCCTCAGACACTTAGTGGCAGAACAGATGGTTTAAATTGAGCAAAAGGGGGGAGGAGGAAGGTGAATGACAGTTATCCTCCACCCTCCATCTGTCCAAAATGTCACACAGCAATCTGAGATCCATCAACCTGACCAAGAAGAGGAGAACACATGTGAACGTGTGTGTGTCCCGGTGTGTGTGCGCGCAGCAGATGAATAACAGGCTCCCTAAGTGACTTTTAAAATTCGCCGGTATTTATCTTTAAGTGAAGGCAGAATCTCCGCACTGCTAGTGATTGATGACTTTCTGACAGACATAAACTGCGTGATTATTGCACACTCAGACACGCTCACTAACTCTTATGACCAGTTAGGATAATAATTATGCCTGGGGAATGAATGCAATAACAGAGAAGTGAAAGAAGAACTGAAAGCTTGGAAGAATTCCAAACATATGCATGCAAAAAAAAAAAAATGACTCTTTGAAGTCATTTTTTTCCCACTCTTGTCTATGATAAAGGTGCTCTTGAAAGGGATGTCAGTCATCTGGCACCGCTCACCTACAGACAGACAGAGCAGATGATGGAAGATGTCCATGTTAGCTTTCTGTAGAAAAACAACTCAGTTTGTTTTGGTCAAGTGAGTAAAAAAGCAACAGATTCTCCTTCATCAACAAAAAGCTTCAGATACACCATTTTTTCCCAAACTCAAACCAGTCAGGATCTATATGCTAATATATATTTTAGTGTGTTAACGAGAGGAGACATATTTTTTAAGAACAAAGGAGCATCAAACTATACATTTTTAAATTACATTATAAAAATAACACTAAAATCAATTTAAAGCATGTGAGGCTTTACTCCTAAAAATCTGGATATAGTTTATGTAAATCTTAATCCCAAAAAAGATAAAGTATTTTTTTTTAAATAAATTCCATGTCGAATTACATATGATTGATTGATTGATTGATTGGTTTATTTCAAGCAAGATTTGAAAATACAGGACAAAATGTATAATTATTTCAAACTCATTACATAATCAATAAGATGCATTGATTAGAAAATAGAAAACAAACAAAATAAAATACACTTATGTTACATTTGGTTCATTCATTCTTTGTGATTATTAACTAAAGTCAGTAGAGTTTGATTGATTGCTTGAAAAGGAAACATATCAAATAAGGTTGATGATGATTCAGTATTTAGTCTGAAACAAAAAACATTGGGATATTCGCACACGTGTGCACTGCTATCAATTACCCACAATTCAGTTTGCTAACAAATGGCTGATTCCTAATCACAACTGGACAGTAAGAGAATCTGCTGGTCCGATAGGCCAAAATCCCATAACTTCTAATGAAAAACAAATATATGATATTCAGTCATTCTAATTGTGAGAATAACCATTCTTGCTCTGACACTTTTTTTTTTACAAATGCTTGGAAATCCTAATTTTTTTTAACGTGGTGTGTTTTTTTTTCCTACAGTGGATTCTATCAAAGTTATAAACCAGCCAATCAGAGGCCTCAATGAAAGTAGATCGCTCAACCATTGACTGTATATAGAGAAATGGACTGAGCCAGTGAGGCGTCACAAAATGAAAAAAATAGTGTTGGCAAGAACTTGTTTAAAGATATATCAGTGCAAGAAAATGCAATATCATGACTGTGTAATAGCTGTTCATTTCTCAATTGAAGCCCATGCTATTTCGGCTTTTGGGAGAGCATGTACAAAGAAGGGGTAACTCAGTCCAGTTTTCTATATACAGTCAAAACATCACAACATTTGATTGACAGATTTCTTACTTCCATTTAAGTGGTGGGAATGTGGCCTTTTCAACCGACTAGGACCAATCAAACGATTTCTGTTCCGATATAGCGAGGGCCATATCACAAGAAAAAGAAACTCATTTGAATTCATTTTGTTGAACATTTTATCTGGGTGATGCCACGCTCACTTAATCAAGTTCTCATATACAGTCAATTCCCCATCTAAGGTTTTCTTGCGGTGATTTGTCAAAAGAAAGAGACATTGCATCCTTTTTTTTTTAATCACTTGTCCTGTCCAACAGCTGAGCAAACAGATACAGGCTGAGAGCCTCTTGTGTTGGGCAGATTTTAATGTCCCAACAGGGGTTTGCCACAGAGGCCCCCCACACCCGAATGAAGAGCGCAGCCCCCGGCCCACCACGCTAGCTGGGCCAACGCGAGGCCCCACCCCAGACTGCCCTCCAACCCCAGAAGAGCAGCCCACCACCTCCCAGCAGCGCCGAGCATCCCCCCGCCCACACCAGGTACGAGCCAGGGCCCCCCAAGGGAGACCCACTTTCATGCTCCAGACAACCCCCCGCCCCTGCCGCGGGAGATCCAGGGGGGAGCAAGACAGGGGCCGCTCACCCCCGCCCAGGAGAGGCGCACCCAAGAGAAACGGGGCTCCCCCTGAGGAGTGATGTAGACAAGGCCCGACCAGACACACCCACTGATGGAGTTTTTGGAGGGGCCCAGTTCTTGAGAGCAAGGACCGGAACTCAAACCACCGAGACATGGACAACCCCTGGCTCCGATGTAGTTTGATCCCCTGCTCTAGATCTTAAATATCGGGGATCCCTATCCCGACGTGAAGAGGAGGCCGCTGAGCCCAGGAGATCGGCACCCAAGAGACAAGACCACCAGCCCGAGGGTTCCTGCCCCCCGCCAGGGATGGGGTAGGGGACAGAAGGTCGAAGGTCCCACCTTCCTTGTTTGATGCATGCATGTTTGTGTGTTACAGTGTATATTTTGAGGTGTTAGAGGTGTGTGCACTAAAGGGTGCAGTTAAAATTGGTGAGTAGGGTCTTGACAGGACCCCGTCAAGCGATGCCCCGTCACCCTCTCACCAATGGCCCTACATGTCTATGCTGTGGTTAAGATTGACGGAGAGGGCGCTGAGCGGACATCTACTGCATCATCTATTATACGTTGCATCAAATTTGATGATTTATTATTTAATTCATTATCTGTGCTTTAATTTAAATAATGTCTGTGACTCCTAATCATCTAGAAAATGTACCATTCTTAAAGTCAAAGTGGGTTTAGAATAAAAGAGAAAATTGTTTTATTTTCCTTTGAGGAAAAAATGCTGTACAGACTCAAAAAACTTTACAGACCTCTTGACAATATGTTTTTTTAATTCGGATAACCCCTGCCAAACCTCAAGGCTTGTCGGAGGCAGAAAGTCCTTTTCCCCCAAACTTCTTTCTGTGGCTATAAAATAGAGAGAAGCTCTTGACAGACACCAAAGCAAGTGCAAGAAACACTGAGGCTGAGTGCATCTCTCAGCTGAAACATTTAATATTCAAACCACAGGGAGGTAACTAATTGTGCATCTGTAAAATTCAGTTGTTTACCACCGTGTAAGAGATTGCTGTGCACCATCAGCACTGTGAGTTGAAAGCCATTTCAAACCCTGAGCATCTTTAGCAGCTGAGGAGCAGGAACTGCCCCTCTGATAAACACTGAAGCATGCAGAAATCCAGTGCTGCAGGCTGTCTTTTTTTTTTTTTTTTTTGTGAAAAGTGAAAGTCAGTGGATTCTATATTAAGATCTCGCCTCCAACAGCCAGTGTTCCCACCCCGAGCCATCCCTCTCCACTCTGCAGGCCATCCTGCTGCTGTCAACAAGAGGCCAGGCTGGGATATCAAGCTGATGGCTGTTTTGAAGAATCTGAGGCCAACCAGCTCCTTCTAACCACATTTATATGAACTCCTTTATATATAAACATCCCGATTCATGAGGTGTAATTTATCACCGTCCATTGTGACAGCCATAAAACCACAGAAAAAAAACAGGTGCTGTCACCAAAAGAGATCAGAAAATAAGCGTCCTGATGTGCTTAGTGAAGGAAAATGCCCAGGGAGGATTTTTGACTGTAAATCTAACTCCTTTTGTTTCCAAAAATACCCAAATTGTCTCACATTAGAGGATATTTTCTCTTTTGGGGATCAGTTGGTTGATTTAGGAGTTTGCTATGTGCTGCACATCTCCACTGAAGTAATATTTTATTCACTGAAACACAGAAAAATCTTCACAACATGACAATCAGATGCTTAGTTTGTCCCTGTTCTAAGCCGATTCTGTAGAGCAACAAAGCTAAACGGGGAGAAAGGCACACACAGCATCTTTGGATGCTGATTCGAAGCTAAAAAAAAAGACTAAAAGTATTACTAAAATGATTTAAACTCTTGAGAAAGCTGCATTTCATGTCACATTTTGACAAGATCTAGGCAACCATATAAACCACACATATTCTACACACATTTACCACATAAGCTGAAAAAAACCCCCCAAAAAATTAAAAAAATTTTTTACTGATTAAATGTGAGTAACTATTGTTTTAACATAAATCTGTCTGTTCACAAGATGTTTTTGTCTATTTTTTTTTTTTTTTTTTTACATAATTCTGTATTTTAAATATTGAAATCAGCTAACAAAACTAACACACATTTGTCAGGGATATCCAAAGGAAGTTTTGAAATTATTATGGGATGGTCACACGACCTACTGCTTGGCGGCCATTTTGTGGCAAAAGCTGAGATTTTTCCTGAATGGGGAAATAAATCTTTTGTTTTGCGATTTTCACAGAATTCTACAACGACGAGTTTTGTCGACCTTTGACCTCTGGAAAAGGCCGCCATCTTGAGTAAAAAAAAAAAAACACTGTTAGTAACGGCTACAAACAAATTTAACTAATCCTTGGGATTTTCTTTGATCATTTCCTAACTTCTCAGGTGTCATTGGAAAGCAAAATATTGCAACTTTGACTTGCAATTTTAACAACTACCAAAGTTGTACATTTTAAATGGTGTGCACACAGCAAATTCGCAAAAAGTGGCATTCTCTTGTTACCCGCTCATTATTCAATGTAAAATTGGGAAAATGTAATATATTAATCCAGGGTGAAGCTGAAGCAAATAATATAACATAGGATACATGAACGTATAAGTGATGTGGGCGTGGTTAGCAAATAATCTCCGTTTCTAAGGAAATCTAAAAGTTTACTTTTACCAATTCTTCTAAAATTCATGTTGATCTGTTCGGTGTCCCCTTATGACCAAACATAAAATGGTTGCTATGGAGATATAAACCAACAGAAAAGACGCCACTTACTAGGTGTTACTAGTGATACTCTACCAGCCTTAAAATAAATGAGGGTGCATTGTTGTTGCTTAGCAAGTGATAGTTGGGCAGCAACGGTGGGTACCAACTGCGGGCCATACAATACCTCTCTTGGCTTTAATTTAGTATATTTATTTAAATAATTCTGTATTTCAAACCTAGATAAAATTCTACTTGGTCTCATTTCTATACATCAGCATTTTTATCCCACCAATGAAGCTGTTTTGGTTCATTTGGTGCAATTCTGACAGCAAAAAACCAGGTCTGTGCGGCAAAACATGACGAGAGGCTGTCATTGAATTTTCATTTCATTTTTAAGATCTCCACACAGGAGATGGGTCATGTCTGCAGGCAGACCAATTCAGTCTCCACTCATGCTTCACAGTCATGCCTTTGAAATGTGTGCAGAGGGTTATAACCCTAGATTACTCCTCTTTTACCCCGTTTTAACTTGCTAGCACACGTAGAAGCCAAAAAGAAAAAAAACTGACAAATTAAATTAAATCGAGGAAAATGCTTCTTGGATTTACATTTTTAATTGCCTGATTGGATATTTTAAAAATATATTGAAACTTAAGATGTTGGTTGCACAAATAAATCTAATAATAACAGGCTTTAAACCACTTATTTAATCTGATTTAAATTAAACGTATGAGTAATTGTTTTATTCTGACTTTTTTTCTTTTTTTTAGAATATTTCATTGAAATTCTAAGTATTTTCTCTTCTCTAAAACTATATTTACACAAAAAAACTTGAATACTTTGAAGGAAAGTTACAATTATAAGGAAGTTATAATTTTAAGGAAAGGAAAATTATAAAAAGAATAAAAAAAGTTTCAATGCAAACAGAAAGTAAACATTGTGAATAAATTGTCCCCTGTAAATCCTCCTATTATCTCCGTAAACGATCAGTTTTTCCCAGTAATGGCTTTTTCATCCACAGACCTGGTTTTCTGCAGCGTTCAGCACCGTGTGGAGCCACAGGACTGGCAGGAGGCTTAATGACCATGGCCCCTCGCTCCTGCCGGCCGCTATGAGTGACGGCCTGATGTCTCTTGATGAATGACGTTCTCTGCTTCGACAGAATGAAACCAATGCCAGGCGGTGGGAGGTGATTCAGCTGCTGAACATCATCCTCGAGTCCTCTAAGGGCTCGGCGCTGTAATAAGCCTGCTGCTCGGTTCAGTGAAGGGCCACAGGGGCCGAGGCCGAATGATGAGGGCGAAGCTTGACAACGGAGAAGCTGGTGAGGAAATGAGGAAAGGGGCATGTGAGTGCTGTCAGGAGGACAGCTCATTTCACCGGGTTTCTCTTTTTGACCTTTGATTACTGGAAACGCAGTTCCAGCTGTTCTCTCTTGTTTGGCTCGGCTTTATATCCTTTGTTGTCACTGTTTTACACTTTGGAGCTCACTGTAGTTGCTGCTTCTGTTCTGACCCAAACTGTGGAGGGGTTCTAAAGAAAACTTCAAGTACAGCACTTAAGAATTGATTGTGCAGCCAATGATGGGTGCAGGGGCAGACTTACCATTAGCTATGATAGGCAATCGCCTGGGACCCACAACACTCAGAGGACTGGAAGCTGACAACACATTCTCATTCCCAAGTTGTTACATATTAATGTTTGGCTGAGGACCCCTCTGCCTGCATTTTTGACCAGCTGGGTGTTTGTAAAATCAAGGGTGTGCAACCCTCAGGACGGGTACCCCAACCCAGTACTGGACGCGATCCAGATGCGGTAGCTGATGCGAATCGACCAATTTGCTTGGTCACGTGTTGAAAATCAATCCACTAATTTTTTTATGCAGCTGCACCGACCGCAAAGTTAACAAAAACAAACAGATTTGAAGAGTTTCTTTTTGTGGATAAGAGTCAGTGAGGAAACGGATTTTAAAATAAAAGAAAGCTGCAGTTAACTCTGAAAATCCAGGATTCTTTACTCCAAATATGGATTTATTGTAACACCTGTTCTTACAGATTACAAAATTAATCTATAATATTCCACAACTGGCTACCTAAAGTTACAAGGATGCTGCTATAAAAGTTGTTCATACGATGGGTTCACATTTATTATTATTATATTTTAAAAAATACCAGTTTTAGTGACCGGTGTTTTTAAATTTAAAAAAAAAAAATTATATTAATCCTTCATGCCTTAAAAGTTCAACATTTAACGTCTGATGTTTTGGGTTTCACTTCTGGGAAAATCTAAATCACATGTTCATGTTCATAAAGTTTAAAGCAGCTGCAGATACTTTACAGAAGATGAGCATAAACTTTATCCTCAAACTTTATTAGAAACTGGAGGCCAAAAAAAAAAAAAAATCAGAAACCCGCCAGATTCGTGTAGGTCGGTCAGATATCAAACCGGTCCGTAGCTTAAAAATTTTGTTGTGTAAAATTGAATTTTGCAACACAAATACATATTCATAAAATGTACTCACAGCATCTATGTACGTTTCTTTTTTCTGAGTCTGATTTAACTGAAACACAATACTCGTTATTTATTTGTTTACTTTCTTTAGCCCAACACTTTACTGTGACAGTCACACTTTCAGCTCTTCAAAAGCCTCAATAGACACGATTCAATATTTTTATTGAATATCTGCAGATTTTTTTAAACCAAACTTTTGACCTGAGACAACCTCCTATGTCAGAATGACTAAATAAAAAAAGCAAAAGGACTTTTTCTTGGATGTTCCTTAGCTCAAGTCTAGGAAAAAGGTTGAACTTCATTAATTAAATGAACTTACATTGGCAACCTACTTTGCTTTTTTTCTTGCTAGCCTGAAAGCTAAACACATCAGTGTTGAGTCAGTGTCCCCACTGTGATGGCATGAAATATTTTCATCCTTGGGGGCTGCTCAGCTGTAAAGCATCTTTGTCGTGGGCAGACAGTGTCACCAGCTTGCCCGTTAATTCTTCTCTGTCTGACCTTGATCTGCACAGAGACCGACCTTTATGACCTCTAAGAAAAAAAAATCAAATTGTTTAACCTAAACCCTGAGGATGCAGCACCAACACTCTCAACACTTATGAATGAATATAATGACTTCATCTTTTTGCAACATTTTAGAAAATAAGTGGTATTTGAATAATTGCCTACTGTGATTTACAAAGGAAGAACTGGCCTTTCTGATGCCTTAAAAAAGACATTATAACACACTGATTCAAGTTAGTGTCTCAATAAACTTTGGAGATGAATTCTAAACTGAATTCTTTATCAAAATGGACACAAAGACGGAGTTAAAGACATAACTCGATCATCTATTGATCTACACTGACAAAAGTGAAATATTGAATCAATAGACAAAAATTCTGTAATTTGTTACATTAAAAATTATTAATTTTCACCAAATTAAAATTTTGAATCACTCAACTTGAAAAATTTATATTTTTGAGTGTAATAAATTACAGGGCTTTTGTAACAATGACTTTTTTTTTACAGTTTATTGTAAACAATTTGTCATTTTTAAAAAAAAAAAAAAATCTGTCTTGATTTCCAGGGGATTGTTTCTGCAGAGTGGGAAGGAATTCACTAGAAATTTACCTTTGAGTTGTGGGCGGGACTATTAGCACAGAGTAAGCCTTTCCGTTCTTCCCGTCATCCATCTGTTTACAAGTTTGCTTACAAGTTTGCAGCCCCTCACACAAACCCAACCCAACGGTAATGGCGAGCAATATTGGAGCTTTCCAGCTGTGCATTTTTGAGCCAGATGCCCGTTCAGACAAAGAAAAAGGCCTCTCCCAAACCAAAAATTATGACCAGCTTTCCAGATGGAGCGTTTTGAATCAGATACCAGCTTAGATCTAGTTGTCTATAAGTGGATGTATCAGAATGGAGCTTGTCCAGTGTGTTTTCTACATCACAAATACGATCTTTTTCAAGCTTTATTTTTTTGTCCGCTCCTGATACAAACTATTTTAATACAGAAATATTCAGAAATGCAATTTTAAGTTAAATTTTTTTAAATACTGTAGACAAATTTTCATTGAAGTGATTGGCTGTTTGTTGTCCTTGAAGGATGGAATGGATTGGTCTCCTCCCACTCCAAAAACTCCTCTTTTTAGGGGGTTGAGTTAGCGTCTTTGTGATGCTACGAATAACTATTTGAGGGTTTTATGAAAGGTTTCGACCCGATGACGCAGAAAATCCTCTCACAGGTCATTTGCGTGAGAACTTATGTCAGAACGTTGTTTCATCAACAAAACCGTGGAACGGTTTCAAAGCAAAAAGTGCAAACTATGTTTTTAGAGACCGTTAAATTTGTTGTTTTTTTTGGGGGGGAAACAGAAGGATGAATGTGGACAAACTCTGTTCAACTCTTTTTTTTCTTCAACAGGTACAGCAACCATGTCAAGGTTTGTGTGGTCCACAAGCACTTAAACTCCCAATTGCTCTTGGAAAACCATTAAAACACGAAGCAACTGAAATGAATAACTCCTCTGTGGAGCTCAGCTGCCATTAAATTGAGAACAGGGTCAAGAGGATGAGTGCAAATGAAAAACACAAACTGCAACTCTTTCTTCTCTTATTATGGTTCCTCTCTGTCAGAGACCACTGCACCCAGAGTAGGTTTTTATTACCCCCCTGCTATAAAAAAAGGAAAGCCTGTTACATCCAGGCGAATCTCAGAGATTCACACTGAAAACCCGAACAATCAAGCAGAACCGCTCTTTAGTCAATAATTCCCATCAAACCTGAAGACGGATTAATGTTCCAGTTTTATAGCGGGTGTGTTTGGAGGGTTTAACTTTGCTCTTACACAGGGGTGGGTGGGCACTGTGAAAAACCATAAGAATGATTACACAATTACATTTTTGAGTTTAGTGGAAATTGGTTGTTTTGAGCTCTACAACGAAGGTGCTTGATGTCCTCAATCCAGAGCTGCTCAAATCAGAACTGCAGTTCCACAGCATAAAGGGATTAAAGTGAAAGCAGCTAGCCCCGCTCTTCAATAACCATCACTCATTTAAATGCCCGCCGTCTGACGCGGAAAAGAGATTTACTGCACATACTTACATTATCAGAGACTTTGCATGGGTGCATCTGTGAACCTGTCTTTATAGCTGATGATGTAATTGTAAGAAAATCCCAAATCCTTCCAATATTTGAAAAAGGATTCACAGAATTTTTAATCTTATTTTTTTTCCAGGCCAAATGTAAAGACTTAAATACAATAAAGTAAAAAAAAATTAATAAGTATCAATAAGTCTCAATTCGATTATCTTTTGATCTATTTTAAAAGTGATCTTTAAATTATGATAATGGCTTTTAATCAACAATTTTTTTTTAAATGTGTTGTTTTTTTGGACATAGTTTCTACAGAGTGGCAGGAGTTCATTTAAAATTTGCCTCAGCTGACCCTCCCAGCGTATTTTCTACATAAGAAATTATCTCTGTTTTAAAATGCATTTTTTTATGTGCTCCTGTTTCACAACAATTTGAATAAAGACTAAATTTAATGTATTTATATTACACAACACAGTTATCTCAACAGGATTCATCGTCCGAAAAGATAAAATCAATTATAAAATATAAGCAGTAGCTGATTGCTAAACAGATTAAACTAAATTGGGCATCCTACCTTCTTGGTAGGAAAAAAATATATAAAAAAAAATATAATGATTCTGGGACAAAAAAAAAAGAAACCTTCGAAATGTCCACATAAAGAAGGAATCCTCTCCCAGGACGATGTTCCGGGACAGATTAATAAGAATTAGCTTATCTAACTCTACAACTACAACTTTGAATAGTGAGCTGGTGGTTTATTCAGATGCAACTGGGGGACAGCTGGGGCAAGTTGAGCCGGAGGTGAGGTCCACTGCTAAGGACAGGAGAACAGACGAGCCACCTGGAATCTCTCCCACTCTCCAAAGTGAGAAACAGGGACGACACATGGATTGCACTGCACCAAACAGAGGCATGGAGAACTACATGAAAAATAAATAATACAGAAGAGTGGAAAGGAGGACAGAACCCCAGTACTTTCTCCATTTTCTAACTTCTAGCACCCTACAAACAACTGAATAGGTATTAATGAAATTTAATTCAACCATGTTAGCAATAGGTTGCATGCAATATGGCATAAATAGCGGATGCTAATAATAATAACAAAAATTGTAAATCTACCTTTTTAAGCCAGAATTGAATGTAATTTTGAGCTTAATTTTCTTCATATATGTTTTCCTTGATAAGAAAAATGTCATAAGACTATGTTAAAAACACGATTTTCAATGGAGCAGTGTTTAAACTTACAAACTCAACAGTTATAATACTAATTTGACCAAAATCAGGCTCTGTGACTTCTTGATTTATGTCTTTAAAATTCATTTTAAAGAACGTTCGAGCAAAGCCTCACGTGTTCATAAGTTTCACCAAACTACTTTATAAAACGCCTTTCACTGAATAAATGCCATTTTAATTTTTTTTTTTTTACGTTCTTCAATAAAACTGCAACTTTAGAAAAAACAGCAGTTAAGAAACAATCTAGAAATGATTAATGTAACTTAAAAATCTACTTTTGACTGTATAGTATGTGTATAACAGGCCTTGGAGTCTCCACATCAGCAGAAATGTGTGCTGCATGTGCTGAACAACTGTCGCTAACTTGTCTCTGTTCTGAGGAGAATCAACAGCTTTTCATTGAAGTGGTAGTTTGTAATAATCATTTTGGGGGCGTCGGCTCCGTGTTTCACAGCGCTGACCTTTCTTAACCCATGCCTGTGGTTTCTCAGGTCCTGTGCAGAATCTTTCCAGATATTAGCACTGCACTGTTCTAGACAGATAGCAAAGGGATCTGCTAAAGCTAATCCTCTGGTTTGGGGTTTTGTACCCATGTGCTTCAATTACCATGAGCACCACTGTCACCTTTAGCTCTCTCCAGTTCTTTTCTCAGTCCCTGTTTTTTTTTTTTTTCCTCGACACTTTCTTCTGTTCTTCATCCACCATGTCTGGTTTGTTCGCCATTATCATCCTGTCCGTCTGCCTCTGAAAGTCCATCTGGATCTTTGCTCTCTCATTCTCCACCTCTTGATGGTGTGTCCCTCTCTGACCTTTGGGTTTACAGCCCATATTCTGCACACATGTTCCTTTCCTGTATACCAGATGTATGCTTTCCTTGCCTTCAGTGATATTCTGCCATATACTTCTTTTTTCCCCCAGTGTATATGAATGTGGCTGGACTTTCGCTGCAGCTCCAGTGAGATCTTCACATGTGAAAAGCATAAGCAGGAGGCTGTGAGAGCCATCCTTAGAAACAGAAGTTTTCCTCAACATTATATTCATTTTTCATAACATACAAACTTGTTTAAAAAGTCCCACTCCAGTTTTCTTATGATATTTTTTGCCAATATTTTTTTTTAACAGTGGTTTTCCAAGACTCAGTTTCTGCAGAGTGGCAGGAGTTCAGAAATTAGTTGGTGGTAGTTGTGGGTGGCACTGTTGGCGCAGTGTAAACCCTCCCTATTTCCCATCATCCCTTTGTCCACATACTCCTGCTAGGAGATTTTATTTGAAAAAAATTCCCCAAAAAATTCAGATTCAATTTCAAGCATAATTTTCTTTATGTCTCCTTCATAATGTGCAAAATAATATCAATAGAACATGTTAAAAGCACGATTTTCACAATTTTTTTTTTTTTTTAAAGTGGGTAACACTTTAGATGAGGTGCTTGCAAATCACTAAATGTAACGTTGACAAAGATTGTTAACACATTTGTTAAGCTTGTTAGCAGTTTATTGATATAGCCTTCATAAACAATTGTCTAATTTTAGATGATAATAAATCTTACTAAGTATGTTAATAAACTATATTTGGCTTATTATGCTTATAAAGGTCTTAAAAACATCCTATAAGCACATTAATAATATTTGTTAATGTGTTAATAAAGCTTGTCAAGGAATCTTATTATAAAGTGTTACCCGTCTTTTTTGACAGTCAGACTCATAATCAAATCTGATTTCTGCACATATGACACCAACATATTATGGCATCCGTTGACATTTTAACTGCACGTTTAACATTTATAGTGTAACGCAGCCGAGCATAGTGGTGCATTCATGGAAGTAAGAAAATCCCAGATCATGGAAAATTGTAGAAGTTCCTCAAATCCCTCGTTCATGCCACATGTAAGCTCTTAAGAAGGTGTCCACCATTAGGTTTTTAAGTGTGACATGGCGAGTGAATGAATGAGCTTGTGTGTCAGAGAGGGTGTGTGTGTGTTTTGTGTGTGCGGTGCAGTAACAGACTGGGTGTGTGTCTGTTTTAGATTCAAACAGTTGAGGTTTTAATCCCCCTGTCACTTTTTCCAACTGTCAGATTGCTCAAAAATAAAGGCCTCATCTTTTGTCTGCCCTGACACACACATATGCACACACACACACAACCCAGAGCCTGTCAGTCTGTTTCCAGCTGCCCTTTAGTCCATTTTTTGTAGGAAAGTGAATCACCAGCATGTGTGAGAGCTGAGCGACTGTCAGACGGCTAATCCTTCATTCCCTCCTCCTTCCTTTTGCCTCCATCCTCGCTCCCCTCCACGCCTCCTCCCCTCTAGCTCCTGCTGCCCTCTCACCCTCTCTCTCAAGTGGTCTTTCTTTCCATTTTCTCTCTTAACACACACCTTTTACCCCCCTAAACTCCTTCATCTTTTACTTTCGTCCTGTCAATCCCAGCGTCTTTGCTTCCCTTGCATTTATCTGGGTGGTAATTGGAAAGCATTTATGTGGAGCATTTCTGGTCGAGTTGACCTCTCACAGCTCTCCTGAACTCCAAAGCTGACACACACACTCATATTTTTGCTGCACATCTTAAGTTATTTTTGAGCTTTCTGTTCTATCTAATGTAGTTCTATTTAGATGGGATTCCTGGTCTTGGACATTTCAATACTTGGACTTGGATCTGTAAGCTTGCAGGAGAGAATGTAAATAGAGAGCTCTCAGCTACAGGATGGGAAGGGGGGAAAGGTTACTTAAGCCTCGTTTCCACTGAGCGGTCCGGTCTGGTCTAGTCTGGTAAGAGGTGGTACAGTACGGTCCGGTTAATTCTGGCGAGCGTTTCCACTCAGTTAAGCCTCCCTCCCACTGAGCAGTTTGTTTTCACGGCGCATGTGTGGCAAAGACCGCTAGCGTGTCATTTTAGTGCGACGACTAGCAAAGCAACAGCAATGGAGGTCATCCAACAGCTCGTCTTTTTCTTGCTTTACTTTTTCTACATCGTGTATCACGACGTAGAATTGTTTCCCTACCTCTCTGGCTCCTCCCTATTGCTCCAGTTGTGGAGGCATTTGAAGCTGTAGTGCAGTCCAATTTCTTTTTAAATTGTTCTGAGTTACGGCTGACTATCTCTCCTCCAGAAGGGGAGGGATGGTAAGTGATACTTGAAAAACTAACAAACATTTTATGCTTTTTAAAAGATAGTTTTTGAGTCCAGCATCACACCCAAATACTTAAAATAGTGGACATGCTGTAGTTCTTCTCCTTTCAAGTAAATCTTTGCAGGAGGCAGGCTTGAAGTGTTTTAGAAAGACATGCAGACTGTTTTTTGATATTCAAGGAAAGGCAAGAGTCAGTCAACCACCTTGAAGGTCATCCAAAGCAAGTGAAGCAACGCCAGAATTTGAAGAACTGTCGTTTCAATAACTCTCCACTTGGAGGTAAAGGTGGGCGACAATGGGAATTTTGGCATCAATCCGATACCAAGTAAGTACAGGGCTAGTATTGCCGATACTAATACTTTTTCCTTTCAAATTCCAAGGGACGAAGCGGCCAAGAAAATAAATGAATATATATTTATATAAATATAATAATATAATTAAAACAGAAAAAAATATTAAGCCACTTGTTGAAAAACACTGTAGTGAATAAAAATGTAAACAACACAACAAAAGCATCCTACCATTGTGTGGCTCTCAAATAACCTTCTCGCCTCTCTGATGAGGCAGAGAGGTGAAGGTATGGTGGGAGAAGATGTGCACTGTCTGTGGCGTAGTAGTAGACTCTACACAGCCAGCCAATGTTGCCAGATTGGGCAGTTTCCTGCACAGATTGGGCGGGTTTTCATTCAAATTGGGCTGTTTTTTGCCCAGTCTGGCAAGACAGATGGACACTGCATTTGTATGAACTTCATAAGTAATTTAAGATCTTTACTGTATGAAAAACTGCAACGAGTATCGATCTCATCACTATCGATACTTCATCTTTGTGTCGATACTCAGATCAATACGCTCACCCTTACTAAAAGGGATACAAGTAGGGATAGGGAGAAGCTGAGGAGGAAGGGAAGCAATTCAAATTTAAAATTTATCAGTCAAAACCTTTAAAGTTTGAGGGTTTTTTCTATCATACTTATGTTTTTTTGTTCCTCTTCTCCATTTTTGCTTTTCTTTGCTTGTTTCATTCCCTTAACTCATCTTTCATCCATCGTTTCCTTGTTCTACGCTCTCCACTGTTTCTCAACTCCTCGTCATCCTCTCTGGAAAAAACATGAAGAAACACCAAATACACATCAAGTGAAGACTTAATCTTCAGAGAATAACATCTCCTCGGTTGAGTTCATCTTTAGTGTCCACGGCTCTCGCATCAAACACACATTAGACTCATTCATCTAAAAATGCTAAATCTTGCTATTTGATCCATCATCACCGTCACAGCAGCTTACGCCAGCAAATGTACCACATGTCCTAATACGCTGTAATGTGTTGAACAAGGCGCAGTCTTTTTAAATGCAGCTTTGAAGATGATGCAACATGATGGTTGAGGGAGATGAAATAAGCGAATCCAAGGATTTGTTGTTTTAAGCATCACTGGCAAAACCTAAAAGGGGATGGAAAGACGGGGCAGAGGACACGCTGCAAATCAGCAGCGGGAATTTAGCCTAACGCTTCTAGAAATTTCAATTATTTAAGAGTTTTCAATTCTTACAACCAGTTATATAATAATCAGCTTCATTTTGATTACACTAACATGAGATGTGGATGGAAATTAGTTTACGTTTAAAGGCTCAAACAAGTTGATTTTGCATTATATAGGCCCTTTAACTGAGTTATGATGTTGTAAATTTTGAAATGATTGTCTCTTTAACACTATTCATTCTCCATTTATTGGACATGAGATTCACTTAAATCTTTGATTTTCAGCTAAGAAATGTCAAATACAACCTTTTAACCAGTGAAATTAGGCAATAACTATGAAAAATTGATCACATTGTTTTACTTACAACAGATGTCTTTCGTTTTGAAAATAGTAGCTCTCGTTGTTTGTCAGAGAACCGTACTTGTATTGGGGAGGGGGAGAGCTGTTCCATTTCTTCTAATGTCATCCACATTCTGACTTCCTGGAAAAACAAAACAAAAACAGATTTTTTCAGGAAAATTCCAGTGGTCTGTCTTTATAAATGTAAAAGCCTCTAAAAGGTCAGTGTAGCGTCTGACCTGACCTTTTCCTTGAAGCTGTTTTTTTGCATCAGCAGAAGAATGAGGTGCAGAAGCGTTCTGTGATGGAAACGTCCACCGGTGAAAACCACACAAACAATCATGTGTATTTTTGTTGCCAAATGCGTCCAGACAAAATAAAGGCTGATGTTATTCCCACAAATTTACTCACGTAAATGCTGAATGCCCTCACGGATTTTAGGTGCATCCAACCTTTCTTCCCACTCCATGTGTTGAAAAAGGAAACCATGTACAGATTTAGAAAATACGTGAGAACAGTCACTTAAAAAATGCTGCAACTTTGATTATTTATAACAGAACTTTTTTCTTCTATGGCTGATTCTAGCATTAGATAGTTCTGCGCATGCCCAAATTATTTACGCCAATCAAATGTGTAAAGTTGGCACAATAAGTTGGTTCAATTCTAATCCAATCTTTGATCCGAACAAAGAGATTTTGCACATGTACACGCTTCTACTGACAGGGAAATAACATATATATATATATATATATATATATATATATATACCGTATTTTCTGGACTACAAGCCGCTACTTTTTTCCAAGGTTTTGAATCATGCGGCTTATACAAAGGTGCGGCTATTCTGTGGATTTTTCTTCCACTGCTATGGGAGCTCTAACCAGAATTTAAATCAAAAACAAGATAGACAAAAAATCGATGCAAATCAGAAAAGTCAACACTACTTTTTCTTTAGCAGATAGAACACTCGTGACAAATTATTAACTGGTAATTATTTTTAAAATCCTTCTTCATGGTGGAAATCACACAAAGAAGTTTGTGTGGTGGACATTTTAAGTTAAAAGATATAGAGCTTGCTATTTAGGAAGGAAACCGCACTGCTGCACACAAGCTGATGAATCTATGGTGAGATGCTGGAGACGGCAAGTACATACATGTACATTTAAAGTACAAAATTGTTATAGTAATTATCTTATTTTTCAACATAGATATCTGCGGCTTATAGCCCAGTGCGGATTGTATTTCTTTTTTTTTTTTTAAATTGAGTAGGTGCAGCTTATATACAAGTGCGCCTTATAGTCCAGAAAATAATATTCATTTTTTTGTGTTATTTATTAACTATTTGCTTTTTTTGCTCCAAACGGAGAGTGATGGAAAAAAAAAGTGTCTGATATTTCAGACGTGACTTTCGTTCGATGATGTCATCTATATCACCGGCCCGCTAGCTTTAGCGCAGAGCTTCCAGCGCTTGAATATCCATACCAACAGCGGTTTTATAACTTTTAAAAGGTCACGCAACAACATAAAGTCATTACTTACATTTAAATGTAAACATCTGTGGTTCAGAGCACACCAAAGTGAAGAAAAGAGCTTCTTAGCGCGATGCGGTTTACTAGTCTGAAGCTCCATGTGTTAATGTAACAATGCCTTCATCAATGCGTTAATAATAAAATATAAATGTGTAGTGTAACAAAAGTATAAAAAGTCTTCATTTCATATAAAAACCCATCACCTGCCACTTTAAATCAAGGGGAAGGGAGAAGGGGAGTATTCGGATCCGGCCAAAGTCTCCTTCAACCGCCTTTGATACACCGATTTGTAAATAAAAATTGGTAAAATTCCCCTTTCATTGAAGTTGAGCCTCATATTTGCAGTGGAATCTCTCCTAACTGCTCTGTCAAAGTGATTTTTGGTTGTTAAAACTACATACTGTATGGCACCAAATTATTTTTTTCCATTACCGTTCTGTTTCTGTGTGAAATGTCTTCATCTCAGTATTTAAGCCTTAATTTGGGTTTATAGACTTAAGGATTTTCCTTCAGCCTTTTAATAAATCTAACACATATACTTAGAGAATTAAAAGATGCACACTACTTTACAGATTGTTTTGTTGGCTCTTTTCTCTTTAATATGAAGCCATAAACCCAGCCGGACGTCCTTGTCTGCGATTATAACGACTTTGCAGCTTCATCACCATCATACAGCTCTAATCGCATTAAAAATTGCCCTCTCCTGTGTTGCTTCTTTAATGCGGGTGAGTTAAATGTGCCCTATTGTTCTGAGGCAGTCAGGTGGAAGAGCAGAGACGGTTCTTTCACATTATGAAGATGCTGTGGGTGTGTGAGGGTGATGAAGCCACAAAGTCCACCAGCTCCGCTGACGTGATGGGAGAGACAGGCAGGGCATCAGCTTTGGGCCTCTTTACTCAGGCTCCATTAGGCTTCATGCTTAAATCATACCCTAATACCTGTTGTCACTGTGGTGTACTGAACTGCAAATATTTATCCAGGCCACCAGGGCTGGAAACCGGCCACACATGCAACACCACCGGCACAAGGTACCAACACATTTACACATGTTACAAGCTCCACGTAACAAACGCTGATCAGCATTCAAGCCTGCAGCTCCCCCGTTCACAGACAGGCTGCCTTGCATGAACGCAATCATATGTACAGTACATATTCATAAAATAGGTATCAGGCATTGGGGAGGCAGAATCTCACCAGCGAAATATGGTTTAAAAAATGAATACACTTTTTAAATATAAAAATTAAAAATACAATGTTTTTTTTTTTTTTTTAGACATGTCTTTTTCAATTCAATTTTATTTATATAGCCCAATATCACAAATCAATTGCCTCATTGGGCTTCATTTAAGTAATTTTACAGAAACAGAAAGTTGGTCATGAAATTAAAACAATAATTAAGAGCGCTACTAAACAGACTAAATAAAAGGTTATCCCTGTCCTGCTTAGACCCTTCCTCCTGGTAAGTAAGAACTCCTAAAAAAAACCTGATTCAGGAAAAAAAGAAGAAACTTTAGGGATGCCCACATGAGGGAGAGATCCTATCCCAGGACGGACAGGCGACTTACCAGGACAGTTAAAGAAAAATTAACTTATCTAACTCTACAACTATACGTTTTAAATAGTGTTGTAGATGGGCTTTGTCAAGGAGGGCTGGGCTTCATCCAGATGATTACCTTTTTCTGTGTGGGTTTTCAACATTTCAGAGATTTTCCTGTTCAAATCCACCAAACAGCACTGGCTGACTGAGCGGCAGCTGACGTGTGCGCTGTATCGTTTCAGGCTTTCATCATAATAAAAAGTGTTTTATTTTAAAATTACCTAATTTAATAATATCTCTCGCCTTTTGTCTGATTACATTGATGCCAGTTTGGGACTCGTTTATCCACTAAAAATGCGCTTGAAAAACACACTAGGTGAGAAAGACAGTCTGCCTGTCGCACCGCAGTACGCATGCCACGAAGCAGAGGGCGCTGGTGAGCCCAGAGAATGTATTTGACGCTGCGACTAAATAACAATAGAATTAGCAGTAGCAAAACAAGTGCATAATTCCAGTTATGGAGGATTTCGTTTTTAATCCTCTACACTCAAGAAAATGTTTAGATACGTCACTGTTAGTGATCTTCACTGAAACAGAGAGACTTTTAACACTGAAGAAAGTAAAAGACTTCATTTATCTGTAAAAGGAAGTCAATAATAACAATCTTGGGGATCTCCTTTCTATGCTATAGTTAGTAAAGAGAAGAAAAATAATGAAATGAAATTTTAATTAACTCACTTTAACTGTTGTCAATCAAATGTTGAATAAGCTGCTTTGTAGAGCAGGGGTTCCCAGTTTTTTTTTTTTTCTTTTGAGGACCACATAACTGTTTTTTTTCTGATGGGGGAGCCAGAGTCGGTTTGTAGGCTAACAGAAAAAATTGTGACATGTGTAACATTTCAAAAAGCCACACATAGCAAAAAAAATTTAATAATTCATTTCTGTAATCTTGACAGAAAAAATAATACTAAAACAATTTTAAAACTAGATATATAGCATTACCTGCGATAGATTAATTACTGAAGATGCTGAAATTGATAGCATATGTGCACTTACATAGACATTCATTGAAAGTGGCTGCTTAAGTGTGCATTGCTGAGACATCCAGACATCCAGAAACTGGACACTTGTTTTTAGTTAGGGTGGGATTTTTGAGGTACGTCACAATTCAATTTGATAACAATTCTGGAGGCAATGATTTGATTATGAATTGATTACCAATGTAGCTTTTATTGTGGCTTCCAGTCATTATCAGAGGTTGGAGGACATGACATTTTAGCTGGCAGTTTTTGGTTAAAAATGAGCATTTATTGTGAGCTCTGATTCTGTGGCGACTGAAATCCAAGCGTTACAGATTTTCTGTTGGCTTTCCCAGCCGCTGCCATGACTTCAGCTTTTGTCTCAGTATATTGTGTGGGGTTGTCCGTGTCAGTGAAGAAGTAATGGAGAGTGATGTTGTATCTCGGCTCTGACATACGGAGCAACGTTTGGAAGCCCTCCACCACAGAACACATCCTTAAGTTGTTTACTATCAGAGCTCTGATTGACTTTCTTGCTCAGCCTTCTCTGATGTCGGTGGAAGGTTGCTTAGGATATCAAAAACTCTTTTTGATCGTTGGAAGAACTTGTTAAAGTCACTCTCACGCAAGCAGCATCTGAAGGGTTAAGAGCCAATGAAAACAATGACATAAAATTACCAGTATCGCAAACTTAAAAAACTCAGAAACTTGAGTTTTTTAATAATAAATGTATTAAATCTTTAGTGTACTCAGACTATAGATGACAATGGACACCCCCCCCTCTCCATGTTGGAATAATCACTCTCTTCCTCTAATACATTTTTCTTAACAATTTCTTTCTAATCCTATTTTTAATATATATATATATATTTATATATATATATATATATATATATATTATATATATATATATATATTACCAGGCAAGAGGTCTAGAGGAAGACCAAAGAGGAGGTTTATGGACGCAGTGAATGAAGACATGAAGGTGGCTGGTGTTAGAGTAGAGGACACTGAAGACAGGCTTAGATGGAGGAAGCTGATTCGCTGTGGCAACCCCTGAAGGGAAAAGCCGAAAGGAAAAGAAGAAGATATATAGATATCTATATATCTATATATATATATTAGTTATTTTAAAGTTATAAACTGCCTGCTGGCCCCTCTCAAACATTTGATTGAGAATTTTTCTGGAGCCTGCAGAGGTTTTCATTGGCTGACGTCAACTCGCTTTATCCAGTGATTATGTCTGTGCTCAGGATTTAAAAATTTGATATGCAGTCAATGCTTCCATGCAGCGATCATGCTAAAAACTTGACAGTAGCTCCTGCGGGACCGTCAACTTTACAAACACATTTTTGGACAAGTGTCGGTGCAGGGAATATGAAAAAGAGAGACATATTTAGAATTAAAAATTCTGAACATCTGTGTTTCTCAGAGGAAAGTCACAGACTATAATGACCAGGACTCCAGTTAATAAGTAGATAAACACAAAGTAACTAACTTCTCCGTAAAGCTTTCAAATTCCTGTGTAGTTTTTATTAATGACTTATTTTGCATTGCTGCAGACATGAATTTAAAAAACCATGCTGTCAAAAGCCACTTTGACAGCAAATGTGGGCGTAATTTAATTTTCCGCCTCTAAAAGATGTGTTTCATGTACAAAAGTTCAATTGGAAAAGTAAATAGAAGCAATTGATTTCCAATTAATTCTTTAGATTCCATAAACTAAAGTTGAATCAGTTTCTGCTGCAAAAAATATGGCAAAGTCCCAAGTTAAATTAACAGTTTTTCAATAAACTCTTTATGTTGTTATCAAGGGATTATTGAATCATTTTTTAAGTAATTCTTTTAAAAAGATTATTTGCGATTTTTGTTTTTCTTAATCAAAAGTATACTCTCATTTTCCCCTGAAAATGCCTCGCACACTCAATAATTCATACGTGTTATGATTATGTGCTTGCTTCAAATAATTAAAAAAATATATTTCAAAGAATATTAATCGCTGCTGGATTAAATGTTTAATTAACATAATGAGGAAATTATTTTTTTCCCCATATCTTGCTAATTGGGGAAATGAAATGTAATTTGTCTCAATAAAAGTGCTTTTTATAGATGAAAACATCAGAACGCCTTACTTTAAGATTCTTGCATCCTTCATCCAAGAATGATAAATGTACAAGATTTATGTTGCTAAACATTATTTGTGTGGTTTTGTGAGGTAAGTACATCTGTTTTCTGTAAATGTTCGTGGAGTTTTCTCAAGGTTACCACCATAAGAAAGGTGATGGTCCTGACAAGCAGGATATATGGTGGATGTGTGTCTTCTGACACTCAACCAGTCAGTTTTATCCGAGCTCAATCTTTCATCTCTGCGGCAGGCCTGAATGTAGTGTAGCAGACAGACTGGGTGAGCGCTGTCACCCAGGGGTCCCTGAACACATCAGCACCCGTCTTCCATACTTTGGCCCAAAAACTCTCCGGATACCAACATGACTGTCACAGATGTGGACGCATACACGCACGCCAACGCACGCACAGCCTCTTTCATTCGTGCAGACAGACACAGCAGATGTCATATCCTTTTCTAATCGTTTCAGTCGTGACATATTCCGAGGCGGATATTTTGCTGACATTCTTGGAAAGAAAATCACAATGTCTAGTGGGCAGTTTGGGAAGTAAGCTTTGCAATTTGGAGAACATTAAGTTTTAACTTTATCTAGTTAAATTATTCATTCAAAGCCTTCATGTAATAATAGGGTTTGAGTGACTTTAAAGGAGAACACAAGCTATTTTTGTTTAAAGCATATAAAAAAAGACTGCCTCTATATGATGGCTAACCCGACAATAGTGTCAGCTCTTCCACACTTTTCAATAGAAGCCATGTTCATTTTGCAAAGAGCAGGTCAGAGATTTTAAGACGGTTGTTTCAGCCGTCCCCGGAGCTGTCGCAGAATGCCACTTGTGCCGGCTGGTTCCTCCACTCGCCTGATTTGAAGTTACAGGGGGTTGATGGATTGCATGTCAAGACTGGTGTGTGCATGCTGGAGCTGTTTTGTTTATCATCTAGAATAGTGACTGCTTTTATATGGGTGCCAGTATCGCCTTCTTCCATTTAGGTTTATATTCTGAAGTGGCTCTTAGTGTGTGTTTCAACTGGACACATTTGGTTTGCTTAAAGTGACCCATCTTTTGAGGTGGTCTCGGTTTGTTTCCAATTAAACTGAGTTCTGGTTTGCTCTGACTTTTACTGGGTCTGAATAGGCTTTCTGCTTGGAGTGGAGCAACTGGACCAGGAGCTGGTAATTACAGGATGTAAACAGAGCAGGAGAAAAGCAACTGATGAGTCGCGGACAAAAGTGGAGCAACGATGAGACAACTCATTGCAATTTGGAATCCAGGCTCATTAAAACAACTTTTAACGTGATATACACTGCTTCTCACACTGTTTTTCCAACAATCTCATAAACACTCATCCCTGTAAACCCTGACTTAAGCTGTAATAACAATTTTGAGTAATCATTCATTATATTTTTTTTGTCATCATTACTTAAATAAATTTGTTGTTTGAAACATTAAAGATAAGTTTTACTAAATATATTATGTAGAGATCACTTCTGCTCTTCAGTTCCTGCAAGAGTAGGCGGAGCTTATATCAAAACTGTCTTTGATGGAAACTGCTTTGCCATTTTCTGAATGTCAAAAATAAAGAAAAACAAAGAGGATTTTCCCCAGAGAGCCAGTTACATACCTTAAGAGAAGTTAAGAATTAAAATATACATTTTTTTCAGTTCTGCCCTTTGTTAAACAGCAACGTCTTGGTGCTTCTTCGTATAATTTTTTTTGCATTTGCTTCAGAGTTTATATTAAGCTAAGTTTCTCACTTATAAAAGTTGCTTTTCAATCCTATTTTTTCCAAGAGTTTGAAAGCGCTCGTTGTTAGCCAAAATGGGGAATGAGTAAGAATTTCTTTTTTTGTTTTTCTTGATGTTCAAAACCTTCTTTCTCCTTTGGGATTTTAGGCATATTTTGATGTAGTGACCAAACCTGGCACGCAGGAAACAGGGTTCAATTCCCTGTTGAGAAATTCTGCTTTTTGAAAACATAATGTACTCATGGTTATAAGTTATGACTACATATTTCGTTAAGTAAACTTTACTAGCATCATTTGTATCTTTGTAAAAACTTAGAAAATTTAGGGCAATCTGTTTCTTCGCTCTGGTAAACTCAACTAACCCGGGTTAAGAGTGTAGCTTTTTAGCCGTTACCTCCTCAGTAACTGCCATGTGGCATGCCTTTACTGTAACTAAGTAAAAAATGTTCAACCTGACCTTTATTTAGATGTTTATTATGGTCTGCAAAACATAAGTTTCAATACGTGAACTATCCCAATGAGCATTGTAAAGCCTAGGCCTTCCATTATTCTTTTTTCCTTCTTCTTTATTTATTTATTCTTTTTTTTTCATTCTGCCTAACATGGCTTAATTATAATTAAAATAACATTAAGAACATTTGTAGAAAAAAGACTAACAGATGATCAGACTGGGACTTTAAATAAGAATGTTGGATTTTATCAAAAATGTCGAAGTACCCTTGGTAACCCTTGTACTATCCCAGTACATTAATAACAGTCCATTGCTAGTATCGTTTTTTTATTTTTATTTATTTTCTAACTTGTTCTGTCCAACAAACAGATACAAGCTGAGAGCCTCTAGTGTTAGACAGATTTTACTGTCACAACAGGGGGTCATTGAGTATAAACCCCTGCCAGCTCGTACTTTAGAGTATTTTGTGGTGGAAGAAAAGGAAGTAAATCTGCAACAACATGAAAAACCCATTCATTTGTGAAATAGCTAAAAAAAAAACAATAATAATAATCAAACAATTATCTAGTATAGCAGTTGATTTATGTGATGCAAAGTGAGATGTGACTCCCTGTCATAATATTGCAATTATTAGCCACTCGTGGTTAGGACCTCTTATGTTATTAGATTGTAAATTAAGTCTCTGCTCTTTGTTCAACTGATAAAAACAGTTTGGAAGGGATTTATTTGGAGTTTCATTGCAGTCCAACACAAAAAGCCACCTGACTGCTCTGTGGTTGGCATCAGGCTAAAAGGGGAAGCAGACGCCTGTTTAAACTGGGTCGCAGAGGGTAAAACCCCCTTAGGGCAGCTTGGGTGACACCCCACATCTAAATCAGCATGTTAGGCATCAGTGCACAACAAAGAATTGAGGGAAAAACTGAGCAAAGGGAGAGAAACTGCATAAATGCCACGGTGTGTTTTTAATATTCAGCATTTGGGGAGTGGATAAGATCAGTATGATGGACTCTTGCCATTTGGCTTCCCTTCAAAGCAACGGAGAAATCAAAAATGTGCGTGACTGGTAAAGTTCAAAAAGGCAGCATTTGAGCCTTCAGATGAATCCTCACCTAAGAGCTGTCAATCAGGCTGTCTCTTCAAAAGATTTGATCATAGTTAAAAAGAAAATGTATGTAATCAGTTCACTTTTTAGCTAATAAATCATTTCAATCTAATATTTTCTGGTAGTCAGATTTTACTAATCCACAGGATTTGATTTTCATTTCAAAAGAAAATGGACAAAATAATGTAGAAAAAAAATGTGCAGAATGCCAAGAAGAAAAATGAAAAGAAGTTTGTCTAAATAATCAATTTCCTTCAACCAGTCAATTTTTTTTTTAATTCCGGTGTAAAACCTATAGAGACAATGTTCGATTTTGAAAAGTATTTTTAAGGAGGAAGACTTGAGGTCAAACTGGTCATTTATTCACTGAAAAACTTCTTTAGGATAAAATGTGAACATTAGACTCACCAATTGAAAGAAAACACATTTTATTTATAAAATTTGTGTATTAATTAAAGCAAAAAAATCTTTATTTTCTTGTGTTTGCTCCAAAAACAAGCCACACATTCAATATTTACATATATTTGTTGTCTCTCATCTACATTAAAGGCACTTTTTCTTTCATCATTTCGGCATTTATTACTATTTGAAGATCTGAGGCCTTTAACCGTTTCAGAGAGCTTATTTTATACTCACTGCAGGATAACATGGACATCACTACTCAAGATTATAGAGACAGTAATCCTCCCAAATATTTGCAATTTCTTTATGAGGTGGATGCATTTTATGGGGGACAGAATCCCTAATCCTATGCAGCAGCTAAAAACTGAGTCATGAACCCAGCAATAAATATAAGAAATATGACAGACAAGTTTGTACGACTAACGAAAACAAAAACTATTCTTCGAGTAACAGGAAATTCAGATGAAAAATAGAGATTTGGAATATTAAGAGAAATTATCTGAAAAATTAAATCTATTTTAGACACAAAAAAAAAAATTGCAGTTTTTTTATGGCAAAGTTTCTGCAGCTGTTTTGCAGAGTAAGCTCGTCCTCTTCCCATCATCCATCTGTTTACTTGCTCTCCTGTTAGCTTACAGCCCCGTACAATCGCAGACTAACATTAGTGGGTGCAACAAAATGGTGAGCCATATTGAAGCTGTTCAATTTTGAGACAGATATTAGCTCACAAGAGGAAAACAAAGATGTTCATGGATCTAGTCATCTGCGAGTGGATGCATCAGAATGGAGCAGAACTGAGAGCTTGTGGCTTGTCGTAGTAACTTGTACATCCCACTTTAACATATTCGCAATTCCAGCTCATCTCATGGTTTGCCCCCCATCCACATGACTTTTTGACATTTTGGGTGTCCCCAACTCGTTGGTTTTTGACATGCTGGTTCGAGGGCCCTTGGTACCGCGCTACAGACAAGGAAACGCTAATTAGGGGTCCTCAACCATCGGGATGTGTAACGGTACCCTAATCCAGTACCCAAACCCTCAGATGTGTACCAGTACCCTAGCCTGGTACCAGTACCCTAACCCAGTACCTGTATTGGTTCTGTGTATGGTACAGAGTCCCGAGGATTCAGATTCAGAAAACTTCATTAGTCCCAGAGGGAAAGGTATTAGTAGCATTTCCAGTGCAGTTTCACACACACACATAATCACATTAATGTGTCAGACCATCATAGTTTAAAATGAGTTCTACTTGGCTCCATTACAACAATACACAACAATGTCACATCAGCAAAAACTTCAGAAAACACTTTTGTCAAAGTTCAACAATGTAATTGCTGAGAGCACAAAAAAACAGCAAAAAACGATTGGTTTTCCGAGAAGGAGCATAACATCGACGGCCTGAGGGCATCAAAACAAAGTCGGGAGTCAGAGGATGCTGAGGCCAGCACATAAAAAAGAAAAGATTTTTGGGGACACACAAAAAGTGGCATGGAGGGGGCCCAAACCATCCGTCCATCTATGACAAGCTCTTTCCAACAGCAGAAATACAATTTTAAGCTTTATTTTCTCCGTGTATGTCCTCCATTGTAAAAACACCATAAACACAAATGACATCTGAGTGGATTTAAACTTTTTTGAAAAAGACGTTGGGGTTAGGGGGCAAGACGTTTAACTTAAATATTTCACTTTAAATCTATTCAACAAACTTACCAGAAAACAAAGTGAAGAAGTTGATTTTATGTCCACAATAATGCAATATATTCGATGTCAAGGTCAGTAAAAATACCTCCAATTTGTTAAATTCTTTGAAAAGTATTTCCAATTTATTCCAGCAGGTCTTTTATTTGGCAACTGTATTAAAAAGGTAAAGACAAGGGAGCTTTTTTTTTTCTTTTGCCATGGGAAACAGCTGCACACTCCATCAGATTCCGTATTATAGAAAAGTAAAGGAGGTGTGCATTTTGAAAATGAGGTCAGATGCAACATTGCCAACACACTCCTCTCAGTCTCTGTCTAACCTTTAGAGAATCTTCCCGACACTCAGATTAACTCTCAGTGAGGGTAAATCCTGGACGACAGCTCGCACACACACACACACCATGCACACACACATCACAGTGAGCGGAGCAAAGTAATACCTCGCATGCACTGACACACACAGCTTCAGTTCTGTGCCTTATTTTGCAGACACACATGAATAAAGTCTCACACACAGACATTCGTACTCACGCTCTCAATCTGTCTTTAACTCCTGGGCGTGTACACAAAACTGCACAAACACACAAAAAGCTATACTCGTACCGCCACTGCAAATGTGCATACACAAGCGCTCCAGAGCCTAGCACAAATACACACAGAGGACACATACTTCAGCACACACCTATCCTGAACTTTTGGGATCTGCGGGTAAAAAGCTGACTTGATGTGATGGGAAGTCTGCAGACTCGGCAGAACTGCAGTTCTGCAGATGGTTGATGAGAACTTGCAGCAGCTGTCAGATCTCTGTCAGAAACCGTCACCGCACTCTTTATTCTACAAGCTCTGCCTCTTCCCACATCCACCCTCCATGCCGCCTCTCCCCACAGGAGTTTGTCAAACCTCAAGCTCATCTTTAATGTGGGCCACAGAAGCACACCAAGTATCTGTTCCGCTGCTGCGCCTCTTTAGACGGATGAAGTGAGGGGAAGTTTCCAACATTTGGAATATATTTTTTTTTCACTTTAGTTTTCCAGTTAAGGTTGTTAATCAGCTATCATGGTGGTTTGTTTTCAGTTATGTTTGTAGTGTTGTGTTTTCAGGCTTGTCACAGTCTCACCTGGTTTCATTTGATAATTATCCACTGTTGTATTCATTTCAGTTAATCATCCTCAGTGTCAGTTTATCCTCGTCGGCTCATCTGATTTGTTACGCTTGTGGTTCTCCCGTTGTCAACTGTTTTGTCATATTAAAATTCATTATTTTTTAGCTGTTTTTTAAGTTTTTGCCAAATGTCTAAACTCCTTAATTTGTGTTGTTCGTTACGCATTTGTGACGATGGTAGTAAAGGAAGGTTGTAAGATATAACTCTGAAGTCTCTTTTAATAGCTTTTCTGTCAACTGTTTTTTCGGACTCCCTTCTTTCAATCAGAGTTTGACATGATGGCGATGTCCGGTGTAGGTACCACATATGCTCGGCCTGCAAGAACGGCTCGGGGGCTTGCGCATGGATGACGTATAAGATTGTGATTGGTCCGGACCATTAGACCACTGTCATGTGACACGGGAAATGACACACTTCTGCCATAACAATGCACCGAGGAATGAATCGAGGAGGTCCGAACAAATACGCAAATAATCACAAAAGGAGGCGGAATTTTTTTCAATCAGCCGCAAAAACTTTGAAAACAAAAATAATCCGATTGAGGGGAATCATCACAGGATAATGATCGCTACTTTAATAGAGAGAAATCAGGCTTGGAAGCGTGATGTTTGAGCTAAAGTGGGTGCTAACGATTAGCATGCTAGTTTTAGAAAGTAATTATTCGCACGTATTTTTTTCTAAATACATCCTGCCAATGTTGAACTTCTTTCAGGTCGCACAGACCAGATGAAGTCCCGCTTGAATATGCAGCGCTCGCTTTCTGCTCCGTTACACAAACACTAAGAAGAGCAGACGTTAGTGAGCTGTCAATAATAATAAATAATAGCCCAAGCAGATCTCAGTACTTCTTTTCCTTTCTTTTTTTTTTTTAAATAAACTTTATTGTAAACATGAGTTTGAGTACAGAAAACTGCAAATTAGCCAACTCGTTTGTAACAGCTGTGTGACGTCATCACTAGTCGCAAGCCCCCGAGCTGTTCTTGCAGGCCGAGCATATATGGTACCTACACCGGATTCCTCCCTTACTCACTATATAGCATGTTTACCAATTTGTAATGCTGTCTGAATCTACCATTCCAAAATTGAGAAATGTCCCAGAAGTCTTTGCAAAAAACTAGCATGCATCGATGCTCACTGTATCAGTACCGTAAATCTAGACTATAATGCATTGTGGTTGAACAATTTTTGCGAAAAATATCTGTTTAAATGTAATTTTTTTAACAAACATCCACATTTTCAGTATCAAACACAGTGGATTCATGAATAAACATCATGAAATGTTCGTATTGATTTGATTTTCACTTCATGAAATCAGTGACGTCATATCCAACATATAGAAAAACAAAAGAAGAGTAGTGAGCATGGAGTCCGAATTGCTAGTTTTTTAGTAATTAGGGACTAGGGTGGGAATTCGGACATAGCCAATGATCGGGTAAGGAAAAAATTGCCCCACGCTGGGCCCCCTGGTGCAGCAGGGGGCTATTCTTCTGGCCGCGCTGGAGCCTGCAGTCTTTGTGCTCCTGTGCCTCCCTTCTCTCGGGTATTGGGGGATCCTGTGGCGGTCCTGCTGGCCCTGGTCTGGGTGGTCAGTGTGATTGCCCGGCGGGCGCATTTCCTCTATCTGCTTTTCATGTGTCAGGGGGTCCTCTTTGGCGGTTTTGGTCTTGGTGTGGGGATGATTGGGCACTCTCCCCCTTTTTTTTCCATTCCATAACATTATTTTTTTACATTACATTACACCTCAGCAGAACATAACACTGTGAAGTGCCACGGAACGTAGGCCGCTTGCATTTGGTGCCTTTGTTAGCCTGCAGTGTAGTTCATACCAGACGCGAAGCGCCACGCAGTGCAGCAATCGTTTCGGCGTCCAGTTTATTTTTTGCGCGAGCTGCAAGCAGGAGGTTACGCCAAAACACACAAGATAATCCGGTAAATTTTTAAAATTAAACCAATTTTTCCACAACGAAACACCGCTATTGAAAAACATGATCATATTTTTGTATCTAAACAGATCGTAGAGATGAAAATACAGCGTTTACCTCCTTATTTGTGGGGGTTAGGGACCGGTGACCTCCGCAAAAACGCCAAATTTGTTAATACAGAGAACCCCAGGTTTCTGTTCTTGGCAACAAGTCAAGATGGACGAAGGCAAATTAATTGTAGAAGCTCTGAATAACCACAGTGAAGCAGAAGCGCCTGTCGACCTTTATGAAAAAAATCTGTGTGGTGTGACATGGAGGTGGAGCGGATTTCGCTTTCACTGTGAACCCGGCGAAAACACTCACCTGAGCACAGGTGTAATCTCACCTTTGTACAAATAGTATGCGTTACAGAATTAAATGCTACACACGTATATACATAAGTATGTGAGTGTGAACTGCAGTTGTATTATGTACATGTTGACAAGTTAGTATTTGAAGATTTTAGGAGCTGTAACATTTGTGTGTTTGGACAGGCCCCGCCCCTTTTAGACTAACATTTACTCCTGACAGTAATCAGGATAAATTTCCAGAATATTGTTGCTCTATGATTCAGCCCCCCCCCCCCCCCCCCCCCCCCCCCCGCTTCTTAACCCCCATTCATTCCTCCCTTCTTTTGTATTCTTCATACTTCATACTGTCCAAAAAAAAAAAAAAAAAAAGGTTACAAATACAATCAATATTAATAAAGTTTAACATAAATTACAAGAAGGGTTTATACAAATATATACCCTGCGGGGCAAAAAAATAATTTCTTTTTCCTTTTGTAGCGGTAAAATATGTCCAACACAAAAGGACTTTTCAGCTGTCGGACAAAATAAGTAAAAAAAAAAACAAAAGCTGTCAAGAACAAAACTTGTCAAGCACCAATATTTAAAATGAATATAACAACTATTACAACCCGAATAAGAATAGAAACTCTTATTTATGGTTAGAATGTAACATGTGCTCCAGTTCAAAGTGACTCTCACAGCTTTGCTTCTGGACTTCTTCAGTTCTCTGTGCTTTCATTCATCAGAGTTGCAGAACTTCCCTGTAATTGATCCATTTGACCCCAACAACAATGGCTTTGTGCTTCACAGAGTCAAATCAAAAGTGCTGGATTTGGCAGGTTGTTCTTCCTGCACAGCATGATCCTCAGGCCTGCTCTGTAAAGGTGGACAGACAATCAAAAATAACTACCTGCTCGCAGAAAAACAGGAAGCTCTTTAGGAAATCCTTTTGATCTGCTCTTCCTGAAATTCTGACTGACAAGGAGCTCATGCAGGATTACAATCACACCTTTAAGTGTTGCTTGTTTCACTCTGATCCCATTTCTTCTCCCTCATGATCTGATTACTCCAACTGAATGTGTGTTTGTTGCTCTCTCAGCACGGTAAACTAGGATTTTAGTGTCAGCGTCTGAACTGTTTAACTTCAGACACACATGGAGGAATACGGTTATCAACTGCAAGCACACTGACAGAAACGCAATGTGTGAAAACTGTACATGTCCGCGCACGGGCGGGCTAAATACGAGAGCAGGGATTTCTTGGAGGGAAATTTGCATGTAAGACGGCTACTGCCGCCGAGCAAATACTCAAACGCATACTTTCTCTACACACAGATAGCGTAAATAAACACACGGAGATATCCAGTGCACACAAAAGGGGATTACTATTATCACACGACACACATGCAGAAAGCTTAAAATTGTTTTTAAAACCACACAGTTGGACAGACATATCACAGCACGCATAAACATGCACTAGAAAGGGCTTATGCATCACACACCTCATGTTGCTTAATGTTGGAAAGGAGCAGACTGAGACATGAAGAAGCAGCAAACTACAACCCAAAACATCTTCCTCCTCCTCTTCAGACAACATACATGCTTGTGCGCCAGTGCAGATAATTTCATGAAGTGTGTGTTTAGAAACTTAATAGTCTCATCTTTGTCAGACAGTGATCAAATGGCTGAAACCAAGTCAAACAAAAGTGTCAGGACTGTCATGTTCAGCTATTTATTTAAGTAAAACAGACTGGATAAATATGCAAGCATTAATGTATTAAATGAAAATTACACCATTTTATTTTCCAGAGTAGTGCAGAGGTTTTTTACTCCCCTTCGTGATCAAACTAGATGTCCACCTATGATTTTGTGCAAACAAGAGGTGCTTTGAAATTGTTCGTCCAACTTCCTTTGCTGGTCCGAAAAGCTGCTTTTATTGTATTTTTATCCCTGTCCATCTTTTTCTGTTTGCGAGATGACTCAAGACTAGATAAAAAATTAATGATCTCTCCGAGAAAACTGGGTCCTTGTGGCTTCTTTTTTTTGTTATATAATATAAAGAAAAAAAATGGAACAACAAGCCAATGCTGTACATTCCTTACGTTGGTATAAAAAAATTAAGTTTTGATATCTTAACTTAATATTCTGTTAAAAATCGTAGTTTTTGTCTAGGATTATGGGGCTTATTTTCCAACAGTTGAATATTTTCAATTGTAGAAGGATGTGTGTGTATATATATTTAATTGAATTAAACTGTTTGATAATTTTCTTGTTGGTTATTCAGCTGAGGGCCTCGTTAATCAATTTCAGCTGTATTGATGTTCATGGAATTAACAACAGGTGCACTTCAGTGGCAACAATTAGAAAACCCTCTAACATGGTACACAGAGTTTGACCAAAAAAATAAAGGTCCCCCTCCAACCTCACACATCATTTCTTCTGGAGAACACTTCAGGGTTTTCTGAGCTGCAGAAAACCCTGAAGTTGCGTAACCCGGTCTCATTAGCTGCATTTAAGACATATTTAATAGATGTGATTAGTGATGAATGCAGATTTTATTAGCTTAGCTTTTTTTTTACTTTTGTATTTATTTTCATTTTAAATTTGTTTTTATCACTTTAATAGGTCTTTTATTGTAATTATTAACTTGGTGCCTCCTGTAGACTTTTATTGTAAACATTTAAAATATTGTTGTCAGAAGTTTATATTTTAATCTGTGTGTAACTTTTTACCCTGTTCTATTTTTACTGCTGATGCCTAATCAGGTCATCGTTGTAAATGAGAAATTGGTCTCAATCGACCAACCTGTATAAATAAAGGTTAATAATAATAATGATAATAATAATTTGGCAAAAAAGAAAAAAAAATTACAATAGTTGAAGTATGGTCTAACTGAGAGAATGCCAATTATTATTTATTTAAATTTTTTGGTCAATGTTTGTAAAATCATCCAAAAAAAAGTGTTACGTTTCTTAAAAATTAAGAAATGATTTAATTCAATCAAACTTTTTTAATGCCTTGTTTTAGTTTATAAAAAACATGTTCACATAGTTGAGTACCGGTAAGTATTAATTAATCAAAAAAACACAAAAAATTGATACCACTAACATTTAAATTCCTTTTCTACTCGCATTTAATTATTTTTATATCTGAAGCCTTTTGAACTATTTTTTTTTTTAAATATATATAATGTGTTGTGGTAAATCTGCCCTGGGGTCTTCCTTCTCCAGAAAATTTGCCTGAAGGGAAACATTTCAAGTGGTGAAATATAAATAAAAAATGGTCTAAATAACAATTGTAAATGTAATTAAATTATCACCATTACACTAATAGATGTATAATTAATTATTTGATTGATTAGATTTACTAAACAACCACAATTATATAAAACCAGTCTTGGTTTGTGTAGTTTTTTTTCAGTAAACTTGTTAGTTGTGCAGTTTTATTATACTAATGGAAATTAATGGAGTTGTAAACATTAGATTTTGGGTTTAAACATTTTCATTTGCCAAAGAGAGCTGACAGCAATACGTTTAGTGAAGACAAAATCATTTTGGAACATTTTCAAAACTATTATGCATTGTCATATTTACAAAGCTTTTTTTAAGAAAACAACCATCTATGCCCCAAATCTACCGTAATCCTTGTGTGCAACAAAATAAGGAAAGAAAATAAAACAAAAAACAGTAATCATGATATCAGCGTCTGAAGCAGAATCTGTTTTTGTGTCATTCAAAGGAGGGTGGAGAGCGCCCCCTAAAGACACACTCAGAGAAATAAACAGGATGATGCATCAAATTGAGTTTTAGAATTCTTGCAGGGCAGTTTGAATTTAATCTGATGTTATCAATCAAATTATTTGATTTTTGTATTTTTTCATCTCTTTTCCTAATTTGTTTTAATTTGTAAAGTTGACTTGTAGCAACAGTTCAGACCCACATAAGATTTCACTAAGCCAATTTTGACCATAACTTTTCCTATGTGTTTTTTGTTTTCTTTTTTTCGTTGACTGATGAAATAATTAAAACAAATATACATATAGAAAACCAACTTATTAGTTTTTTTTCTTCTTAAATTAGGGAACAAACTCAAATGATAGAAGGTGGAAAACAGGTGTGTTTTAACCCCCAGGTCCTTCTCCAGGTAAAGGTAAAAATACACATCACCTTTGTTCAAATCAGAATTCTAATCTTCCTTAAATTGTTTTTTAGCTTTGGTAAAGCTTTACATATTTAGACAAAGTAAATAAGGGAAAAATAACTGTAATGAAGAAAAAAGTGTCACTTCTGTTGTATTCAGAATTATGTCATAAATAGACTAGGTCGATAGATAACGATAAATAAAACATGATAAAATATCAAACTTGTTAAATATTAGCTATGAAATAATTTTACAGCATTTTTTCACACTAGGTTTTGACATCTCCCTGATGACAACAATTATAAGTGAAGATGGTTTAACTGCATAAGATAATCTAGACTCCAACAAAATCCACACATCTGCAAAAGCTTCCTCTACTCCTAGAGTCTAATGTATAAGACAGACAGAACAAATCTCCGAGCTAAAACCATCACATCTTCGCAGTGAAAGGAGACAGACGGCTGGAGTTCCACTTGCACAAACACACATTAATGTGACAAAGTGTGCAGGCATCACACATACGCATTTGTCACATTAGACACAGAACTGCACGCTTGATGGCTTAACCTTGGGTGGATGTGAATGTGCGGTGGATGGACTCTGATTTGACACTTCCAAGAAGATACAGTCAAATCGGACAGAAATGTGTTTAATCAGCTGTGAGTCCAACCCTGTGTGTGTGTGTTTCATATCCTGCTGACACACAAAGGAAAACATACTTTATCTTCCATGATTTATTTATTCAGTTGATTTTTATTTATTTTTTGTGTATTGTGTTTTTATTTTTTTCCTGTGGTTCAAGTATTTCTTGATGCCTTATGAGACCTGTCATTGTAGTCATGTAATAATTCCTTTTTTGCAACATTCGCTAGTAGGAAAGTGGAATAATCAGTAGGAAAATTTGTATAACATACAAAGAAATGGGTAAATCCAAGTAAACTGTAGTCAATCATATCAAAATGCATACTTTTGAGTAAGCATTTCAAAGTAAACACTAGCCGTAGGAGTGTGTGTGGAAAGTTTGTTTTGGCCTTAGAGAAAAATGGGAAAACACATGAATCGGAACAGAAAGGTGCACGTTAGTGTGGACCCCTTCCGTCACACTGTGAATCACCCTCTCGTTACCCATCAGCCCTATCACGCAGCCGACCCGGCGATGGTTACACACTTGAACGAGCTTCCAGCGTGACCTTGTTCAGCGCTGCTTTTGAAGATGATGCAAAGAGATGGACGAGCGAGCTTTTGCTTTAAAAGAAGTGAATCTAATGTTAGGAGAGTTTAAAAAAAAAAAACCTCAAAGCTCACTGGACAAGACGTTCAAGTCGAGACAGACACAACAGAAGAAGAATATGATGAAAGACAGGAGATCAAGTGACCTGGATAGCTGGAAGCAGAGACAGAGCTGCTGCTTATCCAGGTTGTCCACATCCTTCCTGAATGATGGTTTGTGTTTGGATGCATGATCAAATGAGACTAAAACTTTCAACTAAAGCTCTGAAAATGATCTTAACAAAAGTTCATTCTATATTAATCCTGTAGCAACACATTGGCTGTAATTTTAAGAAAAAGTTTTGGGCTTATAGTTTAAAAACAAGAAAAGAAAAGAACAATTCTCCAGAGGAAGACAAAAAAGCTACAAACCTCAAAGTAGGGAAGTTTCTACTGCTTTAAAACTTTACAACCGACATTTGAACATAAGCAATGCATAATGCAGCACAAGACAAAATTCCGTCTGGTCTGTTGTATCACGGTATGTTTAAAAACTTGTGGAAAGCTGTGGTGCTCTTTTATCATGAAGAAAAAGCTGCAGTCTGAAGAAGTTGCAGTGGAGCGAATGTCTGCAGAGACATGATGCAAACGAGAATTCAAATGTTGCTAAAAGTTTTCAAAAATGGCTTAAGACGAAAATTAGAAACTTTTGTGTGTTTTTGACATTCCAAAATCTTTAAGTTGGTAATAAAAGTTCCTTCTGAGAAATGTTGTCTATATCAAACACATATTTATCTCATTGCTAAAAATAGGAGCAGAATGTTGAAAGGAAAAATAAGGTCAGGAATAATTTTTAAAAAACTCCCTGTGTTAAAATAAAAAAATATTTTTAAGAACTATAAAAAATTCAAGCTTTTATTCTATTTTATTATATATCTTAAAATAAACAAACACCCTGAGCAGATTTAAAACATTGCTGACAAGAATTTGTCCCCCAGTAGAGAAACTGAGAATTCGACACCCGGTGCCTCCACAGCGCCACGCCATGGTGGTGCCTGGGAGATCATGGCTGAGAAGCTCGAGGTTCAGAATCCTGCAAACCTAAGTGAGACCTCAAACAGAATAGGAGCCTGTCAGGCCAAGAGTAACTCTGCAGCAAGACCCCTCTCTGTCAGGCAGGAATCTCAATGTGCTGTGTGATTTTGTGAAAATTGTATTTATTTTTTGTAAATTAAAACAGTTAAAATCAAAATAAAATGTGTTTTGAAATTAAATAATGAAAAAATACATTTCAAATTTGTGTTTTAATTACAGTTTTAATTGTTTTTTACAAAATTCTTCAAAACTAAATAAATTTACTTGTAACAGGATCATTTAGAGTACAATATGTTAGAATTTTCAGAACACACATAAAGCAAAGAGAAAATACTAAAACTAAAAAAAAAAAAAAAAAACGTTTTCCATTGTGTACTCTTTCTAAATATGATCCTCCTATTGTTTAGTAAATGTTAAATAAATAATAAATCTACTGTATATCTATAAGAGAGTGCCTGAAAGGGGGACAGCTGTGAAAGTTGAGAAAATAAAGAGGTGTTTCTGACAACAAAAGCACATTTTTCCCTTTTAATGCAGTTTGGATGTTCTGGTTACATAAGCCAACATAAACAATTAAATAACTGCTTGCTAACGACGTGACGTGATATTCGTTTGAATTTTAAAAACCAAATCTGACTAACTTTCCATTAATGCTCTTTTATGTTTGTTTTTTATTGACAAAAAATCATCTCCAACATAAATCATTAAATGATTTTAATCAGTGGGGTTTATTTATTTATTTGATTTTTAATTTGTTATTTGCATGAATGCTCAAGATATTGAAAAAAAAAAAAATCCCAACGACTCGAAAACTAACTCACCACCCTTAGTAAAAGTGTGGCAGTGTACCAATTTTGTATGTACTATAAACTTAAAATGTTTCAATGTAGTCAGATGAAGTATTCAGTTAGTATAATTGTCATTCTACTTAAGTATTTAGTTAGTATAATTGTCATACCACTCAAGTATTCAGTTAGTATAGTTGTCATACTACTGTAATATGTGGATGGTTTAGTCTGCTATAGATCTACTTGCTAAATAGCTTTCGAGTATTAATAAAATAATTTTAAAAAATTATTAATTTTTTTCTATAAGGTAATTTATTCTCTGCTGTAGGCCTTTACATTCTGATTTTTCTTATCTTGGTTTTTAGTTAATTTTTATTTCTTAAAAGTGTTTCCTCTAAAAGAGGTTAATATGGATCCATGTTCATCACATTGTGCTTTGTTTTTTGTTAGTGTTCAATAAAGGTTTTTTTTTTTTTAATGGTATTGCGCAGTATGGGAAAAAAGTTATTTTTTAGGAAATCCATTTTTGATAAGTGATACCCTGAAGCTTGTAAACATTATAGTGTTTATTTATTTATATTTTTGCGTGTTTTATTTGTTGCAGTTAAAGCTGGAGAGGTACAGAAGGCAATCTAATGCAAAGTCTGGTAAGGCGCCATGTTAGTTATGTTGAATGCTTGATGTCTTGAGTTGAGGTTGTTTTAAAAAGTATACAAAGTTATGATAGAGGAGTTTAAAGTGACATACAGAAATGTTGATGAATTTAATAAATTGCAAAGGTTTGGCGAAAAGCGCTAATTGAGCTAGCCTAGCAGTAAGCTAATGGTCTGCTTTATGCTAGCTAAGCTTAACTTTTTTGCCAAAATCCTTATCAAAAAGTTGTACATTTGAAGTTTATTTTATTAAGTATACTTGATGATAACTATAAGTATATTAAGTGTACAATGGGCCATGCATGTGTAGCTTAGGAAGTATCTACTGAGTAATACTTCAGACTAAATTTGAACATTTTACAACTAGAGAATAAAATTAAACTTCAACTCTCAATTTTATACAGTATGTATACTGCAGTGTATGTAAAGAGATTACTTTTTGCTAAGGGATGCACATGTTGATGTTGTATGTGTTCGATTTAATTGGAAATATAGTAGAAATGAGTTTAGGCTTTGCAACTTGTTTAAGTTTTAGTTAAAAAAAATGAATAGATTTAAACTGCTTCAAGTTTTCATAGTGAGGAACGGTAAATGATAATAATAATGATCATTCTTATTGCTTGCGGCAAATGTTATAATTTTGTTTCGTTTAACGTGAATTGTATAATAGAGAAATTGATCATTGAATTGTGAGTTACTGCATGAGTTGTGTGATGTCAATCTATGGATTGATGATTGATGAATTGATTGATGATTGGAGGATTGTACTGTGTACCTTGAACAATAGTTAGCCTAAATGCGGAAAGGAAATTTGAGTAAGTTGCTAGTAAGTTCACAGAAGTGCCAATAAACAAGGAAACTTTAATCCTTCGACAAATAATAACATTTGCCCAACTATTTATTTAAAATATTTGTTCATCACTTTTAAATCTCTTAAGAGTTTTTTATCATAGCTGATTTCCTTTGAATCTATGTCACTCTGAATCTTCGCAGTTCCTTTTTCTTGATGTTTGTGTATACAGTCTAGTCTGCATGAACACAAACCGTCTGAAAGCCGTATCTCCACGGTTGTTGTTTCTAAAATTAAACTCTAAAACATAATTTTCTGTGCTTCTAAAAAAGATAGATTTGAATATATGTCCGAACACTTTCAGAACTAAAGCAGATTTTTGATTTGATTACTTTCACCGTTAAAAATTTATTAAGTCACAGTCGGCATTATTGCACACACATCTTCATCATGCTGCTTTTTATTGAAGATGACTAAAAATTAAAGGTCTGTTCTTAAACCTGCTATTAGAATGAATACAATGAAAAAAGTGCAGATAAACATCTATTTAGCTTTTAATTCAATTCTAAGAATATTTTTTTTCCTTTAGAATAAAAAGAGTTTCTGTTTCAGAAGTAATCTTGATCAATGTTCCCTCTAATTTTTTGTGTGTCTGAGCAAACACAGAAACTCACTGAGCGATTCTTCGACCCCCGTGAGCAACACTGGGGGTTCACTCTGTATTCATCTCTATATTTCAACTGTCTGAAATCTTAGATCTTAACAAGTCATGTAGCTTATTAAAAGAATGAAACTAATTCACTCATTTTTATCAAATTTGGTGTAATATAAGTGAAATCCAACAATAACTATGAAAAGTTAAAAAAAATCAGAAAGTGGGTCCTACTCCTGCTGTCTGAGAATAAATTCCAATTTAATCTCATATGTATAAAACTTTTCCTGCTCCACAGTATCTTAAAGTGCTTTCCATAATACATAAATAAATAATAGAATGATAAAAATAGTAGATAAAATATGAAGCATATGAAATAAATAGGAACAAATAAAAGCTCAACACACACATTCTAGACATGTAATCATAATAACTTATACCAATTATTAATACAATTTATAAAATCAAATTAAAACACGTGGACATGTAAAAACTAAGTAAAAGCTGTACTAATAAAACTCTATAAAACCACAGTGGATGAAGCCTCAGCATCCACAGGCTGTTCAACAGGTGAGGTCCACAGAGCTGAAATGTGGCCTCATAGTGAGATTTTAGTTCTGCCTTTTGGGACCACCAGCAGACCTGCAGCTGAGGGCTCTGGGGGGTCATAAACCATAAACCAAAAATAAACTTGATCAAAATGAAGGTTCAATTCCATTTAAGCTTATATAAACAAATAAAAGAACCTAAAGCTGACTGGAGCAAAGACTTCAGAATCAGACTAATGTGCTCCTTCTTGGTTAAAAAGCTGCAGTCGAGTTCTGGACCAACTGCAGCGACTGAGGAGAATTTTATTTCTAAATGTTATGAAAACATGTAGAGTAACAATGTTGTGGTCTGGCTGGGATTATTGTCTGGAAGATGTAACATGTACGCATTTAGAGATGACTTTTTTCAATTTTAAATCATGCAACGTTTTTAATGATCATTTTACTACTCTGATGTCGCTAAAGTTAATGCTAGTCTGCTGCTTTGGGATCACCTGTCCTCATCACTTCTCCAGCACGTTGCACGCGCAGCCCCCCCCCCCCCTCCCGCTGTAGCCCCACCCCCGCTGCCGCGTGCACGCTCAAGATGTGAAATGACATGGAGGAAAACTATTTGTTGTGTGTTCTTATATGAGATCTGAACTAAAAGAAGAAGGAATAGGACTTTGAGAACACTCCCGGCCCCTCCTCCACTCTCAGGTTAAAGTCCGCTGTTCATTTGAACACCGGAGCTCACGCACTTTTCATCCTGTAGTGCACGAGGCACGCTCTGGCCGCAGAAAAAAGTCCATCAACAGCCTCCGTCAGTGTTTTGGAGAGCTGTTCGTGCTCACTGCGCGTGCTCACTGCGCGTGTTCATTGCGCGTGCGGCCAAACTGACGGTGTTTTGAAGACAGAACGCATTGAAACCCCGACTTCAATCTGAACTCAGCTTTGTTTCCTGGACACTCGTCTTCATCAGCGCGTTTTAATTCGTCTTTCAATCGCTGAATTACATTAAAAGTGACAAAGAATACATGTCTTCTATGATCATTCTATTTAAAGTTCAGAATGCATTTTATGATGTGCGCAGAAAAGATTTCCTCTGCGCAACAGGCGTGAGAGCAGTGCGCAATTGCGCACGCGCGCAGCTTAGAGGGAACGTTGATCTTGATCAATAATATTTCATCACAGAGCATCATCTCAAATTTACACTTACTTTAGTTTTATTTAGCAGCTTTTTTCCCCCCTTGAAAGTGGCTCTAGCTGCACTTGTGGTTCTTTTAAGTTGATCTAAATATAGTGAGTCCTTTTCAGAGTTATTCATGTTTTATTTTTGAGGAAAACATTTTTTTAAGTATCTTTGCACATCAGTGTCTGATTAAAAAAGATAAAAAATATAAAAGGAATGTAGTATAAAAGTTTCCAGGAGAGGGAGCCACGTAACTTGAAAAGACTCCACATCTATTCCAGTATTCAGACTTCAAGATGAAGAAAATAGTTTATTCATTCATTCATTTGCATGAACTGATATTAATGTTATTACTTGATAAAATTGTCAATATTACTGTATTAGTATTACTTTGTATGGATGACAAATTTAGGAATTAAAAAAAAATACAATCGACAAGGCAAGTGTGAAAGGTTTTTAAACATAATTGTATCAAAATCTGCAGGTTCTTTGTGAAAACCCTGAATAGGAATCATCTGAAAAATCTGCAGCTGCTTTGCGATAGAATTTAGAAGATGTAAACCATTTCTTCTGTTGGCTAGGAACTTATTAAAACTGCTCATGGCTCTAAGTGTGCTTGTTGTGGCAGGTCTCAGGTATGACTGTTTAAAACTGTTAGTTTGATTAGTAGGGGATCACTATGAATGTTAGAAAAAGTTGTCAAAAGCAGATGCACTAAAGCACATGTCCTGATATCGCTGTGTTATGGATACCTGTAGCCCTGTCATATGATGTGGCGCTGGCGTTAATGCCTTTCTAACAGAAGGGGGCGGAGCTGCCTGATTCTTGTGGTTGACCAGGAGGACTGCTGGGCCCACACGGTTTGTGTGGCAGCTGCGTGAGCCAGTTTTGTAATGCGACTATTTTAATAATTGTGTTTTATTTATGTATTTTATTTTAAAATAAATGTGTATTTTGACAGAGGATTGATTTTGGATTGTAGCTACAGCACACCAACAGCTTTAAGCTTTTGTTAGTTATTTTTGCTTGGGTCATTCTAATTTGTTTCCCACGTTCATCTGCGTTACATTGGATCGTTCTTAGCATGTGAGGATTTTTTTCTTTTTTACCCGTGTGCAGAGTTTACAGCTGCCTTACTGATGTGGGGAGTTTTTACTTGGCTTTGTAACAGTTAAGTGTCATGACACCAGAAGAGCTCAATAAATATGATCAATTTATATGAATGCTACTGTCTTTAATACAGCTATAATACACAGAAACAATTGTAACATCTGTTTAATCCTAGCCGTGGTGAACACAATTTATTTTGGAGATTTCTGAGTAAAAAAAGGATGAGGAAACGAACACAAACTTGTAATGCAAACCTTTAGACTGAAACAAATCATCAATGTCAAATTACAGTCATTGGTAATCAAAAACTACCTGACAAGTGTTGTAATTAGTTACCTATTGCTTTTTATCAGAGTATATCCACTGTCACAGGTAAATTGATTCACGACTTAATCTGATAATAGTTTCTTCTTCAGTTTATTTTTGAAAATATCAAGATAACAGTTTGATGCTTTGATTCACACGGCTTCCTCGCTTGTCTCACTCTATGTCTAGCCTTCTCTATTTAAAATGAATGCATGACTTGTGACCACTCCTTCGTGATATTTGATTTTTTTTATCTTGTGAAGGCATTTGTTCTGTTGTTTATTAGCAAAGCATGAAGACATAATGGCAGACAGTAGTTAGCTCATTCAGTTTTTCGGCCAGAAATACTGAAATTTTTTCCTGTTTCCTCAACCCCTTTTTTCCTCAGCATGCTGATTAACTGAGTAACAAGCTTCTGTCAAGAATCAGTCATTTCCTTTTCCTTGAAAAAAATTTTATTAAGTTTTAAGTTGGATTTACCCCCTTTTCCCCCCAAATTTAGACAAGCAATAATGTTAAGGAAATGTTTTCAATACTCATGATGGCATGCACTTGTTTGCAAGAATAAAAAGAAATGAACCGAAAAACAGCTCTGATTTTCATCAGAATTGCCGAGGTTTGTTTAGTCATTTTGTAAAGGGATCCAGGGGCGAGGAGCTGAAGTTTGTTGGCTCTTTCTCATTGGCGATGGAACATGTCTTGGTGAAACGGTGATGGAGATCTGTGTCTGAGAAATGGGGATGGAGTTCTGTGTCTGAGAAATGGAGATGGAGATATCTCTCTGCGAAAAGGGGACGGTTCCCTTCCAAATGGTGAAAGGCCTCTATTCATAGGTCAGAGATTTCTGTTTCGTGGAGATGGGCTTCTGCCTATTCGCCCTGGACTTCGTCCTCTATCTGCAGCATTGTTTCCTGGTACACTAAGGTTATCTCTTGGAAGATTTGGATAGGTGATCCGACCTACGCCCCCTGCCTGTCGTAATTCATCAATGACTCCAGCCATAGTTGTTCTTCGAGCCGGGTTTTGCTCCACCATTCGACAAACTGGACTGCTGTAAGCCTGATTCCCTATGACCTCTCGGATCTTCGCTGGACAGACGGTGGGCGTGTGCAGCCGGATTCGTGCCAAAAATTCAGCGATGATCTTTCCCATAGCCCAAACATCTGATAGCTGGTTTCGCGGTGACTTTCTTTGTAGCACTTCTGGAGGGGAGTAAGCCTCGTTTCCCATGTCCACTGCGGAGCTCAGTCCATACCTGAAGAACTTGGCCAATCCCAGGTCAATGATCACAGCTCGGTTTGTGCCATGTTCAACCTAAAAAGCAAAGAATATCAAAAAATGTGTTTTTTTTTCCTTATTTTTTCCATGGAGATATTTATTTAAATGATTTTAGTTTCTTGATCAACTCATAAAGAAGGGAATTAAAAATCTAAATTTGAGATAATCATCTAATTTGACCTTCTTTAATCTTTCAGTGAGTCAGTATTTTAGCCTGAAGCTACTGGAGCCACATCTGCTCCACAAAAACAGGCTTGAATTCTTATAAGCAATTAAACTGCTTAGAATGCATTTTCTCAGAACTGAGGCTTGACATTTTCTCTCACACTTGCAGAGTTTGAAAAAATGGGCGGTAGATCTCACATACCATGATATTTTCTGGCTTGAGGTCTTGATGAACGATGTCTTTGGAGTGGAGATGAAGCAGGCCGTCACACATCCCGACAATAATGATGGCTTTAGTGGTAGGAGTCAGCTACGTCGAGAGAAAATGAGATCGAGTTTAGTCCACCTGTAAGGAAATCTGCTTTATGATAGATTACTTTAAACATAAAGTGTCCAAGGCTTTTTATTTTTTTTAATCCAATGTGGAAAACAATTTTAGTTTTTTTTTTAGTAACTGTACCAGTAGCTTAGACTTTGCTGCTTTGAATATAGTTGTCTCCAAGTCTTCTCCATGGATAAACTCCAGCGGAATGATCCATTTCCCATCTGTGAGAGTTATGTCCCCGAGGAGCCTCACTATGTTGGGATGGCTTGACTTACTGCACATCAATGAGAGAAAGAAAAAGCTTGAAATGATGCAGAGCCTAATTAAAGTTGAGTCTTACTGTTGAACAAAATGTTTAAAGACACATAAAAGAAAACATTAAATGCAATAAAACATATTACTGAGGTGTGCCGCAAAAAAAATATTCCCTCTAAAACATGAAATCCTTTGCAAACAGACGTGTGCTGATGTGTTTCCTTCTGTCAGGACAGGTTGTACCAGAGTTTAGGCCAAAAGGCAAAGGTGTTGTTGATCACACTTGACAACTTTATTGAGGTGTGGTACAAGTCACTGGAATGAGGTTAATTATAGTTAGATATAACTAGTCCTATCATTTCAACGCGAATTATCAACTATTGTCGATTTCTTTAGAGATACCAACTTTTTTACACAGTATGATGTTCACTTTGAATGGTTTTTGATAAGATACCCACTTTAAATTAATATGTTGTGCCAATCTAATATTTTATTAGCTTTTAATAGAGTCTTCTTTAGATTATCCTGTGAAAAACTGTGGTCTTCAAGAACATAGTTTCTGCAGAGTGGCAGTTGTTCATTAGAAACTTAACTGAGTTGTGGAGGGAACTGAACCCTGCTCCTCTTCCCATCACCTATAACTGACTGTTGTTTATACTCTGCTGCTAGCTAACAGCTAAATGTACAAACAAATGTACAAATTACAGGAGCAAAGCTTTTTCAAATTGTTTAAAGACTCGCTTAAATAAAAATTGTATTTTATTGTGTTTTTAACACGTTCTTGTAACATTTTTCCTCATGATGGAAAACGTACATAAAATAATTTAAAATTCAAACTTTATTTATTTATTTATTTATTATGTTTTTTTTTTTTTCTTTTTCTTTTTAACTTGTCCTGTCCAACAGCTGAGCAAGCAGATACGGGCTGAGAGCCTCTTGCGTTGGACAGATTTTATTGTCCCAACAGGGTTTATACTTAATAAACCCTGTTGTATTTCATGCTAAACTTTATTTTAATTATGTTGTATCTTTTTCTTTTTTTTCGTTGGACCGGACGGAAACAAAGGGGGGGGGGGGGGGTAAAAGAGTGGGGTTAAGAGAACAAAGAAAGTAACACAGAGTAGTAACATCCTATAACAACCAGGTCTAAATAACAATCTGGAATGGGCGGGGCCTGTCTACACACACACTCAGTTACACACATACCTTTTGGCTAAAATAATCTTTACCTTTAAAGTTGTCAAAAATGTACACAATACCACTGCAGCTCACACACAATCATAGAAGCTGACACAAATAAAGTCTTTCATTCCATCACACATTCTGTTAGTGCGAGGTGAGCTGACACCTGTGCTCAGGTGAGTGTTTGTTTTGCTGATGTGAATGTTGATGGAATGTATAGAAGGAGAGAGAGCCCGGCCACCCCCACGCCAAGGCCCCCCACCGGGGCGGCAGCAGCAGCACGGGCCCCCCAACACCCATCATGGAGCCATGGAGAGAACCAGTCAGCCGCAGAATCCCGCCAGACACCCAGACCAGGGCACGCGGGACCGCCGCGGAGGCCCCCACGCCCGAGAGCCGGAAGGCACGGGAGCACAGAGAGCGCGGACCCGCGGATGTATTTTTTATTCAAATCGTGATGGGTTAAGAGCATTTTTAAAAACATTTTTAAAAGCGGTTTTAAAAATCTCAGTCATAATGCATCCAATTGCAGATAAATACTGTAGATACATTAACATCTTTATTTTCCTCATCTGAGCTGCAATCTCTAAAATGTACGGTAGAATAGCTCCAATATTCCTTGTCATTTTTGTTGCACCGCTAATGTTAGCTTGGGGTTGCGAGCTAGCGGGATGATGGGATATCAACTTCGGTTTACTTACAAATGTCCTGCTCACAACTCAGAGGCAACATTTTCTAAAGAACCCCTGCCACTATCTAGAAAAAAACTGCAACATCATAATTATAAGACCACTGAAAGCTTTTACAACAGATAAAAATAAAGTCAGTGGGACTTTAACTGTCACAATGTTGGCGACGATGATATAGGATTGTAGTTTCTTTATCACAGCGACAACAATTGTCAAACTGCATTTTTTTTTGTCTTCTCTTGATTCACCAAGAATTGTGAGTGTACTTGGAATTAACATTTTACGCTAAATTTTCTACGTCCATCATTAGAGAAAATGTGACAAGAACATGTTAAAAACACAATTTTCAGCTGAGTGGGTCTTTAAGACGTTGGCTATGCAACAACCTTTTCAGTTTGAGGATCACATTTCGTCCATGTTTCAACCTCTCCAACTTGCCGTAGCCAAATTCATACTGTGGGCAGCTAATTTGTTTAAGGTGTGGGACAAGTTTAAACAGAAACGTCTTGAGCTGACGGATCTGCGGCCTTGAGGTGAGTTTTCTTAGTGGAATTCATTGATGTTTCACTTTCTGGAAGTAAGTGTATAACTCTTTTGTGGGTTTAGCTGGAACTACGATTCATTTCAATCTTTCCTTCCTCAGCTGCCTCCCAGTGGTTTATTGGTGAAACATATGTTGAACTGTAGAAACTAGGCGCTTTTTTTTTATTATTAGTCTTCTATTTTGCCAGTTTGTTGCATAAAACAAGCACTGGTGTTAACTGAACTTTGTTTAAAAGCATATCCACATGCATTTTCATATTGGATAGATATTTGAAAAAAAAAAATTATATGTTTATACGATGTTTCACTTGTTTCACTAATAGATGAAAAAACAAAGAATATATTAACAATGTTCCCTTTTTAAAAACTCTAAACAAGCAAACAGCTTCTGGTGAAGATTGTACTTACTTGTACACTTCACATTCTCTTTCCAAATCCTTCCTGGTGATGAGGTAGTGTGGGACTTTCTTTATAGCAGCCCATGTGCCATTGTAGTTTTCTCTGTACACCTTCCCAAAGCCACCCTTTGCGATGGTACCAGTTGGATACGCCATTCAGGTGAAGCTGGAAAGGACAAAGAAGGCCAATGGGAGGGGGTCACTTACAGAAAACCTGGTCACAACTGAAACTAAAAAAGTTTTACACCTTAACTGAAAATACCACAGTAGTAGAGATTGCAGTTTTGTTGTGGTAACCACTGATGTTTTGGTTTATGTCAGGTTTTCTATTCCCAGCATAGAGCGTGATGCGTGGTTTGAGGTGGTGCCATGATTTTGAAACAACAGTTTGAAAAAACAAAACTAAAAGCAAGATATGATCTGTCTTTCTCTCCGCTGTATTCTTGGTTACAAATTAAAATCACATTTTTAAATCAAACTATTCCAAGAAGGGTGTTACATGTGATGTATAGTATATGAGTAATGCGCTAGGTTTCTGTCAAGCAATTTACAATAAAAACCGGTTGAACCACTTCATCTGTCACGAGATTTTTTTACTCAAGTTTCTTCTTTAATTTCAGTTTTCAGTTTCTATACCTATAACAAATTCAAAATCGCTGAGAGGAATTAAAAAAAAAAAAAAGGCTTAGAGAAAAAAAAACATGAACTAACATGTCAGGCTGCAGTGAACACACTGCTATAACTGTTCCTGTTGTGAAAATAAAAAACCCCTGAGGTATGTTGAAAAAGAAAAGACATCTTTGGAAGGTTTTACATTATAGTAAATTCAAGTCAGCTTTCTGCTGTTTCTTGTAACTGTCGTGTGTTTATTCAGCATATGTAGAAGCTGACTAACAGGTAAATCTAGATGAGAATTGTTTGGGTTTCTACAAGCTATTACATGACGTGTGAGAGGACCGTGTACAAAAGCCAATAGTCATGTGAAGATAGAAACCTTTGCACAAAAAACTGTATTTGGCCTGTTGTGTCTGTAAAGACTTTTTAAAATGATAAGTAATACAATATATTGTTAAATAGTCTAAATGTCTTCATTTAGAACAGCATTGAAGGAGGTAAAATAGTTCTAGGTTACTTGTTTTATGTTTATACTCATTTAAGTTGATTTTAAAAGTTTGTTCTTGCTTCTTTTTAAGATAATAGCTACTTCTTACTCGCTTTGATCAAGGCCCTTTTAAGTATTTCGTTTTAAATGGCTACTGCAAAAAGTTTTACATTTTGTATTGACATAGGTCAAGATCTTTTAAGCATTGTGCTTAGTTTTAGCCTTTCTATACTGCTGACAAGAAATAATAAAGTAAGGATCCACTTAGACGAGGAAAAACTGAAAATGAGTGATAGGGCAAATTCTTTAAACTAATAAAACCTGGATAACTGTTGGCCTTCAATAAAACTCTGAGTAAGCAGAAATATTTCTCAGATAGGTAAAAAAAAATATATCAAACTGTCCTGGTTAATGGTACAAAAAAATGTTCTCTTACCTCTCCGCAGCTCTGTCAGGTCTGAACATGCGGTGGCATAGCTTCCTCTTTTATTCCATTTCCACTCCTACTTTGCCGCTGACTCCTGGCCTGGAGCAGAGCTCTAATTCCGTCTGTGTGGTGAGGTCAGAGTATAAGTACACTGTAAACAAGGAAAAGCCATTGTGCAATAAAGGAAAAACCTTTGCTCTCACTTAGATAGTTTTAGTACTTACTGGAAATAAAACAGCACAAAACTGGAGTTATGATATATTTAGCACTGGTTTACAGAAAGTTGTAGTAGCGTATCCAATAGTTTTCATTTTTCTTTAAAATTATAATGAACGAAGTAAAATCTCACACATAGATGGGATCATAACATAAGACTATAATATATCATTTTTTTATTGCTTTAATCCAGTAAAAGGGGAGTTAGAGATTCTGTGGCCTGGTTGAACGCCTCATCAGGCTCCACCAAATGCCTTCCCTCAGCTTAAGAAGCACATGTAGAGGGAATTAAACATTAAGAATCTGCATGTAACACATGCCATGTGACATAAGCAGTGGTCCCTCTAATTTTTTGTGTGTCTGAGCAAACACAGAAACTCACTGAGTGCTCCTTCAAACACTGTGAGCAACACTGGGGGGTTCACTCTTTAGTCATGTCTATATTTTAATATCAGATCTTAACAAGTCATGTAGATTATTAAAAGAAGGAAACTACAGCACTAATTTTCATCAAATTGTGTTTAAGTGACATACAAAAATAACAATGAAGAGTCAAAAATTCTGGAAGTGGCCCCTGCTCCTGCTGTGGTCTGGGAATAAATTCAAATTCAACTTTATTTTTATATCACTTTAACTGCTACAAAGCATCTTAAAGTGCTTTCCATGATAAATAAATAATAGCATAATGTAAACATGAACAATCAAAATAATTTGAATCAATTATTAATACAGTTTATAAAATGTAAATAAAACATGTAGACATACAAAAACGTCATAAAGCTGTGGTAAGAATTTTTTTTTTTTACTTTTTTTTTCTTCAAAACCTCCAGACTGGATGAAGCTCTTACATCCTTAGACAAGATGTTCAACCAGCGAGGTCCACAGTTCTGAAATGTGGCCTTGCCGTGTTTTTTAATTCTGACTTTTGGGACCACCAGCAGACCTGCACCTGAGAACCTGAGGGTTCTGGGAGGGTCATAAACATACTAGTAAATCTGCTTAAAAATGAAGGCCCAACTCTGTTTAAGCGTTTATAAAGTAATAAAGGAATCTTAAAGTCATACCTGAAGTTGACGTGGAGCCAGTGCAAAAATGTTTAAATTAGAGTTGCGCCTTTCTGGTCTTGGTTAAAAGGAGTGCAGCCGAGTTTGGAACTAGTTGCAACCGATTTAAATTATTTTTCTTAACGCTAAAGAGAATTGCATTACAATAATAGATGGATAGATAAATAGATATCTTTATTTGCCATTGTCACAGGTACAATGAAATTAAAAGTGCTTTCTGGTCTGTGCAAAAATTCATACTTAAAATCAACCCACATATAAATAATAAAAAAGCAAAAGTACGTAAAACCTGGAAATTTAAACAATTACAAATAAAAACAAGATATTCTATAGGTGCTAAAATTGTTAAGAACTGGAACAGAATAATGATAAAAATTGATAAATATAAGAAAACATCCACTTTGTCCTAACTGTACAGGAAGAGCTCCAGGTTTAATTCTTTCTTGCAGCATTTAATCTAATCTAAATGTTAATAAAGCGTATATTAATACTTCAACACTGGCTCTGGAAAGAAGCCATGCTGTGGTGTGGGTGGGGATCATTGTCTGGAAAATGTGTAATATCTACACATTTTAGAGATTACACTTTAAATTAGATTAGATTATTTCAAACAAACAAGAAAAAATTATTCATGTTCAATTCAATCGCTCAACATAAATTTACATCCACAAAGACATGTCAAATAGAATAACTAGACATTCAAATATAGATTGCCTAAAAGGTAGTGGGAGGAAGCAAATTTATATAAAACCCCAGCTCAACTTTAGCATGTTGTTTACATGTATTATCATTATCCGGTTCATTACCCAAAACCATATTGTTCTTTCCAACATAGATTCAGGTTATAAGGAATCCTTTAGTAACAATACATCAGATGGATATGTAAATAGATATAACACTATTTCAGACTTTGTCTTTGCACATGTAGACATATTATCAAAATTCAGAAGGGTTTCCATGCTCTCATGCTAAATAATGCGTTATTTTAAATTAGTACTTAAAGTACTCCTAAATTATGTCTTAAATGTTATTTTAATAATTATCATCCATAAATGAGAACACTTGATAAATGACACCAAAGTAAGAGCAAGTCAGCTGTTTGGGGACCTTAAGTTTACCTGATTCGTGTCTGTCCTGGAAACCTCTCCAGTATGTTGGTATTTAAGCAAACAAACAAAAAAAGCATTGTTTGTCCACTAGATGGAAGTATTTTTATTGTTTTGCTATGAATTAAAAAGAAAGGAAAAGAAAAAAAAAATCATTTCCTGAAACTTCGCCTCCCGGTTAGATCAACTTTTGTTCCTTGTGTTCTCCCGAAACAAACAACCATGGCTCTCACAGCAGAAGAATTTTGTAACTCCCCACCACAAGGTACGTTTGCTTTTTAAAGTCTTTAGTTTAAGCTACAAGTGAACAGTAAGAATGTGCTTTCCTTTTTCCACGTAAGGGACTTTCTTCTGACGTCCTAAATATGAAACTCCGTTGCTCTGATCCATCACAATTAGCATATAAGCATAAAACATGCAGTATTGCACAGTTTGTTTGTTTTTTTTTCCTGTTACTGTTCTGGGAGGAGACTAAATCTGATTTAAATGTGGCTTAAACAAGTTAAGCAGTGCTTCCTTGCAGAGCACATGTCTCTGATAGTGGTAGGCTCTGTATATTAGCATTGATTATTTGTACACAAGTAACTTTTTCCTTGCAAGTAGGTAAGGTGAAAGATCAAAAGTTCTTATTTTAGAAGTATTTTCTTTTTAAAACGTGATCGAAGTAATTTTCTTGTCCACGAAAACTGATGTGGAAATTTACCTTTTTTTTCTTTTTTATCTTGAAGGATCCTCTCACTCTCAGGAGAGCGGGTATGTCCATTCATTCTCAAAAATGTTATAATCCATTTGATAGATTTTTTTGTTTATGTTAACTCTTCTCAAAAACTATCTAAATAGATATAGATATTTGAATTATTCCAAAGGGAATTGTTGAATTTTCTTTCTGATTTCACAGGCAAGCGGGCCTTTCTGCAAACTTAACCCACACATTTAGTGATAGCTTTGAAAACACTGAGCTCATCGCCATTAAAGAGAGTTCTGTGAGGCCAATTCGACCACAGGAAGAGCAAAACCTCTCTGAGGTGGCATTGGGACATGTAGGGGTTGAGTCTTACAAAGGAAATACATTCACTGTGGTTGACAGTTTGCCTTTTCTGAGACTATCAGTAAATAAAGGGGAGCAGAGAGTTGCCATACCTTCACTTGGAAGAGCAGCTCTCGCAAAGTCAGAAAGGAAGAGTTATTTAATTCCATCTGCCAAGAAGCCCAGAATGATCTCACCAAGACGCATACCAGGATGGAGAAAAAAGAGGGCAGCAGGAGGTCCACTCAGAAAAGAGTCAGGACTACTGGTAAGGAAAAATTAAAAAATTAGTTTTTGTTTATATAGTTCAAATTACAAACCTGAGCATTCATATATCTACTGTGCTCTAAATCTGACAGTTTTTAAAATACTAAAAATGTTCAAACTATTGTTTCTTCTCTACTGTGCTTGCAGTGGCATGTTTCCTGCTCTGAATATTTTTCTTCATGTTTGCATATTTTGGTTTTCTCAATTTGAACTCTGTGTTTATACGTTGAACACCGTAAGAAGAAAAAAAGAACTGCAAACATTTTTTGACTATAAAGGAAGGCAGGACCTTAATAGGGCATCATGCATTACAGTTAGCAATCCTTTGCCATTTTGTAGAGTGTTATGTGGTCTGGTAGTTAGAAGTTAGCTGTTTTGTGCTGTTTTTGCTATGTTTAGTGTTGCGATCGTGATATTTTTTATTTGTTAGTGTTTTTTGCAACCTCAAATTTGTAGGTCTTATTGCTGGTATATTATTTTTAGAACCTAGTGAGGAGTGATTGACTAAAAGCTCATTAATTATTCACCATATTATGCAATCATAATCTGCAGTGATGTTTGCCAACAGGGTGGCCACATACCTTTAAAAGTTTTTAAAATCCCTTTCCAATGAAAATCATGTTTTTGAGTTTTTAATATATATATATGTAGCATTTTTCTTATGAAAGAGAACAAGTGTAGTAAGAAATCATTTCATTTTTGCATTTCTGAGTATTTCAATCGCTGCCAATCAAACTGTCGCAGACAGGCTCTGTTTGAATTTATGATCTTTACATCTCAACCCTAAACCTCTTTATCTGGCCCGGTTAGCGTGTCTAGCTCAGGTGCTGGAGAAGAGATGATGGCATCATTGACTGCAGTCAAATGAGCCGCCGTTCACATTTCTGTCGTCAAATCATCCATCATTGGATTTTTCTGTGTGAGTTTCATACAACACTTACAGTAGCAGGACTGTGAACGCTGGAAAATCTCCAAGAGACTTCACAGAGCTTCTTGATGTGACCACGGAAATACGAATGGTGGCTCATTTGACTGCAGTTGTAAAGGATTGTAAATCAATGAAAGAGCATTTTAATGCTAGCTTTCATTATTTTCCCAAGAACTCTGCTCTGAGAAACCAATAGATTGAATTTATTGGTCACAGCAACGTCAATAAACTTTGGAGAATTAGAGAGTTTTTGGTGAACTGGAAGGAGAAAGAATCAGGATTTTGGAGTGAGTTTGGTCCATGAAGCTCTTCACCTCCTCGTCTGAGCTGACATCTGGCTCAAAACGATACGGCTGGACATTACCGATATTGCTTGACAATTTTATTTACAAGCAATGAAGAATTACGCTAGAGACACAGAGGTATAACAAGAAAGGAGGGATTCAGTGGCAGGGCTACTCAGCTCCAAAAGCCACGCCCCCTCAGCGGGGATTTTGGAAACTGAGACTTCAGATCAACATGAAAAATGGCTTTTTAAGACATTTAGGTTGTGGGATTTTGGTTAAAAACCTAGTAATCATAATGAAAACACTACTGGGACGGTTTTTTAAAAACAGAAAAAAAATGGTCATAAGGGTACTTTAATAAATTTTGAATTTGAATTATCAAAAAAAAAAAAAAATGGTCTTGAAAAGTACTTAATTCTTGTGAATGCGTTTTTTTTTTTTATTATTACTTTTAGTGAAATGTGATTTTTGTCACAAAAAAATTAAATTAAATTGAAAAACATTTCTATTATGTGCTGTGGCATTAGGCAGTGAACAGGTCATAAATCGTTTACTTCAGATAGCTAATTAGCTCGTTCTCATTGGTGCAAAAGTGCAAATTCATAGAGAAATGGCTTTCAGATAAGGATTACTTTCAGTGGTTAAAACTGATTTGTGAAAATCCTTGTGAATCAAACTTTATCAAAATATATTTATCCTCAGCATAATGGGGATCAAGGCAATCAAATTGTATAAGCGGAGCAAGAAATACTGTGAGCAGGAAAATCCCCACTCCGTCCACCAATGCAAATGATGCGATCTATGATGTTAGAAGCAATAAGCCGCTGCGAACAAAACTCTGGCATGCAAACAATTTGTGGCTCCATGCTGACAGTTAAATTAGAGGTGATCTAGAGGATGAATCGCAGGTCAGACTAGATGAAGGCAGAGAGGAAGTTTTTAAAGCTGTTTCCACTTGTCCAATCTCCACCAAATGAATAATTGGCAATTTAAAGACTGTTATATAGTAGCAATATATAATAAAATATAGTAATAATACTTTTTATTAAAGTTAAGGAAGTTGTTGTGATACGCATAAAAATATTTGATATGTGACCAAGGCTATACAATTACAAATAAATTAAAGGTTTTGGTAAAGGCAATTTGATTTGTGGTTTAAAATAATTTATTTCTGGAGTATTTCTGACATAAAATCTTCTGATTATGTTATTAATAATAAACCCTTTTCATGTGATGTCACACAAAATGGCGACTGTGTAGAGGGACTTCCAGTTCATATATTATGTCTATGGTTTTATGTAAATATTGAGAGGTAACCTTCCCAATTATAACTGAAATTTGCACAATATCTATTTTATAAATTTCCTACCTGGTTTAATTTTTTTTTCCTCTCTTAGATGATTCACAAATCAAAGTACAAATGTCAGTAATCTTTCCTGCAGAATTCTCCACAGCTGCTTCCCCAAATTTCTATGGATGATATTAAACGAGTCGTAGATTATTTCTCTCTGACAACCTGGTTATAGTTAGACGAAGGTTACTGCACTTCATTGAATACTTCTTGTTTGATTGTGAAGGTAATTAAGATTTTCTTCATTTAAATTACGCTAATCAGTTTTAGTATTTGATTGCACTTAAAATATGTGCAATCAAAAGTTCAAGAAAAATAGAGCCCATTAGAATAATATCTACTCAAAGGCAACGTTGATAATTTCAGTAGAGCCTCAAATATTGAAGGACTATTCAAATTTATATTTAGATTTCAGAACGATCTGAGACGGGAAATGAAAATAAAATTCGGCAGGATATTCATTAAATAAACACTGTACATTTTTCTTTTGAAATTACCTTTTATCATTTATGTAAAATTGTGTCAAACAGCGTTCAGATGTCAGTCTGTACAGCAGAAGTCACATTTTAGGCCCTGTTGCCATTTTGTCTGACATAACAGTGAAAAAGGTCTATATGTATTTAGAACAACAATGATGATGTATTATTTTACTATTTGTAATATTTGGAAAGGGCTACACTCTGGTTTATTGTTTTACAGTTTTCTTACATTAATTAGTGTTTGCATGTGTGTTTGCTAAACTACATGTGATGTTCATTTTTTGTACATACAGTCTTGAACTAGATTTTAAAAAAAGTCTTACAAAGCCTTAATCTCCATAACTTAAAAAACGGTAGAATATAATAGAATTGAACAATTTATTATGGACTCCAGTTCCAAACAACAAGATCATAAAAAACCAACAGAAACTCATACATAAGAGGTATAGATTACAAAAATACTAAAACCAATGGTCATAAGAGTGCTGTGCTTTATATTGTTGAAGGCTAAAATAATGTCATTCTCTGAGGCATTAAAACGTTGGAAAAAAACATTAATAAAGAGCCTGGAGAGTGTGAATACTAGCACCAACAACTCATCAGTACTGTACCACCATGGACTTTTTAATAAAATCCTCAGGGCCTCAGTTTTAAGCAACTTGTAGCTCTAGCTAGATGCCCTTTAGTCAATCCACAGGTGTGGTGTGTACAAAGCAGTGCAGTAAGATTTAAATAAAATAATTTATACTGTATTCATTTATATATAGTTTATTACTACTTGTAGATAGTTGTTGCTGGATGAGAGGAGTCACAACTGTAACTGCAGCTTTAAAACTTTGAAACAATCATTACTCCTGATGGAAATGTGCTTCTTTATCTTGGCTCCTTTAGCAGTTGTCATTAGATTCTTGGTGGCAGTGGTGTTGCTTCCTGACTGTGTCTCATCATCTGGTAAGTTAAAACAAGCAAAAAATTACACTTGATTTGGATTTACGTCTTGAAATCTAGAGTATTAATTTATTAATAAAAAATAAATATTCTGTTAAAGAGAAAACATTTTTATCATTAAAGAATAAATGGCACACTTTTTTATATTTTTGTGTTTTTAGATTTGAATGGAGGAAGCTGTTTCACCTGCAACCATACGGACTGTAAAACTCTCCATTCCATTTATGGAGAAAATGATAAACTCCTCTATCAAAGTCCACTCCACATTGACTCAAGAACAGGATGCTCCAGTGTTGATGCCCTTTCAAATAGCTGTCTACCATGCTTTGACAGGTTCCCTGTCATCATCCGCTGTTCGAGCAACATCACATATATCGAAGCGGAAGGTGACCACGGAAAGCTTGAAGTCTTGAGATGTACGTATGACATGTTTCTATTATTTTATGACTTCCTTATTTCAGCTGAAGAAAATTTACAAGGTTAAGATCTGCTTTGCATCAAATGTGGTCGTGGGATTAGTAAGCGCAGACACTTTCTACTACAGTTCTCTTTGGTTTAGCAGAACAGTAGTGATTAAAGTGTTAGTTTTCTTAGTTTTTGTGATGTGGAATAATAACTTATAATGAACTTTTACTTTTTATCTTCAGTGTTCAACACTTAGGTGCTAAATAAAACCACATTGTTTGGGATTTACCTAATTTTTGCTTATCAGGTATAGACTCATTTCTTAAATCACATTTCTGAAGTTTGACCTGAGACATTTTTACTTATTGAGTTACTAGCGGAAACTTTTCCATTTAACTTTGAGTTAAATGTAAAATACTTTTGTCTGTTCATCTTAATTAGCTTTTACAAATGATGGAGATTTGTGCCCTGGCTTCTTTGGAAGTGTGACAAAAAGATCAATAACTAGAAGTCATGTGAAGAGATGTAAATGCCATTGATCCAACAACTATTAAAATGGACAATATGTTTCTTGGTGGGGCTGTTGTGGCTCAAATGGGGTGGTACTCTTTAGTAGTTACTCTTAAACCGTCTGTTCTCTATTCAAATTGTGAACACAGAACATTCTGTGGTTCCCCTTCTTTCAAAGGCTCGGGTGTGCAAGTTCAGCTCTTGGCTTCTATCTAGTTCAGAGAGAGTGTTGAATGAGGCTTCTGATTTTGTAGGTAGGATTTTGCCCAGTTTCTATTTTTTAACATCTAGTCGTTTCATTTTTTGTCTCAAAAACGACTCAAATGTCCCATCACAGAATAGAAGTAGGTATTTTGAGAAGCAGCCACACATTGTCTTGTTTTGGCAATGTTTTTCACCAAAGCCTTTTTTTCCTTTTTAGGTGAGCAGGAGAATACAAGCAGTCACGGAGGTATGAAAGATTTATCTTCACTTACTGTCACAAATCATTGTAACAATGACTGTAACATGACTACTGTTCTTACATTTTGAGTGATGCTGTTATGATTACGGAACACTAAACTCATTTCAGATACTATGCCTTGTGAAGTGACCATAATGCCTTGAAGTCGTTGTCATAGTTTCCTTTTTGAAACCATAATATTTTCTGCTCTGTTTTGACCTTTTTAAAACTATAAATGCATATATTTGAAAAAAAGAAATATATTTTTATGTCTTATTTGCTTCAAGGGTTTAATTCTGTTCCTTTATTTTTTTTTTTTTAAAGGACTGTCCAAAGGTAAAGCTAAACATTTTACTTCAAACCTGTATCACATTCACACATTTGTCCTTGATATTCTTTTTTTGTGTGTGTATGTATGTTATGATACATTAAGACAAACAAGATGCAGGGCAGATCAGACAAGGTTCAATTAGTAAATTAATTTAAAAAAAAAAAAAAAAAGAAAAACTCAAAAATCAGCATGAAAAATAACAATAAACGCAGTGCGGCACAACTTTGACTCAACACATTAGACTCTGACACTGAGGATTGAAACAGAGACACTTAGTGCCAGGGCTTTCCAATTGGGTTTGTGGTTGTTGCCACAGTGCACTGAGGCACCTGTGGCCCAGCTTTGATGCCACACAGTTGAGCAGGCCTTGTTGCTGTCCTTGGCTGGGTGGGTGGTGTGTCAATCTTCCTGTGGCCGAACTGGCTTCTGGTTCAAATAGATTTTCGATAGACTATTTTGTTTCCTTAAAGCAGAGCTAAGCCATTAGTTATGGCCCGCAGCAGCAGTCTACTGACTGCAAGGACCATATTATTTTTGCTTAGAGTGAAAAAACGTAAAAAGCCCAAAACAGGCCTCAAAGAACCGGCCTAAGCCCGAACGGACCCGACCAGTGTATAGCAGGACAGAAACTACACACAAAGACACCCCTCATCCTAACCGCAAAAACTTCTATATTGTTTCTGCTTTGTTTATTATTATTCTTCCGCTTTCTAACGACGCCTTCTCGCTCAAATTTGACCCCCGCCACATACTCGAAAAGTCCTGAAAATTTCCACAAACCTAGGGAAAATTGTAAAATAATTTTTTTTAGGGTGAACGACACCCGCCCCAAAACGATGACATCACGGCGAGCGTTCTCGCCAAAAAAATGAATGGGCCGATTTTCGCTTATGGGGCCAAAAAAAAATATTTCGAATTACGCCAAAAAAGGCAAATGAACCATGTCAGGGATAAGCCCAGGGACATTTGAAATTATTATGGGATGGCCAGACGACCCACGCCTTGGCGCCAATGTGGCGCCGAAAACAGAAAAATGGCGTTTTTCACGGTTTCCATCAATATGGGAAAACGACACTTTTGTTTGTCCGATTTTCACGAAACTTGACAAGCATGTCCATAGCCGGAGACTACAAACACCCAAGAAGTTTGATTGACCTTTGACCTTGGGAAGTTGCCGCCATCTTGAAATTAACGAAAAAAGCACGTTTGCTACGAGCTACAAAAAGAAATACCTCCTAGGGGGTTTTATCAACTGTTATGTGACTTAGTTGGGCATTAATGGGAACCTACTGGGGGAAAATGTTGCAATTAGAAGTTGTAGAATATGAAATGGCGTGCATGTTGCGAGGTCGCGACGGACACGGTTTTAGCTAGGTCGAACATATTTTTGCCGATTTGCATAAAAGTGGCATCCACGTGTCCGGAGGCCCGAGCTGAACGAAATGACATAACTTACGAAACCGAAATGCGTACAGTGCGCCTCTGGTACGCAAAAAACCGTCGCGAAAAAAAGTGCTGACTCAGCAATTTCAATTTTTTACTTCGCATTTCGCAAACGAAACCAACATACCTTTGTTGGATATACCCATGGCTATTTTTTACATTATTATGGGATGTCTCCACGACCTACGGTTTGGCGGCCATTTTGTTTCGAAATCTGAAAATTTGGGATTTCAGAGAGGTGAAACGAACGTTTAGTTTGTCCGATTGTCACGAAATTTGACCCGCATGCCGCTAGCATGAGTCTTCAACAACCCTAAAGTTTCGTTGACCTTTGACCTTGGGAAGTCGCCGACGTCTTGAATTTACGAAAAAACGAGCGTTAGCATTAGCTTCAATCACATTTCACTTGCAGGGACTTTTTTCAATCGTTTTCTAACGATTTTGCTATCAATGGGAGGTCAATGGCTAAAGAAAAATGGTGTCACAAGCTATAGATTTTGAACGGCGTGGGCGTGGCGAGCTCGCAAAGTGGCGTAGTCTTAATACACGCTCATATTTCAATGCATTTCTATGGGACTTTAATATGTTGACCCCAAGCTTGAGCTGTAACTGGCATAATAACATAGAATATGACCATATAAGGAATGTGGGCGTGGTTAGCGAATAACCCCCCGTTGCTAAGGTAATCCAAAGTGTACTTTTTCCGATCCTTATGATCTTGATGTCAAACTTCTCGGTGACCTCAGACGAACAAAACATAAAATGGTTGCTATGGAGATAAAACCAACAGAAAAGCCGCCATTTTGAAAAAAGTGCTTTTTTAATCAATTTCTCACATTCATCTCAGACCAGCTATACAGAAAGCATAGGGAGGGACTTAGGGTTCTACAGTGACTGCTAAGCAAGTGAGTTTGGGGTCAAAGGTCACTGTCAAGGGCGGCTGCGGCCCGTGCGGAGGCGCGTGCGTGCGTAGTCTTAACACACGCTCATACTTCAATGCATTCCTATGGGACTTTAATATGTTGATCCCTGCCTTAAGCTGTAACAGGCAAAATAACATAGAATATGACCAAATAAGGAATGTGGGCGTGGTTAGTGAATAACCCCCGTTGCTAAGGTAATCCAAAGTGTACTTTTTCCGATCCTTATGATCTTGACGTCAAACTGCTCGGTGACCTCAGACGAACAAAACATAAAATGGTTGCTATGGAGATAAAACCAACAGAAAAGCCGCCATTTTGAAAAAAGTGCTTTTTTAATCAATTTCTCACATTCATCTCAGACCAGCTATACAGAAAGCATAGGGAGGGACTTAGGGTTCTACAGTGAGTGCTAAGCAAGTGAGTTTGGGGTCAAAGGTCACTGTCAAGGGCGGCTGCGGCCGTGCGGAGGCGCGTGCGTGCGTAGTCTTAACACACGCTCATACTTCAATGCATTCCTATGGGACTTTAATATGTTGATCCCTGCCTTAAGCTGTAACAGGCAAAATAACATAGAATATGACCAAATAAGGAATGTGGGCGTGGTTAGTGAATAACCCCCCGTTGCTAAGGTAATCCAAAGTGTACTTTTTCCGATCCTTATGATCTTGACGTCAAACTGCTCGGTGACCTCAGACGAACAAAACATAAAATAGTTGCTATGGAGATAAAACCAACAGAAAAGCCGCCATTTCGAAAAAAGTGCTTTTTTAATCAATTTCTCACATTCATCTCAGGCCAGCTATACAGAAAGCATAGGGAGGGACTTAGGGTTCTACAGTGAGTGCTAAGCAAGTGAGTTTGGGGTCAAAGGTCACTGTCAAGGGCGGCTGCGGCCCGTGCGGAGGCGCGTGCGTGCGTGCGGCGGCGCGTGTGTGCGGCGCGTGCGGCGGCGTTGGTCCGGCGGCGGTGGGTGCAGCGAGGGAGAGGGGGGACAGCGAGGGAGAAGGGGGGCTGGGCAGCGACTGCGGGCCATCCAACGCCGCTTGCGGCTTTAATTTCTTTTATAATTAAAGTCCTGTCTTTATTCTAGTAGTCATTGTTTGTGGGTACATGAGGTGTAGGTTTCAACAGACGAGGTAGAGGAGTCTAAATAGGTGGGTTGGTTTGAATTTAAATTTTGGCGGCTGCCTTTTTTCTTAGATTGTCTGTTTTTAACTGCAAAGTTATTTGAGCTGTTCAAAGCGTGAAAACCCCCTTTTAATAAATAAATTTTGATTTGATTTGAACCAAAAGCCCAAGCAGCTGTGCACCAATCCCCAGAGAGCCACAGGTGAGTGGGAGGAACCCTTCAGGAAAAGCCTTAGCTGGCCTGCACAGAAAACAGAAGAGTGAGGGCAAAAGAAAACTAGCAAAATGTGTCTCAACTGTAACTTGAATTTAACTACTGATGTTGAAGGACCAGGCATAATAAGATCATTTTCTTATGTCTGACTTTTAGTGTTCATGGATTTTTATTTTAAAATGTCTTGTTGGCATAAAATATAAATAAATAAACAAAATATGTTTTCATAATTCTTTTTAGGGAGCACTCATGGTCACTTTGGACTGTATCCTGCTATTGGTATGTATTTACAAGCATGTAAAGCCTGTAGAGTATACAATATTTTATACAAATTCAAAGGATTTATGAGCTGTTTCAAGTTTTGTCCATCATGACCAAAAATATTGCATTTTTCTTTGTTTTACAGCTCTTTTTTTGATCGTGCTTGGAATACTTTTTTTTTTTTTTTTGAATGCCCGAATCAATGTGGATGTGTAACCTTTACTACTCACAACTGAATTAACGTGGTCGTTGATTTTACTAGGTTCTGTGTATCTGAACGTGAAACTGTTTGCTTAAAGGAAAAATATAAATTTCCCCGAAATTTCACATAATAGAATGAAATTGAGGGAAGTTTTGGCTGCTCTTCCTGCTTGTGATTGTAGAAAACATTAAACCACAACGCAGACCAAACTGAAACTTTAAATATCTTGAGCTGTGTATTTTAAAAGTCACAGGTTGGTATTTTTTAGGCTAATTTTGAGTTTAGCTATTATTTCAGCTGCATGCTAGCTGTTTTTGCTAATTTAGGATTCTTCAGCTTTTTAAGTTAACTATGAGTTTAATATTTCAGCTGCACACAAGCTATTTTGGCTAATTTAGAATTCTTCAGTTTCTTAAGCTTATTTGGAGGTCAATATTTCAGCTGCATGCTAGCTGTTTTGGCTAATTTAGGATTTTTTTCAGTTTTTTAGGCTAATTTGGCGTTTAGCTAATATTTTAGCTGCCAGATATTTAGGCAATTTTTGGCTTTTTTTGTCTTTAGGCTATTTTGGAGGTTAGGTCATATTTCAGCTGCGTACTTGCTGATTTGGCTAACTTGGGCTTTTTTCAGTTGTTGAGGCTAATTTGGCATTAAACTAATATTTATTAGCTTCCATTTTTTCAGCTATTAGCTTAATGATTTCAGTTATAAACTTCAGTATTTTTATCTATCAATGTCAACATCTTCAGCTATCAGGACTCTTCAGATGCCAAATTCATCTTACAGCATTCATACTAGCATTGTCGCAGGTAATGCTATACTGTATATCTAGTTTTTAGCTAGTTTATATAATGTATCATAATGCTAAGGATGCCAATTCAGTTGAATTGATATAGCCCAATATCACAACACAGTTGTCTCATAGTCCAAAACTATGGGTTTTTTTGTTTGTTTTTTTTTTTTTTTGTTTTTTTTTTTTAAGGAAACACACTTACAAACGAGTTCATCATCTCTCTTTTGGTCTTTTCTGCAATAGTTTAAGTTCCTTCTGAGTTGTTAAATGACTCTTTGTTGTGCTTTTACCAATGTCTTGGCCAGTGTTAGTGGTAATGTATTACAAAGTAATAATTACTGCAATTTAGTTACTTTTGTCAGAAATGGAGAAGTGTAACAGATTACATTTGAAATTTCAGTTACTGAAAAACTACAGAACTAAAAACTACAGAAACCCTCGTTACTTCATTACTCACATTTTGGTGCATTGAAACTATATGTAACTAATATAAGAAATACTTTTGTGCATACAGTTGTCTCTTTGTCTCTTGGGTAAATAAAAAGAAACAGATCTCATTTAAAAAAAAAAACAGAGTTAGTGAAACGTGCACAAGCACGCATGCTATTGCAGATTTGGAGAATGGTTAAAATAAGGTTAAGGCCGAATCCAAATTCTCCCCCTACCCCTACAGCTTCTCCTTACTCCTACGTTTAGCCCTCCAAACAGAGAATTATGGAAAAATAGTGGGTATGTTTGAATTCCTGCCCTACAATCCATAGTGCATTCACCATGCTTTTTAGTGCTGTCCGAATCTACGATTCCAAAATCGAGTGCTATAGAAATTTCCCAGAAGTCTTTGCAGAAAATCAGTGTGCATCAATGTTCACTACAGTAGCAAATAACGACAATGCACTGTGGTCAAACTATTTTTGAGAAAACGTCTTTAAATGTAACTTTTCATCACCAGAATAGTCCCAAATAGATGTTGTGAATGTTCGTGTTGATTAGATTTTCACTTTGTGAAATCGATAGCATTATATCCAGCATTTCAAAAAACCACAGAAAAGTAGCGAGCATAGTGCTCAAACTGCTTTTAAAATTCAGAGCACCATATAGTCCTGCACTATATATTTTTTAGTAGTTATGGCTTAGGAATGGGGGTTTGAATATAGCCCTTCAAATACCCCTACATTTGGAGAGGTGGGGACAAGCTGTAAGGCAATTTGGCAACTGAAGATACTCAAGTTGTTTCCAAAAACATTTATTTTAAATTCGAGTTATGTCCTGGAGATTAACTGCTTTCCACTGTCCTTGTGTCATTGAGCAACCTGTATATACACTATGTATACAATGTATACTTTTCCCATGTTTGTGTGCTAAAATTAATGAGAAAAACCATGCTTTTATTTTGTGGATTTTACAAAGGTATCTTGCTTGTATTTGCTTTATTCTCTTGAGAATTTGTATGTGAGTGGAAAAAAATGTAAAGCAAACTAACAATTACTTTGAATTTGGGAATAATTAAGTAATTCAATTAGAATTTCATCCAGTAACTAAAGTAAAGTAAACAGTTACTAATTTAAACCCAACACTGGGCTGCAATGGTTTCCAAAATTTTTTTTGCTCAGTCTTACACACATGTAAAATGAAATATTTGTTAAACTTTCTGCTTTAATTGTTTGTGACATTAATGCTTTAATTTTTCTGTAATGTCATAATAAAAATAATAACAAAAAAGTTGTGATTGTTCTTTTTTATTTCATCTCCCACCCTCCCCCTTTTAAGTAAAACTATGATCTTTATTCTGACATTGTTTTTCTCAAAAATGTAATGTCTGGCCCATGCGTCTAAGAATTCAAAGATCTTTATTTGTGCTTTTATGAATCTCTCTGGCCCCAGGTCAGCCAGAGCAAATAAAGATTTGATTAAACAAATCTGGCAGAAGACAGTTAAAAACATAATATGTTCGCAAAGAAAACCAACTGTGTAAGTATAAATGCAAAACAATTTTAGAAGAACCTACATGCAGGGGTGAGCTCACTTTTTTTACTGTTTTTTTTTTTTTTTTTTTTTTTTTTTAATTGAAGACATGCTTTAAGTTAAAATAAAATAAAATTAAAACACAACTGCTAAAAGTCATATAAGCAAGTCCTGTACACCTCTCATGACAAACCACTAGAGTGTTTCTATCTGCTGCTTTCTATGTAGTTTATCATTAACAGTAATTTGATAGCACTTATCGGCTTGTGGGATGTACCAACCAGAGCGGGAGGGGAGGGGTGCGTGAAAAAAAGATTTATGGTAACAAGAAATAAAAATCGCAGAGTAATGTTTTCCGACAAATACTATGTTTAACTTCCAGTTTTAAATCCCTTCTCAGATAATGGGGTCACATTCCTTAAACCGAATTGTACCACTTATAACAATAAAATCAACCAATTGAAGAGGACAAAAATGGTTTCCACCACCTGCGTGAATGTTTACCTGTCTACAGTATCCCTTGTAACATTCAGGGACCGCCTTCTCTTTTGCTTTTTTTCTATCCACCTTACAAAGGTACAAAATGGAGGCGACGCTACCTGGCTGAACTAAACAACGGGTTGCGTTTTATATTATGCATTACTTTAAGTTTCATTAAGTGTTTTTTTTAAGTACGTGTTTTTACTTTAGTTGATCATAAAGGCTGAAAAAGCCGGATTAATCATGTTTTGGGCGGTAATCATTTCAGTTTTAATGGCGACAGGTAAGTTGGCCTAGTTTTCCTTACACTGGGTGGTTCCTCTTCCGTGGCTATTTCCTTTTTTCCCTTTGTTTGACGCATTTATTTGACAATTGTTTATTCGTTTCGAAGCATTTATGTCATTAATAACGAAATTTAAACACGGTTTCGTATGTTTTTGTTAGTTTAAAATAATATATAAATCAATCATTTTAAACTTTGTTATTGGCATAATAATTGGCAAGTAATTAAATTATTTTTTAATAGTAGCTATGGCATTTTAAAATAATTTGAATAATTGTGACTTGGGGATAGGTGCTTTTGACAAACCAAAAGTAGCCTAACTGGTGTAATTTTTTTTTTCTTTTTTTTTTTTTCTTTTTTTTTTTTTTTTACCGTTATTGTTATTTTTACTATCAACTATGCAATTTTTGGAGGGAACAGTTACAATGACAAGCTTTATTTAAATTTTTTTTTTTTTTTACTGTTTTATGACCCATACCAGAAACTACCCTCCCCAATAAATCAAACACGTGGGCAAGAGAAGTGACTTTGTCACTGAGTTATCATGAGTTTTTTTGTGATCGCAAACATTATGAAGCAGAAAATCCACTAAAAAAAAAAAAAGAGACTGTTTCACATCCTCTGTGTCTAGAGAGTTTTACTTTCCCACCAAACACACTCTAGTACAATAAATACATTTATCTAGACTTAAATGTTCACTATTTTTTTTAGAATGGCCTTTTCTGGTCTGTTTGTCATAACTCCCACGCAAAGCGATACTTGAAGTGAGGCAATGCTGTTTGTTATGTGCCGCACCTTAAATGTTGAGGCTGACTGACTAACATTTACCCCTTGTTGCAAAATGTCTGCTATATTTCATTTTTTGTCATATGCCTGCATTTATATGAACTCTTTTCTGTTCTTTCCAGAGTCTTCTCTGGCCGTCACAGTCACTTGTCCAACCAAAAGATTCATCGTAATCCTATTCCAGCCCGTTACTTTGAGATGTAACTTCCAGACAACCGCCTCGCAGCATCCTGTGGTCATGTGGAAGTACAAATCTTACTGCCGGGACCCTGTCCAGGCTGCCCTCAATCCTAACAGTGCAGATAACATCATAGCACAGAACAACCCCAACTATAACCCCACAATTGAGTGTGGAGACTCTCAGAGGACGGTCCGCACGGTTGCTTCCAAGCAGGGGGAGGCTGTTACTTTGGGCAAAGACTACACGGGTCGAAAAATTTCCATCACGGACAGTAAGTTAATCAGTTCTCATTTTATGCACATGTTTTTATTCAATTATTTTTTTGGTGAAGTTTTTAAAGAGTTCATTAAAGACAAATTAGATTTAAAGTGTTATTAAAATCAACTACTTAAAAAAATAAAATGTAAAAGTTTATTAAAATTAAGTAGGGTTTATGTTTAAAGACATCCCAGCAAATGCTTATGGAAAAAAAACTTTTTTAGTCATATGAAATCATTTATTTAGGACTTTATTTTTAAAGCCATAAAGTTTTTATATGTATATGAAAAAAAAATCAAATTCATATCCAACTAACTTTTTTCCATATTTGACTTCCAGAGATTTGTCCAGTTTTTTAGCTGCAGAGAGAACAAGTATTTTCCTTTTTTAGATTTTTTTTTTTTCCCCAGAACTATATACTTTTAATATGAGTAAAGCATTAAATATTTTACCTAAAAATGTAATGAATGTACAGGCTCAAAATAAAAATATACACTTCACATTACACTCAGCACACAGTGCCCAGTGACAGCGGTGACCTGCTCAAAATTTAAGCCTTACGCTTCTCTGTGTCTTGGCTGCTCACTTCACCACTTTTTGTTCTTTTTAACTTAAACTATTGCCAGTTCTCCTCTACTACATCCATGAACCTCTTGGTCTTACTTATATCTCCAAAACATCCACTATCTCTAACCTTGGGCTCACACCACTAGCATTACAGCTCCGATGTGAGCGCCGCACTCTTCTTGTAACTTTAAAAGTGCGAGAGGAAATCCCACTGCTGGCGTTCACGTCCTGCGTCTGCGGTCAGGCCCCTGCGTCGCTGCCAATCCGTTTCGTTTGGTTCAAATTTTTGCCGGACGACAACGCTGAACCGCAGCGAATAAATGAGGGATAGTGTGAACGTATGAGTTTCTGAGTTTTGCGAAGTCTGCAGAGAGCCTGTGGCTGCAGCCAACCTGTAGCTAAAATGAGCCGTCGACTGCAGCTAGAACGCTCCCGCATCGCACCTGAGCTGTTACGCTAGCGATGTGAGCCCGGGGTAAGCCAGCAACATGGCTGCTCTCACCAGTCCACAATTTTCCTTTCAATCTTGTTGACGCTCTTAGTCACACACCACAGTCCATCAGCTGTTCCAATCTACTTGCCTCTACTTGCCAATCTACTTCACCTCTTTTCCACACAAACTGTTGCTGTGGCCTGTTGACCCAAATACATAACAGCCTCCACCTTCATCATCTCTGTTCCCCGTGACCTCACTCTTCCATTTGAGTTCCTCTCATTTACACACAGATATTCTGTCTTGCTGTAGCTGACCTTCACTCTTTCTCACTCCTTTCCAAAACAAACCTCCACTTTCCAAATGTTCCTCCAGCTGCCCCTTTCTCTCGCTACAGACGACTGTTTCATCAGCAAGCAGCGTCTACTGCCGTTTCTGTTTGAACAGCCGTCTAAACGCAGTCTTGCATGCCCTGAACAACTTTCTACAGACTTGTCTGCCACTCCAGTGTTCCTCATACAAACCACACTTCTTCTCTCAGCATCCTGTCATAAACTTTCACTACATCGGAAGACGCAATGCAGCGGCTGGTTGACTCTCTATTCCCCTTTAAGCTTTTCATGAAAATGTTTTAAATGATTGAAAATATACAGTAATGAAGCCACTTTCATGAAAAAAGCTTAACGTTGGCCATAATTAAGATTAATTTTATAACTACTTAGTTGTCTTTTATAATATAACATATAAAGACCCTAGCAAACATTCCTTTGATAGGTGATCTGTGACTCACAGTTACAGAAAGGTGGTAAAGTGCTGCCGATGTGTGTATCCTTTGCTTGGTTTTTAGGTTTAAATGACTAAGCAACTGTCAAGATGTCTCTAAACCTTCACACTAACCAATGGATGAAAGTACTTCAAACGTTTTTGCTTTTCATAGTGACTTTTTTTGTTGTTGGTGTAGTATTTTTTTTTTGTTTGTTCAAAACTTCAACTACATTTTTTTCTACTGCAAAATTGTTTCCAGTGGTATTTTAATTACAATGATGCAGTTTTTAGCAAAACCAAAATGCCTGTTTTTAATTTATTTATTTCTTTAAGAGTTTCTGCAGAGCAGCAGGTGGTCTTTAGAAATTCACTTTTGAGTTGCGGCGCGGGAGTAAGCTAATTTCCAAGAATGCCTTTATTTGCAGGCTTTGTTGCTAGCTAGAAGCACCTCACAAGCCCAAGCTAACATTAGCATAGCAAAAATAAAAAATAACGAGCAATGCTCACCTATCAATGTTGCAGCTATCATGTCATACATTTTTGAACCAGAAAGCAGCACAGATGAGGAAAATAAAGACATTAAGTGAAAGATTTATCATTTAAACTAAGAAGGATGAGTGGTCCGCCCTTGTCAGCTGCTGCGTCATTAACACGGACATTTTCAAACATCTCATTTTCATTTGCTTCTGATCCAATACAATCTGAACAAGAAAAAATACCCAGAAATTTAGTTTTGATCTTAAATTATTTCATATACTAGAGCATGTTTAAAATGCCATAAAGACAATTTTCATGGCAGTGTGTCTTTAAAGACTTCTAAATGTACATGTCTTTGAAAGTGGCGAATGTAATGGGTGCCATTTTCAGGATATTGGATTTTCTTTTCTATGAGAAAAAAATGTTTTAAAACCACTTATTTACTAATTTTTACTATTTACTTTTAATTATTGCATTTTTTTATATTAAACATTAAATCTCCTTCAATGTTTTTTTCTTAGTATTTGATATCTGAAATAAGCATCAAATTACAAAACATAAAACAACATCTCATTATTTTTTAAGTATAATACCGGTACGTATTCCTCTGAGTCTCCTGACTGTACTTGTGAATGCCAAATTGCTCCAACAATTCATCTGACCGATTTTTGAGTGCAGTATACCACAGACAATTGGTTTGAGGTCAGTTAGCACAACCAAAATTCAGACAATGCACTCTGTATGAAAGAGCACCCTGTCAGTTCTTGAGAAAACTAAAGCTTTTTAAGTGGACCTTATGGTCTGGATATGTGGTTGGTAAAATGACAAATAACCAAAAACACGTGTTTCTAACAGAGGCAGACCTGAACATCGCACAGACGGCGTGGGGGGACAGCGGTGTGTACTTCTGCTCTGTCGTCTCATCCCAAGATCTCACAGGGACTAATGAAGACTACACAGAGCTACTTGTTCTTGGTGAGTTTCTGAATAATAAATGAGAATCCAAGCATTAATCTCTCTTTCTGTACTTTTTTTTAACCTCTTTTTTTCCTTTTTTAATCTTCTGTTCAACTCCAAAAAATGAATACAAAACCATTTAGGACAAAATGTTCCTAAAACCATCATGAGTCCGACTCTAATTTTCAAGTTCTGAAGGCATTTTTCTAGAACTTCATGAAAGATACTTGCCACAAACTGAATTCTCAAAAGTGTTTGGAGTTATAAGCTGTGGGCAGTAAAAATAAGCAGACGCTACTTTAAAGTAATTGTGGCTTTATCTTTCTTTCACAGAGAGAAAGTCTAATACTACTGACCTCCTGCCTGGCATTGACTTACTGATTATGGAAGGTAGTACAAGCCACTTGATTTAGCAGTTTCAGTCCCACAGTAAAAACTGTTTGAATGGCCAGAATAGTAAATAACTGGAGTCTTCCTTATTTAGAAAAATCAGTTATTACATGCTGTGATAGAAATTAAAATGGAGATCTTCGCTGAATAAACTGCCTCATACAGTTTAAAGTGTTGGACTCTTCTTCAGGTTTTCTTTATTAAAACAATCTTAAAATTTTTATAAAAATCTTAAGAGTTTAAAAATTTCCCACAAATGTGAGACCAAATTTTCTGTGTTAAACATGCACAACTAGATACAGTATCATGGTTGACTGGTGGGAACAAATCTGGGAGTTCTGACTCAACCAAAAGGAATGCTGTAAAAAAAAAAAAAAAAAAAAAAAAAAAAGAATGACTGTCCACAGAAAATACTTTTTAATTTAATGAACATGTTTCAAGTAGCTTTTGTAAATCATATAATGCAGAAGTTGTTGTCAGAAGTTGAAATAAAACCATACATGTCTTCATTAAGCCAGAACCTCAGTTGTTCTAAGTTTGGCATTGGGTGTGGCTCACTTGACACTTGATATTTCTCTGAACCCACAATTTCCCGGAGCTGTCACGAAAATGTGGCACAGTCATTTCTGGCTCGATTTTTTTTTTTTCTAGGTTTCTGTATGTGACTTAGTGGTTACAGGTGGTCTGTAGTTGTAAGATCAAGTCAACATCGTTTGATGTTTTCTTCACTGCCAGATTTTTTTTTTCTTTTTACTGATTACATTGAACATAGAGTGATCATTGTGACATGCAGCCTGAGCTTTCAGAATGAACATGTCTTTCCAGTTTGGAGGGAAAAAAAAAACATGTCAGTGTTATGGGTAATGTGCTTTTACTAGCCTGATCACCAACTGACTGAAAACAGAAACTAAAGACAAAATCCAGTGTTTCTCATTTACTGTTAAGAATGCAATGACTGTGCTTCAGCCTTTAATCTGGTTTGCCTTCTCTTTTTGATGTTCTATAAATTTTTTATTATCTGATACTTTTATTGTTTATTTTGTAAATTCATCTAATCATTTAACTGATAGAGATATGAATATAATTAAATAAATCTGCAATGTTTTAGACTTGTACTCTTCCTTTTTTTTTCTATTTTTGTTGCTTTTTTTCCACTTTAACGTGAGTTGTATTATTTCATAAACCACTTGGAATTTGCCTTGCATTTCAGATTTTCCACAAGTTTTTATTTTCGAAAATCTGTTTATTATATAAAAAAAAAAAATAATCAGATTCCCCAAAATAAAATGATTAAGCTCCTTCATGGTAACACTCTGGTTTTCATAGTTTTATTGAGTTTTGTGAGTCAAAGAACCCTTTAACACATTTGAATTTTCTCTTTCTTGCTGGTGTCTCTGCACAGATTGGCTGCTGGTCGTCCTTGTGGTTTTGGGTTTCCTGTTGCTGTTGCTCATGATTGGTATTTGCTGGTGCCAGTGTTGCCCTCACACCTGCTGCTGCTACGTCAGCTGCCCTTGCTGCCCAGACCGGTGCTGCTGCCCACGAGCCCGTAAGTACACCGTACAGAGGCTGGTTGATGTTGGTCAAAGTTGTCTTTTCCTTAAAGGAAAACCAAATAAAAAAGCAACTTTTTTTTTTTTAGCTGTTGACCTCTATGAATGGGACTTTAAAAGTGCTGTCTGCTGGTTCTTGTCATGTGTTTTTCAATTTAAAATAAAATTGTTTAACTCCTGAAATTATGGTCTAAAAAAGTCAGTGTTGCCCCTACAGGTTAAAATGAGGTATTACATTTAAATTTTGTGAATGCGCAACTGGTGCAAGTCACATATGTTTCACATCATCATGCTCTGAGCTCCAGTATAAAAGCCCCGCCCATCTTTGAACACTCGACACGTTGGTGAGTTGAAGCTCACCACACAACCGTTTGATGCAGAGAGAGGCGGAGCTAATTCCGAGAGCGTCACCCCGCAACTCTGAGAACTGTGGCGCTCACTCTGTGACGCTTATGCAGAGAACGGCAGAGCTCGCTAAACCGGCCCTTAGAGAGCTGGCTGACCAGCAGACAAAGAGCTACTGTAGGATGGGTGGCAGCCTTCTTGGGCATCCTGAAATATATGCTTTTTTTTTTTTAATTACATTTTCATCGAGACAATAATAAAACGATCCTTTAGTTGCCTCAAGCTAAACTCACAGTCACTGTCAATCACATATCCAAACCACACCTCCTTCGCTTATCGCCTTCCCTAGCCCCGCCCTATTTTATGCATTTTTCAAATCCGGGCTGATAGTGGAGTCAGCCTCCAACTGTCCTGTTTGGTTACCCTTTAAACTTGATCAACATAAACCCCTTCTTTTTTAACAGCTTGAATTTGTGTATTTTTGCGTATAAAAGTAAATGGAGTGTCATCTTCCTCTATAACGGGGGTCTGCAACGTGCGTCTCCGGAGCCACGTGTGGCTCTTTTATCCCTCCATAGTGGCTCTCTGGCTGAAGAAAAATAAAATAATAGTCATTTTCAAAAAAAATTGGATGCTGACGTTTTTGGCTAATTTGTTTTCTTGTGGAGTTTTGAGGATAATTTAAAGTATTAGCTTCCATTTTGTCGACATGCTAACGTTTTTGACCACTTTAGTTTACTAAGAAATTTATGCTGATTTGGAGTTTAGCTAATATTTGAGTAAAATTCTTATGTTTCCAGCCAATTTGTTATCTACTGAATTTTTTTTTTGGGATAATTTAGAATTTAGATTCTTTTTTAGCAACATGCTAACGTTTTTGACTAACTTAGTTTATTGAGGAATTTTAGGCTATTTTGGAGTTCAGCTTGCAATTAAGCAACAAGCTAGATTTTTTTTTGCCTCTAATTAGTTTTTTATGCTAATTTGGAGTCAAGCTAATATTTTAGCAATATGCTAACATTTATTGCTAATTTGTTTTCCACTGGGACTTTTAGGCTAATTTTGAGGTTTAGCTTTTTATTTCAGCAACATGCTTAACTTTTTGGCTGATTAATTTACAGAGAAATGTTTTGCTCATTTGAAGTTCAGCTAATAATCAAGCAACGAGCTAGCTTTTTTGCTAATAAATTTAAAAGCATTAAAAAATCCTTTTTGAGAGATGCTAGTTTCTTTTTATATATTTATTGCTTTTGTTTTTTGCCAAAAATAGGCATTATTCACATTTATTTAAAAAATAAATAATAAATAAGAAGAAGGTTATAAATGCAAATCCAAATTTCTTAAAGGCTAACGTAAGTCAATGCAGCTCCTTCTAGGTTTTGATCAGTAGAAAACAAGACAAATGGCTCTTTTTGCTGTTGAAGGTTGCCGACCCCTGCTCTATAACAAAGTTTCCATCCACCTGCTCCAATTGTTTTTCAGTTTACGAGGCAGGGAAAGCAGTGAAGAAAGGAATGGCCAATCAGTATGCTGGCGGCCTCTATGCGCCCAGCACGTACGCTATGCCCATATATGGAGGCTCACAAGCGAACCAGCCCGCCATGGCCCTGCTTCCTCTGCCGAACGGGGCAGGACAGCCGCCTCCGCAGAATGGTTATGGCTACGAATATGACGGCGCCAGTTCAGGTAGATTTTGATGACTTTGAAATTCTATTTGTTCTGAGCTGCTGTTCACTTAGTATTTTGTGTTTTCCAGTTGGACAGGGATCACAGGTGCCTTTGCTTCACGGTCAGGATGGCAGAGGGGACCCGAGTAAGTAAAAAGAAAGGAAAATAAAATTACAAATGGAAACATTATTCAATAATATGAAGCTCCATTGGAAACCTTTTGAAGCTACTTTAGGTTTAAGTTCTGTTACCTGATTACCAGATGCATGTCAAGATGAGATCAGCTTGGTTCTCTCTCAAATCGAAAGTACTGAATAACTCTGCTTTCCGTCTCTTCAGCGCGCAGCGGGTATCGGATTCAGGTGGACACAGAGGGAAATGCTACACGTGCCATTTACTATATGGAGAAAGAACTTGCAACACTAGATCCTGCACGGCCTGCCGGTTACAGACGCTGTGAGTGGCTTACCCCTGAATAACTTACCACATCCTGCTGCTTGCTAGAAGTCATGCAACATGTCCTTGAAAACTACATGAATCATCGAGCAATCAGTCAATTTGTCATGTTAACACACTCAAGAAATGTTATTTTATAACACAGAAAGACGGTTAAAAACAGTATACTAGATCACATTTAAGGATGCAAATAGATTAAATCATTAGTTCTTTTTAAAGGAGCCTAATTTAACACGATCTGCACTTTGCTTATTAAAATAAGCAAATTTTTCTTATAAGAGCAAACTTTTAATGAGAAAATGAGCAGTGATTTGTCACTTGGAGGCTCTTAAATGCTGCAGTCCTCTTATATCAGGGGAGTCGATCTCACTCGCACAGGGGCCAAATTCCAAATCACAGCTGGATATAACTACCTAAAGGTCCAAATCCGGCCCCCAGGCCTTGACTTTGACACGTGTCTTAGATATTCACTCCTCCATCACCTATACATTTATATATTTTTTGTAAGCTTCATTTCTTCTTCCTTTGAATTTTTTTCAGTGGATAACATGAGTGAGGTCAGTTCTCTGCACGATATGGACTCCCGCGCCCGTGGTGGTCGCCCTCAGCCCCCATCCAGGGGGTTTGACCCTGATGACGCCATGAGCACCATCAGCAGCGTTTCCAGCAAGGCCGCCGTCGAGATGATTATCCACGCCGCGGCGACGGTTACTCGGGAGACCGTGTTCGTGCTCGCTCCATGGACAACCTGGACGACATCGGACGGCGAAACCCAAGAGATGACTACCCTCCACACAGACGTCCAGATGAGCCCAGAGGCAGGAGAGGGTGAGTTCTACAGGATACTAGAAGACTTCTCTTTCCTATAAAATAATATTTCTGGATGTTTATATCAAATGTTTCATAGATAAAATATACCAGTTCAAGCACAAAATCTGTGTTCTTAGAGAAGGAAAAATATTATTTTGTTAAAAAATGTTTAATAAAAATACTCATTATGTTTGATGACTTGATGGAACATCTATATATAAACAGATCTACAAATCTTCAAATCTATTTGCTGAGAAAAGAGATGGAAATCTGTCAGTTTCTCTCCAGCAGAATCACGATTACTGTCAGTAGAAAACCACATGTTATCTTTAGATACATCATTGTTTTATTGTATTATAGGAAGTTCCAAGCTTACATTATCTAGAAAACCAATAAAATGTACACCCACCCAGGTACACCCACTTTTAATTCAAATTCATTTTTAAAGAGAGCTTTGACCAGTGCTTCTTTCAGATTTCATCTAATGGCGAGTCATTTTCTTTGTCTTGTTGGTGGTAAAACTATTACCAAACTACGAAACCCCCTAGAGAAACCGAGGGTTTAGTGTGCCTTCTCCATTTGTTAGTGATGATCACACACCCACACCTACTCACACACCCCCGACCCTGTTTCATCTAGCTCTGGGACTTTCCGGCTTTGTAATGGCGTTTCTTGTACACCATGTTTTCTAACTATCTTCTTCCAACTTGTAGTTGGTTCAATCTAAAAAAAAACTGCACCAGAACAATCAATCCTCAAAGGTTTAACCTATGTTTAATTTAATTTTTTTTTTTTTCGCACAGTTTTGTTTGTAATATTTGATTTATTACAATTTCTATGGAGAAATTCACCTCTGTCTGCAGAAAAGTTGGCTACCCTTGATTTTTTTTTTCTTTATCTTTTCTAAAACTTAAGTGTGAATGGGTTAAAAATATACATTTTGTACACATACTTGTGTGTTTTTTGGGGCAGTTACTATCTAGATTTGTATTTCTTTATATCTGAATGTCTTTATATCTGTATATATAATTATTTATATAAATCTCAAAAAAGGAATAAGGGATCTTGGTGCTTCCAAGAAAAAAAAGAAGCGAAGAACAAAAAAAAATTCCTGGAACTGTGGAAGTTCCCCTTTATGTATGGTTTAGCCCCTCCCACATACCAATGAAACCACCATTTATTTTTTACCAACATTAATAATACAATAGAATACAACTGTAAAAACTGTTAAGCATAAACTACAATTTAAAAATCTTGTTAACAGGATATTAGCTTCTGGAAAGAAAAAAATAAACATAATTTTTTTTAAAAATGCACAGGGAAAGAAAGCATTGATTTTGACACGTGACATTACTTCCTGTTTGAGTATGAACGCATATGTGGAGGATGTTCTGGTTTGAGTAGCTTGATGGCGAGCACCATTCTATTTAGAACAAAGTGTGCCTCCTCGGATTGTTTAAAAACTGCATCCTTAAACTGTTTAATCAAAATCGAGGATGTGAGCGATGTGGCTGGTGGAGAGATTTAAAAAAAAGCTCTGGCTGGTTTTCAGACGCTGCTCGTCCCCGTCACCAGGTGACCACGAGAACATTCACGTCAACGTTTTGTGTTCATGTAGATCTGACGACTGGAGCAGCAGCGCTCGCAGCGGCTACGACCGGGACTACGATGACCGCAGGCGCCGGGATTACTCTCCCAGCAGTCAAGGACGAAGAGGGGGAGGGGCGCCGAGTGACCTTTCCGGCCGACGCAGCCGGAGTCGCGACGATCTGATGGACATAGAGAGGGATCGGCGGTATGGCGGCGGTGCCAGAGGTGGCGGGACGACTACGACGACAGTCTTTTGCGAGAGGCCATGGAGAGGAAGAGGATGGGCGAGCAGCAGAGGGCCCGCAGCAGGGAGCGGCTGGATAGTGAGAGCGACCGCTCGGACCGGGTAAGAGCTCCGCCTCTTCCACTGAACCCGCCCTCTGGATATCCTGGTCACCCGCCAGCGTACAGCGACAACGAAAGTGTGTCATCCTCTAAGAAAACCAACTTACGCAAGGCAAGTCATGTTTCATTAGAAGTCTAAATGATTTACAGCGTTTACTTTACTAGTTATTTATAAATATATATGTATTTAAAAAATATTTGTCCTTTAGTTTAAACTAAAATACATCAATTTGTTACTGAAAGTATTTTCTGAAAGTGTTCCAGAAAATTAGCTCTTTAAGGGAAAATATTTACAATTATATTTGATTAATAAACATGTAAGACATGTTTCCAGACCAACTTTTTTATTTAGAAGAAAAAAAGAGACTATTTATAGAGAATATTAGATCCTACATTTAAAAAAAAAAAAAAAAAAACAATGTTTAGTTTGTGTTAACATTTTACTGAAGCTTTTAACTTGAAACAAAAAAGTTAAAATTAGGAAAAAGGAATAGTTTTTACATTTCAAAGCTTTCTAAAACAGTGGAATGTTTTCCCTTAAATAATGCAAGTTTACCAGGAAGCATTAATGTCTGAAGAGGCCAATAAATGACATGTGAACTACATAGTTATGTCTTCATGCCTTGTTGTTTTTATATTTTTGCTGAATTTTTGCTTTTATCTTGTGATTTTTCTGAAAATAAGACCCTCTTTAATTGTGAAGAGTGTTAATAGACTCCTCCTTTTTCTTTCTGCAGAATGGAGCGGTGAGCCGGAGAGTCTGGTTGTGTAAAGTCAGCAGTGATGTTGGGTGAAAAACTCCGTTTTTTTGGGATAAACTTCGTAACTGTAAATAGCGCTCACACTTCATTTTTAATTCCACTGAAAATGTTTTTTTTTCTTTATGTACTTTTAGTTTAAACTCTTCTATGCTGGAAAGCTGCACACACTTTGTATCTTCCATGTATAGATGTGGCTGCCACAAGTGCCTTATTATGTAAAAAAAATTGCGTGAAAATAGTAGTGTTTACATTTTAATGGTTAAATGTGTTTAATTGGGTTCAAATGCTTTTAGCTTTTATGTACCTTTAGTTATCTGATGGTTTGTTCTCTTCTCTTTGGCTGAGTTGCTTATTTAGAAGTTGAGTGTAGCCTTTTTCTGTTTTGTTTTTTTATTTTACTTGTGACAAACATGTTTTTTGTTTGTTTTTTAAAGAAACAATGTACATTTGATGATTGCTTTTAGTTTATGTGTGTTTTAAAGTTCATTGTATAAAAGTACTGGATGATTCTTCTTTGTTTTTTTTAATACATACTTGGAAATGTAATTAACATTAATTTTTAAACCAAAGCAGTAATGAATTCCGAAAGAGCAAATGATATAACAAAATATAATTTTACAATAAAAGCCTGTGCCTTCGCCACTGTTGAACTTGCTTATTTCACCACTAGATGGTGCTGTTTTTCAGGTTTCACTTCTGGTTTGTCAGAAAAACACAGACATCAAAATTTTGTAACAGTGTTCACTGTCTATATTGTAGTTCACTTTTTTGTGCTCCCACTGTTGCACAGATTTTTTTTTTTTTAGCTTGATTTTGCATTCTTTTATGTATTTTAATTTTTTTATATAGAGCACTGTGTTCTGCATCCTGATTGGCTGTAGAACATTAAAAATAGATCTCCTTTGCATTGTCTCCTTGACAGAATGTGTTCAAGTTTCCAAATCAATATAAATCTTTGATCACAATCAGATCTGTTTTCGTTCTGCAATACTTAACTATTTTTTTCTACAAGCGTTTAAACTTTGAGAGTGTGAAAACAACAAAAGAAAGTGAAAATGTTTCAAAGGTAATATTGTGTCAAAAAGTGGTTACATTTTGTAGTAAGGGATTTTACAGCCTCAAAACATCTATTATTTTACTTTGGGGATTTCCCCCATCACAGGTTATTTATAGATTGTAACTGCCGTGATAAACAAGGAAATGGCTGTACATTAAAGTAGATAATCTAGAACTTAACTGGCTTTTTGTTAGAACACTTTGCTAGATGATTAAGTAATTTTCTTCCATGTAAGGGCTGATTTATTTGTCCAAACTTGATCAGTTTTCTTTTTTTCTAATTCATTTATAGATGGTTCGTCCCTCTCTAAAACTGGATTAGTGAGATGGATCCAGTTAACTCTGTGCTGTAAATGTTCCAAAAATGGCGACGCTCCAACTTTTTCCAAATCAAACTCCAAGACTCTGATCTCCTCTCTGTAATTTTTCGACTAGATTATATTTCATTTTAATATCTGATTGAGTAGAAGTGTTAAAAGGATGTATAACCTTTTTGTGCTTGTTTTCTGTAGCAAAATTTTCACATTTGTCAAATTCAGATCGATTTTAAATTTCATCTGATAAGCAAATGCTTTAGCGAGTTTCTGTTAAAACAAGCCGGTTTAAAGTCGTTCCTCAACTTTTTTATCGTCAAAGGTTAGATTTTCACATTTCCTCTTCAAAATCCAGAAAAATACAAGTTTTAAGAAATCATAACTGAAAAAAAAAATCCTAGCTGTGTTTCTCCTCTTCAGACTTTTGTTTGGCTGCACAGATTTTTTGTTTTTTTTAGATAAGTGAGGAGGAATGGACTCTTCACAGCTCTGCAAGGGGATTCAAATGTGTTGTAGCTTTCAAGTTGTTTACATATTTGAAGAAGAAAAAATCACAAGTTGGTATGCCAAAAAACCAATCTGCTGACACAGGGAGCAAAGAGAAAAGGGAGGAGGGAGAGCGCCAGAAAAAGCCATCGCTGAAGGAGAGAGGACCGCTGTGTGCCTTTCTCTGGCTGCAGATCAGCTGATAAGGTAAGAACCTTTAATTCATCGTCTAAGTATTTTCAAGAGAATTGTCAAGTTAGGACGGCCTTTTTTGCTGACTTTTTTTGGTTTTTGTGTGTTTTGAATCTAGCCTTTTGAACTGTTTTAGGATGTTTTAGAGGTAAAAAGGTGATGATAGAGGGAAAATTTAGCTACTTTATCATTTATCTTTGAATAAATGTTCACTCTTGTCCTCATTTTCAGTCGTTAGTGTCAGAATGCTAAAAAATGAATGTCTCCTGTTGAAAGTTTTGATGGATTTCATATTTAAAAACCAAATGGAAAATCTTGGTTTTGATCCAATCACGATTAATTCTTGCCAATATCCATCAGCAATTAGGGTTAAAAACATTAACAGGGGAGCTGTCTGCTTCTTCTTTTTTTTTTTTTCTTTGCAGAACCTACTGAACACATTTCCCATCAAATTTCCTCACACGGCATGACAGTTAGAATACAATATGGGAACTTCAGCTAAATGGGACAAATTTGAGATTATAGCCGCTCCTTTGGGGAATTAGAACCACAAAATAGCCAGAACCACACAAATGACCAAAAATAGGACAGCAGTTTTCAACAACTCTTGATAAAATACAATAAAAAAAGATAAAAATTCACTGGTTGATAAATCGAATTTAGCTGCTTTTAACTTTTCAACGCTTCATTTGTGATTGATCATACTGAAATCAAAGGAAAAATGTTGCAGTCTAAATCTTTGAGGATTTTTTTTTTAATGTTTCTGTGCCAAACCTGCTTTTCACTAATTGTTTTGATCGTGCTGTGAGGTGATTACACAGCTACAGCACAACTGTTCATTTTTTTTAATACAGCACCACAACATAAAGGTAAATATTACTTTAAATGATTTTGCTTGCTGATTAAAAAAAAAAAAAAAAAAGCCTCAGTTCAGCCTCAGTTTTTTTTTTTCCCCATCATTGTGCCCACCACCTCCATCTTAGTCATAAATTTACAAAGGATTTCATGCATAAACCTATTAAGTTGCACAGAGAAAATATTACCTGAAAGGACCTAAATCTACTGACCTCTAGGTATTTTAGCTTCACCTTTTTTAAATCTTTGTCTCATTTTATCAAGTAATAAACAATTATTTTAACCACTGTAAACTTTTGAGTGCCTTTTTTTTGCTAAGTTGCCACATTGTGCTTCTTTTAAGAAGTTTATAACAAAGATTCTATGAAAGACGAAGAAACTATAAAAAAGATTTTTGTAGGTGAGTGAAATATTGACTCAAAATTTTAATTTGGATGAAAACTAATGATTTCAAATGAAACCAATTACAGAGCTTTGTTAATTGATCTAAAGTTGAGCTTGTAGGACACTGCTGGGACTTTGAGAGAATAAAAGGAAAAGATCAAAAAGCTATTCTGAAAATTGTGCCTCACTTATGTGAGGGAAAAGAATGTCAATACTATGAAGAGATTCTTCGCTCACCAAAAAAAAAAAAAGTTTTTAGAAGATTAAAAACCCAAAAGGCCCCCACTTCTCATGTTTGCTGCTTTCAAAAATTTTTTTCTTTTATTTGTTTTTGTGATTAGTCATTATTTTTGCTGAAAAAAAAAAAAAATCAATCTCCAGGTAATTATATGGATCCAATTAAATGCTTAAATGGGACTGAATTACATGCTGAAATTTGTACCTCATTTATCCAAACACTCTTTCTCGTACCAAACCCTTAATTAATCGGTCCAACTCAGCTTAAAATTTAGTCAACCTCGACAAAAGCTCTTAAAAAAACCTACAAGCAGGAGGGGAAGGTTTGAACACGAAACAGAGCAGGACAGAGAAGAGGGGATTGTTTCGATTAAAAGACAATTATCTGTGCACATCGACTTCCCGGTGTTGTGCGGTGTCAGGCTCGAGCCGAGCTGTTCTGTCCCAGAAGGCCTCTGGAGACAATGGCTACTGTTTGAGCCGGGGCAAGTTGGTAGCAAGTCTCTGCTTATCATTTTGTGGTCACAACAGTGTCAGCTCTGTATACCTTTATGACACGTTATGCCTTTACATGTGCTAGAGCAACCCAGAGTACACAGGAAGTGGGAGAAAGTTGTCATTTAAAGAAAAAAACCAACAAAAAGCTTTTGGATTCTATGATATTGAAACACTAAATTCTAAAACCAGTTTTGTCTGACGTGTACATTATGTTTTATACTTTAATCAAATATATTTGATTTGTTCCTAAGTTTTCTTAATATTCCCATATTCCATAATATAAGGTTTTTGATAAAGGGGAAAAAAAAAACAACTTTTTGAAGATAAGATCCGACAGATTTGGTGAAAAAGTTACTTGATTGTCTAACTTGCCATAAAATAATTTAACTGGGGATATTGAGTATTTTGGAGTCACTTAATGGCCAAATCACTCAATTGTTTGTTAGTATTTTTTATGTTCAGTTTACTTGTGTGCAAACAATCTGTTCAAAATCTCTGAAAATCGTGCAAAAATACAAGAAAGTAGTCAATATGACAGTTTTGACTTTGCAAATAATCAAATGACTATTTTAAAGAGCCTATTTCATGCAAACTTTTTAAGCTTTAAGTGCATTATAATGTTAATTCCTCACTGTAAAGAACCCCAAAGCAGTATTTTGATCTGTTTATGCATCTCTGAGCATTCCTGTAAACCTGCACTCCTCCCAGCTCCTCCCAGCCCATGAAACCAACTGAGTCCTCATCTTCATACGTACGAAAGTGGGGAACAGCCCCCTCCAGGAAGAGTTAGCTCCGCCAGCCCGCCCCCAGGCTAACACCCACTTTATCGGTAATCGGTAAAACATTTCCATTTAATATGCAATATATTGTTTGTTTTTTTTAAAAAACAAAACACATACACACTGCTGGTAGGTTGAATTTGTGAAACTCACAAGGAGAAAAAGGCAAAGCTTCAGAGATCGAGATATATATAGATATAGTTTACTCTGAAAGGCTTAAGAAAAGCATGATTTAGATTGATTTTAATACATTTTATTTTAGGCATTCGGTGTCGATTAGATTCATATTATCATTCGTGGATGCCGATCTAGTTATTGTCAATATTTGTTCATTTTAAATGACCCGATTTCCCGGCCTAAATTTGATTTATAAAGCACAATTCCTACTCAGGGCAATTCAAAGTGCTGTACAAAAATATTTAAAAATTACAAAAAGGAAATAAAAATATTGATAAAACTCAAGTAAAATTATAAAAGTCAACAAGATTAACATTCAGAAATTTAAAATATTCAAAACATACACATAAAATAGGCACCATTTTAAAACACATTGCTAAATAAAAAAGTTTTCAACTTAGATTTGAACATTTTCAGACTTGTTGCCTGTCTCACATTTTTAGGGAGATTGTTCCAAACCTTTTGAAGAGAAATCCTGAAAGTTCTGAATTTGTTTTAATTCTTGGAACCTGAAGAAGATCTCGCAGATTTCGGGATGGGTTATAAGAAATGAGCATATCAGAAATGTACTTGGGTGCTAGGCCATGGAGAGACTTATAAACAATCAGAGCTGCTTTAAACTCAATTCTCTGAGCGACAGGAAGCCGGTGCAAAGACCTCAGAACAGGACTCGTGTGGACATACTTCCTGGTTTTTGTAGCCCAAACTTCCACCAGTGTGACTCAGAGATGCATACCTGTTACTGAACAGTGTGGGGAAAGTTTTCCAGATTCCTTGTCAGGTTAATCAAGTATAGATAAACAAGTAAACAAGTCAAATCCATTCACATTTTAGTTTCACAAAGTTTACAGTCTAGTGTTATTTTTCCACATCAAAACAATATAAACAAAACATTTAGAACATTCTACCACACAGCATGATCACACGTCTTTGTAAAATTCAAAGTGTTTCCTCACACGGATTGATGATGTTTACTGTGATGTCACCTGGTTGATTTTACTTTATAGTAAAATAAACCAACAGGCCTTCAATCCAAGTGGTATTTTCTGATATTATCCTTTTTTTATCACTTTCTTTTTATTGTTCTTTTTTAAACACATTTAGGTTCAACATACAGAAGGGGGAAGAGATTACAAGTAAAATATAGGGGACAGAAAAAAACAATAGTTAAACTACAGGAGGAGGATTCCTCCCATCTTTTTATGAAATATGTTTTTATCTTAAGATTCTACATTAACATTTTACATATTTCCTTTACAATTCCTGTTGTGTTGGTTTATTAATGGTTTACTTACAAGCAGTGAGGAAGATTTTAATTCCATATCTGTCACTTTTAGAAACAATGCTTGACAAAATTGCCCAAGTCTAAGAATCTCCTTGTCTTTGGTACATTGTAACGATTCTAATGGTGACCTGATGAATGTCTTTCCTAAAAGAACTGATTACAGGGCAAAAACAAACAATATGAGAATGATCTGCATTAATTTTTCCACATTTTCTCCAACATGATCGTCGTACTAAAGTGTATTTACTTTTGGTTTTAGGTCTAAAATCTGATAATGTTTTTCCATCAGTGCAAATGTGAAGCCATTCATCTACTGATATATTTACGCCAAGCTCCATTTCTGTTTGACGTATTTGGTGCTTTTGCCTTTTATTACCATCAAGTGTTTTTTAAAGTGATGATATAATTCTATGTTTCTTGGAGTTGTAGGTTTCAGCAATAACTTGGACAATCCCCCTGATCCAAATTAAACTTAGCTCTTATTTCTTTGTCAAAGTAATCTCTTATTTGCAAAAACTTACAATAATCATAGTTATTCAGACAGTATTTTTGCTTTATATTATCAAAACAAGAATTTTCCATTTTTTATTAGTGTATATACTGCAGTTATACGTTTATGACTCTGTTCGGCTTCATCTTAACCAACCTAACGCAGTATTTTAACCTCATTTTCTAGTTTATAGTTTTGCACAATTGCATTGTAACCACTCCTGTTTGGTACAGTGTGTTTGAAGCTATGAATTTTCCTTATAAATCCGTATAAATTGCTCTGTTTGTCTATTTGGATATAAAATTATCATCAATAAATTGGAGATCTAAGATAAATAGTCCCTTAAATGTTGTAGTGCCATCTCTCCCTTTTGTTTACTTATTTGTAAAGTATTGAATTTAATTTTGGGTCTGCGTCCATTCCAAATGTATCTGAAGATGACGTTATCCCACAGTCTATACTGTTTCTCTGGTATCTCAACAGGAAGTGATTGGAATAACTACAGGAGTAGGGGTAGAATCCTCGTTTTTTATCCTTTAAGACACATCCAGTGAGAAGGTGTTCCATCTGTTCAGATCGTTCCTTATGATATTGATAGGTTGATATTGATTATCTATTTCTGTTTGGTAAAGAATTTCTATTTTTCATATAGGTTGTGTCTGTTAACAACTTGCCTCAGATTGATCTTTGGATTGTAGGAACAGAAATCGATTAATCATTACACTCCTGTTACATTGTTCCCTACATTTGGATAGTTAATATGCAAAACATTAAAACAAATAAAACATTGGAGAAATGTTCAGAAAGCTTTTAAATGAACAGATCAACCCAACTAAAGTGAAGTAGTTAATCGCTCATTATTGCTTTTAGTGACCCTAGTTACCAAATAGAGCATTTGTAATGCATTCATGAAGGCAATGCGTCTGACACGTTAGTGCAGAGAAAAAGACCACAAAAGGGAATCTGTGACATAAAGATTTTATGATATTGTGGTTTCCGTTTCTGACAAGGAAGAGAATTATTAGTTTTATTTTGAAATGTGTCATAGAAGGGTTCAGATAAAGTTCATATAACAGTTTTGTAATAAAATATCAGATTTAAAAAAAAAAAGCACATATACCGTTGGAGGACTTTCTGCTGTTCTAAATTGTTCATATAATAAACATTTTAATAGCTGATTTTGTGTCCTTTTAAGTAAAAAAAAGATCACTTTTAGAGCAAAAATAATCTTTTAGCTTCTTCTGTTTTGCTAGTATTTGAACCTGAATATTTTTTTGTAATACATTTTCCTTAAATTAGTTAACTAATTTACTGTTTATTTAGTATTTAGTGTAGATTATAACATTATTTCGTGGTGTTTGTATTTTCTACATATGAATGACAGCTTTTGGAATTTGGTTGTGCTTGGAACATGTCCTGATGACACAACAATTCATTCTATGTGATTGTATTCTGAGTAGTTACTGTGTTAGATCAGGATTTTAGGATTTATGATACTTTTTTGAGGGAGAGCAGTTTTGATGCTTACAAAAAATCATCAGTAAAACTTAGTGTTCCAGTTTTGAGGCTCAAACATGGCACCATTCAAGAACCTTGTTTCTCAAGCAGCTTAAAAAGTTCTAAACGTAAGAAGACGTCTTAAAAAATTAAAGTTTCATTGTACTCTGGGATCCTATTTGTAATCGTTCCCAAAAAGTGATGTTCTACTTCTTTGGTTTTGTCTTTTTTTTTTTTTTAGCTTTTATTCAAATTCAAATGATTCTCCTGAAAAGAATTTTCTGAAAGTTTATCGACTTTTTTTGCTTTGTGCTTCAAACCCCCTCAAGATGAACTCCCCTCCGATCTGACTTCTTGCCATGTTCCAACCAAATTCACCAATTCAACATGTTCAAATGGTCTCGGTTTCATCCAGTCTGCTCGGATTGGTCAAGCTGGACAGAGACTTCGGAGCTCAAAGCCTCACCCGTGTTTGTCATGGAGAGCTGGAACAGTGCGCTCTATTGTGGGACCCCCCCCCCTGCTCGTATATTTATGAATGGCTGGGCCTTGGGGAAAAGTTTCAGAACAATGATGCCACACTGAAGGGCTGATTTTTATACGGGAGGGGGTGATGGTGGCGGCGGCGAGGGCAGTTTATTCTCAAGCGTTGGGGCTTGGTACAGAGAGTGGCGAGAGGTCTTGCTGTCAGAGGACAGACTGCCGCCGGCCCGGGACCTGTGGAGCGCAGACGTCTATGCAGGTGAGCAGCAGGAGCTGCTTTTTATAAATGATCTTATTTATTTATTTTCATTTTAGAGATTTGGAAAAGGGACATGTATCACATGAATTTCATGTTTCTGAAAACTCAAATTTTGTTATTTATAATCTTTTGAGGCGAATTTAGTCAGCACAAACACACAGGATGAATGAATTCACTCAGTTTTCTGAGTGACAGTCAGGTGGGGACTTCCATTATGACTGCATTTGTAATGTGAATGTGCACCCACAACGGAAGATTTTGGTTTCCTCAACCCAGTCAACGATTACTGGGCACATTTCATGGTTGACAGAACAGGAAGTGCGATTGCTCAAGAGTAACTTCAACGTCAGGACGCCTGTTGGCAAACGATTCACCCAACTTATGCAAATGATTGATGGAATTACTTAAATATTACAGTCATTTAGGTTTGGTGTTGAAGTTTAAACACTTTTAGTCACAAAAGTAGCATCACTGCAGAACTATTTTAGTGAACATTGAAGATTTTATCTTTTTAATTTTCTTTGCTTTTAGCTGTTTTTAATTAATTTGTTCTGTTTTATTTCATTATATTTATTCATTTTTAGCATATTTTGGTTCTATGACATTTCTTCTTGGACGTGTGTAACTTTTGCCTCTTAACTGGGACTCCTTTGAAAAAGTGGATCTCAATGGGAATTTTCCTGGTTAAAATTAAGTTACAAATTTCTGATTTATTATAATACATTTCTACCAAAACACTAAGAGAAGATCTCAAATTAAGTCTTTCTTATTTTTGATGCAAATCTTAGAGGGTGTATTTTATTATTATTCTTACTATTATTGGAACTTTCTTTCCATGTTTGTTAGATTGAGTCAGGTGTGGGGGTTCCAGGTAGCTCTGGAAGGGGGCCACACTGCGTTTGCCCGTGTGCTTGAGCAGGTTGATGGCTCTGTGTGTTGTCCAGTTTTGTTCAGAGCGGAAGAGACAGGAGGCTTGTGGATCACCATCTGCCACGCATGACGGGGATTGCCAAATTATCAGTGTTTGCAAAGTAGAGAAGAGTAATATGAGCTGGTGGCGCTCCTGCTCTCTTGGTGGAGGTCTGCCAACCGAAGCTTTACTGTCCTGCACATCCTATGGGGGAGAAATGCGCAAACTTGGAGGTCATCGATGAAGAAAACTCAAATATTTTAGAAGAAAAGTACACATTTTATATTTAAGTTGGAAAATTACATTTGTGTTGAGGTCAAAATTGACGCATTTTCCCCCTTAATAACGGGTCACAACATAAGAGCAAAAAAACATTTTATAAACTGAAACTGAGAATAATACCCATATCTAAACACCAATATCACTAAATTCTTAATCATTTAGGGAGTTTTATTGATTTTTTTTTTATTTAAAGTACACCTTTAAGTACATTATTAAATGACTCAGTTTTCTTTAAAGTGAATCTTGTGTCTAAATGTTTCAAATCTAAGTTCTTCTATGTTATTCGTGCCCGTGGTGTACTGGACTCATCACAGCTCTGCAGCACCGCGCGTGGGAGGGGGAGCAGTCGTGTTTTAAGACCATCTGCTCCTCTGAGTAATTTCGAGCTAGCTTTAGCTGGTGGTGGATCAGCGCGCGTCACAGGCAAGCTGCAAAGCACAAGCTGTGAGCAGGCCTGTTCCGGGGGAAAAAAAAAAAAAAAAAATCCTCCAGTTCGCCCCTCGCACAATGCCCAGTGTTCTGCACACAAGGTTTCCTTTCTCTCCGAGAGCCGCAGAGATGGTCGTCTTCACATGGGCTGCAGACCATGTTTACAATGAAAACCTTGGAACAGCCCATTGTTTGTGTGGGCAATTTCAGAAAAGAAAGGGACTCGTAAAAGGTGTCATGGCTGGATTTGACTTAAATGGTAGAAATTGTGTTTTTATTTCATTCACCTGAGAGTTAAATGGCATCTTTGGATAAGTTTTCAGCCACCCGTCGACACAGAAGACCAGAGAAGTCACATATCTCCACCCCCCACACGGCAGAGCATGTTGGCACGCTTTTTTACCATCTTATGAAGTGGCGTAGGGGTGGTGTTATGGCATGCTGCGCATTCGTTTGTCCACGGTTCAGTGAATGCCACATTCACTCCTTCAACTCCTCTCCAGACTGTCAGGAGAGGGATTCCCTTGTGGTTCTCGGCGGCTCGTGGATGGCATCACTTGGCTGATGGTTTAATGCCTTTTGAGCTCCGTGACGCACTCTACATGTTTATGAGAGTGGAGGAAAACACAATCTCAGGCGAGGACACAAGTTTCTTTGTCGTGTTATGATGGAAACCGGAGTGGTCTGAGTGCTTATGGTGCACGCCTCCACACATTCTTCATCAGGGCAAATATTAGATCTGTATGTGGCTGGAAAGATCATCAGCATATTTCTGTTGGTGACATTTAAATCTGTCCACGGCTGCATTTTTAACACATTCGGTTGTCTGGTTACGTCCATTTGAAAGTATGAGTAACAATATATTGTATTTTTTTGTAATGTCATGGATCTCTGGTTAAAGTCCCAGAAATAGGTGGATCAGAAGGCAGTATCATTATTTTATTTTTTATTAATTTTTTATTGTCATATTCCTCATTTTCAAGCATGTTCTTATGAGCTTTTTCATTTTCTTACATAAACCACAGTTGAAAATAATAGAAAACTACTCTAATTTATCATGTGTTTAGGACAAATACTTTTTATATTAGGTAAAAATGACTGAGCTAAAGTGATGATGTAACTTTTTATAGTGAAAGTATTTGAGAGTTAAAGTAAAACAACTTCAAAGCTCAAAATTGGCAACTATTTAACCAAATGACCGTATTTGTTCCTCCTACTCTAAATATGTTGTTGTAACATGACTATTTATTGGTATGTTTCAAAACACAAAAATGGAATTGGTGATACCAGCTCCTCATGGGGGGGTCATGAGACACGTGGGACACCAATGGAGGAATTCAGAGTGGGCTAAAAAGCAGCTCTGGAAATGTTGGAAGGCCTATTCAAATCTGCCCACATGTCATGTAAAAAAAAAAAAAAAAAAAAAAAAATGTCCACGCACGCTCGCTCGTCTTTCCTCTCACTCACGCCTCTGTTTATCTGTTATGCTTCATCAGAACCTGCCACCCGGGATTTAGAGAACAGCGCGAGGAAGTCGGGACCGCGAGGCAGCAGGAGCCTGGTGCTGAGGCTGGTATGAGGCAAGTGTTTTCAGTGTGCACGCACACAGTGTGCGCTCTGAGCCAGCCGTTTGTCTGCCCCTTCAATGGGGCTGTTGTTGTGGGGCTGCTGTCGGTGTCGTGGCTCTGCCCGGCCCCATGCGCTCCCCGGTTGATGCTGATGCACGTTTGCTGGCGCCGGAGGGACGCAGTCATCCTGCTTCTGGGCTTTTGTTGGGGATTGAACTTGATACTGCAGAAAAGCTGTGAAAAGTGAGGCATTGTGGGTAAAGAAAGTTAGAAATGTAATCAAAAAGGTTTGTTCTTATTTGTTATTACAATTTTGATTCCTTTTTAAAACTCACAGCAGGTTGATGTCTTTGAATTCCAAAGATGGTATTTAACTGCTGAGTTTTTTTTTTTTTTTTGGTTGATAAACAACTTAAAGCCAGTCAACTATGTATTTCTACAAATAAAACCAACACTTTATGCTCTATTGACCAACAGTTTTAAATACCACAATAAGGGAAATTCCTAAAAGCAACCCTCCAGGCAAACACAAGTCCTCATCGCTTCAGACGCTCCGACATTTATTCGCCTGTAAAGATTCTGCTGGGCTGTGTGATGATTGGCAGGACACATTCACAGAACTGTTAAGCCTTCAGAAACGTTCCTCGTTCCCAATATTTGTCATGGAATCTCTGAGAGATGTGGAGACGTGTTAGTCATGAAGCTCTAAAGCGTACCGCACACTCGATCTGACCATCTGTACACACCGGCTGCCCCAGCATCAGGATGAAATCTTCCTCCTCTGTGCATCGAATCATCTCAGTACTTTGGTTTCTAGGATTTTACATTTATATAGCTAGTTTAAACTCCCACTCTCGTCATTATTTAATCAGTCTTAGAAGCAGGTCTTTAAATTATGTTTTCAGTCAAAATTTCAAGAAAACCTGTAATTTTCTAGGACGTAGTTTCTGCAGAGCGGCAGGAGTTCTTTAGAAATTGACCTCTAAATTGTAGGTGAGACCCTCGGCATAGAGCAACCCCACCCCCCCTTCCCTTCCCCGTTGCAGAGCAGAGCAGGGAACTTCTTTTTCTATTATTTGTCATTTTTGTCATTTTTTTTAATGAGCTTTATTAAACATCATGCAAAATTACAAATCACATCAGTATGCACTCTGTAAAATACGACGGAGTATTAGGGTCACCGAAAAAAAAAAAAAAAAAGTAATATACGATTTTAATCTCGTAGATATACGACTTTAAATCTCGTAAATTTACGAGAAAAAAGTCGTAACTGCTAAATTATGAGAATAAAGTCGTATATTTATGACTTTAAAGTCATAGGTTAAATGTACACTTTTAAAGTCGTAAATTTATGAGAAAAAACGTGTAAATTTACGGGATTTAAAGTCGTAAATCTTCGAGATTAAAAGTCGTAATTTAATGAGAAAAGAACCAAAGTCGTCTGTTTATCAGAGCCGTGCTTGAAGATGAAAGACGTGGAGAATCTGGTGTAGATTATGTCCAGATCGGTGTTAAAAGCAAAGAAATTCTGAACCTTTTGGCGATTCAAAATCAAATTATTTCCGGGTTCGTAGTGCGTGTGTTGTCTTGCGTATCTTCAAGTAAGCAAAAGAGGCGCTGTTATTGTGTTAAACAGACTTTTTATTAACAGTCTCTTCTTACTACTACACTGTGCATGACTAGCGCTCATCTGCTGCTTACCACTTGCCGTGCACCGAACATGTGACCAGTCGCTTGGCATTCTGGGTAATGCAGTTCGTAAACAGCTAACTTCAATACACAACAGTGCGGAGTTTCATATGTAAAATAAAGAGTTTAGAGATACACGTTCATCAGATCGTCACTTATTACATCTTTCATTTCCTTTCGCCACCTTACGTCACGTCTCTGTCATGCTCAGAAACCGAAAGAGAATGTAAACAGAGCTCCGGACGCCTCCTTCCCCAAATGAAACGTCCCGTCTCGACACAAAACAACATTGAGAAATGACAACAGTCTGTCACGTTAGCACAAGAACATTGAAAATTCCAAAAACTAGTCCTCTCAGACAGAAGCATCCCAGAGTTGTAGGAGATCTGGTCTGTCGAGAGGAAGAATGACTGATGTACAGCTGGAGGATATGGACCGCTTCATAAACGGGATCTGCAGAGATCCTGCAAGCAGCTCAACGAATAAGACATTATTAAACTGTAAATCAATAAAGGAACTTCCAAATATTTGGAATATTTTAAACATTAGTTTACCTGATGAAATCCAAGACGCTTTTCACAGTTTGGTTGGTCTGCTTCAGTTCACGGCATAATGTAGACTCCCCTCGATTTTAATAAAGTTATGAGAAAAAAGTCGTAAATCTACGAGATTAAAACTCATACATTTACGAGATTTAAAGTCGTATATCTACGAGATTAAAAGTCGTAATATTACTTTTTTTTTTTCGTGACCCTAATACTCCGTCGTAGTAAAAAAATAACTTATCTTAAAAAAAAAAAAAAAACATTTCAACTGGCAGTATGCTGCGTATGCAATGGAAGTAAAATAAATAGTTTAAATTAAGAAATCCACATAATATTTAGAGAAAATTTAATAATTGTACATTAATAAAAAAAATTCCAAGATGGGGAATAATTTGTCAAACAAAAGAGGAGCAGGAAGTGAATGGTCTGCTCAGCGTATTCAAAAGCTTTTTCTTTTTATCAAACAAACTCTTAACCTCCTGATTCACGACTATTTAAATGAAGTCATACTCAAAAATGTAATTTTGAGCTTAAATTTTATTAAATATATCCCCAATAATCAGAAAAATGGCACAAGAAAGTTCTAAAAACTCCTAAAGCACAATAAAGTCGGTTTTTAATAAAGCCACATGACTTTATTATAAGTATTTTAGCTGAAAGTGGAGGTTATGGTGACTCTCACTTTAAAGTTTCATCAGATTTCACTTGTCAATGCACTTTATTATTATTATTTAGTTAAACTGATTCTAGATTTTTATGAGATTTATAGAAATGTGTTGCTTTATCACTGTTTTCTTTATGGAAAGAGGAGATTTAAACTGAAATAGTAATTTTAAAAACAGCTGTTATAAGAGTTTTTCTGTGGATTGATCCTAAAAAGATTAACTATAGCAGAAAAAGTACCAACAGATTCTGTTTCTGAGAGTGCTCACTCCCTGAATGCAAACTTTAAATATGGTGGTGCTAAAACCCAGAATAATTGAATCTCTTTAGTAATTCTGCCACCTCAGTAAACGGCCTTAAACAGCAGCATTTGTTTACAAAATGCTTGCTGTCATCTGTGCTGGCTGTTGTTTATTTCTTGCTCTGCTCGATTCGTGTCAGTAATGTAGTGATGACATGATGACCGGTGTTTGGCCCGGTGTCACGGCTCGCCGAACAGCCACGCTCTTTCATGGCGAGGGCTTACGTATGGCGAGCATAATGACGGACTCCACTGAGGAGGACGGGGCAGGTGCCGAGCGAGCCTGAAGCCGTCTGACTTACTACGGCTGCGAGGAGCCCGCCTGGTGTCAGCGCATGAATGTCTCCTCTATCTTTCTTTTCTTTTTGAATTTTTTTCTACAGAGCAGAAGGCCGTCAAGCTGTCAGGGTGTGAGTGAACACCCTCTTGTGGAGCCTCCAGCAAGCTGTCCTGCAGAGATTCTGTTTGTTTCTAAACATCCTTTTAAGGTAAAATTCATATTTTTGTTGAATAAAGCTCATATTGTTTTTCTTACATATAAACTCTGCTCCTTTTTTTTTATTTATCAACTTTTATCTCATTTTAGTTTAAGTTTCCAGATCAAGAACTGTAATCTGTCAATCCTGAAGGCTTTCTGTTGGATTTGTACCAGAAAATAAAACACAAAAGCTTTTTTTTTTTACTTTTGCACACATACTTGCTTACAATCAGACAGAATACACATTTACACAGAATACTCTGAGTGTTAATATGCACACATACACGTCTATATCAGTAATACACCTTATTTTCTTGTTTGTTTACATATTTTTTTGTCTTTTTTGTCAAATCTGCCACCACAGCTTTGTATAAATTGCTTTTTTAATTGTCTTTTTACTATGTTTTTGCTTTTCTGTCAAGTCTGTTTACCTAAATTTTTGTTTCCCTTTTTTCTTAATAGTTATTCTATGTTTTATGAAGTTGCTGACTGTTTTTCTATTAACTCCGTCTGTCTGTTTCTGTTGTCCGACTTTTTATCTTTTGTGTATTGGTTTAACTTGTCCTTTTTCTAGAGACCATCAAAATAAAGATGGAAATTAGCCTAAAAGGCTATAAACTTATATATTTGCATTTTTCAATGTTTTATCAATAAATCCTGTCCCTGTCTTGAGTAAACAATCAATCAATCATCGCAAAAACTCACATTTTGGAAATTGAACTAGCATTTTTAAATTCCAAAGCTTAAAGCTGCAAAAGAAGAAGACAATTTATGAAAAAAAGCAACATAGTTGTTTACTGGTTGGCGATGACCTCACTCCCAGTGAAACTGTGAATCAGATCTGTCACTGGTGAGCAGCGCTGTTATTGCTCAGCACCAGCATTTCGGCTCCCACACACACTTTGATCTGTGCAAAAAAAAAAAACCTCATGAAAACTCCAAATAAAGAATACTTTAGCAACTGTCGCTGAGACTGCCGCTGCGCTGACCTTTAGACGCTCTAGCTCACTTCACAAGTAAAAGTACGTGATGTTAATCTATACCTTCAAAATCAAAGAATCTACTGTAGCTAATGACATTTGAATGTGTGAAACTCTTCGATTGGTGTTTTCTGATGATGGAGATTATACATAACATTTGATTTTTTATGTGTTTCCTGTTTAATCTTTGTGTTGTTGCTGACAGAATCTGTGTTCCTCTCAGAGGTCTATGGTGCAACGCTGAGCAGAGACCATGTGGTGTTTGGAGCTGCTCTTACCTCTGCTTTTGATCATCCCCGGTAATTAATTCACGATTCTCTTCTTTTTTTCTTGAAAAATATCTTTTTCCTGCTTTCCCGTTTGCCTCATCTCCGGTCGTCTGCCGCAGATGCCGACTCTCAGTGGAACGTTTGGGTACCTCGCGACATCTCGGCCATGACGAACTCCTGCGTGGTCATCCCGTGCACCTTCATGTATCCGTCCAGCATCAGGCCGTATCGGGGCATTCACGGGATCTGGTACTTCGGCCAGCCGTACCCTCAGCTCTTCCCCCCCGTGGTTTTCAAATCGCGCACGGATGTTGTTCACGAGAGCTACAAGGGGCGCACCAAGCTGCTGGGGGACCTGAACCAGAGGAACTGCACTCTGCTCATCGGCAACATCGGTGCAGAGCATTCTGGGAGATACTACTTCCGTGCCGACCTTGGTGGAGCTAACATTTATACTTACCCAGACTTTGCAGAGCTGAAAGTTTTGGGTGAGTTTAAACAAAAAAAAAAAAAAAAAAGTTTTTCACAACTGAAAATAAACCGTAAGTGAAAATCAAATGTTGTTTTCTAGACCAGCCGAGCATCGACGTGCCTGAGGAGATCGTCAGCGATGAGAACCTGGAGCTGACTTGTTACGTTCCTGATAACTGCCCCGACATGACGCCTGAGATCCAGATGGATGTACACCGACTACTTACCCGACCCAGAGTTCAGCTCCGACTACGTGGAGGAGAGCAACACGGCGGTGATGTCCAGCACTCTGGCGTTCGTTCCCAGGCCGATGCACAACGGCCAGCTGCTGGGCTGCAGAGTCTACTACCCCAACACCACGCTGGTGTACGAGAGACTCATCTCACTAGACATCAAGTGTACGTACAGAAACACAAACTAAACATGGAAGCACAGCAAGGAATTTGATTGAACTCCTGCGTTTTCCTTTGTAGACGCTCCACGCTCCGTTTGGGTGAACGTCTCCTCCGAGGTGATGGAGGGCAGCTCTGTGACGCTGCACTGTGAGGTGGACAGCAACCCCCCTCCCAGGATCTCCTGGATGTTTGGAGACCAGGAGCTTTTGTGGGACACGGCATCCAATGTCTCCCTCTCTCTGGATGATGTGACCCCTAAAAGCGAGGGGATTTACACCTGCGTCGGAGACAACGGCTACGGAGTCATGAACACCTCTCTGTACCTGTCTGTCAGATGTGAGTGCTAAATACTCTCTGTCTCAATTTAAAAGAAAAAAAGAAGTGAAATCTGAAACCTGCACACATGTAGCATCGTCTACGGTGGCCTTGAAGTGAAAATCACACCAACAAAGATCAATAAAAAAGCATAAACAAAATAAAAAAACAGCTTTGTATTTTAGAAATCAAAACAAAATTCCTGAAAAAAAAAAAAGAAAAAAATGAAAAGGCAATGTTTTGGAGAAACAAAAATAATTTCTAAATGAAACGGTAAAAAGCAAAATAAAATTTCAAATGCATCTCAGTGTCTGGATACTGATAAAAGTTTTATGATTAGAATGGAACATATCCAGTATCGCTTCATGCCAAATGGCTTTCAGTTGAAATGATGGACTGATGTCATCATCCAATCAGTGAGTTCCAAAGTACCAACATTTTCTTGTTTATTGGTGTTGTTTTTTAATATTTCACTTTGATCTCTGGAAATCACTTTTGTTTTTCAAAAATGATTTTGAGGTAACCCCAAAACAGGACGTCACTGATTGGTTGACATACATCATTTCAATTAAAGGATATTGGCATAAGGATACACTGTACTAATCGTAAAACTTTTAAAGGTGTCCAGTCTCAACTCAAAGATGATAATCCAATCAGTGATGTCCTTTAGTAGCTACTTTTTCTGGATTCTAAACATGTTTAACATTTTATTTTGATGTCAGGGATTTTCTTTTCTGGAAACATTTCATTTGATTTCTATGAATTATTTTTGTTTTCCATAATATTTCTTTTTGAGTTCTAGTACTTAATATTTTCCGTAACATTTTATTTTTATCTTCAGGAATTACTTTTGTTTCTGTAACATATCATTTTGATTTTAGCGTTTTAGCTTCTGGAATTTTCTTAATTGTTTCTTTTTTTTTTTTTTTTTACGTTTTTAAAAAAAAAATTGTATTTGTCAACATATTTTTGCATTGAGTGATTTGTTCGTGATATACACTTCAGGACCCCACTGTGCCTGTAACCATGACAGTGCATATAGATCAGTGTTCCCCAACCACCGGCCATTGACTGGCACAAGTCCGTGGGTCACCTAGTACCGGGCCGCGAAAAAAATTATAATGAATAAATAAATGCACTAACTTAAAATATTTTGATTTCGTTTATATTCTTATTGACTTAAAAAAAAAAATATGAATACAAAAAATGATAAAAATCAAAAACCTTTTCATTGAATCTTCATCATCTGCATAAAAAATATCTACTAATATTTTAAGAATTTTTAAAACAAAATTTCTTGTAATGGTATTTTCTTTTAAAAATAGATTTTTGTAGACCGTGAGTTTAAAAATGTCAACTTCAGACCAGTCCTTGAAAATATTGTCCAATTTAAACCGGTCCTTTGGGGACCTCTGATGTAGAGGACATACCTGCACGACATTTACATAAACCGGACGGATTCTTTTATTGTGAAATAATGTCATGCAAAATGTACGAATTTCGATAAAAATACTTAGTGACTTACTATTTATTTTTATTTTTTTTTATTCTAGAGGTTGACCTGAAGGGGAAATGCAGTTTTTTTTAAACAAAAATATGGTTTTCTCATGATCTGTTCATATTCATTTTAGAGTTTAAAGTAATTGGTGGTCAAAGATTCAGTTTTTTGTGTTCATACATGGTGTTAGACGGTGGCGCAGAGGTTAGTGCTCTTGAAGAAGTCCTTGGTTCAAATCCTGGCTAGGACTCTTCTGTTTGGAGCTTGTATGTCCTCCCAATGCAAGCAGGGGTCACTCTGGCTTCCTCCCACAGTCCAAAAACATGTCTTATAAGTTAACTGGTCAAGTGTACGTTGTGTGTGGAAGTGCTAGTGTGCTCTGGGACACACTGGCCCCTTCACCTAACAGTACACAGGACAGGCTCCAGCAACCTTGTGACCCTGTAAATGACATAGCGGGTTAAAAAAAATGGATGAATGGATTTTTTTTGGTCAATTTACTTTGTAAAAGTAGCCTAAGATTTTGAATACGTTACTAAATTTTATCAAGTTTAATTATTATTTTTTTATTCCTCAAATATTTTGTCAAAATTATTAACAACAACAAAAAAAACATGTCTTGAAGTGTACATATAGTTTACGCTTACATAGAAACAAACAGTTGCCAATCTTTTTGGTTTAGGAATTAAAAAAAAAGTTTCAATTCTATTTTGATCAATTATTTTCCTTCTCATTTTCCCTTTAATTGTCTGTCTTTTGCAGTGACGATATTTTTCATGTCAATCTGTCCCAGATCCTCCCCGTGAGCCTGTGGTGAATGAATCCATGACGGTGCAGGAGGGCACCTCTCTGGCCCTGCACTGCAGCACCCAGGGTAACCCGGCCCCCACCCTAACCTGGCTGAAGGACGGAGAGCTGGTGGGCACCATCACAGCTGACGAGCTGTCGGTGCTGGAGGTCATGGAGATCACACCCCAGGGAGACGGGCAGTACCGCTGCTTGGCAGAGAATGAACACGGACGAGCCAGCAGCTCCTTCAACATCACTGTAGAGTGTGAGTTCTCGACTGTGTTTGGGGATTCCCAACTGCGCGGTTGTAGAACTCAGAACATACGTACGATAAATTATAAAGTACTGGTACAAAGTATTGACCAAATTTCTTCTAATTGCCAGTGCAGTATATTCAACTTTTGTATTTTATTTTTCCAAGATTTGCATTTTTTGGATAATTGAAACTCTTTCCGTTTCTTCTCCAGACGCCCAGTTCTTCTGGAGGAGTCAAAGTGCACAGTAGTGAGGGAGGGGGTCCAGTGTGTCTGCATGGCAACGGGAAACCCCGAACCCATCATCGAGTTCTACTTGGCCGACCTGAACATAACCATCAACGAAACCGACAACCGCTACAACTTCTACACGCACACGGACGGTCACATGTCCACGGGCATGATCAAACTGCGGGAGAAAGGGGAGCGGGTCAACAACGGCGGCCCCGCCGTGAACGTCCACTGCAGCATTTCTAACGTGTACGGAAGAGAGAGCGTGCTCTTGGAGCTGCAGCAGGAAAGTAAGTCAAAAATTCCCCTCAGAACCCATCCCGACATACCGTTATGTTACGATACTTAAATAAAACGGTACAAAAATAACTAGTAAATGCAGTGCAAAGTTCCCTTGTATGTTATGAAATAGATAAAATCTATAAAGTAGGATAATAGATGTTTTAAGGCTGTAAAACTTCTCACTTTTCACACACAGACATGAATATTTTCACACTTTTATCTCTTATTTTAATTTTTAAGTTCAGACCTTCATAGAAACATTAGTGCAGTATTATAAGATGAAAACATTGATGAAATGAAAACAAGATTTTTTATAATAGATTTGGCTGCTGAACACATTTTTTATAGGAGACGAGTCACAGAGGAGATTGACTGACAGGGTTCACAGCGAATCAGGGCGCAGAACGCGGTGCAGCTTAAACACAGAGAAATAAAAACATTCAAATTACATTGAAAAAAATCTGCAAAGCAGCGACACTGTGAAGGTGAACCGTGATATAGCTGTGAAACACTGTATCAACTTTTTTCTCAGGCAAAAAGAAGTGTTTCTGTTTCATTAGTTATTTGAAAACAACTTTTCACAACTGAACTGTTTGACTAAGTTATCATAATTTGATTTAAAAGTGTCCAAACTGAACTTAATCTGTTGTTTAGATACTTAACTATAGTTGAAGTCCGGAATTGTCTTCCTGATGCACTGTGGGAAATCTGTTACACTGATATAGGAATATTACAAAATTCATAAAAATTATCATTTGCAATAGTTAAGTCGTATATGATTTATAATTTCTTAATTTGTGTAAGTTCATTTTACAGCAGCCATAGTGTGCTTCTCTGACAATAATCAGATAAAAGGAAGGAGGAAACAAACAAAAGGGTAACAAGAACTTTTGGGGTGTTCTCACACTTAGCAGAGCACAATGTGGAAAATCATCTTATTTTTGTTGCTCTTTTTGTCATCAAACTTCAACTTATTGATCCAACAGATGAATCTACAGAACCACGCTATGCCTACTGCTGTCAAATCCCACACTGCCCTGATTGTTCATCCCTCTTTGTTTTCAGAAAAGTACATGATGGCGGTCATCGTTGGCACCATTGGAGGGGTGGCGGTCATAGCCTTCATCATTGCGGCGGTCAGATATGTGGGCCAAAACAACAAGAAGTGAGTATGAATGACAAACTAAAGGAGAGACCAACGTGACTCAAAAGTTTGGTCGCTAAGATTTTCTAAAATCCAAGGAAACACTTAAGCCTAGTCATCCATTCTAAAACACAGAGATGCACATTGTACATGAGTGAATGTGGGGTTGATGTGGATGTGAGGATCACTTTTCCAGAGCAGGTTGAGTTTATTTGCTATGGCAAGACTCAAGCATTGACTGTATCTGAGAACTGGACCAAGTGAGTGTGATGTCACCCATAGAAAATGACTTGCTTCTAACCGAGTCAAGTCTGTTAATTTGCCTTTTATTTTTTCATGCTACGGAGGCTAACGTGTTGGTCGACGTCACTAAGCAGTGGTTGGTCCAAATCAATGCTTCAATTTAATTCAATTGAATTTTATTTGTAAAGACCAATAGGGCAACACGGTTGTCCAAAGGACTTCACACCATAATTATCCAAACACAAAAAATTACTCATCGAATATAAACAATAGTTCATTGCTAAACTAAATAGAGTAAGCTAAACTGGGCATCCCTGCCCTTAAACTCGTTTTCTGCAGGAAAAAAACTCTTCAAAAAAAAAAAAAAAAAAACTATTAAAAAAAGAAGAAGAAACCTCAGTAGAGATCCTTTCCCAGGACGATTTACCGGACTGATAAGGAAAAATTAGCCTATCTAACTCTACAACTGCATGTTTGAATAGTGCAGCAGATGGGATTCATCCAGATGGAGCTGGGGGACAACTGGGGTCGCGAGACAAGCCAGAGGCGAGGTCCACTGCCAAGGGCAGGAGCACAGACGATCCTTAGACCAGATGGAGCTGGGGGACCTCTGCAGGAACAAGACGAGCCAGAGGCGTGGTCCACTGCCAATGACAGAAGCACAGACGAGCCGCCTCGAATCTGAAATCCCCCTGTTTTCCTGGAGGGGAGTGAAAAGAGGGACAACAGAGGCATGAAGAGCTAAATGAAAAAATAAATGATAAACAATAGTGGAGCAGAGAATGTTTCTAAGACAATCACTGTTGCCAATCAGGTGTGAGCTTGTTGGAAAGCCACACCCCTACAACGTAAAGCACGAGAATCAGTCAAACATTTCAAATGTTCGACAAGAGATCGCCTACTTTTATTGAGGCTTCTGGCTGGTCTGTTTTTAAATTATGACTTATAACTTGCACAATAGAATAAATTATAAAAATAAGGATTAGCAAGAAAGCTTAAAAAAAGAAAAAACATTGAGAGTGATTACTCAGACAGATATAGTGACTGAATAGTTTATTTCTCAATAGAAGTCTGTGGGATTTATGGAACCAGCAGATACTTCCTGCCTGGAATGTGAGGGGGGAGGGGTCACTAAGTCCAGTTCACATATACAGTCAATGGACCCAGGTGAAATCTTTGGACAATGGCTGCCTCGTGCAGCGGGTTAGTGAGTTGGACTAACCTTACACTCTGCAGGCTCACCCCCTGCTCTGGCGTCGCTTCTGTATCCTTGACCTGCTAAGCTAAAAACAACCCAGGAAGCCCTCTTAACCAAGGTGCTTTACTTATAGCCTTCAGGCATTTTTAAACTCAAAAAGTTCTCAGCTTTTCTTCTAAAGACCCCCCCCCCCCCTCCCTTCCCCTGAAATAGCTGTGATCTCAGCAACTAAACCCATAAAATAACCCAATCACTCACAAACAAAGATGGCCTCCAGCATAACCATCCAGAGCTTGATGTTTTAAAATGGATGCCCAGGCTTGGCGTGTCGCCCTGCATTAGTGGCAGTCGAGACCGAGTCTGATTATGTGACTCCGCCCCCCCAGAGAGAATGGCAACCCTAGGCAGGACGTGGTCCTGGAGAACCCAGCTTTGTTCTACAGCGCAGTCAAGAAGGACAAACAAAATCTGAGGAAGAAAGTGGTGAGGCATGCTGATGTCAATGATTGTGATTATGATGGAGAATGGCTTGGATGACCATTCTCAGATTGCTTGGGGTTAAAGTATTGTGTCACAAATGATCAACCCCATTTTGACCTCTCAATGGAGGCAGTAGAAGACGTTTCTCCCGCTAGCAGTCAAGTAGCTCCAACCATGACCTCTCCGAACACTGTTTTTCTCTTGCTTTCATCGCTTTTCTGCGTTTGTCTGTCTGTTTTTCTCTCCCCTAACTCTTGCACAGCTTAAGACAGAGCTGTTGGGCTCAAAGTTTAACTCCATTCTAGAGGAGACTACGGTAAGGTTCCCAAACAAACCCCCATAAAAACCTCAGCGACAGACGCTTCTCTTCGCATATCAGCTTTCTCTGCCGTTTGTTTCCGACGCCGCCTTCTGCATGGCTGCCCCATCGATAACACAACCCGCCCAACTAACAGGAAACATCTCAGTCTTGTCAACATGTCCAGCAGTAACCGCTAACACACACTCTCTCTGTGTCTTTGATGGCACCGTGGAGGGTCGCGCCGCTGAACGAGTCCCTCTGTCCGCAGGGAGAAGACGGGGATTTCCAACCTGTGGGCCCTATGGCAGGACTGGAGAGGCAAGAGCTGAATTATGCTGCTCTGGAGTTTATCGGGGTCAGGCCCAGGGAGGGGGCCCCAGGGAGGGGGGATGACGGCGGCAACTATATGGAAATCAAGGCCAAATGAATCGCGATCCTTCCCTGATCCCTCGGCGATGCGAGATGCAGTGGCAGCCCCGAAATTCCAAACATCCTTTGCACCATAAACTGTGTATTAACCTTTTTTCCTGTACTGGAAGTGACCCCACACATGAAGACTCTAGTCTCTTTTTTTAAATTTATGATGTAAACCCTCCCGACACTTGTGCCCCTCATCCATGAGAACTGCCACTATTCCGATGATACATGAATTGTTGGATCAAAAATGATTTCGGGTATTTCTCGCCTTTGCCCGTTTGTCCGTTTCCCTCCGTCTTGTATCTGTCACTGCGTCTGCTGCCAGTCGAAGCATCGGGGCGGGGAGTAACCGAGCTTTTTGTTTTCTTACCTTCACACGCATTTGTCAAACGAGAGCAAACTCTCTTTGTTTTTGGTTCAAAGAAGACAACCGGCAGACGCGTCTCTGCTGCATCTTCTTTTCCACATCCGTGTATTTAATATGTGCTGTGATTCGGTGGCCTCTCATAATAAACAGAGAAAAACTCACCATCTCTTTTGAAAGTTATTGAGGAAAAGTGTGTACGGCAGAATTTCTGCCGCATTTTCTCTCTGAAGTATCCGTACAAGCGTGCTGACGTGTTCTCATTTGGAAACTGTTTGTGTCCGTGTGTATGTTCAAATTGTGTTGACAGATCAGTGGACACTGATCAGGGGAAGTTCACAGGACTCACATGTCTGAATGACATCAAGTCATGCTGACTGTCCAGCTGCTTATGCTATTTCTACGACATGAGTCAAGTCTGTCATTAAAGCTCACTAATAGCCTAACTTGATTATTATAACTTGATTGATCTGTAGTGTATGTATATGAAGAGGGATTGAAGTGTGTACAGAAAATATCCTTCAACACAATTTATTTTTTTCTTTTTTGCTCGTCAGGCTTTTATTTTATTTTTGAAAAATAGAGAAAAGCCTGCATGACGAGTTTTTTTTTTTTTTTTTTTTCATCTCACACACTTTTAAGCAACTCCAACTGACTCATTTCCTCATACAAGTTCAGGAAGTATTAAGCAAACTTAAATCTTCTAACAGAAAACTAGAGGAGATGCTTATGTGTAAAAGACTGAAGAACAGGATGGGAAATGTGCAAGCTGCTCCACGCAGAAGTCACTTAAGTGCGAAACAAGAGCCATGAAAGAAAAAAATAAAAGTTATTACGACATAGATTATTTTAAATGCCCCTGTGACAGACAGTAGCGATGCAGCGAATTCTGAAAATCCATAGATGGATTGTATAGATTTTTAAAAATGTTTACATTTGAGCATTTTCTCACTAGAATAGTTGATCGAGACCCAGTTTGATTGAGTGGAAAAGACTGAAGTGGATAAAATGTCTTTTTGCAGTCATTTGTTGTGACTTCAGGACAAAAAAAGAGAAAAAGAAAGTTACCAACCCCCTCCACGCCAAGACATATATAGTCAAGTCCTCATTCCAACTTTATTTTTAGCTTTTTCTTTGTCTGAAATGTAAAACCTTTTTTAATCTGTTATCATTATTTTTTTGATTGGCAAACTGATGGATCCAAGCTCTCACTTTACTTTGCCCCGCCCAATCGCTCACTTCTATGATGATTTGGTGGCCTAGTAAGTAAGTAAGTAAGTAATCAAAAGCAAGTTCTTGAAATCTTCTTAATTTACCTTTGTGAACTTTTCTTTTAAATTATTTTGAATAAATCTCATATTTCTGACGTGTGTTTGCCTCGTGTTTAAAATGAGCATTGCTTTGGTCATCAGGTCGGTTTGTATCTGCTGTAATACAATTTGAGGATAATCGGAAACTTTTTTGTGTTATTTTCACAACAGAGTGGCAATAAGGAATGATGAGTTCTCATTATTGCCCGTTTTTGTTTGGTGTATAACATGAAAACGGCTTAAGAGAGGAAAAAAAATGGACAGAGCGAAGGAAGTTGCTCACATCAAAGTGCCAAAACTTAAATGAACCAACATGTTTCATTAGATCTACTCGTCAGATTGTCTAAAAATGATGTTCTCAAGGTTCTGCTTTTTCCGTCCCTCTTCAGCAATAAAGATGAGTAAGACTTATGTCTGGAAACTTGCAATGGAGATATTTTTGCCTTTTTTGATGCAGTCATGTCCGCCGTTTGCTCAAAATATCACTGAGTTAAAGGTGGGGCTACTTTATGGTGGTTTAAGTTTTTTATGCCTTGGAGAAAAAAAAAAAAAGAGCTTCTAGGTTGAACACATTTTTGTGCCAAAGATGAACATGAATGGACGTGAATGTTCACATTTACCTTCAGGATAACGAGTATCATGTTTTATGTACTTCATAATCCTTTCATCTATTTTTAAAAAGTCCCCAGCAGTCTTTTTAGTTAGATTTTAGCCAAAATTAAGGATATATTCTAAGATATAGTCTCTGCAGAGTGGAAATAGTTAATCAAGAATTCACTTTTGTTCACCCGTCCAGCATATTTTTCACATCATAAATGAGCTCTTTTTTCAAACTGACGCATGTTTGTCTGCTCCCGATGCACAAACTTAGATATGCAATTTTAGCTTAGTTTTCCTAATAAATGCCCTCTATCATCACCACGAGTATATGTTAAAAACATAAAGTTTATACGTTTTTCTGCTTCCATCCCAGAGATGACAAACTGAAAAATGATAATTTCCTGTAGGAACATAAAATTATCTATTTTTAATGTAATTTTGTCATTTATTTATTTTAATTAGCAATCCATTTACTGATGGCAATAAGAAAAGCTGTTTGCTGTGTTCTAACACTATATAAAAAAACATAAATATCATTTTTTTAGTCTTTTTTTCAGTCAAAGACAAACATGTCAGACCCTAAAGACGTAACGGTCTCACTGAGCTTTGTGGAACTGATCTTTTTAAATGAAAAAAGTAAGTGGGCATGGTTTAGTGGGAGCTGTGGTCGGCATTTTCCGTAGTGGCCATCTGAGTACCCACCCTAGTGGCAACGCTTGCCAGTCAGCTGTACCGCTGCGACCCAGCGTTTGGCAGAGCAAGCGAGTGCTGCCTCCCAGAGCCGCGGTAGCAGGGCAGTCGCCTAGGCTGCCGGTCTCCGGGCAGCGGACCCAATGTGGGCAAACACAGATGGGACCACCACAGAAACTGCTGATAAACCCATTCAGGGCTCAAATATTTTGCGCACAGTTAAACCATACGGGGTCCACTTGACCTTGCTGGCTGTGCTAAGTGGGTTTTACAGCATGCAGACCCAAACTGAGGTGTGATGGTTCACATTGTTGTTTGAAGAATGTTTAACGTTCCGACTGCTGTTGCATCCTCTAAAGTTTTTGCAGACAAGTGTGGAGGTAAGTTTTGTTCTTTTTTTCTTTAGCATTAAATTTGTGCTACTTTATTACAACTCTCTTCTTCAATCTTCCCGTGTTGCAGCATTTCTACCTGGCCTTATGTTAGCAAATGAGAACAACACTAGATTGAAAGTAAAAAATATATTTTATTTCAAGGCAAGTGTTTCTACTTTGACTGAATTACATTAAATAGCTGTACTGCGGGGAATTTATTGTACACAAATATTACACTGTTCTCCTAGCGAATGCATAGTTTTAGTTTTGCATACGCAGTTAAAACGTAAAGCAACTTCCTAAAATCTTGTCTTATTCCACGACCTTTAACATTTCTAACTTGATTTTCAGTGTATTTGTCCTCTAGAATTAGCATATATGGTTACTTTCAGTCACATCTTTTTTTTTTTATATTAAAACCCTTCCGCTCTCTTTGGGGTCCAGATGACTCCAACCACATATTGTAATGATTTCTTCCATGACAGATGTGGACAAAGTGGACAGGATTTTATGTCTGCCATCGACATTAGTGAAACTCAAAAATCCTGAAAAAAAAATTTAGCGCACTGTCTTGTGGGGTCCAGATGACCCCACTTTTAAGGTAAACAGCTAAGGAGAGCGGAAGGGTTACAACATAAACTTGGGGCCCATCACCTGCAGGAGAGTTGGAAAGGTACTGGTACAATGTGGTTTGGGTGGTGGTTGGACGGCCATTGGCCAAGCATCTAGTCATTTGGTCTTTGAGACATGATAACTCTACTCTCTGGGAAGAAACGAGTCTGCACTTGTGTGGAACGTCAAGAGGCATAGTTAGACATGGGCAGACTCGCCTCCACACTTGGCTCTGAAACTCAGTTCTCCCAAAAGAGACTGGATTTTGGACATACCCTTGGTTAAAGTCACTGGGCCGTTTTGGGCTTCCTCTTGAGCCACCAAGTTGTGGAAGCAAAGCTCCAGGGAGGCTATGGAAGATGCACCGCCCCATGAGGGCAAAGCAACCTTCTGTCTGTGCATTTTTGGAGGGGAGCTGTTGACTTTATCTGAGCATTTTATCGGTGGTGGGTGGAGCATCAAGCGCCAGCGCCTAGGAGTCAGCGGTGCTTAGGGAGCCGCACCTGGCTGCTAGTCCCTGGAGAGTGGAGCCCACCTAATCCAATGTGGACAAACCTAACTGGAGCCCACATTTCTGTCCACTTTTAAAGCATAGACACTCGGCCTTGCAGGCTGGGAAGCAGAGATTGGTCCGAAAATCTGTCAAACGTTTGAGGTGGGGCCAGCAGTCACCACATGCTCTTATTGATGCATCTGATTGGCAAGTTTATAACTTGAATAACTTGCGATAAAAAAATGTATCATTAAAAAAAAAAAAAAAGTTTAGCAGAAACATTAAAAGAAACACCAGAGTAAGAATAGTTATTCTGACAAACATAATGACTGAGTAATAGCTGTCGTACGCTTTGAACACAGATCAAAAATTGACCGGAGTGGGAATTTAAAATTCTTACCATTACCTGCAAATATATTCTTCTTTAATGACTCTGCTCTCTGATGAAACAGAGGTGTGAGCAGCAGCGAGATGGAGGGAGATGTGCTGTTTACACACACAGTGTTGCCAGGTTGGGGAGTTTCCTGCACAAATTTTAGCTCAAATTTGGCGGTTTTTGGCCTAGTATGGCAACACTGCATACAGCTAGACACCAGGCTTGCATGAACTCTAAGTTAAATCTAAGCACTTTACTGGACGTATTTAAGGAAAAAAAAACAGCAATGAAGTATGAATCTCATCACGATAGTATCAGTACTTATCCTTTGTATCAATGTTATTGATACATGGATCAATACACCCATCCCAAAATTTACTGTTGTTTAAAATACTGGTTGTTGAAACTGTTTTATGCAAATACGGGTTTTTCTCAAGTGATGAAACAAAATGGAGGATTGATGATGATTTTTTTTTTTTTTTCTAAAAAGGAAAGATATGTCCTGGTTTGTGCCGGTAAACTTCCTCTAAAGAGTGAGATGAAGAAAAAAAGGGCTGATGAAAATACTTGCACTACTTCTCCAATTTCCCAGTTTGCCCTGGCTTCAGTTGTGAAGAATTGCCACAAAGGTTATGAGTGGAAACACTTATCCTGTTTAAGTTTTTTCTTTTTTTTGGAGTTGCTGGATGTTTTACAGACTCGTTTTTGCCCCAAATACAGAAATACATTCAGATTTCTTATTGGACATAAACTAAAGGCTTCTTTAATTAAAGGTAAGCGATTTGATCAGTTATTTTCAAGCAGCCATTGAAGACATCCTGAAAAATATTGTGTTAAACTTGTTGTTCTTTAAGTGTTTGTTGAGTTTTTAATATAGACGTTTGATCTGTCCTTAAATGATGAGTTCAGTTTGTCAAAAGCTTAATGTGATCAACATTAATTTTAGATGAAGCAGATATACAAAAACACATTTTCTTTATCTCAATCTTATAGTTTTTAACCAAAGAAACTTGGATCCATAGTCATTAAAAGCTGATTTATTGAGAAGAGAAAGAACTTTCCTTACTTTCTGTTATAAGAATAAAAATGTAGCTGTTAAATCAAACGTCAACTGTGAATATATTGCTTTTCCAATGTAATAAGTTCTCTTCTTTGGGTCTTTGATTTCACTCCGGAATCTCAACTAATCATGCAACATCCTGTTTCTTTTTTTTTTTTTTTTTTGCTTCTGTGTCAAAAGTGGAAAGTCACTGCTTCCATTTCTGCATTGCTACTGCATCTGTTGCAACATCGGAGTCATGGACGAGAGGATGGTTCATCTTCTTTGGGCAAGTCTGATTTTCTCTGTGAGAAGCATCAGTTCTTCTGCAGGTATGAAGAAGATCCTCTTCCTTCCAGCTTCCTGTGATTGTGCTGAATGGAATATGTAGATTGATATTGTGATCAAATGTTTCACTAAGTTTTAAAGGAATTAAAATATTAAACTGAAAATTAGATCGCCCTTAAAAGCACAATGTTATAAGACAATTCTGGTATCAAGAATCTTGTTTAGATTTTATTTTTAAACTTTTAAACACATAAGAGGATAACATGTATGTATTCTTCTGACCCAAATAGTAAAAGCAGAAAATGCTTAAGTGGAAACACTTCATTTTATTTTGGTTGTTCAATTACTCCTGAAGGGTCATATGAAGAATGAGAAGAATTTATTCTTCTTTTTACTTTATACCAGCAGCAAAAACCGCAGATAAATTACTTATACATGCAGTTGTTCTCTAAGAAGCATTTCTTTGTGTCAGTTACACCTCTATTAGGTCTATATGTGAAATTTAGTTATATAACTTTAAAAATGTAGTATATTCTAAGAAGTGGTAACAATTACAGCTCTTTTCTAATCATAATAAAAGTTATTCTATTTTTGACACGAGTTTAAAAACCTGATGTAATAAAAACAATTGCCATGTTTTAGTTTTGTGTTGCAAACAGTTGATACATTAAAAAAATAAGAACACCATTGTTTTTGTAAGAAAAGGTATAAAAATAGGTTTAATTTGAAAAGTATTTTTTACATATTTTCTTTGTGGTGCAATGCTGCCACCTGCTGACTGTTCTTTGAAGTACAGTGAGTGTCTATGAAAAAAGACGAAATGCTGTGTCTAATTTCATTTCTTGTTTTCAATAACAGGAGCTTCAGTCTTGGGACAGCCTTACTGTTATTATGGATTCTGCATCTCTGTCAGTGAAGAAGAAATCTCAGCAGAACCAGGACTTTGTGTTGTGATTCCGTGTTCTTTCACGACTCCTTACTACTTCATACCTCAACATTTGCTTTGGTTTAAATGTGAATCTAGCAGAAGATGTGGTGACTCTGATATAGTCTTCCACACCAACGAAAACACCAAAAAATCCCTCAAACCAGAATTCATGGGAAGAGTTTCACTCCTGGATCCGGATGTGAATAATGGGAACTGTAGCATCAGAATCAGTGATCTGAGAGAATCTGATTCTGGATCCTATCAGCTCAGAGTAAATGGATATAACTATGGGAAGAAAGATGGATTAACATTTAATAAGAGAACCTCTGTCATTGTTAGAGGTAAGACAAACCACAGTAAAAGCATTAAATCAGTTGAACATTGTTTTTTCTTCAATCCATCTCCCTCTTCTGACTAAACCTGTTATGTTTGCTGCAGGTTTCAGGCAGAAACCTACGATGACTCTTCCTGATTTGACAGCGGGACATCAGACCACCCTGACCTGCTCTGCTCCTGCACTCTGCTCTACGTCTCCTCCTGGAATCAGCTGGGTGTGGAGAGGAGCAGCAGAAAAAGATCCTCTCATCAACGGAAGCATCACTGCCTTCAAGAATGAGAGTTTGACTGCTGTCACACAGAGACACCTCTCAACTCTGACCTTCATTCCCACAGCTGAACTCCACAACTCCAACATCACCTGCAGGATCCGCTTTAGTGATAACACCACCACCGAGGAGACGCTCAATCTGCACGTCAACTGTAAGAACTTCACACTCTGAATCCATATTGTTTTTTTATTGGCTGTGTTGCATTTTAGTTTGTTTCTTTCTGTTTCAGATGTTAGAATTACAGGAGATACAGATTTAAATGAGAGCATGACTCTAAACCTCACCTGCATGACAAGTTTATCTCCTGCCAAAATCCAGTGGATTAAATTTGGATCAAAAACAAATCATCTGATCAGAACTTCAGCTGCTCTGAACAACAACACTGCCATCTACCTGCAGGAGGACAGAAGCACTTTGCTCATCTTTAATGTGACTGCAGAGGACGCTGGACTGTACATCTGCTCATCAAAGCATCTGAACAACACAATCAAGGATGAAGTCAATGTGACAGTGATGTGTGAGTCCATCGAATACTATTGTGTTGATTTTTTGCTCGAATTTGTTGCAACGAAAAAAGTTTTTTTAAGACTGTTTTTTGTCAAAATAGTTTCTTTAAACAGGAAGTTGCATCAATTTTTTTAAGCTTCTACTTTGTTTTGAGAACATGTATTATGCAATGTTTCATTGTTTCTCCTGTTGATCTGTAAATAAAGTGTAAACTGTGTTTGACAGATAAAAGAAAACCTGAGATTTCTGGGAAGGTGATTGTTAAGGAAGGAGAAGTTCTGAATCTGACCTGCAGTGTTGACAGTTTCCCTCCTGTTCCTGCTGTGTGGACTGGACCTCAGTCAAAGCTGCTCAATGGATCTGACCACAATGGATCAGCCACCTTCATCATCACTAATGTGACAGCAGAGGATTCTGGGCGCTACTCCTGTGCTGCAAATCACCAGAACTGGACTGATTGGGTTCACGTGGATGTGACGGTGATGCTGGAAGGATCCGCATGTGTGCGCCGCTCAGACGTCCTGACCTGCACCTGCATCAGTCGAGGTGTTCCTTTAGCCAACATAAAGTGGCCCCAGCTGAGCCTCCACACTGAGTACTGGCTCACCACCAATGTGTCAGGTCAGACTGTGAGGAGCTCTTTGACTTTAAGAGCAACAAAACAGGACAACGTCTCTGCAGAATGTGTCATCAGCAATGAGAGTGGAGAGTCAACACAAGCACTCACAATTCAAGACATCCTCTATGAAAATGAAGGTGTATTTTCTCTTTTGCTTCTTTAATTTGTCTTTTACCTCAACATTTTTATTTTTGACCTTTAACTTCAAAATTCATGTATATAAAAGCGTCTTTCATGTTGCTCTTCACAGGAGATCAGTCTGGAAGTGTTTTTGGAAAAACAACTAAACCAGAAACCATCATCGCCTTTCTGATCGGAGTTTTAGTATCTGCAATGTTTTGCATTTTGATTATGAGTTGCTACAGGTATGCAATGACCTAAAATAACTTATGTTAAATATTTTTTTCACATTCGCTGCAATATTCATCTGTATTCCAGCAGGAAAAAGCTGAAGAGGACTGAGAATCTGCAGGGAAATTTGGAGATGGTTGGCAGTCCGGAGAATCCTCTAGTATGTTCTCGTTGAGCTTAAACTCAATTTTCTTCTAAAAAACACAACATATTTTTTTATGAATACTTGTGTTTTTTATCAGTGGTCAAAGAGTTTGAAATTGATCCTCAATACCAGAACATATTTCTGAAGTTAAATTTAGAACGAGCACTTTTGAAGAACAAAAAGCTCAAATGTTGTCTTTCACAGATCCATGATGGTCTCTCAATAACAGAGGATCAAAACTGCGTCCCAGAAGGAGCTGAGAATGGAGCTCTGACAACAGGAGCTCCTAAAATCAGACGTGGGTCTGGAGATGTGGAGTACGCCAACATCGATTTCTCTCGGCTGAAGAGGAAAGAGCGAACACAGGAGCTGCAGACAGCAGCTACAGAATATGCTGAAGTTAAAGTGAAAAAGGAGGAGAAACATGCTGCTGTAGAGGAGGAACCGATGATGGAGGAGGATGACAAAACTCTTCTGTGTGTGTCAAGGAAGACAGACGGAGAGGAAGAGGAGGTGTACTCCTCAGTAAATGATTTAATTGGTGAAAACTGAGGGCAGGCTGGAAGGTGGCGTAGTGGTTAAAACCCTCGCCTCACTGGTTCTAATACCGTCTGGAGTCTTTATGTGTGGCGTTTTCATGTTCTCTTCATGCATTTTTATTTTTTTTCTGGGTATCCAGACTTCTTCACCTCGTGGCTAAATTGCCACCAGGTGTTCATAAACGTGTGTGATTGTGAGTTCCTGCAATAGTACCTGGGTTGGTAACAGGAACCCATGATCCCAAAAATGATATAAGCAGGTTTTCTTATCTTTTGCACACAAAAAATTCAAGCATGGTGTGTTAAAAAAAAAAAAAAAAAAAATGTATTTATAGCAATATTTATCAAAAGTTTTTTTAATCAATAAGTAAACACATCAGGAAAGAAGATGTAGAAAACCAAGTGAGTTTACAGTAATGAAGGTGGGTCAGAAAATGGGTCAGAAAAAAATTAGAAAAAAAACAAATCAGGGTTGAATTTTTGACTCCTCTGTGGTATGTCTGTAACTTCAGAAAATGATGCTCCACTACTGCTGGTATAATGACAACAGGAAAATATGACAGGAGTCCTGTAAAATATTATAATAAACAGTATTATGGCGATGTAAGGGATTACTTTAGATGAAAAAAAGGGAAAATTTTAAGATGGCTAACAGATCAATAAAACAAGAAATATAATGAGACAGGAAGTAGATCACAAAGGTCGTTGTAAAGGAGGACATGAGGACAGCTGCTGTGAGTGAGAAAGACACAAAGGTCAGAGGATTTGACCTCAAAGAGGAGCAGCTGAAAAAAAACAAGTTTATCAGTTTTTCTGGGTTGTACATAACTTTATCTAAATCTGCATTTAAAAACAAAGATGTATCATTTTTTTATTTGATACGCATTCAGTGTTAATTGTTGTTAATAAATATCAAAGTCTTACGCTTGTCTTTTCTACGTCTGAAGTTTATTTTAAAGAAATGCAACAAAATCTAAAACCTATTTCAATTATCAAACAGGAAGTTAGAAACCAGAAGCTGTTCTTTAAAAATAAGCTCTTCGTGCAGCAGACATATGCTAAACAGCAGCTGCTAACTGCTACATGCTAGCGCCGTGATTTAACTCCTTGCGACCTGAGCTGTCTTTTGATATGCCTATTTTATTTATCTGAAAGAGAAATAAAAGTTCAGAAAATTAACTACTCTGACAATAAAACTGAAAATGGGATTTCTTAAGAACTTAAAAAGAAGCACATAATCTTAAAAAACTAATAAATTAATAAAAATTAATAAATGAAAATAATAATGATATGAGCTAGTCATGAACAATCATTAAATTCATGCTCAAACAGAAATAATTTATTTTTAAGAATTCTAAATGAGGACAGGAATCCCATTTGGTCAAAAATGTTCAGCTCTAAAGATTAAAGATAAATTCACTAAACTTTCTCACATGACTAATTATCACTTATAGAACAAGAAAATATGCCCTCCCCCCCGAGTTTACATTTGCTCTATTTTTACTGGTTTATTAAAGCTACTTAACTGAAGTGTTCTATTTAAGTTTTTTTATGATAAAAGAAGGTTAAGGAAATATAAATAAATGATAACACAAATCTGTTTATTCAATTTGTTCATGTTTTAAATATGTTACAAATGTATCGGATCGGGACTCCGTATCGGCAAATCCACAGAATCCAATGACTCTGAATCGGATCGGGACCAAAAAAACTTGATCGGGACATCCATAGCAGTTTTCCATTGATTGATTGTCTGACTCTCCTGATGCTATCGCTTCCTGGTAGGTGTTAGGGAGATCACACACTGTTCTGTAACAGAAATCTACACACATTTGAATTGAACTTTATGCATATCCCCAAGGGATATTTAAAAAGATACATTTTGGAGATTGTCGTTACAACACCGAGCGTTTGTACCTTGACCTGACCTTCTGTACCTGATCCTGCTTACTCTGGTTGCCCCGATCCTCGCCTGGACTCTGACTTCTCTCCTGTCTCTCCTCGGATGATACCCAGCTTGTGTATGACCTCTGCTTGTCTGACCCTGCTTAGTTTTGTGGACTTTTAGCTCTGATAATAAAACCTGCTGCACGTGGAACTGGCTGTCTGCCTGTTTGTGACAGAATACTTCGCCCCCCATGGATCCAGCCGCAGGAGTTCCCACCCCGACAAGCCCGGCCGGGTATGCTGTCTTACTGTTAGAGCACGGTTTCCAGCTTCAATGTCTGAACACTACAACTGAAGCCATCATGAGACGTCTGCAGCTCAACCCACCTGTCAGAAGCGTCTCCTCTGCAGCCTCTTCAGCCTCCCAGACGTCACCTGCAGCGCATCCGATGCCACACCTGCTCACCCACCGGGATGGCACTTCCGGACAAGTTCAACGGGGATCTGGAGCAATGCGTGGGGTTCCTCATACAGTGTGATCTATTTCTACGGCAACAACCAAGCCTCTCTCCGACGGAGGACGCCTGGTGTGCTCCCTACTGACCGGGGCTGCACGGTAATGGGACTTATTATGAATGGATTATTACTGAAAACAATTAAAACCAGCAGAAAAAAAAGATATATATATATTCTGTTTCTTGAAACTAGACAAATATTGTTATGGTTTGGTGTTTTCCTTTATTTGATTTTAAGAGTTTAAGTAGATCTGCAACTCTGGATCAAACACAGCGCAAATATTTTGCACAAACTTTAAAAAAAACCCCCAAAAAACATTATTTAAATGCAGATAAATTTGGAATTCAAGGGAAAAAAATAATAGGCGGCCATTTTTTTAACCATCTCTCAGCATGCTTATTTTAAGGTTTTTGTTGCTTTCTTAGGATGCAAGTACCTCAAGTCTCTGGATGATATGCTTCTGTTCTGGCTGCCATCACGGCTGGGTTGAAAAAATAGATTGGAATCAATTTAAGCTGAATAGATGAAGAATTGGTTCACAAAAGATATAAATCCATTTAGCACACAAAGCTAAAGTCCGCTAGCTTGATGCTAACTTTAATGGAATTCCCCATAGGACAGCTAATGCTAACGCTCAGTCGCCCTCAAAACACATTGCTGACTTTATGAAGAATTCTTATAAACTCGCAGGCATGAAATATCCAAACTCTTTGAACAAAATATTTTTAAAAGAGACAATTTGTGGTCCAAAACATTTATTTTCCCTCATACTGTCGTCTTCTTCTTGAATAAGATGTACTTCTATATCTCGATCGCCACGTAGTGGCCAAACTGGAACGCCCTCCAGGAGAAGCAGCACTGTTTACAATGTTAATGATATGAATATTTTTGTTAGAAACTTCTGCTTTTGAAAATCCATGTAACACTATGATATTAACAATCTCAATATTTCATTGATAGAATTTACAATATGTGAACTGTATCAGAATAATATAGACCTAAATATATTCAAATAACATAGTAGATTTTAATGTATTTCTAAACAAATGCGTATAAATGTGTAAACTAAAAATTGAATTGAGTGAATCTGACGAATCAAAAGAAATCAGAATCAAATCAATTCAGGATCTTGGGAAGCGAATCGAATAGTTTCTGGAAATTACAATCAATACCCAGCTCAAGCTGCCATGTCTCTGCAGCATCATGTGTGGCAGTCAAGGACATTAGCATGGTACTGACACACTGGGATTATGGTTCACTTTTTGAAAGATGAACAGAATCACTTTTCTCCGCCTCCCCAGGACAGTCCAGAGCACTAGAGGAGAGTTCAGCTGATGGTGTGAGGAAAGCTTCTTTGTGTGTTCGTTTATGAGGAAGACGGTGACCAAAAAACTCAACTGGAATTTAGTTCTTATACTGAAAAGTTGGATCAAAGTTCTACAGAACGCTTTGGATCGTCACCATGACAGACAATGCTCTGTAGAATGGACCCCACAGGTACGTCCCTCGGGCAGTCCAATCTCTGGCAGGACAAAAGAAACTCCTCATGAAAATCTAAACTTTATATGGTCGTCTTCACTAAATCTACGCTTTGAGCGGTCAGTGTCAGTGACCTCTGCTCCTGTCAGCAAGAAAATTTATAGTTTTGTTTTTAGTAGAAATGTACTGATTAAGTCTTTGACGTACCCTCTAACTGGTTTGAACTGGTCTAGAGTTCCACGTGGGCTAATATAAAAATGAATTCATCAATGTGTTAATAACATATATAGAAGTGTAACATAGTATAACATACTGCTCATGAAAATGAAAGGAACACTTTTTTTATTGGGCCTGTCATGAATTGAATGAAACCTGTCTGATAATATTCTTGTTGGTTAATCAGCTGAGGGCCTCGTTAATCAATTTCAGCTGTATTGGTGTTGATGGAATTAACAACAGGTGCACTTCAGTGGCAACAATTAGAAAACCCTCCAAACAGGACTGCTGTTACATGTGGAGGTCATTTCAAGTTTCTCCCTCTTGATCTTTTTTGGCTGGTTTTCCACTCGTGCTGATTTTGTCTTGTGTAATTCTCTCTCCTGGCAGTATGAGGAGATTCATTAACCCTACAGAAGTTGCACAGGTTGTCCAACTTCTCCAGGATGGAACATCCACACGTGCTGCAGCAAGAAGGTTTAATGTGTCTCCCAGCACAATCTCCAGAACATGGAGGACATTTCAGGAGACTGGTGGTTATTCTAGGAGAACTGGACAGGGCCGTAGAAGGTCTTCAACCTCTCAGCAGGACCCATACCTGCTCCTTTGTGCAAGGAGGAACAGGCTGAGCACTGCTCGTACCCTACAGAATGACCTCCAGACGGCCACTGGTGTGAATGTCTCTACCCAAACAATCAGGAACAGACTTCATGAAGGTGGCCTGAGGGCCCCACATCCTGTAGTGGACCCTGTGCTCACTGTCCAGCACTGTGGAGCTCCACTGGCATTTGCTCAAGAACACCAGAATCGGCAAGTCCTCCACTGGCGTCCTGTACTTTTCACAGCAGAGCAGGTTCACCCTGAGCACCTGTGATAGACGTGAAAGAGTCTGGAGAAGACCAGGAGAACGTTCTGCTGCCTGCAACGTGGTTCAACATGACAGGTTTGGTGGTGGGTCAGTGATGGTCTGGGGAGGCATATCCATGGAGGGACGCACAGACCTCTACTGCCTAGGAAATGGTGCTCTGACTGCCATAAGGTATCCAGATGAAATCCTTGAACCCATTGTCAGACCCTACGCTGGTGCAGTAGGTCCTGGTTTCCTCCTAATGCACCACAATGCTCGGCCTCACATGGCAAGAGTCTGCAGGCAGTACCTGGAGGATGAAGGAATTGAAACAATTGAATGGCCTTCACCATCCCCTGACTTCAACCCAAAAGAACATCTCTGGGGCAATAGGTTTCGGTCCATTAGGCGCCGCCAGGTTTCTCTTCAGACTGTAGAACAGCTCAGGGATGCCCTCACACAGATCTGGGAGGAAATGCCACAAGACACATTTGTCGTTTCATTAGGAGCATGCTGCGATGTTGTCAAGCATGCATACAAGCTCGTGGGGGCACACAAGATACTGAAAAGCATTTTGAGTTGCAGAAATTAAGTTTGGGAGAAAATGGACTAGCCTGCCACATCTTCATTTCACTCTGATTTGATGGTGTCTACACAATTGAGCCTCTGTAGACTGAAAACTTTTATTTCCATTAAAAGACTTGGCATCCTTTTGTTCCTAAGACACTGCCCTGTCGTTATTTGTATAGATATCCAACTTCATATTGAGTTCTGATGGATCTAATCTTTGAAGTGCTCCTTTAATTTTTGTAAGCAGTGTATGTATTAAAAAAAAACATTGTTTAGTATAAAAAGCCTCAATAGTTGAACACCAGATTCAGGAACAAAAGTGCAGTTTACATCCTGATCATTGACATGTGGACCGGCTGGGTTTTGGAGGGTTCATGGGAGTTCACTCATCCAGTTCTTGTCTGCTTTGTGAATTTAGAGGTTTGACTATGACCCCCTATTGTGTCCTGTGGAGGGTGGAGTCTTACTGATGACATCCAGTCCATTTCTCCCTTAAAGGGATGCAATTTTTCTCTCTGTCAAGGTGGAGAACATCTGACCCTCCCCCATAATTTGAGGGTGGGGGGTGTTTCTGAACAGAGCTACTACCCCGTGTGGATGGGAGGATGGAAAGAGCTACATACCACCAAATCCTGAGTGAGAAGGTCCCATTGAGATTAAAAACCTCTTTTCCAAGGGAGTCCTGGCCAAGAGGCAGCAATTTCTAAAACAATATAACAGTACAAATATATCGCATTAAAACTTAAAGATTTATAAATCACGCTTGTGTGGTAAGGGAAGTGGTAAGGTAGCGACTACCGTTCACTAGGTCGATTGCACACAAAGGCAGGAGGCGTGGCTCAGAGTTTAAAAAATAAAATGTTTGTTATAATAAAAAAAGAGGATAAAAACACAATTAAAAAAATAGTTTAATAAAAACAATTAAAAAACAACAAAAAGGGGAAAAAGGTCAGTCAGCTGATAAAAAGAAGAACACTTGTGGGCCGAAGTGGGAGCTGAGCTGGTTGGCTCGTGAAGCCCCACTCCTCCAAATTAAAAACAGTGCTCAACAAACACAGCCTTAAAAGCGGAAGCTAAAAAGGCAATTGGATTAAAAATCTGAAGATTAAAAACCGCTCGTGTCCTTCAAGTCTCTGTTCGGTGGGGTGGAGGGATGGAGGGTGGGGGGTGGGGGGGTGTCGCTGAGTCCGGGAGTGCACTGAGGGTCCGGTGTGCTTCTCCGTCGGACGTAGCAGTTGTTAGCCACCCCTCCCGGAGCCTCGCAACTGAGGGCAAGCGAGCAGTGAATTTGTCCAAAACTAATAGAATGTAAGCAGCAGCTGTTCCGACACTACTGGGAGCCCAGAAAGTCCCTAGCAGCGGAAGACAAAGTAAAATAGTTAAAAAGGATAGTAGCTAAAAAGAAGTGCGAGGCCTGAGGACTGCTGACTTATCAGCTTGTTTGTCACCAGCAACATAAACAGCGCGCAAATTGCAGAGGCTCTATTATATTGGTGTTGCGATCTTTCCGGAGCTGCGGGGCTAAACCGGAAGTGTGCGACCGGAAGTGGGCGGTTCCAAGGACCGAAGATGCCCATCACTGCCACTGAGCACCCCATTCTTTTTATAGTGCCCCTAGAGGCCAGGGACTGCAATTAGCCTCCCAGCCACACCAGCAGCAATCCATCCTGCCACATCTGCATGTTAATGAAGCTGTTTTAAGTCCTTCAGTGGAATTTTAAAAACATTTAAAGGGAGCATATTTGTTAGCTTCCAATCTCTCTGTGAGTTGTTTCAGATAGAAGGGGTAAACTGCCTCCGAAAATCCAGGAAGGCAACCAAGAGGCATCCAACATTTGAAGGTTCGACAACAGAGCGTTCATATAAAGAATATCACCATAATCTAGCCCAGCTAAAACAGTAGCAGAGACACAACGTTTTATTTACTTCAAAAGAAAAACATTTCTTATTATGAAAGGAAAAAAAGCAAGTTTTGGTTTTAGATTCTTAAAACTAGGCAAGTAAAAGGTAGGGAGTCATCAATCCAGACACACGCTGGTACATGTATTCATGAACTACTTCAATGATATTTCCTTCAAGGGTGGACACTACAGGAAAAACTTCAGGAACTTCCGGAACCAAAAACAAACAGCCAAGGCAACCAGGGGATGGGTCAACAACCTCCATGCTGATAAGGGTTTGCTTTTAAGAACCAAGTTGTTCTGGTAAGAGGGTTCAAATAATTACATTTCAAAATGAAATGTAATTATTTTTTAATAAAGTCTTTATCGTTGATTACAAAATATGCAACGGATTGAATTCACATTTCCTCCACTGTGCATCTTTGGTTGTAGCACTAAACTTCCTTTAAATGCGATGCTCAAAACAGGAAGATGTAAAAAGATGGGTGATATCAGCACTTATTCTACTTCTCTATTTTTTCTTTTTACTACATAGAGGCAATGAAATTACTCAAGCTACCACCATAACTTCTCTCCTTTTTTGCCCTTGACTTCAGCTTTAGAATAATTCTTGAAGACAGACACTGAGTACGAGTGGAAGAACTTACTCTGCTTAAGGTCTTATTTTTTTTGGTTGAAGGAGGTTTCACAAACTTGTTTTTGCGCTAAATGCAGAAATACATGCAGATTTCTCACTGGATTAAGATAAAAGTCTTTTGCTCTTAAAGGTAAATGTTTTGATTTTTAGGCATCCAGAAAAATATTGTTACTCTTTAACTTGATGCACTTTAAGTGTTAATTAGTATTTTAACATTTGTGTTTGATGTGTTTGATTTATTGTGGAAATATATTTGCAAGTGACAATAGACAACGTGAATGCAACATTAGACCGTAACTACTATTTGGTTTAAACTTTGTTTTCGGTCAGACTTTTGTTCTGGTTTAATACGTGTGCATTGTAAAACTACAACAGAAAGATTAGAGAAATTCTTTATTTAATTTGCTCAAAGAAAGTAAAAAATTAAGAAAAACATTTCATTTGGCTCAGTCTGAGCCTGATTTAATATAGTAAGACAAGAAATAATAAATTCTTCTCAAATTTGGAACAAAAACTGTTTGATAATTTGTAGGGAGGGATAAACAATTTATTTTCCCTACAGTTCAGTTCAATGGTGTAAAACATTAGTTTTGGTTTTAAACTAAGAATTGTGAAGTCCCAACAAATACAGGTAGATGACATAATATCTATATGTAGCTTGATAAAATTAATTTAAATCAACGCCAAAGCTATTAAATCAATTGTAATCATAAAAGTACTGATGTTGATATGTAAGGTTGCACATCATTATTTATCTTCATTTAAATACATCTTTGGGTCTTTAATTTTACTCTTGTAGATGAACATGCATCATCTTATGTTCTGTTTTTTTTTTTTGAGTCAAAGTAAACATTAACTGCTTCTGTCGCTGCATCTGATCCCACAAAGGTTCTCTCCTGAAAAGAAGTAATGGACGAGAAGATGTTTCTTCTCTTTTGGGCAAGTCTGATTGTCTCTGTGAGAAGCATCAGTTCTTCTGCAGGTGAGAAAAAGATCTCTTCTTTTAAACTACATAATTGTGTGCTGAATGGAGCTAAGTTGGTTGATATTACTATAAAATGTTTTATTTCTATAGCTTGAATTTTTTTTTTTTTTTACATTTTTTCTTTAACGCATAATGCAGCCACTGTTAACTGTTCGTTGTAGTTGTGAAATTTTGACGGCTCACAAAAAAGATAAATTGTCTGACTTCTTTTTTCTCCTCTTTTCAATGACAGGAGCTTCAGTCTTGGGAGAGCCTTACTGTTATTATGGATTCTGCATCTCTGTCAGTGATGAAGAAATCTCAGCGGAACCAGGACTCTGTGTTGAGATTCCGTGTTCTTTCACGACTCCTTATTACTTCAAACCTCAATGTTTGGTTTGGTTTAAATGTGAATCTAGCAGAAAATGTGGTTACTCTGATATAATCTTCCACACCAACAAAAACACAAAAAAATCCCTCAAACCAGAATTCATGGGAAGAGTGTCACTCCTGGATCCTGATGTGAATAATGGGAACTGTAGCATCAGAATCAGTGATCTGAGAGAATCTGATTCTGGATCCTATCACCTCAGAGTAAATGGATTGCTCAATGGATATTCAGATGGATTCACATTTTATAAGACAACCTCTGTCAATGTTGGAGGTAAGACAAATCACAGTAAAAGCATTAAATCAGTAGAAAAATACTTTTTCTTCAATCTGTTTTCCTCTTTTGACTAAACCTGTTCTGTTTCCTGCAGGTTTCAGGCAGAAACCTACAATGACTCTCCCTGATTTGACAGAGGGACATCAGACCACCCTGACCTGCTCTGCTCCTGCACTCTGCTCTACATCTCCTCCTGGAATCAGCTGGGTGTGGAGAGGAGCAGCAGAAAAAGAGCCTCTCATCAACGGAAGCATCACTGCCTTCAAGAATGAGAGTTTGACTGCTGTCACACAGAGACACCTCTCAACTCTGACCTTCATTCCCACAGCTGAACTCCACAACTCCAACATCACCTGCAGGATCCGCTTTAGTGATAACACCACCACCGAGGAGACGCTCAATCTGCACGTCAACTGTAAGAACTTCACACTCTAAATCCATATTGTTTTTTTATTGGCTGTGTTGTGTATGGTTTGTTTCTTTCTCTTTCAGATGTTCAAATCACAGGAAATGCAGATTTAAATGAGAGCATGACTCTAAACCTCACCTGCATGACAAGTTTATCTCCTGCCGAAATCCAGTGGATTAAATTTGGATCAAAAACAAATCATCTGATCAGAACTTCAGCTGCTCTGAAAAACAACACTGCCACCTACCTGCAGGAGGACAGAAGCACTTTGCTCATCTTTAATGTGACTGCAGAGGACGCTGGACTGTACATCTGCTCATCAAAGCATCTGAACAACACAATCAAGGATGCAGTCAATGTGACAGTGATGTGTGAGTCCATCGAATACTATTGTGTTGATTTAATGCTGGAATTTGTTGCAATGAAAAAAGTTTTTTTAAGACTGTTTTTTGTCAAAATAGTTTCTTTAAACAGGAAGTCGCATCAATTTTTTTAAGCTTCTAACTTGTTAGAGAACATGTATTATGCAATGTTTCATTGTTTCTCCTGTTGATCTGTAAATAAAGTGTAAACTGTGTTTGACAGATAAAAGAAAACCTGAGATTTCTGGGAAGGTGATTGTTAAGGAAGGAGAAGTTCTGAATCTGACCTGCAGTGTTGACAGTTTCCCTCCTGTTCCTGCTGTGTGGACTGGACCTCAGTCAAAGCTGCTCAATGGATCTGACCACAATGGATCAGCCACCTTCATCATCACTAATGTGACAGCAGAGGATTCTGGGCGCTACTCCTGTGCTGCAAATCACCAGAACTGGACTGATTGGGTTCACGTGGATGTGACGGTGATGCTGGAAGGATCCGCATGTGTGCGCCGCTCAGACGTCCTGACCTGCACCTGCATCAGTCGAGGTGTTCCTTTAGCCAACATAAAGTGGCCCCAGCTGAGCCTCCACACTGAGTACTGGCTCACCACCAATGTGTCAGGTCAGACTGTGAGGAGCTCTTTGACTTTAAGAGCAACAAAACAGGACAACGTCTCTGCAGAATGTGTCATCAGCAATGAGAGTGGAGAGTCAACACAAACACTCACAATTCAAGACATCCTCTATGAAGAACAAGGTATGTTTATGCATCACAGGTATCTTGTGACTCTTAAAAAATTGATTTTTATCTAAACAATTTTCCTTTATCTTCTTAAATTTATTTTTATGTTGTTAAAAACATTTTTTGTGTTAGTCTTCACAGTCAAACCAGAAACCATCATGGCCGTTCTGATCAGGGTTCCAACATTAATTCTATTATCCTGTTTGATCATAAGTATCCTTAGGTAAGTTATTACATTTTAAGACACGATTTAAGTACTTCTCCTGTGCTTCACGTTTATTACAACAGTAATATTTCTGTTAGCAGGAAGAAACTGAAGAGGACTGAGAATTTGCAGGAGGTAGTGGAGATGGTGAGCAGTCAGGATGATCCCCTGGTATGTTTCCATTCACTTTAAACTTTGTCCTTTGTCATAAGAATATCTAAAATCATGATAACTCATGGGTCTATCTAAAGGGGAATTCTGTAGCTGGGTGGCTCATTTATCTGCAGGCAGCTCTATTGCATGTGAAGTCAGGGTTTGAGCTTTTTCCAGTCTGGGTTCCTTGACGAGACATTTTATCTGAGCTGAGGACCACCACATGGAGACTCAAGCCCCCTGTGGCTACTTAGGCAGTAGCAAGAAGATGAACGTCTTTTCTTTCCAATATTATGTTAAACTTGTGAATCATGGACCCTCACATGGAATGAGATGCTACCAAAGAATCCTGAACATTAACATAAAAACCCTCTTGCAAGGCACAGTAACAGGAGGCAGGAAGAGAGGAAGGCAGAAGAAGAGTTGAGAAGACAACATCATAGAATGGACCGGATTGTCTTCTTCAGCTCACAGAGAGAATCACATGACTGATGCAGATAACAAGGAACTGTTAGGAGATTGTTAATGGTGGCTCTGCAATCCACTCAGGATTAAGATATTGATATGATTTAAAGAACTACCAGCTCAAATGATCTTCTCTTTATGCTTTTCACAGATCCATGACGATCTCGCAGGCGCAGACTATCAGAACTGCATCGTGGGAGAAGCTGAAGACGAAGCTGTGACAACAGCAGATGCAAGTCCTGAACGTAAAAATGGATCTAGCGATGTGTAATTTTACAACATAGATTTTTCTCTGCTGAGGAGATAAGAATGAAACAAACAGGAGCGACAGACGTAAACCAATGAATGATGTTGAAAATTAATTTCAACATTTAAAAAATCTTAATTCAATCACTGTACATGTCAGGAAACAAGATATAGAAGACAAAGTTAGTTTACTGTAAAGCCGATAGTGTTTGTGCTTATCCATAGAAGGAGCAAAAAAGCTGATAATAATAATTAAAAAAAAAAAAAAAATCACACATAAAGCATTTGGGTGAACAGTCATAGTTGTTCACCTTTACAATAATTGTATGTTATTAAAGTTAGATGATAATAAATCATCTACTCAACTTATAACACACTTGATTATGATTTCATTTCCTTGGCCTTGTCATTTATCCTCCACGTTAGCCAAACAAACTTTGTCAGTTGTCAGTAATGTTACTTCACATCTATGAAAGCAAATGAGACTCATATTTCAAAATAAAAGTCAATGATGGAAATGTTTTTTTATTTTCACAATGTAGATGTGTCAGTTTTACTCAAAACTAAAGTGACAACTCAATCCTTCAAACTGCTTTTTCTTCTTCAACACCACTTATTCTGTAACTTAATTAAAACGATAAAGAAAAGGGCATTTCTCCTTATATTTTCAAAATGTTCTCAAATAAATGTACAACAAAATTAAAATAGAAATATCAAATTGTACAATTGAAATACATGAACAGAAATTTAGTTTTATTTTCATTATGTAACTGCATTTCTTCTCTCTTATATCCAATGAAAAATCAATTGTGTTTTTATTTTCTACTCCAACATTAATCATTCTGTTATATAATTACACCGACTTTATTTTTTTGTGTTTGATTTTAAGTTGAAAAAAGGATAAAAAAAATTGATACATGAAATGTTTTCTCTTCTTGCTTTGTCCCAGTTTTCTAGCGCCAAATATGTCCAATAGTGACACTCGGGACAGGAGAAAAAAAACGAGTTCTGATGTCATCTTTGTGCGCCGCTTGGAACTGCTAAGTTGAACTGATTAATGAGACACTTTTTCTGTGGTGAGATGTGAAAACGAAAAGGAAATCTTTATTGGCTTTGTCACTTTATTTATATCACAGAATGAGCGGTGATGAAATAGAAAATGAAAAAGCATTTCCTGTATTGACTTTTATTTTGAAATATGAGTCACATTTGCTTCCGTAATAACCCTCAGCTAAATGCAAATTCCTTTGTAGTACATCTGTAGCTTTGGATTATTATGCTCTTCGTCTGCAGGTATTCTGATGTTAGTAACAGGAAACTGATGCAGGAGTCATGACATGTTTTATAATAAATTCAATGGTGAGATGAGGGATCATTTACATTAGACTGAAAGGAGACCAAAAAGGTTGTTGTTGTTGTGTTAAATGGTTCCTCTAGAGCAGCGGTGTCCAAATCCAGGCCTCGAGGGCCGGCCTCCTGCTGGTTTTCCTGTCTTATCTGCTGCTGATTACCTGGATCAGGTGTGTTTGGCCAATCAGAAGCTTCAATTGGAAGACATGGAGGACACCGGCCCTCGAGGACTGACTTTGGACACACCTGCTCTAAAGTGTCACTAGGTGTGCATGTGTGTGTGGGAGTGATTGTGCGCCCTTCGACAGTCTGGCGACCTGTCCAGGACGTCCCGCCTTCATCCATTAGTATCTGATGGATGAAGGTGATGATTTTTGCAGTAGCGCTCTCTGAAGGGACCAGCTGAAAGAAAATGTGAAGAATAAAAAGTGATCAGATGAAAATGAAGCAATGATGTGTTGACATTTTGATGTATGTTTATTTCAGAGTTTTAATGTTGTACATAACTTTATGTAAATCTGAATTTAAGAACATAGATGTATCAGTTGGAGCCGTTTGGCTGTAATTGATTGTTTATTATATTTCATGCTTGTGCCTGTCATTTCTTTGGTCATGCAGCTGTTCTGCTCTCATAACGGTTAAATGCATTTTGGGAGCTGCCAAGTCTTTGGACTTTAGTTGGATTTAGAACTTGGGAAGCGCGGCAGCACATTAATCTTGGACCGTGTTGTTGTGTTTTGTCATGTTTAATACATTTTTTTTTGCTTTAAATTATATTTTCTGGTTTTATTTTATACGTTGCCACTCTTTAAGGAAGTGCAAAAAAATAAATTGCATAAAAAAGGAAGAAGAGCAAATTTTTTTTCACTGAAGCACGCATCAAGACAGTTCCTGCTCCCCAAGTTATCTGAATGTAACTGCGACGCTAGTTATAGTATCATTTCTATTGTTTGTTATTCATTGAGTGTTAATTTTAATAAATAAAATGTTAAAATATTGTAATTGTTTTTTGTCTGTGTCTATTTATTTAAAGAAATGCAACAACATCCAAAATCAATTTTCACTGTAATCTTTTTCATCTTGCAAGGTCAGCAGGAAGTTAAAAAGCAGAAGCTACCATCTTCAACTAAAACAACATTTAGGTAGAACTGCAATGTTGATCAAACAAAGCAAAAACAAGTTATAAACTTTAAAATGATGATGATTGTAACCCTTTGGGATATGAATAAAGATCAATTCAATTGAAAAACAACATGTTTTAAATACAGAGAAATTTAGACGTCTAGGAAGAAAAGCTCTTTCTTTTAAATTGTTTAAAGTCCCCCTACAACAATTATTTTCTTTTCTTTAAATGTTCCCAGTGGGGTTTTAATAAGGATTGCAAAGTTTTTAACAATAATATCCAGATCCTAAATGTCTTAAAAAGCCATTTTCAGAACCTATCATCATGAAAAATCAACTTTTGAGCTTAATCATTCCTCACTATGATCAAAGCGTTCTTTTGATCCATTCATGCATTTCTGAGTATTCCTCTAAAAACCTGCATTCTGAGCAACAGCCCCTCCCAACCCACAAAAACGAGGAGGTTCTCACAAGATGACCTAGACAATTGAGGAAGAGTCTGTGGGAGAAGGGGGGGGGTTGTATTTCAGTGTGCTGCGGGAGGTGACCACTTACCAGTGCCCCCCCCCCCTGTGGCCACTGCATGGATTTGCCCTCCTCTTGGTTTCATTTGCACCTTAGACATGTAGGACCCTTGGTGGTGGTGGTGGTGGTGGTGGGTGGGTGGGGGGGGGGGTGCTTGGACATCACTGCCAGCGAGCAGTAGATGTCCGCTCAGCGGGAGCTCGGCCTGGTGGTCTTGTCTCTTGGGTGCCGGTGTCCTGGGCCCGGTGGCCTCCTCTCCACACCGGGAGTGGGATCCCCGATATTTAAGATCTAAAACAGGGGATCAAACCACATCAGACCCTGAGGGTGTCCAGGTCTCAGTGGTTCGGATTCCGGTCCTTTCTCTCGAGAACTGGGCCTCTCCAGGAACTCCAACTGTGGGTGGGCCTGGTCGGGCCTTGATAACATCACTTCCTTGGGACCTCCGTTTCTCTGGGGTGCGCCCCTCCTCGGCGGGGGTGGGCGGGCCGTTCCTTGCTATCCCCTGGACCTCTTGCGGCGGGGGCGGGCGGTTGTCTGGAGCATGGGAGTGGGTCTCCCTTGGGGGGCCCTGACTCTTACCTGGGGTGGGGCGGGGGGATGCTCGGTGCTGCTGGGTGGTGGTGAGTTGTTCTTCTGGGGTTGGAGGGCTCTCCAGGCGTGGGGCCTCGCGTTGGACCTTCTGGCACGGTGGGGGGGCTGCTCTTCTGGCTCGGCTGGGGCCTGCACTCTCTGTGCTCTTTTGCCTTCCTGCTCTCGGGTGTGGGGGCCACTGCAGCGGTCCCACGCGCCTTGGTCCGGGTGTTTGGCGGGATTGCCCGGCGGGCGGATTGTCTTTGTGGCTCCATGGCTGGGGTTGGGGGGTCCTAGCTGCTGCGGTCCCGGCGGGGGGTCTTGGCGTGGGGATGGCCGGGTGCTCTCCCCCTTTGTACATCCCATCATTATCCACGTTAGCAAAAACATAAACACTCACCTGAGCACAGGTGTCAGCTCACCTTTGCACTAAGCGTGACAGAATGAAAGACTTTATGTCTGTTTGATTAGATCTGTTAGTTGCAGCTGCAGTTGTATTGTGTACATTTTCACTAGTTTAAATGTGTAGATATTTCATCTAACAGGTATGTGTGTAATTACAGAGTGTGTGTAGACAAGCCCCGCCCATTCTAGTTTACTATTTAGACCTGGATGTTTTAGGATGTTGCTTCACTCTGTTGCCATCTTGTTTTTTCTCTCAACCCCTCTTTCAACCCCCCCCTTTTTTTTTCTTTTCTGTCCGGACCAACAAAACAAAAACATAATCAATAAAAATAAAGTTTAGCATGAAATACAACAGGGGTTTAAACTCAATAAACCCCTGTTGTGACAGTGAAATCGGCCCAACACAAGAGGCTTTCAGCCCGCATCTGTTTGCTCAGATGTTGGACAGGACAAGCTAGAAAAAAGAAAAAAAGAGGAAGAGTCTGTGCTGCCAGACTAACACAAACACGCACACTTACTCTGTGAAGCTACCGGATCAAGCTAGCAGTGACCCACTAGCATTACAAGCTCCCAGAATCGTGCACAGTTGTGCAGATGCCAGATGTCTGAGGTGTTTGTGTTGTGAGCCAGTGTAGTGATGGACAAAAAACGATTCAATTTTATTTATATAGCCCAATATCACAAAACAATTGTCTCAGTGGGCTTCATACCAATAAATGTACAAAAGCATAGAGTCAGTTATAAAATCTAAACAGTACCTGATTGCTGAACCAAGCTAAACTAAACTAATCTGGTTTTCTCTGACCTTAAAGTTGTAAGCAAATTTTTGGACATTTTTCAATTTTCAATGTAACTAAATAGAATATTCAGGATCTGGAGTGGATGATGTCACAGCTAAAGTGGAGTCGCTTGATTTTGTAAGATAAAATCTTTCAGGACAAACTGCCATTACTCCAAGACAAACATGTTATAGGCCTTTAATGTGTTGCTCAAAAAAGGAAGATGAAAAAAGAGGTGATAAAAGTACTTAGTCTACTTCTCTAATTTTTCTTTTTACCTTAAAAGGGTCACAAAAGAACTCAAGCTTACTCACATAACTTCTCTTTTTTTCTCCCATTACCTTCAGTTTTAGAAGAATTGTCAAAGACAGACAGAGAGGGTATGAGTGTAAACACTTATGTTTAAAGTCTGGGTTTTTTTTTAATTTGAAGGATTTTTTACAGAATTGTTTTTAACTCAAATACAGAAATACATGCATGTTGTTCATTGGATCCAAATTAAAGGATTTTATTATTAAAGGTAAGAATTCTGATCAATATTTTGAAGCTGTTTTTTTTTTTCCTTTTTTTGAAGCATCCTAAAAAATATTCTAAGTGTTGAACTTCGAATGTTAGCAGGGTTTTTAATTTTTATGTTTGATGCTTCATTTAGGAAATATACCTCGATGATATTTTCAGTTTCTTCAAGAGTTTAATGCGATGAAAATGAACTTTTAAAATGCAAGTTTCCCAAAAAAGCCAAAAGAAGAAGAAAGACACATGAACCTTGTCTTCAATTCATCTGAGTTTGTTTATTGTTTTCTTTATTGTAAATTCTAATACTTATAAGTAACTAATAATGACAAAAAAAAACCTTTTAGTTGGATCTCTCTAAGTCTGACGTTCTGTTTTTGTAAACATTAACTGCTTCTGTCGCTGCATCTGATCCCACAAAGGTTCTCTCCTAAAAAGAATAATGGACGAGAAGATGTTTTTCTTCTTTTGGGCAAGTCTGATTGTCTCTGTGAGAAGCATCAGTTCTTCTGCAGGTGAGATAAAGATCATCTTCCTTTAAACTGCATATACGTGTGCTGAATGGAGCTAAGTTAGTTGATATCACAATAAAATGTTTTATAAAGTTTTTGAGAAATCTTAATTGAAACAATAAGCTGAAAAATACACCACCTTATAAATCACATGCATGTAAGCAAACTATCAAGTGTCTAGACTTGATTGTTTAAAATGACATCATCATTCTAAACCCTTAAGATAATCAAAATGTATCTTGACTGAATGATCTTATCTGTATGTTTTTCACTCCTGAAGGTTTGAGAAGAATGTTTAGTTTTTTATTTACAAAGACCCAGAACACAAATATGTATACATGTTTACACGTCTCTACAACATGTGAGATTTTAATGTTTATACAAATTCAAATATGTGAGAAGACTAATCTTACAGTTTCAGTGGTTTATTTTGTTTAGTAATGACATTTTTAACTACATAAAATAGTGTTTGTAACTACATTTTTTTTGGAAAATATTTTTGTAGTGACTGCAGTCATTAAAGCTTTTGCCTCAGCAAATAAAACCCCAATTTAAATTCTAGAACTTTCTGAAGTGTGCAAGTGTGATTGTGAGGTGAACCCCGCCTTCATCCAACAGTGGCAAAGTTAGACTCCGGCAACCATGTGACCCACAAGAGCTTACAGTGGGTTAAGAAAATGCATGGATGGATATTTCTGTAGCCTGAACATTTATTTTTACACATTTCTGTATGGAATAATGCTGCCACCTGCTGACTGTTGTTTGTAAGACCACAAGCATCTATGAAGAAAAGTCTGACTGCTCTCTATAAATATAAATTACCTGACAACCTTTTTCTCTTCTTTGAAATGACAGGAGCTTCAGTCTTGGGACAACAACACTGTGATAAAGGATTCTGCATCTCTGTCAGTAAAGAAAATATCACATCAGAAGTGGGACTTTGTGTTGTTATACCGTGTTCTTTCAAGATTCCCTCAGATTTCAAACTGAAACATTTAGTTTGGTTTAAATGTGAATCTAAGGACAGATGTGATGACTCTGAAATAATCTTCAACTCCACCAATAACGTTAAAAAAAACATTCAAGATGAATTTACTGGAAGAGTTTCCCTCCTGGATCCTGAAGTGAAGAATGGGAACTGTAGCATCAGAATCAGTGATCTGAGAGAATCTGATTCTGGATCCTATCAGCTCAGATTAATTGGATGGTACCATGGAAAGTCGGATAGATTTACATTTCTCCAAAAAACTCCTGTCAAAGTAGGAGGTAAGATAAATGAAAAAAAAAAAGATATATTTATTGTGCTAGAACATTATTCTTCTTTATCTGCAGAGACATGAATCCATCTCTTCTTCAATCCATCTTCCTCTTCTGACTAAACCTGTTCTGTTTCCTGCAGGTTTCAGGCAGAAACCTACAATGACTCTTCCTGATTTGACAGAGGGACATCAGACCACCCTGACCTGCTCTGCTCCTGCACTCTGCTCTACATCTCCTCCTGCAATCAGCTGGGTGTGGAGAGGAGCAGCAGAAAAAGATCCTCTCATCAACGGAAGCATCACTGCCTTCAAGAATGAGAGTTTGACTGCTGTCACACAGAGACACCTCTCAACTCTGACCTTCATTCCCACAGCTGAACTCCACAACTCCAACATCACCTGCAGGATCCGCTTTAGTGATAACACCACCACCGAGGAGACGCTCAATCTGCACGTCAACTGTAAGAACTTCACACTCTAAATACAGATTTATTTGTTTATGAATGTGTTGCATTTTAGTTTGTTTCTTTCTTTCAGATGTTCAAATTACAGGAAATACAGATTTAAATGAGAGCATGACTCTAAACCTCACCTGCATGACAAGTTTATCTCCTGCAGAAATCCAGTGGATTAAATTTGGATCAAAAACAAATCATCTGATCAGAACTTCAGCTGCTCTGAACAACAACACTGCCATCTACCTGCAGGAGGACAGAAGCACTTTGCTCATCTTTAATGTGACTGCAGAGGACGCTGGACTGTACATCTGCTCATCAAAGCATCTGAACAACACAATCAAGGATGAAGTCAATGTGACAGTGATGTGTGAGTCCATCGAATACTATTGAGTTTATGTTTTGCAGGTTTTTATTGCAATGAGAGTCATTTATATTTGTCGTGTTTAGTTAAGATTGCTTCTTTTACCCTTCCGCTCTCCTTGGGGTCCAGATGGCTCTGACCACGTATTGTTTTGCAATTCTTTCCGTGACAAATGTGGATAAAGGAGGACAGGATTTTATGTCTGCCATGGACATTAGTGAAACTCAAAAAATAAGTGAAAAAAAAAAACTTCTGCGCGCTGTCTTGTGGGGTCCAGATGACCCCACTTTTAATGTCAACAAGCTAAGGAGAGCGGAATTACACAGGAAGTTGCAAGACATTTTGAAATCCACATTTTCTAATACTTTACACACCTGACCCAGGTAATTGTCATGAGTCCCTACACTGATTACCTGGTTCAGGTGTGTTCAGCCAATAAGAACATGCCAGAGCAGGGTATGGTGGAAAACATGCAGGAATGTGGCTCTCGAGGACCAGGGTTCCCTACCCCTGCTCTGATGGGTTGATCTGTGAAGTGTACAAGTTCTTATAGAAATCTTTAAACGTATCATTGATTTTGATCGGGTCATGAGTGACATTTCCTGACTGATCAATAATAGATGTTATTGTTGATTTTTCTTTATTAATTTTAAGCTGATTAGTTAGAAATTTGCCAGATTTATTAGAGTATTCAAATCTTTCTCGTCTAAGTCTTTGTATTTGGAATTATGTTTGTTTATTAATTATGTCATTTAACTGAAGCTTTATATTTTTTTAATCTCCCAGGATGTGTTCTTGTGCAGAAGCAGTATAAGCAGTCTCCAGATTTTTTATTTTATTTTCCAGTTCTATTAAATCTGCTTTCTCTTTACGTTTTTTATAAGTTGAATAAGAAATGATTTTCCCCCTCATCACTGCTTTAGCCGTTTCCCATAGAACAAATGGTGAGATGTCAGGAGTATTGTTAAATTCTAAGAAGGTTGTCCACTCTTTTTTAAAGAATTCAATAAACTCTTGATCTTTTAACAGAGATGTATTAAACCTCCAGATTGAACCTGAAGGTGTTTCTGCTTCCCTAACAATATTTACAGAAACTGGTGCATGATCACCGATAATAATTTGATGAATGCTGGAACCTTTAACATCCTTTAGAAGAGATTTACTGATTAATAAACAATCTAGCCTAGAGTGTGAGTGGTGAACTGGAGAGAAGAAGGTGAACCCTTTAGTGTTTGGATGACATGAGCGCCAAACTTCGCAGAGACCCAGATCATTCATGTATTGCTTCAGAACACTTGCAGACCGCCATGAACGCTGGTGTCCTGCTGCGCTGAGTCTGTCAAGTTCTGGATCAAGAACCAAGTTCAGATCTCCACCTGTCAAAAACGTGGAATCAGAGTGAGCGGAGAGTGAGGTGAACAGTTTATGGAAAAAACAGGATTCGTCTGAATTTGGTCAATTTTGTGTTGTCATTCCGTGTTCTTCTGATTCTGAATTCTATCAGCTCAGAATAAATGGAAAGATCAATGAAAAGTCAGATGGATGGAGATTTACTGAATCTTTTTCTGTTAAAGTTGAAGGAAAAAAAAAACTATGGTAAAATCTGAAATAAAATCAGTCAAAAATGTAAAAGTTACAATAAATGTGTTATGTATCATTCCTCACCATCATAAATATGAATCAATTTCTTCTTCAATCTGTCTTCCTCTTTTGACTAAACCTGTTCTGTTTCCTGCAGGTTTCAGGCAGAAACCTACAATGACTCTTCCTGATTTGACAGCGGGACATCAGACCACCCTGACCTGCTCTGCTCCTGCACTCTGCTCTACGTCTCCTCCTGGAATCAGCTGGGTGTGGAGAGGAGCAGCAGAAAAAGATCCTCTCATCAACGGAAGCATCACTGCCTTCAAGAATGAGAGTTTGACTGCTGTCACACAGAGACACCTCTCAACTCTGACCTTCATTCCCACAGCTGAACTCCACAACTCCAACATCACCTGCAGGATCCGCTTTAGTGATAACACCACCACCGAGGAGACGCTCAATCTGCACGTCAACTGTAAGAACTTCACACTCTAAATACAGATTTATTTGTTTATGAATGTGTTGCATTTTAGTTTGTTTCTTTTTCTTTCAGATGTTCAAATTACAGGAAATACAGATTTAAATGAGAGCATGACTCTAAACCTCACCTGCATGACAAGTTTATCTCCTGCAGAAATCCAGTGGATTAAATTTGGATCAAAAACAAATCATCTGATCAGAACTTCAGCTGCTCTGAACAACAACACTGCCATCTACCTGCAGGAGGACAGAAGCACTTTGCTCATCTTTAATGTGACTGCAGAGGACGCTGGACTGTACATCTGCTCATCAAAGCATCTGAACAACACAATCAAGGATGAAGTCAATGTGACAGTGATGTGTGAGTCCATCGAATATTATTGTGTTGATTTTTTGCTCGAATTTGTTGCAATGAAAAAAGTTTTTAAGACTGTTTTTTGACAAAAATACTTTCTTTAAACAGGAAGTTGCATCAATTTTTTTAAACTTCTACTTTATTTTGAGAACACGTCTTATGCAATACTTCAGTGTTTCTCCTGTTGATCTGTAAATAAAGTGTAAACTGTGTTTGACAGATAAAAGAAAACCTCAGATTTCTGGGAAGGTGATTGTAAAGGAAGGAGAAGTTCTGAATCTGACCTGCAGTGTTGACAGTTTCCCTCCTGTTCCTGCTGTGTGGACTGGACCTCAGTCAAAGCTGCTCAATGGATCTGACCACAATGGATCAGCCACCTTCATCATCACTAATGTGACAGCAGAGGATTCTGGGCGCTACTCCTGTGCTGCAAATCACCAGAACTGGACTGATTGGGTTCACGTGGATGTGACGGTGATGCTGGAAGGATCCGCATGTGTGCGCCGCTCAGACGTCCTGACCTGCACCTGCATCAGTCGAGGTGTTCCTTTAGCCAACATAAAGTGGCCCCAGCTGAGCCTCCACACTGAGTACTGGCTCACCACCAATGTGTCAGGTCAGACTGTGAGGAGCTCTTTGACTTTAAGAGCAACAAAACAGGACAACATCTCTGCAGAATGTGTCATCAGCAATGAGAGTGGAGAGTCAACACAAACACTCACAATTCAAGACATCCTCTCTGAAAATGAAGGTATGTTTTGATTTTTTTGTACTTTTTGTACTTTTAGTTTAAACTCATGTTTTAAAACTTTTTCCATGTTACTCCTCAGATCAGTTGGGAAGTATTTTGGAGAAAGTAGCCAAACCAGAAACCATCATCGCATTTCTGATTGGAGTTTTAGTATCAGCTTTATTTGGCATTTTCATCATAAATGGCTACAGGTATGCAAATACAGTGAATAACTTGATAGCAAAAAAAATATATATTTAATGCAATATGCATACAAATGTCTTTAGGAAAAAGCAGAAGAGGATTGAGAATTTACAGGAGTTTGTGGAGATGGTTGAACGTCAGGAGAGTCTTCTGGTATGTTTTCATTGAGCTTAAGCTCAGTTTTCTACCTATAAATATATAAACACACTAGAACTTATGGTTTATTTGAAAGTATTATTTAGGATGAAACAGTTTTAAATAGATTCAGAATACCAGAACACACTGCTGAATTAATTGCAAAACGAGGAGATTTGAAGAACAAGAAGTTCAAACAATATCTTTGTTTTTCATAGATCCATGATGAACCCAGAAGTGGGTCTGGAGATGTGGAGTACGCTGACATCGATTTCTCTCGGCTGAAGAGGAAAGAGCGAACACAGGAGCTGCAGACAGCAGCTACAGAATATGCTGAAGTTAAAGTGAAAAAGGAGGAGAAACATGCTGCAGTAGACGAGGAACCGATGATGGAGGAGGATGACAAAACTCTTCTGTGTGTGTCAAAGAAGACAGACGGAGAGGAAGAGGAGGTGTACTCCACAGTAAAAGATTCAATTGAGGAAATTTGAGGGCAGGTTCTGAGGGCAGGTTGTGCCTCAATGGTTTAAATCTCAGTTGGGATCCGTCTGTGTGAAGTTTGCATTTTCTTGCTGAGCACTCCAGCTTCCTCTTACAGTCTAAAACTTGCTTTATTGGCTATCTGGTTACTCTAGAGTCTCTTTAGATGTGGATATGTCTGTGTGTGGTTTCACCCACCTTTGCCAAACAGTATTTGGGACAGGCTCCAGCAGCCCAGTGACCCCAGAAATGATTAGGCAGAATCTATGGATGGATGGATGGAATTAAGGCATCTTTCATCCGCAGTCGGTTCTTTCTGCCAATGACTTTGTTGTCTTTTGCACACAAAATATTTAAGTATAAGTATTATTTTTTTGAATTTAAACAAAAATATCTTTAAATTCATTGTAGTATGTTAAAGATATTAAACCAATAAGTAAATATTTTGCAAGAAGAGATAGAAGACCAAGTTAGTTTACAGAAATGTAAGTGATTATTGTTCTCTCTAAAAAGAGCAAAAAAATGAAACAACAAACGATTAAAACAAAAAGGCATTTAGCGTATCTGAGTCAAATTTTCTCCTCATAATAATCATTTAATGTGTCAAATTCAGGAAGAAATAAAGTTATTTACATCTACTTGACTTATAAGAAGCTCGGTTGTGATTCTTACTGTCATGTTTTCTTTCCCTGTCACTTTACAATAAACAAACTTTATTGTTCGTTTGTAGTTTTACATGACATCAACCCTTTGTTAAATGTAAACTCCTCTCTGGTTGGTCTGTAACTTTAGAATATTATGCTCTACATATTTACGTATGATGATAAGTAACATAAAAGTATTACAGGAGTTATGTAACATTTTTTAACTTAAAACAATAATAAAGTAAGAGTAACAAAGGTTGGAGGATTTTTCGTAGTGCCCCGTTAAGGGAACAGCTGAAAAAAAAAGTGAAAAATTAAAATGTATCAGATAAAAGTGAAACAATGATGTGATGACATTTTGATGTTTTCATTTCAGAGTTTAAATAGTGTACATAAACTTTATCTAAATCTTTATTCAAGAACATGCATGTATTATTTCTCCTGTTTCTTAATCATTGTCACATTTTATAAATAATAAATGTAAGGCTTACAGTTGTCTTTTGTAAGTTTTATTTACAATTTAAAAAAAGCAAATTAATTTTAATATTGTCTTCACAAAATCTACATTTTGAGTGGTAAGTGTCAGTGACCTCTGCTCCTGCCAGTAAAAAAACTAGAAAAGAACATTCTAATGAAGTCTTTAAGGTTCCCGTAACTGGCTTTAACTGGTCTTTAGTTCCAGGTGGGTTAATGTAAAAATGAATTCATGAATGTGTTTCCATCCTGATCATTGACATGTGGATCTGCTCTACACCCTCTATAGCAGAGGTTCTTAACCTTTTTGACACTGGGGCCCAATTTTCCCAGTACAAAGTGATTCAAGGCCCATTCAACATGTTAATGTCAATTGATCCACATCTTGTTTGATTTGTGTTTGATAATTAAATCGAGTCATTTTATGGTTTATCAAAGTAAAATCTTAAATGATACGTGATCATCTTAGACATTTATATTCATACAGAACAGGTAAACCACAGTTGTCATGCTCAACACAAATTAGAATTCCAAAAATATCTATAAGGCATTTTGATAAATAAATTTATGTTGTAATAAAAGAAGAACAATTCAAATAAGTTTCATATGAAACAAACTGTTAATGACATTTAATTAAAATGCTAATTAAAAAATTACCTTATAACCTGCTGATGAACTTAACAAATTAGAAGTTTTAATTTCGTACTAGATATTTCTCTCCAAACCTGTGACAAATTAACAACAACAGTCACAACAGTCAGTTTTTTAAGAAAAAGAGCCATGGTATCAAGAAAATATGATGAGGGGCTGATAGCCGCACACTATTGGCTCATGCCACAACACGTTACTGATGCCGGTTTCACACTGGACGGACGCAGAACAGAGGCCGCCTCTATTCGGTGCCCATGTTAACCTATGGCGGCGTTCACACCAGGCGCAGAGCGGTGCGGTCCTCCGCGGAGGGCTCGCACCGTGCAGTGGATCGATACATGAGAAAATATGGTTTATTTTTAAAAGAAAGTGTGTATTCGCACGACATTTTGGAAAACCTTGCGTCTAGTGCTAAACTTTGTTCTTAGTCGCTCAGACCCAGAAGAAAGGGTTAAGGTTAGGATTATGGTTATGGTTCCTGAGGTCGGCTGCCTCTACAGCTCACAGCTCCACTAGGGGATGGGTGAAATGTGGAGAACACATTTACACATTTAGGAGCGGGACAGTTAATGGGACTTTAACTTTAAGTTGAATTTTAAATACATGCGTCCAACAAAAACATCCAGCCTTGGACACACTTAGAATATGTGCAAACTGCAGCAATGAGATCATGGCTGCATGTATTACATGTGTTCAATATGAATTTCTATCATTTTCTCTGCTGCTCGCACGTAAATACGTGTGAATGACATCAGTCGTTTTAAAATATAACCAATTTTTTTTTTTTACAATAAAACGCAGCGATTGACCAATGTGATCATGTTTTTGTATCTAAACAGACTGTACACATGAAAAAAACATACAACCACAACACGGACGTGCGTGCGCGAGCACACACACACACACACAGATCAACGTAGTGAGCAGACTCCACTGCGGGGCGCCGGGGCTGGGTTTTGGGAATAAACAACAACAGAGAGGCAGAGAGCAGAGACATGGGTAATAGTTTTAGTTTATGAATTTAGTCACACACACACATGCGTGCACGTGCACACAGACACAAACAAAACAGACAGAGACGCGCACACAGATCAACGTAGTGAGCTCACTCCGGAGCGGGGGGCGGGGGTGAGATTTTGGGTGTAAAACAGCAGCAGACAGGAGCTCCTCTTAGCAGAAACACGGGGTAACATATTTAGGTTATTAACTTATCACCCATAATGGCAAAAACAACAAAATCTCCCGCTGAAGCTCCTGTGGACCGGCGCAGAAAAATGTGCGTCTGGTCTGTAAACCCCAGACGTTCGACGTCAGACCCACATACGTTTATTGAGGCATCTGATTGGTAAATTAGAACGTCTCACCTTGAAGAACACCCTCCCCCACTGTCAAGGATGGAAGTGAGAACATTATGGGATGGGAGGATGGACAGAGCTATATACCATCAAATCCTGAGTGAGAACTTCCTTCTCTGCTAGGTGACCCACAATGAGTCATGGAATTCTATATAATTTAATTTTAATTTAACCTTTATTTCACCAAGAAGGTCCCATTGAGATTAAAAACCTCTTTTCCAAGGGAGTCCTGACAAAGAGGCAACAATTTCTAAAACAACAGTGCATATAGCAGTGCAATTACATTACATTAAAACTTCAAGACTTATAAATCACACTTGCATGTTATAATGAGGCTGTTCCTAAGTCCTCCAGTTACAATTTATGAAGTTGTTCCAGGCAGCAGGGTATTCATGAACAACTTCAATGATATTTCCCTTCAAGGATGGACACTACAGGAAAAACTTAGGAAATTTCAACAGGATAATGACCAAAAACAAACAGCCAAGGCAACCAGGGGATGGGTCAACAAGAAGCATTCCAAAGTCATGGAGTGGTCCAGCCAATCTCTGGACTTCAATCCTGTAGAAAACCAATGGAGAGAGCTGAGGCTCTCTGATATAGAAGTCATTTGTAGAGTGATCAAAATTCCTCCTTATATGAGCAAAAACCTGCTCACCAACTACAAGAAACATCTGACCTCCATGCTGATAATAAGGGTTTGCTTTTGAGAAGTTGATCTGGTAAGAGAGTTCAAATACTTGTGTTTTAAAATGACATGAATACATTCTTTATTGTCAATTACAAAATCAGCAATGGATTGAATTCTCATTTCCTCTATTGTACATCTTTGGTTGTGGCATTAAACTTCCTTAAAATCTTTTTCTCAAAAAAGGAAGATGGAAAAAGAGGGGTAATAAAAGCACTTATTCTACTTCTCTATTTTTTTTCTTTTTACCTTATAGAGGCAATGAAAGTATCCAAGCTACCTCCCCAACTTCTCTTTTTTTTGCCCTCGGCTTCAGTTTTAGAAAAATTGTTGAAGACAGACACAAGGGGTACGAGTGGAAACACTTATTTTGCTTAAGGTCTTACTTTTTTTTTAGTTGAAGGAGGTTTTACAGTCTTGTTTTTGCACCAAATGCAGAAATACATGCAGATTTCTCATTGGGTTAAATTCAAGCTTTCATTCTTAAAGGTAAGAGTTCTGATCAGTCGTTTTTAACCTATTTTTAGAGTATCCTGAAAAATATTTCAACTCTTAAAAGTTCCCCTCCAATGAAAATCATGTTTTTTCAGTTTTTAACATGTATGTGTGGCATTTTTCTTCTGAAAGAGAAAAAATATAAAAATAAATCCTTTCGTTTTCGTATTTCTGAGTATTTCTCCTTTTAAATCTCTGTCAATCAAACTTCCTGAGAAAAACTCTGAATTCCGGAGCTTTACTTAAGCTACGATAGCTAGTCCGGATATAGCATGAAGGCCGGAGAAGAGAAGATAACATCCCTCTTCTGTGCTGTAAAGGATCGTAATTCAGTGAAAGGCCGTACTGATGTTAACTTTCATTATTTTCTCAAGGAATCTGAAGAAAAAGGGATTGGATTTTTTTGGTCACAGCAACATCAATAATTATTCGAATATTTGCGGGAAAAGAGACATTTTTTCAACTGGACGGAGAAAGAATCAGAGTTTTGTACGAAGTTATTTTTGAAGAAGGATGCAGAACACAGTACACAGCCTGCACTTTCACTGGTAGGTTTTATTTTAGCCTGATGTTTTTGTACGTATTTATATGTGACGAGCAGAAAAAGTGATTGAAATTCATGTTGGCTTCTCGTCATGGAGACAAGCAGCGCGTTATTGCATTGCCCGCTTGGATTTTCATTGCATCCAAGACGGGATTTTTTAAATTGGCCTCACGTATTTAAAAAGAAAACATAAAGTAAAATCAAATCTTCTGCCAGCGGGTGGTTTAACCGGACACCGGAACTTTTCTCTTGAACGTAACCCTTAGTCTGCATTCAAAAACGTCACCACAGGCTGCACACATTAAGAAAATGAGCCGCGGTTAGACCCTCTCTGTATTCTGGCATTTCATCAGATTTCTTGTTCAAGTGAATTCAACAAATGGTCGTGTTTTATTTTATTTTTATTTTTTCATGGGCTTTTATAAGTGCATGTTTCGCTTGCATGTCTCGGGGGGATAAGGGGCGGAGATACGCAGCTCAGCACCATAAGCCACACCCACACAGAGGAATATTTGGAAACGAAGGCTTCCGATCATTAGGAAAAATGACTTTTTAAGACATTTAGCATGTAGAATTTTCGTTAAAAACTTCACTGTCCTAATTAAAACCTCACTGGGAACATTTAAAGAAAATAAATAAAATGTTGTAGGAGGACTTTAAGTTAATGCACTTTAAGTGTTATTTAGTCTTTTTAACATTGGTGTTTGATGTCTCCTTCAGTGATGTTTCTTAATTTCCTCTGGATATTTATTTATTTTAAATTGTTTAACAAAGGACAATAAACAAAGGCCCAATCCAAATTCTTCCCTTCTCCCTCTCCTTTCAATTAGCCCTCCAAACAGAGAGTTATGAAAAAACAGAGTCTCATATTTTGGACGTCACTTTTGTTCGATGACGTCACCAATAATCGCTGGTCCACTTGCGTTAGAGTTTCCAGAGGTTGAATATACATAACATCGGTTTTATAACTTTAAGAAGATCAACAAAAAGTCATTACTGTCATTTAAATGTGAACCTCTGTGGTTCAGAATGTACCCATGTGAAGAAAAGCGCTTCTCATTATGACGCGGTTTACCCTCGCGACGGAGGACTTGCTACCCCTCCGTTTGGAGGGTCAGATTTAAAAAATACATATCCCGGATACGACCAGCATGGGCATCGGACACCACGTTGGTGACCCCAACCGTAACCACTATTTGGTTCTAACCCTAAATTTTTGGTCCGGTTTTTGTTCTGGTCTGATACGTGACTGGTGCGTTGCAAAACTACAACAAAAAATTCAGAGAAATCCTTGATTTAATTTCCTGATAAGCAAATAACAATTAAAGAAATATTTAAATTGGCTCACTCTAAACCTGATTTTATATAGTAAAACAAGAAATAAATTCTTCCCAATTTGGTGCAAAAACTGTTTGATAATTTGTAGGGAGGGATAAACAATTCACTTTCTCCACAGTTCAGTTAATCAGTGTAAAGCATTTGTTTTGGTTTTAAACTAAGAATTGTGACGTCCTAAATAGATAACAAAATATCTATGTTTAGGTCGATGTTATATATTTAGTTGAAATCAACATTAAAGCTGTTAAATTAAATGTAATCATAAAAGTATTGATGTTTAAAGGTCGTTAAGGTTGCACATCATTATTGATCTTCATTTAAATACATCTTTGGGTCTTTAATTCCGTTCTTGTAGATGAACATGCATCATTTCGTGTTCGGTTTTTGAGTCAAAGTAAACATTAACTACTGCTTTCGCTGCATCTGATCCCACAAAGGTTCTCTTCTGAAAAGAAGTAATGGACGAGAAGATGTTTCTTCTCTTTTGGGCAAGTCTGATTGTCTCTGTGAGAAGCATCAGTTCTTTTGCAGGTGAGAAAAAGATCATCTTCCTTTAAACTTCCTATTCTTGTGCTGAATGGAGCTAAGTTGATGGATATTGCAATAAATTTTAAGAACTTTTAATAGAAGTAATGAACTGAAAAATTCACCACCTTATAAATCACATGCATGTAAGCAAACTGACATGTCGATTGACATCATCATTCTAAACCAGTGGTTCTTAACCTTGTTGGAGGTACCGAACCCCACCAGTTTCATATGCGCATTCACTGAACCCCTCTTTGGTGAATTTTTTTTTTTTTTTTTTAATCTAAGAAACAATTTTTTTACTGGTACACAAAATGAGCCGTGCATGAACATCACCTTGTTTTTTCTCGAACGCGCGGCAAATTCACTGTTTGCTGCCTCTGCCTGTCAAACATTTTGATTTGGGGAGGCCGCTGTTTGTGAGACTGAGTTTTGACGGCTTTTCCGCGTTAACTTGAGAGGAAAAAAAAATTGGGGACTTTTTATTATTGTTTTGAAGAAAACTAATAAAACATCACAGTGCAGGAGAGCCAAGCTGGGTGCTTGCGCTCCCCCGCTTGGGCCGGGGAGTGCTCCGGGCTTCCAGCTTTGCGCCCTGCGCAGTAATTTTATCTGTCTCCCCAGCGCTATGGAGCGAGTGTAACGGGCGTCTCCCCAGGTTCCTCTGGTCCTTGAACGCCTCACCCGTTTCTCTGCGTTGTGTTCGAATAATGGATGATGACGCGTCTCCAGGTTTTCTCTGGTTTAATTTCTGACATGAATAGACAAAACAACTCCTTGACTGCAGGTCTCCTGAACATTAATATCTTCCTTAACGGGAGATGGCGTGAACTCATGTACACAACACCGCCGCAGAACAAACAATCAAAAACACTCGCATAAGGATCAATATTCTGTCCGATGAATCGGTCCGTGAAAACATCATGAGCCCATGAGTTCCTGATTGGCAAATGTGATGCAGCACTTGTCAAACTGTGATATGCAGACACACATGGAACAGCTGCGCGGCACTCGCGCGTTTTCGCCTAGTCAGCGACTTTATATGAGCCCGCCCACAATTGTAGGAACATAAAAGGAGGACTGTGGGATTTCATACTACTGACGTGAGTAAGAGATGATTGACATGTCCACAAACAAATGAAATTGTCACCGACATGCTGCACCGTTTGCAGCAGCTTCTTTTGGTTTTGGCAGAACCGCATAAATCATAACGGTTCCTACTTGGAACCGAACTTTGGTGCCCAACCCTACTGCCGAACCCCTGAGATCAACCCATCAAACCCCTGGGGTTCGATCGAACCCAGGTTAAGAACCAGTGTTCTAAACCCATAAGATAATCAAAATGTATCTTGACTGAATGATCTTATTCTGTATGTTTATCACTCCTGAAGGTTTGAGAAGAATGTTTAGCTTTTTATTTAATAAGAACAGCAAAAAAACTATAACACAAATATGTAAACAAGTTTACACATCTCTACAACATGTGAGATTTTAATGTTTATACAAATTCAAATATGTGAGAAGACTAATCTTACAGTTTCAGTGGTTTATTTTGTATAGTAATGACATTTTTAACTACATAAAATAGTGTTTGTACCTATAATTTTTTGGGAAAATATTTTTTTAGTGGCTGCCGTCATTAGCGCTCCGGCTTCAACAAATAAAACCCCAATTTAAATTCTAGAACTTTCTGAAGTGTGCATGTGTGATTGTGAGGTGAACCCCGCCTTCATCCAACAGTGGCAAAGTTAGACTCTGGCAACCATGTGACCCACAAGAGTTTACAGTGGGTTAAGAAAATGCATGGATGGATATTTCTGTAGCCTGAACATTTATTTTTTACACATTTTCTGTATGGAATAATGCTGCCATCTGCTGACTGTTGTTTGTATGACCACAAGCATCTATGAAGTAAAGTCTGACTGCTCTCTATAAATATAAATTACCTGACAACCTTTTTCTCTTCTTTGAAATGACAGGAGCTTCAGTCTTGGGACGACCACACTGTAATAACGGATTCTGCATCTCTGTCAGTGAAGACAATATCACATCAGAAGTGGGACTTTGTGTTGTTATACCGTGTTCTTTCATGATTCCTTCAGATTTTATACTGAAACATTTAGTTTGGTTTAAATGTGAATCTAAGGACAGATGTGGTGACTCTGATATAATCTTCAACTCCACCAATAACGTTAAAAAAATCATTCAAGCTGAATTCACTGGAAGAGTTTCCCTCCTGGATCCTGAAGTGAAGAATAAGAACTGTAGCATCAGAATCAGTGATCTGCGGGAATCTGATTCTGGATCCTATCAGCTCAGAGTAAATGGATGGTACCAAGGAAAGTCAGATGGATTTACATTTCTCCAAAAAACTCCTGTCAAAGTAGGAGGTAAGACAAATGAACATTATAGAACATTAGAACATTATTCTCCTTTTTCTGCAGAGACATGAATCCATCTTTTCTTCAATCTGTCTTCCTCTTTTGACTAAACCTGTTCTGTTTGCTGCAGGTTTCAGGCAGAAACCTACAATGACTCTTCCTGATTTGACAGCGGGACATCAGACCACCCTGACCTGCTCCGCTCCTGCACTCTGCTCTACGTCTCCTCCTGGAATCAGCTGGGTGTGGAGAGGAGCAGCAGAAAAAGATCCTCTCATCAACGGAAGCATCACTGCCTTCAAGAATGAGAGCTTGACTGCTGTCACACAGAGACACCTCTCAACTCTGACCTTCATTCCCACAGCTGAACTCCACAACTCCAACATCACCTGCAGGATCCGCTTTAGTGATAACACCACCACCGAGGAGACGCTCAATCTGCACGTCAACTGTAAGAACTTCACACTCTAAATTCAGATTTATTATGATTGTGTTGCAGATGGTTTTCTGATACTGTGTGAGTATAGTGCATATATATATATAAATCATATTTTTTCTTGAACAGTCGCATTCCAACAGACCCTTGTTCTCACATCTAATGCCACACACCTGGATTGCTGAATGCTTGGAGCTGTTAAATATCAAGACTCTAAGAGCCTTCATAGGACACTACAGGAAGTTGTTGTAAACCACCCTTGAAACCAATAGCAGGTCAATTGCACAAGTGTCCATCAAATGTGGCATATAGCAAGGTGATGCTCCGTCCCCACTGCTGTTCTGCATAGGTCTGAACACCCTCAGCTAAATAACACTGGCTATGGATGCCAACTCAAAAACGGCGCCACCATCAGTCACCTCCTCTACGTGGATGACATCGAGCCATAGGCTAAGAGTGAGTGCGACATTGACTCCCTGATCCACACCACCAGGATCTACGGTACTGACATTGGGATGTCATTCGGGAGAAATGCAGTCGGATGGTGACAAAGAGAGGCAAGGTAGTCCACACAGAAGGACTCACTCCCAGAAGGAACAATGGCAGACATTGAGGACAGTTATACAGTTAATCTTGGAATTCCACAGGCAAATGGCAACCTGGAAAAGGCAACAAGGAAAGTCGCAAAAACCAAATACCTCCAAAGAGTAAGGCAAGTCCTGAGAAGCCAGCTCAATAGTAAAAACAAAACCTGGGAAATGAATAGTTACGCACTGGCAGTCATCAGATACCCTGCAGGAATAATAAGATGGCCAAAGGAAGAGATACAGAGCACGGATGTTAAGGCACAAAAGCTTCTCACCATGCATGGAGGTTTCCATCCCAAATCCAGCGCCCTGAGACTGTATTTTAGCTGCAAGGTAGGAGGCCGAGGACTAGTGCGCATAGAAGCCACTATCCAGAATGAAACATTCAAGATGCATGAATATGTCAAGCTCAAGGCCCCAACTGACCTCATGCTCAGTGAATGTCTCAGGCAATGGAGAGCAAAGGATGGGACGCTGGAGGACAGAGCCTCATGGGAGGACAAGTCCTTGCATGGGATGTGGCACCGGACAATAACTGAAGTGGCTGATATCAAGAAGTCCCACCAATGGTTAGAGAGGGCTGGCCTGCAGGACAGCACAGAAGCTCTGATCCTGAAAAATAGGAACAAGCTCTGAGCACCAGAGCAATAGAGGCTCAGATCTACCACACCAGACAAGACCCAAGGTGTAGGTAGGCTGTGCCACAAACAATCCAACACACAACTGCAGGGTGTAAGATTCTGGCTAGGAAAGTTTACATGGAACGCCACAACCAAGTGGCTGGAATAATGTACAGAAACATGTGTACTGAATATGGACTGGAAATCCCAAAGTCAAATAGGAAAACACATCAAAAGTGGTAGAGAATGAGAGAGCAACAATCCTGTGGGACTTCCAGATACAGATGGACAGAATGGTAATGGAGAACCAACCAGACATTGTAGTGGTGGATAAAGGACAGAGGAAAGCCGTTTTGGTGGATATGGCAGTACCAACAGATGGTAACATCAAGAAGAAGGAACATGAGAAACTGGAGAAATACCAGGGACTCAGAGAGGAACTTTAGAAAACTTGGAAGGTGAAAGTGACAGTGGTTCCCATGGTAATTGGAGAACTCGGGGCTGTAACCTCCAAACTGGAGGAGTGGCTACGGCAGATCCCGGGAAAGACCTCAGACATATCAGTCCAGAAAAGCACAGTGCTAGAAGCAGCTAAGAAACTGCAGGACCCTCAAGCTCCCAGGTCTCTGGTAGAGCCACAGCCTTGGAGCTTTTTTGTGTCTTTGGAAATTATAGTAAAGATAGAAGTTGGTTTTTTGCTTCTCTCTGTCAGGAACTTTTAGTCAACATAGCTTCTAACAGGAAAAGGAAGTTGTATCACATTGTGAAATCCACTGTTTCTAATTTAATTCTTTATTTGAGAACATGTGTTATGCAATGTTTCATTGTTTCTCCTCTTGATCTGTAAATAAAGTGTAAACTGTGTTTGACAGATAAAAGAAAACCTGAGATTTCTGGGAAGGTGATTGTTAAGGAAGGAGAAGTTCTGAATCTGACCTGCAGTGTTGACAGTTTCCCTCCTGTTCCTGCTGTGTGGACTGGACCTCAGTCAAAGCTGCTCAATGGATCTGACCACAATGGATCAGCCACCTTCATCATCACTAATGTGACAGCAGAGGATTCTGGGCGCTACTCTGTGCTGCAAATCACCAGAACTGGACTGATTGGGTTCACGTGGATGTGACGGTGATGCTGGAAGGATCCGCATGTGTGCGCCGCTCAGACGTCCTGACCTGCACCTGCATCAGTCGAGGTGTTCCTTTAGCCAACATAAAGTGGCCCCAGCTGAGCCTCCACACTGAGTACTGGCTCACCACCAATGTGTCAGGTCAGACTGTGAGGAGCTCTTTGACTTTAAGAGCAACAAAACAGGACAACGTCTCTGCAGAATGTGTCATCAGCAATGAGAGTGGAGAGTCAACACAAACACTCACAATTCATGACACACTCTATGAAAATGAAGGTATGTTTTTATCTCAACATTTTTCTTTTGACATTTTAACTCCTAATTTCAGATTTTTAAAAATCATTTATTATGTTGCTCCTCACAGGAGATCCGTCTGAAAGTCTCTTAGAAAAAGCAACTAAACCAGAAACCATCATCGCCTTTCTGATCGGAGTTTTAGTATCTGGAATATTTTGCATTTTGATCATAAGCTGTTACAGGTATGCAATGACCTAAAATGACTTATTCTGAATATTTTTTCTTTGCTTTATATTCACTGCCATATTCATACATATTTCTGCAGGAAAAAGATAAAGAAGAATGAGAATTTGCAGGAGATTGTGGAGATGGTTGGTGGTCAGGAGAATCCTCTGGTATGTTTACATTCAGCTTAAACTCAGTTTTCTCCTAATAAATACGTAAATAAAAACATGACGATGTCTCATTTGTAAGGATCCTGTCAGAACACAACGCTGAAATAGTTTTAAAACGAGGAGATTTGAAGAACAAGAAATCCAAACAATATCTTTGTTTTTCAGAAGATCCATGATGAACCCAGAAGTGGGTCTGGAGATGTGGAATACGCCGACATCGATTTCTCTCGGCTGAAGAGGAAAGAGCGAACACAGGAGCTGCAGACAGCAGCTACAGAATATGCTGAAGTTAAAGTGAAAAAGGAGGAGAAACATGCTGCTGTAGAGGAGGAACCGATGATGGAGGAGGATGACAAAACTCTTCTGTGTGTGTCAAAGAAGACAGACGGAGAGGAAGAGGAGGTGTACTCCACAGTAAAAGATTTAACTGAAGAAATTTGAGGGCAGGTTGTGAGGTTGTATAATGGACATCTTCTTGTCTCAATGGTTTAAATCCCACCTATTTCCATCTACTTGACTAATATCAGGCTTGCTTGTGGTTTTTCCTGCCATGTTTTCTTTACATGTTATCTTGTCTTCATTTGACCAAAAACAAACTTTATTGTTCAAATTTACACATCAACCCTCAGCTAAATGTAAACTCCTCTGTGGTTTGTCTGGAACTTTAGAATATTGTGCTCTACTTCTGCAAGTATTATTATAAGTAACATAAAGCATTGCAGGAGTTATGGAGCATTTTATAACTTAAAACAGTAATATGGTGAGGTAAAGGATCGCTTTAGATTTAAAATCATTGTAATCCATAGAGTTTTATCTACAGCTAAATGAGTTTACACCAGACAATAAGTAGAAAGATGAAAGTGGCAGGAAGTAGACCAAAAAAGTCGTTGTGAAGGAGGACATGAGGACAGATGTTTTGAGTGAGTAAAACTCAAAGGTTGGATGATTTGCTGTAGCGCCCCCTAAAGGGAGAAGCTGAAAGAAAATATGAAGAATAAAAAGTTATAAGATAAAAGAGAAGCAATAATGTGATGACATTTAGATGATGTGTTTATTTCAGTTTTAATGTTGTACATAACCTTTATCTCAATCTGCATTTAAAAACATAGATGTATTATTTCTGTGTTGAACTTTGGAAATAAAAATGTAAGGCTTACAGTTGTATTTTTAAAGTTAATTAAAAACAACATTATTTAAAAGCAAATCAATTTAGATGTCTTGGAGTCTTAGAGGTTCTCCATATTTATTTTTACCATACATCAAACTGAATTTGCACATTTTTCAAAGATATAAAAAGGTTGATTTTAATGTTACAAATAGCATTTTCTGCAGAGTGTACATATAAATTAAGCTAAATATTTAAATCCATTCATTCCCCCGAGCTCCACTTTTGTTCTTCTTCTGTATGGCTCCTGTTCCTGCTTTTGGGGGCGTGTCCTGTTTGTCACTGCAAAGCTCAACTTATAAATGAATGGTTTATTGTTGCAGTAGTAATGCTGCTCCATTGAGGAAAATTAGGAGCTGAGAACCTGAAAAAGACTCAGGACAAGTGGAAGAGAGAGACGACATCTCTGGATTGATGCAACATTTTCTACAGATTCAGGAAAAGTTAATTATCTCACTGTTGTATAAAATATTGATTGATAAAATATTTTGTGAAAATAGAAACGAGATGATAGAACTAGGAGAACAAAGGAAATGGTTAAGTATTCTTTTTCTAAAGGAAGGTTTCATCTTTGGCTGTGTCAGTAAAGCTACTATAAATATACTTTGTTAAAAAAAGAAAATGACTTGTGCTACTTCCTTTACTTCTCTTTTTTCTCGACTTCAGTTTTACAAGAATCATCAGAGACACAGAAGGAATGAGTGGAAACATTGATGCTGTTTAAAGTGTTTATTTCTTTTTTAATTGTAGGAGGTTTTACAGATTTGTTTTTGCTCCAAATATAGAAATACATGCAGATCGCTCATTGGATCAAATTTAAAGGCTTTTTTTGTTAAAAGGTAAGACTTCTGATCAGTAACTTTTAAGCTGTTTTTGAAGGACTTCCCTAAAATTATCATGACTAATGAAATGTTGCGCTTTAGTTTTTGGTTAGGTTATTAATATTGATGTTTGTCTATCCTTTAATACTGATTTAAGTTTGTTTAAAACTTTATTGTGATGCACGTGAATTTCTTCATGTAAATTGTTTAAAATGACCAAAGGAAGAGGATTGTTGTTGTCGGGGTGAGCCGTCGACTCGATGGATCTCAGGTCATAACTTTAGTGGAAATGGGTGCGTCGATGTGCATAGAGGCCGATCCAAACAAAAACACCAAAAAACCCTCAAATCAGATTTTACTGGAAGTTTCACTCCTGGATCCTGGTGTGAATAATGGGAACTGTAGCATCAGAATCAGTGATCTGAGAGAATCTGATTCTGGATCCTATCAGCTCAGAATGTTGTCAATGTTGAAGGTAAGATAAACTACAATAAAAGCTAATATTAAATCTGCTAAAAATATGTTTTTCATTTCTAAATGGAGTAAACTAATCTGGTTATCTCTGCCCTTAAAGTTGTATGCAAAATTTTGGACATTTTTCAATTTTCAATGTAACTCAATAGATAGAATATTCAGGATCTAGAGTGGATGATGTCACAGCTAAAGTGGAGTCGCTTGATTTTGTAAGATAAAATCTTTCAGGACAAACGGCCATTACTCAAATCCCGTCTGTCAAAGAAGTCCGGCTCCAGGTTGACGTCATGTGGGCGTCACACACACGAGGAGTGAAAGGTGGTGCCTCACAGATCGAGTTGTTCTACTACCTGGTATAAAAAGAGGCCTTCCAAAAATAACTCATATTTCATACATAATTTGTTCTTTGTGTGCCAAAGGTGATCCATGATAATATATATGGATATATTTTAGTCTGCAAGACTTAAGAGAAGCATGTTATAGGCTTTTATATGTGTTGCTCAAAAAAGGAAGATGAAAAAAGAGGTGATAAAAGTACTTAGTCTACTTCTCTAATTTTTCTTTTTACCTTAAAGGGGCAACAAAAGAACTCAAGCTTACCAACATAACTTCCCTTTTTTTCTCCCATTAACTTCAGTTTAGTAGATTTGTCAAAGACAGACACAGAGGGTATGAGTGAAAACATTTATGTTTAAAGGCTAGTATTTTTTTATTTGAAGGATGTTTTACAGAATTGTTTTTTCTTCAAATGCAGAAATACATGCATGTCACTCATTGGATCAAGATTAAAGGATTTTATTACTAAAAGTAAGAATTCTGATCAATTTTTTGAAGCTGTTTTTTTTCTTTTTCTTTTTGAAGCATTCTGAAAATATTCTAAGTATTGAACTTGTTGAACTTCGAATGTTAGCAGGATTTTTAATTTTTATGTTTGATGCTTCATTTAAGAAATATACCTCAATGATATTTTCAGCTTCTTTGAGAGTTCATGTGATGAACGATTGAACCTGGCCAAAAGAAGAAGAAAGACACAGAAAGCTTGTCTTCAATTCATCTGAGTTTATTGTTTTTTTTTATTGTAAATAATAATACTTAAAAGCAACTAACAATAGCAAAAACCTTCTATTTGGCTCACTCTAAGTCTGACGTAAAGTTATAAAACAAGAACTTATCAATTATTCTAAGATGTAGTAAAACCATGCACTTCCTGACACTTCCAATACTAACATACTGGGATGGAAATTTTCACTTTTCCCAAGATTCAGTTTGTTGTTTTATCTAACAGTTCGGTTTCAAACCAGAATTATGGCGTCTCAAAAAGATACAAGACATTAATGTTTTAGTTTAAGACATTAATATTTTAGTTTAAGACTGTCTATTAGGTTCAAATCAACTTTGATCCAGTTAAATCAAATAATAATCATTATTGGTGTTACAATGTAGTAATTTTGCTCATCATGAATTACCTTCATTTAAACATATATTTGGGTCTTTGAAAAAGCAATATCCTGTTTTTTGTTTCTCTGTTAAAATGAACATTAACTGCATCTATTTCTGCATTGTTACTGTGTCTGAATCAATAAAGGTTTTCTAATAGAAGTAATGGACGAGAAGATGTTTCATCTCCTTTTGGCGAGTCTGATTTTCTGTGTGAGAGGCATCAGTTCTTCTGCAGGTATGAAGAAGATTCTCTTTCTTTAAAATGTCTAGAGGATTGTGCTGACTGGAATGAAGTTTTTTGATATTACAGTAAATGTTTCATTCTGTTTTTAAAGGATCTGTTACTTGAAATATTGAACTGAAAAATATATCAGACTTAAAAAACAAGCTTATAAGCAAACACAGGTACCAGGTGTCTCAGTTTATAGTGTTTAAAATGACTTAATCAATGTAAACAAATAGGCCATTCACATTCTAGATATTCTTTTGACCGAACCAGTAAAAGCAGAAAATGTTTAAGTGGACAGGACGCTTGTAGCCACAATTCTTCTTGTTGGTTAAACTACAAAGTGGTTATGTGTGCTTCTAATGAAGAAAGAGAAACTACCTAAGAATTTGTTTAACTTTTTATTCAATAACCCCAGCAAAAATGGAGATTTAAATACTTTTACGAAGTAATAGTCATTTCATACATTTAAAAATAATTTTAAAAAATGTGTCAAATCTATTCAGAGAAATATTTACTACATAATTCCAGTCACAGGGTAATAACTTTTTTCTTTGACCCTAACTTAAAAACTTGAAATAATAGCTTAGTTTTATTTGCACCTTAATCATTTAGGACCTTGGTGGGGGGGTGCTTGGACATCACTGCCAGCAAGCAGTAGATGTCCTCTAAGTGCCCTTTCCGCCAATTTTAACAGCACCATAGACATGTAGGGCCATTGGTGAGAGGGTGACGGGGTATGATAAAGTTAAGTAACAAGGTCCTCTCCCTATTAAAAAAATCTGTAAGTGCTAAATAATAATAATAATAATAAATACACTCTTTACCACATTTTCAAATGAAACTAAAGCTTTTATTATTTTTGGATTACATACATGGTAAATAAATCTCAATTGCATTCAGAATTTAACCCCCCCCCCACCCCCTTTGTTTCCATCCGGCCAAACAAAAAAAGAAAAAGATACAAATAATAAAGATACAACACAATTAAAATAAATAAAGTTTAGCATGAAATACAACAGGGGTTATACTTAATAAACCCCTGTTGGGACATTAAAATCTGTCCAACGCAAGAGGCTCTCAGCCCGTATCTGCTTGCTCAGCTGTTGGACAGGACACGTTAGAAGAAAAGAAAAGAAAAAAAAAAAAAGAAATAATAAAGAAAAAAAATTGGTCATAATTTTTTTCTGTAATCAAAATTTATAACAACTATAAAATGAAAAATACCATAATCAATAAAATGTGGTTTCTTTTTTGTTAAATTATTTCTGTGCTTCAAAGATAACCTCTGCTTTATGCCACAATGCTGGAACCTGCAGACTGTTATTGTTTAAAAGAATGAGCCTCGATGAAAACAAATTGACTGATCATAAAACAAAAACTTTGTCTAATTTACTTTTTCTGTTTTTCACAATGACAGATTCTTCAGTCTTGGGAGAGCCATGCTCTAGACATAGATTCTGCATCTCTGTCAGTGATAAAGAAATCTCAGAAGAACCAGGACTCTGTGTTTTGATTCCGTGTTCTTTCACAACTCCTTCTTACTTCAAACCTCTACATTTGGTTTGGTATAAATGTGAATCTAAGCCAAAATGTGATGACTCTGATATAATCTTCCACACCAACGAAAACACCAAAAAAACCCTCAAACCAGAATTTATGGGAAGAGTTTCACTCCTGGATCCTGATGTGAAGAATAAGAACTGTAGCATCAGAATCAGTGATCTGAGAGAATCTGATTCTGGATCCTACCAGTTCAGAGTAAATGGAAAGATCAATGAAAAGTCAGATGGATTTACATTTACTAAAAAAACCTCTGTCATTGTTAGAGGTAAGACAAACCGAAGTAAAAGCATTAAATCAGTTGAAAATTGGTTTCAGTCTTTAATCCTTCTTTATATCCGATCTCCCTTTGACTAAACCTGTTCTGTTTCCTGCAGGTTTCAGGCAGAAACCTACAATGACTCTTCCTGATTTGACAGCGGGACATCAGACCACCCTGACCTGCTCTGCTCCTGCACTCTGCTCTACGTCTCCTCCTGGAATCAGCTGGGTGTGGAGAGGAGCAGCAGAAAAAGATCCTCTCATCAACGGAAGCATCACTGCCTTCAAGAATGAGAGTTTGACTGCTGTCACACAGAGACACCTCTCAACTCTGACCTTCATTCCCACAGCTGAACTCCACAAGTCCAACATCACCTGCAGGATCCGCTTTAGTGATAACACCACCGGACCGAGGAGACGCCAACGATCTGCACGTCAACTGTAAGAACTTCACAATCTAAATTCAGATTGTTTTTTTATGAATGTGTTGTGTATGGTTTGTTTCTTTCTCTTTCAGATGTTCAAATTACAGGAAATGCAGATTTAAATGAGAGCATGACTCTAAACCTCACCTGCATGACAAGTTTATCTCCTGCAGAAATCCAGTGGATTAAATTGGGGATCAAAAACAAATCATCTGATCAGAACTCCAGACTGCTGGACACTTTGAGCACATCTAGAGGACAGGGGACTCTGACTCCTCTGCTCATCTAAAGCAGGAGCTGACAATCACAATCAGGATGAACGTACGATGTGACAGTGATGTGTGAGTCCATCAAATATTATTGTGTTGATTTTATGCTGGAATTTGTTGCAATGAAAGTCATTTATATTTGTTCTGCTGAGTTAAGATTGCTTCTTTAAACAGGAAGTTGCAGGACATTTTGAAATCCACAGTTTCTAATTCAATACTTAATTTTTGAGAACATGTCTTATGCAATACTTCAGTGTTTTTCCTCTTGGTCTGTAAATAAAGTGTAAACTGTGTTTGACAGATAAAAGAAAACCTCAGATTTCTGGGAAGGTGATTGTTAAGGAAGGAGAAGTTCTGAATCTGACCTGCAGTGTTGACAGTTTCCCTCCTGTTCCTGCTGTGTGGACTGGACCTCAGTCAAAGCTGCTCAATGGATCTGACCACAATGGATCAGCCACCTTCATCATCACTAATGTGACAGCAGAGGATTCTGGGCGCTACTCCTGTGCTGCAAATCACCAGAACTGGACTGATTGGGTTCACGTGGATGTGACGGTGATGCTGGAAGGATCCGCATGTGTGCGCCGCTCAGACGTCCTGACCTGCACCTGCATCAGTCGAGGTGTTCCTTTAGCCAACATAAAGTGGCCCCAGCTGAGCCTCCACACTGAGTACTGGCTCACCACCAATGTGTCAGGTCAGACTGTGAGGAGCTCTTTGACTTTAAGAGCAACAAAACAGGACAACATCTCTGCAGAATGTGTCATCAGCAATGAGAGTGGAGAGTCAACACAAACACTCACAATTCAAGACATCCCCTCTGAAAATGAAGGTATGTTTTTTATTTTGCTCTCTCATTTTTCTTTTACCTCAACATTTTTTTACCTTTAACTTCAAAATTCATGTATATAAAAGTGTTTTTCATGTTGCTCCTCACAGGAGATCAGTCTGGAAGTGTTTTTGGAAAAACAACCAAACCAGAAACCATCATCGCCTTTCTGATCGGAGTTTTAGTATCTGCAATGTTTTGTATTTTGATTATGAGTTGCTACAGGTATGCAATGACCTAAAATAACTTATGTTAAATATTATTTCTTTTTTTCACATTCGCTGCAATATTCATCTATATTTCTGCAGGAAAAAGCTGAAGAGGACTGAGAATCTGCAGGGAAATTTGGAGATGGTTGGTATTCTGGAGAATCCTCTGGTATGTTCTCGTTGATCTTAAACTCAATTTTCTTCTAAAGAACACAACATATTTTTTTTATAATACTTGTGTTTTTTGTCAGTGGTCAAAGAGTTTGAAATTGATCCTCAATACCAGAACATATTTCTGAAGTTAAATTTAGAAGGAGCACTTTTGAAGAACAACAAGCTCAAGTGTTGTCTTTCACAGATCCATGATGGTCTCTCAATAACAGAGGATCAAAGCCTCGTCTCAGAAGGAGCTGAGAATGGATCTGTGACAACAGGAGCTCCTAAACCCAGAAGTGGGTCTGGAGATGTGGAGTACGCCAACATCGATTTCTCTCGGCTGAAGAGGAAAGAGAGAACACAGGAGCTGCAGACAGCAGCTACAGAATATGCTGAAGTTAAAGTGAAAAGGAGGAGAAACATGCTGCTGTAGAGGAGGAACCGATGATGGAGGAGGATGACAAAACTCTTCTGTGTGTGTCAAAAAACACAGACGGAGAGGAAGAGGAGGTGTACTCCTCAGTAAATGATTTAATAGGTCAAAACTGAGGGCAGGCTGTGAGGTTGTATAATGTATAAACATATAATCTATTGCCCTCGCCTCAATGGTTTAAATTCCAGCCGGGATTTTCATATCTGGAATTTGCATTTTTTCTCTGAGCACTTCAGCTTCTCTCTGATGTCTAACAACTTGCTTTATAGGTTCATTGCTTACTGTAAAGTTTCCTCAGGTGTGAATGTGTGATTGTGTGCCCGTCAACAGACCGGCGACCTTTCCAAGGTGTACTCCACCTTTGCCCAACAATAGCTTTGACAGACTCCAGCAACCTAGTCACCCTAAAATAGATTAAACAGGTTCTAAAGATGGATGGGTGGATGGATGGACGGATGGCTGGCGTCTGTCATCTGCAGTCAGCTTATTTGCAGATGACTATGCTCTATTTTTTGCAGACAAAATTTTGAAATATGTGTAAAAAATCATTTTTTTAAAATAATATCTATATAATTGTGATATTTAAAAGTTTTTAATTAAAAACTGTATATATATCAGGGAAGAAGATGTAGAATACCAAGTTAGTTTACAGGGAGGCATGTTACTATTGTGCTTTTTTAAAGGAGCAGAAAAAGTAAAAAGAAAAAAAAAAACATATTTACTGGAGCAGAGTCATCCAATCAAAGTAAAATACAAGTAAAAAACTTTACATTTATTTGACTATTAAAAAACTAATTTGTGATTCTTGCTGTCATGTTTTCTTGCAGTCATGTTTCTCCCAAATTACAAAAAACAAACTTTATTGTTTGTTGTTAGTTTTACTTGACATCAATCCTCAACTAAATGTAAACTTCTCTGTGGTGCATCTGTATCTTTATAAAAATCCTGCTCTACTTCTGCAGGTATTATGATATAAGTTACAGAAACAGCTATGTCCAAATTCCTCCACAGCTTACTACTTAGTGCACTATATAGGGCGTTTACCAATTTGTGGCGCTGTCCGAATCTATAGTTCAAAAATCGAGCGCTCCAGAAATTTCCCAGAAGACTCTGCGGCAAACAGTAGTGTGTCGATGCTCAGTAGACTGGTACTTATGTAGTGCACTGTGTAGTTAGTAATGAAGGGATTTGGAAATAGAAAGTGGATTCATAAATTGTCGTTTTAAAAGGGTTGTACTGATTAGTTTCATTTGTGAAATCGGTGATGTTATACTTGCTATTTAAAAAAAAAGACGCAAAGGCTAGATACGTTGCTGTGGCGCCCTCTACTGGGAGCAGTCGTAGGAAAAGGAAAAATAATTAGAAATCAGGGAGAAGTGAGTCAATGATGTCATAAAGTTTTGATAGTTGGTTAATTTTAAAATGTTAATGTGGTACATAAATTTATATACCTCTGCATTTGGTAGCATTTATGTATCATTACATCATTTATTGTTCATTAAGTTTTACTTTTTGGAAATTAAATATTAAAGTCTTTCAGTTGTCTTTTTTTTAAAATAAATGCAACCAATGATATGTATTTCTGGATTAGAAATCACATGACATGCGGCGTGACGGACATCATCATGAGTCTTCTTGAGTAATGAATAGTGGAGGTCTAAAAAAGTATGAAAAGAAGCACAAAACAAGACGCAGGGTTTGGAATAGACTTCAAAAACCTTGACAACAAAATTATCCAATGGAGAGGAATCATCACAGGACAGGAATTAGACAGGAGAAATTAGGCTGGGAACCGTGAACTGTGTGCTGAAGTGGGTCCTAGCAACTCAATGTTTTTATTAATGTTTCAGGTTCTAAAACATAGCGGATGTTATAAATGCACATATTTATGTTCAACCTGCACAAAAACTGATGGAAATTCATGTTTGAAGCACATAAAATGTGCAGTCAAGATGCACGTTGCTGCATTGTTTTGCTAGCTCGTGGCTAGCCACTTTATGAGCCTAAATCTGGTTATCGGTCGCACTTTTTTTTTGTCAGAAGTGTAAGTGATTTCACAATAGTTTTCTTCATCTGTGCCGTCACTGTTGAGCTTTTTTTTTTGGTCGCACAGATGTTATGGAAGGAGCTGTGGCCCAAAACTTTAACATGCTACACAATTTCCTGCTATTATCACTGTGTTTTGAATCTTAACAATTTGGCAGGTGTATTTGATGTCATGATCCAATTATAAAAAAAATGTTTTTTGTATCTGATAAAGATGCTAGCTGGAGCCTTTTTCTCAAAGTACTATACAATTGTCTATTTGAAGATAAATTCTGAATGCAATTGAGATTTATTTACCATGCATATAATCCAAAAATAATACAAGTTTTAGTTTAATTTGACAATGTGATAGTGTTTTTATGATTATTTTTTTTTAGCACTTCGAGATTTTTTTAATAGGGTGTTATTATATGAATGCTTATAGCTGTACATATCTAATGGCCAGTAGGAGGCGCTGTTTTGTTTTGTATGTGGGTTTCCCAGTTTACTCAACGAAGAAGAATGTTCATCTCTCTCTCTCTCTCTTGAACTTGACTCATGAGGAGCAAGGTGTGTGGCTGTCTGTTCGAGCCTGTTAATAAAAACTACGCCGGAGAGTGGCTAAAGAAGAAGTTGTTGTCGTCGTGATTCCGTCGGGACTATTCCGCTGCAGGTGGGCAAAAGGTGTCTGCCCACGATGTAAAAGTAAACCTGCTAACATGGGAAAGGACCTTGTTACTTAACTTTATCAGGCAGTCTATAAACTTCATCAATCTCCCTTCTTTCTTGGCTTGGGTGACAAGCATTTACAAGCTCTGTTATACAGATTTTAGCACAGAGGCAAAGTAAATATCATGGATATCTAGAAGCTTGTAGCATTGCCACATATGTGTTTACATTTAAATTTGAACAGGAATGTATTTTTACTGATGGAATAATGATACAATTCAGTAATGGCTTTTCCATGTGATAACCCTGGTTGAAATGGTCCTGTATGTATGTATGTATGTTGTTTTTTTGCCCTCTGAGTTTGTGTTTGAATCAGTGGTAGTGGATTTTTTTTTACCTACATCATAAAAGGAGTTTTGGACTACAAACATGGCTACCTGGGGACTTCCTGTCACCCAGGTGCCAGACTGATTACAAACATCACAAAGCAGAAGCGAGTCTCTCGGAGAAATCAGCTGTGAGAGGCCTGAGCTGAGTGAGGATCCTGAGTGAGCTCCACATACAATGTTGACAGCCACAGGATTACCAAGCCACTGGAGAAGCATGCAACCATGTTGGTGGAAATCTATCTACCATTGGGTGAGATCTTCACTTGCGTCGTCATTGGACGGATCCGGTAAGCCACTCGTGCGCAACCTGCGGACGGAATATTGACGACCTGCGAATTTAATTTAGACTGCTTCCGTCTTAATGGAGGAGGACGCCAATGGTGATTGTGTAAATTGGGTACATCTGGGTGAAGGACTTGTAGAGTTTATGTGTAAATTGAGAAAAAAATTATAAATGAAGAAGAGCAAATTCTTGAGTCATTTTTGGATGTTTGTGGGTGTGCATAGGAAGAAGGAAAACAAACTATAACTGTTTTTTTTCTGTAAGACGTATTTATGCCCCTGATTTTTTTGTTTGCAATACTTTGCTGTATTGTAGAGTGTTACAAGCTGTTCATTTGACAGCAATGCATTATCTGTAGCAGTTGAAGGAACAATTCTTGCACTATTTACTGATCTTTTTCTTATTTATTTACAGATTAATCCTAATATGTAATCAATATTTAAATATTCCACAATGTCAATAATTTTTTAAGCGTTAATTCGAGCCCTATTTTGTAAAACTCGGTTGAGAAATGAGGGAGCTAGCCTGATTTTGCGGTTAATTTCTGCCTGTCCTCAGAAGTGTTCTGTTGCCATGACTCAATTTATTACAATGAAGCCTGCATGTGCACGTCTATAGCAGCAATAGGCAAGGGCCAATCCAGTAATATATATCAATGAAAACAACAGTATCTCGAATCCGTTTTGGTAACAATCTTCAACAGCTTGCAAGGTAAACAGGAATTTAAAAAAACTGAAACTTCTATTTTACACTATAGTAAAATGTATTCTGGAATGTTGGATCAAACTTTAAAAAAATGTTTATATGCAGAATAATTTAGAAATTTAGGGGGGAAAAAACAAATAAGTTGCCATTTTTGTTATTTTTCAACCATTTTTCAATATTAGCTCATATTAAGTTATTTTTTTTTACTTGGTATATAAAATAAATGACTTAAATGTTAAAAATGACAAATTATCTGGAGATTTTTCACATAATCTAAAGCTAAATCTTTTAATCGTTGCGGAGCTTCACTTTTGTCCTCCTTTGGTGTGGATCCTGTTCCTGCTTTCATGGTTTGAGTCCCGTATCCCTGCAAAACAGAACAGTCTGTTGGGATCTGGAGGATTCATGGGAGTTTGCTCATCCAGTCTATATGTATTTTATGGATTCTGAAACAGCCTTCAACTCCAACCTCAGGTCTCCTGTGGATGGCGCTCTGAGATTTTTGGGGTCCTGGGAGCCTTACTGAGGATATCCATAGTCCCTTTCTCCCTGGGAGGAATGTGATTGTCTTCTCTATGAGGGTGAAATGAATCTCTTAGTTTACCAGTTGATTTTTTTTTTCTTTTTTTTCCAACCTTTGCCTTAGAATTTAGGGTTGGAGCTCCTTAGAGAGTCGATCCAGGCATACGTCGCAAGGGGAGATCCCAGGAAAGACACAGGACACTTTGGAGAGACTATGGGCTGGTCTGGGAAATCATTAAGATTCCTAAAGGAGCTGTGTGGAAAGAAAAAAAAAGCTCTGGAGATCTTTGTTAGGAGTGCTGCCTAAACAAAAGAAGATAGATGGATTTACTATACATTCATTAAATCTTTTAGCTTAAGTTTCCGAACATTTTATGCAAATGAATATTTGTTCTAAGTGAGAAAACAAAATGGACATAGACACTAGTAAGTCTTTTTTTAAGAAAGGAGAGCAATGTCTTGGGTTGTCCCAGGAAACCACCTATGACTAAATATCTCAAAGGAAGATGAAGCAATGAAAATACTTAGTTTACTTCCTTAACTTCTCTTTTTTCCTCCTAACTTCAGTTTTAGAAGACTTGTCACAGAGAGACACGGAGGGTGTGAGTGGAAGCACTTATTTTGTTTAAAGCCTTTGTTTTCTTTAGTTGAAGGATGATTTAGAGACTTGTTTTTGCTCCAAGTGCAGAAATACATGCAGATCGCTCTTGGATATAAACTAAAGGCTTATTTTATTAAAGGTAAGAGTTCTGATTTAAACGTCTTTTTTGGGACATCGTGAAAAATGTTGTTGCTGTTGAACTTGTACTTTAAGAGTTAGCTGAGCTTTTATTATTAATGTTTGATATCTTTGGTTCAGTAATGTGTTCATTTAAGCAAAACTTAAATGTGATGAACACGAATTTATTACAGTAAATTGTTTAAAAAGTCAAAGAGAAGAGATACAGAAAAAACATATGGTCTTCATTTCATCCGATTTTTTTTTTTTTTTATTATTGTTTGAAAACAAAAGACATTAAACAAAATATCTACATTTTATTTTACTTTGGTACTCATAGTTTAGATAAGCTTAGATGATGTTAAATCTAATAACATGTTCCTGTTGCAATGCAGTTAGTTTGCTGATCATTAATCTCCTTAATTTAAATACATCTTTGGTTCTTTGATTTTCTCCTGTATATTAACTGAACATGCAACATCCTGTATTTTGTTTTAGTGTCAAAGCTGGACATTCACTGCTTCTGTTTCTGCCTGTTGCTGCGTCTGATTGAATAAAGTTTGTCATGGACAAGAAGATATTTCTTCTGCTTTGGACAAGTCTGGTTTTCTCTGTCAGAAGCATCATTTCTTCTGAAGGTATGAAGAAGATCCTCTTCCTACCAGCTTCCTGTGATTGTGCTGACTGGAATAAGCTTGTTGGTTTTGCATAAAACACTTTCATTCAGTTTTAAAAGAATCAGTTAATTAAAATAATAAACTGAGAAGACATCACCGTTGAAAACACAAGCTTATTGAGCTTATCCAGTAACAAGTGTCTTAGCTTTAAGTATTTCAAATTTCATAGTTAATCTGAACAAAAAGAGAATTAAAATCCAAATGACCTTTTGACTTGATGAGTAAAAGCAGAAAATTCTTAAATTGACAAGAAAGAGATTGTTGCCACACTTCCTCTTGTTCAGTTGAATCACAAAGAGGTTGTGTGTTTATTACTCCTGAAGGGTCATGAAGAAAGATATGGGGGGGGTCTTAACAATCTTATCAGTGACCGCAAAAGCGAAGAAAAGAAATGTTGATATAAACTTTTACTGTAGTTATTCTCAAAGAAGAATAATGCAGATCTGCACTTTTATTTATATATATATATATATATATATATATAATATATATATATATATATATATATATAAATAATTTGTCACGTTATTTCACAATGCTGTCACCTGCTGACTGTTATTGACTGATCACATAACAGAAACTTTCTCACTTATCTCTTCTCTTCTTTTCAATAACAGGAGCTTCAGTCTTGGCTCAGCCACACTGCAATTTTGAATACTGCATCTCTGTCAGTGATGAAGAAATCTCAGCAGAACCAGGACTCTGTGTTGTGATTCCGTGTTCTTTCATGACTCCTCCTAACTTCAAACCTCAATATTTGCTTTGGTTTAAATGTGAATCTAGCAGAAGATGTGGTAACTCTGATATAATTTTCCACACAAACCAAAACGACAAAATAAACCTCAAACCAGAATTCATGCGAAGAGTTTCACTCCTGGATCCTGATGTGAATAATGGGAACTGTAGCATCAGAATCAGTGATCTGAGAGAATCTGATTCTGGATCCTATCAGCTCAGAGTAAATGGATTGCTCAATGGATATTCAGATGGATTTACATTTACTAAAAAAACTTCTGTCAATGTTAGAGGTAAGACAAACCACAGTAAAAGCATTAAATCAGCTGAAAATATTTTTTCTTCAATCTATCTTCCTCTTTTGACTAAACCTGTTCTGTTTCCTGCAGGTTTCAGGCAGAAACCTACAATGACTTTTCCTGATTTGACAGAGGGACATCAGACCACCCTGACCTGCTCTGCTCCTGCACTCTGCTCTACGTCTCCTCCTGGAATCAGCTGGGTGTGGAGAGGAGCAGCAGAAAAAGAGCCTCTCATCAACGGAAGCATCACTGCCTTCAAGAATGAGAGTTTGACTGCTTTCACACACAGACACCTCTCAACTCTGACCTTCATTCCCACAGCTGAACTCCACAAGTCCAACATCACCTGCAGGATCCGCTTTAGTGATAACACCACCACCGAGGAGACGGTCGATCTGCACGTCAACTGTAAGAACTTCACACTCTAAATTCAGATAGTTTTTTTATTGGCTGTGTTGCATTTTAGTTTGTTTCTTTCTCTTTCAGATGTTCAAATTACAGGAAATGCAGATTTAAAAGAGAGCATGACTCTAAACCTCACCTGCATGACAAGTTTATCTCCTGCAGAAATCCAGTGGATTAAATTTGGATCAAAAACAAATCAGCTGATCAGAACTTCAGCTGCTCTGAACAACAACACTGCCATCTACCTGCAGGAGGACAGAAGCACTTTGCTCATCTTTAATGTGACTGCAGAGGACGCTGGACTGTACATCTGCTCATCAAAGCATCTGAACAACACAATCAAGGATGAAGTCAATGTGACAGTGATGTGTGAGTTTACCTCATACCAGAGGTGGGGACTCAAGTCACATGACTTGGACTCAAGTCAGACTCGAGTCATGAATTTGACGACTTTAGTCTCGACTCGGACTTGACTCGGACTTTGATACACATAACTTGGGACTTGACTCGGACTTTAGCCCTCTGACTTGGGAAGACTTGCTATTTTCCTCCAAATCAGTGGATTAAAAGTATATTGAGAAAGCCACACGCCGCGGTCTCTCTGTCCGCGTGTTTTTACTTCCGTATGTAGTGTCGCCCCAACATCAAATCAAATTAGAGCCCTTTGGATTGATCTGACAGTCCAACCAATCAAATTGCAGAAAAACATAGCTCTGCCCTCCTCTTCAAAGCACGGGTCCCTGTTTGCCGGTGTTTTTATTTCTGGCATAAAAGTGAAGATCGTCAACAACAAGTGGTTTGCAGTTTGCAGAACATGTGGATAAAAGGATTCCTGACAGAGACTCAACAACAACCAACTTCATCTGAGTCCAGCAGCAGCAAAATCAAGTAAGTTCTGAGTGAAAGCTGGAGCTAGCTTAGCGGCTAACCGCTAGCTGCAGTTAAGTGAATGGGACAGTAACCTCTTCGTTAGAGGGACACTGTGTGCAGCTGGATATAATCACAGAGTGACCACAGGTGATTTAGACTTTTTCACGCGAGCGATCATAGCTGGAGCAGCAGGGCTGCTGGTGACCCGGGGTAGACTGTTCTCTGTTGTTTTTTGAAAGAAATCCAGGCATTCACGAAGAATTTTTTTTTTTTTTTTTTTTTCTTTCACTTATTTTCTGTTTGCCTCTCTGCTGCTTTATGCTTTGTGGTGCTGTGTTTCGGTGAAAAGCATCCTCTTTCTCTGGAGGTCTCAGTCTCTGTTTGCTGCTTTTCTTCCGTTTTTCATATTTTTTTTTTTTTAACTGCTTTAAGGGTTTTTAGTCTGCATATGTGAGCGTGTATGGATCTGTAGTAGTGTTTCACCTGCTATCATTAGATATTTACTTTTGATAAGAGATTTGACATACATAAATGCAATTTATTTGATTCTAATCAATTTAATCATGAATAGACTCATCATCTCTGTTTTGTGTATTTCCTGTTCAATTACATTGCAAACAAAGTAATATTTTGTGCACAATTTCGCAAAATATATTTATATATAACATTTTATTTGAATAGTCACCTTCTAAATATATTTACTAATATATACTGTATATACCACATTTAGTCTTACATTTAGCATTTTCATTTTGAATTCTCCTTTTTTTTTTACCTGTATACTTAATTTTTCATGTTGACTTTCTGAGAGATATTTTCACAGTAAGTTGACAGAAATTTTTGTATTGATTACAAACAAAATTTTTATCCAACATAAAATCTTATTCACAACAGAAATGTAAAAAGATCAAACTAGATGTACTATTAATATATTAAGTTTTTTTGGAGTCAAACTAAACTGCTGTGCATTTACATTCTTCCTCACACCAATATGTATCTGCTATGTTTATAAAAAGATGCTGCTATGAAACAGAATCTTTGGTTGGTAAAAATATTGGTTTGTATATCAGACTGAAAGAGTCTGTGCCTCATCAGCCACAAACTTAGCTGCACATCACTGGTCTGTAGTGAGAGGATTTAAAGGGACCATACCATGAAAAAAAACAACTTTCTTAGCTTTTAAGTGTATTATAATGTTCATTCCTCAATATAAAGAACCCCAAAGCGGTATTGTCATGGTTCAGCCTGCTGCTTCTCTCACCAACCATGAGAGGGAGCGCTCACCTGAGTTTTGAACTCACCACCTGCCCTCACCTGGCTTAATCTTCATCAGCTGTTTCGCATCATCATCATCACTGCCACAGTATTTAGTCTAGCTTTTCACAACAGCTCACTGCAAAGTCTTGTTTGCCCTGTGTACAGTCTGAGCGTTTACTCCTGCGCTGGTCTCGTTGTGTTTTACTCCTGCCTGAATACTCGACTCTTTGCCTGGCCTCTGTGTTTTGACCTCATCCTGTTTTCTGACCACGCCTTGCCTTGTCCTGTGTCTTCATTAAAACATTAGTTTGCACATGGATCCACACGTCACCCTCTTCGTCACAGGTATTTTGATCCATTCATGCATTTAAGAGTAATCCTCTAAAAACTGCGCTCTCAGGAGCAGCACCTCCCATACCCACAATAACGAGTGAGTTGTCATGATGTGACATCACAGAAGAGTCTGCTCTGATAGCTCCGCCCCCGGTCTAACACCAACACCCAATTTCTCCACAGAGCTAGTGGTGATCAGGAAAAAACTTTTCATTTTAGATGCAGAATACTGTATATCTTCCACCTGTGTTTTGAATAAATTCCAACTCTAACAGGTGTTTGTTACTTTAGGTGTGGGCGGGTCTCCTTCAAGACCCCCATCTCCCACCCCTTGTTGGGCACAGTCGTGCAGATGCCGCGTGAATTTGTGTTGTGAACCAGTGTAGTGATGGCCGGGCCTACTAAGGGCAGATATATGGAATGTGCATCCATTCTTGGAAAAAATATATTTATTTATGTGGAAAAAACAAAAACACACCTCTGGCTCTGGGATGATGTCATGAAAGGGGTGGCACCCACACACAGTGACAGGTGGAGTCGAGTCATTTTACTTGCGAATAGGAAAAAACATTTTTAAAAATAACTACCAGTAAAACTTTATAAATTTGTTTTTATGGGTTTTAAAGGTAACATATGATCATATATGTGGATATATTTCACTCTGAAAGGCTTAAGAAAATCATGATATACGATAGCCCCTTAAATACCCAGACTACCCCGGTTTCCTGCCATCTCCATCTTACCACATTTCAAATGTAGTAAACTGAGTTTTTGTTATAGTGAAATCGTTTTGGATTTTTGAAGAGGGGCTCAATGAGCTCAGTGGTTATTTAGCTAATATGCTCGCAAAATACAGTTAATAAAAGAACATAATCAGTGGAATTAATATTACTTTGTTTTTGTAATGACTTGAAAGGACTGGAAACATTAACAGTAGGACTTGAGACTTGTTGGTCTTGACTCGTGACTTGAGTGCTTCTGACTTGGGGCTTGACTCGGACTAGCAAAACAATGACTTGGTCCCACCTCTGCCTCATACTATTATTTTGATTTATTTGTAAGAACATTTTAACTCTAAAAGCATGTTGTTAAAAACCTTTATTTTTTTTTGGTCCTCACAGCCAATCAGAAAAGCATGACTGCTCTTCTCATTAGGATTTCAACATTAGTCATATTATCATGTTTGATCATCTCCATCCTTTGGTATGCTATTACCTTTTTATAACTTTTTTTTTTGTCATAGCTTAACATTTACTGCAACATTAATGTATTTATTTGCAGGAAAAAAATGAAGAGGACAGAGAATTTGCAAGAGGCTTCAGAAATGGTGGCCTGTCATGAGGACCCCCTGGTATGTTTTCATTGAGCTTAAACTTTGTTTTCTGCTATAAAATACAAAAAAATAATGGATGTGTCCATCAGGAAGGATTCTCTGTCTTAAGGATACATTAGTGTAAAACTGATTTGGAATACCACAATAAATTAGCCTTCTAAAGTTAAATCTAAAGCAGGGATGCTTGAAGAACGAAAACAGAAGAATTGAAAACATGCTGCATACGATCACTGGTTATCACACTACCAATGAAAGGGAACCTGCAATACTGCCAGAAACATCACACCATACGTCTCAGAAGCTGTGTCATGCTGAGAGTGCTTCTGAACAGGCTGAAACCATAATCAGAGACCAGTATTGAGGAGTAACAGGTCAGGAGGAGGACAAGAAAACAGAGAGGGGAAGATTATGTCAAAGAATGGACCAGACTGTCCAATTCATAGAGGAGCTCATGACCTGTAATGGTGCTTCTACAACCCACTCAGGGATAACTTTTTTTCTTTGCTTTTCACAGATTCATGATGGTCTTGCGGAAGCAGACTATCAAAACTGCATCCCAGAAGGAGCCGAGAATGGAACTGAGACATGAGGAGAAGCAACTCCTGACCTCAGAAGTGGTTCTAGAGATGTGTAGAAGGCCAACATCGATCTCTCTCTGCTGCAGAGCAAAGAATGAACACATGAATTAGCAAACTTTATTGTAACAGTCAAAATTATTTTCTTTTTTCAATTATTGTACATCTCATGGAAGAAGAGATGTAGAAGACAAAGTTTATAGTAAGGAAAATCATTGGTGCTGATCCCTAAAATGAGCAGACATGGCACAAAAAAAATCAATTACTAATGCATTTAATCTCACAGAGTCACATTTAGACATTCATACAAGAATTTCATGCTTTCAAAGTCAGAGATTCAAATTTGCATCTACTCAACTTATAAAAGACTTGTCTATGATTCCATTTTTATTGCCTTCACTTAAAACAAATTGATCAGTAATTGTTGAGCATCCCTCAACATCAACTTGCAGCTCCTCTGTGGTACATTTGTAACTTTAGAATATTATGCTCTACTTCTGCAAAAAAGTAATCCGGAAGTTATAATATAAATAGTGAAATAATAATAATAAAAAAACAAGAGAAAATGGCAAAGACTTAAGAAAACAGTGTTCCGATGAAAGGGAAGCAATGATGTGATGATATTTGGATGATATGTTTGTTTCAGAAATGAATGTTGTACATAATTTTATCTAAATCTACAAATAAGAACTGTGGTGTATATTTATGCCCTTTATTGTTTATTAAGTTACATTTGGAAAATAAAATATTAACATCCTACAGTTGTCCTCACTATTATTGATTTATTCTTCATTAAGGAATGTGACAAAACCTGAATTACAATCTTATTATAACCTTTAACAGCACACCAGATCAAGGGACATTTAAAAAGCGAAGTTCCCATTTTTAACTATGAAAGGTTTAAGTAAAGCTTTAATGTTTCATTGAACAAAAAACATTTACACACTTTTTAAATAACATTCTAGTATTTAGAAATGAATTTGGAGAAAAAACATTAAACTTATAGGTGCCTCTTTAATAATATTTAACCATTAATCAAAATATATTCTTATCAAGAGTATTTTTTTTGATTATTGGGGATACACATTTTTAATTTTAATATTACAAACATCTTTGTCTGCAAAGTGTCTATAGCTTATAAACCCTCAAATCCTGGTGGTGGTTCACCTTTAAAAGAAGGGTGGAATCACTCTTACCTTCACCGGGACAGCCTATTCTATAGAGTACTGGACAGGAGAGTTAAGCTGATGGTAAAACCTTAAATTCGAGATTTAGAGTGCACTTTAAGTCCAGGTCATGGAACAATCGACCAGCTCTACACTCTCCATAGGGTGCTGGAGGGTTCATGGGAGTTTACTGATCCAGTCCTTATGCGTTCTGTGAATTTGGAGAGGGTGAATGTAATTGTTGTCCCTGTAAAGGTGAAGAGTTCCTAAGATCAACAAGCAGATTGGTGAAGTGTCTGCTGGGGTGCAGATGTTGGGACGTCCTGTCGAGGCGAATAAGAAGCTGAGTTAAAGCAAAGCTCTCAGTTTACAGCTGAACATTTTTGTTCCAACTTTTGTCTGCAATCATGATCTATTGATCGTCCCCAGGGAAATATTCAAGACAAGATCAAGGACATGGATGGATAGATTTATGGTTAATGTTTTATTTTTATCATATCTTTAAACTGCTTGATTCTAAGTTTTCTACAGGTTTCAGGGAAGGTTCCTTAAAGTCACAGTGATGTAAAATACTGGAAGAGAAAAATAATTTGTGCAAATAAGTATTTGTTCTAAGTGAGAAGACAAATTGGAACGTAGACAAAAGTGAAGTATATTTTATCATATTTTTAAGGGATGAATTTTTCTTGAGTCGTGCCAGTAAACGTCCTTTTAATTTGTTGCACAAAAAGAAGGCAGCAAAAAAGGCAGCAAAGAGGACATATTCTGCAAAGTCCCGAACTCTGAACACTGGCGCCCCCCAGGGGTGTGTTCTCTCCCCACTGCTCTTCTCGCTCTACACCAACGACTGTACCTCAGGAGCCCCCTCAGTGAAGCTCCTGAAGTTTGCGGACGACACCACAGTCATCGGACTCATCGGGGATGGTGATGAGTCTGCATACAGAGAAGTGGAGCGGCTGGCTGTCTGGTGCAGCCAGAACCATCTGGAGCTGAACCCACTAAAGACTGTGGAGATGACAGTGGACTTCTGGAAGAACCCCCTTCGAGTGAAAAGTTCCAGAGACATCCTCAAACACAGGCTTAGTCAATCGTATAGGTTTTTTTAGTTTCCACCATTTCTCTACGGACCTCAAATGGACCCAGCACATCATGTTTTCTTGCAGAAGTTTCGAAGGATTAGGGGACGAATATACAATACAGACTGAAGAATTCAACCTGCTGATCAAACTTCTACATCAGCTACACAGCAATAATCTAGTCTGTCCTGACCACATCCATCACAGTCTGGTTCGGATCTGGAACCAGAGCCGACAGGGACAGACTGCAGAGAACCATCAGGTCTGCTGAGAGGATTATTGGCTCCAACCTTCCTCCATTCAGGACCTGTACCGGTCCAGGGTGAGGAAGAGAGCTGGAAGAATCTCCACAGACCCTTCACATCCAGGACACGGTCTCTTCAGTCTCCTCCCCTCAGGACGGTGGTTCAGGACTTTCAGCACAAAAACCACCCGCCACAAAGACGGCTTCTTCCCACGAGCCGTCACTCTGATGAACTCTTGACCAGTCTCAGAGTACGGTGAACAACATGGGATCTGTTATAACTGGACACTGCTGTATATATCTTTATTCCCCTTGTTATCTTTTCAGATTTGTATATATATATATATACATATATACATTCATATTTTCTATTTCATCTTTTATATTATTATTATTGTTATTATTTTATCTTTTTTGCATAGGAGCACAGGTCACTGGAACCAAATTCCTTGTATATATCCTATACTTGGCAAATAAAGCTGATTCTGGTTCTGAAAAAGGATGACGAAGATGATGAAGAAAAAAGGGGTAGGAAAAGTTTTTAAGATGCATCTCTAACTTCTTTTTTTGCCCTGAGAACTGGAAGAATTTTCAAAGACAGACAGAAAGGAAAACATTTATCCCGTATAAATGTTTTTTTTTTTGGTTGGAGGACATTTTACAGACTTGTTTTCACTCCAAATGTAGAAATACACACAGATCTTTTGTTATTAAAGGTAAGACTTTTGATCAGTACATTTAAAGCAGTTTTTAAGGCTTCCTTAAACATATCATGATGACTGTTAAACTTGTTGCCCTTAAAGTGTTATTTTGGCTTTTTATTTTTGATGTCTTTCCTGCTGTGATGCGTTCAGTTGGCTCAAAAGGTAGATGAAAATTGTCTCTAAAGTAAAAGACGATAGACACAATAACAACGCCTTATCTACATTTTATATGACTTTTTTTTTTCATCGTTTGACTGCAGGCAATAGAATTAAACTGGATATCTAGTTTGTTTTATATCTAAACTTAACTTATATACAGTTAAATCAAATATTAATAGTTACAATATTGCTGTTTCGACATATTACGTTTACTAATCATCAAATGTCTTTGTTTAAAGACATCTTTGGCTGCTTTGAATTTTCTCTGGTATTGTTTCAAACATGCAACATCCTGTTTTGTTTTTTTTTTTCTTCAAAAGTGGACGTTCACTGGTTCTATTTCTGCATTGTCACTGCAGCATAAAAGTAATCGACAGAAAATAAGTTTCATCTTGGGCGAGCCTGATTTTCTCTGTGAGAACCATCCGTTCTTCTGCAGGTATGAAAAAGATCCTCTTCTCTCCAACTTCCTACATTTTTATAAAATATTGTCGCTCTGCAGAAACTGTCCTGAAAAGCAACTCATTTAAAATAAAAAAAATTTGTCTAAAAATGGCATAATGATAATTAAGACTGCTGTGAATGCTTTTACAACAAATCAAGAGATGATTGGAGTGGATATTTAAATGGTTCATTATTGAAATAATAAACAGAAAAATAACAGGTTTAAAAGCAAGTGTCTCAGTCTCAAATGTTTCAAATTACATAATGTAAACACAAAAGATAATCTAAATCCAAATATTCTTTGATCTTACTAATAAAAGCAGGGTATTTTTAAGTGGGCAGTGTGCTTGAACCTGTATTTTTTTCCTGCTTGGTTGAACCATGAAGCAGTTGTTTTTATTACTCCTGAAGGTTCATGCAGCTGAAAGGCAGAACTCAAATATTTATACATATTTGTAGTTATTCTTGAAGAAGTGAAATAGTTCATGTAAGATTTTTTAATGTTTTTAAAAACAAAACAGAATTCATACAGTACAATCTGTGCAAAGTAATATTTACTACACTGTCAAATCCCAGTAAAAGACTTCTAATGTTGACATAAGTTTAAAAACCTGAAATGAAAATTTATTTGTAATCAACAATTGTTACAAAAATAGACAAATAAAAACATTTTTGTTACTATAATTTTTTTAAATACTTCTTCTCTTGCTTGAAATTGTGAACTTGTTGGCACCTGCTGACTGTTATTATTAGTACAGTGAGAGTTCTTTGTTTCACTTCCTCTTTCTCTTTTTTGCCTCAGTTCTGGGACTGTTGTACTGTTACAGTGAATTCTGCATCTCTGTCAGTGATGAAGGAATCACGACAGAACCAGGACTCTGTGCTGTGATACCTTGTTCTCTTATGACTCCTTCTTACTTCAAACCTCAACTTTGTGTTTGGTTTAACTGCAAATCTAACCAAAGATGTGGTGACTGATATAATCCTGCACACCAAAAAAAAAAACCTTAAATCAGAATTGACAGAAAAAGTGTCCCTCCTGGATCTCTATGTGAACAATAAGAACTGCAGCATCATCAGTGATCTGAGGGAGTCTGATTCTGGATCCTATAAGTTCAAAATGAATGGACAGGATAATGGAACCAAGGTCCAAGCTGAAGGTAAAACAAAATAAAACTGGGATTAAAATACTCACAAATATTGTGTTTTACATATTTTCGTCTCAATGTTTTCAGATGTCCTAAACACCATGCATTAGACTATACAGCCACACCTTGCTAGTACCGGGTTGGACCCCCTTTTCCCATCAGAACTGCCTTCATCCTTGGTGGCATCAAGGTATGGAAACATTCCTCTGAGAGTTTGGTCCATATTGTCATGTTACATCAAACAGTTGCTGCAGATTTGTCGGCTGCAAACCCAAATCTCCCGTTCCACATCCCAAAGGTGATCCACTGGGTTGAGATCTGGTAACTGTGGAGGTCATTTGAGTCCAGTGAACTTATTGTCATGTTCAAGAAACCAGTCTGAGATGGTTCCAGGTTTCTGACATGCTGGAGGTAGCATCAGATGATGGCACCATCATAATCAGTCTCAACTGTGGATAAAAGGCAGGATGGATCCATGGTTTCACGTTGGTGATGCCAAATTCTGACCTCACCAGCCATACGTGGCATCAGAAACTGAGACTCGTCAGACCGGGCAGCGTTTTTCCAGTTTTGGTCAGTCTGCTTAAATTGTAGCCTCAGTTTCATGTTCTTGGCTGACAGGAGTGACACTTGATGTGTTCTGCTGCTGCTGTAGCCCATCAGTCTTCAGGTTGGACGTGTTCAGAGATGCTCTTTTGGAGACCACGTTTGTTACCAGTGATAATTGAGTTACTGTTGCCTTTATAACCAGTCTGGCCACTCTCCTCTAACCTCTGGCATCAATAAAGCATTTTGCTTACAGAACTTCTGCTCACTGGAAATGTTCTCTTTTAGGTATCATTCTCAGTAAGAGATAGTTATGGGTAAAAATCCCAGTAGATCAGCAATTTCTGAAATACTCAGACCAACCCGTATGACAACAACAACCCTGCCACGTTCAAAGTTGCTTCAATCCCCTTTCTTCCTCATTCTGATGCTGATTGTGATGAGAGTCCATTTCTAGCAAGAATTTTAATGCAATCAAAGGAATCAGTTTTTAACTTGATCACGCCTTTTTGTCAGGAGGGTTTAGTCAAAGTAGCGTTCTTAAAAAGGAAGTTGCATCACATTGTGAAGTTCACAGTTTCTACTTGAACGCTTTAAAGTGAGAACATGTCTTAGGCAATGCGGAGACACCACAGCGAGCACTCGCTCTCTGTAAGAACAACAAAACAGGACAACATATGATATAACTTTTTAATAACTTTAATAAGTTTACATGTCAGGGAATAAGTGGTAAAAGAAAAAGTTAGTTTACATAAAGGCAGATAACTTTTGTAGAAATTCCTAAAAGGTGCAGATTACAAATATTTCATGTGTCAAAGTCAGATAGATGCAGAAACACTCATGATTCTTGCTTGCATTTTCTTTCATCTGTCCTTCACTTTATCAAAACAAACTTGACTGTTCGTCATCAGTTTTACACGACATCAACCCTCAGCTACATTTAAACTCCTTCATGGTACATCTAGAACTATAGAATATCAAGCTCAACTTCTGCAGGTATTATAAGTCACACTAACTAAAAAGGAGTCATGTCATACTTTATATATATGTTATATATATTACTTTTGAACAATAGATGTAATCTATAATGTGTTATAGTCTGAAATGTTCTTGCACCAAAACAGTAGAGATGAGGTTAGAGGTTGTTGGGAAGGTGGACATGAGGAGGCAGATGATGTGTTTTGGCGCCCCCTAAGAAGGCCGAAAGAAAAGGACAAAGCATGAAAAAAAAGTATTTGCAGATGAAAACAAAGCAATGATGTGATTTATTTTAAAGATATTTTATTTCAGAATTTTTATGTTGTACACAACTTGATCTAAATGAACATCTGTGTATTATATTTACTGTTAATTATCAATAAAATGTTATTTTTTTGTGTTAAAAATGTTAAAAATTGCAAAATTCAGTATATCTAGTTTTTTAAGAAATTAAACATTAAAAAAAAAAAAAAAATCCAATCTAATTATAATCTTTTGCAGCTTGCAATGTTTAACATAAAGTTAAAAAGCAGAAGCTGCTGTCGACAAAGTAGACTAAAATAAAATGTAAGAAGATCTGCAATGTTGGATCAAACACAACAGAAATGTTCAAAAATATGAGATACATTTCTTTAAATGAGGATGTTTTACTTTAAGAATTTAAAGGTTGGAAAAAACACTAATTATTTTAAAATCTTTTTCACTTTAATGAAGTTGTGCTCATAGACTATTTTTTTTTACTTAATAAATAGATAAAATTATGTTTTTTGTGTTGAAAATGGAATCATCTGTGAAGATAAAGTAACCAGAAGTCTTAGAGAGGAAGTAACGGTCAGCTGCGTGAAAAGAAACTTCCTGGAAACTTAATGTAGTGTGAAAAAAAAAGAAATGTATAAAAGAAGAAGGAAGAGGTGAAGAACTAGAGCATGACAAAAAACTGAGCACAGATCAGTTTGAGGAGACGAGGAGAAGAAAAAGGTAGGGAATCTATTTGGACTTTTTTGTAAAACTCATTGTTTTGATTTGTGGTTTTTTAACAGAACATGAATTTATGAATTTGTTTAAAAATGTTTAATTTTTTTAAAAAGCTGCTGTATGTAAATGTGTTCAGCCAGGCTTGACGGTGTTTCTGAAAGTGTTTCCACCCGTTGAGTTGCTGTTTCTTGTGAGTTTTTGAGCGAAGAAGGTTCATCCAGTGGAGGAAAAGATCTGTTGCAGAAAATGTTTGCTGCCAAAGTGCTAATTCTCGTCTTGGTCGTCACAGGTAAAAGGGCATCATCGATCATTTAAACTGTTTTTTTTTTTTTTTTTACACTTTATGCAAAGTTTTTAAAGAAAAAGTAAATAAAGATGCTATTGGCTTTGGGATTTCTTCATTTTCTTCATAAATGTGACTTTTCTTGTTTTTCGTTGCATATTTGTTGTGGTCTAAAGGTCATTATGGGAGTGAAATCTCTTCGACTACTACAAGAACAAGCCCGGTGACACAAAATCCCCCAAAACTGAAGATCAAACACAAAACCAAACCACAAGTAAGTATGAATTAATAATATTTAAAAAGGTCATCATTGTTACATAAGTAGTATTAAGTGCAAACTGGATTCACACTCAATTCCCTTTTCTGTTTGTTGTTCTTATCTTTAGTGGTCACAGCGGTCAACAGCTCCGACACCAGTATGACAAATAAAACCAACGTATCTAAGGTAAAGGCAACATTTTCAAAATAATTATTTTAAATAAATTAAAAAAGTTTCGGACTTAACAATATGCAAAAAAGTGACCCTGTAAAATGTTTTTTTTTTATATATATTCTTAAGAGGGGAAGAAATTCTGGTACAGCAAAGGTAAGCAGGAACACTATGAAAATTTATTTCTACCATTAAAAATTTGTGTTGTAAATGTTTGGTTTTCGAAATAACAACCATGAAAATTTGATCTCAGATCTGTTTAAAAATGTGACGGAAAGTATCCAGGAACTGCCGGGCATGATTTTATTTGGATCGGGGTTTCTGATGGGAATCGTTCTCACGACATTGATCGTCTGCATCACCAAAGCTTGTCAAAGGTAAAGTCTCCAATTCCATTCAAAGTTTCTCTTTTGAAAGTGCAAAATGACAGTTTGAGTCTCATACATTATGTGTTCATTAAAAATAATTCTGTTTGATAAACCAGATTATTGTATCATACTTTAAGACACTACAGTTTTTTTTTCTTCTGTAAATTACAGTATTTCAGAACAACTGAAGATTCAGGTTTATCTATTTTTTTATTAGTCAGAGTCATTGACTTGGTTTTTTTTGGCAGTTTTTTTCTACAATCAGTAATATATATATGCTTCATCAATATTTTCTTGCTGTTTTTGTCACGTATCAAAATTGATGAGGTAATTTAGCGTAACAAAACAGGAAGTCACTTGTATCCACGTTGTTTGGTTTGAATGTTAATTTGAATTTATCCCCTTTTAACTTTTATTTATGAAGGCCCACTGCAAAATATATTTTTAAATCATCTGAAGGAGGACATGCATTAAGACAATTAACTTATTAAGTATTCTTTATTCTGTGAATCAGGAGCAGACAAAAGTAATTTAAAAAAAAAGTTTTTTGCTATGTATAGAATATGCTGTGGGCCACAGGTTCCCCGCTCCGTTCCATTCTGATAGACCCACTTGCAGCAGTAATGTAATGTTAGGTTCAGGGTGTGAGGGGGCTGCAGGCAAGCGGGAGAGAGTGAAAACTCAGAGTTCTTATCAAGTCATAGAAAAGGTTTTTTTAAAAATTTATTTTGGCTAAAAAAAAAAAAAGCAATGACACTTGTTTTTGTTTGGTGTACAGAGGCAAGAAGAAAAGATCATCCTATCAATTGGGAGACCAGGAGATGAATACCCAAGCCTCAACAAAGGTATTACTGCTTTTATTACATGTTTATTTGCATTGTATAAAATCTGATATTAGAACCAGTAGATGTGAAAATAGTAAAAGATGATAAAAAGTCACATTTAAGAGAGAACATCATTTAGTTTAACAGAATAATGAAAGAAGAAGTAATAAAGAAAAAAAAAAGTTTGGAAATCCCCAGCCTAATTAGCCTGATTCCTTTATGGCGTAACATCAACTTGAGTCTCAAACAACTACATTGCATCAAAAATTTAATTCTCTATACAACTTCAGACCCTTTGGTATTCATTGTATACTTTAAATAGTATTTTTAGCATTTTATTATTTCCAAATTTGGTCCCACCACAAACATTCCTTTGTAATTCAGATTGGAGACAAATTTGACAGAAATGTTCATGTCATCAACGTTAAGTTTAACCCCTTGAAGAATATGGCCAAATCCAATGTTTCCCCCTACCCTTACATTTAACCTTCAAGATAGAGTTATGGAAAAACAATGTCTTCAAAGTCAGATGTTACTCCCACTTGATGACATTATCAATAGTCAGTAGCGGAGCTACTAGTACATGGAAAGTACATAACATCATAACAACTTTTAAAAGGTCATGCTAAAAAGAAAAAGTCATTCCTTACAGTTAAATGTAAACTTGTGTAGATCAGAGCACACCTGACTAAAGAAAAATGATTCTCCTCCAGCGCGGGACACCCTCTGCCTCCCTCCGCCACGGGGAACAGCCCTTAAAAAAAATATATCTCAGACACCCCTAACCCTTCAAATGCCCCATACAATTGGATCGGCGGGGAGATTTTGATTAATTTTAAACAAACAGAAAAAAAGAAATGCATTAATTTCACAACAAAAAAAAAATACAAAATGAAGTTGTGCAGACGTTAAATTCGAAACAGCATTGCCGTTGCAATCATAATGTCAGAATCAGAATAAAAAGAGTGTTATTTTGAAATTTTCTTTCTGTCTCAGTTTGAAAGGGGGAGGGTGGAAGATATACGGGTTAGAGGACAAACTCAGATTTGGCCTCAAAAGCTCTAATTTTAATTCAATTCGGACACGTCAAAGGTGACGTCACCTATTTCTCAACATTTAAAAATATTACAGACTTTTTTATGATTCCACTATGTTTTAATGATAAAAACTTGGATGATTTATAAAAAAATAAATGTTTTTTATTTTTTTAGATTATGTATTGTTTAAACGCAAAGACTTGCAGAGACTTCTGGGAAATTGTCTGGGTGCTTGATTTTTAAATTGTTGATTCATACACCACAACAAAATGGAGAATGCTCGATATAGTGCACTAATGGAGAAGTGCGAGAACTCAGTCAAACCACTTAATAGTTTTATTATTTAGTGGCTTCGAGTGGTGCTAGCACTGTTACATGACTGAACTGCTTCTGGTGGGACCTTAAAGTCATGGAGCGTTGATTTCTGACCCCTCCTCCAAAATCAAACTGTTCAAAGGAGATTCCTTCCAAGCATAAAATTAACTCAAATGACACCAGTTTAAATTGTGCCTCACAGGTGGATGGAGATGCAGTCCAGGATGAAGAGTCAGCGGGACAGTTGTTACCCAATGGGGACGGGGCTCCAAAAGAAGCAGAGTACTCTGATCTTGACTTCTCTGCGGCAAAAAACAGGAAGGCCCCAGAGGTCAGGACAATCGGAGAGACTGAATACGCTGAGATTAAAATAGAAAACCAAGCAGAGAATGCTGAGGATTGGAAATATTGGAGATTAACCACGAAACACTGAAGGAAGATGAAAATGAAGGGGAAATGCTTTGCGTCCCGCCTGAAGAGGCAGCCACAGAAGACTTCTCTGGAGAGTTCATTGAAGAGTTCTCTGGACAGATTACTGATGAGACCTGAACTCTAACTGCTAATGGAGTAATATACAAAAAAAAAGATTTTATTTTATACATGTATTATATGCATTGACCGTTTATGAGAACTGGACTGAATCACTCCTCCCCTCTTGCATTCTAAACAGGAAGTATCCACTGGCTCCAAGAAGCCAAAATCCCAGAGACTTCTATTGAGAATTAAGCAGCTACGACTCAGTCATTACATTTGTTATAATAACCATTCTCGTTTTAACATTTTTTTTGCTAATTCTACTTTTTTGTTATAATATTTTCATAGTGCAAGTTACTTGAGTCCTAAACTGTTCAATCAGGTGCCTCAAAAGAATGTGGCGCCCGCTGCCTACGTCAAACATGATTTCAATCTGACAGATCTTATGTCATCTCATCCATTCTGAAGTGAGAGGGGTGTGGACTTCCAATAAGCTAACTTCTAATTAGTGAGAGTGGTTACCATAGAAACACTGACTGACACCAACGTGGACCAATCCCTGCTCACTGATGTCATCTGGCTCCAACAAGGCAGTGTCTGTTTATATATGTTTAGCTGAATTTAGTTATTTTTGTGGAAACTGGAAGTAGGTAATTTTTTTTTTTTTTTGGTCATGTCACACTTTCAGTCCAGTTCTCATGTACTGCCAATCAAATTAAGCTTTATTTGTAAATATATATGCTTTTCATGGCACACAGCTCAAACTGCTTTATAGTTAAAAATAAACATGAGGACAAAAAAAAAAAAAACATAATAATGATGAAAACAAACCTATCCTTTGCCTGCTCCTTAACCTCCATTGACTCACAATGAAAATAATGACAGCAGTTATGAAAAAGACTTTGGGTGTTGTTTAGGAACACAATCTTGCTTTATATTACCACTTTTTCCACAATTAAAAAAACAGTTTTTCTTTTGTATATTTGCTTGTTTTTTCTTCAGAATTAAATGCATGATGTGAAGTTTTGTGTTTTCAAGGATCACACAAACAAAAGCTCTAACTCTGGTATCAGGATCTCCAGGCCTCAAAGACTCAGGCGTGTTCAGTTAAATAGAACCAGAGCAGGATATGTTGGAAACAAGTAGGAATGTTGATCGAATCGATGATCTCAAAAATAAACTCAGAATAAAATTTTTACATCTTAAATTTATGCAAACCATCAATCCTGCAGGAAACTTTGAGAACGGGAAGTTGAGAGATAGCGAGAACGCAGTGCTGCGTTTAGGGGAAGTGCGTAAGAATCCACCACAGCACCAACTGCGCTGTATATGCAAAGCCACAGCTGCTGCACGGGGGGTGAAGATTAGAGTTGATCAGTGCTGCAGAAATCAAATTAATTTATTCAGTCACAATTTTTTTTTCCCATATAAATACTTTTTCTCACAGAATTGTTGCCATAGGACGAGATACAAAAGAAAAAACACTCACAGTAGGACTTGGTGATACTGAGCATTTGGGTATCGATCTGATACTGGTCAATATCACTGATATCAATATTTTTCATAAATGTTGTGGATGTGACATGAACCTGAAAATCTCAATTGTTGCTGCAAATATTTTTTGAAAATTTCCCATTTTTTTAATAACTTGATAATAAAAAAAAATTAAAGCAATATTTTCAATTTAATGGAAAATTGTTTTTTCATAGCTGGGTTTCAAAGTTTCAAACATGAGTGGGGAAAATTGATATCTGCCGGCTGGTATTGATCAGATGGAGACACCAACTTGAGATCAATACCATCGGAATTTTGGATCAATCCTCCCAGCTCTAGCTCACAGGAAAAATTGGGTTGACACAATTCTCAATTTAGAATTTAAAACCAAACTTTGAACCAAATTGTGGGAAAAGTGAGTTGTTGCATCCCTCTCACACAAGCAAGTTTACATTTGTAAGCAGGATTTATTATTTATGTTTTATTACATTACAGACTAAATGAAAGGTGTTTGTTGTTTTTAAACTACTCAACTCATATATCAAACTAAAAGAAAAAAAGTGTTTAGAGAAAAATAAATAAATTGAAGCATGAAATAGAACATTCAAAACAAAACTATTAAAATCCTGTCAGACATTTATGCAGTCTGCCACCAGTTTTTACAGAAAGGACAATTGGAAGAAGTTACCAGCTTATGAAACTTTGGTGATGACTGTACGAGTGTCTGCTTGTATCTTTGTTGCATTCTTGTGACTTTTTCTGGCACAGGATCAAATAAGGATTCGTGTGTTTTGCTGAAAATGTGACTGGTTTACAGCAAATGCACCAGAGCGCAATTTATGGGGTTCAGGTTGAGCTCAGACAAGCGTGTGAAAGGAGGTCAGAGTTAACTGAGCAGGGTTTGTACTGGAGTATTTATATTATCAGTGGACGGATGAACAATGACAGCTTTATGAAGTTGTGTGTGCGTTACACAATACTCACAAGTATGCAATACGTTTCCTTTTAGCAAAAAATGGTGTGTAGAGTTTAGCTTAAATTTCCCCAAAAATGCTCACACGAAAAGAAGCAAAAATGCATTAAATGTAGCAAAATTCTGGATGTAATTTAGTTTGATGGTTTCTTCTAAACAAGACCACATCATCGAATAAAAATAGATATCTTAGTAAAAGCAGTAAGATATTTCTGCTTCCTCTTTCAGAGGTTGAAAGTAGACGAAAGTTTATCTGCTCAGTACTGTTTTATAGTTTGGAGGGTGAGAAGTCAAAAGATGGCTTTCACTCTTATTAAAATGGGAGGATAAAAGAATCAATTAAAGTTTCTTAAGAATAACAACTTATTTGATTTTGAGAGGTTATTTTGGTCACCTGTTTTTGCTATTTGCTAGACATGTAGGACCCTTGGTGGGGGGGGGCGCTTAGACATCACTGCCAGCAAGCAGTAGATGTCCGCTCAGCGTCCTCTCCGCCAATTTTAACCGCACCATAGACATGTAGGGTGATTGGTGAGAGGGTGACGGGGCATCACTGGTGAGCAATCAGGAGATGTCCTGTCAAGGCCCTACTCACCAATTTTAACTGCACCCTTTAGTACACACACCTCTAACACCTCAAGATACACACTCTAACAAACAAACATGCATGCATCACACAAGGAAGGTGGAACCTTCGACTTTCTGTCCCCTACCCCATCCCTGGAGGGGGGTTGCGGGGACCCTCGGCCTGGTGGTCTTGTCTCTTGAGTGCCGGTCTCCTGGGCCCGGCGGCGTCCTCTCCACACCGGGAGTGGGATCCCCGAGATCTGGACACCCTCAGGCTGGTGCAGATTCCGGTCCCTGCTCTCGAGAACTGGGCCTCACCAGGAACTCCAACAGTGGGTGGGCCTGGTCGGGCCTTGTTTGTACCATTCCTTTGGGATCTCCGTTTCTCTTGGGTGCCCCCCTTCTCGGCAGGAGTGGGCGGCCCCCTCCTTGCCGTCCACTTGACCCCCCGTGGTGAGGCGGGCAGTTGTCTGGAGCATGGGAGTGGGTCTCCCTTGGGGGGCCCCGACTCGTACCTGGGGTGGGGCGGGGGGATGCTCGGTGCTGCTGGGTGGTGGTGGGTTGTTCTTCTGAGGTTGGGGGGCTCTCCAGGGGTGGGGTCTCGCATTGGACCTTCTGTTGTGGTGGGGGAGGACGCTGTTCTGGCTGGACTGGGGCCTATACTCTCTGTGCTCCTTTGCCTTCCTGCTCTCGGGTGTGGGGGGGCCTCTGCGGCGGTCCCGCGTGCCTTGGTCTGGGTGTTTGGCGGGATTGCCTGGCGGGCGGATTATCTTTGTGGCTCCATGGTGGGGTTGGGGGTCCTGGCCGCTGCTGAAGTCCCAGCGGGGGGGTCTTGGCGTGAGGATGGCCGGGTGCTCTCCCCCTTTGTACATTCCATTATTATCCACGTCAGCAAAAATAAACACTCATCTGAGCACAGGTGTCAGCTCACTTTTGCACTAATAGTATGCGGGACAGAATGAAAGACTTTATGTGTGTCTGTTTGTATGATTGTTGCAGCTGCAGTTGAATTGTGTACATTTTGACTAGTTTAAATGTGGAGACTATTTCAACCAACAGGTATGTATGTAATTACTGAGTGTGTGTAGACAGGCCCCGCCCATTCTAGTTGACTATTTAGACCTGGTTGTTTTAGGATGTTGCATCCCACTGATGCCATCTTGTTTTTTCTCTAAACCCCCCCTTTTTTACCCCCTCCCTCTTTTTCTTTTCCGTCCAGTCCAACAAAACAAAAACAAACATAATCAATATAAATAAAGTTTAGAATGAAATACAACAGGAGTTTATACTTAATAAACCTCTGTTGTGACAGTAAAATCTGCCCAACACAAGAGGCTTTCAGCCCGCATCTGTTTGCTCAGCTGTTGGACAGGACAAGTTTAAAAAAAAAAAAAAAAAAAAAAAAAAAAGTCACTCACATGAAAGGTGACGGGATTTTTTGCACCGAATACCACTTGTTTCCTCTATAGTTCCAGTCTGTCAGGTTTAATGGTAAAACTAAAAAAAAAATGTAAACGTCTGGTTGTCCTTGTAGATATTCACAGATTTGGCTTTGAATTTATAAAGATTTTAACAGACTCAAATCTGTTGGATTCACTCTTTCAGCCACCAGAGAGCATGCTGACGTTAGTGACATCTATTGGTCAAATGATAAAACTCCCTACTCAGTGTTTGTTCTGATAATATACTGTAGATGTAGATCTTTTTTGGAGGTTTTGTGTAGGAATAACAGCAAACAAAAAACAAAGTAAAACAAAATGAAAAATAGTTTTTGTTTTATTGTTTGCAAGTTGCAGAAATTTGACATTTTAAATAGTTTTGTTTAGTAAAACAGAAAATGATATGACGTGAAATACCATCTCAAAGCCTGTATCCTTAATTAATGAATGAATATCTCAAAATCTATGGATTTTATGATTCTTTTATTTTCTTTATTCTTTTGTAGAAAATATACTTTTGTGCTGGACACTACCTCATTGTTCTACAATGTCGTTTCACAATTTTGAGGATTTTGTCTCACTAAAAAAAAAAAAAGAGATGAAGAAAGTGTAGAAATGGCAGCACGTAGTAGATGTTTCTGGTGGTCTCAAACATGGGTTTTATGGGTAAATGTGATTCCATCTGTGACCTCCCACATTGCAGAAGTCGTTCGTGTGTCCCAGATGTAAATGAGACAGAAATATGTGTGTGACTGCATACCATAGTGGACGTGTATGAAACACTCAAAGGAAATGTCAATCATTTCAGAAAGCATGAAGTTACTTCCCTGTTTATTTGTATTTATGGCTTGACTTCTTACCTAGAAATGTGATAGATAAGATCTGAGTGTGAAAGGAAGTAATAGGTTTTTTTTTTTGCTTTGTTTTTATTGTTTAAGATAATTATCTATTGTATCTATTTCAACAAATATTTAATACAGAGTCAACTGCTAATTATTTAAATCGACTCGACTGTTTTTGTGTTTGTCACTGAGTTTAGCAATGGAAACAAAGGTGGTATTATCAAGAGTTTGATGCTCTCATCTCTGCAGATGATGAGAGCATCAAAGGGTGTGGTGAAGTGAGCGACGACTGCTTTGCATCCTGAGTTCCCGTTAGCAGCGGCAAATGAAACAGTTCAATGTGAGATGCTTGACTGCAGCGAGGGGGGAACTCCATCACTTTGGTTTGTTTTACTGGTGTAGAAAAACAGTGTATGTTTTACAGTAAAAAAGGAATTCCCAAAATGTGTTAATTGCAAATAAAATCCCAGTCCAAATATTTTTATCAATTTTAAAAGTGCTCCTAAAGCTTTTATTTTAAAATATGGTTATGTGTTTTTAGCCAAATTTAAGACAGTTTCTGACGAGCAGTGGGAAATTTGCACTTTGTGAAGAAGTAAGCCTCGACTGATCCTTTTGTTTACACTCTCTCCTGCTAGCTTACAGCCCCTCACAACTCCAAACTAATATTATCGGCGCAACAAAAATTGCGAGCAATGTCGTTTTGGACCAGATACCAGTTCAGATGAGGAAAATTAAAATACATATGGATTTTTTGGTCTGGAAGTTGGTGCAGTAAAAAAATCAACTTCTGATTGATGACGATTTAACTAAAGAAATACTCAAACAGTTTTAAGGCTAAACTCTTTCACGTGTTCTCCAACATGAAACAAATGCTTCAAGATAATGTTAAAAACACCAAAAATATTATTACATATTACATTGTATTATAGTTTGTATGGACATCTTTCAGGCACTTTCGTATCACGTGCACACCCTTTGCTGGAGGTGAGTGAGGTCAATGCTTGCATCTTAACAAGCAGAGTAGGAATCTGCAACCCGCGGCTCCGGAGCAACATGTTGCTCTTTGACCCCTCCATTATGGCTCATTTATTAAAATAATAATAATTATAAAAAAGTTTCTAAATGTTAAAAAATAACTTTAATCTAAGTAGTGAGAAAGCTTTAAAGGCAAAAAAAGTAAACTGACTCAAACGGGAACTCATTTACCGTTGAAGGACTGTGTATCGCAAGTCAAACTACAACATTTTGACACTTTTGTGTGTCCTGTACCACAAAAAAAATATCAACGGATGTCAATAAGGATAGTTATTATTAAGGCGTACCGGATTATTAAGCGAAATTTCTGTTTTTGGAAAGATCAATTAATTTTAAGTGTTTTTGAAAAATATGGCAGGAGGTCATTAATTAGCTTGGATTTAATTTTGGTTTGTTAGATTTTCCTTTTCAGAGATGCACCGACAACAGTGACATTAACTAATTTTATTTAATCACTTGCTACAACTACTTTTGCTGTACTGAGACAATCATATGTGACAGGGTGTCTTTTATTTTGAAAGGAACTTCTGTCAAAAGCTAAAAAGGCCATATTCTTTTAATGTTTGTGTTTTGTTTCATGCAAAATGAACAACAGCTCATTAATGTCTTAGGATTAACAATCACATAAATATAAAATCAATGTGTTGTTATTTTAAAGGGTGAAGGAAGACTTTGTGGCTTTGTGGGTTGTTGTCAGTCAGAAATCGAACCGAATGACTCATTCAGTGTTGAAGGTTGCACGGAGTAAGGGCACCATCACCCCATAGGTCATAAGTGTATGTAATTTTTCATTTGCCTTATAAATACTTTGCAATGCACTTTCTACATGCCCAATTTTTTTTAAATGTCTTTTGAGGTTAAATTGCAAGACCCACCTGCGCTCCACTCTATGACCCTCCACAGGCCCGGACAAACTAATACCCAACATGTGATTATAGCTTAAGATGTCCCCTTATTTGAGATTGATCAGTATGTTAAGACACACAGAGCTGTAGTTATACTAGCCACTCGTTAAGTTCAGTAACTAAAGAACCAAGTTTATGATTTTGCTTCCTGGGTGAGCATGTGCAGTCATGAATGCCAACAGTTGGAAGAAGCTTCATGAAGTGATGTGAAGGGTGCCTCACCTAATACTGGATTAAGGCTGAGCCGGCGGGATTACAGAGTTCTACTCGCTTGATGAACACTTTAAATAGATCCTCCTGACAGTGTGAGTGCTGCAGATCTGCAGGAGAATCAGCATTTAACTGGAGGAACTTGGGAGGGTTGCATCTACTCCACACAAGCAGGTGAGAGCGCACTGAGTAAAGACAAGACTCTATGTAGTAAAGTATCCGTTCTCATTATTTAATGGCTTTTGTGATGCTGTTAGTATATCTAGAAAATCATCAAACCTAAATATAGTTTACACGTCTGAAAATTTGACAGTTTGGCCAAACCAGTACTCGTCTAATAATATTACACAACCAAAAATAAGCATTGAAAGAAAAAAAAGAAGCAGTCTTATAAACATTTCTTAAAATGTTTCCTTTTTCAGATGTTTCTTATGTTTGACTTGTTTTGATGAGGAACGTGTTTTCAGTGGCAACAAAAAGCAACACTTTTAGAGGGAAGTGGCTCAACTTACTCGGAACAGAAAAAGAACTTACAAATGCAGCAACATTTTCCTTGAACAAGAATAGTTTTTTTTTTTTTTTTTTTTTACTGGTGTCTTTTAAAATTGAGAAGTGTAAGGTCTTAGCATGTAATATAAAAAATGCATTTAACCAATAGGAAGACAGAATGGCTGCATGATCAGAGAATGACTTGCATGCATTAAATACAACCAATAACACAATTTTAGCCATATGGTTCCAACGGGTGAATTTAGAAAATTGACCCCTATCAGGTGAAGGAACAGGGGACCCATAAGTGTTTCTTGAAGCCAAATGTTAAATTATGAGGGTCTACATTGAAATGCTGGCTTGGTAACTATTTACTCTCTTTTCTTATCAGTATTTTGTTTGTAATTGCTGTCCTCATCCTTCCACAGGAATGGCTGATGTCTTCAAAGGCCTGAACCTGCTGGAAACGCTCAAAGAGTCGATGGAGAACAACAAGTTGTCCGACGTAAAGGATACGGTGGAAGATCTCCTCATCAGTAGGATTAACGTGGCCGTGGCTGGAGACCGCGGGGAGGAAAAAGCCACTTTTATAAACTCTCTCCGCGGCCTCGGCTCTGGTGATGAAGGAGCCGCCCCCTTTCCCACCACCGCAGACCCAGATGAGGTGGCTGGCTACCCAAACCCCAAACACCCCGATTTCCGCCTTTGGGATCTTCCGCCTGTGCCGAACACGTCCCCGTTTGAAGCCGAGGGGTACATAACTAAATTCAAGTTTCTCCGCTACAACGTTGTCTTCATGACCTTCACAGAGGTCATCCACCCTAACTGCGTGGCGGTTTTCTTGGAGGCCCTCTCTTTGCAGCGAGAAGCTGCGTACTTTGTGTTTGTTCCTTCAAAAAAGCTGGAGAGAAAGCCTGGAGGGGCGAGTCTGGACGTCCTGAAATCACAGGGTGTGAAAATCCCCAAAGTCTATCTGGTCAGACCCTCCACTCTAGAAAAGCTGGACTTTCCTGACCTCTTGGGGGACGTTAGCAAAGACCTTCCAGAGATCAGAGCTCACGCTCTTCTCTTAGCTCTGCCGACGCTCACCCCCACTTTAGTCACTCAGAAAAAGGAGGCCTTCAAGGCTCTGATATGGGCCGCCGCCTCTCTATCCGGAGGGATGTCGGCTATTCCCGTTCCTCTTGTGGCTTCCATGGTGGACTCCAGCGTGGCGGTGCGAATTCTGACAAAGGCGCAGCTATCTCTGTGCCTGGACGACGAGTCCGTTCAGCGACTTGCCCGCCAAAGAGGCGTCGAACCCTCGAGACTTAAGGAGCTGCGGACCTGTGTGATGTCTGTGGAGGTCACCAAAGGGGAAGTTAAAAAGCGCCTGGCAGCGGCAGAGAAAGATTTGGCCACGGTCTCGTCGAAGCTGCTGCAGATGGCGATGCCTCGGCACGCTCGCTCCGCCAGCCGCTCCTTTGCTGCCATGCTGCAAGCGCTAAACGCCGCCGTGGACGACATGGCAGCTGATGCTGAGAGAATAGTGGGGGCTGCTCTAGAAGAGGGGAAATGAGGCCTCACCTCAGTCACTTAATCGCGCTTCCTGTCTAATTGTGGCTTTGAATCCCTTTGATGTTTTAAAACACAAACTCTGTGCATATTTTGATTTGTTTTTTTACTTCTTATTTTGATTATCAGTTGCATGTAACGATGTAGAAGTAGTGATGCCGTAAATTTGTCCCTTGGTAACCCCCCTCCCCCTCCTCCTAAAATGTAATTCTGACAAATCTTTGAATAGCGGAAGTTAAAAGTGCTTTCATGCAGCAGAAAAAAAAAAAGTCAACCCATAAATTTGCTGAGAAAATACAGACTGGTTGACTCCCTTCTGCTTGACTGCATATGTAAATTCTTCAGGAGCTCCACTCAGCCGTGTTTTTACTTTTTATTTGTACTTCAGACTTGGGTATGGGTTGCACACTGATTGAAGGACTCTAGAGGTAAGAATAAACAGCTTCTCATGCTAAGTGTTCTCTTAATGTTGACTTCTGGGTTTTTTTTTGGCCTTTTATGCATATGAATTTTCTGAGATTGGTCTTTATTCTGCAAATTTAAAGGATTTTCTTTTGGCTTAATCTGCTACATTTCTGTGAATAAACTGAAGAAGTCCTGCCATTTATAAGGTGTTTGTCTTCTCCTTTAGTGATAACATATTTTTCTCTGAGCTCTTCTGATTAAATATGTTAATTAAAATCGACCATACATATTGGAAAGCATAGCATGTCATATTTACTAAAACTGTTTTGTCTTGTTCATGATTTAAACATTATCTCGCCCTATTGCAGAACAGACGCTATATGAGGAAAGTAAGATTAAAAAAGTTCAAACATTATGAGGAACTTGAGTAATTCCCACCAAGCATTAAAGGAACTTTCAACAGAAACACTAAAAATAAAATGTCATGCTCCAGTCTAAAACTGTTTACCAAGCTTGAGTCTAAAACTCAAAATTCAATGAAATAGTTGACTGTAACTTTCATATGTTTGAATTCACAATGTGTAGGAGACCGTGAGGCCGATCAGATGTTAAAGCAAACATTTCTGAGTGTTTTAAGCCAAGCAGATCAAAAGTTAGGCACAGAAAAGATTTTATTCTTGTAATATTACATTTACTAGGTTTCCTTTGGATTGAATTGTACAACTGCAAAAAATGACGGCTACTCCTACGATTACACATTTTCAGTTTTTTTCCCCCAAAATAAGACATTTAAAGCTCCAAGTTGTATCTATATACCTATAAGTAGCAAAGCTAACAACTATTTTACTGGAAAAAATAAGAAAAAAAACAGGAAAAAACTTTTGCAAAAGTCCAAAAAACCTGAAAGTCAGTCAAGGCAACTCATTTTTCTGCAATTTTTTTTAAAATAAAGATAATTTTCCCTTTGAAATGCAAATTATTGTCTTATTAGCACACATGGAAATGTTGAAATCATCTGTAAAGCATTTCCGTTGAGTACTTAAAACATTTGTTTCCGCTCTTTTGGTTTGCATGCTGATCAACACCGTGACATGCTTCTGTTTGAGTAGATCGAGATGACTTCACCTTCATAAGAATCCAACCTCAAAACGGGCAGGCTTATTGTTTCAGTAAGGCAGCAAAAACAAAAAGAAACTGAGAACTTCCTGTTTGCATCAATTCTGTCTCCATTATTGTTGCTCAGAATGTAACTGTAGGATTTCGTCACATTATGTTAACAGCAATCAGATGAGTTGTCATGGCTACAAATCTTTGGGTCAGGCGTGGATCTTTGGCCAAATGATTAGATGGATGGCTGCTCACTTGTCAGTGAGGAGGAAAACTTACATAAATCAATCACTCAAATAAATGCAAAAGACACAACACAAAGACAAAAGCCACAACAGAAATGAAGACTAGAGGAAGCTGTTGGCACGCATTTGGTTTGCACAATAGCTTGAAACTAAATAAAAGTAATAAAAAAAAAAGTTTATAAATTACTTTTTGATTTTCTTCCGTGTTTAGTTGTCTTTTGTCGCCATGTTTTGGCCTTTGTTGTTTTCCTTTTTGTCGTGTTGTGTCTTTCGCATTTATGCGAGTCGTGTCGGCCTCCTTTCTTCTTGATTTACTGCAGTACATGCATTATATTTTGCTGAAAATTAAAAATAAAATAAACTCAATATTTAAAAGCTTAAAGCACAATATGTAGAACAAGTACATCAAAGGTTTCTGATGGAATTCAACTCTAAATTCTTGCTGCAGTGTCTCACATGACGAACGTCCTACAGAACAAACAAGCTGCAATAGTTTACCTTGCAGAAAAACTTCAATCACATAACTTAATTCACATTTCTATAAATATCTGTTAATATATCTGTAAATATATGTATAAATGTGTGTCATAAGAAAGTGCATGTCTTAATTTCATTAAACGTTCACAATATATGCTTTTTTTTTTTTTTTTTTTTTTTTTAAACTTGTCCTGTCCAACAGCTGAGCAAGCAGATACGGGCTGAGAGCCTCTTGCGTTGGACAGATTTTATTGTTTATTTCATGCTAAACTTTTAATTATGTTGTATCTTTTTTTTTTTTTGTTGGACCGGACGGAAACAAAGGGGGGGGGGGGGGGGGGGGTAGAAGAGTGGGGTTAAGAGAACAAAGAAGTTAACAGAGTAGCAACATCCTATAACAACCAGGTCTAAATAACAATCTGGAATGAGCGGGGCCTGTCTACACACACACTCAGTTACACACAAACCTTTTGGCTAGAATAATCTTTACCTTTAAAGTTGTCAAAAATGTACACAATACCACTGCAGCTCACACACAATCATAGAAGCTGATACAAAGTTTTTCATTCCATCACACATTCTGTTAGTGCGAGGTGAGCTGACACCTGTGTTCAGGTGAGTGTTTATGTTTTGCTGATGTGGATGTTGATGGAATGTATAGAAGGAGAGAGAGAACCCAGCCATCCCCACGCCAAGGCCCCCCACCCGAACGGCAGCAGCAGCCCGGACCCCCCAACACCCGCCACAGAGCCATGGAGAGCATCTGCCAGCCGCAGAGTCCCGCCAGAAACCCAGACCAGGGCACGCAGGGCCGCCGCAGAGGCCCCCACGCCCGAGAGCCGGAAGGCACGGAAGCACAGAGAGCGCGGACCCCCGGCCGGCCAGAACAGCAACCCCCCACCACACCCGGAGGCCAACACAAGGCCCCACACCCAGAGAGCCCCCATCCCAGAGGCAGTAGCCCACCTCCACCCAGCAGTACCGAGCATCCCCCGCCCCACCCCAGGCACGAGCCAGAGCTCCTCCAGGATGACCCCGCTTCTATGCTCCAGACGTCCGGCCCGCGCCCGCCGCGGGAGGTCCAGGGGCGAGCCAGGAAGGGGCTGCCCACCCCCGCCCAGCAGAGGGAAACCCAAGAGGAACGAGGGTCCCAGGGGAATGATGTTAACAAGGCCTGACCAGGCACACCCACTGATGGAATCTTGGAGAGGCCCATTTCTCAAGAGCCGGGACCGGAACCGAACCACCGAGACCTGGACACCCCATGGCTCCGATGTAGTTTGATCCCCTGTTAGATCTTGGGGATCCCTCTCCAAGCGTGGTGAAGAGGCCGCCGAGCCCAGGAGACCGGCACCCAGGAGACAAGACCACCAGGCCCAGGGTTTCCATTCCCCCTCGCCAGGGATGGGGTAGGGGACAGAGGGTCGAAGGTCCCACCTTCCTTGTGTGATGCATGCGTGTTTGTTTGTTAGAGTGTATATTTTGAGGTGTTAGAGGTGTGTGTACTACAAGGTGCGGTTAAAATTGGTGAGTAGGGCCTTGACAGGACATCTCCTGATTGTTCACAGTGATGCCCCGTCACCCTCTCACCAATGGCCCTACATGTCTATGGTGCTGTTAAAATTGGCGGAAAGGGCACTTGAGAGCAATAACTAACAATATATGCTTTAATTTAAAAAGCAATGTTAATATTACTTTCAGTCTCAAAATTAAAGTCTTTTAGTTAAAATAGTTCAGTTGTTATGAATTTAAAATGTGACCAAGGAGTACAACCCCGATTTGTGCGTCCATAATTCTTGAGTTATGTACGCCTGAGCATGAGCTTTGACTCAGGTTATGAATAATATCTGGTGAAACTTGACATTTTCCCACTCAATTGGTGTAGGATTTTAAATATATTTTTATTTTATTATTTTATATATTATTTTAAAAATGTTTATTATATCATAATTATTGTACTTATGCACAAAATGTATTGTATGAGTTACAAATCAAAAATAATGCACACGCAAATCAGGGTGATACGTATTTCTCTTTATAAAACTGAACCTTTTGTTGATGAAAAGTACAGAATATCTAGGTTTTAAATGGGACTATTTAAGGGAGAGAAGACGTATGTTCTATGGTCAGCGGTTGTTCTATAAACTGACCAGGACTCCCTTGCAAAAGAGGTTTAAATCTCAATCAGATTATCCTGGTTAAATAAAGGTCAATAAAATAACAATCAAATTATAATGACTTCACTGAATTTTTTGTGTTTCAAATGAGCTTCAGTGTTGAAGCCACTGACTTGTTGCTTGAGTTTGACTTATGTTGAGGTGAAACAAGTCATTGACTACAATCAACGGAGTAGAAAGTATAACTTACAGATTTGAATACATATTTATTAAATTAATTTGAATGATAAATATAAACATTAACATTGACTTATAGAATACTAAAGCACAGATGTTTTTTTTGTTTTTGTGTTGCAGAGAACTTCAGTGAAGATGAATGCTCTTGGGTCTTTGCTATTATTGATCCTCATAAAAGGTATTTTTTTTTCTTTGTTCTCCAATTAACACATGTTGTCTAGCTGGATTATAGTTTAGAAATTCATTTTTCTAAGTAAATTTTTTTTCTGCATTTACAGTATTTTCTTGTAACGCATCAAGTGGGAATCCTTTTGTGTTTGAGAAAACCCCAATCACTGCTGAAGAACGCTCCTGTGTTGAAATCAAATGTGAATCCTCAAGTGTTCCTGTGGATGTTGGTGCAGACTGGTTTTGGATGAAGAATGCAACCTGGGCTGCTGCCACAGGCTTCAATGGGACTGTCGTTTACAGCACTGATGAGTCAAAATGGCCCGTCAGTCCACTCTTTAAAAACAGAGTGACACATACAGGCTCTTCACAGGGATCTGGTGGAAAACAACGAGCAGATCAACTGTGTCAAATTCAAATCTGTAGTTTGAATGTAAATGACAGTGGAAATTATATGTTCAGATATGAAGGAAAAAACTAAATCCAATATTTGGGCGACAGATCCTAGAGCCAACCTAACTGTTGGTGGTAAGTATAAAGATCTAGAGACAGAAAAATGCAGTTTTAAAAAATATGAAATCAGAAACATTTTAACAAAATTCTAACATTAACAAGGATGTGAATGGCATTAAACTATAATACAAAAATCCTGTAATTTTGAATGTGACTGAATCAATTTCACAGAAGTGTTTTGTCTTTACAGTCATTCCTCAAGTTGAGATTCTGATTAAGTTTGAAGGAACATTACAAGACATCAAAGAAGGAGACAGCATCACTCTTGAGTGCAAACTGAACAAAAGCAACCCAAAACCTGACATCTTTTTCTGGAAGAAAGATGGGAAAGAACTTAAGAATGATGAGATTTATAAATTGATCAGGATCAAACCAGAGGATAGAGGCAGCTACACATGTGGAGCCAGAAACACGATCGGTTCTGGAACGTCACAGTCCATTTATCTAAATGTTAAATGTAAGGTTTTACATCATTTATGGATACTTGTAGAAAACACAAGCAACAAAATTTCCTCTTTGTTTTTTTTTCTCCATCTCTTAGACAAGCCGAGGAATATCAGCATTTCCAGCCGAGGTCTTCATAATAACAGAGTTAAAATCGACAGCAGCGTCTCTTTTACCTGCAATGCTGCAGCAAATCCACAGCCGCTGTTTTCCTGGAACAAAGAGTCTGGAGGCCAAAAGAAGATTTTAACAGCGAACCAAAGCGTTTTTAATATAAGTCAGATTCAAAGAACAGATGAAGCATGTTACATATGCTCTGCATCCAATTCCCTCGGTCAAGGGCAAGACAGTTCACCTTCTTGTTTACAAGTTCTGTGTGAGTAACAACTTTTTCCTGCTGTTTATTACAATTGAATAAAACTACATCTTTTGGCATTTTTTACTAGGTAACCACATTGGTGATTTTCTTTTATTTATTTTTTTTAGAATAATGTGTAAGATAGTCTGATCCAGATAATCAAATCTCAATAGTTAATAATTAATTAAATTTATTCCTAAGATAAATAAAGTATTCTGATTCTGATCATCTCACACACTCAAATCTTTAACATTCATGAACAAGATAAACTGGTATTTTTATTTTAAGCATCATTAAAACATATATTATTGGCAAACATTATATACAAGTTACACAACATAAATTAATGTTGTTTAAAAATTATTACATAATTAATTTCAAAGTATTTTCTGTTTACTTTGTTATATTTTTTATAAGAAATGTGAACAAAAATATGAAAAGAAAATAACTTTTTCCAGCTCAACCCTTAGATCTCAGAGCTGCTTTCTCTTTCAGTTCCTCCCACCGACGTCCTGTTGACCATGGACACAAAGGTCAGAGAGGGTCAGCTCGTCACTCTCAACTGTACCACTGAAAGTTTCCCAGCTGCAACTTTCACTGTGGAAACATCTTCAACATCATATAATCAATCTTTAGGAAAAAACTCAACCCGATCTAAAAAACACACTTTCATAAATACATTTAAAGCTACTTCAGCCCATGCTGGATCTTACGTCTGTGTTGCATCAAACAGTGAAGGAGAAAAGAAAAGCCAAGAGAAGAAACTGGAGGTTGAATGTAAGTGATCAATAAATGTATATAAAAACATTTATTTCAGTGCATTAGTGACACACAAAAGCTTGATGTGTCTGTTTTTGTTTATTTTTGTTTATTTTTTTTTTTTACCAAAGTAGACATATTGCAACAAACAGCTCAAGTGTTAGTTGGTTGTTAAGATATCTACATTTTGTTTTCAGTTTTTATTTAGTTGTAGTTAAAATTTGTAATAGTATTTCTTCATTGGAGTGAGGAATGATGGGGAGATATTTTATATTTTACTAAAACAATGAACTAAAATATAAAATAGCCTAAGGATTGCTGCTTTAAAAAGTTTTAAACAAGTTTAAACAATACAAATGATATTTGATCAATTTTGCTGTCCCCTTGTAAAACTCTCTGAATTCAGATTCCCCCAAAGATGTGAAAGTAGAAGCACAGCCTGGATCTGTTGTGGTGGAAAATCAGCCTTTCTCATTGGACTGCAGCTTCCATTCTAACCCATCCATCACCTCACTCACCTGGATGAAGAAGACCAATGACAGCAGAGAAATGACTGTGACTTCTGAGAGGAGATTCTCTGTGAAATCTGCCAGTCCCTCTGACAGTGGATGGTACAGCTGTTCAGCTACAAATGATGTTGGAACAGAAAAATCTCAGCCTGTACAGATTACAGTCCATTGTGAGTATTGAAAAAAGGAGCAAACGTCAAACATGAACCACATGTTTCTAAATACAGATATACTAAACTCTACTTCATCTCTTCCTTCATTCTGCTTAGATGCTCCAAAACTAACAACAATCATCAAAGGTGAAGAACAGTTGCATGATGGGAAACGTTTTGTGACTCTGAGCTGCAGCAGTCTCTGTGATCCTCCTGCAACTTATGTTTGGTACAAAAAACAAGAAAATGAAAAAGTCTCCAGTGGAAAGAACTTCAAAGTATTCTCAAATCAAGCAGGAGAGTATTATTGTGTTGCTGGAAATAAGATCGGTCAAAAATATTCTGCATCCATTAGGCTGTTTGATGGTGAGTGAAAGAAGATTAAACAATAATTTGATTCTTTGGGACTTTCTTCAAATTCAAGAAGTATATAAACATAAACATTTATATTTGTGAATCTCTTTAATCAACAGATACCATTGCAAAAATTGTGAAATTTTTATTGATTGCTCTGAGTTTGATCCTCCTAATTGTTTTACTGTTCCTTTTATACAGGTAAGAAATATAATTTTTCAAAAAAAAAAACAACAATATTTTAAACTACTGAACTTTTTAAGTTATCCATACAAACTTATTTTATAAATTAACTTTTTAGACACAGAAGAAACAAACTACTTCAGCATGGAACTACAAACAGACCAGTCTGCAGTAATTTTGGGGTAAGAAATCCAAGAATTGAAATTATTTTAATGCAAATATTTAAATGAAAATAAAACTTGTGTCTGCAAACACATATTCAGGTTTGCTGGAGTGGAGCTTTCAATCAGACGGCTTCAGCAGAGCCTTTCAGAAGCAGAGAGGACCTCTTACCAGAGCAGGACTGCCGTCCAAAAACATCCCAAGAACAACAGCGTCCTCATGTCCCGTATGACAGCAGGATCACACACTGATCTAAACTGAAGCTCTTTAATTAGACAATTAGAATCATTCAAATATTAGTTTGTGTTTAAGTAAATAAGAAACAATGAAAACTCTTTTTGTTTTTTCTGTTGTTTTCTTGCAGGTCTGCATCCAACATAGACTGTGTTTACAGCACTGTAGAGCTGCCCAAGAAAATACAGGTGAGTGCAGAGATTCAAACCACGTTAGGTCAGAAACCAGATTAAGACAGTGGTTCTTCACCACGGGGCTGCGGTCCAATTTCGGTCCGTTAGCGCCCCCTAGTGGGCCGCGATAAAAAATCTGTGCGCCGTGGGACCTGAATGCAGCTTTCTACCACTTGGTGGCAGTTTTATTTTTATTTTTTACTTTCTGGATTGTTGTCTGTGGCCACGACTAAGACCAAAGCTGGCAGCAGACTCTGAGCATCACTGGAAGCTACCCTAAAAGTGAGCCTTTCCTCCATCCCACCCAGACTGGATTTGATCATGTCTCAGAGAAAGGGCCAAGTGTCTCAATAAGAGCTGAACATGAAGTGGGATTTGTAGTATGTTTAAAACAAACTGTTGTTGTTTATTTGTCACAGATTTGGAGAGAAACATCTAGTACAAAAATTAAGACTACCGGTACTAATTTATCAAGTTCATCATCAGGTTATAAGATAATCTTTTAATTAGCATTTTATTAAATGTCATTTACAATTTATTTAATTCGAAACTTATTTGAAGTGTGCTTGTTTTATTACAACTCAATTTTATTTATAAAAATGCCTTATAAATATTTTTGGAATTCTAATTTGTGTTGAGCATGACAACCTTGGTTTACCTGTTCAGAGTGAAATAAATCTCTGAGATAATCACATTGTATCATTTTTTCCGAAGATTTTACTTCGATAAACCATAAAATGACTTGATTTAATTATTAAATACAAATCAAACAAGATGAGGATCAATTTACATTAATATGTTAATATTGATTGTTGAATCCCTTTGTACCGGGAAAATTGAGCCCCAGTGTCAAAAAGGTTAAGAACCTCAGCAACGTTAGCTTGGAGCTGCAAGCACTCTGAAATACATAAACATCAGGTTTATATCGTTCAAAAAAATCATACTAAAACTGAAAGTCTGTGTTTACATTTCGATGTAAACTTCTGTGTATCAGAGTGCAGGCATGTGAAGAAAAACACTTCTCCTCCACGCCAAAGCGCAACGTGGAACACCTTTGGAGCGGAGGGCGGAGGGCTCGGCACCTCCACACCGAGAGTTAGCCCTTACAAAAACTATTTCGGACTACCCTACCCTTCCAAATGCCCCTACAATTGGGGAGGAATACGGGGATAACTAAGAGTTTCAGATTCAGTAGTGACTATATTTTACTCTAAATGTTGAGAGTAATGAATTAAAAAGTAACAAATGACTGTAATTTAATTACTTTTATCAGTAACAGAGTTGTAACACCCATACAGTTCAAATTGTATTCATTAAATTAGAATTACTACAGAAATCTTCATTACTGACATTTTGGTGCAGTGAAACCACTAATGAAACAAATGAATTTGTGTAAACAGTTGGCTCTGACAAATGAAACAAAACACAATTACTGATGGTTGTGGGCAAATGCAGAGCTGGAATTTGGTAAAAGTAAGTTAAAGGGAGCTGATGTATGAACATGGATGAATTTGTAAGGGCATTTGGCTTCTGCAGATATTCAAATGTTTCAAATTTGTTTAAAAAAAACAAAAAATTGAATTTAAAAGTAAAGTAGCTTAACTACAGTTTCAGCCAGTAACTAAAGTAAAATAATCAATTACTATTTAAAAGTAATGTACCCAAAACTTTTTAGTCAAGAACATTATCAAAAATTATGTGTGTCACCTTTACAGACAAGGAGTTTATTGTGAGGAAATAGCAACATTATCTCCTGCAAAAGTTTAGAGTTTAAGGTTTTGTTGTTTTTTTTTTGTTTGTCTGTTTTTTAAGTGGATCAGAAAAAAAAAAAAAAAAAGTTCCATGCGTGGAATATTTTTAGACTTAAGTGTTACATTTTTCAATGGCACTTTTGGCACATTTACAATTAATAACATTTTAAATAAAGAATGCCAACTTTCTAATTTCCCAAACATCTCAGTTGTTTCATTTTTTTTAATGGAAACTATGTTTTGAAAAAAAAAAAGCATTTTAAAGCCAGGTAAATGGATCTCTAAGAGAAGAGGTTGTAAATAAATGTTTTTCTAGGTACATGTTTGTAGATCTAACTTATATTCAGCAGTATGTACTTTCTATCAACTGATGTTGAATGTCTGCTTCTGTTTAGACTTCCTCAGCAGACAAGTCAAAGACAAAGCAACAAGCATACATGGAGGATGATTCTCTCAACTATGCTTCCCTGCACTTTAAAAATAAGCCAGAGTAAGAATCGAACTTTTGTTCTTTTTTAAATCAATGTGATTTGCATTTTGCATCATATCAATAAAAACATGTCAATCTAGGCGCCCGAAGTCTAAGACACCAGAGGAGGATGTCGTTTATGCTAAAGTCTGTAAAACCAAACCTCCCAATAAGGTCAGAAACAACTCAAACATACGTTTTAGTAAACTGTTCCCAGCTCTATCATACATAAAAGGTAAAAAGTATTTGGTGGTCAATTATTCTGTAAGTTACAGGTACATCTTAACTGAGATGTTACAGGAAATTGTATGGTATATTATTAAAGATTTTTTTTTTGTAGAATGGTGCAGAAACAAGAACTTAAAACTAACAAATAAGCAACATTTCTCTAACTTACTTGTTATTTTTTTTCTCCCAGCCTGATCTTTACCTGTTTTAATGGCACCTGTTTGAACTGATAGTCTGTATATAAGACACCTGTCCACATCTTTTCCCCTGAACAAAACTATAATAGACTAATTAGCAATAATCAATCAGCTTAGTGAAAATAAATCAACTATTGGAGCATATGATCAGATCAGACCAAAATACTTATTTTCCCCGCTGTATTATATCTGCAAACGTAAAACTCCTTCAAAATCTAACTTTATTTTCTCTTTGAAGGGACAAGAGGAGCAGACCGATTATGAAAATGTCAGTGATGTGCACACAGCCAAACCTCAGAACGTTTATGACTCTGACTCGGACACCAGTGACGATGTCGTGGAGGTGAATTATACAGAGGTGAACTTTAAACCAAAACCTGGACACCAGAGAACCAGGAGAACCTCCAGCAGCTCTCAGGAAGAAACTCAGTATTCTCAAATCAAATTTAAGACCTGAAGAGTTTTTTTTTTTCTCAGGCAGAGACGAGAGGCTTTACCAGAACTGTTGCATTATTGAGTAAATGTGTTACTGGCACCTCCATCCCGGTCTATACAAACCCGTCACCAGCCACTTCAACCATCGTTATTCCTTCTTGTGCCTTTCCCACAAATCTTTCAAGCTTCAACTTGTTCAGAACAGTGCCGTGCAGATAATTAGGATTTGTGAGTAGTTCAAACTTTTTCATCTCACCACATTTCACCTGTTCACCAGGAGCTCCATGTTAAATTCAGAATCAAATTCAAATCCATCCACAACTCTTCTTCCTCATATTTATCCATTCTCCTCCACATCACTGCTCATTCCTGATCCTCATCCTTGAGTTGAGGTGAAGGTTAGGGGCTAAACTTTGGAATTCACTCCGTCAGAGATCCGAATTATTGACTTAACTCACAAAATGTACTAACTGTAACTGTTTCTTCACAGAAGCTACAGTATATCATGATGATTCAACATCTGTGACCGTCAAACTGTCTTTTGCTGTTTGTTCTGCATGTACACTGCCCTCAGTTTTAGATTAAACCAATTAATAACTTTTTGTATTATGTTTACAAGTGAGGGAAGATCGGAGCGTGAGATCGACAGAGTAGCGTCCGTCATTATGTGGTCACTGAACCAGTCCATTGTGGTGAAAAGAGAGCTCAACCAGAAAGGCAAAGCTCTCAATTTACTGTTCAATCTTCGTTCCAGTACTCACCTATTCAATTCAATTTCATTTTATTTATATAGCCCAATATCAAAAAGGAAATTTGTCTCATTGGGCTTTATGCTGGTAATTTTACAGATGCAGAAAATGAATCATAAAATATAAACAACAGCTAAAATCAAAATAAAAGGTTATCCCTGTCCTTAGATCCTCCCTCCCGGTAAGGAAAAACTCCTAAAAATACCTGAGTCAGGAAAAAAGAAGAAACCTTAGGGATGCACACATGAGTCCTGGGTCATGACTGAAAGAACAAGATCTCGACTACAAGGCGCTGAAATGAGCTTCCTCCTTAAGGTGGCTGGGTGCTTTCTTAGATATAGGGTGAGTGGCTCGAACACCAGAAGAGAGCTCAGAGTAGAATCGATGCCTTCTGGACACCTCCTTAGGGAAGTGTTCCCACTGGGCAGAAGACCCGGGGAAGACCCAGGACACGCTTGAGAGACTACATCACTCGGCTGGCCTGGGAACGCCCCGGAGTCCCGCCAGAGGAACTGGAGGAAGTGGCCAGGGGGAAGAAAGTTTTGGTATCTGTGCTTAGACAGCTGCAGAATAAGATGGATAGATGTTATTTCTGTAAATATTTTGGGACATAGTGAAAGTTTTTCAATATTAAAAGTTTATTTAACCCATTCTTCAGTGGCTTCACATTGGATATAACAAAACTGCTCCTTAAAATGATCTATTGTAATATTTAGCAGTCAGCCAGATCTGTATGTTTTTCTACTGTAAATAATTGTTTTATTAATTCCAGAAGCTGCCGTCTCCGTTCTGTAACTGCTGTCATGTTTAGTTCTCTCTCATCGTCTATAGTGGTTACGATCAACTCGTCCATGATTGAAACTAAGCAGCTGTAAAAAGGAAAATGTATTTTACTGCATGATTTCATATTGTAACCATCTTTGACTGTGAGCTCGACTATTTAAACAAATATTTTCTTTTTATTATCAAAGTTTTCTTTATTTAACTAAAGCAACATTTTTATTATGTTGATTATTTGGTTTATAGTTACCTTTTTTGCTCTATATTTTTTCAAATATTCTAAGTAGATATGTTGTAAAATGTATTGTTTGAATCTTATAGGTCTTTTGTTCAATTGCTTTTAATTGTTATATTATCAATACATCAGTGTTATTACACACACACACACACACACATATATATATATATATATATTATATATATATATATATGTGTGTGTGTGCGTGGGGGTGTGTGTGTGTGTGTGTGTTCCTATTATTGTATAATTTAAAATATTCATCTTGAGGTTCCTCACTTTTAAAATATTGTTTTATCTAAAAAATAATTTGGAAAAATAAACTGATAAAGTCACACCCTCAGTGGTTTTAAAGTTCTTTCAACAACAATTATTGTTGTTTTTGTTGATTTTTAATGTATTAGACATTAATCAGATACTACTGTGTATAGCCTGTCTTTTTATATATAATAATAAAACATTCTCCATCCTTTGATTAGAAATTTAATGCAGTTCAACTTCACAATTGGTTTGTAGACATTATTTAAGTGAATTGTGTTTGGTGAACAGATTCACAACTATGTGTAGCTAACTGCCTCTAAAGCTGACTATATCTGAATCTGAACAAATACAGTTTCCACATCAGCAGCAAATGGATTGGAAAGTTAGTCAAAATACATTTATTTTTCTTCAACGTCACCAAAGCCCCGGACAAACACTGTGTGTTAGTTTAATGGCGAAGTGTGTACTGTACTTGACATTTTGTCTCATTGTGCTGTCAGATTGAGCTCTGTAATTAAAACCACGTTAGTTCCACAAGTTAGACACACGAGTTTACCAACGATATCAGTAGACATTTATTTATGTCCCATTGGTTTTTAAAGACTCTGTTTTCAGAATCAACTTTTTTACACCACTGGGCCATAAACTACAATAATATCAAATCATCTTGTGGGCCAGATATGATCACACGCTGGGCCGGATGTGGCCCGTGGGCCTTGAATTTGACAGTTGGGTTAGAGCTGGGGTCTCAAACTCAATTTACCTTTGGGCCACTGACGACAAAGTCCGTCTGGGGTTCCATTTGTGCCAAAACGTGATTTTGTGTCCACTGTCTATGTCTTTGGTGTTGTTACTCATATCCATTCCTAACTTTGACTAATTACGGAAATGTTAAAAAAAAAAAAAAAAATCACACACACACCACATACGAAACTGCAGATTTGTTCAAGCCACAGTCTCACAACGCCCCCTACAGCTGAAATGTGGTAGCGGCTGTTTAAAAAAAAAAAACAATGACATCCCAATACAAGTCCTGTCTCATAAAAGAATGTGATAAAACAAAATACAATAAAATTGAAAAGCAAAATTATTAAACATCCTGATACAGTAACAAAAAAAACACAAATGTGAACACACATCAGTGGACTTCACACAGACAACTGTTGCTGAGGAATTTTCTGACAACTAGATTCAGCGACAATAGCAAATGCAAAGTTTTCAGCATAAAGCATGCTGAAGCATCATAAAGCAAATACAAAACTATGGTCAAGGAAGCAAGGACATGCAGAAGAGGTTGCTTTCATATTAAGGCGGGGGTTACAAAATAACGACTTGGGGGCGGGAAATAGCCCGCAGGCCACCAGTTTGAGAACCCTGGATTGGAGGAACAATTTAAGTTAAACTTCTTCTTTTCAAACAACAAGATGAAGCCACAGACTGATGCAACAACAGACTGATGAAGCCACTTGGGTGAGTGGGGAAACATTTGAAGGAAGGTGATTGATGGGGCAGTTGCAGAGCAGGTAGAGTGGTTGACCTTTGATTGGAAGATTACAGGCTTGGTAACCATCTTGCCTGCCCGTGTGTTCCGTGTACTGAGCCCCACGTCACTCCTGGTTGTAATAAGTTGGTGTAAGTAGCTACATTTACATGGCTACAAGTAATCAGAATAAACGCTCGATAAGAACAAAAATCCGTCATGTAAACACGCCGTTCAGAATACTCTGACCCGATCAGACTCATTCGGATCCAAATTTCTTTCCGATCAAAACAGGTGGGTTATACCGATTGTTGATCCAATCGAAGTGCATGGAAACACACATCCTGATCGTGCACAGAGGGTAATGGCAGTCTTTGGAGCGCGAACAGGACCGATCAGCTGCTCTCCCTGAGCGGACCGTTTCTTTGAGCAGAGCAGCTGATTCATAGCTTTCATGTCTGTGAAAGCAGTTGGGGGTATACGGTGTGAGCTTCGGACAGGAGTCCGTCCGGCTGCTCTGCACGAGAGATCTGCCGAATTCGGGAAAACCGTGTCTCATGAGCCGCCAGAGGCAGCTTTAAGCCTGCAAAGTAACATAGATGCTACAGTAAGCGAGCCACAAACTTCCTCGTCTGAGCTGACAACTGAATTGAACACTTCACAGGTGGATAGTACCACTATTGCTCACCATTTTTGATGCACCACTAATATCAGGCTGGAGGTGTGAGGGACTGTAAGCAAGCAGGAGAGAGTGTAAACAAAGGGATAATGGGAAATGAGGGAATGCTTACTCTGTGCAAATTTCTGATGAACTTCTTCTGCTCTGCAGAAACTATGTCCTAGAAAATGACTCAGGGTTTTTCAATGTTAAGAAAGGTACAATCATAATCAATAGAACACTTTTTAAACAGATCAAAAGGTGATCTTATTGAGACTTTAAATACAAATTTTGTGCATTTTTTTATCCTTTATGTTTTCATTTGTATATATGATTGAAGAAGCCGTGGTGCAACAAGTTCTGCTTTTGTGAGCTTCTTTAACACTCCTCCAAAAGTGTAGAACTGTAAAATTTGAATAGCAGAAGTTAAAACTGTTTTCCCACAGAAGAAAAAGAAGTAGCACTTAAACCTTCTGAGATAAAACAGGTCGATTTGCTTTCAGCTGCTTGTCTTGGTTTGGGTACAATTTTAAAAACTAAAGGTAAGAATAAACTTCTTTGTTGGATGTGTTTGTTTGATATTGTTTTACTGGAATTTCTTTCTGAGACTGTTCTTTAATATTATGGAAATTGAAATGATTTTCTTTTTTCGCATAATCTGCTATATTCCTGTACATTAACTGAAGAAATCATAAAATTAAGCATTTTTATTCTTTACAGATGTAATGTTTTACAAGTGCTCTTTGTTGGAAATAAAGAGTTGAAGTTTTCTGTTAAACCCCAGCACATTCATTGAGAGGCACAACGTTTGCATTTATTTCTTTTTTTTTTTGCTTTTTGGTGGATATAAAGCGTAATTTGCAAGTGAGATTAGAAGCTGAAGAGTTAAGCGGAATTTCATAAATTCACACCAACCATATATGGAATTTTAGACATGACCTGCACCATGAAATGCATCCTGTTACAGAACGGTCTGAAACAGTAGACTCCACCTCGAATTAAAAGAAAAGAAGAGCGGATACTCTTATACTTTACTAGGTTTGAATACTGTCTTTATGCACAGTAACAAAAAGGAAAGCTACTAGTTGAAAATCTTCTTTTAGTCAACATCATTTTCTTAAACACATGTTAAGGTTGTAGCAGATGGACAAAACAACCAAAAGAACCCGTTTTTAAGCTCCAACCATATAACTAGGTAACATAGTTAACACTGATCTTGTTGGAATATATAAACACCTGAAAGATGGTCAAAATACCTTTTTTTAATGTAGTTAACTGAATCCAAATTGTTTCCGTCATTTATTTATTTAGTTCAACAATGATTATCTTAGTGGCTCATATGAAAGGATTTACGTCTCTGCAAGTGTGCACACAGTGATAATTTCAACAAAAATAAACTTTTAAGTTGCATTTCTACTGTTTTGCTCTCTTTTTTAGTTTATTTACCCAATTCATGCACCCAACCTCCAAGAAAAAGGTGCATCCAGATGGAAACATTTCCTATAAATGCAAAAAAGACTAAAGTTCTGATGTTTTTGTGTTGCAGGCTTCAGTGAAAATGAATGCTCTTATATTGGGGTTGTTAGCAATTTTGACTCACACAAACAGTAAGTTGTTTGTTCTATAATAACACATTCTGTCCAACTGAATTATATTTGTCTAATTGTTTTTTTTTTTTTTCCCCACTCTTGCAGAAATTTCTTGTTGCTATTATTTTTCTAATACGTTTGTGAGAAATGAGATCACAGCTGAAGAAGGCTCCTGTGTTGAACTCAAATGTGAATCCCTAAATTTTACTGTGGATACTGAAGGTGCAAACTGGGTTTGGATGAAGGATCCACGCCCGTCTGATGGAGGCCCATATGGGACTTTAATTTACGACAGCATTGATAGGTCATGGATGCCCGTCAGCCCAGACTTTAAAAACAGAGTGACACATTCAGGCTCTACACAGGAAACTGGTGGAAGACTAAAAGCAGATCAACTGTGTCCAATTAAAATGTGTAATCTGACTGAAGATGATAGTGGACATTATATGTTCAGATATTTCGGAAAAACCGCCAGTGGGGAGCCATTTCATTGTGTTTTTTTAACTGTTGGTGGTAAGTACAAAGTTAAAAAATCTGAAAAGTCTTCAATGATAAAATCAGAAACAACAATAGAAAAACAAATTGTCATGAGAAAGGATTTAAATGGGAACAAACAGGGATTTTCAAAAAAATATATGCTGTAAATGGGAATTTGTATCACATTTATGTGTTTTGTTTTTGTAGTTGTCCCGCAAGTTGAGATTCTGATAAAGAACCAGAGTGAAGGAAAACTACAAGACATCAAAGAAGGAGACAGCATCACTCTTGAATGCAAACTGAAGAAAAGCAACCCAAAACCTGACAGCTTTTTCTGGAAGAAAGATGGGAAACACCTTAAGAATGATCAGATTTATAAATTGATCAGGATCAAACCAGAGGATAGAGGCAGATACACATGTGGAGCCAGAAACACGATCGGTTCTGGAACGTCACAGTCCATTTATCTAAATGTTAAATGTAAGCTCCTCATGAATAAAATCTGTCATCATCAGCAGTGCTCTATTGATAAAGAAATGCTTTACAAACGTATTTATTACAAATGAAAATTGATCAAGATCATTGTAACCTTTTATCCTACATCCTACATTTCTCTATCCAACAGTCAACATGAGCATGTCAACAATTGTGAGGATTTTGTTTGTTGTCCTGATTTCGATCATCATAGTTGTTGTTTTCTCTCTGTACAGGTAAGAAATACATAATGTTTCTTCAACAAACAAACAATCTAAACTACTTTCTCTGTTTGAATTTCTGGCATGATCTTGGTCTGTAAATTATTCTCACTTCACAGAAAGAATAAATTACTTCAGCGGGGAACTACAACCAAAGAAGTTCATAGTGATGTTGTGGTAAGAAAGTCTGCAAGCATTTACGTTGTTTTATTTTCAGTCACAAATTCTGCTGTGAGAGACAGAAGTTAAAAAATATAATTCAGGAAATAAAATTGTTCAATATTAAAAAAAAAAATAACAAAAATTATCATAATCCACCATGTGTGTAGGTCAGTGAAAGCTCCATAACGTTGCAGCTGTTGAGAAGATCTGCATGGAAGAATGGACCAAAATAGCAAAAAGAGTGTATTTAAATCTGGTGAAGATCTACTGGGAACATTTTGATTTCTATCATATAAAACTACATGATTATAGATTATTTTTTTGCCTAATATACAAATAAATTCTTTCAAATCAGACAATGTGTTTCTGAATTTTAGTTTTTAACTTTCTGTCTCTCAAAGTTGATGTTTATTACATCTTGAAAATCTTAATGTATTTTCTCTCTGAAGGAGCAAGAGGTGCAGATGGATGATGAGAACATCAATGATGAGCCTGCAGCTGAACCTCTGGACGCATGTGACTGGGTCTAGAAAATTTAAGATCGCCATAAGTATTTTTGCAGGCAGAGGCAAGATTTTTTTTTTTTTTTTTTTTTACCAGATTTGCTGAAATTCATTGAAATGATGCATTATTCAGTAAAAATGATAATTTCTCCAGTGCATTCTAAGAGATCTGAAATAGGAAATTATGATTCTAAATGGGAAAAAAGGAAACAAGGATTAGTTCTAAATTCTACTTTTTTTCTTTAAAAAGAAAAACTTTTATTTTTTTCTGATATTTAAGAAAGGGGCGGGACTTAAATGCTCAGGTCAGTTGAATTCTGGCGTTTCAGATTTCTGAACCTGCTCCTACAATCACTGTTGATATTCAATCTGGATGTAATCCAGATTACCAGCCTCATTGACCATTGCAGTTCTCTCTCTCTTCTTCTGCCTTCTCTAAACCAGCAACAATACAGTTTTCTCTTTCTTTTTTCTCTTTTCATATTATCAACGTATCATAACATTCTTAGATGTTTTTAATATTTGTGTTTTATTATTTTAGAAATTGTTCTATATTATTCTGGATTTAATTTTTTTATTTTTTTTTTATCTTTTATCTAAATTTATTGTACAAAACTCACTGATGATGTCACAACCTTAATATAGGCGGTCCTTTAGTTTAATAAACTTCAAATACAATTGTATTTATTTGTTTTTACATTTTAAACCTTAACAACATACAGATGTGTAGCCCGAAAGATCTCCTTTCTCATATAATAAGACCTTTGAACGAAACAGGAAGGATGAATTCAAATTTGGCTTTGGAATATACAGACAACAGATGTTTATATCCAAGCAAAGTTATGTCAAACATATGATAATTAGTCTTAAAATTAATTGGAAAATATTCACACGTTCACAAAGCAATAGGGATTCAGTCAAGCCACGATTAGATTCGATTCACAGTTTTAAAGTCAGGATTTTTATTTTTTTTCAACACAATGAACTTGAGGTGTGTAAAGGCCAAGCATGATTAATTTTTCCCCTTATATGAAACTGTCTTTTTTCCTTCTAACAGAAAAGGATTCAATACAAACAAACATAATGTTGTTTCCCCAACCCATGATCAAATACTTAGAAAATGGATTTAAATGTTAATTATGTGTTTCCTTCATTTTTGATTTTTAAAAATGGGAACATCAAAATTTATTTACATAACTGTATATTTTATAATTAGAAAGTTTAAAAATTGATAAATCAATAAAGAAGCCCCCCCTCCCTAACACAAATTTCATTTTTAGTTTTAAATTAAATGACGAATGATACAAGGTATTTCTGTTTTTGTTTTCTGTTATTTTCTCAAACACACCATATTTTTTCTAAGTGTATACATTAACAAATATTTTTCTTCTGTTCATTTTCCAAGAAATTCCTGTATCCAAGGCTTCACAATATTTTGATATAAAGCAACTGCTTCTTAAATATATACTTTGCATATTTAGTTGGGATCTAAGTTTTTTTTAATGCTAAAAAAAATTTTTGATTTATTATATAAGCGGCTGGCTTCATTCTGCAACTGCTGTTGTGTTTAATACAATTAAGATGAAATCAGTTTTGACAGAAACTGAGAGGCTTTTGAAATTGCACTTTAGTGCATGCTATCATTGTAACCATCTGTAATTGTAAGCAGGGGTGAAAGTAAGATGAAGCGGTCCGGAGTGGCGTTCCGGTAAAAAAAATTGGAGGCGGAACGCCGCTCCGGCTGGAGAGATCAGCTGAGCAGCTGGTTTTCACTGTATCACACATGACGATAGCTGCTGTCGCTCTTATGGAAGAAAAAAAATGACAATTGACTCTCAAACTGAGAGCAGGCAGCGCTTTATTTAGATATTTGCAGTGTTTTAGTGGCGCATCGACCAGCTGATTAAATCCTCTGCATCTCTCTCTCTCTCCTGCTCTGCGCTTTCTTGCTTCACATCCTCGTTCCCAGGCCATCTCAAGTTGACATTCGGGATTCCTCGGCTTCATTTGTTGACATTTTGGGTGTCCCCAACTTATCAGTTCCCATCTGGCGCAGCGTTCGGGCCCGAATCACGTCCATTGCTGTGTTCGGGCCCGGTTCCGTCATGTGCCGTAATGGGGTGCGTTTGATTTTTATTCAGGAGCATTCAATTTGTTTACAGTTACCTGAGCATTAATGTGTATGATACACAGAGGTGCAACTGGACAAGATCAACAATAAATGATTTATAAGTAGTTTAAATACAAAATACATGTATTTCAAGATTGAAAAAGTAAATGGTGACATTGTGAAAGTAAATTATTTTAAAGAAAAATAAACAAACATGCAGAGAAAAATGAATCAGATGTTTACGAAGAAGATTAAAGCGAGGATGAAGATGAGCAGACCAAATGTTCTAAAGGAGAGGATGAAGAGGAGAGAAGGGGAGATGCAAGTTTCATGAAAAATGCCATTGAGACACCAGGACCATCAAGCACAGATGACTTTTGTACATTGTCAAATTATCCTTCAGTCTGGTCAAAATAACCATATGATCAGTTTAAAGACAGAAATGAATATATCTTTACCAAGAATATGGAATGCTTGACCATCCAAAATGCCACATAGTACCGGCATAACAAAAAATCTACTTTCACCCCTGATTGTAAGAATAAACTGCTGTTTAAACAAATGACAGACATTATTACCAAAGTGTTTTTTGTATTTAATATTTTTGAATCTGTTCATTATTTGCTTTATATTTGTTAAGTTTTTTGTCTTGGTAACTATATTTTCCAGTTATCTTAAATAGAATTGTAAAATGTGTTGTTTGAATGTTTTAATTTTGCTCCAATTGCTTTTTATTATTATATGATCAATAAATCATCTGTTTTATTATTGTAGAAATAAAACCGTGTTCTCATCGACCGTATTCAGATTAAAGAATCTCTTTTTTTTATAACAGTACAAGTCAATGTTGGTCTGGAGTTTACTACATTTGTTTATTTACGATTGCAAAAGTTTCACTGGGTTTTATAGGGGTTGGTGGTGGTGTTCAAAAATTGGTTCCACTTATTCCACTGCTCATCATAAGGCAAAATTGTTTTGTGAACGTTGCCTTCATTTCTATTTCCTTATTTAGTAATTCATTAATTTGTTTTCTAATGACTAAAATTTGTTCCAAGATTTGCATATTTCCAGTTTGTTTGTGTTCTTTCTCTAAGCGCTTGAGTTTTTCTATCTTATTTCCGTATGCAACCTGTCGGAAAAAGCAATCAATTTTCCCTGCACAGCTCCCTTGAATGCATCCCAAAAATAGCTGGATTCAATTAATTTCCATTTTATTTATATAGCCCAAAATCACAAAGAAATGTTGCCTCATTGGACTTCATGCAAGTAATTTTACAGATGCAGAAAATAGTCATGAAACATGAAAAACATTTAAAGACTAAACAGACTCAATAAACTGGATATCCTTGCTCTTAGACCCTCCCTCTTGGTAAGGAAAAACTCCTAAAAAACCTGAGTCAGGAAAAACGAAGAAACCTTATGGATTCCCACATGAGGGAGAGATCCCATCCCAGGACGAACAGGCGATACCAGAACTGGTAAAGAAAAATTAGCTTCTACAACTACGTATATGAATAGAGTTCATTCAGATAGAACTGAGGGACAAGTGGTGATGAAGTCCTCAGTCAGACGAAGCAGAAGTGCAGTCCACGGCCAGGAGCAGGAGGACTGATGACCCACCAGGAATCCCCCTCACCCAGAGATGCAGGATGATGTTGTGGGCGTGGTCCACGGCCAGGAGCAGGAGCGTGGGCATGGATGAGTTTTTCAGCATCACTATTAGATAACATATTTCTGATCCGAGCTATATTGCGAAGGTGAAAAAATGCAGTTTTACAAGCTTGAGATATGTGAGCCTTAAATGATAAATCCTGGTTAAATAAAACCCCAAAGTTTCTGACTGTAGAATTGGAGGCAATATTTACACCATCCAAAGAGACTATCTGATCAGAGAGAGCATCTCTCAGGTGTTTAGGGCCCAGTATAATGACCTCAGTTTTTTCTGGGTTAAGGAGGAGGTAATTAATTGTCATCCAGGACTTAATGTCTCTAATGCAGGAATTCAGTTTCTCTAGGTGGTCATTCTGGTCTGGTTTAATGGATAAATACAGCTGCGTATCATCTGCATAACAGTAGAAATTAATGCTGTGTTTCCTAATTATGTTTCCTAAGGGCAGCATGTAAAGCATGAATGGATTCACTTCCCCAGTAATCATTATTTTCAACATTCGATTTGATTTCCTCTTTTATTTTGCTAATATTTTCCTTGTGGCTCAGGAGCCCAGTGTTGAGTCTCCACACTGTATTTATTTTCCTATTGTTAAGATTAATTTTTAAATTTATTAAACTATGATCTGAGACATCTGCAACATCAATTTTGCTGTTGGAGACATTATGAAGCTCTTCTACACTAATTAAAAAGTAGTCAATTCTAGACTATATCTTAAGGGGATAGAATAATGTGTATAATCCTTAACTTGCAGGTTTAGTATTCTCCAGACGTCTTTCAATCCCACTTCCTGTAGTAATATATTCATCAGATTGGTTAAGTGCAGTTTACCCTTACTATTGCTAGTAGTGTCCATATTGTGGTTGAGTATGGCATTAAAGTCCCCTGTGCATATCACGAGTCCTTCAGATTCCTGTGCTACTAAGTTAAAGATATTTAAAAAAATGTTTTTGCTTTCTGGAGGGGAATAGATATTAAGAAGAGTAACAAGTTTTTCTATTTTCCCTTTAAGTAAGACATATCTACCATCTTTATCGTTCACTTCCTTATAATATTCAAATTGTAGGAAAACCACTTGGGCGTTTTCCTTAAGTTTTGCTAGGACCTTACTTCTTTTAACTGGATCGTTCAGCCCATTTACGTTTGGTGAACCCAGTTTAATATTATTAAATGGCATAATATCTACACAACTTTGGATAGGACCACTCCAGGCAACACATACCAGTCTGAACATTTGACCTGCTACCATAATGTAAACCTAAAAAGAAATACATCAAAGAAAACAAAAAATACAAAATTGGCCTCCAATGTAGGGGAAACTTTTCATACCCAAGGTCCCCGTTGGTAGGTTGTGAGCAAAGTCTAGTTACAGAGGGCCCCTCTTTGGTGGTGCTATGTTTTGTTACACACATCCAAATGTCCAACTTTACTCAACTCATGTTAAATATAAAAGAAGCATTTTATGCAATAAAAATGTAATAAATATCTGCTCTCAAATTCCATTATTGAGTTAGAATAAAAAGGCTATGGTACGGTGGCCGGGAAGTGCAAAACAATAATGCATTTACCCAAACACATTTACAAGTTCATCAAACACTTTTACAAATTTATAAAAACACATTTACAAGTTTATTAAAACACTTTTGCAAATTTATAAAAACACATTTACAAATTTATTAAAACACTTTTACAAATATGCAAAAACACATTTACAAGTTGACCGAAACACTTTTACAAATATATAAAAACACTTTTACAAGTTTATGAAAACACTTTTACAAATTTATAAAAACACATTTACAAGTTTATGAAAACACTTTTACAAATTTATAAAAACACATTTACAAGTTTATTAAAACACTTTTACAAATTTATAAAAACAAATTTACAAATTTATTAAAACACTTTTACAAATATGCAAAAACACATTTACAAGTTGACCAAAACACATTTACATTTCGACCGAAACACATTTACAAGTTTGTCCATAGTCTGTATATTTGATGGACAACCCCCGCTCCAGAATGCCATTCATTTCCTATGACGTCCAGTAGATAATATAGCGTAATAGGCGGCTGAAGTCTAGGACACCAGAGGAGGATGTCGTTTATGCTAAAGTCTGTAAAACCAAACCTCCCAATAAGTTCAGAAACAACTCAAACATATTATTACAGGAAACTGCATTGCATAGTTTCAAAGATGTCTTTGTATAATGGTGCAGAAAGCAAGGACTTAAAACTAACAAGCAACAATTCTTTACCTGCTAAATTTTTTTCTCTAAGAAGCTCATCTATCTTCAACTCTTTAACTGTTTTAGTGGCATCTGTTTGAACTGGTATTCTGTATAAAAGATACCTGTTCACATCTTTTCCCCTGAACAAGACTAGAATGGACTAATCAGCAATCAGCTTAGTGAAAAGAAATCAACTATTGGAGCATAAACACCACTTGCTGTGTTTGGTGGGGTGAGAATGCTGAGCTGCTTCCCAGGAATATTATATACATTTCAAAGCATGGGGGTGGAAACATCATGTTTTGGAACCTGCATGGAACTATGAACCAAAAATAACAACTAGTGTGTCCAAACCTGCTGAAGAGCCACAGGTAACCTTCGAACTCTGTAATTACTAACCAGGTTTACATTGGATGGATGTGGTGGACCGAGCAGCCAAAAAGCAGGACAGAATGCAAAACGTATCCCAAAGTTGAAAATGTAATTTTCTTTTAAAAAACACAACACCCTTACAAGAGGTCAACTAAGCAATGAGGGGACTCAAGCTTAAAGTTAAACAAGAAAAAGGCAACATAGGTTTAGCAAAGTGACAAGAACAAAACTGACTGAAATTTGACAGAGAAACAAGAGAAACATCTATAGTGGGTGATCAATCCACTGAAGAAACACGAGGGGGAACTGAAAAGGACAAACTCTAACTACAAACAATATTGCAGCACATCAAATAAATCTGTTAAATGTAAACTAAATCTAACATAAAGTTACCTTTAAGAAATGAATGACAATAACTTGAAATTGAAGCAAATGTTAATAATTTAAACAAACAAATTAATATACCCTCCACCCCCCCACCCCCATTCTTGGCCATGGTAAAGTCCATTCAGCTACTTGCTGTTGTGGTTGATTGCTGCCAATTGGTCATGTTGGATTAGTCAGGCCTGACTTCATTCATCCAGCAGATGGCAGCGTCAACAGCAAGAGCAGTGGAGCCAAAAGAAACATATCATTAATAAGTAAACAACAACAGAAAGACAAATGTGGTTTGATGCATGCATATACTGCCCTGATGGTCCTGTGATGGTGAAAGTCACCACAATGGAGTTGAGGGGAATTATTTTTATGGACCATATACTTTCTGCAACATCATACAAATACATTTTATATATATGATGTGTTCCTGGATTCTTTATTTACTTTAAGTTAGTAAACTTTCTCTTTTGATGGCTGACAAAGACTTATTTTCACAGTCTCTGTATTATATTTGCAAGCGTAAAACTCTTTTAACATCTAAATTTATTTTCTCTTTGAAGGGACAAGAAGAGCAGACGGATTATGAAAATGTCAGTGATGTGCACACAGCCAAACCTGTGGAGCCACACCAGTGACGATGTTGTGGAGGTGAATTATACACAGGTGAGCTTTAAACCAAAACCTGGACACCAGAGAACCAGGAGAACCTCCAGCAGCTCTCAGGAAGAAACTCAGTATTCTCAAATCAAGTTTAAGACCTGAAGAGTTTTTTTTTTTTTCTCAGGCAGAGACGAGAGGCTTTACCAGAACTGTTGCATTATTGAGTAAATGTGTTACTGGCACCTCCATCCCGGTCTATACAAACCCGTCACCAGCCACTTCAACCATCGTAATTCCTTCTTGTGCCTTTCACACAAATCGTTCAAGCTTCAACTTGTTCAGAAGAGATCCGTGCAAATAATTAGGATTTTTGAGTAGTTCAGACTTTTTCATCTCACCACATTTCACCTGTTCACCAGGAGCTCCATGTTAAATTCAGAATCAACTACAAACTTTTGCCGTTCATCTTTAAATCCATCCACAACTCTTCTTCCTCATATTTGTCCATTCTCCTCCACATCGCTGCTCATTACTGATCCTCATCCTTGAGTTGAGGTTAAGGTTAGGGGCTAAACTTTGGAATTCACTCCGTCAGAGATCCGAATTATTGACTTAACTCACAAAACGTACAAACTGTAACTGTTTCTTCACAGAAGCTACTGTACATCATGATGATTCAACATCTGTGACCGTCATTTGCTGTTTGTTCTGCATGTACACTGCCCTCAGTTTTAGATTAAACCAATTAATATTTTATTATGTTTATAAGTGAGGGAAGATCAGAGCGTGAGATTGACAGACGGATTGAGGCGGCGTCCGCCATTATGTGATCGCTACACCGGTCCGTTGTAGTGAAAAGAGAGCAGAGCCAGAAACGGAAGCTGTCAATTTACTGGTCAATCTCACCTATGGTCATGAGTTCTGGGTCATATCCAAAAAAAACAAGATCCCAACTACCTTTGCTCCAGAGGGTGGCCCTGAAAGATAGGGGTGAAAACCTCAATCACCTGAAGAGAGCTCAGAGTAGAGCTACTGCTCCTCCATATCGAGCATCTTGTCCGGATGCCTCCTGGACGCCTCCATGGCGAGGTGTTCCCACTGGGAAAAGAACCCGGAAAAGGTCCAGAACAAGCTGGAAAGACAGTGTCTCTCAGCTAACTGTGAGTTTGACTGCTGTTTAAACAAGCATAAGATATTTTTTATTATCAAAATTTTATTTATTTAACCAAAGCAACATTTATATGATGTTGATTATTTAGTTTATATTTGTTTACTTCTTTTGCTTCTATATTTTTTTCAAATATCCTCAGTGGATTTATTGTATTGTTTGAATGTTATATATTTAGTATTTTTTTAAATAGCTTTTTATTATTATATTAGCAAAACATCAGTATTATTACATGTTTTCATATATTTTTGTTTTATTATTTTAGAAATAAAACAATTATCCATCTTGAGATTTCTCCCATTTCTGGATTTGAAATTATTTCTTCTATCTTAACAGAAAGTGCAAAATTAACTGATGGTCTAACACCATTGTTTTTGATTATTTTTAATCTATTAGGCATTAATCAGATGCTGCTGTATAGCCTGGATGACCAGCTTTTTCATATATAATAATAAACCTTTGTACAGAACCTTTGTACAGAACTTCAACTTCACAACTGGTTTGTAGACAATATTTCAGTTAATTATTCTTTTAACAGATTCTAAACAAACTTTGTCTATCAACCTACCTCTAGATGTCTTGTAAAAAAAAAAAAAAGCAGAAGAGTCATCTTTGTAAAAACAGCATGATGTCATCGAGAAATCTGAAATGACTTTCTATCTTAAAAAACTACAATAAATAATACAGATAGGATGATCTGCTGAGGTTTCTTCAATGCTCCACAGATGGTTCAGAAATTAAAAACCAACTTTTATCTTAAATATCTTATAATATTCCACTCTCCATAAAAATAAATCCTTTTAAAATAATACCAACTCAAAATGTGAAAATGATTTATAACAAAACCTGGAACAATAATTAAATGTACTTTTCAGTGTATTCACTTTTCTTCAACGTCACCAAAGCCCAAGACAATCCCTGTGTGTTAGTGTGTACCGTGTGTGATGTTTAGTCTTATAGTGCCCTCAGATATCAGTAACTATTTATTCTGCCTCCCATTTGTTTTCAAAGCCTGTTTTCAGAATCAACTTTTATCTTCGGTTTCGTGAGGACTATCTTATCTTGTAGCATCATAAACTAGATTTGACTGACACGGGAAGTGTTTGGCAAGGCCACGAACAGACAGAGGAAGCTCTGTATTATGAGATATGCAGTTGAAATGTTAACAGTGGTACATCGCAGGGCCACGAATTACAATAAAATGAAACAATCCTGTGGGCCGGATATGATTACATGCCGGGCTGGATGTTGCCCGTCGGCCAGGTTCTCAATCTCAATTTACCTCGGGGCCACTGATGACAGAGTCTGCATAGTATGGGGTTCCATTTGTGCCAAAAATATGTTTTTGTGTCCACTCTCTGTCTTTGGCCCATTGTCTATATCTACTGAATGATTTTATAATTTGTTCATGTCTATGCACTACTGAGCAATATATTCTGCGTATCCTGTGAAACGACAGAAGCTAATGACGCTAGCAACTGGAGTTTTCTGAGGACTAGAATTTTCAATAATAGCAAATGCTAAGTTTTATACATAAAGCAAGCCGAAGCATCACAAAGCAATCATCAAAGAAGTGTGGACAGAAAGAAGATATTGCTTAGTAGACATTGAACTTTCATATTAAGGTGGGGGCCACAAAATGTCGACTTTGAGACCCCTGGCTTAGTGAAACAATGGAAGTTAAACTTCTTCTATTCAAACAAGAAGATGAAACCACAGACTGATGCAACAGCAGACTGATAAAGCCACTTGGGTGAGTGGTAAAACATTTCAAGGAAGTAGATTTACACGCTGGTAAACCACAAATAACATGATTACACGCCTCCTGGCAGTGAAAGACTCATTTTAAATAGCAAATGGCGTGTTTGGACAGCTTACTCTAGTGAGGGTTTTTTTAATGCACTTTTTTCATGCGCTTTTTGTGCTGAACTACCTCTTCAATACGCATTTTTTATGTTAAGACATGTATTAAAAAAGGAATGGAATAATAATTTATTTTCTTTGAATGTGTTTTCAGTTGTTAAAACTGAATTTGTAAAAATAACATTTAGAAAGCAAAGTGAAGTTAAACGTTTGTTTTTTTTTTCCAAATATCATAAGTAAAATCTGTCTGTTATACATAGTTTCATACTTAGCAAAATGTCATAAAAATGCTTTACCTTTACTCTATATTTTTGATGACTAAATATTTACTGTAATTCAGTCGACTAAAATTGGACTAAAAGTAAATCTTGTTTTAGTCAAAAGACTATAATTAAACCACACTGCCTGGCCAAAAAAAAAAGTCGCCACCTGGATTTAACTAAGCAAACAGGTACGAGCCTCCTATTGGATAATTACTGCATGGATGATTATCTTTCAGCAGGCAACAAGTTATTTAAACCCAGCTGGTGCAATGAGTTGCTTCTCATTTCCTACACAACCATGTTGAAAAACGCATCCCGTGGTGTGAAAACGATGTTAGTCTGTTTGAGAAAAGTTGAGTTATTGGTATGCATCAAGCAGAGAAAACATCTCAGGAGATTGCAGAAACTACTAAAATTGGGTTAAGAACTGTCCAACTCATTATTCAAAACTGGAAGGATAGTAGGGACCCATCGTCTTCGAGGAAGAAATGTGGCCGGAAAAAAATCCTGAATGATTGTGATCGGCGATCACTTCAACGTGTGGTGAGATCAAATCGAAGACAAACAATAGTAGAACTCAGGTATCTGTTTAATAGGGAAAGAGCATTTCCACACGCACAATGCGAAGAAGGGAACTCAAGGGATCGAGACTGAACAGCTGTGTAGCCTTAAGAAAACCACTAATCAGTGAGGCTAACTGAAAAAAAGGCTTCAATTTTCTAGAGAGCATAAAGATTGGACTCTAGAGCAATGGAAGAAGGTCATGTGGTCTGATGAGTCCAGATTTACCCTGCTCCAGAGTGATGGGGGCATCAGGGTAAGAAGAGAGGCAGGTGAAGTGATGCACCCATCATGCCTAGTGCCTACTGTACAAGCCTGTGGGGGCGGTGTTATGATCTGGGGTTGCTGCAATTGGTCAGGTCTAGGTTCAGCAACACTATGTGCTCAAAGAATGAGGTCAATTGACCACCTGAATATACCGAATGACCAAGTTATTCCATCGATGGATTTCTTCTTCCCTGATGTCACGGGCATATTCCAAGATGGCAATGCCAGGATTCATCTGGCTCACATTGTGAAAGACTGGTTCAGGAAGCACGAGACATCATTTTCACACATGGATTGGCCACCACAGAGTCCAGAACTTAACCCCAATGAGAATCTCTGGGATGAGCTGGAGAAGGCTTTGCACAGTGGTTAGACTCCACCATCATCATTGCAAGATCTTGGTGAAAAATTAATGCAAGACTGGATGGAAATAAATCTTGTGACATTGCAGACTTTCAGATATTTATCATGACATTTACGAAGAAAACTAAGATTAAAATTGCATTTCTGATTATTTGTTTTATAGTATTTCTTTATTCAAATCATTTGAATTATATATTTAATTATAATACTGTAATAATACTAATAATACAAAAGAATGCCATTGGAGAAAGCCTGTGAAGTAATGTAGATGCTACAGTGGGTGAGCCACAAACTTCCTCGTCTGCGCTGGAATCTGACTCAGATCCTTACAGGTGGATAACTCCACAATTGCTTGCCGTTTTTGTTGCAGCAGTAATATCAGGTTGGGGGTGTGAGGGACTATAATTAAGCAGGAGAGAGTGTAAACTAAGGGATACTGGGAAATGAGGGAATGCTTACTCTGCGCTAAAATCTGAGTAACTTCTTCTTTTCTGCAAAAACTATGTCCTTGAAAATCAAAACAGATCAAAAGCTGATCGTATTGAGACTTTAACATTTTGAATACAAACTTTGTGCATGTTTTGCATTTATTTTATCCTTTACGTTTTCATTTGTATATATCACTGAAGAAGCCGTGGTGCAACAAGTTCTGCTTTTGTGAGCTTCTTTAACACCCCTTCGAAAAATGTAGAACTATAAAATTTGAATAGAAGAAGTTAAAACTGTTTTCACGTAGAAGGAAAAAGAAGTAACACTTAGACCTTCTGAGATAAAACAGGTCGGTTTGCTTTCGGCTGCTTGTCTTGGTTTGGGTACAATTTTAAAAACTAAAGGTAAGAATAAACTTCCTTGTTGGATATGTTTGTTTGATATTGTTTTACTGGAATTTCATTATGAGACTGTTCTTTTATTATGGAAATTGAAATGATTTTCTTTTTTGGCACAATCTGCTATATTCCTTTACATAAACTGAAGAAATCCTGTTTTGATGAAAACATTTTTATTCTTTACAGATGTAATGTTTTAAAAGTGCTCTTTGTTGGAAATAAAATATTGAAGTTTTCTGTTAAACCCCAGCACATTCATTGAGAGGCACATTTGCATTTATTTGAAGCTCCCACTCTTTTGTAATTGTTTTGTTTTTTTTTATTTTATTTTATTTTTGCTCTTTGGTAGTTATAAAGCTTAATTCGCCAGTGAGATTAGAAGCTGAAGAGTTAAGCGGAATCTCATAAATTCACACCAACCATATATGGAATTTTAGACATGAGCTGCACCATGAAATGCATCCTGTTACAGAACGGTCTGAAACAGTAGACTCCACCTCGAATTAAAAGAAAAGAGAGCGGATACTCTTATACTTTACTGGGTTTGAATACTGTCTTTATGCACAGCAACAAAAAGGAAAGCTACTAGTTGAAAATCTTTTTTTAGTCAACATATTTTTCTTAAACACATGTTGGTTGAAGCAGATGGACAAATCAACCAAAATATCACATTTTTTTAAGCTCCAACCATATAACTAGGTAACAGAGTTAACACTGATCTTGTTGGAATATATAAACACCTGAAAGATGGTCAAAATACATTTTTTAATTTAGTTAGCATTTTTTTAACTGAATACTAACATTTTCTGTCATTTATTTATTTACTTCAACAATGATTATCTTAGTGGCTCATATGAAAAGGCTTACGTCTCTGCAAGTGTGCACACAGGGATAATTTCAACAAAAATAAACTTTTAAGCTGCATTTCTACTGTTCTGTTCTGCACGGTGTTGCACACGTTTTTGGTTTATTTACCCAATTCATGCACCCGATCTCCAAGAAAAAGGTGCATCCAGATGGAAACATTTCCTGTAAATACAAAAAAGACTAAAGTTCTGATGTTTTTGTGTTGCAGGCATCAGTGAAAATGAATGCTCTTATATTGGGGTTGTTAGTATTTTTGACTCCCACAAACAGTAAGTTGTTTGTTCTATAATAACACATTCTGTCCAACTGAATTATATTTGTCTAATAGTTTCCTTGTTTTTTTTTCCACTCTTACAGAAATTTCTTATTGCTGTTATTCTTATGATACGTTTATGAGAAATCAGATCACAGCTGAAGAAGGCTCCTGTGTTGAACTCAAATGTGAATCCCTAAGTTTTACTGTGGATACTGATGGTGCAAACTGGGTTTGGATGAAGGATCCACACATGACTGATGGAGGCCCAATTGGGACTCCAATTTACAGCACTGATGAGTCATGGCGGTCTGTTAGCCCAGGCTTTAAAGACAGAGTGACACATTCAGGCTCTACACAGGAAACTGGTGGAAGACTAAAAGCAGATCAACTGTGTCCAATTAAAATGTGTAATCTGACTGGAGACGATAGTGGAGAGTATATGTTCAGATATTATGGAAAAACGGCCAGTGGGGAGCCATTGCATTATGTTTTTTTAACTGTTTATGGTAAGTACAAAGTTAAAATATCTGAAAAGTCTTCAAAAATTATAAAATCAGAAACAACTAAAGAAAAACAAATTGTCAAAAGAAAGGATTTAAATGGGAATTGCTGTCATATTTATGTGTTTTGTCTTTACAGTTGTCCCGCAAGTTGAGATTCTGATAAAGAATCAGAGTGAAGGAACATTACAAGACGTCATAGAAGGAGACAACATCACTCTTGAATGCAAACTGGAGAAAAGCAACCCAGATCCTGACAGCTTTTTCTGGAAGAAAGATGGGAAACACCTTAAGAATGATCAGATTTATAAATTGATCAGGATCAAACCAGAGGATAGAGGCAACTACACATGTGGAACCAGAAACAAGATCGGTTCTGGAACGTTACAGTCTATTTATCTAAATGTTAAATGTAAGTTCCTCATGAATAAGTAATTGATTTAATTTTTGAATGTGTCATCATCAGTAGTGCTCTGATGATAAAGAAATGTTTTAAGAAAATATTTATTAGAGATTAAATTTGATCAAGATCCCTGAAACCTTTAAAAACTCTTTGAATTCAGATTCCCCCAAAGATGTGAAAGTAGAAGCACAGCCTGGATCTGTTGTGGTGGAAAATCAGACTACTAAATATCTAAACTCTACTTCATCTCTTCCTTCATTCTGCTTAGATGCTCCAAAACAGACAACAATCATCAAAGGTGAAGAACAGTTGCATGATGGGAAACGTTTTGTGACTCTGATCTGCAGCAGTCTCTGTGATCCTCCTGCAACTTATGTTTGGTACAAAAAACAAGAAAATGAAAAAGTCTCTGATGGAAAGAATTTAACAGTGTTCTCAGACCAAGCAGGAGAGTATTATTGTGTTGCTGAAAATCAGATCGGTCAAGAATATTCTGCATCCGTCATTCTGTTTGATGGTGAGTGAATGAAGATGGTTTAATGATTTGACCAATTTTGACTAAACATGAAGTATCACAATTACATATACAATCCTACATTTCTCTAACCAACAGTCAACATGAGCACTGCAACAATTGTGAGGATTTTGTTGTTTGTCCTGATTTTGATCATCACAATTGTTGTTTTTTCTCTGTACAGGTAAGAAATATTTATAGTTTCTTCAACAAACAAACAATTCAAACTACTTTCCCTGTTTAAATTGCTCACGTGATCTTGATCTATACATTAATTTAACCACACAGGAAGAATACATTCCACCAGCAAGGAACTACGAACAAAGACGTCTGCAGTGAAGCTGTGGTAAGAGTCTGCAAGCATTTACATTGATGGAAAACAAGATTTTGCTAGTCACAAATTCAGCAATTTGGTCCACTTAAAAAGATGAGTTTGGTCTGAAATCTTCATTAAAGAAACATTTCAGCTTGTTTTCTCTCTGAAGGAGGAAGAGGTGCAGATGGATGATGAGAACATCAACGATGAGCATGCAGCTGAACCTCTGGATGCATGTGACTGGGTCTAGGAGATTTAAGATCTCAAAAGTGTTTTTGCAGGTGGAGGCAAGATTCTTTTTGTACCAGATTTGCTGAAATTCATTGAAATGATGCATTATTGAGTAAATATGATAATACAATTTCTCCAATGTATTCTGAGAGATCTGAAATAGGAAAACAGGATTCCAAGTAGGGAGTGGGTGGAAGCAAATGTATTTATCCCACCTCTGCATTGCTTACATTTTACTTAATGTCATGATTCAGTGCTTTGGTTTTGTCATGTTCTGTTTCCCCTGTCAGTCTCACCACATTCAGGTCAACAATCCGCAGCTGTCTTCATTTAGTTAATCAACTTCAGTGTATTTAAGTGTCTGGTTTTCAGTTTCTGTTGTCAGGTCACCTACTCTTCTATGTTCTGTTGCCTCACTGGTTTGTGCTCCTGGGTTTTTGTCATGTTTAAGACACTTTAGTAAATGTTTATGTTTCTGCCACAATTCCTGACACTTAACTTCATAGGTATAATTTAGCCTAATTGTTTTAATAATTTTTTTCCCCAGATGTGACTGAATGATGTAATTAAAGCAATTTATTTTCTCCGTTTTCTATTATTTTCTCCAAGACACCATGTTGTTTTCTAAATGTATATATTTACAAATATTTTTCTTCTGTTCATTTTACAGGAAATTACTGTATCAAAGGCATCAAAATGTTTTGATATAAAGAAACTGCTTTTTAAAATATACTTTGAATTATTTAGTTGTGATTTAAATCTTTAAGTTTTAATGCTGGAAATAATTGTTTGATTTATTACATGAGCGGTTAGCCCCATCTGTAACAACTGTTGTGTTTATTTGACTCCTGCAGCATGTATAAAACAGTTAAGATCAACTCAATCTGAAAAGTTGATGGAATTGTGTTTTACTGCATATTAACATTGTAACCATCTGTGATTGTAAGTTGGACTGTTTAAACAAATGAGAGGAATTATTACCAATGGGTTTTTTGTATTTAAAGCAATATTTTTTAATCCGTTTATTATTTGCTTCATAATTGTTTATGTTTTTTTGGTACCTATATTTTTTCAATTATCTTGAATGCAGTCGTAAAACGTATTATTTTAATGTTTAATTTTTTCAAATAGCTTTTTTATATTATGATTTTACCAATAAATAACTTTAATAATTTGTGTTCTATTATTGTTGAAATACAAATAAAATCTAATCTTCTAGATTTACAACTGTGTATTTTATTTAAAAACAAGAAGCAAAATTAACTGATGGGATGAATGAAGTATTTCTGTTGAGAATCTTTATCAACATAAAAACAGGATTTTATATTCATATATACTAACAAATTAATAACTTTCACTCAAAATATCATTGATCATTTGAAAGTAGAAATCAGTTATTAGTTCAACTAAAAAGTATGCTGCGTCAATGTTTTTACTCATATATTTTTATTTTAGATGCCTGGCATTTCTGTTAAGTAGATCTCTTCAGTCATTGGCCAGCAGTTATGGGGTCAGATCAGAATCCTTGACAGGATGAAAGGCTTTAATTGTGTCAGCTTCTATGATTATGTGTGAGCTGCAGTAGTATTGTGTACATTTTTTGACAACTTTAAAGGTAAAGATTATTCTAGCCAAAAGGTATGTGTGTAACTGAGTGTGTGTGTAGACAGGCCCCGCCCATTCCAGATTGTTATTTAGACCTGGTTGTTATAGGATGTTGCTACTCTGTGTTACCTTCTTTGTTTTCTTAACCCCACTCTTTTATTCCCCCCCTCCCCCTCTTTGTTTCCGTCCAGTCCAACAAAAAAGAAAAAGATACAACATAATTAAAATAAATAAAGTTTAGCATGAAATACAACAGGGGTTTATACTTAATAAACCCCTGTTGGGACATTAAAATCTGTCCAACGCAAGAGGCTCTCAGCCCGTATCTGCTTGCTCAGCTGTTAGACAGGACAAGTTAAAAAGAAAAAAAAAAAAAGAATCCTTGACAGGATTGTTCACTCACGTAACTTTTTAATTTAGTGTTCACTTTTATATGAAAGCCAGGTACAACACTTGTTACTGCTACATTGGTACAGCGGAGGCCTTACTGGGGACGCCACAGCTACAAGGTACAGTGATGAGTGTTTATGACATTGTTGTTGAAAGTATATCACGTTAAAAGTTGTTTTAATGAGCCTGCATTCATCCGACCTCATTTGAATAAGCTGCTGTTCCATCACTGCTCCGTGTTTGTCTGCTAATGACCGGCTACGGTGGCTGTTCTGGTCCCAGCACGTACTGTATTCAGACTGAAGAATCTCAGAGTGAACCGAAGTCCTGTCCTATTGAAAACTAACCGATCCCACATCAAAAGATGGGGCCAAGGCCCGATCCGGATACTCCCTTTGTCCCTCTCCCGTTCAATAACGTCATCAAAATCGCCAGTCCGCTAGCATTAGTGTGGAGCTTCCAGCGGTTGAATATCTGTAACAACAGCGGTTTTATAACTTTAAAAAGGTCACACTACAACATAAAGTCATTACTTACATTTTAATGTAAACTTCTGTGCTTCAGAGCGCACCAAATTGAAGAAAAGACCTTCTTCACGCGACACGGTTTACTCTCGCAATCGTGGATTTTGGACCCCTCTGTTTGGAGTGTGAAACTTAAAAAAATATTAATTCTGGACTCAACTTTGACTTCAGCTGCCATTTGAAATCAAAGGTGAAGGGCTAAGGGACAGGGGGAAGGGGAGTATTTGGATCGGGCCCAAGTGTCCATGGGTTCCTATAACCTGACAAGGGTCCGCTTGAGCATATTCAGGGCTCGTTTACATTACAACGTTTTCGCGTGCGTTCTGACAACTTGGTTATCGTTTGGGCCTCTCGTTTAGACCAGAACGGCGTTTTAGGGCCCCCAGAATGACAACTTTGAAGAACGCCTTCCAGAGTGGAGCGTTGCGAAACGTTCCCATTCCCACCGCCCTCCCATTTTAGTGTGTACGGTCAGGAACGGTGTCAGGGTGTAAAGCGGATGTGCTCATACCCTACGTCATGATGATTGTTGCCGGAAGGCAAGTAGAATGTCCGCATACTTAGATTGGCACGACTCCCAATCGATACCTTCTACACATTTCGTGGTCTTGTAGTTCAGAGTTACTCGCAGGAGTAACTCAACCTCGTCGTCAGTCCAGATGAGGCAGTCCGTCTTCCCTTTCGTTGCTCTAGCTGTCATCTTCTTGTTGTTATCGTGTTTGTGTGCGCCATGGTCCTTGCACCGGTAGAAATAGGGAAGTTCGCGCATGCGCAGTACTTCTCCTATTGTTCTTTTCCATCCGGTGGGACTGGCTCACAGCGCGCATAGCGGCGTGGCGTGTGAATTACATCGTTTTCCGTCAGCATTCGTTTTAACCGTGAACGCAATATCATTCTGGAACGTCCTGGTGTGTACCCGATATCTTGCTTACCGGGTCAGAGAGCAAAACGCGTTCCCATTCCAGTGTAAACGAGCCCTCAGACTCGTTTACACTTCAGAAACGAACTCTGGTTCACTTAAGCTCAGGAGTGTCAAACTCTATTGTACAGGGGGCTAAAATCTTAAACAGGATAAACATTTATTGAACACACTATAACTAAATTTTATAACTTTAAAAACTTAACTTTTTAACGTGGACCAAACCTCAGGATGCGGCCAGTACCAGTACCCTAAACCTAGCCTGGTCAGCGTCTAGTACCACGTCCAGAACCAGTTCTGATCCGCGTCCAGTACAGACTGTGCTGGAGTCCACGTCCCAGTACTGGATTGATACCAGTTTGCAGCCTGGAGGTTGGGGAGCCTTGATTTAATCGGACGTCAAAAAATGACGAGTTGGGGACACAGAACGTCAATTTTTGATGTGGAGAGTCTATAAGCTTTCGTCAAAATGGGACAAGGTGAGAGTGAGTGTGTGTTGCAATATGTTACCAGCGCAAGATAACATCGGGCCATTAATAAAAAAAAAATTTAAAATGATCTGGCGGGCCGGATATAATTACCCAGCGGGCTGGGTCTGGCCTCCAGGCCTTGACGTTGGTACAAGTGCTTTAGGCAAACAAATGTGTCTACTCTGAATACACCCCTAGATCCAAGGTGTTAGACACTGACAATGACAGAAAGTCTTCCACATCCTCCAAACAGTTTATTTTTCTGTCAAAAATTTCAAAATTCCTGCACTTTTCAAATTTTCAATTCATATTCAAGTCTGTTGAAGGCGCTGTGGCACTCATCATAGTTTTACAATAAAAGCTCTATTTTAGTGGTGACTACTGGAATAGCAATCGTGATTTACTTCTTTTTGTTTGATTAATGTTCTTTTTACCTTCTTTTTGTTGGCCTGCTTGCATTTTTAAAATGGTTAGTCTGAGTCTGGATGTCCTGAAATCACACGGTGTGAAAATTCCTCAAGTCCTAAAGTGGTCAAACGCTCCACTCTGGAAAAGCTTGACTTTCCTGCCATCTTGGAGGACAATAGTGAAGATCCTCCAGAGATCAGATTCCACACTCTTCTTCTGGTTCTGCCAACTCAGTGGAAGTTACCATAAGGGAAGAAAAGAATCCCCTGGCAGCAGCAGAGTAAGATTTGGCCACAGTTCCATCAAAACGGCTGCAGAATGCGATGCCTCAACGCGTTAGCTAGAGAATAGAGACGTCTGTTCTAGAGAGGAAATGAAGTCTCACATCAGTCACTTTATTGTGTTTCTTGTCTATTTGTGCTTTAAAATCTCTTTGATGGTTTAAAATATGGTACAAAGTTTGTGCCTGTTTTAATTTTCTTATATATTTTAAGTTTTCAGTAGTGCCACAAAAACATAAATTCTGTTTGTAAGTTTCTTTATCACCCCCCACCCCCGCCTTCAACCGCTATGCTGACATATTTGTATTGAGGAAGTTCAAACTCCTGCAGAACAAAAAAAAAACTGCTGAGATGAAACATTCTGGTTTACTTTTTTCTGATATGACTTGATCTGGTTATAGATTTAAATAACTTAATCTAAAGGTAAGAATTAACTTATTCTTATTCAGATGTTTTTTTTTTTCTTTATATCTGTTTGTCTGGCATTTTTGTACCAAAATTTCCTTGAGAGATGGGTTATAAAATCTGAAAATGAATTTGTTAGACTTATTCTTATACATTTCTGTGAGCAAACCTAAAAAAAAAATCCTGTTTTTGTTGATGTGTTTGTCTTCTTTCCAGATGAAATGTATTTTTTCTAAAAACTCTTTTATTCAAAAATGTTTATTACAAATGGATGTTTTCTGTTAAACCCCAGCACAACCAATGAGAGGCACGACTCAGTGTTTATCTGAAGCTACTATCTTTTAGTAGATAATGTATTTATTTATTTATTTTTTTTCAATTTTATTTTAAATTTTTTTTGTAGCTCTAAAGCTTAATGCTTAAAGTGAGACAAGTAAAAATATTGAGAGGAACTGAGCTCTTATTCAATAAGAGGTGTGAAATTCACACTAACCATATATGGAACTTTTTATATGAGCTGCACAGTGAAAACACATCAAGCTACACTAGTCTAAAACAATAAAAGTCGAGCAGATAATATAATCTCATACTTTTCTGGATATTCTTCAAATGTGATGTTGCCTTCAAGCACAGGAAGAAAAAAGGACCATAACTAATTGAAAATCTTTCTTTTTTTTGTTTTAATATCATTTTCTTAATCACACGTTGCAACTGGAAGGAAGAATGTAATCATTCAGCATTTCAACCTAAACTGTACATTGAAAAAAAAAAAAAAATCCAAGTTCCAAACATCTTGTTACAGATTACAAAGATGTCCAGACAGTGAAAATAAATGAATTTTTTTAAAAAAAAAGCTCTTAAGCACATTTTTTTTTTTTTTTTTTGCTTTGCATGCTTCTACATGCTTGATTGGTCTGAGTCAACATTTCAACGGCAACCACCCTCGCTGATCAGGATGAGTTTGTTGGAAAGCCACACCCCTTCCACTGACAGTGGGCTCAGGAGGATCTGTCAATCAAACGTTTGGAACATTAATTTGAGGGACAGCGGTGTAGCAGTAAACCATGGATCCCAGAACCTTAACTAACAAAGGAATCTTGCCAAGCATAAAGGATTACCCCCCCCCCCCCCCCCCCCTCCGAAAAAGGCCATTGCCTCCACTCCACTCCAATAAAAATACACCTCAGCCTCCCCTGAAAATAACACCCTCGTCAGACTTGAGGGCAACAGACCCCGAAACGCTTAACTTCCCCCGCGGGGGAGGACGTTGGTAATCCCAGGTTACCGTGACAACCAGCCACTCTGGAGCCTAACCAGCCATTTTGATTTACAGGACGTCCAGAAAAGTGCATTCCATTGAATAAAGTTCTTTTGAAGCCACAAGAAAATGCTCTCATTTGTTGACAATCGACATTTCACAGGTCTGAGGATCACCAACCCACCAGATCAAATTTACAGCCTTGCAGCCAACCCCCAGCTTCACTCACACCAGATGTGGGTTGAGAAGAATCCTCCTTTGTTCTGGTCATGGAATGTTTTTATACTTGTTACCTTAACCGTTGTTTTTTTTTTTTCTTAGTGAATTTAACTAAAGTTGTTCAATCTTTCCACAGGAAGAGTTTCAAAAAAAAAGAAACAAATCATTTCGCTTTGATTCTCGCTTCATCTTGTGTGGAATTTCAGTGTGATTGCATTATCTTTTAAATGTGGATGCTTATTATTATTTTGTTTTCTTTCCAGAAAAAGGGGTTTCTACTTATGAGACGAGTTGATTAAAAAAAGGAATTAAATGTTTCTTTATTTCTTTAATGTTGGTAAGAGATGTTGGCTTATAAGGGCTTTTTCTCTGATACACACGCACACGCCCACAAACACCCCATAATTAGGACCCCACCCCAGATTAGGAATTAACAAGCCTATTGGAGTATGTTAATTAGATGAGGGCGTAAGACCGGCCCAACTCGTTTCTGATTGGTCAGTTTCAGGGCCTTTGTCCCTCGCACGTTCAAACTGAAAGTCAGTCAAGAGATGGAGTTCTGAAGTGAATGAGGGAAGACCTCTCAGAAAACAAGGAGATAGCTTCAAGCAGAAAAGATTTTTGGAGGGAAACTCAGAACAAAGGACAGCTCAGAACAAAGGATTAACTTCTAAGATTTTAATAACTTCGAGATGAAAACTTCTGTGAGATTTTTCCATCTTTAAGATTAAACAAACCGAACCGTCAACCTTTTTACGTTTTATGCAATTTTAACTTTTCATTTTTCTTTCTAATTTTTTATAAGTGACAAAATAATTATTAAGTTTTTGTAGCCCGGCCAGCTTTGAAAACTTTTAATTTAGTCGCTAATTTTTGGAACCAAGCGTGACTTGACCACTTGAGACTAAAAAAACCCTGGACAACAACCTGAATCTTCCTTTGGGGACAGATTCTAACTTCGACACCTGGCTGACTTCTCGGGAGAAGAGCAGCCTCTCAAAGCTGAAACTAAAGAGAGGCCTTCCTGTGCTCTTTGGAACCAGAACCAGACCGCATGGTGAGAAGACTTGCTCCAGCGTTTTACTGTTTGTGGTCAGAGAACATTTTTCTTTGATTTAGAATTTACTAAGTAATTATTGTTTCAATCACCAGAAGAAATTTATCTCGATTTTTTTATTAAACATTAATTTTGCATTAGATCAGACACATCAGACATTGCAGTCAACACCTTCAGCCCATTCACATAATTTTAATTTGTTTTAAATTTCATTTTTTTGCTCTCTTCACGTATTGCATTTTGAATAGTTTTAGAAAAAGTGTTCTCTTTCTTCTTTTCATCTCTGCAAAGTATAATCAATGCTGTGCTTTCACACTCAATAATCCTTCTTGTTAATCCACTTTTATGCAATAAATGAACGTGTATAAGAAGTCGTTGTTCTGTCTCATAATTTCCATGGTTCACAAAACGTCCCTTCAAAGGTAAAGACACTCACGTTTCCTTTTGGATAAGTAGACTGATAAATTTGAGTATTACTTTATTAATTAGAAATAATAACTAATAATTAAAGTGATAATTTCCTCCTTGCAGGAGGTGGTGCCCCTACAGGTGAATCTGAAAATTGCAGATTAATAAACTTTATAACTTTGACCAGATCTGAAGGCGAATATCACATATTCAACCCTTCATATGGTTGTTAATTACTAGCCATTCATGCTACAGATATATTTATGGTGCCCCGTGTGAGGCTCTGAAAACGTTTTTGTGAACTGGAAATATTGAGATAAACAGGTTAATTAGAAAGGTTTGTGCATCTAAAACGTAACTGCGGTTCTGAATGAAATTCCTGAGTACTCTGAGCTGTTGACTTTTCCCTTATTTAAGACTGAGAACTTGTTTGTGTGGCTTTGGAAGCCTGTGACGCTGTGCGATCAGCGTAACAGATGATTCTGTGAAACAGAACTTTTTTGCACGGAGCAGAACCGTGATAATTTGCATGCGTTTGCGCATTTATGCTTATGCGTTTTAATAAGTTAAAAGGCCTTTGGAAAGATTACAGAAGTTCAGCGTGTTCCTGTCTTGTGTATTTTTTCCACGGAAAGTTCTGGCTGTGTACCTGCGTGTTCCAGGACACAGGCCCGACTTCCGTCGTCCCAGGGCTGAGGATTCCGGCCGGACCTCACCCCATAGATTTATCTATGAGTGGACGTTTATAAGACGTAAACGTCTTATGAAAGTGCAGGAAAGCACTCTTGTCAGCCGTAGCGGGTTACTAAAATTAACAAGGATTTTAGGATATAACTGCGCATTTTGGGCTGTGTGATAAGCTCTCTGAAGGGCAATTATCAGTCTGTTGGCAGACCTGACCCCCTTTTTCTTGTGCTGATAGCACAAAGCACACGCAGGCGCGGTCTGCAGACTCTTTGTCCCTACTTTATCAGTGCAAAAGACACCTTAGAGATAGCAAGCTGTTACACCAAACTAGCTTAAATCCAAAGTTGCAATCACTCCGTTTTTCCAGCTTTAGGGTTTGCTGTGAGTAACTGCTTTGTCTTCAGGACGTTTAGCTGCCTCTGCTAAAAAACTGCCTGCTTTAGGTGTGTTCGCGACGAGCGCTGAGTAAAACTGAGGAGAAAGAAGGAGGAACTTCCGGGTCACCCAAGGGGTGTGGCTAAAGCTGTGACGCAGTCAGGGTCATAGGAGGTGGACCTCTGAGCCAGAGGTGTTACCCTCTTCTAATAATAATCAGAAGTTGTGTGTTGAACCAAGTTACAGGTTGGGATTAATATCCATAGACGTACTGGCCTAGGAGGAGGTGTGTGTACTTGGACTGCATTGAACCAAAGCAGGTTGACTGTGGAAGCATAGATATAGAGACCTATATTTAATCCACTCAGAGACTTGAAAGTTTGTGCAATCTAGGTAGGCAGCAGTAGGTGGAAGGTCTGCTAAGTCAGTGGATCATTGACTCCCCTTGTGGCTTGAAATAGGTATCACACTTGTCGTCTCCCCCTACTGGCAGTGAGGTGTAAATGCTAAAAGCTAAAAGGCTAAAGCTAAGGCTAACAGCTAATGAAAGCTAATGCTAAGGGGCTAAAAGCTAATGATATAGTGATTTGAAAGCTAAAAGCTAAAGTTTCGGTACTTGCTAATTGAGGCTAAACAAAGCTGTCTAAACCCTCCAGCTTCATTCCTCATCAAGCTGAGCAACAGATTTAGAAATGACTGACGCAGTTTCTTCTGAGGCCTCTAGCCATAGGGACCTTTTGATGATCTAGAAGCTGCCTTGACAGAAATCACTGAAAATCACATTCCAGGTTTTGAAGATCAAGTTCAGAACTTAACCGCATCTGAACTGGAGACTAAGCTTTCTGAGGTAGTGGCAGAAATTACCAATGATCCACCGAAGGATAAGGAATTGACCAAAACCTTGGTAGCCTAGCCATACTGCTCACAGCTCGACTCAAAAACGCTCATAGTTTGTTAAACCATGCGCTAAGGAAACTCGACACGCGCCCGCAGAAACTTTCTCAAACCCAGGAGGAGAATAAACTTTTGCAGCATCAGCGCGAGGTTGCTCAAAGACAAACAGATGAGTTGGAGCGTCAGGTCACTGCACTGACGACTCAAAACGAAGAACTGAAAACTGAAAATGATCAAATTAAAGAGAAATAAAAGACTGCGAATCCCAGCCCCAGCCTATCAGCATGAACTGGTAGCAAAACAATTGCAGTTCATGGAGGTTAAAGAAGCTTACGAAGCTTCTCAAATGACTGCATGCAGCTGAAGACGATATAATTACATTGCAACAAGAAAATGCTAATCTAACCAGACAGTTAGATGACCAAAAAGGACAGGTTGAGCTAATGCAAGAGCAACTAGCTTACACACCACCAAACGAGAGGCCTCCGATGAACAATATGAACATTTGATGGTGGAACGTAAGTCTGCAACAGCAGACATCAAGCCATCTTTTGAATTGACACCTGTCAGCCAATTCATCCAACTTTCAATGATGAAAAGGGGGGTGCACAGGCTAAAAGGGCGGTTCTGGCGGATTACCTCTTTTAGCACCTGCACCTGCCTCCTTTCTGCACGGACTCCAAGGTCTACACAGGCGAATCGATTCCATGACTTTAGGGCAGATGAATCGCGTCATCATGGCCCTTCTGATCGAGATTTAGACAAAATTTCTCGAAATCTTACCAGATTCGAACCAAACCCTGGTGGCCCTAATGATCCTCGAGCATACCTGGATGACATTGAGTTCTATCTCAAGAACTATCCAGATGCCATCATTCAAGATAAGATCGATCTTATCAATCTTACTTCGTCGAGCCGTGAGGTAATCCGTTTCATTGAAAGGCAGCCAGAGTTTACCAGACGCGAGTGGTCATTTTTGGGTGACAAACCATCGAGAGGTACCCGATGGAGATTTGCTGAAAGAGATAACAATGATAGCGACAGGTCAAGGGGGGGGGCCCTCGAGAAGAACATTAGAACAGAACCTCTCTCTCCAGCCTTTCTCAACCTCATCCTCTGTGAGGTTGCAGGCACTCCTGCCTAACCTGAACAGCTACTCGTATTTCTCTTTCTTCTTTTCTCTTCCTCTCTATGTTGTTTCTTCATTATAGAACACTTAGATCTAGACACTAGACTAGAACACTACTCTAGTACCCAGATTAAGTGAATATATAGACTCATTTTAAGATTTGAGTCACGCCTCTGACCACAGCAGTAAAAGTTGCAGTACACCCACACCTGCCTGAGGACCCGGCTGAACGTCCAACGCTCCCAGAAGAGTCGCCCAGCACCCTGGTGGCTCTCGTGAGGATTACTCGGATGTTTGACCCCCTTTCACTGAATTACTCTGACCCCACTGTTTTCAGCGGATTACTCTGGCGTTCCAGCGGCTTCCAGAAGGTTCATCGGGGAATCCCATGTTTTTCTGTATCTTGTGTTTCAACTAATTCCACAGGAACAAGTCGAAACAAAGGGGGATATGTAGCAGTAAACCATGGATCCCAGAACCTTAACTAACAAAGGAATCTTGCCAAGCATAAAGGATTACCCCCCCCCCCCCTCCGAAAAAGGCCATTTGCCTCCACTCCACTCCAATAAAATTACACCTCAGCCTCCCCTGAAAATAACACCTCGTCAGACTTGAGGGCAACAGACCCCGGAAACGCTTGGCTCCCCCGCGGGGGAGGACGTTGGTAATCCCAGGTTACCGTGACAACCAGCCACTCTGGAGCCTAACCAGCCATTTTGATTTACAGGACGTCCAGAAAAGTGCATTCCATTGAATAAAGTTCTTTTGAAGCCACAAGAAAATGCTCTCATTTGTTGACAATCGACATTTCACAGGTCTGAGGATCACCAACCCACCAGATCAAATTTACAGCCTTGCAGCCAACCCCCAGCTTCACTCACACCAGATGTGGGTTGAGAAGAATCCTCCTTTGTTCTGGTCATGGAATGTTTTTATAACTTGTTACCTTAACCGTTGTTTTTTTTTTTTCTTAGTGAATTTAACTAAAGTTGTTCAATCTTTCCACAGGAAGAGTTTCAAAAGAAAAAAGAAACAAATCATTTCGCTTTGATTCTCGCTTCATCTTGTGTGGAATTTCAGTGTGATTGCATTATCTTTTAAATGTGGATGCTTATTATTATTTTGTTTTCTTTCCAGAAAAAGGGGTTTCTACTTATGAGACGAGTTGATTAAAAAAAGGAATTAAATGTTTCTTTATTTCTTTAATGTTGGTAAGAGATGTTGGCTTATAAGGGCTTTTTCTCTGATACACACGCACACGCCCACAAACACCCCCATAATTAGGACCCCACCCCCAGATTAGGAATTAACAAGCCTATTGGAGTATGTTAATTAGATGAGGGCGTAAGACCGGCCCAACTCGTTTCTGATTGGTCAGTTTCAGGGCCTTTGTCCCTCGCACGTTCAAACTGAAAGTCAGTCAAGAGATGGAGTTCTGAAGTGAATGAGGGAAGACCTCTCAGAAAACAAGGAGATAGCTTCAAGCAGAAAAGATTTTTGGAGGGAAACTCAGAACAAAGGACAGCTCAGAACAAAGGATTAACTTCTAAGATTTTAATAACTTCGAGATGAAAACTTCTGTGAGATTTTTCCATCTTTAAGATTAAACAAACCGAACCGTCAACCTTTTTACGTTTTATGCAATTTTAACTTTTCATTTTTCTTTCTAATTTTTATAAGTGACAAAATAATTATTAAGTTTTGTAGCCCGGCCAGCTTTGAAAACTTTTAATTTAGTCGCTAATTTTTGGAACCAAGCGTGACTTGACCACTTGAGACTAAAAAAAACCCTGGACAACAACCTGAATCTTCCTTTGGGGACAGATTCTAACTTCAACACCTGGCTGACTTCTCGGGAGAAGGGCAGTCTCTCAAAGCTGAAACTAAAGAGAGGCCTTCCTGTGCTCTTTGGAACCAGAACCAGACCGCATGGTGAGAAGACTTGCTCCAGCGTTTTACTGTTTGTGGTCAGAGAAACATTTTCTTTGATTTAGAATTCAACTAAGTAATTATTGTTTCAATCACCAGAAGAACATTTATCTCGATTTTATTAAAACATTAATTTTGCATTAGATCAGACACATCAGACATTGCAGTCATACACCTTCAGCCCATTCACATAATTTTAATTTGTTTTAATTTCATTTTTTGCTCTCTTCACGTATGCATTTTGAATAGTTTTAGAAAAGTGTTCTCTTTCTTCTTTTCATCTCTGCAAAGTATAATCAATGCTGTGCTTTCACACTCAATAATCCTTCTTGTTAATCCACTTTTATGCAATAAATGAACGTGTATAAGAAGTCGTTGTTCTGTCTCATAATTTCCATGGTTCACAAAACGTCCCTTCAAAGGTAAAGACACTCACGTTTCCTTTTGGATAAGTAGACTGATAAATTTGAGTATTACTTTATTAATTAGAAATAATAACTAATAATTAAAGTGATAATTTCCTCCTTGCAGGAGGTGGTGCCCCTACAGGTGAATCTGAAAATTGCAGATAAAACTTTATAACTTTGACCAGATCTGAAGGCGAATATCACATATTCAACCCTTCATATGGTTGTTAATTACTAGCCATTCATGCTACAGCGGGTAACTACATTCTTTTACTAAGGCATGTGATTGGTCAGTTTATAACTTGAGATAAAGAAAAATATTGTGACAAAGAAAAAAGAGGTTTGGCAATAACATGTTAAAAAGAGATACCAGAGCAAGAATTGTTATTCTAGCAAATATAATGACTCAGTAATAGAAGTTTATTTCTCTATAAAAGTCTATGAGAGTTCCGCTTTCTGGGAAGATCAAGTACTTCCTGTTTAATTCAAGTTAATTTAAATTAATTACATTTTTAAAGTTATAAAAAAAAGTTATTGTTGTGTTTATTAAAGCGCTGGAAGCTCTGCGCTAACGCTAGCGGACCGGCCATATTGATGACGTCATTGAATGAAAGTCACGTCCGAAATATTAGACTATTTTTTTTATCACCCTCTGTTTGGAGCAAACTCGGAGGGATAAACGAAGGGGGAGGACTAAGGGAGAAGGAGAAGGGGAGAATTCGGATTGGGCCATACATTACACTTTGCTATAACACACTGACACCATTTTGATGTTTCTTTTTAAATTTTTCTTTCAATAAAGGGAATTTTAGTTTTAACACCAAAACTTTAGCTACTATAGGAACAGAAAAGGAAAGAATTTGTGAAATTGATCAAGATATGCAAAAAAGTCACTGATGTTTTTTGTTAAAGGCTCACATCAACATAGAAATGGAAAATATTCTTTAGATGAAACTGGTTTAAGATGATTTACCTTTGACTAGTTTTGCAGGCCGACAGCACACAGAGATGTCATGCTGTTGTTTCCTGAAGATAAAAGTTGTTGAGTAAAATGTTTTCAAATGTTACAAAATATGTTCTGACCAAACTCTACAAACCTGGAGACGTTTTTTTCAAACTAAAACTTCAATAGTAAACAAGATATCTTAATAACACCATACCCTTTGGGAAATGACTGAAGGTTCATCGAATCTCACTCATTCCCTGATTTTGTGTTGTTGTTTTATGGGGTTTTCGTTTAAAGTGTAATTTGTCTCCATTGATATGTGGTATTTTCTCTTTTTTCTTTTCATTTCTCACAGCTACCAATGCTGTGTAGCACTGCAGGTGCTCACTCAGGAGAACAAGTTTGATTTGTCACTTGGTGGCGACTATGCTTAGACACCAAAGTTTGGTTCCAAGTAGGAACCGTTACAACTTACGCGGTTCTACTGAAACCAAAAGAAGCTGCTTCAAAATTTGCTACATTTCAGTGCCGAGTTTCAGTGAACATCTATTGGTCTTTGGACACGTCAATCACTTCAGTACTTTTGGCTGGGCTCATATAAAGCAACTGACAGGGCGAGCACGCGCCCTGCTTGTTTTGCAGCTAACCCTGATTCAGTAGATGAAGCAGTAGGGCGGTCAACCTCTGATTGGAAGATAGCAGGTTTGATTCCCTGTGTTGAAGTGTCCTTGGACAAGACACTCAACCCCACGTTGCCTCTGGTGATTAAAGGTTAGCGCCAGAGTCTGGCAACAAAGCCACCATCAGAATGTGAATATGTGTTTGACTGTGTGAATGTGTGATTGTAACACTTCTTAACTGTTTTAGTTGATTAAATGTCTTGTTTTTTTATAAATTAAAATTGAATTGTAATGAAAAATGCACAGGAATGTTTTAAATGTGCAGTAGTTAACAAACACGATGTTTGTTTTTGTCCAGCTTGAAAATGAATGCTCACATGTTCTGGTGGTTGGTGTTTCTTTCTGCTGTGAAAAGTAAGTTTGTTTCATTTTCTCTATAATCTCCAATTAAGATTTTATTGTGTGATGTTTATGTTGAAGTTTATAGATTAATGATACTGTTTGTTTTTTCTTAAATTCTACAGATGTGTTTTCCTACCAAGACAATCCTTTCATTTTAGAGAAGACCCAGCTCAAAGCTGTGAAAGATTCTTGTGTTCACATCAAATGTAAATCCAAAAGTGCTGATATTTCTGTAGAAGGAGCGGACTGGCTTTGGTTGAAGGATGAAATCAGGACTGGAGACGACGGCTTTACTGGAACTGTTGTTTACAGTACAAATCAGTCAAGATGGTCCATCAGTTCACTCTTCAAAAACAGAGTTAATTTTTCAGATTTTTCACTCACAAGTCAGAGAACACACCAACCAGAACAGCTCTGCAACATTTTGATCTGTGGACTAACTACAAATGACAGTGGAAGCTATTCACTGAGATTCTTTGGGAAATCTGAAAATCCCAAATGGATGACAAACCCTGCAGCAAATCTAACTGTTGTTGGTAAGTGTTAAACATGTTCCACATTACAATGTAACAAAAAAAATTTACAGCAACAAATATTTTTAACTTTTCATTAATATTTTATAACAATTCAAGTCTAAGATTGAATCTAGAACACTTGTTTTGCTCCCCTTACCAAAAAGTAGCCAATTTAATTGTGGTACAAGTATACTTGTTTTTTTTTTTTTTTTTTTTGCTTAAAGTGAGTCATTAGTGTGTTCAAAGATTTTTTTTTTTTTTTTTATATACAGCATTGTTAAATCTTAGACTTTACAGTGAATTACTGGTATACAGCTGGATGTCAGTCGTCATTGTAAAGCATTTTACAGCATTATCACCATAAAATTAAATACAGTACAACTCAAAATTTGTTTAACCTGCTTCTTAAAATAGGCCCCAGAAAGTCTATTTCTGGGTAAGTTAGCTTCAAAGAAGAACTAAATGTACACAACCAGAATATCAATTTATGTTCCAACTGTGCATGAAAATTATTTGTTTGTGATATTTCCCATATAAATTCTCCAAATCCAATTCTCTCAGATGAACTTCTGTATGGAGACATTTCAGGGCTATTAATATTCGAAGCCCAAATAAACAATTTGAAAGATTTACGCTTAAAAAAAATATAGGTATTTAGCTACCTTTGGTTAAGATTTAAAACTCAAGAATTCAGTTTCAAAACTATTTTTACTGTCTATGCCTTTGAGGCTCCTTCTCTGTAAGGAAAAACTAAATCAAGTTATTTAAAAAAAAAAAGAAAAAACTTTCCACCAAGATTTATATTAGATTCGAAAACAGTGATGAAAAAATAAATAAATAAAAATTAAAGTATGTGGTATCAGGGATACATTGTGCTGTAAGTTTTTACTATGAGTGACACCACATCTAAACAATGTTTGGAGACGGCGCTTCTTCTGGACGTCCTCAATGGCAGGGAGGGGAGTTCCCATGATGCACTGGGCAGTTTTCACTACGCGCTGCAGGTGTTTGCGCTCTGCAGCAGAGCAGCTTCCATACCGGATTGTGACAAAGTTCATTAGGATGCTCTCAATCACTCAGTGGTAGAAGTTCACCAGGATGGCTGAAGACATGTGGTTCTTCTTCAGTGTCCTCAGGAAAAAGAGGCGCTGGTAAGCCTTTTTGATTAGGCTGGATTTGTTGGTGGTCCAGTTATCAAGTTATTGATAGCAGGTTGAAATAAGTCCAAGTAGGTCACAAAGAAAAATGACATACTTATTTGTGATTTGCCATTTTATTATAGTATTTTTTGTTACTGTGTTCTGATTCACAATAATTATAAAATCAGTAGAGACAAGGGACATTTATACATTACATTCCACAATACATTCATGTTTACACTAAAATACCACAATCCATTGCTTTTTGCAATAGATTCTTACAGTTCATTGAAAAAATACTGTAAAGCCTTTGTACAGTATCATTTTATTATTTGAGTTTCCCTTTTTGACATTAGTTACAAACAATACATTACCTTTTTTAGAAAATACATTTTATATATTGTGCCTCTTTTTATGAATATTCTATCCATTCTTTTAGTCATTTGCTTGAATGTTTTCAGATAATCCATGTCCAATCACGTTCGAGGAGCCCCCTGAGGTGTTGGACTCTGAAAAGGTCACGCTCACATGCTCCACGCTACATACGTGTCCTTCAAACCTACGAATCGACTCTTCATCTGGAAAACTCTCCCAGAGTTCTGGACAAGCTAAGAGCATTTCATACAGTTTTCCTGCCAGCTGGAGGGACGATGGGCGAGAGTTTTCCTGTCAAATATCAGAGAACAAGAACAAATATTTGATCAAGAGAGTTCGCTTAACTGTCAAATGTAAGTTCATAAATTATTTAAGTTTATTTAAATTATTTTCAACTCAGCTTTATACAGTTTTAGACTAAATAAAAAACCTCATGGCCAAAAAAATAAAGATTCCTTCCTAACTTTTGGCACTTTCATAGACATCCTCTGGCAGTTTTTTTTTTTTTAACTTTTTTTTTTTTGCCAAGAACTACATTTTTTTATGTTTTGGCTAATAACTCTTCATATGTATCCAATTTTTCAACACAGCGGCTGCTAAAGATGAAAACGGAGATATCACATTGCATGTAAAAGAAGGAAAATCTGTGAGTCGTATTTGCACTCACCCAGATGCAGATTCCAGCACCAAGTTTCACTGGTTGAAAACGGCCAGTGGTATAGTGACGGTGCTAGTTTGAAATTGCATCTGTAAAAGAATCAGATTCTGGATACTACAATTGTAAATCTGATATCCCAGGAACCAGCGGGTCCAGAAAAGTTTTCATTGATGTGTCATGTGAGTACACAAGTTTTCTCTATTCTTAAGTTATATTCTGACTGGACACATTCAGTCCTCTGTAACAAAGTTACAGTCTGAATACACACAAACTAATCATATTCTTTTGTTTTTTAAACTTGTCCTGTCAAATAGCTGAGCAAACAGATAAAGTGCTGAGAGCCTCTTGAGTCAGACAGATTTTACTGTCACAACAGGATTATTGATCTTCTAACACTTACAGTGTATATTATACCCTTTTGTATTTTATGCCAAATTTCATTTATATTGATTATGTTTGTATCTTTTTATTTTTGTGGACCAGACAGAAAAGAAGGAGGAGTTTGGGTTGGTTAGCGTCCTCAGTTACGGCCGTGCAGTATTGCTCCGCTGTACCAAAGAAGCAGAAAAAGTGTTGAACCTGGCTTCATACAGATGCTCAAAATTGATCAGTGAAATTTAAAGTTTGAATAAGTGAAAAATCCTGTGAGGCATTTGTAAACTGAGGCACCTCCATCTTTCTCTTTTTGTTTTGACCCGCTCTGTGACTGCTGAACACAATAAATGTGGTTTTGTTTGCAAAGATTTTGGTCAGAAACAGAAATTTCCAGTAGACGCCAGTCTGAATATAGAACAAATGTAATTTTTATGGTTTGATCTGAAAAAATTATGTGGACTCGATCCAAACCAGCAGACATTCCAAGTCTGAAGACATCCTTACTTTCATTTCAACTCAGGGAGTTTATACAATAATGCTATTAAAGATTAAAGAGTAACTTAAATTCAAGAATAAATGTATTTTAATTAACGAAAAAATTATCCTTCTAAAAAAAAAAGTAACTATAGAAATGTTAGTATTACTGGAAATGTAAGTAAAATAAACTATTGATATGCTTGTAAACAATTGGTTATAAATCTTTGGGGGAAAAGGGGCATGTGGAGTTTTACATGGTTATAACTTTGCATATCTCATGTTTATTTCTTTACTTCATGAGATGATTTTATATATATGTATATATGTATGTATGGGTGTGTCCAATTGTTTGGAGCATTTGGCTTTAAATATTTAAATATACAAACCTTTAATATCTTTTTTTTATTTATGTCATTTTGGAGGGAAAAACTTGAGCTTTTATTTTAGTATTGTTTACCTGTCAAACATCATTGCAAACTTTTTTGTAAACTGAATTATATTTTTTTGCATTCCAGTCAAACCTCGGAGCACAATTTCCCTCATTGGTGCTGATGAAAACAAAGTAAAAATTTACAGCAGCATATCATTTGTCTGTTACTACCATTGCAAACCCAAAGCCATGGTTCTCCTGGTACAGCTACAAAAAGTCAAAGCCCTCTGATTGGACGATTTTAGCAGCAAGTGAACGTGAACTTCTGTTGAAGCGGGTTCAAACAGAAGATGAAGCGTGCTACGTTTGCAATGCAACCAACACTATTGGTGCTGGGAGCCACAGTCAACCTGTCTGCATACAAGTGTTGTGTAAGTGATTATCTTCTTCTTTCTTCTCAGTAACTTTTTTTTTTGTTTTTTTTCACCTGTTTTTATTTTTCAAAAAAGAATTCAGTTAGATTGGAGATTTTTAACAATGACGAGCATCATAGAATACCAAAGTTTCTGTTGAAATCTAAATATTTTACAGCTTAAAAAAAAGAAAAAGGCATATCCAAAAGAACACGGAGGGAACAGAGAAAAAAAATTAAGTAAAATAACAAAGTTTCCAGTATTTCCTGAAACTTTGAGTATTCGATTTTTCACAGTGAACAATTGATTTTTATTGGAATTTAAGGCTCACAGGCTCAGCTGGAAAAAATAAGAAGTTTATTTTGCTGAGAGGAAAATGGTGGAGAGCTGAGGAGACCCCTGGATCCTCCTGACCAGTTGAGACAGTGGAGACACTATAAGAGGGAAGATGTTAGCTACCAAGAAAAAGACTAGAACAGGGCTTAGGAATTTAGAGATTTGGTTCAGAACAGGAGGGTTGCAGGTGAGGTCCACGCTTAACTTAAGGAGATGAGAGGAGATGATCCAACTTGAGTGTCAGACAACAGTCATCTAAAACCATGAAAAAGGCAGAAGGCAAGACTGGACAAACATACTTAGGAAAAGGAAAAAACTTGGACAGGATCTTTACGAAGGGCTGGTGAGAAGGCAAAATGCTCTTTGCACTCTGGCACCAGTGGCAGATGGAGAGCATCTTAGACCGGAGAGACACCGGCTGGACTGGTCAAGTAATTAGCAGGAGAGCAGAGAGCAGACACCATGGAGGGAAAGGGAGAGTGAGAAACCATGACAGAATCAATGAAAAAAATGGAATTAATCAATCGCAGACTTGGAAGAAAATGAATTACAATTAATTATTTTTCTTTATTTCAGTATTTGCCGACCACTTATTATCTGCACAATCACAATATGAAATCACGCACAGAAATTCAGATTCTGAAAATTTATTTTGAATTTATGCAGTCAGTCGATTAAAAAAAAGAAGAATCAGATTAATCACAGTTTGGTATTTGGATTAACCACAAATAATCACAATGTTTTACGAGGTAAATTTTATGTGACATTATACGACTTTTGAACAAAACAGGCCAGCGAGAAAAAAAAATTTGTCATCGTTATTGTGAGAAAAGAACCATGAACAGTAAGATAAGAGGAACTCTGAAGACTTATGTCTGCATTATTGCTCCAAGAAAACAAAGATGCTGAAATACAGCCATAAGAAACAAACTTACTCACTCATATCAAACTCAATCTCCTTTGCCGCTGCAGTCGAGGCTCAGCGATGCTAAGGCTCAAATAGTCCGCTTTTGTAAAAAATTGATCTGAACCAAAAAAATAACAGGATTAAAGTACTAAAAATAAATTGTGTATATATATTATATATATATATATATTTTGTAAGTCACCACAGTATTAAGTGGGATAATAGTGACATACTGGTTTAGCTCACACCGTCGTAAACCAGACCCATCTAAAGCAAAGTGGAAGACTCACAAGGTGTATTTATTTTGCGATAATAAATGTTAATTCGTAAATTCTTCTTGATTCATTGTGCGCCTTAATACATTAATTTTATAGCCCTAATATATCTATTAACTAGGGGTGTAACGGATCACGGAAGATCAGTGGCACGCACGGATCAGAGGCCACGCTTCCGGACACGTGTGTACCGCGGACCGCTCCAACACCCACCCCCCAGACGCGAACACCTCGCGCTAGCATAATTTAAGCCAATTGTCCGTTCACATCGAATGGAATTCGTGTCAAATTCCTGTAAATCCTTTTTGTTTTGACAAACACTAAAGTAGCTGCTTTACGTTTATCTTAAAGTCTGTTCACCTGAAGCTGCGTGTGGGAGGAGCTTCTCTCAAAAACTTTTCTCGACTTCACAATAAAGGAAGCAGATTGATAGATATCAGGTTTATTTAATTTTAAGAGCTGAACAAAAGCATCGGTACACGTTTGCATTACTGGGTTCAAAGAATCTCCCAGTTAAAAGCAGCAGCTGTCCCGCACAGGAGAAAGCTGCAGCTCCGTTACGGACTTTCCGGTGGCAACGTGGAACATTAGTATGGCAAGCCAGAGATGTCAAAATTCACCAGGAAAAGCAGGCGCGGAAGTGCCACGTTTTACAGAAAATTATTATTTAAAATATTTAAATGTTCCCACAGGTAGTTTCAATAAAGCAATTAATACCAAAAAAATAATTGTAACTGTTTTATTTATGATTTTATATTAAAGGATAATCCAGATAGATTTGGTATTTTCAACAATATTTTTAAACATTCTTTTCTCTTAGTTTTTGTAGATTTGGTCTAAAAACATCTAAATGAAATCAGAAACTACATGTTTTAGTAATTTGCTTGTGTTCAAAGTAAAAACATGTTTTGTTTTAATAAATAGGCTTGAATGACCAAATTTTTTGATGTTGCATATGTAAATATTGTGTGTGTGAGGTACTTTAAATGCTTATTGAATATGTTACCCTTCCGCTCTCCTTAGCTTGTTTACATTAAAAGTGGGGTCATCTGGACCCCACAAGAGTTTCACTAATGTCCATGGCAGACATAAAATGCTGTCCCCCTTCGTCAACATTTGTCATGGAAGAAATCGCATAACAATACGTGGTTGGAGCCATATGGACCCCAAGGAGAGCGGAAGGGATTTATAGTGTCTTCAAAAATTAATATAGCTTTTATATTGTTGGTTTCTTTTTTTTTACTCATCTGAAAAATGATCCAAACCGTGACCCTAAAACCGTGACACGATCCGAACCGTGGGTTTTGTGATCCATTACACACATACTAACACTTCCATATGATTCATGTTTGTGCAAATAATCTAATAACCCTATTTTAATCCCAATTATTTTTAACCAACTAGAACCTGTAAATTGCTGTAAATAATTGCCGTCTCAAAATACCTAATTTTAAAATAATTTTATTCAAAATTATGACTGTGACAAGGTAAAAGATTATATTACAACTAAAAACTGGATTAATGAATGTTTTTGTAATTGAACGAACCTCCAACATTTAGTTCTCCAAAAATGAGGGTAATTTTATTCAGTATCAGTTGCTTTGATGCGACTGTTCTGGGAAACAACACATTTTAAACACTTATACAAAGCAGATTAAATTAGATAAATATCCCTGTAACTTTTTACAACTCTTTGAATTCAGATCCCCCCAAAGATGTGAAAGTAGAAGCACAGCCTGGATCTGTTGTGGTGGAAAATCAGCCTTTCTCATTGGACTGCAGCTTCCATACTAACTCATCCATCACTTCACTCACCTGGATGAAGAAGACCAATGACAGCAGAGAAATGACTGTGAGTTCTGAGAGGAGATTTCTGTGAAATCTGCCAGTCCCTCTGACAGTGTGGTACAGCTGTTCAGCTACAATGATGTTGGAAAGAAAAAAATCAGCCTGTACAGATTAGTCCATTGTGAGTATTGAAAAAAGGAGCAAACGTCAAACATGAACCACATGTTTCTAAGATATACTAAACTCTACTTCATCTCTTCCTTCATTCTGCTTAGATGCTCCAAAACAGACAACAATCATCAAAGGTGAAGAACAGTTGCATGATGGGAAACGTTTTGTGATCTGCAGCAGCATCTCTGTGATCTCCCTGCAACTTATGTTTGGTACAAAACAAGAAAATGAAAAGTTTCTGATGGAAAGAATTTAACAGTGTTCTCAGACCAAGCAGGAGAGTATTATTGTGTTGCTGAAAATGAGATCGGTCAAGAATATTCTGCATCTATACGGCTGTTTGATTGTGAGTAACATAAGTTAATTCAATATTTTAAATGTTAATCACTTTATACAGAGCGAAAAGCATTAAAAGTGAATATACAGTTTAATCCTAAATCTCTCTTCCCAGCAGTCAGCATGAGTGCTGCAACAATAGTGAAACTTTTACTTGCCCTGATTTTGATTTTCATAGTTGTTGCAGTTTTCTCTCTGTACAGGTAAGAAATATTTAGTTACTTCAACAAACAAATAATTCAAACTATGGTCCTCTTTAAAATTACTCAGATGATCAGGGTCTATAAATTATTCTCACCACACAGGAAGAGTAAATTACATCAGCAAGGAGCTATGAATGAACAACTCCCCAGAGGTGATGCGGAAATAAATTCTGCAAACATTTACATTCAGGTGAAAAAGTTTTTGTCTGTCCTAAATTCTACAATTTATTCTACTTAAGAAGAAGAGCTATGTCTGAAATGTTCATTATGAAAACACTTAAGCTGTGAGGGACAGAAGGTAAAAAACAATTCAGGAAATCACATTGTTCAATATTAAAAAAAAATATTTGCATCATGGTGTAGACCAGTGTTTTTCAACCTTTTTTGAGCCAAGGCACACTTTTTCAATGAAAAAAATCCCGCGGCACACTAGTATCCAAAAGGTAAAAAATTTTAATCGGTATTGATGTACAATCTAATTTACATTTTTTAAATAAGTGGGAAGCGTCATTGCAGCACAGAGGCGCTGTCATTTTAACCCAGTGTTTCTCAATGTCAATTCTCGTACCCCCCTCCACACACACAAACACAACTTTCTGCTGCGAATATCATTGGTACCATTAGTCAATTTTCTCAAGTTAAACTTATACCTTCAAAACAGTCTACATTTATCATCATTAAAATGATTAAAAAAATATATTAAAAAAACTTACAAATAATCAGTTTTTTAAATAATGTTTCTTTTTTTAAGAATACTTCCAAAAACTTTCAAAAGTAAAGACAACATCTTTCCTTGTTTCCCTCCACAGTCGTGATGGGAATTCTGGCTTTTCTCAAAAATTCTGTTCTTTTGCATTAGCTCCTGAAAACAGCGGCTTTTTCAGCTGCAAAATGACTTTTTATGTTTTTTTTTGCTTTATTTAATTTATCATAAACTATTATATAAGATTATGCACAAAGTCCATAATGTAAACATGTTTTCATTCATTTAAAGTGTCTATTATGTTTATGTTGTTATTTATCCTTCCAGACAGAATGTACAAATCAATGAAAAAAGAACTATTAACTATTCAATTTTTAACTGAAAAGTTTGAGAAAGTCTGCTGTACCCCAATGCATCCCCCATGCATCCTGGGGGATGTAGTGCATAAACTCGCGCGTATTCCGGATATACTCACGTTTCTGAGCTTCATTCTTTTGTTCACTTCTAAACTGTCTGACACCGGATCCTGCAGGAAGTTACACCGCTAAACACGAGCTGTAGCGGCTGTTTTTGTTAGAACCGAGAGATTTTATGAGCCGAAAAGGAACAAGGAAGTGAGAACGTTAACCACTTCTGATTGGTGATTTATGACATGTGATCAAGCCTCCAACAATGATTGGTGGAGACAGTTGAAGGGGGGGAACTTTTCTGAAAGCCGAGCTTGCAGCTGGTTTTGGCGGCCAGATTGCGGTAACATTATTCTGATTAAAGTCATTTATAGAAACATGAAAAAAATATTTTACAATCTTGCATATTTAAACTATCTACCAGAGTTAAATCAGGGCCGTTTGGATGAACGCAGAGCGGATTCCCTAGTGATGGTAAAATGTTTTACATATGTGAAATTGTTTATTTGCCACGGTACACCTGACCATCTCCCACGGCACACTAGTGTGCCGCGGCACACTGGTTGAAAAACACTGGTGTAGACAATAAGTACTTAACACCTGTTTTCAAGAAGTTCTTCAATCTTACATTTTTTGCTTATTTTCAAAGCCATTTGTTTGAACTTGTCATCTGTATAAAAGACACCTGTCCACACACTTAAACAGTCAGACGTAATCTTTTCTACCATGGCAATGTTGTATTGCCAAGTGACAAAAACTATCACTGCTCTTATATGCATGGAAGAATGAAGAAAACCAAAATAGCAGAAACAGTGTGTTCAAACCTAGTGATAAAAGACAGGAAATGCTTGCACTCTGAAGTCCATAACCAGATTAACACAACGAGTTGAACTTTTTTTTATTGATTAAAGATGTATTTTCTGCACCATTGTACAAATTTATTTTTCAAAATTATACAATGTGATGTGTTCCTGATTCTTTTTTTTTAACATTCTGTCATCCTTTTAAAGTGGCAATAATCCTTTTAGGTTGGAAATCAATGATAAGAGTCCCTGAAAATCTAATTGTATTTTCTCTTTGAAGGAACAAGAGGTGGAGATGGTATATGAGAACATCTCTTATGGGAACATCTATGAAGAGAATGCAGCTGAACCTCTGAATGCATGTAGCTCAGTCTAGGATGCCATTATAGATGGTGTAGTGATGAATTATGAACAGGTGAGCTTTGGACTAAATCCTTACACCTCCCTCACTTCCCACCCTCAACCACCTCCATCCTGGTCATCGGTCATCGCCCACACTTGGCAACTGCAGTTTCCTCCCCTTCTGCTTTATCTCAACAAGCTTCAACTTCTTTCTCAAAACAATGATTAAAAATGCCAAATTTTGTTATGATTGAAATTAAGCAGCTGTTGAAAGAGTATTACGTTATGATATTATATAGTAACTATCTTTACTTGTAAGTCAGACTACCGTTTGAGCAACTGTAAGAAATTATTTCCATTTTCTGTATTTAACCAAAACAAGACTTTTTTATTCTGTTCATTATTTCCCAGTGAACTTTTCAATGTGGGCCCCATACGGTTTACCTTTGGGCTGAATTGGTGGGGCCCAGGTGGGTTTGCAGGTTCCATGGTGGGCTCACCTGTGGTTCCCTACACTGGCTTGAGTGGAGCTCGCTGGGCAGCGGAGCTCGCTAACTCACTACTCTATCCACCAGGCAGCTTGTTAGCTCGCTATGCTGTCCAGAGGGCGGCTGGTTACCATAAGGACCCGGACCACTGAGTCTACACCTGAGCCAATAGGCAAACACAGATGGAACCCACCATGCAATATGGGGACAAACCCACCTGGGGCCCACCAATTCAGCCCAAAGGTAAACCATATGGGGCCCACATTGAAACGTTCACAAGGAATTGCTGTACATTTGTCAATTTCTCTTCTTTGCATCCAATGTATTCAAATAGATTTGTAGTAAAAGTTATGGTTTAAATATATTTATTTTTCTTTTGAATTGCTTTCTCTTTTATATCTTCAATATACCATTAGGTTTTTAGACTTTTTTTTTGTGATTTTTGTTTTATTTTTTAGAAATAAAACATTTTTCTACCATCAGGTTTCTCCCTGTTCAGGATTTTAAATTGTTTATTTCATATTAGCACAATGTACAAATGTAACAAATGATGTCACAGTCTCAATACAGCTGGTTATTTTCTATGCACTTCAATACGACAGTATTTATTATTTTTTACGTGTTGGACCTTAACCATATACCTCTCTGTGTGTGTGAATTATCTCCCTTTTTATATGATAAGACATTGACCAACCTTGGAATAGAAACACGAATTATGAATTTGATTTTACTCGTTGTTTGAAGGCTTCAGTTCAAAGATTTTTGTTTTTGTTTCTAGATGGACAACAAACTTGTTCTTTAAGCTTAAATTAAAATTAAACAATGCAGTCTTTATAATATTTAAAATGTAATGATTAAAATTGAGGTCAGCGTCAAAGAATACTCTAAAGTTTTTCAGCTGAGTTGGTCACATTCATACCGAAGTTTTGACATTTCAGTCTGGCGCCCTTCCTGTTAGTTTCTGGACCAGTGTCTCTGTGTTATCCTCATTAAGCTTTCAAAAGTTTGCTACCATCCAGTCTTTAATACCACTGATACAATATACAAGTTTGTTTGTTGCATGAGGTTCATCAAGAGACACAGCAACTTAAAGCTGGGTGTCATCTGCATAGCTATAGAAGTCTATGCCATGTCTCCTGATGGCATTACCGAGTAGGGACATGTAATGGTTAAACAGAGTGGGGTCTAAAATGGATCCTTGTGGTATACCACAGGTCAGGTATAGGACTTGAGCCAATTAAAAACGGTTCCAGTAAGACGAACCATGTTACGGAGTCTACTTAAAATAATTGAATGATCAACTGAGTCAAATGCATCTGTGAGATCAAGCAGAACTAGAATAGAAATATTTTTTTCCTATGTGTGGTAATTCTGAGATCACTGACCACCATGACCAGAGTGCTTTCTGTGCTATGGAATCATTTACAACCGGAAATCCTGGATAGCCAACTCCAGTCCGGGCTGAACCAAATGGGCGGGTCTGAGTCAGGATTCAGTTGATCCACCTCATTTCGAGCCGCATCAAATGAGCGATGATTCATGACTCAGAGCTCACCTGATACCTGAGCAGCGCCTCGCTCCGAGCTGAATTATGAGTTAGGACTCATGAAGGAGCAGCCTATGATCCAGGACTCAGAGCTAACTGAAGAAGCACTCATTTCGGACTGAATCTTGGTGTTTGGCAGGATCCGTGATTCTCTTCGCGGCCCCATGGCGGGTGTTGGGGGGTCCTGTCTGCTGCTGCTGCCCCAGTGGGGGGTCGGGGCGTGGGGATGGCCGGGTGCTCTCCCCCTTTGTACATTCCATCATCATCCACATTAGCAAAACATAAACATTCACTTGAGCACAGGTGTCAGCTCACCTTTGCACTAATAGTATGCATGACAGAATTAATTGTGTCTGTTTGTATGATTAAGTGAGTGAGCTGCAGTTGTATTGTGTACATTTTGACTAGTTTAAATGTGGAGACTATTTCAGCCAACAGATATGTGAGTAACCACAGAGTGTGTGTGTAGACAGGCCCCGCCCATTCTAGTTTACTATTTAGACCTGGTTACTTTAGGATGTTACGTCCCTCGGTTGCCATCTTCTTTTTTCTCTAAAACCCCCTCTTACACCCCCCCCCCCCCTTCTCCGTCCGGTCCAACAAATCATTAAAAAAACATAATCTATATAAATAAAGTTTAGCATGAAATACAACAGGTGTTTACACTTAATAAATCCCTGTTGGGACACCAAAATCTGTCCAATGCAAGAGGCTCTCATCCCCCATCTGTTTGTCCAGCTGTTGGACAGGACAATTTAAAAAAAAGAAAAAATCATGTTTCTAATCTGAAATGCTTGATTTTTTTTTTCTGTCCTACAATGAAATTATTTGTTTTTTTTTATATAATTATGGACAGGACAAGTAAAAAAAAGATAATAATTTTTCATAATTAATGTAGTAATATTAATAATTTGGACGTAACGTGTCTTACTTTGCACTCTCTGGGTAAGTGACTTCACTTTGGTGAGTGATTCATTAGAACTCGGGCCTTGGGGGGTCAGCCCTCGGGGGTGGCACTCCTGGGCTGGGGGAATTTGGGTCCAACGCTGGCAGGGGGACGGCGGTCCACCATCAGGGGTCAGTCTGCCAACTGCTCTCAACCTATCCCCTTCCTCATACAAACACGCATTAGGGCAGGCGTCTCCAACCCGTCGCTGTACCGGTAGCTCGTGAGACCCTTTGGAGTAGCTCACGATAATTCTACCCAAATCACCGAGTTTAATCTGTCACTTGGTGACAACTTCAGTGTTTTGCTTCATTGAACGTCTATTGGTCTTTGGAGATGTCGTTCACTTGAGTACTTTGAAGTTTGAACCAATCCCGTATCCTTTCTTGTGCGAGTTGGCGGGCTCATATAAATTGGCTGACTTGAGCATGCACAGCGCAGGGCTACTCACCAATTTAACTGCACCCTTTAGTACACACACCTCTAAAACCCCAAAATATGCATTCTAACAAACAAACACGTTTACATCACACAAGGAAGGCCCTTCAGTCCCCTACTCCATCCCTGGCGGAGGGGCAGGTACCCTTGGCCTGGTGGTCTTGTCACTTGGGTGCCGGTCTTCTGGTGGTGCAGGCTCTGGTCCTTGCCCTTGAGAACTCTCCAAAAAACTCCATCAGTGGGTGAGCCTGGTCGGGCCTTGTTAACATCACTCTTCTGGGACCCTCATTTCTCTTGAGTGTCTCTCTCCTGGGCGGGGGTGGGTGGCCACTGCCTGACTTCCCCCTGGACCTCCCGTGGCGGACGAACGTCTGGGGCATGGGGGCCCTGGCTCGTACCTAGGGTGGGGCAGGGGGATGCTCGGCACTGCTGGGTGGTGGTGGGCTGTTCCTCTGGGATTGAGGGGCTCTCCAGGGGTGGGGCCTCGTGGAGGGGTTGCTCTTCTGGCTGAGCTGGAGCCTGCACTCTCTGTGCCATCCGACTCTCTGGCGTAGGGGGTCTCTGCAGCGGTCCCGCATGCCCTGGTCTGGGTGTTTGGCGGGATTGCCCGGCGGGCGGATTCTCTCCGCGTCCCATGGCGGGTGTAGGGGGGTCCGGGCTGCTGCTGCTGCCTCGGTGGGGGGCCTTGGCGTGGGGATAGAAGGGTACACTCCCCCTCTGTACATTTCATCATCATCCACGTCAGCAAAACATAAACACTCACCTGAGCACAGATGTCAGCTCACCTGAGGACTTATAGAATGCGAGACAGAATGAAAAGCTTTATTTGTATCGGTTTGTATGATTGTTTATGAGCTGCAGTTGCAGTTGTATTATGTATCTTTTGACTGGTTTAAATGTAAAGACTGTTTTGACCAACTGTTATGTGTAAACTACGTGTAGACAGGCCCCGCCCATTCCAGAATGCTATTTAGAGCTGGTTGTTCTATGATGTTACCTCCCTCTGTTACCATCTTCTTTTTTTCTCTAAGTTATCAAAATGGAAGGAAAACGTGCTCAACAGCAGCAGAGAAAGATTTGGTAACAGTTTCCTCAAAAATGGGGATAACTGGACACGCTCGCTCCGTCCGCCGCTCCTTCAGAGTTAAACACCACCGTCGTTGAAATGACAGCTGATGCTGACAGAATAGTGGTGACCGCGCTAGAAGAAAGGAAATGAAGTCTCACATCAGTCATTTTATTGTGTTTCTGGTCTATTTGTGGTTTAAAATCCCATGGATGGTTTAACATTTGGAACAAACTTTGTGCCTGTTTTAATTTTCTTTATAAATTTCAGTTGTTAATAGCGATGTATGAACAGTGCCATCATAATTTCTGTCAGTAAGTTTCTTTATTACCCCCCACCCCCACCTTCAATTGCTTTGCTGTTAAATTTAAATCGCGGAAGTTTAAACTCCTGAAGAGCAAAAAAAAGAAAAAAAAAACAGTAGCACTAAGACCTGCAGAGATGAAACACCCTGGTTTGCTTTAGCCTGCTTAACTTGACTTGGATACACATTTAAATAACTCATTCTAAAGGTAAGAATGAACTTGTTCTTAGTTAGATGTGTTTTTTCTTTATATCTTTTTTCTTTTTTTTTTTTAACAAAATGTCCTTGGAATTTTAATATGAAAAACTAAATTAAATTTATTAGACTTAAACTGAAACGCTTTTTTGAGCAAACCTGAAAAAATACTGTTTTTAATTAAGTGTTTGTCTTCTCATTTACAGATAAAAAGTTTAATTGCAAAACTCTTATTAAACATGTTAATTACACATACAAGTTCAGTGTTTATCTGAAGCTGCAATGTTTTTGTAGATGATGGAAAAGTTTCTTTTTCTTTTTTTTTTGGTAACTCCAAAGCTTTATATTTAAAGTTAGACAAGTAAAAGAGTAGAGAGGAACTGAACTCTTAAGAAGTGTGAAGTTCACACCCACCATAAATGGAACTTTTGACATGAGCTGCACTGTGAAAACACATCAAGTTACACAACCCTCTAAAAACAATAGACTCCGCTTTGAATAAAAGTCAAGCAGAGAATATAATCTTATACTTTACTGGGCATTCTTAAAATTTAATGTTGCCTTTATGCACAAGAAGAAAAAAGGACAACTACTGATTGAAATTAATTTTTCTTCCTACTAATCACATTTGGTCTAAATGTTAAATATCTACTTGACCAAGGTGGCTGTGTGGGTGCTGTTTTTCTTGACTTAAAACATGCCTTTGATGCAATTAATCACAATGTCCTTCTTGCCAGACTTACTGAATTCAGTTTTTCAGAAAATGCTCTCCCCTGGTTTCGACCATCTGGAATGGGCGGAGCCTGTCTACACACACACTCAATAGTAACACACATACCTGTTGGCTAAAATAATCTTTACTTTTAAAGTAGAAAAAGTGTACACAATACCACTGCAGCTCACACACAACCATAGAAGCTGACACAAATGAAGCCTTTCATTCTGTCACATATTCTGTTAGTGCGAGGTGAGCTGACACCTGTGCTCAGGTGAGTGTTGATGATGTTTTGCTGATGTGGATGTTGATGGAATAGAGGGAGAGAGAGCCCAGCCATCCCCACGCCAAGGCCCCCCACCGAGGCAGCAGCAGCAGTCCGGGCCCCCCAACACCCGCCATGGAGCCACAGAGAGAATCCGTCCCCAGTCAGAACAGCAATCCCCCCACCACGCCAGGAGGGCAAACGCAAGGCCCCACCCCCGGAGAGCCCCCCAACTCCAGAGGAATAGCCAACCACCACCCAGCAGCGCCGAGCATCCCCCCGCCCCACCCCAGGCACGAGCCAGAGCTCCCCCAAGGTGACCCGCCCCCATGCCCCGGATGTCCGCCCGCACCCGCCACGGGAGGTCCAGGGGGGAGCCAGGAAGGGGCCGCCCACCCCCGCCCAGCAGAGAGACACCCAAGAGGATGCACATATCCTAAGTGTGTCCAAGGATAGATGTTTTTGTTGGACGCACGTATTTAAAATTCAACTTAAAGTTAAAGTCCCATTAACTGCCCCGCTCCTAAATGTGTGAATGTGTTTTCCACATTTGACCCATCCCCTGGTGGAGCCGTGAGCTGCAGAGACAGCCGACCTCAGGAACTATTTGATTGTTTAACCGTAACGATAATGTAACATAACAAAGAACCCTTTGTTCTTAGTCTGAGCGACTAAGAACAAAGTTTAGCACTGGACGCACGGTTTTCCAAAATTACGTACGAATACACACTTTCACGACCTTCACGACAAACCATTTGTTGTATTCAGACAAAGTTTTCTTTGTTTTTGAAGAGAAGTCTAAAGTGCATTGTTTGTGTTATAGAGAGCTTCAGTGAAAATGAATACATCTGTGTGTTTGGTGTTATTGACCCTCTTAATAAGTAGGTTATTTAATCTGTTCTATGATGAAAACATTTTGTCAAACTGGATTATAGTTTATGAACTAACTTGTCTTATTACTTTTTTCATTTTTACAGACTTTTCTTGTAACACAGTAAATGGAAATCCTTTTGTGTTTGAGAAAACCCAGATCTCAGCTGAAGAAGGCTCCTGTGTTGAAATCAAATGTAAACACACCAGTGTTACTGTAAATGCTGGTGGTGCAGACTGGTATTGGATAATGAATGCAACTGGGACTGCTATTAAAGGCTTCACTGGGAATGTCCTTTACAGCAATAATGAGACAAAATGGCCCGTCAGTTCACTCTTTAAAGACAGAGTAACACATACAGGCTCTAAACACGGAACTGGTGGAAAACAACGAGGACATCAACTGTGTCAAATGGAAATCTGTAGTTTGACTGTTAGTGACAGTGGAAATTATATGTTCAGATATGAAGGAAAAAATCCACCTGATAAATGGCTGACGAATCCAAGAGCCATCCTAAATGTTGTTGGTAAGTAGAAAGATCAAGAAATGGAAAAATGCAGTTTTAAAAAATATATGGAATCGAGAACATTCTAACAAAATAATAATGACATTATTGTCATGAGCATGGATGTACATTAAATGAAATTATATTACTGAAATTCTGTAAATGTGGATTTGATAACAAATGTCACAGAAGTGTTTTGTCTTTACAGTTGTTCCTCAAGTTGAGATTCTGATAAAGAATCAGAGTGAAGGAACTTTACAAGACGTCATAGAAGGAGACAACATCATTCTTGAGTGCAAACTGAAGAAAAGAAACCCAAAACCTGACAGCTTTTTCTGGAAGAAAGATGGGAAACACCTCAAGAATGATCAGATTTATAAATTGATCAGGATCAAACTAGAGGATAGAGGCATCTACACATGTGGACCCAGAAACATGATCTGTTCTGGAACGTCACAGTCCATTTATCTAAATGTTAAATGTAAGAATAAACTAAGATTTTATTCCATGTTGGAATTTACTTTAACAATGCTTCTTTACAGCAGTACTCCAATGATGGAGAAATTTTAAAATGTTGTAAAAAAATATCATGAACTGAAGCACTCAAAGTAGGGCTGGGCGATATGGGATTTTTTATATCACGATATGCTTTTTACATATTGCGCGATAACGATATTGATCACGATATAAACCAAATAACTATATTTGACTATATTTATTTATATTAGACTACTAAACTTCAGTTCCATTAAAAAAAACAAAGCATTAAGTCTTCAAATAAATTCAAATGTTTTCAGGGTTCATATAATAAAAATGATTAATATACTACAAATTATTTTTGTTGTATTTAGTAGGGGTGTAACGGATCCCAAAACACACGGCTTGGATCATGTCACGGCTTTAAGGTCACGGTTCGGATCATTTTTTAAATCAGTTACAATTTAAAAAAAACAACTAGAAAATAGAAGATGAAAGCCTAAAATTACTTTTTTAAAAAGTTAAAAAATATATGTTTAAAAAAGTACTTAAAACACACATTTTGAACTTTAAACATAAACAAACATGTATTTTCTGATTACATGTACATGTCTGGAGAGAGAAAGGAATGCTTCATATGCTATCCCACCAAATTAAACTGCAATTTTGAAATTAAACTTTCATTATTTTTGGTATTAATTGTTGTATTGAAATTAACTGTGGCAACATTTAAATATGTCAAATAAGTATTATTAACCATAGCAAATGTCCAGGTGACGCACTGCCACACCCGCGTTTTTTCTGGTAATTTTTGACCCTAACGGCTTGCCTTAGCTCTACCTGTCGGCTCTTGCCAGCTGGGTCCAGGAGTGCGACAGAGGTGGCTCCTCGCTGGAAGGTATCCTGAACTCCGACACGGAGATGTGTGCCGATGTTTTTATTCAGCTCTTCAAAATAAATCAATCTCTCGGTATCCGCGTTCTTCACAAAGAGTTCCAGAAAAGTTTTGACGGAAGCTTCTTCCACACTCAGCAACAGACTTTCTGCTGACCGACAAACATCAAATCTGACGCTTGTTAAAACTAATACAGTGTACAGTAAATTAATTTGACCCCAAATGCATTCGGCGTGGACAGACGATTGATTGTAATAAAGCGAACGGGGCGCGAGGTGCGCAGCGGCAGCGGGGGTTGCTGGTAGAAGTCGGAGGTGCGCGTTTGTTTACCTTTCATGCAGACAAAAGACACGGAGTGGAGTCCCAAAAATGACCGAAATGAGAGCTAATAAACACAATAATTAGAAACACTTACTCGCCCTGTGGTGACTAACTCGATAACTTTTACTCGTCAAATAAGAGAAACTGTTCGCGAGCAAGTGTTATTTGCGGACCCTTCAAAATAAAAGTCTATCGCGATAGACTCCTTCTTCTATTGAAAAAATGTTCTATCGCGATATCAATAATTATCGTTTTATCGCCCAGCCCTAACTCAAAGTGAAAAACGCTGCTTCAAGTTGAATTTTGGCAAAATAAGAGTCAACATGACTTATACACAGAGAAGTTGGATTGGTGTCACTGTAACCTTTAAAAACTCTTTGAATTCAGATTCCCCCAAAGATGTGAAAGTAGAAGCACAGCCTGGATCTGTTGTGGTGGAAAATCAGCCTTTCTCATTGGACTGCAGCTTCCATTCTAACCCATCCATCACCTCACTCACCTGGATGAAGAAGACCAATGACAGCAGAGAAATGACTGTGAGTTCTGAGAGGAGATTCTCTGTGAAATCTGCCAGTCCCTCTGACAGTGGATGGTACAGCTGTTCAGCTACAAATGATGTTGGAACAGAAAAATCTCAGCCTGTACAGATTACAGTCCATTGTGAGTATTGAAAAAAGGAGCAAACGTCAAACATGAACCACATGTTTCTAAACACAGATATACTAAACTCTACTTCATCTCTTCCTTCATTCTGCTTAGATGCTCCAAAACAAACAACAATCACCAAAGGTGAAGAACAGGTGCATGATGGGAAACGTTTTGTGACTCTGATCTGCAGCAGTCTCTGTGATCCTCCTGCAACTTATGTTTGGTACAAAAAACAAGAAAATGAAAAAGTTTCTGATGGAAAGAATTTAACAGTGTTCTCAGACCAAGCAGGAGAGTATTATTGCGTTGCTCAAAATGAGATCGGTCAAAGATTATCTGAACCTGTCAGACTGTTTGATGGTGAGTGAATGAAGATGGTTTGATTCTTTAAACCATAACGTAACAAAATTAAAAATTTATTTTCCTAAATTTCTCTATAGTCAACTTGGGCACTGCAACAATTGTGAGGCTTTTGTTTGTTGTCCTGATTTTGATCATCGTAGTTATGGGAGTTTTCTGTCTGTACAGGTAAGAAATATAATGTTTCTTCAACAAACAATTCAAACTACTTTCACTGTTTAAATTACTGACATGATCTTGGTCTGTAAATTATTCTCACCACACAGAGAGAATAAATTACTTCAGCGGGGAACTACGAACAAAGAAGTCTGCTGTAATGTGGTAAGAAAGTCTTAAAGCATCGATGGAAAAAAGATTCTATTTTCAGTCACAAATTCTGCTTTTTGTTCTACTTAAAAATATGAGTTTGGTCTGAAATGTTCAATTTTACATTAATAACTTTACATTACACAAGTAAATTCTTCAAAATCAAACATGTTTCTGGACTATTTATTTATTTATTTAATTGTCTCTCAAAGTTGATGTTTATTACACCTTGAAAAATCTAAATGTATTTTCTCTTTGAAGGTGCAAGAGGTGCAGATGGATGATGAGAACATCTATGTTGAGCATGCAGCTTAACCCTTGGATGCATGTGACTTGGTCTAGGATATTTAAGACCTGACAAGCATTTTTGCAGGAAAGATCTTCTGAAATTCATAAAATGATGCATTATGAGTAAAAATGTCAGTGCAATTTCTCCAATGTATTCTGAGAAATCTGAAGTAAAAAATTAGGATCCTGAACTTCACTGCTATTATTTAGTCTGGATATCATTCTGGACAACATAATTTAGTAATCAAATCAACAACAGCTGCTCTGCATATTTTCATTATTGTAAAACTAGTTAACTGCCCCACCCCCACCCATCCAGGTTACCAGCCACATTGACCACTCCAGTTTCCTCCTCTTCTGCCTTCTTTCAACCCTCTTTGACTTCTCTCTCATATTATCAATACTTCATAATGTTTTGAGATGTTTTTATTATTTGTATTTTTTTTATTTTAGAAATAAAACAATCAGGTTTCTCCCTCTTCTGGATTTAAAGGGGCCATATGACCATCATTAAAAATGGCGATGCATCGACACGCTCGCTCCGCCCGCCGCTCCTTCAGCCATGCTGCAAGAGTTAAACATCGCCGTGGATAAAATGACAGCTGATGCTGAGAGAATAGTTGTTAGAGAGAAAATGAAGTCTCACGTCAGTCATTTCATTGTGTTTATTGTCTATTTGTGGTTTAAAATCCCTTTGATGTTTTTAAATACAAACTTTGTGCCTGTTTTAATTTTCTTCATATATTTTAAGTTTTCAGTTGTATTTACTGATGTAGAAAGAGTGCCACCATAAATTCTGTTTGTGGGTTTCTTTAACACCTCCACCCCCACCTTCAATTGCTATCATGATAAATTTGAATCGCGGAAGTTTAAACTCCTGTAGAGACAAAAAAAAAAAAAAAAACGGTTGCACTGAAACCTCCAGAGATGAAACAGCCTGGTCTGCTTTAGCCTGCTTAACTTTACTTGGATATAAATTTGAATAATCATTCTAAAGGTAAGAATGAACTTGTTTTTAGTCAGATGTGTTTTTAATCATATCTGGTTTTTTTTTTTTTTTTTGGTATTTTTGTACCAAAATGTTCTAAATTAAAAATTGAAAAACTAAATTAAATTTGTTAGACTTAATCTGATACATTTATGTAAGCAAATCTAAAAAAATTCTGTTTTTTCTTATCTTTTACAGGTAAACAGTTCAATTTAAAAACTATTTTATTAAAAAAATGTTAATTACAAATAAAAGTTCAGTGTTATCATTTATCTTAAGACGCTATGTTTTTGTAGATGATAAAAAAATGTTTCTTAGTTTTTTTTTTGGTAACTCTAAAACTTTATATTCAAAGTTAGACCAGGAGAAAAGTTGAGAGGAACTGAGCTCTAAACTCTTAAGAGGTGTGAAATTCACACCCACCATAAATGGAACTTTTGACATGAGCTGCACTGTGAAAACACATCAAGTTACACAACCCTCTAAAAACAATAGACTCCACCTTGAATAAAAGTCAAGCAGAGAATATAATCTTATACTTTAAATTTAATGTTGCCTTTATGCACAAGAAGAAGAAAGAACAACTACTGATTGAAATTCATTTTTGTTGTTATTTTGTTAACATCATTTTTTTTAATCACATGTTGCAACTGATGAATTTAATGTGTTTATTCAGAAATTTTAAATCAAAAGAATACTTTTTTTTAATCCAAGTTCCAACCGTAGTTATAGGTAACAAAGATCTCCAGTGATAATGTCATTTAAACTAGACTCTTAAGCTGCATTTCTACTGTTTTACTTTGTACGCTGCTACACACTTGTGTTGGATTGAGTTATTGACAGTATAAGAGAGACATGGACGTAGTTAGTGTGACATCACAAACACATAATACCTTACTTTTGACTCAAATGATATGAAGTCAATTCAGTCTCCATTTTTTAGAATTATGGACTTCTCCATGTTGGAACCGGACGATGTTAGTTATCAGTGATTGGTCTGAGTCAACATTTCTATGACAACCACTGTTGCTGATCAGGAATGAATGTACTAATAGTTGACTCGTGAGAATCTGTCAGAGAACGTTTTGAAAGTTTGAAGTGTGGTCCAGCGAGCACCACATGCTTTTACTGAGGAATCTGATTGGTCAGTTTATGACTTGAATAACTTGGGAAAAAGAAAATAAATCATGAAAAAAAAATTGGCAATAACATGTTAAAAAGAAGTACCAGAGGAAGAATTGTTATTCTTACAGATATATTGACTGAATGTTTCTCTTTTTTTTTTTTTTTTCTTAGAAGTCTGTGAGATTTCTGTGAAGGACCAGAGAGTACTTCCTGTTTAGAATACGAGTGGGGAGGGGTTACTCAGCCTAAGGTTGAAGTTGATTTAGATCATTGGCCCCAACCACCAGGCTGTGGATCAATTATACCATTTTTTTTTTTTGTGTCTGAAATCTTTTATTTTGAAAATCAAAAGGATTCTCTCTATGAGTTTGAGCGCTATAAGGAGTCCAGCAGCATGTAACACAAGAAAAGTTGTATGTGGAACCTTTCTTTGCAATTGGATGAGATTAATGCAGTAACAGATGAACAGACGGGAGAACAGGTGATTCCCACACACCATGCCTGTTTGCACAGAGATGTGATTTTCACTAATGAATCTAATCTTTTAAAAAAGAAGAGGAGCAGTGCACATAGAGTGGGGTGGTGGTGGGGAGTGGAGGAAAAAAGGAAAGTTGTGCAGCAAGTAAACACACACAGAAGGAGGGGCTCTCAGTCTGAGTCATGAGTTTGAGTTTTTCTGTTTGCAAAAACTGTTCTTATGATAAAATGTTTCACTTGAAGCTTTTGCATAGAGCTTCAAAGTAATCTGATTTGTTTCCTATTGAGCATCAATAATCAGTTTGTTGGCTACATTTTGTTTATGTATTTTTTTTTCTTTTTAAACTTGATTTTAACCACTTCCTTCATGACATTGAATTAATAGAACTTGTGTGTTTTATCCATCATGCACACATGTCAGATGACTGAGTGAAATGATGATCATTATTACATTTCAAGATCATGTTCTTATACGGCATTACCTTTTGAGAATCCAGCCTCAAATCGAGTGGCTTGTTGCTGCATTAAAGCAGCTCAAAACTCTGAGGATTTATGCTCAGATTCTGTTGTTGTTCACATCATAACTGTAGTTCATAGTATTTATAGTATATATGTATTATTCAGATTTAATTTTCTTTTTTTGAAGAGAAATTTAAAGTGCATTTCTTGTGTTGCAGAGAGTTTCAATGAAAATGAATGCTCCAACATTTGGGTGTTTGATGTTATTGACCCTCATAACAAGTAAGTTTTTTTGTTTGTTCTATAATAAAAACATTTTGTCTAACTCGATTGTAGTTTATGAACGAGCTTGTCTAATTACTTTTTCACATTTACAGACTGTTCTTGTGGAAATCCTTTTGTTTTTGAGAATACCCAGATCTCAGCTGAAGAAGGCTCCTGTGTTGTAATCAAATGTAAACACACAAATGTTACTGTAGATGCTGGTGGTGCAAACTGGTATTGGATGATGAATGCAACTGGGATTGCTGCTGCAGGCTTCACTGGGAATGTACTTAACAGCACTGATGAGTCAAAATGGCCCGTCAGTCCACTCTTTAAAAACAGAGTAACACGTACAGGATCTAAACATGGAACTGGTGGAAAACAACGAGGACATCAACTGTGTCAAATTAAAATCTGTAATCTGACTGTTAGTGACAGTGGAAATTACATGTTCAGATATGAAGGAAAAAATCCACCTGATAAATGGCTGACAAATCCAAGAGCCATCCTAACTGTTGTTGGTAAGTAGAAAGATCAAGAAACGGAAAAATGCAGTTTTAAAAAATATATGGAATCAAAAATATTTTAACAAAATTATATTAATATTATTGTCATGAGCAAGGATGTACAATAAATGACATTATAAGACTGAAATTCTGTAAATGTGGATTTGATAACAAATGTCACAGAAGTGTTTTGTCTTTACAGTTGTTCCTCAAGTTGAGATTCTGATAAAGAATCAGAGTGAAGGAACTTTACAAGACGTCATAGAAGGAGACAGCATCACTCTTGAATGCAAACTGAATAAAAGCAACCCAAAACCTGACAGCTTTTTCTGGAAGAAAGATGGGAAAAACCTTAAGAATGATCAGATTTATGAATTGATCAGGATCTAACCAGAAGATAGAGGCAGATACACATGTGGAGCCAGAAACACGATCTGTTCTGGAACGTCACAGTCTATTTATCTTGATGTTAAATGTAAGAATAAAGTAAGATTTTATTTCATGTTGGAATTTACTTTAACCTCTTTTTTTCACAGCAGTACTCCAATGATGGAGAAATGTTAAACTGTTATAAAAAATATAATGAACAAAAGTACTAAAAGTGAAAAATGCTACTTCAATTTGAATTTTGGCAAAAAAGAATCAGCATGACTTATACACAGAGAAGTTGGATTGGTGTCACTCTAACCTTTAAAAACTCTTTGAATTCAGATTCCCCCAAAGATGTGAAAGTAGAAGCACAGCCTGGATCTGTTGTGGTGGAAAATCAGCCTTTCTCATTGGACTGCAGCTTCCATTCTAACCCATCCATCACCTCACTCACCTGGATGAAGAAGACCAATGACAGCAGAGAAATGACTGTGAGTTCTGAGAGGAGATTCTCTGTGAAATCTGCCAGTCCCTCTGACAGTGGATGGTACAGCTGTTCAGCTACAAATGATGTTGGAACAGAAAAATCTCAGCCTGTACAGATTACAGTCCATTGTGAGTATTGAAAAAAGGAGCAAACGTCAAACATGAACCACATGTTTCTAAACACAGATATACTAAACTCTACTTCATCTCTTCCTTCATTCTGCTTAGATGCTCCAAAACAAACAACAATCATCAAAGGTGAAGAACAGGTGCATGATGGGAAACGTTTTGTGACTCTGATCTGCAGCAGTCTCTGTGATCCTCCTGCAACTTATGTTTGGTACAAAAAACAAGAAAATGAAAAAGTTTCTGATGGAAAGAATTTAACAGTGTTCTCAGACCAAGCAGGAGAGTATTATTGTGTTGCTGAAAATGAGATCGGTCAAAGATTATCTGAACCTGTCAGACTGTTTGATGGTGAGTGAAAGATGGTTTGATAGTTTGATTTTTTACGACTTCCTTTAAACCATAACGAAATAATATTAAGTATTCCTACATTTCTCTATCCAATAGTCAACTTGGGCACTGCAACATTTGTGAGGCTTTTGTTTGTTGTCCTGATTTTGATCATCGTAGTTATGGGAGTTTTCTGTCTGTACAGGTAAGAAATATAATGTTTCTTCAACAAACAATTCAAACTACTTTCACTGTTTAAATTACTGACATGATCTTGGTCTGTAAATTATTCTCACCACACAGAGAGAATAAATTACTTCAGCGGGGAACTACAAACAAAGAAGTCTGCTGTAATGTGGTAAGAAAGTCTTTAAGCATTGATGGAAAAAAGATTTTTTTTTCAGTCACAAATTCTGCTTTTTGTTCTACTTAAAAATATGAGTTTGGTCTGAAATGTTCAATATAGAAACATTTCGGCTGTGAGAGACCAAAGTTAAAAAATACATTCCTTGAAATAACATTATTATTAAAAAAATATATATTTATATCGTGGTGCAGAAAATACAACGTTTGATCTCTATCATTAACAACCAGGGTTACATTATTATAGATTATTATTGATCAAATATTTATTTTCAGCACATTACACAAGTAAATTAATCAAAATCAGTTTCTGGACTATTTATTTATTTTTTTAATTGTCTCTCAAAGTTGATGTTTATTACACCTTGAAAAATCTAAATTTATTTTCTCTTTGAAGGTGCAAGAGGTGCAGATGGATGATGAGAACATCAATGATGAGCATGCACCTGAACCTCTGGATGCATGTGACTGGGTCTAGGATATTTACGACCTGACAAGTATTTTTGCAGGCAAGATCTTCTGAAATTCATAAAATGATGCATTATGAGTAAAAATGTCAATTCAATTTCTCCAATGTATTCTGAGAAATCAGAAATAAAAAATTAGGATCCTAAACTTCACTGCTATTATTTAGTCTGGATATCATTCTGGACAACATAATTTAGTAATCAAATCAACAACAGCTGCATATTTTTCTTATTGTAAAACCAGTTAACTGCCCCCCCCCCCCCCCCCCCCCCCCCACCCCCATCCATATTACCAGCCACATTAACCTCTACTGTAGCTCCTCAATGACAATACTGCACACGGTCTCTCGAGTACGGGCGTGGTTTATTCCTTATCTTCATGAAACGCCGTGAAAACTACAGAACAAGGTAACATATAACAGTTAGCACTTACATTTCAATCTGTAACAACAAATGCTAAATGCCAACTACCTCGTGGCTGCCTGTCACTTTGGAGGTCTTCGTTGAGTTAACAGTTTTTCTGCTTCAGCTCTTCATAGCTGTTAGCTCGTTTTACAAGCTGTTTTCCGCGTGGCTCTCGCTCTGGAGTCTTGTGGGATGTGAGAGCCACGTGAAGCTGGTGTCCAAGTCCCGTGAGTTCTCAAGAACTCTTCGCGTTTTATAAGTCCACAATTCACATATGATGCACTGTGACTTCATATTATACAGCATCAAACAAAAATATATTCACATTTTAATAACAGCAATCTTACATCAAAGGCATTTCTCTATCTAAACAAGGAAACAAACAAACTTTAACTTTATAACCTATTGTAACACTTACACTCCCACCAATCACTAAACTTTCAATGTGATTTTCTAAAGTGTCTTGACTATGTACAAACTTATCAGTTTCAATTAAGGTCACAACCTTATGTATTGGTCTTTCTATGTTTATTAGTCTCGTCTGTGTCTTTCCTTTGTCAAAAGTAGTTTCACTTGTCTTCAGGTTCACCTTTCTGACCTTTCCGTCTGAGCTCTGAAATGTCTTCATTACACGAGCAAGTTTCCATTTACATCTTGGTGCATTGTCATCTTGCAGAATCACAATGTCGTTTACTTGCAGGTTACGTGAAGCTTTCTGCCATTTTTGTCGTTGTTGGAGATTCAACAGATATTCTCGTTTCCATCTCTGCCAGAAGTCATTTGCAAGAAACTGGACTCTTTTCCATCTTTTGTTCAGGTACAAATCTTCCCTAGAGAACTGACCAGGAGGAGGGAGAATAACTGAAGACTTCATAGTTAAAATGTGATTGGGCGTAAGCGGTTCTGGACCAGTGGGATCATTGAGATGTTCGACAGATAATGGTCTGCTATTGATGATTGCCATCGTTTCATAAAGAAACGTTCTCAAACTTGTAACATCCAGTCGGTTTGAACATTTGTCTAGCATAGCTGTTAGGATGCTTCGTACTGTTCGAATTTGGCGTTCCCATACACTCCCATGTGGCTGGCTGCTGGGACATTCAACACAAATTCGCAACCGATAGCCTTTTGGCGTTCTTGATCCATGTCTTTCATTAACTGCAAAAACTCTCTTCTAGCACCCATAAAGTTTGTTCCTTGGTCACATCTTACTTTCGGACGTGACCTCTTATTGCAATGACAGTACGAAGGGCGTTGATGAAGTTGTTAGTGGTGTTCGTCCCAGTCGTTTCCAATGTTGCATTGCGCTCGTGAACATAAGCATGTGAACAATAGTCCGTATCTTTTGAGTTCCTTTCTTCCTTCCTTCTATATGAAGGGGCTGAAACAGTCATGCCGGTAAAGTAGTAAATGGAGGGGCTGTTTCTGTTCTTACTTTGGCAGATCTGCCATCTGTTGGACATTTGTAGTCTTTCTGTATTTCTACATTTCACGCAGTGATAGATGTGTGACGAAACAACACTTCACATCCTACAATCCAGATTCCATTTGCACGTAGTTCATTTGTAGTCATGCCTCTACCTTGGTGTTGTACACGTTTGGTAGTGTTTAATGAGTAAGGCTGACACGTGTGAACCTTTGGGAAGGATTGCAGGGTGTTTGACTTCGTAGTGCAGAGTTTGATTGCGAAAGTCGTCCTCAACTCTGAGAACATTTTCCCTGTCAAGAAAGCGTTTAGCTGTCTCAGTCTGTTGTTCTTTGATGGAATACTTTCTCTTTGTGTTCTTATTTTCTGTATTTCTTCTGTAAAGGCTTCTTCTTGTGCCTGCTTGATAATGAAGACTTCTGTTTGCTTTCCTCTCTTCTAGATCAGAAGCTTTATTTGTTCTTTGTTGAAGACCTTTGAACTCTTTGAGGAATCTTCTAAGTCGAGCTATACCCTTTACAGCTCTTGACCAATCTGAGAACTTTGTTATGCGTTCCAGCAAGACGTTTGCTTCCTTTGATTGAATGGTGTGTGAGACCTTTACGAAGCTCTGGATCTGCATCAAGCATTTCTCCCACCGTTTCCTTTCTTGCTGGAAGATCTTTTTGCCAAAGAAATGCGGGACCTTGTAACCAGTTTGATTCTTCGAGTTGTGCTGCATTTAGGCCTCTCGAAGCATGATCAGCTGGATTGTTTTCAGAAACAACATGTCGCCATTGGTTGGGACTTGTGCTTTGTCTTATTCGCTGAATGCGATTCGCTACAAACGTGTGGAATCTTTTGGCATCGTTACTTATGTAAGCTAGAGCAACTTGTGAGTCTGTCCAATAGAACTCTTGAAGATTCTTGATTTCAAGTTCTCTTTTGACTACATCTGCATTGCGAACTGAGGTTACAGCTGAGGACAGTTCAAGCCTTGGAATGGTCATTTGTTTGATGGGGGTAACCCTTGCTTTACCCATGACAAGTGAGCATGTGATCTCTCCTTCTTTACTTATCGCTCTGAGATATGAACAAGCACCATAGCCATTTAAACTTGCATCTGCAAAGCTGTGTAGCTCATATCTTACAATATCAATGTTCTTTGAGTAGCTTCGTGGGATCTTAAGAGCTGCTAGTTTTGGCAGGTCTCGAAGCCATGATTCCCATTGGGGTAGGATGTACTCAGGGAGTTCATCATTCCAGTTTATTTTTTCTTTGCACAGTGTCTGGAGTATCTGCTTTCCGATCAGTGTAAATGGTGCAACAAACCCAAGGGGATCGTACACTGAAGCAACTGTCGAGAGCACCCCTCTTCTTGTTGATGGCTTTTCTTTGACTATGACTCTGAATTGAAACTCATCCGCTTCAACACACCATTGTACTCCAAGTGCGCGTTCAATATGCGTTTCACCTAGGGCTATGTCTTGAGCCTTAGCTTGAACTCGCTCCGCTTCTGGTATTGCTGCAAGCACTTCTTTACTGTTTGACACAAACTTGTGCAGGCGGAGATTACCTGTTCTGCAGAGATCCCTTGATTCGTTCAAGTTTTAATGGCTTCGTTCTGTTGATATGACACTAATGAGTCCATCATCGACATAAAATCCTCTTTGAATAACTGGATGGTCTCTTTGCTGAACTTCTCTCTGCCTTGTGCTGCAAGTGTTTTTCAGTCCAAAATTGCAACATCCTGGAGAAGAAGCTGCTCCAAAAAGGTGAAACTCTCATCCTGTACACGGATGGCTTGGAGCACAGATTGCCTTTGTCCCACCAGAGAAATCGCAGATAGTCCTGATGTTCCTTGACTACGTGGAATTGATGAAACATTCTCTCTACGTCACACATTATGGCTATAGGACCCTTCCTGAATCGGCACAGCACTCCGACTAGGGCATTAGTGAGATCTGGTCCAGTCAAGAGGTGATCATTGAGGGATGTGTCTTTATAGCGAGCTGAACCATCAAAAACTACGCGAATCTTATCTGGCTTGTGGGGTGGTACACCCCGTGTGTGTGTATGTACCATGCTACTTCCTTGTCGAGCTCTTGTTCTGGGACCTTTTCAGCATCTCCATGAGATATTATATCAGCCATAAACTTGACATAATCCTTGTAGTATCGATCATCCCTTCTGAGACGACGTTCTAATGAAGAGAGTCTTTGTTCTGCATATTGTTTGTTATTTGAGAGATTTGGATTATCGGTTTTGAATGGAAGTGGGAGTTCGTAATGACCATCTTCCTTCTGTCTTATGCCTTTCTTTACCTTGGACATGAAAAGAATGTCTTCCTGTGATACTGGATTGTCATCTGTTGTGTGCTCAGTGAAATCTGCTTCCAGAGCCTTTATCACATCCAGTGGACTGACTTCTTTCACTTGGGTTCTGCATACAAAATGAACTTCTTGCTTAAGCTTGACTGTTTGGCGTACTTTAGGAGTTACTTCACGCACAATGACTCTATGACTGGTGCCAATAACATCACTTTCACTGTGTACTTGATACGAGCAACCTACGATACTCCAGCCAAGATCTGTCAGTTGCGCGTTAGGCTGGTTTTCTGTACCAGACAAGACTTCTCTTGGTAGAAGAGCTTGTTGGCAGTTGTAGCCAATAAGTAGGCCAACTTCACATTCCAGCAAAGGAGGTATGTCGTCGTGCTAATTTTTCAAGATGTGGCCACCTTAACAGTTTTCAGACGTAGGGATATGCGACTTGTTCGCTGGGATAAACTCTCTTGTGAAGACTGGTGGCAAACCAATTTTCTGCTTGCTCTCTGGTATCCTCTTACTTGAAGGTTAACAGCTTCTCACAGGGAATGACTGTTAGCTTGGCTGACATTGTTGATAGCCGTGAAGACTGGCTTTGCCTCTTGTCGGTCTCAAGTTCTTGGGCTACTTCATCTAAGATAAAAGATGTGTCGCTCTGTGAGTCGAGAAGAGCGTACACGAGTACTTCTTTGTCTGGGTGCTTTGTGGATGAGATCCAGACTGGCAATATTGATGATGTCAAAGTGCTTACAGTTTCTGAGCAACTCTATTGGTCGTTGCAGTTGCAGGTATATCTTGTCTCTTGGATGTGTCTTTCTTGAACATTTATCTTTGCTTGAGACTCGCCTTCAGTTCACAGAAGCTGTTCTTTTATGTTCTGCAAACTTGTCATCGTGCAGACATGTTGGATGTTCTTGTGACACTTGTCCAATGTGCTTCTTTTTTCGCACTTCTTGGAGTGATGTCCTATCATTAAACATCCAAAGCAAAGTTTCTCTGTTTTTACAAACTTGACACGATCTTGTACAGTTTTCTCCGTAAACTTGTGACACTTTTCGAGTGAGTGACCAGACCTTTTGCAAAATATGCACGTTGTGGCATTGGAATTTGAGTTGCTCAAACTTGTTGTTAGAGTTTTGGCTTGAATGACTTGCGTTTTTCTGTGTTTGGTGTTTTCTGATTCCAAACCTTTGAGTGCTTGTATTGAAGTTATGGGTCGCAAGCCAAGTCTGCTTCAGCTGATATGAATTCCACAAATGTCTGGAACACTGGGTAATCACCACTTATTTCTCTTATTTCCTTAGCTTTGCGGTTCCACCTTGACACAAGCCAATCTGGTAGTTTTAACAATATCCTTTGATTTTCCATACAGTCATTGAGAGCTTCCAGAGTCTTGATATGTGGCATTGCTGCTTCACAACTTTTAAGGAAGTCTGCAAATTCTCGTAACTCACATCCATCCTTGGAGTTGATTTTCGGCCAACTGTGGAGCTTGTCTCGAAAGCATTTTCCTATGGTGAATGGATCTCCAAATCGCTTTTCCAACAGATGCCAAGCTGAGTCGTACGCTTCGTCGGTGCCAAGCAGCAAAAGAATCCTTCGACTGCCCCTTTTGCAGATCCACCAATGTACTTTCTGAGGTAGTACAGCCTTTCATTTTTGGGAATATTTTTCTTTCGATTAATGTTTCGAACGAAAGCTGCCAGTCTTTAAACTTTAAAGGTCTCTCAGTAAACACTGCAGGTTCTGGAGTTGGAAGCCGATTAGCACATATAGCTTCTGCAAAATGCCCACTAAGTCAGAGTTTTGCTGAAGTTGTGCGACAGCTGTAGGACTTGCAGTTCGTTTGGAACAAACGAGGGACTTGATGCTTGAAATACTTGGCTTCTGACTGCTGGTACTGTGTTGGCAAGTGGAACAAAGGCAGGACTCGTAGCATTTAGAACCTGTGCTGTATTTGAAGCTTGAAGGAGTGGAAGAGGTGTGATAGGAACTTCATTACGTTCACCTGCCAGTTTGCTGCTGCCCTTTGAACTAAAACTTCGCAGTTTTCAGCCTCATAGATTTTTACTCTGGCCTTGGCAGCATTAAGCCTTTTAATCTCTTCCAAACGTTCTATTTTTCTGCGCTGTTCCTCCATTGCTTGTGTCTCATCAAATTTTCAACTTCAAGTTTGTAGCTTGCTTGCTTGCCTTTCTGTTCTTCCATGACGGTTAAAAATTTCTTGAGATGCTGCTGCATCGGCTGCTGCTTCTATTCTTTTGATTGACTGTGCGCATGACGGCGATGAGCTACTTGACTCTCTTGACTTTGAACTGGATTTAGATCCTTCTGAAGCTAAACATGATCCAACATCTGGCCATGGCTCTTGGTCCTCCTCAACATTTCCTTCGAGCCGCCTTTCAGCCCTTTTAACAATGAAATCTGAAAGGGTTGTGCATGCATCTATTCTACGCCTCATATCTGTATCAGGCGCATGTATTTGCCGAATGTCATTGTAAATAGCTTGTACATTTTGGCAAGTTAAAACTACGTTATTCATTAACTCTGTTAACTCACTTTCAGTGGCTGTATCAGTCAATATTACTTGCTTAATCTTGCCTCATATCTCCATTTTCATAAGCAACTTTGTATTTACGTTGCAGGGCTTTGAGCCTTCTTCTTGAAACTCCTTTCCTTTTCAGTCAATGTTCTTGTTCTTTCGCTTTTGCGAATGTTGTTTCAGTTTGAGTATCTGGATCGTTAGATACGTCAGTCATCTTATCAGTCAAGTCAGAGATATAGTCAAGTGTTTTTTGTTACCTTTTTTTTTTTTAATTAAATTCAAGCCTGTATACAGTACATGAACTTTGAATACAATTTTAACTTCAAACAGAATGTAAAAACGTCAGTAATTTAGACCAAAACAAATGACCTGATGAGTTCAGTAAACAATAATGCTTTGGCTTAATGTGCTGAAATAACTTTAGCGAAGTTTAACTTGTTTTAACCACCCTTATTTCCATAGAGCACAATTCCCTTCTTATATTCTACTTTACTTCGTCAAAATGGCCGTGGTCAATGAAGCACTTGCTGCTGGGGGAGCGTGAGATGGTGTAATGGCGCCGCCTTGGGTGCATCTTGGTACCGGCGACCCACTGCAGCTGCCGTGCCGTCTCGAGCTTCTCACCGGCGCTGGGCTGGTCGAGTTTTCACTGTATCTCCTCAATGACAATACTGGCACACGGTCTCTCGAGTACGGGCAGTGGTTTTTCTTATCTTCAATCTGAAACGCCGTGAAAAACTCGTGGCTGTGCCTGTCACTTTGGAGGTCTTCGTTGAGTAGTTAACAGTTTTTCTGGCTTCAGCTCTTCATAGCTGTTAGCGTCGTTTTACAAGCTGTTTTCCGCGTGGCTCTCGTTTTGGAGTCTTGTAGGATGTGAGAGCCACGTGAAGCTGGAGTGCCAAGTCCGTGAGTTTCTCAAGAACTCTCGCGTTATTATAGTCCACAATTCACATATGATGATGCACTGTGACTTCATATTATACAGCATCAAACAAAATAAAATATATTCACATTTTAATAACAGCAATCTTACATCAAAGGCATTTCTCTATCTAAACAAGGAAACAAACAAACTTTAACTTTATAACCTATTGGTAACACTTACACGTGGCAAAGTAACAATATCTTTCTGAAAAAGAGCTCTAATACCTCTATTATTTTTCCTGGAATGAAGGGTAAAGCAGATTTTTCCAACAGTGGACAGCGTAAGAGAAAGATTGAAAGGGAAAGGGAAAGGATCAAGTCTTGGTATTTGGTTAAACAACATACATATTCCAGGAGAGATCGCACCAAAACTTTTGCATATTCTCCTGGAGTAACTGGGATGTTATATTTGTCAAGAAAATCGGTATAAGATAATAACTGCCCATTAGCATTAAAAAGTTGATCAACCAAAATGATCTTGTTTTGGAACCGGGAATCAAAGAAAATAGATGTATGTTTATAGAGAATATCCTTATTGTTCCAGATAATATAACTGTGAGGAGAGAAGTTGTGCTTGTAGATGAGTAACCATGAGAGGAAAGCCTGATGATGGAAAGCAGATAATTTCACTGGGAGCTTATTTACATTATAATTGCAAAGTGACATCAAATTTTTAAAGAACAAAAGAGAACACGTGTCTGGCTTTTCTCCGCGTGGGCCTCACATATGCTTAACACTTTCAAATGACCAATCTGTAACATAGAAAAATTTGCACAAAAACTACACAATACACTTTAAAAAAATGTATAACTGTGTTCTTTTTTATTATTATAATGTCTCCTGAATTTTCTGTTTTCTAATTGCCTTGTGCCTTGTTATTATTTTTACTAACTATTACCCTACATTGCTGGTGATGGACCACCAATAATTTAATTTCTGTCGCTATAACAATGAAGTCTTTTGTTTTGATTTTGAGTTGTAATTAAAATCCGGGGCACTAAATAGTCCCCCACTATCTAGTCTTTTAGGTCAGGGAGTAGCGATGGAATTTGGACCTGTTTTAAGACTGTGATTCCCCTCTTTGTTTTAATCACACAGAATTCTCAAATATAAGTAAAAGTGGCAACACTTGTGAAAAAAGAAAGATTTTTTTTGCTAATTCATTGTAGAATTAAAGCCACAATATCACATTGATGTCAGTGCTGCTCTAGACTGTCTGAGCTGGTTTCAGGACCTTAAAGAGCTGATGACAGTTATTGAGTGTGGGTGCAGTGAAAGTGAGGGCCTTCATCGCAGCTTGAAGCCTAAAAATATTCTTTTATTGCCATTCTCTCACTTGTACAGTACTGAACCACGGATTTCGAACCTAACATTCCCCCTTAGCATCCAAGGTTTAACAGAGTAAAAGGATCAAGCGATACTATATGGTAGTATGTTAGTTTACATGAAAAAATGAAATGTAAACTGTATCCTCATTCTGAGCTTCATGTAAAAAGTAGTTATTACATTTTTATTTAAAATTAATTTATTTTTTAAATGCAATGAAATGATGTAAGACATTCAACCCTACCTATAATCAATGCTGTTAGGATAGTATATATATATATTTTTAGTTAGTTAGTTAGGGGCTTCAGCTTAACTGCACGTCTTTGCTGTTTTATTACCAGCAAAATACCAAGAAAAATAAACAGTTTTTTTTTAATAATTCGACAGGAAGAGTCCAGCAGCTTCCTGTAAATGTAAAGCGAAGCCTTGAATCAGTTTGGATTAAACCATTTGTCACTGACATGAGTGCTCAGAGAATCTCCTGTCAACAACCCCTTTCAATCTTCTCCTGTTCCCCGTCCCATCCATCTCTGGCGTGCGTCCCTGCAGCAGTCTTACATGAACGCAGCTAAACCATGAAAGGTTTAGTTTTATTTAAGAGGAAAAAACGGCTCAAACAGACTGGATGTGTTCTGATGTGACAGATTCTAATCAGCCACTGCCTGGAGTCTGATTTCATCTCTTCATCAGTGAATTTTCCCTCCAAGGATCACCCTATGCGAACACGTGAAATTGAACTGCTTACTTTTTGTAATATTCTTCAAATGTTACTGCCGTGAAGCATTTTTTTGCGCTTCCAAAAGCAGCTCTGCGTCCGTACTGAGGATCAGCCGCCGATTCATCTTCCCTGGGGCTGGAGGCAGAGAAATCAAGCTGCTGCTGCAGCAGAAACAGCCTCCCCAACAGCCCACTTCCATCTCCACTGTCAGCTGTCAGCTCAAAACCTCTCCTGCCTGTCAGGCCCCAGCTTTCTAATCAGCCTGCGTGTCTCCGTGCATCTAGCAGCTCTCTTGCCAGGGTTCAAAATGGAGCTTAAATAGAAAAGAAAATCAAACGTTGAAATATTTCAAGAAACCTAAATGACAGAATCGTTCTGCATACAGATCAGTTCTTTCCACTCTCACTTGTGACAGTAGTTTCCAGTCTGATATTTTACCATCAGAGGCTTTGAAAAAAAGCACTCGTGATCTCTCCAGACGCCTCCTTTAAGGTGGTTTCTTCCCTTGTGCTCAATGAGGCAGCTGGGACTTTTTCCTCCAGGAGCTTGCGGACTGTGGCCTCCATGAGCTTGAAGGCTTAGCCCGAGTTTGCTCCACAGTTGCATCTGAGGATTGTTAGAACCAATGGACAATCTAATTAGTCCCTGAAGGTTAGCAGAAATGCCCGACCGTCTTGTTAGAATGCCAAGACAGGAGTAGTATGTGTGCAGGGGTTGGCACGGGGTGGCTGCTAATAATATGTGGAAAGTGGGGGGAGCCAGAGGTAGGAATAGCGTAACTTTGTAATTAATGTAGCAGTTGAGAAGCCATGGCCATGCCGGAGGCTCTTTGAAATTGGTAATGTGGCACTGCAGTGTTCTAAGATAAGTACTGTCAACACCATGCTTGAAGAGACAGCACAGGATGCAGAAAAGGGAAATAACAAAGGCACAACAGTATGGGTAGATTAAAAAAATGGAATCGGGAACTGCATAAAGCTGTTCCAGATTTAGGGTGACTCATTTAGGGTGAGTCATTTAAATTTTAAATATAGAAAAGTAATTGCAGATGTAAAATGTTAATTACAGCCCCTCTAGCATCTGCATCACACTGACACTGAGTTCTCCTCATAGATAATTGTGTCCCACTCTTCTTTGGAGTTAATTGAGACTTTAGAGGATTTCCCAGCATGACAGGTCAGTTCCACACCTTGGTCGACTGGGTCAGGGGTCTTCAACCTGTGGCTCCGGAGCAAAACGTAGCTCTCTAAACACTCCATTGTGGCTCTCTGGTTAAAGAAAAACACAATGTTTTTTATTTAAAAAGGCAACATATTTTTTAGACAAAGTTTATTAAGCAAAATAAATAAATAAAAGTCAAACTTTCTTTAACAAACAATTGATGAACAGGATGTATTGCTCCACCAGGACCCTGACTACAGTACCCATAATGCTCCAATAATCCATCAAGAAGTTTGTATTCATAGTTTCCAAAACTTAAAGATTTTGACAAATGCTTTTAGTTCTGTTTACCACAGAAAATCAATTAGAAGTCAGTACACAATCTACCATGGCCCTGAGGGTTCACAATACATCAACTTGGCAACGCAACACAACACATTAACTTCACAACACAACAACTTCACAACACAACACATTAACTTCACAGCAAAACACATTAACTTCAAAACACAACACATTAACTTCACAACACATTAACTTCACAACACAAACACATCAACTTCACAACACATCAACTTCACAACACAACACATTAACTTCACAACACAAAACATCAACTTCATTACACAACAACTTCACAACACAACACATTAACTTCACAACACAACACATTAACTTCATTACACAAAAACTTCACAACACAACACATTAACTTCACAACACAACACAATCAAGTTCACAACACAACAAATTCACAACACAACACATTAACTTCACATCACAACAAATTAACTTCACAACACAACACATCAACTTCATTACACAAAAACTTCACAACACAACACATTAACTTCACAACACAACACATCAACTTCACAACACAACAACTTCACAACACAACACATTAACTTCACAACACAACACATAAACTTCATTACACAAAAACTTCACAACACATTAACTTCACAACACAACACATCAACTTCACAACACAACAAATTCACACCACAACACATTAACTTCACATCACAAACAAATTAACTTCACAACACAAAAACACATCAACTTCACAACACAACAACTTCACAACACAACACATCAACTTCACAACACAACAACTTCACAACAAAAACAACTTCACAACACAACACATTAACTTCACAAAACAACACATCAACTTCACAAAAAGCACATTAACTTCACAACACAACAGACCAACTTCACAACACATTAACTTCACAACACAACACATTAACTCACAACACAACACATTAACTTCACAACACAACACATCAAGTTCACAACACAAACAAATTCACAACACAACACATTAACTTCACATCACAGTCTTACTTACACAAAATTAACTTCACAACAAAATACATTAACTTAACAACACAAAAGACCAACTTCCAACACATCAACTTCACAACACAACACATTAACTTCACAACACATTTACTTCACAACACAACAACTTCACAACACATTAACTTCACAACACAAACACATTAACTTCACAACACATTAACTTCACAACACAACACATTAACTTCACAACACAAACACATCAACTTCACAACACAACAAACTCACAACACAACACATTAACTTCACAACACAACACTCAACTTCATTACACAAAAACTTCACAACACAACACATTAACTTCACAACACATCAACTTCACAACACATCAACTTAACAACACAACACATGACAACACTTTAACTTCAAAAAACACAACACATTAACTTCACAACACATCAACTTCACAACACAACAAATTAACTTTACAACGCAACCCATAAACTTCACAACACAACACATTAACTTCACAACACAACACATCAACTTCACAACACAACACATTAACTTCAGAACACAAAAACTTCACAAACAAACACATTAACTTCACAACACAACACATTAACTTCACCAACACAACACAATCAAACTTCACAACAAAGCACATTAACTTCACAAACACAAACAGATCAACTTCACAAACACATTAACTTCACAACACAACACATTAACTTCACAACAAACACATTAACTTCACAACACAACAACATCAAAAGTTTCACAAACACAACAATTCAACAACACAACACAACCACATTAACTTCACAACACAACAAATTAACTTCACAAAACAAAACACATCAACTTCAACACACAACACATTTACTTCACAACACAACACAACTTCACAACACATTAACTTCACAACACAACACATTTAACTTCAAAACACATTAACTTCACAACACAACACATGAACTTCACAACACAACACATCAACTTCATTACACAAAAACTTCACAACACAACACATTAACTTCACAACAAACACATCAACTTCATTACACACAAAAACTTCACACACAACACATTAACTTCACAACACATCAACTTCACAACACCAAACAACTTTACAACACCTCTTAACTTCAAAAACACAACACATTAACTTCACAACACAACACATCAACTTCACAACACAACAAAAACTTCAACAACAACAACACATTAACTCACAACACAACACATCCAACTTACAAACACAACAACTTCAAAACAGCAAAAACAAACTTCACAACACAACACATTAACTTCAAAACACAACACATCAACTTCACAACAAAGCACATTAACTTCACAAAACACAACATGATCAACTTCAACAACAAGCATTAACTTCACAACACAACACATCAACTTCAACACACAACAATTAACTTCACAACACAAAACACCAACTTCCCAACACATCAATTCACAACATCACAACAATTAACTTCACAACACAACACATTAACTTCAACAACAACAAAACTTCACAACACAACTACTTTCAACAATCACACACATTACTTCACAACACAACACATTACTTCACACAACATTCAACCT